>OU611862.1:0-2500000 GCA_914767755.1 Agrochola circellaris | reverse complement strand
TCCCATTGAATGGGAAACCGAGAATGATTCAATAGCTATAATTAAATGGGCAGACGATATCAATTCTAATTCCGATGACGTAGAGCTCAAATTCCTTTTTTGATTGACCTTTGGCGCATGGAGTAATGCACTTTAATGATGTTACGTCATCGTATACCAAAGAATCTGAATTTGGACTCTCTGTTTAAAGAAACAACGTTTTAAATTAAGTGTTGATATGAATCAGTGCGCTGAGGTGCACTGTAGTCGGAAACGGTTCGGAAGTGAGTAAGACTAAGTCACCTGTATTAATTATATCCTTTAAAGTAACTTTACGGATCTCATCTGTATTAGTAATTATATCATCCTATGTAAATATATAAACATTATGAGATAATATAACGTGGTAATTATTGAGTTCATCCCATGGATCTTTAATAGGCACGAAAACACCATTCCAGTGAACATAGTAGGCCTCAGCCTAACTCTTCGGGGAATAAAAGCATGGTGTTATGTTGTTTAGTAGGTACTAGTACAAGTAAAAAAGTCCTAACCAAAAATTCAATGACACTGCGTGAGCCAGAGTAGATACACATATCCTATGGTGGCACTTCACATCGCTATCCGTGTTCGCGTATTTGTCTTATTTGCCGAAATACGACGATGTGAAGCTACTCTATTCGCCTATATTTCACGAATAAGGCGAATTCGCAAATACAGGATCACTCGTATCCGCCGGGGTTGTCGGTTTTTGGTCACATATCAAAGGATTGCGAATATACCGAATAAGTTTGTTTACCGTCCACACATGGCTTGCTCACTATATTGCGGTGTTTTATATACGCCTAACATGTATTGGTAATTAACACAGAGGAAATAATAAGTCGCTGCTGCCGTCAACACGTCCATGTTTCTTTGCGTTCAGATTAGCAAAAATATTCTTGAATGTTCGGCATATTCGCTGTTCATAACGATGTGTGGACGGTGTGTTCGAGTTAAGCTTCGTGCAGACAAGGGCGACGCGACAGCGCGACGCGACACCGGCTATTGTTATACCGTGAAGTTTTCTTAGAAATTGTATTGTTCGAGTCGCGTCGCGCCGTCGCGTCGCGCTGGTCTGCACGAGCCTTTATTCGGACTTCTACACAATATAGCGGATTAAAACAGAGTAAAAAACGCGAATACCGAATAGCAATGTGAACTGCCACCATTAGATGATCAATCTGGCTGGTATTAAGTATAACCACGACTTGTATGCTTTGAGCAATGAACCCGATTATTAAAAGTTAATCTCTGAATCAGATTTTGCAACATCCTTGGCGATATAAAATCGGAAATACTTCCACATTACTTATTTCCTTGGCTGTTTGTTCTCACGCCATTTATATCAGATAGTTACTTTTGACTGCGATATTCAGTTGCCAAAATGAAAAGGCACATTTTACTTATTTGAAAAAAGTGCGTACAGTGTTATGTGCCTAAATAGCATTTTTCTGTTTTGTCTCAAAATTTTAAAAAGCTGTGCCGCCTACTTTTGGCGCGCTTACGTTCCCGATGCCAACTCATTTTATCTTTCCTTTAAATTTTTTTAAAAACTATATTATGGAAACTTATACTCCATTTGAAATAAGATTAGACATTTAAATAAACCTTTTTACAGTCCGTTCAACCGATTTTGACTTCTATTGCGTTGACGGCATGACAAATGGCAGCTGCAGTAAACAGTTGGTATTGTAACCACTTTTTTTGTTTTGTTTAAATGTCTAATCTTATTTCAAATGGAATATAATAAGTATAGTAACCTTCCCTCATGCGTTGAAATTGCTCTTGGCAACAAGGTGACATATAGATTTCCGAAAGAAATCTTATTTTGAAATACATCTTTAATTTCTCCCTATTATTTAAGATCACAAGAAACTAATGGAAACCCTGCAGGATGAACGAAGCTAAACGAGGAATGTCCGGCGAAGGCTCACCTTTTAAACTAGACTACAGAGAAAACCAACTTAACTACTTAATAGTAATAGTAGTACTGCCATATCTAATAGTAGACAAAAAACTGTTTCCGCTTTTAACATAGCTATGTTCGTACATGGAAGAAGTATTTTTAAATAAGTAGAAAGATGATGCTCGGACGTCATCAGGGCATTGACCTATTGGGACTAGGTCTAGCAGTGTGAAGTAAAATTCTATCAGCAAAAATTTATGGGGTTACCATCTGACAGGCATTTGGCGCATTTGACAGGAATTTTACGGTTAAGACAGGCGTGCGGCCGGCGCTAAGCTGAGACAAACATTTTTTAAATTCCCTAATAAATGCACAGTTGGGTAAAGAAAGGAATCGCCGGAGTCGGTAACAGCGTTATTAGTAACTCAAGAAAACTTTAAAAACGTTTCGTGTGAAGATTTTTATATTTAATTGACTCAGAAAAAGAGATAGATTCTCTAGTTAGTTGTTGATTGGATATACGTCGTCTATTGTATATATATTTTAGAAAAAAAAGAACTTTTGAAAAAAAAATGTCTTGTGAGAAATTATCACTCAGTGTTTTTTCTAAATTAGTTTAGGGGTCGTAGTTTATTCATACTTTTCAGTTTGAATAAATGAAAAAAAAATAAACGAATCGTTTTGTCGTGCTGTTTTTTACCAGTGGTAGTTTTTTTTATTGCCACATTGTAATCCACAGCTCGCTTGCATCCAACACTGCAAGGATACAACGGACACTTTCCAACTACTTACTTTTTAGAACATAACAGTTGAATGAATGAATATCCTTAGTGTCTTCGTGAACAAAATTGTCAGTACTAACACTCAGATCAATGTCAACAGTCAATTTTAGAGTTGGGAAGCACTCGACGTACTTTATATAAAGTGTGGATGAGTAACAACTTTCTCAGACACGTTACAGGTCAAGAGTTGATGTTTGTCCCATCTAGCGTGTGCTAGTTGGAGTCCGTTTGCTTTGTACATTCTAGGAAGGAACAAGGGACAATGATCTGATTTTGGTACATTGAGACTTGAGTATGTCTCATCATCCGCCTAGCCTTTTCCCAACTATGTTGGGGTCGGCTTCCAGTTTAACCGTATGCAGCTGAATACCAGTATTTTATATGGAGCGACTGCCTATGTGACCTCCACAATGTAATTACTAGGTAACACGATACCCCTTAGTAAGACTGGTTGTCAGACTTTTGGGCTTTTAACTACCCGTAACGACTGTCAAAGATCTGCAAATGATAGCCGCGACCAACGGCATTACGTGCTTTCCGAGGCACAGAGCAAAGATGGTTAATTGGTAAGTAAAGATGGTTACCCATGGACCAACCGCGGCAAGCGTAGTTTTATCTGATCGATCGACCCTCTTGACTTGAGTATGTCTGTGTTTTTTTTCTTTTTTTTCCAAAGTCTTCGTCAGTTTTATGTGTTCTCTCGTAATGACTTTACCTCCGCGAGGTAAGCAATGTTGGTGGATTCTGTCGCTAGCAATATTGTTCCACGCTTGAAAGGGGATTCCAAGTTCAAGTGGCAAAATCATGGAGTTTAGAAATACACCGACAAGCAATATAAAAAAGCCACTTGCCAAAAAAATCTAAATATTTTTGATTTCGATTTTATGACACTTAATTTGTATTACTCATTCGTTTATTTTAATTGCATTTGATATTTTATTTTAATTTTAATTCTGTGACCTTTATAATTTGTACCTATTTTAATTGCATTGACATTTTATTCTATTGTGATTTATTCTTTTGCAGTATTGTGAAATTTTAATTTATGTAATATGGGTTTCGCCTGAATTAAATGATTTTTATTGATATGTATTTTTTATGCTCTATTAAATACACTTAAATGTTGATTTTTACTTAAAGAAGCTGTCTTGCGCGATTTCGGAAATGGTTCATAATAAGTTAGTGTCTTTTTTATATTGCTCGTCAGTGTCACTCATTCCCGACACAATCATCAACTCTACGAGAAGAGATGAGCGTGCGAATAGTTTATAGAAAACCTAATTATCAAAGGATTAATCTCCCATCACATAAACGTGCGACGCCAACTTTCCTCACTAGTTTTACCACCAGCCTTATAATTGAAATCGTAAGGACAGGTTCAAACCCATTTATTTCTTTTCGTACTGCACTAATAAGACATTTTATTGTTCAAGTTTCAGTTAAGTCAGGGCTGCCAACTTCTTCATTAAAGGGATCGATATTTTTTTACTAGATTTTTTCTTTCAACAATTTCGATTACATACATCATAACTGCGACATGTGGGACTGACTCCTATAGGTATACCTCTACCTAACGAGAATTATAGTCGTGAGTGATGTTAAGTTATGTCATGTTAACAATTTGGTAGTATCTATTTACTGATCTGCCTGCGACCTGAATTTTATATTTTTGTCACACCTATGATATTTTGACACAGATATGCCCGTGACCTTGAGTGGTTAGCTTGCGTGTTCTGTACTGAGCTCACGCAATGCTTCGTATCAGTCAGTATTTTTTTCAATGTCAGTTTTAGACCCTCAGATAAATGAAAAATAGTACAGCTCTCTAACTCCATGATATCTATACTTACGTAATGTCGTAGGATGATTTGTTTATTCGAATTTTCGCGGAAACCCTAGCGATATTGCGAAAACACGGATAATTAGAAAATGGTGAAAACATTTCTGCGAGCAACTTGGAAGCAGCGCTTGCCGGCCTCTACCGCGGCACCGCTCGCTTCGCTCGCTCGGCTCGCGCACAGTTGGTCACTAACCTAACCTATTTCAACCAAGTTGCTCGCAGAAATGTTTTCACCATTTTCTAATTACCCGTGTTTTCGCAAATCATCCTACGAGATATACATAAGTAGGATACTTTTTATAAATTGAAGTTGCTTTGTTTCTGTCTTTGTGACTGCGTTGTTCCTATAAAAGGCGTAACAGATTTTGATGCGATTTTCACCATCACTTAGTGATTTTCTTCCAGAAGGTTTATAATTATGTATAATACATTAATATTAAACTTACTTACAATAAAGAATGCTCGATGTTTTTCAAGTCGTAAAAACCATGCGAAGCAGGGGCGGGTCGCTAGTTTTAATTATAAAAACCCCATGAACAACCCTGTTTACATGTTCCTCGGCGCCGCCAACCCATCAGAGTTATAAATGCGTTAATTTCTATTCGTTCAAAGTTAATGTAGAGTTCGAGCCAAGTTCTTGGCATAACAGTTTGATTTGCTGATAAATATGTGGAGACTTTAATGGGTGACTACTGCCAAGTTTTATCGCATGAAATGAATTCTTGGTATTACGGCAAGGTTTTCAGTTATGAATTATGTACCTTTTTGACTTTTTTTTTTTCTAGGGAGGCACCTGACCCACCGCCGGTGATTAACGAGAAACAAAAAGAACTAGTAACTAAAAACGAATTGACGAGTGATGAGCAGTGCTCGACGGCGACAAGCGCTTACTCGTTAGTATGGTTACGTACCATGCGTGAGTCTCTCAGCGAGTGTTATGCACGCCGATAGCTCTTGTCGCTGCGACACACGAGGACTCGTCGGCGGTGTCAACAGTCAGCGATCAACTATTAACATATGTATGTACAATCTTTTGAAAGTTTTTTAAGCGAAAGAATCGTTGAAAGCTAGTCGCTTCCTCGTCAGCGGTGTGACATGTGTCATACCTACTAAGCAAAACAGTCATGCAATAATTGTAACTTTATTTTCCTAAGGAAGATCAACAACGATACGTCGGCATTCATCTTAGTTATCTAGAAGAGAACCGTTCCGATGGAAAAAAGCCTCTATCAAAGCTCTTAGTAAAATTCAAAATTCAAAGTCATTTATTCAAACTAGGCTGAGAATCAGCACTTTTCGAACAAAATTAAATAAGACAATCCCCCAAAACACCCACCCTTCACCACTTCCTAGTGCGTTAGCTGGGAAGAAGAAGTGGCACAACAAACTCCCCAGCAGCACATCTGTGTGTTCAGTTAAAAAAAAAAAAAAAAATTGACATTACGCAACACAAAACATAATTTACATTATTAGCCATATGTCAGCTAGCACACGCCAATATACCAACCAAAATCATCGAGAACTATACTCAGGCAGAAATAAAAACTAAACGTAAACAGAATAAAATATCTAAATAAAAGCCTCCAGGCATAAAGGGCGTGCCCGCTTACATATAGCTATATATAACTGTAAGCAGGCTTTATACTAAGATCCGCTAAACTATTACCATTATCTATCCACTTTTCTCAAACTTGGCTCATGCACTGCCGTAAGTCCTGCCATACAGGTTCGGTAACATCTTTAGATTGAAACCTATATGATTACACATTTTCACTTAACAGCTAAGTAGAGCCGCGAGCCTTCGAGAAAAACAACGACTGTTTTTATCAAGTTAAGAATAACAGTCTTTTTGTCGTGTTTGGACGAAATAACGTCAGAGCAGATATACGAACCTTATGCCGTGGTATACAAAAAGGGTCAAATTAAATTAGCTAGCAAAACTGATTTCACTTGAATTGATGCCCATCACGTCTGCAGAGTTTCGCGCGCTAATTTTAGTTGACCCTGTATTATGCAGCCCCATACTTAAGCCATACGTGAGTAAGAACTCGTGAAGGCTATTTTTATACACCCCACTAGCTTTTGCCCGCAGATTTGCCCGCGTGGATGTTATTTACCAGGATAAAAATGTGTTAATCCAAGTGTTAAATTATCTATGCGCCGAATTTAATCCAAATCCGCTGAGTTGTTATTGCGTCATTGAGTAAAAAACATTCAAACATACAAACTCATATCTACATCTATAATAGTAAAAAGAGAAAAAAAAAAACAGGCAAGAACCATAAATTACATAAAATAAAATAAATAATTCACAATACTGCCACAGAATTAATCAGAATAAAATGTCAGTATAACTAAAATAAATGTGAGTAAGGACAAATCAAAAATTAAAATTAATTGAGACCTAGCTAGATCGATTTTTCGCCTGCGTAAACCCCTATATTGCAACTTTCTTCACGTGATTACAAATATCATATGTTTTGTGTTTGCGTCGATGTCCCACACTGTGTTGAAATTTTACGTCGGTTATTTAAAAAAAAATCTGCTGTACCATACATTTTGACCGCGTGGGTATTGCACTTTTCTATGAAACAGCTGATATTTTTTTAAATAATAGACGAAAAATGTCAACGGCCCCTCCGTTGACATTTTTCGTCTATTATTTAAAAAATCGAATTTTTCAATCTCATAGTTCAGAATCGGTTTATTTATTTATTTAACGAAAATGTACAGAGGCGGACTTAATGCCATAGGCATTTTCTACCAGTCAACCTTTGGGTGATGGAGAGACAAACAGTGGTAGGTGCAATTACGAAAAATTGAGGAATAAAAATAAAAAACTTAAGTAATATATAAAGATACACATATACCTATTACAAACAATAAACATAATATATATGTCTGATTATATAAAAATATAAGCACAAATAAATATACATAAATACACGAATATACTAAAACAAATAAGACAAACAATGGGAAAACATTAACGTTGTGATGATACTGCCAGCTTCTTACGAATGTGCTCGCGAACTTTAACTTTAAAGGATAACCGGTTGGTTGCCATCCTGATTTCCTGGGGGAGCGCATTCCACAGGGAGATAGATTGAATGAAGAAGGAGGAGTGAATGAAGTCTGTGCGGTGAGTGGGACATAGAAGAACGCGGTTATTTGAAGACCGTAGATTTTTACTGTGGTTGTCACAAATGTATTGAAAGTGGGGGGCTAGATAACTAGGGGAAGTGGGAGAGCCAAGAAATGAAAACAAGGTAGTCAGCGCCCTTTGCTTTCTGCGCTGGCGTATGGCCAACCACTTTAGAAGCGACCGGTGCGCAGAAACATGATCATATTTACGCAGATTGAAAACGAATCGAATGCAATTATTGAGAAGACGGTCAAGTTTGTCGAGAAGATCTGCATTCAGGTCATAGTAGCACACATCACCATAATCGATGATAGGGAAAATTAAGGACTGCACAAGCATTGTCTTCGTAGCTGTTGGTAGTAATCGGTTCACCCTTGTTTGGTATACTCGTAACAACGTTTTGTCGAAAATCGCTCCGGCTAATTTTAGTTTCAATAAAGTCATTTCGTATAATTATTCATTTGACCGAATAATTGATTGGTAGATTTTTATTTAGAATATTTATTTCTTTGAAATAATGTCATTTGACCGAATTTTCAAATGCACTAATTTTATTTAAACTAATGTTTCACTAGACTAATAATGATTTAGTCCAAAGATCGTATCGAATATTCAGTTGCAGATGCAGCGTGCAAGCAGACATGCAGCATGCTAGCAATCATGCAACATGCAAGCAGGCATGCAACATGCAAGCAGGCATGCAACATGCAAGCAGGCATGCAGCATGCAAGCAGCAAGCAAGCAAGCAGGCATGCAACATGCAGCAAGCATTGTTTCTGTCACGGCTCCGGCGCTGCGGGGTTTGGGCGGCCCCACGCGAGCTTATCGTCGGAGATGGGTTTAACGCTCACCACCGCAGATTCGGCTTGCTGGCCGGCGAGCCGGCCAGCCTCAGCCGCGGCGGCGGGCCTTCAAACCACCTGCTCCTCAGCTCGCGGGCCGGCCCACCCCTCCGCGCCTACGCGGGCTTACAATACACTCTAGGGGTAGGGCAGACAAGACTGCGTGAAGTCGGTTTTGCAGCGATTCGTTTCTGTCACAAAATTTTGTAGCACAATGTTTTCTTTTCTGCATTACATTACACCAATTGAATATTCGATAAAATACATGTTATACTACCTGAACACTACATCAAATGAACATTATACCTTTTGATCAATACCGCAAATGTTGTCATCGCAAATAAATATTCGGTGAAATGAAAATTATGTTAATCGATATTATACAAATTGATTATTTTCTTAAACGTTGTTCGAATTAGTAACATTACATCAAAAGTTGTTATACCAAACAAGGGTGAACCTTCAGAATCATGTACTGAATCCATGGTAACAGTTTTCGCGTCGATATTCTTGACACCCTGTTTAAAGAAATATTGCTTGTTTACTAGAATAGGATAGGATTTCTAAATCATTTTATTTCTTTCTCGACAATTATCCCTCTTCCCAACTTATCACATCAAGTTATAAAAAAATAACTCTGAATATTATAATCTCGCGTTCACTATCTGTCAGTAACTTTATCCGAGACGAGACCTTTTAACATTCTCTACTTATCTAGCGGTTTTACAAACTGCCCGGTGGCGCTTTGACGGGCAAAGTGTAGATAAATTTTAGGGTCACTTAGGAGTAGGGTTACCATCCAGGTGAGGGAGGATGCCTGTCTAGGATATGCAAATCTTTCAGAAAAATGCCTGCCTATTGTTAAAAAACAGTAAGTCTTAAAATAAATAATACGCAACAGATAAAGACCGACATTTATTCAAAATGAAAAGTATGAATGAACAATTTACGATCACTAAACTAATTTAGAATAAACGAACTTACTACACTGTGTAATATTTTTCCGAAGACAGTACAATGTTTTTTCTTTTTTTCCTCTTAAATATAGATAAATGTAAAAATTTTGGGTTACTAATAAGTCTAATAACGTTTGTATTTATCGACTCTATTGTCAGGCGATTCTTTTCTCTACTCCACTGTGTTTATTAGGGAAAATATTCACTGCACATTTGCATGAAAATACAAACTGACAGAATTTGTTAATAAATTTTGTAATGTCACCATTCCACTCAAGTCCCTACTTTAAAAAAAATTGCACCACTGTGACGTTAGAGTTTTAGAAAACTGGATGTCGTCTAAGCTTCTGCAATATTCTTTCAGGACTATTATAGTCAGTTTCTTCCGGGCGGGCGATCTAGTGTGATACCTACCGCGAAATTCAAAAACGCCTGTCTTAGCTTAGCGCTGGCCGCACTCCTGTCGTAACATTAAAATTCCTATCAAATGCGGCAAATGCCTGTCAGATGGTAACCCTACTTGGGAGCTTGGGACTCGCGATATCTTTATGCGGGTAACTTTAAAAGTTTTGCTAAGTGGGTAGTCGGGATGGCCCGTGAATATTAGTCTATGGTGGATTAAAAAATTGGTTGAAATGTATTGAAAATTACGACTTGTTGGTGTTTTGCCTGAGGAAGGGGTTTGAAATGTCAAGATGTTCTGCATGGGCACATTAAAGGCCTTTAATTTGCCCACTGCTAGGCCAAAGATCTCCTCGCTGTGAGAGACAATGAAACACTTCCTCTGTTCCTAAACATCATCATTACATATAGTTCCTTGATCTTGTTTCATGTTTATTATTGTATATATACAGGGTGTCAGGGACATCGACGCGAAGCCGGTTACCATGGGGTCAGTACATGATTCTGAACCCCCTGCGTTGAAATTTTTCGTCGGTTATAAAAAAAAAATCTGCTGTTTCATAGAAAAGTGCAATACCTACACGGTGAAAATGTATGGAACAGCTGTTTTTTTTTTAAATAACCGACGAAAAATTTCAACGCAGGGGGCTCAGAATCATGTACTGAATCCATGGTAACCGGCTTCGCGTCAATGTCCCAGCCACCCTGTATATATAATAGATATGTATATGCTTTATGAATGTATGTATTTATTGTGTATGTAAATGGTACACCACTGACTAGCTGCAGTATTGTCTCTCCTTCTCACTTTAATCCATCCAAAGGTTGTCTGTAAACGATCGCTTTTAGCGATAAGACCGCCCATTGTGTCACCCTATGTATGTCTACGTTTATATCTGTAATTTTTATGGTGTACATAATAAAGAATATTCTATATATCTATCTATCAATGGGCCGTAATCCACCACGCGGGCCCAGTGCGGGTTGGTAGATGTCACATGTCTTCAAATTTTTGGTTCGAGCACATTTTTCTCTCGATGTTTTCCTTCACCGTTCTGAGAGTAGTGATGAAATAGTAAAGCGCCTGTCAAGGTTCGAACCTACGACCTACAACTCGTAAGTCGCGGCCGTTACCACCGGGCCACCACTGCTCGATGACAAAGGGAGAATTCGTATAAAATTAAGGGCATATTGCGTTGATTGTGAAAGTTTTTTTAATTTTTTTATTCAGTTTCGAACAACAAATACAAATACAAAATGTTTTATTTGAGTACCAACTAGTATACATTAGTTTTTTATTGGAGACTCCTTTTAAGCATGATGACGCCTGTGTTAAGATACTCCGCACTTCCATAAGCTTTGGCTGTTTGTACTAATTAACAAGATCATTTGATTTTTAGTTACACAATACAACAATATAATCCATGTTGTTAGTGAAGAATAAACCTTATAACTAGTGTAAGTAAATACCAAACACACAATCAACACCGGCAACACATAACGAATTAAGTGTCCGAGGCAGGTTGCTCGAAGAACGATCAAGCAAGAGATCAGCTACATAGTTGACCACCCTCTCCACAAAATGCCTCAGCACGCGTAGCATGAACACCGTTTTGTCGACGGAAGAGAAGACAAAACTGACGTTCCGTGTAGACAGTGCGACGTCAGCAAAGTAGAAAGAGTCAACTGCACATTTTACGAAATTCACTCTTTTACATAATTAGACTCAGGTTTCTTTATTTTGTCATAAGATTTATTTTTCTGTTTGATTCTCAATTTTTACTGATATGAAGTAACGTATATATAGACAACTACAACAATTTTTCCCAGTGTCGAAGCACAGTATTTTAGAACAAAAAAATATTTCAGTAATATTGGCCTTAACCATTTCCTTGGTAAAAATTTCGAAATGATAAAATATGAAAAGATAGCTTTGTTCTTCTATTAATTATCACAGTTTTGTGTTTAAATGCAAAATCATGATTTTGTAGATAACCGTATATACTTTGTGGCCATGGAGACAACTCGCAGTTGTCAGTGTGATTTTGACAGTTTGGAATAGAAAACTTTCTTCTGAAATAGTCTACATACAAAAGGACCTAGACAATGATTGTTAGAAACGAAAGACAAAATGACAGATTGTAGAAGGATTTCTACGGTGCGATGTCAAAAATGGAGAAACAAAATGTCACTTTGTATAGAAAGAGCTGTGTCTATTCTTCGTAGACATAGAAAGCGTCATGCTACGCGTGCTGGCAACCGTAGAATGGACAGTGATGAAATGAAATGAAATTGTTTATTCTGTAAATAGGATATCGGAATCACTTTTACACGTCATATAAAAAAATATATTAAAAATAAGCTAGATGAGGTCGGCGTTTCCTATGTGACTACTCTGAGAAGAAAGGCCGAAACAAACTCAGAGGTCGTAGTCTCTTTTAAAGTCCAGACATAATCTTGGTCAAGTCATATGAAGACCATGTGGATCAGTGTCTGAAATGGTCTTTTGAGGAAAGAACCACACAGATTTGAGTGGACCTGTCCAGTCAGTGCAAGCATTTGTCAGTAATCGTGGAGCTCAACTCAAAACTGAAGGAGCTCAACTCGACGAACAATACCAAAGAAAGGATATTTGTCTAGGCCGCATCAACTACTCAAACTGCCAGACCATCATTAAAACTAAATGAGAAAGAAAAAATAAATGAAAGAGAAAACATAAAAATAAAATATCCACATAGTCCTCACATTCACAATAATTAAAATAATATGATACTTTACAAAGTAATCGTGTGCAGTTTGAATATAATTTTCAACAATGTCAATGTTTATATAAAACTGGTTTATTGGTGCTGATCGGAACTGGTGATTTGCCTGGACATAAAATGGGGCTGTCGTTGGTGCAAATAATAAGTATACTATATACTAGAATAGATACACAGATAAATACATATCTTAAATAATAGAAGAAAAAACCTTATAACTAATGTTAGTAATACCAAACACAAAATCAACACCGGCAACCCATAACGAATTATGTGTCTGAGGCAGGTTGCTCAGAGAACCATCAAGCAAGAGATCAGCTACCTAGTTGACCATCCTCTCCACAAAATGCCTCAGAACAGGGGAGTAGGGGGGACTCTCCGCCACTAATTTCAGGATACTATTGTTACTGAACCGCGTTCTATGCACCAGTGAAGCAACTTTTTTGCGTGGAAACCGTCAGTTCGGTTTTGCGAAAAAATCTCTGAAGTACTAAAGAAACGGGGCAGTCCCAACAACATCTTATAAAGACTATTATATTGGACACCTAAGGTATCTAATCAATAGATTTGACTAAAGATTTATAATCATAAAAGAAAGTAAGGTAAAAGAATCACGTCGACCCGTCTGTGTCTTTGCGTGTCTCAGGGAAGTAAAATCAATTGCTTTATAATTTGCGACAAAATTAATGAGATAAGAAAGTGCTTAAGCAATTCCTTCCGTATCAAACCAGAGACAATAAGAGAACTACTTAACTAGGATGCAAAATCTGAACTTTAAACAAAACTACAATACTTTAATAAATGTTGTAGTTTTGTATAGTGTACAGATTTTGCAGATCTAATGATCCTGTAACAGATGCTATGATCTAGAAACGAAACATATAGCTGACTAGCTGCACCCCGCGGTTCCACCCGCATAAGGCTTCGTGCAGACCAGCGCGACGCGACACCGGTTATTGTTATACCGTCAAGTTTTCTTAGAAATTGTATTGTTCGAGTCGCGTTGCGGCGTCGCGTCGCGCTGGTCTGAACGAAGCTTAAGGCTCGATCCCGTGGGAATATTGAGATAAAAAGTATCTTATGTCCTAACCCAGGCCATGATCTACCCATGTGCCAAATTTCATCTAAGTCCATTGAGCCGTTTTAGCGTAGGTAATAAACAAATATACAAAAAAACTTTTTTTTTCTCTTTATTTTATAACAAAACATAACGAACAGTAGGTACTCAAATTGCGTAATACACGATCAATAAGAATCTGAATTGTTTTGAAACAGATTGCTAATCCATTGCTTCATAACTTCGAAAAAAAATCTGCTCAACAACGTAAATAACGCAATGAATGTTGTTGAACTGTCAAAATGAAACAGATTAGTCGCAATCGTCTACGAAAATGTGTTGCGTAATTAGGTACCTGACCTTGACGATAACGTAACGTATTTGGCCGAGTTCGAAGAGTGAGTAGGTAAGGTAGTATTGTATGTAAGTATTAACTGAGCCGACATCTGCGGGAGAGTAAAAATAAGACGTCATATTAAACATGATGGAACTGTTAATAATATTGAATACTAACACCATGACAAGGAAAAATGTCTGCCTTGAAGACGGTTTTTCTTTGCAAAATAATTAGGTATTTGGGGAACGTTCTTGAACGGTTTAGGAAGAAATTTATTCAATGGGCTTGTCAGTGGAGTGTTACCACCAACAAACTGACTGACATAACATCACGCCTGTAATCGTCGAAGGGTTAGGCAGGGGTGTAGCCTAGTACACCCCATTTCGCCAGTTAAGTTTGTCCCATGTAATATTGCCATCAACCGGGCACAATTGCTCCGGGCTGCTACTGAGAAATTCCTGGTGGGAAAATCCAATAACACTTTTCCCGACCCGGGAATCAAACCCAGGACCTCATACTCAGCAGTTGCGTTTTCGACCACTACACCAACGAGGCAGTCCACCACAATGGTAGATCTGCAGCCACTTTTTCTAACTGAAGTAGGTAATGCTCATCGGGCGATATTTTGAACATTGTACACAAGTTTATGTGTTTTTTCTTTTCAGTCATAGGACGTGGGCTGCAGGCTGAGGTTACCCAAGTCAGGGGTGCGGCGAATGTAATAAAAAAAAATCCGCTGTTCCATACATTTTGACTTCGTAGGTATTGCACTTTACTATAAAACAGCAGATTAAAAAAAAAAAAAAAGACGAAAATTTTTCAGCGCAGGAGGGCTCAGAATCATGTACTGAAACCATGGATGGTAACAAACAGTATTCGCGTCAATGTACCTGCCATCCTGTATATGAGGATTTCCCCACCAAAGCTGAGGTTACCGATAAACATCAAATGAGCCATGAACCATCTGCTAGATTCTGCAGTTTCGTCACATATCATAAAAATGCAGGTAGACCTCCACCACAAGTAATAAAATAATTAACAGAAAACATCTAAAAAAGGTTTGCGAAAGACATCGGCTGCCTTCAAAGCGTTGCATAGAACCCACAGTTAAACATATGTTAGTTAAAATCTTTTTACTGCACCGTGCCGTAATCTATGAAGAAAGTATTTTATGGTGTTGCAAGTTGTTAAAATCTCTTTGATGTTAAACGTTTTGCAATGTGAATATTTTGTGTTACGTTGATGTTATTTCATTTATTTGTTCATTAAGACTGCATCAAAGCCGCGGCGCGTGAGTCGCCGACGGTATGAAATGTTACCATTTTAAATATTATATTTTATATAAACATTTAGGACTAAGTATTGTATTTATTCATTTTATTTTTGTCTTATTTTGTTATTTCACTATATGCTGCACCGGTTGACGTCATCACGTCAACGCCGGCTGTGGCTGAAAACCAGCGTTGGGACTCTGTCTCGCATAGGGTCGCAGCATTATGCTGAGCGATGGCCGTTTTGCGTGGACGTGACGCATATTTTCCCCCAAATTGTTTATTTTCGTGTTTTGTTCTTTCTTTGCGTCATGTGTACCGCAAATAAACGTATTTTCTTTCTTTCTTTCTATTAAGTCACGGTGTTTTTATAGTTTTGTTATTTTATGCAAGGTATGGCATAACGAGTCATAACACACAGGTGTAAGTACCTTACTACACCCTTATTTCGCCAGTTATTTCAGTCTCATGTAATAGGGGGCTAATCTATTGCCATCAACCGCGCACAAATCCCGACTCCGGGCTGCTACTAAGAAATTCCAGATGGAAAAACCATGATCAGCAGTAGCGCTTGGGACTTCTAGACGAAATAAAAAAAATACGAAGTTTTAGAAGCCTCGTTGGTCTAGTCTAGACCACCTAGGCTTCTAAAATTTCGTTTTTTTTGTTTTGTTTTGCATCTCGTTGCTGACCTCTGAGGTCATGACTACTTAACACCGGACTTTCCTGTGGCTGACTTAAGCTACTACACTCAAAGCCTCCAGCCAGAGCAAAACTATACTAATAAAAATGAGACGGCTCGCTAAGGGCATCCCCTGTGGGGTACGAACCTCGGTTTAGGGCATCGCTGGGGGGAGGACAGCAAGATGGGACAGGCTGGATCAAAGATATATCATTATTATTAATCGGGGAATTTAACGCTACAGGCTCAGCATCGACGCTTGCGCATCGTCGAGCAAGGGTCGGAGAAACTTCGTATATTTTTTAATTTATTTTTTAGTGGATGGTTTGTTGTTGTTCCCAGTTTAAAGAAAGGCGCTTTCTAAACTGTTACTTTACGATACCAAATGTTGGAACCCGTTATATTAGTATGGTTAAATAATAAAGAATCCCTTACTTTCTGCCCGTTATGGACCAACTTTCAATAAATATGACCGGTAACAGTATTTTTTATTGTTTTCATTTTTGTAAACTTTTGTAAATGTAACAGCTTTTTTACTGTTTCATTGATGTTATGTCACCATTAAGGAGAATACAAAAAAAAAAAACATTCACTTTCTCCAGAAAAAATAAAAAGCAACGTAGCAATTACAATTACCTACTGTTTTATCAAATATCTTTATAGCCAAAAAGGAGGGTTATGTGTTTGACCTGTATGGATGTATTGTATGTATGTCCGTTTCTATGTTCGCTCATAACTACGAAATGGCTGAACCGATTTTAATTAATGGTACGTCGTTAGATTGGTCTTTATTGCGCGAGTGTCAATGGGTATTATATTATAAAAAATCAAAATGGCGGATCTTTGGCAACAAAATATACCTTAAAAAAAAGTCCTAAACCTATCGAGTGGGGTATCATAATTAAAGGTTTTATTGCGCGAGTGTCGCTGGGCTTAATAAAATTTTAAAAAATCAATATGGAAGATTTTTTGCGACAAAATGTATGTTAATGTTTTTTTTAAGAAGGGTTTTAAAAATATATGCAAATTATATGTGTTATTTGGAATGAGAACCGATAAATAAAATCATGACAAAAAAAGGTAGAATTAAAATAAAAAAATCAAAAACCGACTGCGTAAAAAGTGAACTTTAAAAAAGATGGAAACAAGATGCCCTATTTCTGTCTCCAATCCCACTTAACACTATAAACAATCTCATGCAGTCGGAGAAGAAGATCCGAGTTCCTGGGTTCGATTCCCGGATCATCCAGTGTTATTGACTTTGACTTTGACTTTGCTGAGAATCAGCACTTTTTGAACGTCAAAATTACATAACACAGTCCCCAAAAAACGCCCACCCTTCACCACTTCCTAGTGCTTAAGCTGGGAAGAAGAAGTAGCGAAATAAACTCCCCAGCAGCACAGCTGTCTGTTCAGTGTGAAAAACTTGATTCTATATAAATCCTGCAACGTGCTAACTGTTCGCCAACTTTTCATTATGCACTTAGTATTAAAACAGCACACCATGCTTACCTACATTGCTGACAATACTAACAAGAGACGGAATGATATAATATGCACATCTAATGCAACCTCAAAACAGGTCTGTGTAGAAAGATTTCTTACATTCTTAGGCCCATTTTTGTACAATAGATAAAATAGAAAACTTAATATTTATATTTCAAATTACTTACTTAGCTGTAATAAAATTATACTTGAATATTTACTAACCGTAGATTATGCGCAGACAGAAGATCTACTTGTTGTATGCAAATAGGACCGCTAACATGCTATTTTACTTTTATTTACCAAATTTTAATTTAGTTTATACTTTACACTAATTGTTAATTTATTACATTAAGTATTTATGCTCTTCCTAGCCTGAAACACAGGTTCAACCTAGTTCAGGCAAATAAGCAACTGTGCTCTATTTTAATGATTAGGTTACTTATTGTAAATGTGCCCCTTTTTATAAAAAAGATTTATTATTATGTATTATATAATAGTATTGTGGGTGTACTACATATATGTAGGTACACCTCTGCCTAACTCTTCGGGGAATACAAGCGTGATGTTACGTTATCACTTAAATTACCCTGATCTTTCTAAACACCCTAAAAGATCGCAAAACAGGAAAAAGATAAACTAAGATGCCACCTGTGAATTTAAATAAATATCACCCCCTTGCAATCAACATAATTCCTTACTTCCGTTCTGTAAGGAACCCTAAATTCCCACAAAAAGCACTCGTACGGAACCATTACTCCTTAAGGAAATATTACGTCTTGTGCGTTTTAGGGGAGAGAATGCAATAGACATTGTACCTTCTTCTAATCTGCTTAAAGATTATTTTCACTTGAATTTGTTTCAGGAAATGCGTTTCAAGTATGATAAAGGATTTTTCATTTTATGGCTCCGAAGATAAGGTATAAATTAAATTGAAATGCAGTTATTTAATAATATCTGGGATGACACCTGTCGCGTCAATTTTAAATTACACACTCATTTACATAATTATTTATCAAAAATGTGATCATTTTACGCGTAAACAAATGAGGATCGCATCCACATTGCATGACGAGTTTGTTGAAGGGAGAATCAGCACAGAAACTCCCCTCTTGGAATGCATGTGACGTCACTAGATAATGCTGCTAATCGAATTAAGACAAAGAGTGAATCATATCGTTTTACTTTTCAGAGAACCGTTTATGAATTATATAGGAAATTCCTAAGGCAACTGAATTGAGACACATAACCCGCCTATAAAGTGCCCACTGCTGGGACACAGGCCTACTCTCAAGGAGAGGGAGTGGACCGTTATCCACCACGCGGGCCCAGTGCGGATTAGCATAAGTAGGTACTAGTGTATAAAATCAAGTTTTTCTAACAGAACAGACAGCTGTGCTGCTGGGGAGTTTGTTGCGCCACTTCTTCTTCCCAGCTAAAGCACTAGGAAGTGGTTAAAGGCGGGCGTTTTTGGGGGACTGTCTTATGTAATTTTAACGTTCAAAAAGTGCTGATTATCAACCTCCTTTGAATAAATGACTATTGAGTTTGAATTTGAGATGTCACTTATCTTCGAATTTTTGGTTCTAGGACATGCCGGTTTCCTCACAGTGTTTTCCTTCACCATTTTGAAAACAGTTACTGGCCTGCCTGGGTTTGAACCCAGCACCTACGACTCGTAAGTCACTGCTAATACCACTACATACTGGGCCATCACTGCTCTGAAGTTTTTGCTATACTCCAACTGAAACGTCTGCTCCATCAACTTTTCGAAACTATGTGATGACTATGTTGACGAATGATATGACGTGAATCATATCCTTTTTAGGGTTCCGTAGTCAACAGGGAACCCATTAGGTTATATTTTCGCCATGTCCGTCTATCTGTCTTTCTGTCTGTCCGCGGCTTAGCTCAGAGATTCCTAGTACTAGAAAGCTGTAATTTCCGACAAAGTGGTAAAATTAAATTATGAGTCAAGTCAATCTGAGTCAGGCCCCCCCCTGCCAGCTAAATGGTTGGTTTTGGATGAGTATGTTAAAAAAGTCACGGCAGTAGTAATTAAAAGGAAAACTATCACATTGATCCGTTCCAGCCTGTCCCTTGCTGTCCTCCCAGTGACGGCCTAAGCCGAGGTCCGCACCCCACAGGTGGTGCCCGTAGCGTATCGTCGCTTAGATTATAAGTTTTATGCCCTGGTCCGGCGGAAAGTCCGGTTAAGCAGCCGACAACCTAGCTTGACCTGCGAGATGGCATTCCCAAAAAAAAAAACCCTATCACAGCTTGTTAGCTGTGATAGGGGTTTTTTTATTTTTATTATTACTCGTGAACTTGTTAGTTAACGAGTAATAATCGACCAACATTTGTAATTACAAAAACTTGTTCTCCAATACATTCCGTATGGGAGAACATGTTTTTCAAATACAATGTTAAGTTTGTGCTTGGGATAAATTCATCCCAACTACGGAACCCTTCATTGTGCGTGACCCGACATACAATTGGCCGGTTTTTACTGAATCGTTTGTGAATTGCAGCGTAAAATACGAAAGGATCAGCGTGTGTCACAGCGTGTACATAGGTTTGATTAAGGGGACTACAGGACGTAAACGTGCCTAAACGTAAGTTTTATAATGCCTAAAAGAATATGATCCACTGCAGTAAACAAAATCAGAAAAATATATGATATTCTTCAGGATATATGCTAGTACGATAGTGTGTTGAAAACATAATACAACTAATTTGATACGATAGAAAAAAATCATGAAGATACCTCAAAAAATTTATTTTAACGATTAAAAATCATATTAATTTACATGCAATCATTCTGATTTTTTGTCAGATTATTCTACAAGCTACATATTAGCATAATAGTGTTTTAATTTTCCAGTCCAATCAATAGATTTTCTGTAAATCGCTAACTGCTTCATATTTTGCAATAAATTACCTGCGTCGTGTCATCGCGCTTCTCTTTCATTTCTATGCAGTCCGACAGTGACCGCGCTTTAGCTGTTGTAAGCCTCTTAAATTGACCGTGGCGGATATACTAGGTACCTACCTAATCTTTCATCTTCGACATAATTATGATGATTCATATCAATTTGTCGTAGAAAAAGTAAAAAATGGAGATGTGTCGGAATTCCGTAATGTCGAAATAAAATCTTATCGATTAACAGTTTGGTGGTCTAGGTATCTAAAAACAGTTTTTCTCAACTCATACTTTAAGTAAAATCACTTAAAGCGGTCGTCGACCTCCAAAAAAAACATTATATCATTTTATTTTATCGTTATGTTGTTACCCGTGTATACATTTTTTTAAAACTTAGTTTTGCTGTGCCAAATAGGCCCATAGGGGTTCTTCTTAAAGGTACGCTAGGCGGTCATTCTTCCATACAAACGTAGTATGGTGATTACTCGTCTGTTTGACGGTTCAAAACTAAAAATTATATCAATTTGTCTTGGCATCATCTAGCCTTGTATGGAGCAGAATTGAAAAAAAAAATGGTTTTGAAGTTATGAGCGTCGAAACTTTCATATTTCCAAACTAACTTTAGCTCAACTTTGAGCGTAAATAAATAACTAATTTAGTAAAAAAATTGTAAAATACAAACCGTACAGGAATAGATAATTTATTCCAAAGTTCAAATAATTTTATTTTGAGTAAATATATCCAGTAGTTTTTCCATAATATCTATACGCCTAAAGGTTCATGAAATTTTACGCACTCGTTTTCGATACAAATCATCGTCTATTTCACTAAATAAATAAAACTAAATAAATCAATAATTAAAGTAATTAGCACGTATATTAGTCACGCCCACCAACGACTTCGACCCGTCGACTAGTGCACCCTTAAAGGGTTTGATATTATTTTATCGAAACATGCATTCATGAATATTCAATGCACTTAAAAACAGAATAGTAGGTACCCACGTAAGCTTGTATGTTAGCCTACTTCTTGAAAAATTAAACCAAGCATTCCGCTGACTCGCTCTAAGTATTTAATTACTAGAAAAGTATGTAAGTGTTTATGACTTATTATTTACTACTTAAATATACCAACGTGCTTAAAATACTTGTAATCCGAAAGTAGGTGTTCCCAATACATAAATACAGTTATTTATACAATACAATAGTTACTTTTACAAAACGATGAAAAACCTATCGAGATCGCGCCATGCTGACGTCAGAGCTCATCGAAACCTGTTGATAGGAGCGTTAGAAAGTGAGTGCCTATTTCGCTCGTGCTAGCAGATGCGTCGGTGGTGTAATGGTCAGCATAGTTGCCTTCCAAGCAGTTGATCCGGGTTCGATTCCCGGCCGACGCACATTTTGCTATTTTCAGGATAACTTTTTTTTTATGCTGATGACTTTTAAATAACAACATCGACAGTCAATCGGTTGATAAAAAAATAATAATTTTGCATCAAAATGAAACATTTTTTTTTAATGTCTCATCAGTCTAGCCTTTTCCTGTTGGGGTCGGCTTCTAGTCTAACCGGATGTAGCTGAATACCAGTATTTTAGCCACAAATCCCTCCAAAGTTTGATATCTATATATATAAAAGTCTATTGCCGTGCATGAGTCTCGCCAAAACTTGAAAATGGCTGGCCGATATGGATAATCATTTTTTTTTTCTAGCCTCAATAAAGGGGTAGCATAGGAAAAAATAATAATTGAAAAACCCAAAAGAACAGCCGAAATTTTTTAATTTTAATTTTGACAGAACAACGTCTGACGGGTCAGCTAATTTTTTAATAGAATAGTAGCCTTGGTAACATCCGTATCTACTCATGTCTACTCTACATGACTATAACGGATTCTCGGGAACTTTTTTACAAGGTTTAAAATAAAAGTAAAACCATTGATTTTCAAGCTTGAAGCTTTACACTTTGAATATTACGTACCTATGTACCTACATTGCTGCAGCCATCCTTGCACCGATGACAATAATCATATTTCCTTAAGTATACAATAACTTGATAAAGAGTTACAATAATAGAACTGCACTCAGTAACTCAACACTACAAATCAGTTCTCAAAACATATACAATACACAACCAGCGGCTTACACAAAGTAATTATTATTCAGACATTTGTACATATAATAATATAATAAACACCCAGGCGGAAATATCAGGTTCGATATTGTATTACTAATATCATAAGTCTTTGCTAAGTCATTATTTTTAACCCCCGACGCAAAAAGAGGGGTGTTATAATTTTGACCGCTATGTTAGTCTGTCTGTGGTACCATAGCTCTTAAACGGGAGAACCAATTTGAATGCGTTTTTTTTTAATTTGAAAGCAGGTTTTATAGCGATGGTTCTTAGACATGTTTTATTAAAATTGGTTCAGCCGTTTGAAGATTATCAGCTCTTTTCTAGTTGATGAATGGATGTGAGCGTCTTCCACAGGTCTGATCGATTAGAAATTAATTTGGTATTCTGTTACTTCAATGATATTGGAAGAATATGGTAACCTTGAACTGATGCTGCAGCATCACCTGGAATTTGCAGGATACCCAACTCCCTTACCAACTTACAGCACAGTATTTGGGCTCATTGGAATGTTTATTTTTTATTTTTATAATTGCTTATAGATAGATGATGAACAGGGCCAGACCCTGTGATGGAGTAGGAAAGAGAAATGAGGAAATGTTAGTGTCTTTTATTTTATTTTATTTGGGAAAATAAACCGTTACAGATTACAATATTATGGTATAGAACTTAAAACTAAAATGGGTGTATGAATGTGTAGCCAACAACATTTTCCACATAATATAAAAAGTTAACAAAGGCGAACGACGTGCGATATAAATAACACTGATTTTATAGGGTATGATTAAATACAAAAATAAAACTAATCTGAGACTAATACAAGTAAAAATAATAAAAAGAGAAAGAAGATATTATAATAGAATATATAAAATAGACATTAAGATTCTAGGATTTTTAAGTACCTAATTCTGCTGTAATTTTAAGCGCAATACTTCTAAATTTTCCAGCAGAAGCAGCAAAGAACTCGATATCCCGGAAAATCTTATTGAACTGCGTGGTAAGACGGGGTGCTCGCGAGCCTGCGTTTGATCGACAAGCTGTTACAGCAAGCAGCGGTCGCATGCGCACACCTCGACATTTATGTCATAGGAATGAAATTCGAATTACTAGAATAAGTTAAGATATGCGGTCATGATCATGTCCATTTCATCGTATTTTTTAAATTACCGGTTGATATGAAAGGTCAAATAATGTTGTAGCTTGTTTATCGAATGTGCGACAATTTATCTCAATTAGAGACCGTTATTTCTTAGAGAAAAGATAAAGACAACTCGTTTGATTGAGGAAAATGGTGAATTTATTACGTCAATAGCTATATGCTTATAATAAAGCGATAAATTAACTATTTGCCGAACGTGGTGATTTACTACTGGACATATTCGCATTTATCACATATCTTTTTGCTGCCTTAAACTTATACGTTATTAAATTTAAAAAAACCCGATTACAAGTTCAAAACAAGGTCACGTTTCAAGCAGTGTGTTTTAATTCGTGGCAGTTATTTTAGTTGTTTGTTGCAGTCGAGTTTTTTTTTTCTCTTTTTCGTTTTTATCTGCTATTTTTGCAATTCCTTCGCTAAGCCCTTTAGTCTAATGGTCATGGTGGTACTTCAATACATTTTTTCAAGACTTTCTTATTTATTGGCATCTTAAATTTTGATTTTATTAAAACACAACCTAAATTATATCCATCGAGTGAACCAGACGAATCGATAGACACCCTCATGTTTAAAATCCGTCCAGCCGTTCGGGTTCTTTGAGGCTATAAAAATCCCACATGCAGACAAGACACAATAGATACGCATGAAAAGCATAACCCTGTCTTAGCTGTCACGCAGTCGGGTAATTATGGGGTGATCTTAGAATCGTCATCTTGTTGTAGGTCGTTCATTGAATGTACGAAAATTCTTAGAGACACCACAACTCTTTTGTGTGAAGAAAACGGTGATTCAAATTACGACTATAGCTCTTGTAATGCGATAAATGAACCATTTGCCGAACCGAGTGATTTACTAAAGGAAATGTTAACATTTAACATGTTTTAATGTTTATTTTATATGAAAACTTCTTTATGCACTAGGCGCTCTGTCGAAACAGCGAACAAAAAACTATCACGCTTGAGTCGGAGACGCTGAATCATATAAGTTTTTACTTCTATCGTTTTAGGGTTCCGTATCCGAAGGCTGCTAAACGGAACCCAATTACAAAAAGATTTCTTTCACACAATTTAATCCATCAATGTTTTCTTCGTCTTCCTCTATTCTTCAAGCCGTGATTTCTTGGTTTGTAAAAAGTCAGTCGTAAATTAATGAAAGTCGGTTTTAAATCGAGAATCATGATGACTGTGTTGATTCACAACGCATTTTGACGTAGGGTTAGCCTATGAAAATCGTTGAGATTTAAGGTAGGTACGACACAATATTGTGCCGGTGGCTTTAGCATCATAAGCATGATCATTTTCCTGCCTCTATTTCAAATAATTTGGAGTCTGTACAACATGTTTTTTTTTTCCATACTTCTTCTCTGTTATTCGTTTTAGTATTGTTCATCATTGGAAATACAATTGAAATTATATTAAAATTTAAAAAACCCGCGACACTTGTAACAATTTATATGATTGTATAGACATAAGCAATAGAATAAGTTATGTAGTACCCAGAACAACAATATGCACTCAACCGGTCGAAGTGGCGGTCGTCTTTCTGCTGGAAGGAAATGATGACCTATGTTATATTTTCTGAGTTACTGAACTGATTCGTGGCAGTCTGTAATTTCCCAACCATTACAAATTACATGTTGCTTGCACGTTGCACTTCTCGCCCTTTATTCACGTTGGGTTCGATTCCCAACATTCCTGCTCCGTTTACTTTTTCAAGGAAATCTCAGGTTTTACCTTCAACTTTATTTATTTCTTAATTATGTTAGTTAAAAAATAATACCATCATCTGCCTTTTCGCAACTATATTAGAGTCGGTTTCCAGTCTAACCGGATGCAGCTGAATATTAGTATTTCACATGGAGTAACCGGCTATCTGACCTCCAACACCTAGTTACTGGGTAACCCTTGGTAAAACTGATATCTCATTACGTAACACATTTTCATAAATGATTACGACTAATCTGCAGCCTAATTTCGTTCGAAAAAAAAATTGAGCAGATTTTTTTCGAACTTATGAAGCAATGGACTAGCAATCTGTTTCAATTCATTTCAATTTATTATTGATCGTGCATTACGTAATTAGGCTGCTGTTTTATTTTTACAGTCCAACAACATTCATTGCGTTATTTACGTTGTGAGTAGATTTTTTTTTCGAACATATGAAGCAATTGATTAGCAATCTGTTTCAAAATAATTCAGATTCTGATTGATAGGCTACTTATGTGCCAAACTTTATCCAAATCCTGACGTGAGTTTGGATGTACTACTCATAGTACATCCAACTCTCAAGCTTTCACAAATAAACTCGTTGAAGTTATTTTGAAACTCCCCAGCAGCACAGTTGGATGTTCAGTTGGAAAAACTTGATTCTATATAATAGTGCTTATGCAAAAAAAAAAAAGTTACCACAAATTGCAATACAACTCATAAAATAAAAACATTTTAATGAGTAGATTATGTCAGTTATTTTAATAGTGTAAATTATTATTATTAACGGTGAAGGAAAACATCGTGAGGAAACCGGCATGTCATAGAACCAAAAACTCGAAGACGTGTGACATCTAGCAACCCGCACTGGGCCCGCGTGGTGGATTATGACCCACTCCCTCTCACAGAGAGGAGGCCTGTGTCCCAGCAGTGGGAACATTATAGGTAGGCTGATTATGCTATAGGTAGATGCCAATCTGCCAATGAATTTGTCAACCACGTGTGTTCTTAATTAAACTAATGAATAATATCATTAGTTTATTTAAGAACACAAGAGGCTGATGTCATTTGTCCTCTTGCTGTCAGATATCCTGAGACATCCGAGGATGACGTTTCATTGGGGGATACCGTACAGTCATTCAATAGGAAAGCCACCCGACGAACTTTAAACCATCCTTAAGATGAAATTACCAGTCTGCAATTTACCTACACATTCCTGTCTATTACAGAGTTATTACTGTGCATGACTCAATCCCTTCTTTCTGGTCTGATAGAAAGATTGGGAATACCTCTGAGTGTACCAATTGTAAACGATTGTTGATTGGTTCCATAGGCTCAAATTAATTTTGCGAGTGCTGCATTGTGATGTTCTGAGTCAGCTGGGTCAAGGTCATTATCAAATAAGATAAGGTTTGGAATCAGGCGTTACTTTGCGAAAATCCATGACAGTATTTTCCCGCAAAATTCCCATAGAAAATGCACTAATTTTCCCGGCATTTGTCAAATTTTTCTTTGCGTTCTTACCTGATTCAGACTATTACGAACATTTTAAAACAATAAACAGCCAATTCGATTCAGCCGTTCTCAAGTTATGCGCTTACCAACGATCATCATTACGGTAGGTACCTCTCCCCTATCCTACACGTAAATTGGGGATGCTTTTTTTTCATCTGTCCCAAAGTGTGGGGTCGTTCAAAAATATTGTGTTTGTGAAAACCATTTTTGGATTCAGGGAACCGTTTACGAAATATCAAGCTTTAAGGCGAAAGCGTCAAGGTAGCCCGCGAAATTCAAATTTTCTTACGTTTTTTGCAATTTGCAGGTCAGTATCATGTTCTATGTTGATCTAAATATGATTCGCGGCCATAACAAATGTTTAATTATAGAATTATAATCATAAAAATGATCAATCCAACTGTCTAAGTTCATGTAATCCCATTGAATGACTATTTCATGAAATCATGACATTTGACAATTATGCTAACTTATGGAGTTGTATTGCTGATTGTAATGATTATAATTATGTAAAGCCATATTTGTTACGGTCGCGAATCATATTTTAATCAACATACAACCTGACACTGACCTGCAAAATGGAAAAAACTCAAGAAAATTTGAATCTCGCGCAATCATGTGCAATTTTTGTTTGAGTCAAGTGTACAACCCCCTCTCTGCCTGATAAATGGTTGGTTTATGATTATGTGAAAACATTCACGGCAGTAGTATATATGTATAATGAAATTAAAAGGAAAACTATCACAGCTAAGTAGGCTTTACAAGTTAAGTTTGTTCTTACGATAAATTCATCCCAACTACGGAATTCTCTCCCTTCATTGTGCGTGGTCTGACACGCACGTGGCCGGTTTTATTAAATAGAGTAAGTATATAAATTAAAATATATATAGGTATATATAAATATAGAATAGATCGGCAGCAATCCAACATACCGCCTCCAGTCGTAGATCGTTCATCGCTTCATATATTCTGTGCTGTGCGACATTTTTCAACGGAGCGCTCGGCCGCGACTTGTTTGTCTAGAGTTCATACAAAACCCCATGGATCTAAAACAACACGTTCCGTATTTCCCGAATTTTCAAATTTTCCGGGCAACTTTTCCCTAGTTAACATTTTGAAACAAAAATACAAAAATAAAAACCTAGTTAACATTTTCAAACAAAAATGCAAAAATTAAAAATGCTTATCAACGAACAGCATTTCATTTTTATTTTTATACAGAGTGGCAGGTCCATCGCACGCAGCGAAAACTGATACTTTGGATTCAGTACGATTCTGAAATTTCTCGTCGGCTATAAAAAAAACCAGCTGTTTCATAGAAAAGTGCAATACCTACGCGGTCAAAATGTATGGACAATTGTTATTTTTAAATATACTGTTTTTGTTATAGATGACGTTAGTAAGATGTCGTAATTGTGTTCCATTTTAAACAGTACCTGGTACATGAGACATTTTTTCAGCTATGTCTCCACGATGCCTGTAGTACTTCTGATCTAGAAAGGCGGCTTTTTGACCCTAAGAAAAAGAAAATCGATAAGTATGTGCCTATATGCCATATTGAGAGAAACACAAGCACCTATGTAATAATTACTTGTATTTTCTGCCTTGTTAGTTTACCGGTCGCAAGCGCTATGAGTTCCTCCATCATATTTTTTTTTTTAGTGTGGGAATTTATCAAATAACTTCTCCCGCTCTGGGCGGAGCGGGAGGGCGTGTCAGACTCTTACTGACTAAAACCCACCCGTGTTCCTTCCGTGTTGCCTGTACGTTGCCAGGGGCCACGGTATTCCCTTCGGACTTTCCAGCGACCCCGAAGTTCCTCTGGGTTCCTAGATTTTCCATCTGGAATATCTCAGTAGCAGCCCGGAGTCCTAATTTGTGCCGGACTGATGGCAATAGGCTCGCCCCCTATTACATGGGACTTAAACAAAACTGGGGAAATACGGGTATACTAGGGGGGGTACAGGCAGACGCATACATCTCTGGGAACGTAATATTTTGTGTATTATTTTCATATTGTTTACGACATATTGTTATGCCAATGTAATTAACGATTAACATTGAACTCAACACAAACTAGGTTAATATCCCTAAGTTTAACGACGGTTATTCTGCACAATACCTACTCATTGTGCTAATTGGCCGACTGTAGGAGTGACATGACTTATGTCACAGTATAAATAAGTAACAGTACTTATTATGTTCTTATAGAAAAAGGCCGAAACGACGCACTTCGAAATCTCAGTGTGTATAGTACACACGGCTACACATTATACCAGTATAAGCTGACCTCACATTGTACGGAAATCCTATACAATGCGAGATCAGCATAAACTGGAAATATAGCTTAATGTGTGCAGTTCAACACTATTCATACTACAAAAGCGACTGATTAGAATACTAGTTAACATAGATAACACAGACAGCTGCAAACCCCATTTCCAAGAACATAAACTTCTAACCCTACCTTGCATATATATCTTGGAAATGTGCAAATTTGTTAGATATAATCAAAAACTCTTTACTACACGCGAAAACATACAGACTCGCTACACACTACGACACAAAAACAGACTAAACCAACCAGGTTCAAAGCTAAAAATTCACTCCACAAGCACTTTAGTAATGTCAGTTAAAATATATAATAAACTACCTGATGAAATTAAAAATGAACAAAAATTTAATATCTTTATAAATAAATTAAAACAATTTCTAATCTGTAAATGTTATTATTTTGTAAATGAATATTTAAATGATAAATTTAATAAATAAACAATAATATAAAAAAAAAAATAACGCAATAATAATTTATTTATACCAATGATAATAATAATATATGTATAATTTAAATAAATATTAATGCTTAAATCCAATATATGAGTGGTAAAAATTATATGTACACAATTAGTTACCAGCCTACCTACCTACACAAAACGAAAGAGTAGATTAATATTAAAATTGTTAACAAATATCTATAATAGCCCTCCTCCTAATTTTTATGTTGTTATGCCCGACAGGACCCACAATGCTCCAAAACGAATGTATGTCTTTATGTACCTACCACCTAAGTTCACATTGTGGAATGCAATAAACGTATTGAGTATTGAGTTACGCACGGACGCGGAAGGTTTATCTCCCGAGCGGCCGTAGGTAATTATTCTAAGGTCACTGCCGAGATATAATACTGTTACTTTATTATACTGTGCTTATGTTTATGTTTACTTTGTCTGATAGGTAATTAGTGATACCACAAGTAATGAGATAAGGTGATAAACATGAATTACGATGTATTTTTATGACTTTCTGGGAATTTGACGAAAACCCATTTTTGTTTGGTTCAAAACCTGGTTTGGAAAATACGGTAAAAGAATTAAAATTTATTTCATATTATACAAAAAAACCCTGTCCGATTCAAGGAAAATCGAAAAAAAATATTGACTCATTTTTTTTTCAATGGGGAATATTTCCGGGTAATAAAATGGGGCGCGGGCGGCCGTCGTTTAGCGGGTGTCTACAAGTCATAACTTATGATGACCCCTGTTGAAAAGATGCTGTTTTTGAATGAATTTGGGGTAATTATGGTACCTACTAAAAATGAGATTTTTAAATAGCAATAACTTTTTTATTTTCAATAACTATTTAATTTTTATTACTTTTATTTAATGTTATTGCAGTACCTACTTATGAGCCCCTATCGGATCGGACAAGGTTTTTTTACATATTGTATACAATATTTAACACTACTAACTATTTGTACACTAGGTACCGAATTAAATGACTAACAAACTATACAAATAAATACAAAAACAAAAGGCGTCGAAGAACTCGTCCGCATCGATGTCATCTGGGAAGATGCAAAAGGTAAGATACGGGTCTAACATAACTCTACAACTCTGCGTTTGTGACCGAATAAATGGAACTGAATTTTAGTTTTCCTATAGTGTATCTTTTCTGTCTTTTTTAGGGTTCCGTAGTCAAAAAGGAACCGAGATTCGCCATGTTCGTCTGTCTGTGGCGTAGCTCAGAGACATTAGTACCTACTAGAAAGCTGTTATTTGCCATGGGTATACATATTAATCACGCCGACAAAGTGGTAATCAGGAAATTCATTGTTTGTAGCTACTTCACCTACAGTTAAAGTGGAGATGTTTTGTTTTTCCAGTCATTCGCATGTTGTGGGATGTCGTTGGAAAGGTTATAAAAATATTGTGAGTGTGTGAAAACCATTCTTGGATTCAGGGATCCATTTGCGAAGCATTAAGCTTTAATGTACATATTTTTGTTTGAGTCAAGTGCGGGCCCTGTGACAGCTAAATGGTTGTTTCTGGATAATTATGTGAAAAAATTCACAGCCGTAGTATGTTTACCGAAGTTAGAAAGGAAAACTTCACAGCTAAGTAGGCTTTACAAGTTAGCACTATGGTCTAAGATTCGATTAAGGATTCAAACATTCGCGAAACATTTTCTAACGTTCTAAACTTGATTTAAAATACTTTTTATCCATTGAACAGATGGGTGAAGGTCGTTCCTCTGCGGATCCTATGCTATCACATCGGTGGGTGCTGCTAGCTCATTTAGTTTGACCCTGTATTTCAAACTCAAACTCAACTCAAACTCAAAGCATTTATTTCAAATAAACCAATTACAGGCACTTTTGAATTGTCAAGGGGTCGGTCAGTCAGAAAGATGAAGCTAGATGCCCATTCCAAAGCGTACTTAGGTACCTATGGAGAAGAACGGGCAAGAAACTCCACGGACACTCTTTTAAATCATGATATGGTTATCATATCATCATATCATCATTCATGTTGAAGTTATACATGTGAGAACGATGCAAAACGTGAAAAGCGTCCGTAACAGAAAAAAAAAAAAAAACAATCCCAAAAATTAAATTAATTTGGCGTTGTAGTCTACGATTTTATTGATTATCGTTTTCTAGGACGAATTTAATTGGATTTAACGAACAGGTACATATCTGTTCGTTAATCATTTAATTTATGATGTTCGATTAAGGCGGATGCATAGATGATCTCAGTGCCATTTTGTCGCTAGATGGCGACACATCCACAATTTCGAACATTTTCAATTTTTACACCTAACATAGAAATTTTTAATAAACAACTTTATTATAAGCGGAACCTAGGGCATTAACTTGATTTTTTTAGATCATCACTGTGCTTGTTAACTGGTATCATACAAAGATTAGAACAATTTAATGATTTAGCCGCATGAATTTACTCTTTACACACACATGCAAAGTAAATAGTAGTAACTTCCGACTCCACTAGATGTCGTTTTATTAAAACATGGTTGGAAATTAAAATGTCCAGATGGCGTTAATTTAAAGAAAGAGGACCAAATTATTTATAAGATGAATATCCTTACATTATAGCAAAAACTGAAAACAAATATTAATTTAGTAACTAAGCATACTTTAAATTACTAGAGGATTGTTATGTTCCAATCTATTTCTTAATAATATAATTACTTATTGGGATATGCATACTTTTGTTTCTAGGCTCGATATCAGATAGGTACCTTTTCACCATAACAAATTATTCAGATAAATTATTTTGGGTAATAAAGGTACGAGTATATTGTTCCTATATAGGTTGTTGTAATGTGACTGAACCTAAATAGTACCTAACGTGTAAATAAATTGTGACCTGTACTAAATAAATAAAAGATTATGTATTCAATTGTAAAGCGTTTTATTGTATCTTACTATAAATTAATAATATTTATCTATGGTTAATATTTTCATATAAATATCGTTTTATTTACTCTCACTGCATTTACCTAAATATTTTCTGGTTGGATTCGAACCATCGACTCGTAGGTACCACCACACAAAGATAACATAAGTACTTTTTTCAATATTTTGATATTACAATAATTATGATTCTGAATTTAGTATTAGAATGAATTATGTAAGTACGTAGAATTATTACGTAGGTACGTAATTACAAGTCAAGATTTTTTAAATTTAGTTTCCAATTTATGTGATTTCGGAAAAATTACAATTTCTACATGGTGTACTTTCGGCTGCAACACGTTTTTATGGCCTTTTTATGAGTAGGTAGGAGCTTACGTAGTTATCATTTTGAAATCATCTTAATTTACAAACCCGTAAATTTGACAACATAATACACCATTTGAAATAAGATTAGACATTTAAACAAAACTTTTTTACAGTCCGTTCAACCGATTCTGACTTCTGTACCGTAGGAATAAGGATGGCCTCAAAAGCAAAACAGTGGTTACAAAACCAACTGCTTACTGCAGCTGCCGTGTCATGCCATCAACGCAATAGAAGTCAAAATCGGTTAAACGAACAGTAAAAAAGGTTTAGTTAAATGTCTAATCTTATTTCAAATGGAGTATAGGTACGCTTGGGTAGATATATTGGAAGTATTGGAACTAACCTAGGTAGGTACCTACTTACTTTTAATTTACTTACCAAACTAATCCCGTAAGTACCTACGGTCTATCTCCGAGAATCTTCTCTAATAAAATTGTGTTCAATAAGTATAATAGGTAGGTACCACAGATGAATAAATACGCATAACTGGTGAAATACGGGTGTACTATAGGTAGGTACACATCAAGCTATACATTTCCAGTTTATACAGACCTCGCATTGTACGGAAATCCTATACAATGCGAGATCAGCATAAACTGGAAATGTAAAGCTTGATGTCATGTGTAGCCGTATGTACCTACACCTCTGCCTAATCCTTTGGGATGACAGGCGTGATGTTTAAGAAATACTCTGATGTTTAAGAAATGCTCGATGATAACTTCTAATGATAATGAGTGATCCAATTATATGTAAGTAGCTGCGCCCCGCGGTTTCACCCGCATAAGTCTCGATCCCGTATATATATCCTATGTCCTAGTCTAGCTCATGGTCTACCCATGCGCCAAATTTCATCCAAATCCATTCAGCCGTTTTATCGTGAAGGCGTAACAAACAAGTTCACTTTCAAATCATATTTATAATATTAGTTAGGATAGTAGGTAACTACTAACAAACAGCCTCGTTGGTCTAGTGGTTACAAGTAGGTACAACTGCGCGTGAGGTCTTGAATGTAGGGAACGCGCTGCGAACAGTACAGTGAAGCATGCCAAAACTACACCGCCGCTCTGTGCATCATACATAATGTGTTTGACTCAGGTGTGCCAGCTAGATAGAAACATAATGTCAAAATCCGCGAATAATATAGGTACCTGGTACCTAGGTGGCAGTGGCGACTCGAGTGCGGCGCGGCCGCTACAAAAGGTCCTTTGACCACGCCGCCGCGTGCCGCCAAAACCATTAGTAAGTCAGTGCAATGTAATTCTTAAGTAATGGCGATAAGGTATAAATTAGAATGATTGACATTTGCGAGGAGTTTTTTAGTTGGAAATAGAGAAAATATGATTATTTTTTTGTAAAGGAAGTCAATCATCCTGATTTATACCTTAAAACAATGAGAAAAGAGTCACATTGCAATGACTTACTATTTTGCTTATGATTTTATTTCACTTTGGAATAGTCTGTCAGTCTGCCTAGCCCTTTCCCAATTGTGTTGGGGTCGGTGTCCTGCAGCTGAATACCAGTATTTTACATGACGCGACTGCCTATCTGACCTCTACAACCCAGTAACTGGGTAATACGATAGGTACCCCTTGGTAAGACTGGTGGTCACTTTCGGGCTTCTGACGACCCGTAACGACTGTCAAAGATCCACGAATACTAAGAAATATGCTCCTTTGTTGATGCCGCTCTGTTATTCGGGTTTCGCATCACGTGACGCGAATTAAAGCTCGTACAGACCAGCGCGACGCGACGCCGCGCCGCGACGCGAACTATACAATTTCTAAGAAAACTTGACGGTATAACAATAACCGGTGTCGCGTCGCGCTGTCGCGTCGCGCTGGTCTGCACGAAGCTTTATCTGTGTCGCGGCGCTACAGGTCGCCCCTGTGTGAAGTGTCGCGCGCGTTTTCATAGAAATTGTTCTACGGATAAAATATCGCAATATCGCGTAGCGCGACAAGTCGCGCTGGTCTGCACAAGCCTTTACTCACTAAAAATCATTAGAAGAATTTCCATGATGTCTTTTCAATGTTGCTTGCACTTTTTTCCGCGATTTTCGCGGCCCTGAATACATATGTCGTATATAGGCAAGTTTATTAGTCGGATTCATCTTAGGCAGAGTTGCAATTCAATCTGTAATCAAAAAGAATAATTAAACACAACAGCAAAAGTATCGTAATTATGAAATGCTTCAAGAAATTTGTATTAGTCAGAAATAACACCACCATTTGTCACCATCAATCAAGCTGTCAAGCTGTGTGTGTGTGTGAAAATTTGCAAAACAACTGACAGAACATGAGAACAGACCAAATAGAGATGTCAATCTGAGATCGATTGAGCAAAGAATCGATTTTTTGGAACAAATAAAAACGTTTTTTCAAATCGATATCTAGTACTGAATCGATACAGGGAATCGATATTTCACCCTAGAACATCAGTTTTTTGTTTGTTTGAATTGTTAAGAATTGTGGTGGCGGGAAAATTACGAAGCATATCCAGTGCAAATCCTTTTGCGTAAAAATACGGATTTTTTCCAGATATGAGACTAGTTAAATTCTTTTCGCTCATCGATCGTTTTTTCGCCCTCGTAAACGTGTACGTTACCCTAGCAGGAATCGTTTTTCGGTTTTTTTTTCAAAACGACAAGGGGCACCAATTTTTTATGTAGGGGCACATTTACAGCAGATTAGGCACCAACTATACGTTCCACTCACTCATATAACTATAGGAGACACTTTCTTGCTATATCATTCATCGTTTTAAATATCAGAACATCCTACAACTTACTACTAAAATACTGCCCTATGTTTTATTTCCCCTTTTTCTTGGTAAACTTCTTAGATGGCAAGACCAATTTATCTCGACGCACTTTGACGTGTGCTAATAATACTAAAATGTGCAATTGTTATGAAAAATCAATGTGGTTTGTCTGTGTATTCACTTATCTTGATGGTTTCACATAAATTAAATATGATTCAATCAATAGATGTAAGTAGTACCTACGTGTCACCATTGCGTAGGTAGGTAATTAGAAAAAAAATAGGTAAATTTGCCTACGCTGATCGCCTGATTTAGGTATACCCTAAGTTTACATGAACTTCTATTCTCTGATTTTATTCAAACCAAACCAATGAATTAGTACCTAACCGTGTCAGAAAATGTATTATCAGTACCTACTTACATACAGTAGAAAGATTTTTAAATCTTTAGGTACTTTATATTTAAAGTAGATATTACAATAATTACATTAGTATTGTATCTGTGTGAACCAAATGCAGATCGCAGATATTTTTTTTCACTTTCTAGCATTCTTTCTCATTCCCTAATAAAAAACATTTTATCAATCATAAAATGTAAAACCCGCGGGCAAACCCGCGCGCCGGCGCTAACTTTCTAGAAACACAATTTTGGAAACGATTCGCAAGTTGTCAAGACAATCACGCATGAACTGACTGGAGAAATTTGGCAACAACGCGGGGTGCGTCTTGAATGGCAACGTCGCCCGTTGCATCGCCGCGTCATTCGACGTGTAACCTTCGTTACGTTCGAATTTTCGAACCAGCGCCATCTATTATAAATGTTTACCGAACGTTACGAGTTTACGTTCGGTAAACATAACAGCAAATAACTCTTTCTCGGTGGTTCTTTAAATTTCTGTTAGATGGCGCGATTCAGGTCACTCACACATGTAAAGATTTTTCGTTTTTTATTGGGTCTAATTCTCCTAGAAATACAGTTTTTTTTTTAAAATTTTGGCGTTAGGCGGACATAATACATTATAAAGTCTCATTATACTTGCTTTTATTCTGCAGAAACCGTTTATTTACGGAGATTAGAACGCCTGAAAAATTTATGGCGAGGCCTGTCTATACATCCACCTTAAGTGATATGATTTTAATGATAAATAAAAGAACCGGGATCTTCCGGAAGTAAATATGACCTTAGATAATTTCTACAAAATTTTAAAGATAAACAAATAAAATTGTTTCCTTAATAATATCCGTTTGTATTTTCCTTATCTTCTTTTACCTACCTACTAAAAGGTAGGTAAAAAAAGACAAGGAAAATTATCACCTGTTTTCTTGGACATTGATAAACTAAACTAACATCGTATAATTTTGTGTTAGTTTAGTATTTTCTGTGGCTTGGTGTTCCACGAGGCTCATACTCATAAGCTACTGAAGTTTAGAGAATTGTGAAGACGGAATGAGAAATTATGATTACCATTTTGAGAATTGTGGATGGTTTTAAGAATACCTATATGAATATGAAGGCCTAGGAAACGTTGAATGTATTGTGTAAACAAAGGTAATGTTCAAAAAGATAACTATTTTAAACGATATTTTTCTGTGTACTTAGTAATTGGCGTAATGTTTAGAATAATTTTAATGTTATACTTACTTTCAGTTGTGAAGCTACTATAATAAACAAATAAATAACTGATATAGGGATGTATGAATATTTTGATTTAAAAGAGATATTTGAATATTTTGATTTAAAAGAGTGTCCGTGGAATTTCTTGCCCGTTCTTCTCCATAGGAACCTACTACGCTTTGGAATGGGCAACTAGCTTCATCTTTCTGACTGACCGACCCCTTGACAATCCAAAAGTGCCTGTAATTGTTTTATTTGAAATAAATGCTTTGATTTTGAGTTTGATGATGCACCAACTCCAAAATAATTGAGTATAGGGCAAGTTGACCCACTGAGTCCGGAAGGAAAAGAAACAAAAGGAATTCCCGTAATTAAGAATGTTCTCGCAATCTCATCTCAGCGACAGTCAGTGTCAACACATGATGGAAAATCAGAGTTATTTTTGACAGATTGGGAGTGAGATTAGATTGTTAACGTTCTTAAAAATACGAGAATTATTCCTCTGATGAAGCAGCAAAAGCGTTATGTTTGATAATATAACTCGAACTGTGCGCTTGGAGCTATCAAAGTCGTAGATTATTAGTATTGAATTCAGGGTGCCCGGTTTCCTCCTGTGCCCCGACGCCTCTTAATACGGTCTACAAAACTTGTGTCGTCTGCGCAGTTCCGTCATATAATTTGTTAAGTTGTTATATTTTGATGTTGACAGTACTTACACAATATGACCAATATGGTCATTCCGCAACATCATTTAAATAAAAAGCGACTCTTGCAACGTTATAATAAAGTGCAATTCAGGTCGCTCAGCGCTAATCACCTACAGTTATATTCACCTAGAAGTTGCCTCTCTTTCTATCGCGTAGCTCTTAGATCTTCTGACTACGTTACACTCACTGAATTGACCCAACAAGTCGAGCTCGCCGCGTACTTGTAGCTTCATACCAAAACTGCGGAGTGTCCCGTCTGTATTTATCTATGATATGACTCACATGTGGCAAATAATTTAATTTAATGTAGTGTTTCTTTGTTTTGTAATGTTAGTTAATTTGCATACTATTGCACCAATAGAATGGAGTTCTTCTAACTGATCAGACAGCTGTGCTGCTGGGGAGTTTGTTGCGCCACTTCTTCTTCCCAGCTTAAGCACTAGGAAGTGGTGAAAGGTGGGCCTTATGTAATGTTTGCGTTCAAAAAGTGCTGTTTCTTAGCCATATTTGAATAAATGACTTTTGAATTTAATTAACTTAATAACCTGTACCCTTATCTAAAGAACCATGCTGAGCTGTGAACATCTGTTATCGCTTCACAAATTTCTCTCACGCCATCCAAACTATCAGTTCCCATATTAGAATGCAAACATTCATAGATTTTGTTAATAAACTAAATACCGGAAGCTTATCAACATACCTCACTTCACCTGCTCAAACTTTACTGTTACTTAAATACCTTTGATTTATCGTTAAATCTTTCACTTTCTCTAATCACAGGTCAAGTAAAAATGGATCTTTAGCAATTTTGTTCTAACTACCATTAAAACTTGAACCTTCCATTGATAAATCGTGGATACCAGACTACGCTGGTATACCAAAGGAATATCTATACGAAACCAACATAATCTGGTCTTAATGCCGGCGGATCAAGGTATACTGGCTAAGCATAGTAAAGAGTATAAGTACCCAGTAAAGCATGAACTCTGCATTGATTTAGTTACGCTGACTTAATTAGTATTCTATGGTTGGAATGCCATTGTTTGGCGGCGACTTTGTGTGTTCATATAAATAACACAATAACTTCAACTTAATAAGGAACTTCCTTGTAATAGTGACAACCTTAATTCATAGAAATTAACTATCAGTAGCGTATTACTTTATTATTGTTTTAAGTACTTACTATTTATTTGATTTTATATTTATGTAAGTATAATTCATAAAACCTGACTTACCAGACTGTCTTTTTCGGGTGACCACTGAAAATCAGCGCTGTGCTGTGGGTCTCCATAGCACAGCATCATGCTGAGTGGAAGCCTTCTTGTCACAGTCATGACGTGCCAGCAGCTGCCGACTATTTCTGTTTTGTGCTCGTTATTGTATTTACATCTATTGTGTTTTATTTTCTTGTTTGACTCGAGTTTATTATCTTTTTTTATGCACATGTTTCTGCGACAAATAAATTCTTCAAAATTATTCAATATTTTTCATTCTTTCGTTCGTTCTTTCACTATTGAAGATACAACATAACAAAACGTAACATTACGCCTTGTTTCCCCTAAGGGTTAAGCAGAGGCGTAAAATAGTACACCCAGATTTCGCCAGTTATGTTTAAGTCCCATGATTAAGTGGACTACAGGACCTATACGTGCCTAAGCGCAAGTCTTATAATACATAAAAGTATATGACCCACCGCAGTTAACAAAATCAGAAAAATATATGATATTAATAGTGTGTTGAAAACTTAAGTACCTACAACTAATTTGATACGACAGAAAAAAATCACGAAGATACCTCTACAAAATTATTTTAAACGATTAGAAATCATATTAATATATACAACCTTAGTTTTTGTTTGCACTAAACCTTTTAAGGGGTCATTGTAATCATTATTATGAACAACTTTCACTATGGGAACAACGCTGAAATTGCGAAAAAAAAATCAGCTGTTCCCACAAAATCACATTTATGTTCGTTTATCTCGTCGAAACAGCTGATTTTTTTGAGTGCAATGACCCCTTAAGAGGTTTAGGGTAAACAAAAACTAAGGTTGTATATGCCATAATTCAGATTTATTGTCAGACTATTCTACAAGCAACATTTTACAGTAATAGAGTTTAAATTTTTTAGTCCATTCAATAGATTTTTTGTTCATCGATAATTGCTTCATATCTTGCAATAAATTACCTGCGTTGTGTCATAGCGCTTCTCTTTATTTTCTATGCAGTCTGACAATGACCGCGCTTTAGCTGTTGTAAGCCTCTTAAACATAACTAGCGAAGGCATAACCGGCTATTAAGCCGGCGATCCTATTGCCATCAACCGGGCGCAAATCCAGTCTCCGGGCTTCTACTGAGAAATGCTGACGAAACACTCAACACTAATATGTACTTCAGTCAGAATTCCTAGAATAAACATGAAGCTAAGCTAATTTGATAAGGTTCTAAGGAATACCAGTTGCTACTCAAACCATAATTAGCCTATTGATTACGTTATCATTATCACTCCTGGGATACAGGCCTCGGTCTCTGTGACAGGGACGGGTTATATCCACGCGCGCCCAGTGCGGCTTGGTGGATTCATATATCTTGCTAGCTCATGCTACCAGTGATAGCCTAGTGGTGTGACCGTCGGACTGCCAAGTCATAGGTCTCGAGTTCGAACCCAAGACACACCTCTGACTTTTCGGATTCATGGGCGTATTGTATAATTATCACTTGCTTCAAAAACGGTGAAGGAAAACGTCGTGAGGAAACCGGCATGCCTGAGAGATATTTCTCGACGGCATGTGAAGCCTAGTCAGAAGCCCATGGGCGGCTTTAAAACTCTGACACTAGGTTAGTCACTAACCACACGAAAAGAAGATGGAGCTCATGCTAGGACGTTGTCAAGACGTTTACTAGAAATCTATTTTAAAAAATTACAGGAAAGTAGGTGTGACCAATTTTCTTGAGAAAATAGACTGTATGTGACATCATATTTAATGGAGAGATACTCGAGATAGCCCAGATGTGTAACATGTGTATACAGTTGTACATTTTAAGCCATTCATGAGTATGAAGCAAATATTAATCACGAGACTACCGCGAAAGACAATGGGAGAAACCCACTTACGATAAAGTCTACATATTATATGATCTTATGTTCCAAATAAGGTGAACAGACGTAATGGCCCTGCTGTTTGTTTATACACCATACAAGATGGGAAGGGACGTCCCTGATAATAAAATTCTGTGGAAAGAACCTACGTCACGACCTAAATGCTCATAAACATCATTTGCAACGATATCAACGTCCAAAGGTGCGATTATAGACGCTCTCAAATGCTTTACATTTACTTCTTCTTTCTTTTTCGTGTGTTTAGTCACTAACCTTGTGTTAGAGTTTTTATGCCTCTGACTTGGCTTCACATGCCGTCGAGAAATATCTCTAAAGCATGCCAGTTTCCTCACGATGTTTTCCTCCATCGTTTTTGAAGCAAGTGATACTCGTAATTATACAATACGTACATGAATCTGAAAAGTCAGAGGTGCGTGCCTTGGGTTCGAACTCGAGACCTATGACTGTATGACTTGGCAGTCTGACGGTCACACAACTAGGTTATCAATGCTGCACAACGTTTACTTGTAACAGAACATCGAGCTTTCGCCGTTTCTAAATTTTATCGAACTGCACTTCGAACTCGACGCTCGATATTTTGTTACAAACCGATTTAAAAAAACAACCAGCGTGTTGCTGTAACAATTTATCGAGCAAAGGCACGAGCGCGGAGTGAGGTGCGCGGGCCAAGGGCAGGTAGAAGGAAGAAACGTTACAGGTTAACAGCGTCGAGCATTCAGGAACGATACATTACATTCATTACATTTGCTTATGTTGTACCATTCGCAAGACCGTTACATTACATAGAAAGGCTCGACAAAATGCTCTAGTGTATACTCACCTTAAAGTAAACAGGGAAAGAGGAAATTGCCATGTATTATATTCTTTCCTCGTATTGGCTCGAGCTATACAATTATAACGCATGCTGTGAATTAAAGAAGGCTATTAAGGGTGCGCCTAGAAGCATTACTTGGGGCAGCTTGCTCGATGCAGTATGTGTGTGTTATCATTTACTAGCAGCGCCCCGCGGTTTCACCCGCATAAGTATCGATCTCTTGGGAATATCGGAATAAAAAAATCCAATATATTAATCCAGGTTATAAACTATCTGTGTGCCAAATTTAATCTAAATCCGTTTAGTATTTTTTGCGTGAAAGCGTAAAAAACATCCATTCATCCCTCCTCACAAACTTTTGCGTTTAATAAAAAAAAACACGACCCCATCGATTACACTTCTGCTATACCCGAATCGCTTTAGAGTGGCAATAGAGGTCGTTGCCTTTTTGCTACAATCTATCCGTAGGAACCCAAATAATAAACTATGTACCTATGGTTTTTCGTCATTGAAACATGTTGACGATCACGATACATATTGATTCAGGACGGTAACGGACTTTATTTCAGTTTTTGAGAATGCTATAAAATGTAGGTCAATGGCCGCTTTAGCCACGCTAAAGCGATTCGCCTTTAAAAACAATCTTAATAACTAACGAACTTAAATTTAAAACACTGAAGGACGCCTCTTTTCATCGTGTTGGCATGATCTCTAGATATAGCGACATCCATGGGCAGATATCTCTAGTTAATCAAAGCAGTACTAAAATCTGTTAATCAAGATATTATCTACCTAATGACAGGTTATAATAACACTTCAGTGTCAAAACCACACGCGAGGCGTTATAAACACAAGGTAGGCAACATTCTGAGCAACCATAAATAGTAGAAAGTAATAACAATTGAAAGTTAACGTACCAAGACTAATACGACTCCTGTACTTAATATCTGCATAATAAAGCCTTTAATTTTTCACGAGAAAGTCAATCTTTACACAGATTGTTTAACGCCAAAACATATAGGCAGGGTTCCTTGGGCAAATGGTGAAATAAACAACGAAGATGAAGATATATTATGTTCTTTGCGTCATGTGTACCGCAAATAAACGTATTTTCTTTCTTTCTTTCTTTCATATATTTATTGATTATCTATGTACATCGCTTTTTAATTTAAACATACATTTTTAGGCTCAACAGTCAGACCTTGATGAAGAAAATATAAATACTAAAGTGGAGGACAAAGATTTAATCAATGAACTGAATTATTACCAGACTACTTACGAAGCAGCAGTATCCAAATCCATGATTTAGAAATCGATGACCCTTGACCGGTATTATTCATAGATTCTAAAGATTGATTAATGCACACTCTAATAACACAGCTAATCTGATGATGTCATTGTCACAACTAGCTGATTAATAGAAGACGTAATGTGGCAAAATCTTTGGCTTTAGTACGTCCTTGCATTGGGGGAATTACCCAGATGATGGTCCAACTACTTAGAGTTGATCACCACGTTTGCTTGATTATCTAAAATGATTTTACCTCCCGGTTTTCTCACTGTTAGTCACTTTGGACAAGTAACGTTCTATTTCGTCAACAAAATCCCTCACCACCGATCTATCACGACATTTGCACCTACTGCATAATTCGTATAAAGAACCCTCTTACCATTGCCTCCCAATTTAAATGAAGACCACACACCGCCCACGTCTCTCTGACAGCGTTTCTTCACACTCACGATTTAACATAATTCGTTCACTCATTACACGGCTATTCGCTCCCAAATTATCTGTTATATGCGTCTTATGGTAATTTGGACCACCTTGAGAGCTTCGCAGTTGAAAATTTGCAAAATACTCTTTAAAATGTTGAACATTTATTGTTGGTGGGAGTCATTTTTCTGTCGGTTTACCTTATGTGGGTTTTGATGTGATGTCTGTATTACGTTGATTTTAATGTTTCTCTTTTGCACAGGAACCGAAGCAGTGATGACAATATGCAAAATATGATGAAATATATCGTCATTTTGACTATCTCTTTTAGCTATGTTGGTTATAGCTCGCATAACCACGAATGATAGAGCGAGAGTGATTTCACCTCATCATTTCAGTCAGACTTTACGACTCATTGCTAATCTGACCGCATATACCTATAATGATCTTATAAATATACTCTTTATCGTATAATAGAGTATCAAAAGACAGGTGTGATAGCACCTTGACTAGAATTATTAGAATAACAACAATAACATAATTCTCATTCTAGTCATTATCAACAATTGTACTTCCCATAACCCGTTACATTTTTTCTGGAATTCCATCGCTGTTGTCGATTCATAGCCCATCGAGGGCCACAGTTTCGTTGTACCGTATGTATGTACTTGTCTATTTGTGTGTTATGTTGGTGTGTATTTATGAACACATGGGCCGAACGAAACATTTCTCGGAAGTCGGGTTAAACCCAATCGCTTTTGTTTTTAAATTGTTTCGTTCCGTTTCGATTTATTCCGCATAGATTTACTCGTGTTGTAATGGTATTATTTATGGGATCCTTGGGTGGGATAACCCGTGGGCAGATGGATCTATGATCGGCAGCTGGGATTGATTTGGATTGTGAAGGACCGATGATAAATTTTGGAAGAAGCATTTAAAGTTAAAATAATTCGGTAAACTGTTTTGCAAATGCGGAGGAATGAGGAAAATGTCGAGAAGAAAGTTTTGAATATGAATGGCTATAAGAGGAAGGGAAGACCAAAGAAACGATGGATGGACTGTGTGAAAGATGATATGGCTAGAAAGGGGGTGACTACCGAGGTGACGACTAATAGAGAAGTGTGGAAGAAAAAGACATGTTGTTCCGACCACTAATACATTTGGATAAACGCAGGAGATTGATGATTTCGATAAACTGTTTTCACTTAGCCCACAAACTATGCCCACAATAAAAAGATTTGATTTGATTTTGATCAAGAGTGTCAAAGACGTGCTGATTTATTTATGATCCGTTGCTACGAGTATGTCACCAATCTATCACGGTAAAATCTAATACCCCAATTACAATTACCAATATCGAAGTAGAATGTAGTAAAGAAAAGAGCCATGAAAACGTTGTTTAATGTATCAATGCATGAAAACTTATATTAGTATACCGTTGCGTATGAGACGAGCCGGTCCACCTCAGTCATAGATAATCCGATCTCAGTGATTATTTATTTATTTTTATTTATTTATTTATATAACAATTGCTTGCTGCACTTACAGTAAAAACCAAAGCGCGCAGAAAGCCAATAACAACATTTAGGTAAAAAACTTCATGCAAACATTCCATTCATACACACACACATTACATTTACACGTTAAATACTTTTATTTCATATTTTTTTATTTTTTTTTCTCATTTTTTTTTTCATTTCATTGTGATGTTTCCATGGTAGGAAGGTATTTTATACTAACTGAACTCTTCCTATTATTATTGTAGGATACAGTTTATCCCACATTTTGTAAGGCAGCCATATGTGTAGACAAAATTGACGTAATAATTAATTAAATGTGACGTACTCTATGAAGCCCCCCGCTAAGAAACAGAGCAGTTCCAATTCCCACACAAGGAAATATTGAGAGAAAAAAACAAAATAAACATATGTGATGAAAAGGACATCGGAACATGTCCATATTCCAAATTCTGCGCGTTAGAGGTCCGCACATTAAACGAATGCAGAAGGTTTATTCAAAATCAAAAATCATAATATTTTATTTCACATAAACGACCTATTGGAACCGTGCACATACCCATATAGGGTATTTGAAGCTAGGTGCACGGTTCCAATAGGTCGTTTTCTTTAGAGAAGAGCCGGCAAGAAACTCCACGGTTACTTTTTAAAATAATTGACTATTAAAATATTTCCAAATTACAATGTAGGCCTGTCAACAAGTACCAGAAACTTAATAAAATAGAAAATGGTCTACAAATCTAGAGTCTACAAGGCCAATTCGTACCCATGTCATCTTTAGAGTAGTTTATATGCTGCTACATTATTTTAGTAGATATATAAATTTTTCTAATGAGAGACGAGATATTTCGAGGTCATTTACTGCTTGTTTTATTTAGATTATCGTATATTTTCGATTTATGCTATCTATGACCACTGTAACATTCACTCTTATTTGAAGAACGGTTACCGATAAAAATGATAATTGATTTATTTCTTTAAGTAGGTTTGTACTTGACAAACACTTTTACATGTCAATAATATTTTAAAAAGTAGATGAGGCTGGTGTTTCCTATCGGACTATTCTGAGAAAAAACACTAAAGTAAAATCAGAAGTCCGAGTGTATTTTAAAGTTCCGATATAATACCGATCGAGGATCACATCGCTAAGTAAAAACAGCTGCACGGGTTGATCTTGCCGGGGTTGGTCCGAGGATTCATCTTTACATACCGAGACTCCTCCGTGCCTCGGAAAGTACGTTAAACCGTTGGTCCTGGCTGTCCTTCGTGGATCTTTGACAGTCATTACAGGTCGTCAGAAGCCCGACAGTCTGACGACTAGTCTTACCAACGGGTATCGTATTACCCAGTTACTGGGTTCAGGAAGTCAGATAGGCAGTCGCTCCATGTAAAATACTGGTATTCAGCTGCATCCGGTTAGACTGGAAGCCAACCCCAACATAGTTGGGAAAAGGCTAGGCAGATAGATAGACATAATACCGATCCACACAACAGCGCCACTAGACCACGCGGTTTGTCCCGCGTAGCCGTAAGCACAATGCATATTCAATATAGCAGCTTGCTGTTCCTTATTATTGCACAGAATATGGTGAACCTTCTGTCCTTTCTCACTTATCTTTGGCAACGTGACGTCATAAGAAGGCACGCGTCACCTGCTCCTGCGCACGTTCGCCCGATGTTGTCCGATAATATCCGAACTCACCACGCGGCCAAATCGATGAATCGGTGACTCGGCCTTCTTTTTATCTGACTCAATGATTCCTGTTAACACGCACTAGGACGTTCGCGTTATGAAATACTTACTGTCCTTGTCATTTCTATATGAATAAAGCGAGACGGCGATAGAATATAATAATTGAACTCGAATTAATAAATGAATAATAATAAGAATGTTGACCAAAAGTTTTTTTTTTGTCCGTTAGGTAGATTATAAAAAAAAATGGGACACGTATTGTTTTTCTTTTTTTTCAAAAGATAACGGCAATACATTAAGTTAAAATCTGGCATGACGTCACTCTCCGGTAGATTTTATACTGAATTTTGACGTGGTGAGCCCCCACTCTCAAATTTTAATGCGTTTTATCGAAACCATTAATATGATAAAGAAAAAAATACGTGTCTAATATTTTTATTATCTGATAGACGGACTAAACAGATTTTTTCCCCAGTCAACATCCTCTAAGACAAGTAATTTATTTAAGAGCAATCCTCCATTTGATACATTTGAATAAATTGTGAAGCCTGGAATAAAACTTTAAGTATATTGAATAAAAAATTAAAGTCTAAATTGTTGCACTTTCACTCACCACAGTTTCAATTCAGGCAACTCTTAAAGGAGATTCTTATTCTCTTGAAGACTTATCGTCCCAACACTAGTACGTACTGATCCATAGGTGCCAATTGTGGAATAAAATTTTAAATAAAAAAATATTCCACAAATGGCACCTGCGAAAAGTATCGATAGGTGCCGTATGTGGAATACCTCAGGTGCCGTTTAAGCAGGGCCCAATATGGAATACGTCTTCTGTACGACTTCTTTATGTTTTGTAGTATAGTTGACTACCGCGTGAGCGAAGTCGCGAGCAAAATCTAGTCATGAATAACGCTTACAAATGAAATAACATAGGTGTTTCCGGTACAGAGGTTATTGACCTTCACGAGGTGATCGCAAACTTTTTACCCGTTTTAAACCACAATTAGTGAGATGGTCAGTTATGTTTGAGGTGTCATTAAGAACGCAGAGTAGGCAAAGGTCAATGAACAGGCACTACAGTTTTAGGTATACCTAATTATCAGTAATTATAAACGGAAACCGGAAATCTTATTATTATATTTCATTAACACAATTATTATTTACATTTAGATAACCATGGCCAGTATACAAAAAAAAGATCAAGCCATACTAAATAACGTCTAAAATTCGCCATTTTTATTTTATAAAAACCTAACCTATAAGCCTATAACAATCCCGCGACCTAGGCGAGTCGATACCTCATGTACTAGAATCTATCCAGCCATTAAGATGCTTCGAGGGTATAACGAATCCCACATACAAAGATACTTAGATATTAGGTACCTTTGAACACATAGATACGCCTGAAAAACATAACCCTGTTTTAGCTATCGCGCAGTCGGGTAAAAAGAGTAACCACCAAGCAGGTATGAGGGTTACACGAGGCTAGTTTTTGAAGCTAGAATATCAAGCTAGATCACAATGCTAGGACATTTTAAACCAGTAGCATTGCAGTGACTTAGTCCGTAGAGTAAGTTGATCCTATTGGATACCAGCTTTGCCGGCCACACGAGGCTAGTACAAAAGCCAGAATAGTAAAATCTGTGGTGGGGGGCGCTACTAGCTCAAAAATAGAACCCCATCCTATTAAACCATAAGAAAAGAAAGAAAGAAAAAGTGTTTATTCTGCACAAACTAAACGCACATTACAAAAAAAAAAAAAAAAACAATACCACTTTACAAATTAGCCAAAAGCCTCGTATCCATTATTAACACAGAAAAGTTTGACAAATTTATCTATTGCTTGCCGTCAGGCCCAGAGGCCAAAGACAATTTACTATAATTACTTAAGAGGCTTACAACAGCTAAAGCGCGGTCACTGTCGGACTGCATAGAAATGAAAGAGAAGCGCGATGACACGACGCAGGTAATTTATTGCAAAATATGAAGCAGTTAGCGATTTACAGAAAATCTATTGATTGGACTGGAAAATTAAAACACTATTATGCTAATATGTAGCTTGTAGAATAATCTGACAAAAAATCAGAATGATTGCATGTAAATTAATATGATTTTTAATCGTTAAAAGAAATGTTTAGAGGTATCTTCATGATTTTTTTCTATCGTATCAAATTAGTTGTATTATGTTTTCAACACACTATCATACTAGCATATATCCTGAAGAATATCATATATTTTTCTGATTTTGTTTACTGCAGTGGATCATATTCTTTTAGGCATTATAAAACTTGCGTTTAGGCACGTTTAGGTCCTGTAGTCCCCTTAATGTGTTGCGACATTTACAAAATGAAAACAAACAATCAAACCTATAAACTGCTGATTGCAAAGTGGAAAAATAACAGTTTGTGTAACAAGTAACAACAATAACAATAACAAGAACAATTAAACTGTGCGTCGTATCTGTGCAAGAATAGGTCATTGCTCAGCTGAATGCAGTGACTTCGAACGAACCTATTGTCAACAGCACTGATTTTCAGCAAACCATCACACTTGCTAAAGTATCTTTCTTACTAGCTGTCAAGCCTACAAATGAAGATACACTCGAGAGCAATGAATCCGGGTCACTTAAAGAATCCTAAAAATCTCGGAAACTAAAAATGCTAGGTTAATGCAATAAATTGTATTTAATAGACAATGTAATACTCCTTAAATGAAGGTATTAAAACTTCTTAGTTATTGTAAAGTTATATCATAAAAAAATCAAATTTGAAAAAGGGCCACTTTCGAAGATGGAACTGCGAAATTACAGCATTTGGTTTTGCTTTTGTTTGTAATCTGTCATTTATGTGGGTACATAAACCATGTTGATAGTGCTCTATATTCATTATTCAAGCTGAAATTATGTCGCTTACGCCTGAAGAATGCACCAGAATACTTACAATGCTGGAAACCGGCCGGAGTCAGCGCGATACAGCCAGGACTGTCGGTGTGTCGCTGTCAACAGTACAAAGAGTTCTCCGACGTTACGAAGAAACTGATTCTAACCTACGCAGACCAGGAACGGGCAGAACCAGGTGTACCACAGCACGAGAAGACCGATACTTGGTGAACACCATGCTTCGAAATCGCTTTCTCACAGGAACTGAACTCACAAATCAGTTTCGACGCCTCGGAGGAAGTAACCCAAATGCATGGACAGTAAGACGTCGGCTTGCTGAATCTAACTTAAAACCCCTTAGACCTGCAAACGGCCCTAAACTGGAGCGTGGGCATCGTATTTCAAGACTAAGATATGCCCAGAGCCACGTAAATTGGAGTATTGAAGATTGGTCAAAAGTTATGTTCTCCGACGAATCAAAATTTATGCTCTACAAGCACGATGGAAGACACAGAGTGTATCGAAGACCAGGGGAAAGATTCAAGCAAGCATGCATCGAAGAAAAAGTAGCCTACGGTGGTGGGTCTGTACTTGTGTGGGCCGGAATTTCTTCTGAAAGTCGCACAGAGCTGGTGATCATAGAAAACGGCTCTTTAACTAGCGTAAGATATGTGGAAGAAATCCTCAATGATCACGTTGGTCCATTTATGGTCAATTTAGGTGAGGATGCTATATTTATGCATGACAATGCCCGACCTCATACAGGTAGGATTGTGAATGACTACCTTCAAGAGATGAACATTACTCGTATGGAGTGGCCAGCGCGCAGCCCGGATATCAACCCGATCGAGCATGCTTGGGACGAGCTAGGCAGATGCGTAAAACAACGAAACCCTCCCCCAATCACGCTTCGTGAGCTCAAAATTGCTCTCACAGAGGAATGGGAGAATATTCCCCAAAATCGTATAAGGAACTTGGTGTACAGCATGCCAAACCGCGTAAACGCAGTAATGGAAGCACGAGGAGGCAATACGAAGTATTAAAATTCAAGAAAATCGTAATAAAGTTCAAAAATTTCATGTTTCCTATTTTTGTTTTAAGGAGAGATCAGCAGTTTTTTTCTTTATGTAATTTTGTGTTAATAAAATGTATGGTGACTCATATTTTTTTTACTTTCATTTAAGGAGTATTACATTGTCTATTAAATACAATTTATTGCATTAACCTATCATTTTTAGTTTCCGAGATTTTTAACATTCTTTAAGTGACCCGGATTCATTGCTCTCGAGTGTAGTTCTATTTACACGAGGTCAGAGTTGCTAGCTTACTAGCACAAACTTGCTATCCAATCTTGAAAAACTAGCCTCCTGTAACCGGGAGGTAGACTATGATACACATAGATTATTATTAAACAGGAGGACGCATACAATCCGGCAGGTTGTAACAACAGGTTAGACCTACTGATCCAGATACAAGGCTAGGGAGATTGAAACGCAGTTTGTTTATGCCAAACGAGAAGAGAAATGGGTCAGCGTGACATTAGGGGCGAGGACCAATGACACGTGCTGGCGCGACAGACTGCGCGCCCGCAATTGTGAGAATTGCGCAATGTCATGCAGAACGTACGTGCATTTTTTTGATGAACACCTTCTTTCTGACGAGTCTTGCACGTGTAGCATAACAACCATAGAAATAGATTTTCTACGGGTTTTGTCGACGGAAGAATAGACAAAATGATAGATTGTGTGACGAACCAGGTTTCTTTTTGCCGATATCCCTATTTAAAAACGATATTGTCGTAATATTAACTTATCCTATGTAAATTGTAAATTTGGAAATAAATTTATTATTATTATGTATGTAAAAAAGAAAGAAAGAAAAAGTATTTATTCTGCACAAACTAAACGCACATTACAACAAAAAAACAAAACAATACCACTTTACAGATTAGCCAAAAGCCTCGTATCCATTATTGACACAGAAAAGTGTAAGTATACTACAATAATGTATTCCTCGACGAATAATGTATTACCCCTGACAATTTTTTGTGAGTGTGTTAAGGATGTTGAATCGATGTAAATCCCAAGAAACATTCATAAATTCGAAGTTCTCTTGTTTAGATCGGATGCATGACGATATTCAAGGAATTCAGAATTAATTTGTAATTTTGAGTGTCTTGTTTATTTATCCGTCAGCCTGTTTGAATAATATGACGTGTTTTTTACCGTTATTTTTAAACTCATAATGCTGTTCTGACAGGTTTTTGACCTTTGGCAAGAGTCTTGAATTTGGTACCTTTCTTCAAAATTATTTTCTTGCCGGGGTTGGTCTGTGGATGAGTGACCATCTTTACATACCGAGACTCCTCCGTGCCTCGGAAAGCACGTTAAACCATTGATCCTGGTTGTCATTCGTGGATCTTTGACAGTCGTTACCGGTCGTCAGAAGCCCGAAAGTCTGACAACCAGTCTTACCAAGGGGTATCGTATTAGTCAGTTACTGGGTTGTGGAGGTCAGATAGGCAGTCGCTCCATGTTAAATACTGGTATTCAGTTGCATCCGGTTAGACTGGAAGCCGACCCCAACATAGTTGGAAAAAGGCTAGGCAGATTGATTTATTGATCCTAATTGCATAACACACTTGTCACAATCCGAAGGAATCCGAACGATTCCGAAAGAAATTCATAATCCATGATTACTTCATTTGTTTGAAAATTCATCTGCTTGATAACGTACTCGTACCTAAAGAACACAATGGATAATGTTGAATTGTAAAAAGCGGCCAAGTACGAGTCAGACTCCCACACGAAGGGTTCCGTACCTCTTTTTTTATACTAGGTATATTAAAAAACACATTTTTGTATGTCCCCCTTTTATTTTCAAATTTATTTTATTTTTATTATATTACACTCGAGAGCAATGAATCCGGGTCACTTAAAGAATCCTAAAAATCTCGGAAACTAAAAATGCTAGGTTAATGCAATAAATTGTATTTAATAGACAATTTAATACTCCTTAAATGAAGGTATTAAAACTTCTTAGTTATTGTAAAGTTATATCATAAAAAAATCAAATTTGAAAAAGGGCCACTTTCGAAGATGGAACTACGAAATTACAGCATTTGGTTTTGCTTTTGTTTGTAATCTGTCATTTATGTGGGTACATAAACCATGTTGATAGTGCTCTATATTCATTATTCAAGCTGAAATTATGTCGCTTACGCCTGAAGAATGCACCAGAATACTTACAATGCTGGAAACCGGCCGGAGTCAGCGCGATACAGCCAGGACTGTCGGTGTGTCGCTGTCAACAGTACAAAGAGTTCTCCGACGTTACGAAGAAACTGGTTCTAACCTACGCAGACCAGGAACGGGCAGAACCAGCTGTACCACAGCACGAGAAGACCGATACTTGGTGAACACCATGCTTCGAAATCGCTTTCTCACAGGAACTGAACTCACAAATCAGTTTCGACGCCTCGGAGGAAGTAACCCAAGTGCATGGACAGTAAGACGTCGGCTTGCTGAATCTAACTTAAAACCCCTTAGACCTGCAAACGGCCCTAAACTGGAGCGTGGGCATCGTATTTCAAGACTAAGATATGCCCAGAGCCACGTAAATTGGAGTATTGAAGATTGGTCAAAAGTTATGTTCTCCGACGAATCAAAATTTATGCTCTACAAGCACGATGGAAGACACAGAGTGTATCGAAGACCAGGGGAAAGATTCAAGCAAGCATGCATCGAAGAAAAAGTAGCCTACGGTGGTGGGTCTGTACTTGTGTGGGCCGGAATTTCTTCTGAAAGTCGCACAGAGCTGGTGATCATAGAAAACGGCTCTTTAACTAGCGTAAGATATGTGGAAGAAATCCTCAATGATCACGTTGGTCCATTTATGGTCAATTTAGGTGAGGATGCTATATTTATGCATGACAATGCCCGACCTCATACAGGTAGGATTGTGAATGACTACCTTCAAGAGATGAACATTACTCGTATGGAGTTGCCAGCGCGCAGCCCGGATATCAACCCGATCGAGCATGCTTGGGACGAGCTAGGCAGATGCGTAAAACAACGAAACCCTCCCCCAATCACGCTTCGTGAGCTCAAAATTGCTTTCACAGAGGAATGGGAGAATATTCCCCAAAATCGTATAAGGAACTTGGTGTACAGCATGCCAAACCGCGTAAACGCAGTAATGGAAGTACGAGGAGGCAATACGAAGTATTAAAATTCAAGAAAATCGTAATAAAGTTCAAAAATTTCATGTTTCCTATTTTTGTTTTAAGGAGAGATCAGCAGTTTTTTTCTTTATGTAATTTTGTGTTAATAAAATGTATGGTGACTCATATTTTTTTTACTTTCATTTAAGGAGTATTACATTGTCTATTAAATACAATTTATTGCATTAACCTATCATTTTTAGTTTCCGAGATTTTTAACATTCTTTAAGTGACCCGGATTCATTGCTCTCGAGTGTATTATAGCGAATATAACAACAGTAGTACATACTCTGTGAAAATTTCAAGTGTTTACCTACTACGATTCAAAAGATACAGCCCTGTGACTTCAGACTAAACAAAAAACCAAGACAGCGCTGCGAACAATACAGTGAAGCATGCCAAAACTACACCTCCGCCCTGTGCATACACGCTCACACGCACACATTTACAATCAAATTACACCTCACTAAGTGCACACATGTTTACGAAACCGGCCTCAAGTCACTGTTGATAGCGCTATGTTTTGGTTTTTTATTTGGTCTGAGCCTGTGGTAGACGGACGGACGACCGAACAGCGCACCCCTAGTACTAGGGTATCGTTGGCACCCTTTGGGTACGGAACCCAAAAATGAAAGCCATTGCCATTTAAAGTGTGTCACGCAAACAGTTCTTAGGAAAACTCGTGCAAGAAAAATAGGGAAGTTGACGGGGAAAAAAAACTATTTAGTCAGTCAGTCGGATAATTAATAAATAAAAAAATACGTGTGGCACTCGAGGACTGCCGCGGTAAAGCTATTGCATAGCATATATTCAAAAATAAGAAGATAATATTGTTGATTTAAAATATTTTTTTTAAAAAATACCCCTATACCCCCCCCCTAAATCGCAGAATTTACACAACCGTCAATGACGTCTGGCCTCACGCGTCTGCCCGCGTTCGGGTCGCGCACTCGGCGATAGCGCGTCATTGCCTATCCCGCCCCTCCACCCTCGTTCTGCGCGCCCGCCGTCGACTCATCGCAGGTCATTCTTATCGTTCTAACTTTTAAAATATTAGTCCAAATTACTTAGTGTAAAAGACAAATTTTATCTACATTAAATACCGAAAGCGATGAAGGTATTTATTTTGATACGAATTAACTAAATACTCTAAAATATGCAACTTAAAAAAAGTATTCAATTTAAATGTATTTATAGCTCACTATTTTGGCTATAATGGCTTCCACATAAAAGGTAGATATATGCTGTCGCGGACTTTTATTTAGAACTCTTTAAGACAAACAACCCCACAATACATTCTTTTCATGTAACTCCAGCGGTTTAGGCAGCGCACGCAAAGATAGATCTCAGAGGGCAGGATTTTTTCCGACTTACTGGATACTTATCGTTATATTATGGCTAAATCACATAAAATCTTTATAAATTGTAGCCTATGTGTTATTCTGATATATAAGCCACATTACTGTAAAGTTTCATTAAAATCCGTTCTGTAGTTTTTGCGTGAAAGAGTAACAAACATCCATCCATCCATCCTCACAAACTTTCGCGTCAGGTTTTTTTTTCGTTACGGAATTTCTACATTCGGTCGCCGCGCTCAGAGTCTCCGATAAAAGCTATGCAATAGCTTAAAATAAAAATAAAGTATTCGACACGTATTTTTTTATTATCATATTAATAAAAAATGGTTTAAATAAAACGCATTAAGGGCTCGCTACGTCACAAGTCAGTATAAAATCTACCGGAGAGTGACGTCATGACACATTTTAACGTATTGCCTACTCAATGTATTGCCGTAGGTAATCTTTTGATTACGTAAAAACAGAAAAAAATCGTGTCCAATATTTTTTCATAATCTACCTGACGACGGACAAGAAAAATTGTCAACATGTCTATTATCTGACAATCCAATGGCTTAAGAAGTTAAATAACCTAATAAATGTTATTTTAATTCTAGTCTCGGAACTGCAATTCAGTGGTGTCGTATTTTATCAAAATGCTGATAGACAACAATATCAAGTAGCTCCTACTTACTAGTCAGGCAGACAATACGACACCACCGTGCATCGCATGCTTTTTTATAATAAGTCTGAAGGGAAGAATGTTTTAATCTTTAACAACTTTCAATTCTACTAAATTCGATAAAAACTGTGGAAAGCTGTGGGCCAAAATAACCACTATGTGGAGTCCTGAAGGGGTCGCGGCAAACCCCGTAGAAAATGGCGGGACGAGCCGGGAAAAACAGTGTCCGCATTAGCACTGGATCGTAAGCACTGGAATTCATCCCACTGTTGGAGAAAGGCTTCTCACCTTTCCCCAACAGTGGGATGATACAAGCTGAGTAACAGTAAGACAAACTGAATGTACAATAAGGGATGTTGACTGGGTAAAAAAAAAACTATTTAGTCCGTCAGTCAGATAATAAGAAAATATTAGACACGCATTTTTTCATTAACATTTGTTTTTGTAAAAAATGATTTAGCTAAAATGTATTAAAGTTGGGGAGTTGGGGCTCGCGACGTCACAATTCAGTATAAAATCTACCGGCCTGTGACGTCATGGCACATTTTAACTCAATGTATTGCCGATTACGTAAAAAAAGAAAAAATAGGTGTTCAATATTTTTTAATAATCTATTTGACCGACAAAAAAAAAATGTTTAGTCAACATTCCTATTTGCTGCCTCAATGCTCCTTAGATTGTTTTACCAAAAAAATATTTTATAAATAAAAATTTGAGAAGTGTCAAGGGACACCCGGATGGAACAAAGTTCGAAGAGAGAGAGAGACAGATAGAGAAACATGCGCACGCCGCACAGCTTACAATAGCTTACTAGTAGCAAAAAGTGTCGTTACAACTTTTCGTGAGAATTTTTTCCGTATAGCCCCCTTTCACAACGCACGATAAGGAACTTCGTTCCAAAAATAAAAAATAAAATTTGTTTTAAATAAATTGTTAATTGATAGTTGTCAATAAATTGTTTTATTTATTTCCAGTACTTACAAGGTCTGCTTAGATTTCAAATTCTTTAAGGAAGACGAGAGAGGCATACTTTAAGTTATAATACGCACAGGAATTTGCGTATTGTCTTGACTCGTGTTGACTAGACACCATAGACATAAGAAATATTTCTATGCTAGTAACTAGGTTACGAGTCAGGCAGACAACACGACGCCGCCGCCCCGCCCGCCGCCGCAGCCGCGTCGTCAACACATGGGACTTTGAAATTAGATCGAAAACGCAATCACACATGTTGGCTTCGAACTCAGCTGAAAGGTTATGGTAAATGTAGTTTAACGGTCTATACAATACCTTTATACATGATATTTTAATATTTAATATAATATTATGTAGAAAGTGGTTTTGTTATAGGTATTGTACGTATTTTTAACTTAAAATTTATATTAGAACATAGGTATAATTTTGCAATATTACTGTATGGAAATAAGAAATGTGGCTAACTAGCGAACTAAAATATTAATAATGAATTGCAATTATAACATTGAATTTGATGTTGTATCCGTTTTAGGTGAAAAAAGGCATTTGGAAAGTTTTTACATCTAAAATTAAATATTCGTTGTTACGATATTAATTATTGCTTTTCATAATCAATAATCTAGAGCCACATTTCTTATTTCCATACAGTAATATTGCCAAACTAATCAAAACAGCTATTTAATATTTATTTGCGACGTTGCCCAGTTTCAAATACCTACCTACTTGCTTACTTAATAAGAAAAACATGTTTTATTTACATTACAAATGGACTTCCAGAAAACCTACACGATATTGTCGAGTCAGCAATCTTGGGTAGATTGCTGACTAACAGAATATCGACACTAACAACGTCATATTACCAGAATTCGTAGACAAATTGACGCCTTGCATTCATAGTTCTATCATATTACACACAAATGCACAGCCCAACTTCGTAGAAAAGGTTTTTTTTTGCCAAAACAATGAAAAAAAACTGTTTTCCTTTTAAGTTGGGACCGAAAACAACAAATATCTTCTTTTTTTTTTTTTAACTATGGCATCTCGCAGGTGACCACTAAGGTCGTAGCTGCTTAACCGGACTTTCCTGTGGCTGCCTTAAGCTTCTACACTCAAAGCCTCCAGCCAGGGGCAAACAAACTATTCTAAATTAAAACTAGGCGAACGCTCGCTAAGGGCACCCCCTGTGGGGTACGAACCTCGGCTTAGGGCGTTCGCTGAGGGGAGGACAGCAAGAGGGACAGGCTGGATCAAAATTATATCATCATGATTATTAATCGGGGAATTTAAAGCTACTGGCTCAGCATCAACGCTGGCTGGCGCATCGTTGTCGAGCAAGGGTCGGGGGACAAAAAATCTAGTGTTGTGATAATTATTGAGTAATGTTTTGCATCTGTTCTTGCAACTGATAGCGTTATCTTTCTGGGATGGGACTCCCGAAATAACTTTTTCAACTTGACCTACAAACTAGACAAGAACATTCTGCTTATGAGTGTTTCCCAGAATTACGGCAAGGTTAGTGCAATGGTTAATGGCCGATTCCCATAAATTTACGGACCGCTATCGGTTAAAATTAAAACTCTTGTATTTTTACCAATAATGAAGTAAAGACTTCATAGCTTTGCATAGTAAATCCTCCTATATAGAAGTAGCTATCACAGGTAAAATTAAAATACAATAGACGTTGTATATTTAGTAACTTAATCCGCGTAACTGTTCTTAAAGAGTCTTAAAGAACCCTGTAAGAAATCCACACGTGTTTCACCTCTCAACGAGGCATCCTCAGGAAGGCGATTGACTTGTTGCGAACTCGGACCCGACGTGTGGACACGTCAAGCGTCGAGCGCAGTACCGCGGATTAAGTTACTAAATATACGACGTCTATTGTATTTTATAATGGATTTCCACAAAGTCACGCCTGAATCAATTAACTATCAGGTAAAATTAGTTTACAAATCTAGTTATATGCCCAGTTTGGCTATAATATAAGCTACTATTGGTAAGCATAACGATTCGTTTTGTTTATAGAAACCGAGTGTATACGGTTGGCTTCAGTCACGGATTGCATTCCCACACAAAAACGTATAAGAAGTCCACAGAATACTCTTGTTTCAGTTCTAGTTGATTTTGAATGGAGTTCTGTGATTGCCGAACACAACATTAATACAGGAGAAATTAATAGTGTGTGGCGAAGGAATTAACAAAAAGTTGATAATCCCTCGTATATTTACTTAATTTCAACAGTTTTTCTAAATTAACGTCAGGACCACAGTTCTGAATAATTCTAAGTTTTAATATTATCAATGAAAAAAGTGAGTTTATTTGTTTGTTACGCTTTGACGCTAAAACGGCTGAATGGATTTGGATGAAATTTTACACATGGGTAGACCATGACCTGGGTTAGGGCATAGGATACTTTTTATCTCAATATTCTCACGAGATCGAGACTAATGCGGGTCAAACCACAGGGCAGCTAGTTTTCCGTAATAGCAATGGAGTAAAAAGTGTAAAGACACGTCAATTCGACAATCTTCCTCTCCTCAAACTCTCAATTTCTTTAATAGTAAAAACGCCAAGCTTTCTTGAGCTGTCCCCCAATAAATCTTCTTATTTTCGTGTGGTTAGTGACTAATCCGATGTCAGAGTGTTTTTTTAAACCACCCATGGCAAGGCTCGGAACCGGTTTATGAAATACCGGTTAATACCGGTTTATTTCGGTTTTCCTCCGAACTTTTCGTAAGAACGTGAACGTTTTAAGAACTTTATTTTAACCTAAATTAACCGGTTTATTTGATGAACGCCATGTCGGTAAACGCTTTGCAACTTGTGACTAGTTGAAAGAGTGCCGCGCATAGCGGCGCCGTATGTAGACGCTGAATAAAAACTGAACAGCGCGCGACGTTTGTTTATCGTGCGCCCGTATTAACCGGTTTTTATTGCTCTAAACAGTTTAATCCGAAAAAACCTTTATGTAAATACTCTTCCAATACCGGTTTAAAAAAACCGGTTTATGCGAACGAAACCGAATGTAAAGGTTTTTGAGTCAAGTACATAATAACGGTTTGGAAATTTAACCGGTATCCGAGCCTTGACCCATGGGCCTCTGACTTGGCTTCACATGCCGTCGAGAAAAATCTCTCAGGCATGCCGGTTTCTTCACGATGTTCTCCTTCACCGTTTTGGAAGCAAGTGATAATTATACAATACGCACATGAATACGAAAAGTCAGAGGGGAGTGCCTTGGGTTCGTACTCGAACCTCCCAATACACTCACACACTACCTCACTTCTTATCACATGAGACTGTCACCGGCGGTCTCTGGCAAACGAGCCCCATCTGATAGTGTAACGTATGTGCCCCATATGTCAACGCGCAGTTTTTGCGTCACTGCATAGATAAGGCTATCGCCACCCTCTCGACACAACCCCAGACATCGCTTGTTAGCCTTGACACACTTTGATGGAAACTTTCTTGTTATCAGTCTAAGGGGAAGAATGTTTTTATCTTTAAGACTTTTGATTCAACCAACTTCGGTACCTATTTAAAATGGTAAGGGAAACTGAATGAACAATTTGCCGTCTCAATGCCATCTCTTTAGATTTTATTTCTAGTTTTAACAAGGTCAGTTTTGATCTCAAATTCTTTTAGAGGTATACTTTAACTGCAGCATGACCACGAGTCGGTACACAAGCCTTTTGTTTGTTTTTTAGGGTTCCATACCTCAAAAGGAAAAAACGGAACCCTTATAGGCTCAGTTCGTTGTCCGTCTGTCAGTCTGTCAAAACACTTTTTCTCAGGAACGCGTGGAGTTATCAAGTTGAAATTTATACCAAATACGTAAGTCTACGATCCCTTGGAGCTCTAAAAAAATCAAGCTTCTAAGTCAACACAATAAAAAATACGGTCATATAAGCGATATATTTCGATACTCGCAAATAAATTAAAACTTATAGGGTACTTCCCGTTGACCTAGGAACTTGAAATTCGCCAAGAAGCAAGGTTTCACAGCATAAATAAAGGAAAAAGTCCGAAAATCGTTAATTTGTGATTTTTTCGATTGCGAACGGTACATTTGCAGTTGGAGAATTGCCCGTGACGCATATCGATGTATGAGAGAACATGTTTTTCAACAACAATGTTATATTTGTATTCGGGATAAATTCATCCCAACTACGAAACCCTACATTGTGCGTGGTCCGACACGCACTTGGCCGTTTTTTTTTTGTTTAACCTACTGTCCCATTGCTGCAAAGGCTTCCACAAAGTCCTTCCAGGAACTCTTTTCCCATGTCAGCTCGAACCAGCCCTCGCGGTATGCGTCCTGGTCATATCGCAACCACTTTCTGGTCCGACGTAGACTTTAACAGAAGGAAATTTAAAAAGACCGCAAGTACACACGGGACTTTGCAGATATACTTTTTACAATTCTGTAGTCATCTTTCAAGATAACCAACTATTCCTGGCCAAACACGACACATCCCTTACTCATCTTCTACGAAAATCACGGCAGCTTACGTTCAAAATATCCCAGAACTCAGCAAGACAATAATACCTCCTAATATTCGAGAAGATACAACGCCACATGTTCAATCCTTGACGTGCGAATCAATCAGCCGACGATCAGTCTGCTGATACGTCGCCACGTGTAGCGTTCAGCCTCTGAAACTGGGGCGGAAATAATACACGAATACGAGCAACTAACATACGTGTCTGGTTTCTAGGTATATCTGACGTGCCGTGCTGGCAATATGGGGCAATTTTACCCTTGTATTTAGCGGAGGCATTAAGCAAGGCTCTTGACTGGCACCATTCGTTGATGACGATTTTAATTGCATAAGGCATTTCATATTCAAAATCAAAAGTCAATCAAAGTAGGCTGAAAATCAACACTTTTAGAAAGTCAAAATTACGTCCTTTACCACTTCCTAGTGCTTTAACTGGGAAGAAAAAGTAGCGCAACAAACTCCCCAGCAGCACAGCCGTCGACACTTGATTCTATACAATACTCGTATAATGCAAAGTACCTACACAAACAAATTAACATTACAAAAAAAAGAAACACAAAACATTAAATTAAATTATGTGCCATATTATGTCAGCTAGCACACGCCACGCCAATCTGACAATCAGTCTTACCAAGGGGTATCGTGTTACCCAGTAACTGGGCTGTGGAGGTCAGGTAGGCAGTCGCTCCATGTAAAATACTGGTATTCAGCTGCATCCGGTTAGACTGGAAGCCGACCCCTACATAGTTGGTAAAGGCTAGGCAGATAATGATGTTCTGTTCTGTTCGATAAGGAGGTCTTTGCTGAAAATCAGCGCTGTTGACAATAGGTTCGTCCGAACTCACTGCATTCAGCTGAGCAATGACCTATTCTTGCAAAGATACGACGCACAGTTTAATTGTTCTTGTTATTGTTGTTACTTGTTACACAAACTGTTATTTTTCCACTTTGCAATCAGCATTTTGTAGGTTTGATTGTTTGTTTTCATTTTGTAAATGTCGCAACACATTATGTAATTATCTTTGGCCTCTGACCCTGACAGCAAGCAATAGATAAAATTTGTCAAACTTTTCTGTGTCAATAATGGATACGAGGCTTTTGGCCAATCTGTAAAGTGGTATTGTTTTGTTTTTTTTTGTAATGTGCGTTTAGTTTGTGTAGAATAAAACCTTTTTCTTTCTTCTTTTCTTTTTTTTCTTTTATGTTTATTATATTGTGTGCCTTTTAGTCTGTGCTAAATAAACGTATTTTATTTCTTTGCCGTCTTCTACAAGCTAAATTCATGCCTAAGAAGTCCTTCATGCTCTTACGTTACGGCCAATTTTGATGATTCCAGATAAAACCGATCCACATAGATGTTGACTGAAAAATAACATCACGTTCAGCACGTGTTCAAATCTTGGATGAGCATGCTAAACAGTTTTCCAAGGCAGACACCTATTTCAAATATAGTCAGCAACATAATTTGTGCAGAAATAAATATACAAATAAGCTCTGTTTGCTACATATATCCCGGGCGCAATAACTTGACACCTGGCTCGAAACTCGCGAGGCCCCGTTCTCGTCCTTCAGGACGAGAACGGGGCCTCGCGCGGGTTAGCGGGAGGGGAGTCGAGTTTCGAGCCAGGTGTCAAGTTATTGCGCCCGCGCCCGGGTTGTAGCGCTCGTACAGTAACGTGCATCATTCTTGCACGTCAAACCGTTAATCAGTGTCGAAGTAGTGCTAAGGCCAAGTTCTTAAAACACGCGCACGGATCAATATGTCAGTTAATTACAAAAAAAAAATGTGACAATTGTATCACTCTTAATCTTGCTTATTGTAACAAACGCTCTGGAACTTCAGCACATAAACATAATATATATCATAACTGCTTGCTACCAATTGCTGCTATAAATTGCCTTTTTTGAAAACTAATAAAATAATAAACAATACAATATAGGTATTTATATAAATCACCTTTCTATGCATTCAGCCCTTCACCTTCCTATCATATTTTCTTACACACACGCCCACTCACACGCACACACACACCCCCACACACCACACACACCACGCACACTACATACACTCACACACATACTAACCCTAGAATAAGTAATAATCATTAGTGCAATCTCTCTTTTTTTGGTTCTATATAACTTACCGCATTTCTGTACGACTGCATATAATCCTTAATAAATGTAACTGCGTCCAAAGGGGCGGCCTGGCCTGTGATGACCTGGTGTCCTGAAATACAGGCCTTACGCCTAGCTTACGCACCAGTCTCCCACAGTATAAATAAAATATTATTTATTTATTAATATGATATAATATTTCTTTATTAATATGATACAGCAAAAAATACGTTTAGAATATTTTTTACTATCGATCTGACGGAATACTTAAAATTTCTTTTTTTACCCAGGCATCATCCATCCCTACCAAAATGAACTTGGCTCACTTTTTACACTATAATTTTTGGCAGAAAGTTTATTTACATACGTATTTGTGTAACTTTGCCAGCTGGAAACGGAAATGATCTGCTTACATCTATAATACGTCAATCATAAACACAAATTATTAACTAAATAACTAATTGTTTGTTTGTGCTATTTTCCTGTTGAACGTAACATTCTCAGGAAATACATATTTGTTAGGTTTGTTATGATTCCTCACTAAGAATAGTTGTTCTAGTCACTTTCATGTAACAATCATTGTTTTATTAATAGACGTCAAACTAAATAGACAAGGTTGTGTTACCATATTAGTACAGGGTAACACAATACCATATTAGTACAGTTATGTTCTGCCGGGGTCGCGGGAAAGTCCGAAAGGGATACCGTGGCCCCTGGCAATGTACAGGCAACTGAAGGAACACGGGTGGGTTTTAGTCAGTAAGAGTCTGACACGCCCTCCCTCCCGCTCCGCCCAGAGTGGGAAAGTTACTTGATAATACCCCACTCTCAAAAAAAAAAAAGAGGTACTGTTATATTTATATATATATATATACTTTATTGTACACCAGATCATACATTACATAAAGAAAAAGTAATACACTATAAAATATGCAATGGGCGGCCTTATCGCTTACTCGCTTATTTTACTGAGTACCTACCTACCGTGTTATTTGTTGATTAGTTTTTTAATGATGGTCTGGCAGTTTGAGCACTTTATGCGGTCTACCCAAATGTCCTTTCTTTGGTATTGTTCGGCGAGTCGTTGAGCTCCTTAAGTTCTGAGTTGAGCTCTACGATTATTGACAAATGCTTGCACTGACTGGACAGTTCCACTCAAGTCTGTGTGGTTCTTTCCTAAATAGACCATTTCAGACACTAATCTACATGGTTCTCATATGGCCTGACCAAAATTATGTCTGGACTTTAAAAGATACTCCGACAGATAAGAAACGCTGACTCCGATATCCTATTTACAGAATAAACAATTTTATTTCCTTTCATTTATCATCACAAATCTCACTAGTATTAGTGACGATTTTATGTCAGTCACAGTTCTGGCAAGAAACTAACGACCTTTCTTTAATAAGTGATATTCCTTGAAGTATAGGCAGCGCTGTGTTAAACCCATGTTTCACCGTGTATGTGTCGCAGATGGATTGTCAAATCCGCTGTTTTACATAACCGCTAGCTGCTTTACAAGACGGCGTCATTATGTAAAACAGCTGAACAATGTTCAGCTGGATTTCCATTACGTTACGTTTAACAAAACTGCTACACACGTTTAGACGTAATGCAGAACGGCTTATCTGCAGTCACAATAAGCGTTTGGTGGGGCTTCGGTCGCAATAACTAAGCTAGGATACCTTAATCAATTAGTTTAGGTTAGGATACCTAGAACTGTGCGAAGCGAGCGGTAACACGGCAGCAGCCAGCGAGCGCGGTGTCCAACTTGGTCGCAGTTACTTGGCTATTTAGTATTTTTAGGACTGACTTTTACACTAATCATGGCGTTTCCAACAATCAAGTCAAGTCACTGCGTCATTGTGTGTACCAGAAGTGTCCCACTCCAATGTCTAAGTAACATAGAGTAGCATAGGGTAACATACTCAATGTTACCCAAAAAAAAAAACGTGGTATATGTAGCGTGTGTATACATTCCCCAAAGCGAAAAGCGACCAGCTTATTACACGGTAGGGCAAATCTAACAATACCATTTAAATCTTTGCACTGTCAGTAGTCGGAAACCTAAAACAGAATCTCCTACTTTGACAAAAAAGAATCAGTTACTACTGAATATAAAAACGTTTGTAGTGCTTACAAAAAAGGGCAGTACATTACAAAACACAAAGACGCATTCAAATTGCTTCCATTATCACTTACTATAAAAGTAGCGTCCATTAAAGGACAGTTAGTCAAAATAACTACAAAGTGACATAAGTTGGACAGTTCAAACATCAAGCTGAAGAAGCCACATTTGGGTGTAGAAAGCTTTCAGTGCCCAAAAAGCTAATCACTGAACAAGTTAAAAGCGACAGCGAGTTATCAACTGCGCGGGAGTAAACCAAGAATATACATACATAATCTCACGCCTCTTTCTTACGGGGGTGGGCAGAAACTACAGAACGCCATCAGCTACGATCCCTACATACTCCTTTTGCTTCGTTTACGTGGTATAGACGTTCTGGATTGACTATGAAACAATGAGTATGTAGAAATGACTTATTTAAACGTCATTACTGAAACCTATAAAAAAAAAAACCCATTAACCTACAAGGGCACTATGGAGAAGAGCCGGCAAGAAACTCCACGGTTATCTACTCTTTTAAAAGTAAATGGTTTTAAAAAAAAATCCAAATTACTGTGTTAAAAGCTTCGATCAACTATACAGGTATGAGAGGACAGTGTAGGCCCATCAACATGTACCAGGTACTTAGCAAAATCTGAAATGGTCCACAGATCTACAGTCTGTTATGTCTACAATGTTCTCACATTTACAAAATTTAAAAGAAAATAATCTAAATAAAAGATAAATAAAAATAAAAACCTATTTAAACCAAATGACAATGGTTGACACAACAGGTGTAACAAATCAATATTAATAATTCTACGCTACTATGGAATAAAGTGAAGCAATAGCTTTAAATGTTGTTTCTCTTGATTACAGAGCAACGACTTGGCTTATTGTTTCAATATTGTAAAGTAAACAGACATTAATATATAAGGAATTATATGAAATTAAAGGGAGTGAATGATAGCGTGGCGGTTGACAGTTGAGAGTGCATTTGCATTTGCATTCTGATGTAACGTCCGCTCTCGCTAGCTCCTGTCATCCACACCACATGCCCTCAGTTTGTTTGTATAAGGCCCTTTCTATGACAAATTGCTCCCCCGCCGCGAAAGTTCATACCCATTGTTTATGTTAGAAAGTTTTTTTTAAACCTTATTTATCTATGGTCCGTATCTGCCGAGAATTTGTAGAAAAAGCAAAACATCTCTATGGAAGGCAGCGGGAGACTTACAGGTCAAAATGTTAAGATGGTCACGGATAAGATTTGTCTTAGAAATTACAAAGAAATGTCAATTAGTGAATGGTTTGAGCGAACTTCCGTGTTCAAAAAATGGGCATAAAACAAAAGGTGTGTAGTAGTCATTATGGTAAATATTGCCTTTTTTTCTTTTGCCTGATTGTCCGGTAGGATAGTATCTAATAGCCACGACTCAGTGCTGGTAATCTGCTAGTCAAAATTTCGAAAGAATCCTCACTAATATTACAAATGCGAAAGTGAGTTACTTTGTTTGTTTTTTACGCTTTCACGCTAAAACAGCTAAACGGATTTAGCACACGGGTAGACCACGACCCTGGTTAGGACATATAATACTTTTTATCCCGATATTCCTACGGGATCGAGACTTATGCCGGTGAAACCGCGGGGCGCAGCTATAAATCTTTTTCTTAGTGTGTCGATGGCAAATATCGCTCAAAAAGAGGTAATTTTTTTTCACAAAACACCTTTTCCTGACGCAAACAGGAGGTCCTGTACAGATCCTGCCGGGGTTGCGAGTTTATCCGAAAGGGATATCGCGACCCCGGCACACAGGCAACGGAAGGAACACGGGTGGGTTTTAGTCAGTAAAAGTCTGACACGCCCTCCCGCTCCACCCAGAGCGGGAGAAGTTATTTCATAATTTCCAACCCTCAAAAAAATAAAGTGTGGAGATTATTTGCTGCGGTCGACCAGTGTGTAGAATATTTAAAGTTTTGATTGACATGGAAAATTATTCAAAATTATGTATCTGGTCTGGCAACGTTTCATTCGCCGTGTGCCTAAAATCATTCTGATAGATCAATCATTCTGGTAGACAAAATAGAACTGGTTATTAATTGTTTAATTTATATAGTTTTTATTATATGACATTGATTGTACATTCTATGATTACTTTTTTGGAAAATCGTCTACTTTTACAATGTTTGTAAATATGTGGGCACCATGTATCTATCTCATAATTAGTTTATCTGTCATTGGTTCATTTTTAATTCTTTTTACCTATTGTGGTATAATAATTTTATTCTAGGTGCATTGTCTTCACTTACAATTAATGTATACAAAATATTGTGAAACATTTTTAAAGAGTAACGCAGGAGATTCTTACCCATTCTTCTCCATACGAAAACTATCTTTTGGAAGGAGCGACTAGAATCAAATCTATTTTTTTGTAAATTTTGACGTTCAAAAGTATTTTGTATGTGCCTAATTGAAATAAATTATTTGACTTTGACTTGACTTTGATCTACTCTCCACCTACTTCAAATCAACTGACGATTACTGTTACTTTAGCTGTTCGCCTGTATCATCCCATTGCTGGGCGAAGGGTTCTCCCTATATATGACTTCCAGTGCTGAAGAGACGATTACGCTCAGAATTTTCATTTTCATCACATTTTCATTGTTGTTTCTATGCACCCAAATATTTCGGCCCAGAAAAATAATTGAAGCAAAATTATTCAAACAAAAACATAACGCCATAATATTTTCGTTTTTGTTATAAAAACAATTCGCAGTCGTTTACAATCCAATTCGAAATTCAAACAAACATTGTTACATAACATTACTAAAACAATTTACACTTTTAAAACATTTTGAGGTTAACATAACTGTGATGACATGCAAATCACACCCTTACATCTACGAAATAAAGTCCATGCTTATATAACTGCAGTTCCATGCATAAAAGAACCTTAACACTTACGAATTAAAGTTGAAAATATGTTAATTTACAGTCTGGGATCACGGGTAGATTCAATTCGCGGCCTATATAGGTACGTCGACGTCCGTTTGAATTTGGGACGAACGGCAGTTGAAACTGTTGAAAGTCGATTAATTCGATTTTCGGCAATGGGTCGGCGAGGCCGGGCGACGGAATAGTGTTACTCTCATATGAGTCACAGTAAAAGTGGGGGGAATGAAAGTATGCGTGCTCTAGTTGGCATATCCCGCTAGGAATATCTACTTCTGCCTTCTCTATTCCTGCCGATCTATTTTGTAAAACAGACGACGTGAAAACTTAGGTGAATTGAGCTGTCATTCTACCCCGCTAAGGATTGAGACGCTAATTGCAATAAAAAAAAATGAAAGAAAATTTTAAACTCATATTAAAAGTTCTCTTTGTAAACAAGCATATTACAAATTAGAAGATTATATCCAAGATAAGAATGCTTGGACACATGCTGGTCCTGCTCCATAGGACAATCTAGAGTCTACACAAAATCAAACTGGTTGCTAATTTAATTGTATTTTTTTTAAATTTACGACATTGATTTTATATTCTGTGATTACTTTAATTCACACACTGACTTATTAGTATTACTTGTTACAATTTTAGGAATATGGTATACTTCTACAATGTTTGTAAATATGTGAGCACCATGTATCTATCACATAATTAGTTTATCCGTCATTGCTTCATTTTAAATTATTTTTACCTTTTGTGGTATAGTAATTTTATTCTATTTGCATCGTCTTCATATATAATTAATAAATACAAAATATTGTAAAACATTTTAAAAGAGTAACGGTGGAGTTTCTTGCCCATTCTTCTCCATACGAAAACTACCTTTTGGAAGGGGCAACTATAATGAATTTGATTTTTTTTGTAAATTTTCAAGTCAAAAAGTGTCTTTCATGTGCCTAATTGAAATAAATTATTTGACTTTGACACTATTGACAGCTCACTTCACCCAAGTTTTCTTGTTGAGATTTTGACAGAAGGAAACGGCTGTTATGGGTGTCGGAAAAGGCGACTTGGGACTGTTATCATATCGATAGGTAGTTTTCGGTTATACCAGGTTCACACGGTTTGATTTTAGCTGATCAAAATTGCTAAGTCACAAGCGATTTGAACCATCTGAACAGTATTTCAATCAAATTGAATTTCAAAGTATTTTTGAACACAAAAAACGAATAGTGTGTACCCCTACCCTAATTACGTAATACACGATCAATCAGAATCGTTCTGAATCGTTTTGAAACAGATTGCTCCATAAGTTCGAAAAAAAAATCTGCTCAACAACGTAACTAACGCAATGAATGTTGTTGAACTGTAAAACAGATTAGTTGTAATTGTTTACGAAAATGTGTTACGTAATTAGATAGCAGGTATTATGTAAATCTACTACGATGGAATACCTACTTTTTTATTAGTAACATTTTTGCTTAGGTATACAGTTTTCTTATAAACAGTATCTGCTTTTATAACAAGTTGCCAAAGTCGGTTACAGAACTTAACGATGGGAAGTTCAAAACCCACAATCAAACGTGTCCTTATCAAGAAAGCATATTATAAAATTAAAGACTACGTTGAAGAGAAGGAAGTTCGGCAACAATTCCTTCTGCACATGTGGCTTCCCTGGTGCCTCATTAACAGCATATTATGTAAGTATATTAACTGCTCCCAAATTACGATGTTTTTTTTTGTTTTTACCTTCTTCCTCGACATAATCATCGTAATATTTGAAATTATATACCTACAATTTAATTTCAACATCTTTATTAGTGGCTTTTGTGTACATGATAATTATTCAAATTTGTTACAGTTGTAATAGCAATCATGTCATTTCGTTTAAAATAGGTTTTTATTTTTATTAATTTATTCATACTTTATATAGATTCTTTTCTATTTTGTGAATGAAAGAACGTTGTAGGCTTAGTGGATTGTAGATTTATTGACCATCTTCTATTTTGTTAAGTACCTGGTACTTGTTGAAAGACCTACATTGTCCTCCCATACCTTTTAATACTGTTATTTGAAAATATTGTAAGGGCCAATTATTTTTAAAAGAGTAACCGTGGAGTTTCTTGCCGGCTCTTCTCCAAACGACCAATTGGAACCGTGCACCTAGCTTCTGACGTTTCATAAGTGCCCATGTAGGTTTATGTGAAATAAAATATTTTGAATTTTGGATTTTAACGCTATTCGATTTGCAGTCTTGTGGAGTGATTCCTGCCCCACAACTGAGAAGAATGTACCTAGAAATAGTTTTGATGCATTTTACAATCATCTTGATAACTTATTCATAAATAAAATGGACTGGCTCGTTGATCCCGTCGCAAGCGCTACTGCTGAGCATGAAGTCCTGGATTCGATATCCAGTTCGGGCAGCCCGGAGTCTAGATATGTACCCGGTTGATGGCAATTGGGTCACCCCCTATTACATGGGACTTTAACATAACGGGCGAAATCTGACTGTACCTGTAGGTAAACCTCAGCCAATCCCTTCGGGGATTACAAGCGTGATGTTATACGTGAAAATTAAAATTAAAAAAGTTGTTTCGATCATTTTAATAATCCCTTCAATTTTTTTGCGAAGACGGTATTCGAACTATAAACCATCTAAGACATGCGTCATTTCACACGAACCCACAAAAATGAAACCCATGTCATGCTCAGTTGCATTATTCACGTCTGGAGCATATTCTCAGAAAATCTGCCAGAATTCACGTGCACCTGTTAAAAATAAACTGTACCGCCGAACTCGCCGGTAATGGTGTCTACGTGAACAGCGGCACCACACACACGTTCTACGAGGAGCAAAAGATTCAGAAGGCCAGTTACACATAGACAAATGTGTATAGACACATCATTTTGCAACAAACTTCCCATTGACATTCGAAACTTACCCATTAAACGATTTAAAAACTGTATTAAAACCAATTTTTGTAAAAAAGGGTATTATAAGATTTCTGATTATTTAGAAGACAAAAAAGCTTGGGGTTGAGCTGCTCGCTCTGCTAAGCCTTGTGAGAAAACCATAAAACTTCATATTTTAATTAAAATATAATAGAAAAAAAACACATTGACAAAACAAAACAAATAAAAACATTGACAATACATGACATTGACATTGTTGAAAAAATATTATTTACAAAATGACATGATTACTTTGTATAGTATTATATTATTTTAATTACTTATTTGTGAATGTGAGGACTACGCGGATCTTTTTTTTCTCTTTTTCTCAGTTTTAATGATGGTCTGGCAGTTTGAGTACCTACTTTATGTGGCAAACCCAAATGATCTTTCTTTGATATTGTTCATCGAATCGTTGAGCTCCTTAAGTTCTGAGTTGAGCTCGACGATTACTGACAAATGTAATGCTTGCACTGACTGGACAAGTCCACTCAAATTTGTGTGGTTCTTTCCTCAAAAGATTATTTCAGACACATGGTTCTCACATGGCCTGACCAAGATTATGTCTGGACTTTAAAAGAGACTGCGACCTCTGAGTTTGTTCCGGCGTTTCTTCTTAGAGTAGTCAGAACGGAAACGCCGACCTCATCTAGATTATAAAAAAATTTTATATATGACGTGTAAAAGTGATTCCGGTATCCTGTTTACAGAATAAACAATTTCATTTCATTTCATAATCACCGAAAACACTCGCAAACCAGGCAAACAGACAATATCTGCAAACGTCAAAATGTGCAAGGAACAGTAATCTCATCGGAGGATACACTTTTGCTTATTGACATTGAGAGCCAAAAACAAAAGAATTATACGAGTAAACAGATCTCCATACCTACAGTGAATTTACGTAGATAATTATTCACATTCGCTTCAATGTTTGCATTGCAAGGGCATCGTTAGTACTTAACTGATGCAAAACCCAAGGTTGTGCGGGGGTCTAGGGGCAATACTGACCTATTTTTAAGTAGTTCTAGTTACTAACAGTACCCCCCGGTATTAAAATAAACATTTCGAATGTCGTTATTTAATAGAAGCAGCGCCAAAGCATGCGTTGCCTATACGTACTTATATTGTGTCCTGCAAAGAGTTTTGCAAGTGTGCAATAACTTGGAGTTATATCTGTAATGCTTTGCATGTTTTTCTCAAATAAATAAAGGGTTCCAACCCGCGATAAGCTCACGATTCACTGAGAGCTCACGAAGACGACCACAGAACATGCAATTCTCAGTAGAAAATGGGCCTTCTGTACCCATATTTCGTGATGTATATCAACATTAAACAGAGACAGATAAAAGCTTCGGCGCCAGAAGATGACGAATTGGGACGATTAGGGTAACGATTAGGTACCCACCTACCTACCTACTGGGTAAAAACTCGACTCCAACGATCCCGGTAGATAGCTAACGATCGAGACATACGACCATGTATAAACATAACGGCGCAGCAAGTGGCGCCTTCTAGTTTTGTTATGAAGTTACTGAAATCACCGAAAAGGTCGGTTAGGAGTGACACTGGCTGGTGCCTGTCACTCTAGCAGAGCGTCTCATCGATGGTTGCGTGGCGGCTGTCCTCTGATGACAGATGATGTCAGTTGAACCGCTATCGTAACATGTCCACGACGAACTGCTATATTCCGGTACAATCCTGATGATATTGAAGCTGCTGAACCACTATATGTACTAATACCTATTATAGTTATATTAGTGAATAATTAGGTGTTTTTAATTTATGTATTTTATTTTCTCTTCTGCTCTTACACACGTTGTCTATATCTCTTTAACTAAGTACTTTTCTATCGCAGGTATGCTGGAAGAGATTTCTTTAGAAATAAGCATCACCTTTGTACGTATTTTTCTGTTCCTTTTTTTCTTGTCTGTTTATATGTGTGTACATAAACCGTTAAATAAATAAATAATACGATGACCACTTCTGGTTAAGGCTATCCTGCGCCGTTAAACAAGTTGAGTCGTGAAATAAGCATAGTATCGATTAGCCGATGTGGTAAAGGAGCTTTTGATTATTTTTGTTTTCGATTGGTTGACACATTTGCTTGTTATGTTTTGTACATTTCTCTACTTCAAATTTAAATCGGCGTAGAAATAGGCCGAATTCTTAAATTGGAAGTTTTAAATTGACTGTATGCCCGATGCAATTACTGTCATAGGGATATAAAAAAGCGGGCAAGGTCGAACTAGGGATGAGTATGAACGAAGCAACTTTTAAGGTACCATTCCGTAGCCGACGTCAGGAGGCAACTGTAGGCTATGAATTTCTATGAAATACATGCCGTAGCTATCGACAAGTCGTTGGTAGCTACGGGCGAGCGACAGGCGATATGTGCAGCCCGACCGCAGACCAGTAGTGCCCCCAACTCTCGAGCGATAACACGTTTTTCTATCTTCTGTCTACCGGGTTCGGAATCATGACTGCAGCGACATGACGCCGCGATACGTCGCCTGCAGTTGCCGCCTACGGTCGGGCACGGAATGGTACCTCTAAGAGTACAGCGGCTGCAGTAAGACTGCATTTTAGAACTGAAAGTATCGCTAACTTTACTTTTACTTTTACGATTATGCCAAAATATGTTTCCTATCCATATAACAATTCCGCAATTTAATTTAGCGTCACTCATTCAAGCTTCAAAAACGCAAAAAAAAAAAATCACCAAGGGGTCAAGCCGTATCGAATCAGTTTAATCTAAATCAAAGTAATAATAACGAAAAGACCAACACAATATAAAGTTATATTATAACAAAATAACAATTAGTAGCCCTTCATCGTTTGCCGCAAGAGGGCGGCACTGTTACAAATATTAGTTTAAATCCTATTGTGTAGACCTACCCTAACGTGCGGTAGGGTGCCATTATTATAAAAAAGAAGGATGATTTATTCAAACTTCGAATGCAGTTTTGAATTGTTTAAAAAGGTGAGTTTATTTGTGTTGTGCAAAAAGGTTACAGTCGTTGAATTAAAAATGATGTTTAGCGTAGGTTTGAACCTGTTCAAACTACCCAATAGCATTATGCTAATGAAGGATGTGGAGTTCAATTTAAAAAAAAAACGTGTGCAGTCGGGGGACCCCGCCCCGTCAGGAATAAGTTGAAGAAAATTCAGTTCATGACTTTTTCAACAGTAGGTACCAGTCAGTCTAAAACCAACTTTATTTACACTTGCATAAAGTCAAATAGACCTTAAGTATATAATATACAGCGACAGAGGGAGAGAGAGAAAGTCGCATAAAGTCTCGTGCAGACTCCCGCGACGACGACAGCGCGAAGCGACACCTGTGTTTTACCGTGAAGTTTCTTAGAAATTGTTTTGTTAGAATCGCGTCGCGCCTGTCTGCACAAGGCTAAACGCTTTTTCCTCACGTGACGATTTCAATTAGCCAACTTCTACCGCAAGCCGCGTTAAGGAACTTCGTTTCAAAAGTACTTCACTGTTGATGAAAAAAAATATATATATAGGCAGTAACACCAGAGAAATCTAAAATCTAAAATGAAACAGAATTCGTACGAAATAATCTATCCAACAAGTGGATAAGGACGAAAGTATTTCAAATAACTCAAACCAACGATTCTTCTAACCAACCGATCATCCCAGAAAATTATCAATTTATTTCAAAATCTAAACAAAAACGTCCCCAATTAAAACATATCAAGCACGGTACATTAACCCCATGAAATATGGTAACTGTGCTAATTCAAGGGTCCCTTCATACGAACACAATGGGTATTCTCCACGGGCCCCATGGACCCCATACACCTGGCAAGCGCGTGCCCTTTATTTATAAACTGTACCATATATTGAGCACCGCTTTGTAAAGATAAAAAATATTGTTTAAAAAATTGACCGAAAATATTTGTTTAGGACCAGGTTTTTGGTAAAATTCGTGGTTACGCTGTTAAGAGTTGGTAGTTTTTGTGGACAAATTCAATTTACCGCAAGGCAATTCTTTTTCAGAAAACTCGGTTTTTACCCGACTACGGTGAAGCAAAAAGGAGGTTTATGATTTTGACCGGTATGTATGTTCATCTGTTCCTCATAACTTCTAAACTGCTTGTCATAATTTGTGCTCAAATAAATGAAGTATCGTTGGCAGCGTCTTGGTCGTCTGCTAGTTATAGACTATATAATTGAATATGGCACCCTCTAGTGGACATAAAGTCATGAACTAAATTTTCTTTAGCACATTTCAAAAAGATATGTGTACCCCAAAATAATAAATGTAAAAATAGAAGTTATAAGCAAGACATCACCGACAGACAAATTAAAAATCTGGAGTCACACGTGTTAGGGCATAAATCAAACTGATTACGTGTGACTTAAATTTTTTCTGTCTGTGATGTCTTGTTTATACTTTTTGTCAAAGTCAAACGTTTTAATTCAATTAGGCACATAAAAGGCACTTTTTAACGTCAATTTTACACAAAACAGAATTGATTCTAGACGCACCTTCCAAAAGGTAATTTTAGTATGGAGAAGAATGGCAAAGAAACTACACCGTTACTCTTTTAAAATGTTTTTACACTATTTTGTATACATTAATTTATGAGAAGACCATCTAGAATAAGATTACTATACCACGATAGGTAAAAAGAATGAAAAATTAAGCAATGACAGATAAAACGATATTCCAAACATTTTAACAAGTAATACTAATAAATGAATAAATAATGTCGTAGTTAGGTTTTCGTTTTTATAACTTTTATTTTTCTCTTCTGATGACGAGATCGAGTTGAAAAATGTGCGATGGAGACAGCCAGTGCTGATGATGTCGAATGTCGTACAAAGTGAAACAGTGCTCACATCCTCAAGCGCAAATTAGCTTACGAATATATTTATTTTGCAATAAAAAACTACCATTGGTAAGTATAACGATTTGTTTTTTTTTAATAGGAACCGAGCAATAGAGGCCTCGCCCACGGCGACTTTTTGTAACGATGCTGTCGCGCATGTGTATCGATACAGCCGCCGGCTGTGTACCGTCACCCAGATTCTGGTAGCGCTACGATCGCGATGCTGTCGCGCTTCAGGGCACATTGCCAGCACCCCCTCCGTCCCCCCGATGTCGTCTGAAACGGTCGCGCGTTTGCATCGATACAGCCGTGCGTTTGCATCGTTTCTGTCGCACGTTGCAAACGCGACTAACACGCGATAGTAGCGATGCAGAAAGCGTTTACAAAACGCGCGACTGCATCGCTACAAAAAGTCGTCGTGGGCGAGGGGCCAATCAATTTAAAAGAAAGTGATTGTGAAACATGTGATTTGTTTATAAAACAAACCAGAAATAAACTATACTATAACGATTGTAATTGACAGGCACATACACAAAGACCAATTATAAATTAGTATTGGATATCAAAAGGAATCAGATACCGCGTGTTACTGTGGACAAATTGCCCTGATTTCACTGCTTGACAAGCGAAGTAGTACGGTGAGATGAGCGGGTGTAGCTGAGCGAGACCAACGCTACAATAAAGTAGGGAACTTACATCCAAGAAGAGTCCCAATTCACTGCAATGAACTATTACCTCATACATATGGGTCACTCCGCAGTTTAGATATGAAGCTACAAGTACGCAACGGGCTCGACTTGTTGGGCCAATTCAGTGAGTCTAACGTAGTCAGATTATCTAAGAGTTACGCAATAAAAAGGGAGGCAACTTCTAAGTGAATATAACTATAGGTAATTAACGCTGTGCGACCCGAATTGCACTTTATTGTGTCGTAGCAAGAGTCGCTTTTTATTTAAATGATTTCGCGAATGTTTTTACATAAACACTAGCGCCGCGCCAAATGAACAACAGTGGTGTCGCGACTCTAAAATAAAATTGACATTTCAGTAACCATTCAAATAACAGAGGGGCAATTCCCGTGATTTTTAAGGACGTTTGCATTCGCATCTCATTCGCAATCTGTCAATAAAATACAACCAATTTACCAACATTTTTGACAAGTTTGACACATTGCGACTTGAATGTGAATGTTTTAAATGTACGAGAATTGGCCTTCAGGTATGAATGTCATTGACATATAAATAGTAGAGACAATAAAAAGTGTGTCTAGTAAACCTAAATCTACCAAACAAACCAATTTGAGCTAGGTACATATGCACTGTTTAAATAGGGAACCTCTGTATGAAGCGAAGGTCATGGAGAAAATACCAATAGGGTAATCTGTCAAATTGAACCTTTTATTATATTGCCTTGCCATATGTGGTAGGGGGCTATTAAATTTGGTATTTAAGGTAGATGTAAGCAATTCACATCACATCATAACATCTCGCCTCTGCCCCCGAAGGGTTGGGCAGAGCTGTACCAATAAGTACACCCACATTTCACCACTTGTGTTTTAAGTCCCATGTAATAGGGGGCGAGCCTATTGCCATCAACCGGGCACACTTCCAGACTTCGGGCTGCTACTGAGAAATTCCAGATAGAAACATCCAATAACACTTTGCCTGACCTGGGAATTGTACCCAGGACATTGCGTAAGCAAACAATTTAAAATTTGACACTAAGGTTTCAAAAAAACGCTTTGTACTGCGACAGCCGATAATATGTGACCGTACACCGCTTGCATAAAAAAAGCTTAAGCGACAAATGTGCCAGTAGCACCTCATCCCTACAGTAACACAATACAATGTTTTTGTTCGAGTAAAATTAGCCGACAAATGTGTGTGAACGCACACGCCTTAAATCTTTTGTTTTTTTAAAGAAAACACGTGTTTTCGTGTGAACATTATTGTACAAACTGCTGTTTTTGTTAAAGAAAATAATGCTTGAGTGACAGCCCTGAAATGAGGGGTTCACACTTTCTTTCGACGTCGATATTGCTACAGCTAATTGGTGTTTAACACGGCGGTTTATAGTTAAAATCTTTGCCCCGTTAAAGCTTTGGTATATCTTAAGAAAGCGATGAAAGGTCACACAATAACTGTTCTCCAAATACAGAGCATTTTTTGAGACCTTAACGTGAATTACTGGTGACAATTACAGATCTGGTGACAATTACAGATCTGGTGACGATTACAGATTTTCAATGGACAATACTGGACGTCTTTTTTCTGTCAATGTGGTACCTACACCTATAATTTGTGTATATGTCGTAGGTTTGATATTTCGAATTTTCGCGAAAACCCTAAGGATATTATTTAAAAACAAATTGAGGACCTATTTATTGGGGAAAGGCTTTATTACAGTATCAATGAATTCCTAGATGACATATGACATTGTAACTTATGATTGATCGTACTTATTTGACATTTATTATTTATGGTCTATTGTATTTGAATTTTTAATTGACCGTTATTGTTTTTAGTGACTTTTCTAAATGTATTTAATGAATTTTATTTTGATTGCAATTGTATAATGTTATTTTTTTTATTTTTCAACACAATGTATGGTATGAAATAAATTACTTATGACTTATTGCGAAAACACGGATTATTAGAAAACGGTAAAAATATTGCTGCGAGCTACTTGGTTGAAATAGGTTAGGTTAGAACTGTGAAATATCGTACGCGACCCGAGCAAGCGAAGCGAGCGGTGCCGCGGCAGCGGCCGGCGAGCGCTACCTCCAAGTTGCTCGCAGAAAAGTATTCACAATGTTCTAATTATCCGTGTTTTCGCGAAAATTCGAATTATCAAATCATCCAACGACATATACATTAGCAGTAATACCTTTCGTAAACGAATGTTGAATGTATACGCTGTTATATTAAATTTATTTCATAATTAAGAGGTTCTAAAAAAAATGTTGTAGAGTCCTTCTTCTAAGTACGGAGATGCCCGTACCAAAAGACCTCCCTCTTCCATATCTATGTGTACAACATACAACGCCTGTTAATGTTGGTGTTCTTTAATGAGTTAATAAATATGACGGAATCGCTTTCTTAGAAAACCAGAGCTTTAGCAATAAACTCGCCTTATAAACAAAACATTCAGATTCATACAAACAATTATGTCGTCAGCCTAGTAAGGGTGCGTCTCATATCATATAAAGTTATTTAGTATATTTTCATTTCAATAACGTTCACAAGATGTAATAAACGTGAGATATACCAACTGTTGATATAATTTATTTACATATAAGTAACATTTATATATTCTAAAACTTATTTCGTATAACGTTATTGGATATAACGTTTATTTAATCGAAAATCATTAGGTCTATCGGTTACCTGCCGGGGTCGCGGGTTTGTCTGAAAGGGATATCGCGACCTCGGCACACAGGCAACGGAAGGAACACGGGTGGGTTTTAGTCAGTAAAAGTCTGACACGCCCTCCCGCTCCACCCAGAGCGGGAGAAGTTATTTGATAATTTCCCATCCTCAAAAAAAAAAAAAAAAAGGTCTATCGGTTAAAATATATATTGATGGTATTAACCATCAATATTGTTAAAACCCCAATTCAGAGCAATGCGACTCGGATAGGTTAGGTTAGAACTAGAAGGCTAAGGTGGGAGCGGCCGCGGAGCGCCAGAACCCCTCTTTCGTTGGTGAATCATTTGGGTTAGGTTAGGTTAGAACAGTGACTATTAGACGCCAGATGCGATCTATTGTTGATGAATCTTGCTCAGTTAAATAAATTATTTTATAACTGAGCAAGATTTGCACACAAAGTGACAACGAACAATGATATTTGTTAAGCTACCTACAGGCTATAACTTATGAATAATTAGACTAAGTTATAAAGTATATGTATGCAATTTTGCTTTGTGTTTTTAACTAGGCGTTTTTATCATATTAGACTAAATAGGTTTTATGTCTTTTGCGTGGTATATCAAATGATTTTATATTCAATGTATGTTATGCTTATAAAAATTTGTTATTTTAAAATTATATCAATCGTTTATTATATTAACTGATCATTATATCAAATAAAATTGTAGATATCTTGTAAATATTAGAGATTTTGTAATTATATCATATGTTACTTACCCGCCTAGTAAACATCCTGATAAAAGTATTCCACTTATAGCACCGATTGAAAAAGCTCCTAAGCGAATCGCACCTAAGCTATTCCACTTACGGCACCAAAACAAAATTTCGTTAAGTGCTGTTCGGTGAAACTGGAACAGTTTCGAAAAATCTAGATATAACTAGATTACTATTTGTAACCGGTAGTCTCTAAATTAATATTTCGCAGTCTTCTGGCATTACAAATAATATACCAAGTTATAATTATCCCGTCTGCATCGGTTAGCCGCGACCACGCGTCTGTCAGTGCTCGTAATGTGAAGCGTAAAGATATTAGTAGTGACTTGTTTCAATGTTGCTATTAATCTTGATACCAACATCACACCGTGGTAAGGTACTTTGCAAAATACAGCTGCATGAAGCAGTCAACTGCTGCGGTCAATCTATTGATGGGTCACCACTCTTTACAAATCGAGGGGCCCTTGCCTCGAAGAGCATGTAAAGCCATCGGTCACGGCTGCGGCTGTAAAATGCGAATATCTAAGACAGCCGTCGTTACGGGTTGAAAAAAGCCTACAAGTAGCAAAAATTAAGCAGTGATAGCCTAGTGTTGGCACTGTCAGACTGCCAAGTTATAAGTCTCGAGTTCAAACCTTTGACTTTTCGGATTCATGTACATATTGTATAATTATCACTTGCTTCAAAAACGGTGAAGGAAAACATCGTGAGGAAGCCTGCGATGCCTAAGAGATATTTCTAGATGGCATGTGAAGCCCAAGACAGAGGCCCATGGCGGCTTTAAAACACCTGGTTAAGTCGCTTGCCACACGAAAACAAGTAGAAGAAACCTAAAAGTCTGACAGTGGCAGTAAACCTGACGACAAAATTTTAAATAATTTTAATTAATTTAATAAGAATGCAACCTAAAGACAAACTTTAAAAAGAAGCAAAGAATGCACTCATCCATCTAAGTCTTCAATGAAATGACAATCTAATTTACACCAAACAAGAATCATCATTAGTTTTCGCTAATATGTGCAGTCCCGTGTTCAACAACTCTTCGAAGATATTATTAAAGTAGTAAAACACGTTACTCCCTTATCTCTACAGTCGGCTATACGCTGACAGCTGTCATTATTCATATTAAGAGTTGCGACGCATAAAAGGTATGCAATCTACAACGCCATGTTCGGTTAGCAAGCCTTGATGATGGTTGGGGAGCGATAGCAAAAACATTTTAGCAGAGAACAATAATTGCATCATGGACATACACAAATGGCGAGTGGTGCGGGCATGGCGACGGTGATCTATAGGAACGACGTGGCGCGGAACATACACACAACGCCCGCGCCGCATCGTCGCCTCGCCCGCACCACGCCCGCGACCGTCGCCATTTACACAATGTCCCAATGTGAGTAATGATCGCAAGCGCTACTACTGAGCATGAGTTTTTATGTTCAATTTCCGGGTCGGGCAAAGTGTTATTAGGGTTTTCCCTCAGAGATCAGCAGCAGCCCGGAGTCTGGATTAGTGTCCGGAAAAAAAAAGACAGTCAAGAAAATGATAGAGAGGCTGACTGCCCAGAGTACCACCGCACAGAGCTTATATTTATTTTTTATAACGCCACTTGCAGAAGCTTTAATGCACCCCATTTGTGTTTGATGGTGGTAAAGAAGAAAATGAAATTAGCATAACATAAAATAGTACTATATTCCTCGAACGGTTAGGCAGAGGTGGACCTATAGTACACCCACGTTTCGCCAGTTATGTTTAAGTCCCATGTAATACCCGGCGACCCTATTGCCATCAACCGGGCACAAATCCAGACTCCGTACTGAGAAATTCCAGATGGAAAATCCCAATGGAATGGAAGGACCTTGTATGGTCCCTTGCTAGACTATACATTACTTTTAGATGAGGGATGAATGGAATGAAAGAAGGTAAAGTATCAAAACACTATTGTATTGTTCCAAAGATACTTAAAGTAAAATGAGTGGAAATGAAGTGAGTGACGCAGCCCTTGTTGGCTGTAACGAGAACGCCTGGCTGCCTTGATAGCCCAACGCGAACTGAACTAAGTATTATGAGTTGAAATGCTTGTGTTGCGTAAACTGCTGAATTGCAGAATGTGCGGTTGCACCGTACAGACCTCACGCTCAACGTAGCGCTTGTGACCACTACAATAACGAGGCAATCAAATAAAGGTTGAGGCAGTAACTAAATTTAATGCCTCGTAATTAAAGAAAGAGAACAACGCTTGTACCGTCTGACCGTACTTTTGAAACATTTATTACCTTTGTTTGTATCTTTGCATTCCGCTTATCAAACATTGGTTATTGCATCTTCATTTAGCACTGCAATACAAAACCTACCTTACTTTTAACAAGATAAAGTCGTGTTTTAATTGTGATTGTTTTATTTCTACATTCGCCTGTTAGTAAAACGATTTAGTGGCCCCGCCCCTTGAGTTTTAATCGCGGCAATCATAAATATTGTGTTTTGACACAGTATAGTTTAGATGAGTAGGCTAAAATGAACTCAAACTGCTCAATTTTACTTTTTATACTAAAATGCAATTTTTAAAAAGAAAATATGTAATTGATCTTCTAAAAACTTGTTGAATTTCTAAGGAAGTAATGAACCTCTAAAATGGTTTTAGGGTCCTAATGATGCACTCTTTTTAATTACATTTTTTATCTTTCTGGCCTATTCTCACAGTTGGTCGCAGTAACTAAGCCCCCCGACCAAACGGGTTAGATTAGGTTGGAAATGTGACATACCATGCGCGAGCCGAGTGAGCGAGGCGAGCGGTACCGCGGCAGATGCTAGCGATCGCTACATCCAAGTTAGTCGCAGTTACTTGGCTATTTAGTATTTTTAGGATCCCAAAATAGGAATTATTTGTACACTGTCTGACTCACACACTCCTTCAGAAAATGGAACAAGAATTGATCCCTTTATCTTTAACCTTTGAGGCCACCACTACTCATCAGGGCCCATACCATGTACACAGGGTCAAATTAAAATAGTTCGCGAAACTCTAAACACGATAACTCAAAAAATAAATTGATTTGATGATTTTTGGGGTCATCGACCGCAAGTTGTGTACACTTGAAAAATATTAGTAAAAAATCTAACATGGTTGGAAATTCGAACATTATTTTGATAACCTTCTTCGAGATAAATCGAAAATGTTGTACTAGTCGAACACATGCGAGCGTCCGGCCGGCAATGTTTGAATGAAAATCCATATCTGTCGTGTTTAGCGGCCGAATGAATTACTATGAAAACTCATATCTGTCGTGTTATTTAAAAAAGGAATAAACTTTTTACTTCAATAAATGGCAACCAAGGAGGTAACATAACAAAGATTTTATTTAAATTTCGATTTAGCTTACAAATAGAGCTGTATAAAACGTGCGTGAAAAATTATCGTTGTTCGTCATTGATTCTGGATTTTTTTACAATTAATTTACGTAGTTTGAGTTTCCGCGCATTATTTGAGAAAAGTACTACTATACAAGCCTTGGCCGCAACCAGGCATTGATCAATGCCCGTGTAGCAGGCCGCAACAGTAATATACTTCAAGTAAAAATATTGCCAACGACCGTTGATCCCAAAAAAAAATGCATTTTTTTCTTTTCTTTATAGTCTTGAGTGATCATTACATTTGATACCCATCATGTCAGCGGAGTTTCGCTAGCTATTTTAATTTGACCCTGTATTTGTTTAATTTGTCTTTTATAAATCTCAAGTAATTTCTCAGACACTGACATGTTATTTCACCATTTCCTCGATCGCACTGATAAATCGGTTCATTCCAAAAACATTATTTGGGCCATTACCAAAGATTCATACAGATGGGACACTCCATAAAATTATTTCAATATAAAGCGATTCTTGCTACGACAAAATAAAGTGCAATTCAGGTCGCACAGCGCTAATCACATAAAGTATTTCAAATATTCACCTCAAAGTTGCCTCTCTTTCTATCGCGTGACTCTTAGATCTTCTGATCGAGGTTACCCTTCCTCTGGGACCGACGGGAATAAAGGGATAGGAGGGAAGGCATTTGGTGGACAGACGGTGTGGGTTCCTTGGGGGTCACCCAAGCCTAGGAGTTGGCCTAGGGATTTAGGATCGACGGGATACGTATGGATAGGAAGGAATGGCTTGGTCAGGTGATGGGTTCATAGGAAGGGGTATTTGGATTACCCTAAGCCTGGGATTTGGCTTTAGGGAACTTCTCTTGTTCGGGATCTCTTTGGAAGATACTCCGAGTACGGGATCGCTCACTAATGCTCAATGTAGCCGTCAGTGGTCGATCCCGCAGCCGGAGTTGGGCTATCTGCAACCTGCCCACTCGCTCGTTTGCAAGACCCCAATGGTTGGAGGCACAAATTTGTACTTACCATACAGAATTACACGACGTCATACACTAAATATCTGCTAAACTGAAATGAAGAAATTCGACATTTTTCCGCTGCGACTACGCACACAGAGAAGAAGTGCCCTGCAGTCAGGGGGCCGACTCCCTAAGCGAAATCCGTAGTTTCGGCAGTCGTGACGGGTCCTTCGCTCTCCTTCTCACTTTACTTTATGTCTGTAAGTGAGACGGAGAAACGGTCGCCCCACCACGGATGTACCATCGAAGAACTTCATATCTAACCACGGTAAGGACTATTCTTGCTTGCAGCGCTCGGCGGCTATAGCACCGGGCTGGTAACAGATTGTGGTCATCTTGTGCACGGGATTTTGTTTTGAAACTGGTTAGATATGAACTTCTTTGATGGTACGTATAAATTCGCGTTGGAGCGATCCAGTCTCCCGCGAGTTCTGACTACGTTACACTTAGTGAATTGGCCCAGGCAGCAAACCTACCTACCTAAATTGCGGAGTGTCCCGTCTGTATTTATCTGTACCATTATACACAAACAGGTGCAAGTGAAAGATTCCCAATGAGAAATGTATTGCACAGAAAATATGTTATATCAACAGACATTGATGAGAGAAATTAATGTCAATATTATTGGAATATCTCTCGAATGCTTGGTATTTTTGTTCCTTTGTTCTAACGGGGTGAGTAGAACTGTGAGTGGGTAATGGTTATAAATAAATTAAACATGATTTTGAAGTCTTTAGGCGCGTTGAGCGATTTTTGGTACGGTAAACTTATGGTTCGCATCACTGCGCGCCGTAGTTCTGAAACCTAAAATATAGATGGCGCTAATAACAGTTTTAGGTTTTCACTTTTCTGTCGGCAGTGACTGGTTGTTTTTTGTTGCCGTGTCTATTATCTTATTTTATATATGTTTCGGTTTGAAGTGCTCGTCTGAATTACAGACATGACGCTTCTGGTTCTGTAGCCAAATGTCAGACACCCTTATAATTTCGTCCAGACCGTCTGTCCGTCTATCAGTCGGTATGTATGTGATACAGCCATTTTACTCGGAGACTATCAGCACTATATTGTTGAACATGAATTCTGTGCTCCACTATACAATGGTTTAGTAAATTAGGTTTTTTTTTTAAGGTTCCTCATGCATGACCTCACGAACCTGGGGATGAAAAAAAAATCAATACAAATAAGGCGCCTACTCTACGGGCTACTAAATCGCGGTGATAATCTCTCCGTACCATCAAATTCAAAAAAAACTCTGAATCAAAGTCCACACGGCGATATCATCGCGGGGATAATATGAACATTACGCGTAACGACCTCGGGTCCTATACGATAAAAACAAAACGCGACCTCAGACCAAATAAAAAACCAAGACATAGATAGCGCTGCGAAAAATACAGTGAAGCATGCCAAAACTACATCTCCACTCTGTGCATACACGCTCACACGTAAACATTTACATTCAAACTACACCTCAGTAAGTGCACACATGTTTACGAAATCGGCCTCATGTTACTATTGACAGCGCTATGTCTTGGTTTAAAATAAAACTAAAGTTTAAAACAAAAAATTGGGTTAAAATTCAATCGATACAGCCGTTTAGGATGCTTCGAAGGTATAAAGCAAGCCACACAGAAAAACAATATTTATGTATCTTTGTATGTGGGATTATTCTTCTTTCTTGTGGGATTTTTCATAAACCTGTCGCGCAGTCGAGTTATAAATTAAAACACTATTCTAATTTGACATACTGTTTATTTTAATCTGTGTACACTTCGTGAATTGATCGCTGCGTCTTTATTATTCCGATAAATACAAATATTATGTTAGTTATATCTTAATATTAACTACAAAACTACTAACTATAGAACGAGATAAACTGCGATTTTTTTTATCTTAAATTTAAACACACATTTCCAATATACGCTGTATAATAAAGCTTAGTATTAGCACATAAACAACGTGTAACAAAAACGCTGTCCTGAGAGTACGAGGCGAGTCGTACTGAGAGTCGTAGTGTGGTAATTTCAAGGAAAAAAGAAAAAAAAAACGCCGCATTTTATTTTTTAAATGTGGATTTTTACCGGTACCGGTGTTATGGGGCCAGGCCGTCGTTTAGCGGTCATAGTATAGTATAGAATAGATATAGACATAACTTATGACCGCTGTTAAAAAAAAAAACATTTTTTTTATGGAATTGGGATAATTTTGGTACTAAAAATGTGAATTTTAAATAGCAATAACTTTTATTTTTAATATAAATATTTTTTTTTATAATCGTTGGGCTCAGCAGCACCATGTCGTCTGCATAACTCAGATTATTTACACAAATATTGTCAATGTGACAGCCGACATTCATGCTGCTGAGCTCAACGATTAGCGCATTTATATAGAGATTAAACAAAACTGGGGATGATAATCCACCCTGTCGTACTCCACATACTTTTCAAACCTTTCGTATGTCCTTAGCACCCACTTTTAGTCAGATGTTTTCACACAGGGGTCAGCGTCCAGCATCCACTCGGAAGTGCCTAAAGGGGATTCCACGGTGAAGTGATCTTCAAACATATTAGCGACCATCTTTGCGAGAGATCTTTGTGGTACCCTCGACACTCAAAGGAACGCCAGACCTGATGTTCAATTTATTGGTATATTTCCAAAATTCGTGAAACTTATTATTTGAATGCAGTGTCGCTAGCCGATTCATCGTTATCTGGTTCTGCTGTTGTTGGCACCATTTAAGCTTAGCTATGAAAATCTTTCTGCTATGACACATCGCTTCACGAATGAAACCTGTTTTGGTTTACCAAAAAGTAACCAGTTTTGAAAATCAAGCCTGGCCACCCTATAAGCTTCGCCAACATACTTATTCCACCCCATAACTAGATTTTTCCTACGGCTCGTACCCACACCATGGCTAGACTCTGAAGCCTCACTAAGCGCTGAGACTATATCAGTAAACGAATTATCTAGAACATGTCTATTTTCCATATTATTATATTTGACTCTGAAAATTGTGTCGGTGTTTTAGAAGTTTATTTATTTAATACTTCAAGCACAAAAATGTACAGAGGCGGACTTAATGCCATAGGCATTTTCTACCAGTCAACCTTTGGGTGATGGAGAGACAAACAGTGGCGCAATAACGAAAAATTGAGGCATAAAAATAAAAAACTTAAGCAATATATAAAGATACCTAATACAAACTATAAACATAATATATATGTCTGATTATATATAAATATAAGCACAAATAAATATACATAAATACACGAATATACTAAAACAAATAAGACAAACAATGGGAAAACATTAACGTTGTGGTGATACTGCCAGCTTCTTACGAATGTGCTCGCGAACTTTAACTTTAAAGGATAACCGGTTGGTATGTTTCCAATATGCGATTGAACAGATGAGTTAACGGTAGAGCTAGTAATGTATGAGCAGTCTGTCTGATATCGGCTTTATGGTGTGTCAAAGCTACCGAATGCGTCGAAGCGTATATTTACTCGCCGCCGCCGGCTTCCTCCTTCCTCGTTCCTGGCCGTCCCTGCTGCATTCGTCGAATTTCTTCAGAGGTTTCCGACTCTGACGACGTCGAGGACTCGTCCGTCGATTCCGCCAAGTCAGTGGTGTTGTACGCCCAAGCCTCAACTTGGAAACGGTACGTGTAATAGAACCTTAACATAGGTACGCGGATCTGCAAGCATAAGTTAACATCTATTGTAGACGGACAATAAGCTTAATAAGATACAAAGTGTAATTAGAAAAACTTAACACCCGAAAACTGCCTCGTTCGATTTCCGGGTCCGGCAAAGTGTTATTGAATTTTTGCATCTGGAATTTCTGTGTCTGGATTTCTGCCCGATCGATGGCAATAGTCTCTTCCCCTATTACATGGGACTTAAACGTAACAGGCAAAATGTGGGTGTGCTATATGTAGGTACGCCTCTGCCTTACTCTCCGGGAAATACGGGAGTGATGGTATGTTATGTAACTACATACATAACATAACATCTACGCCATTTTTTGTGTATGTTATGTTACTACTCTACTGGAGGTCTTAAAGGATTGGCCCGCAATCGCAGTACACCGGGAAAAGTGGAAAGAGGGAAGGGAGGCCTTTGCCCTGCAGTGGGAAAACACAGGCTTATATTAAAAATGTTACTACATATACATGCAACTAAACATCTACGACATTGACGAGAGAGCCGGTAAACATTTGTGAAATTTTCATAGAATTGTATTGACGAAACAAGATGGCAGCGTTAGTTCTGATTTTGGTCACGTGCCAAAAGAGTCTTTTAGCGTTGTAGTAAATAACGATATGTACCTTTACTACAGGAGTATCCAGCTCCCACACTTTTGGCTGGCCCAGTCGGTACGGCAGGCCCACCTTCACGCAGATGATCAGAGTCTCGAGAGCAGAGTTAATCTGTACAATGAGTTAAAAAATCCTTAAAAGTGTCGACATATAAATTTTTAGTGGTCGAGATGTTGGTGTGAATTTTAGTTCATGACAACGTATTTTATCCCACACCTTTTTAATCGCGATTAAAAATTGTCAAGTTTAGTCTGGTTTGGTTTTTTACAATCAAAATATTAGGTGAAAAACGTCAAATTCAGAATAGCTAAATTGCCATTTTCACTAAACTAAAAACTCAGTACTATCTTAGTGCTGTCAAACTAAAATATGGTTAAGTTGTGTCACTTTAGTCTATTTCAGAATGGGAAATCGTCGTTTGATAGGAATAAACCAAATTTTGGTGATTTTTTGTCTATGTAGTTTAGAGGTATTTGTGACAAGAGAATCGGCACCATTGTCTGTAATAGATGCGCACTCTCGAACGAACTTAATATTTGAATATCGTATGGCTTACCACCAGCCGGCCGCCGCCGGGGTGGTGGTTGGCGATGTCGGAGCTGTGCTCAGCGGGAAAAGATTAAAAAAATAACGTTACAAAATGAATTTGTAACGTAATAACGTTACAAATGCATTTTGTAACGTTATTTTTGCGGACACAAGCATAATGTTATTGATACCTATAACATAACTTAAAATATTGTTATACAAAAATGATAGTCTTTATGTATCGCAATTTTTTTGTAACGTTATTGATTGTTTTTGTTCTATTAACGTTACAAACTTTGAAACGTTATAAGGTAACATTTAGAATAACGGAACGAAATTCATTTAATTTTCAAATCCAAACATCTAAACATCCAAACATACAAACTTTCAAATTATATTAATATTATAGTAGCATTATCTTACCTTCTATTTGATTATTCATCGAATAAAGTAATTAGTACGATATGTCACATTATTAACAAAATTCGTGTAAAGGCTTCGACAGACAGGCGCGACGCGACTCTGGTGGATTTTCTCTGAAAACATCACGGAAATTGTTCTACCAATGTCGTGCCGCGACGCGCCGTCGCATCACGCCTGTCAGCGGTTGACCCTTTAAGAAAACATACCTCAAGATTATAGGTAACAAAGGTCTCGGTAATAGGTTTCACTTGGAATATCTCGTGATAGAACTTGAATATGTCGTCAGCTGCTTCCCCTCTGTCGTAGCAACGCAGGCCTCCCATCCACCAGTGCCCAACCCAGCCGTGCGCAATCATATCGTAGATGGAGGCTCGAGGCATGATGAAACCTGTACGGAAGGAGTTAATGAACACGTGAATAGGACCTAGCTTCAGTTGGAGACTAATTTCTGTACCATAAAAGGTGGAGAGTTCAATTTGAACAAACGAATTTACCTAGTCATCACAAGCGCTACTGCTAAGCATGAGGTCAAACCGGCATGTCCTAAAACTAAGAATTCGAAGACTTGTGACATCAACTAACCCGTTCTCCCGCACTAGCCCGCGTGGTGAATTACGGCCCGCTCTCTCTCACCAGTGGCCCGTGACCCAACAGTGAGGAGGGAACGTTATGGGCTGATTATGTTTCGAAATGTTTACCAACTATTTTTATAACTTAATTTAAGTTTAATCATCCTACGAAAACCGTCGCTTAGCTGAATCATTTTATGTTTTTTCTCATAGAAATGAATAATAGCATTATTTTTTGAGTGAAATAAGGTATCTTAAGCCCTAACAATATCAAGTCTAGAGTTCACACCGAAAGGATCGTCTTTGGCGAAGGCTCCCACTGCTTTCCCAGTGATGGCGGCGGTGATCCAGGGCACGTAGGGGAAGATCATGATGTGCTGCGGCGGAGGAGGGGGGCGGCGCGAGCGCAACGGGTCTGGGCATTGATATCCACCTGCACACAAAGTTAAATTGTCTATGGTTTATAGTACTACCAACCAACCTGCCTAGCCTTTTCTCAACTATGTTGGAGTCAGCTTGTAGTCTAACCGGATGCAGTTTAATACCAGTATTTACATTTAACGACTGCCTATCTGACCTCCACAGCCTAGTTACGGCTCTATAGTACTACCATTATACTTATTTCTGTCGCTCAGCAGCGTTGCTGTATTCCAGATTGAAGGGAATGAGTCCCAGTCTTACGAGAAGGGAGGGAGAAATGAGGGTCTTCCCTCTTATACTATTGATTGGCGTTTTATTGGGCTTGGGTCTAATCTCTCTCCGGTCGTGTCGAATTGCTGTCCTATCGGACTACAAAAGTGAGTGTGCACTATGATATCTTTCGCGTAGATGGCTAGTATCCACTGAGACTGACTGCGATGGCCGAAATTCGGTCTGGATGACTATTATGTTATTCATTCGTTATGTGTGTGAAAGTACCTTGTGATAGAGCGACTATGGACCAGTGCCCCGTATGCTCGTGAACAAGCGTCGGTGCTCCTGATCGGAAGCCACAGCCGGTGGTGCACGCCATCCTGTTCTGCGTCATCTTCGTCGCGTTCTGTAGATAAAGAAGAGAAGGAAAGTTCCATTTATAACAAGCTTATATGGCCGACCTCAAACTGTGCTTGTTTCTACCGGCTTCATAAGGTTCATAACTCATTTGTTGGGCTTGGTATAACCTTTTATAACAAGTTACCCTCTTCTTTGCTAGATTTGCCTTTTAATGCGTTTAAAACGAAAGTAAAATCCAACCTTTGTTCAAAGGCATACTATTCTATCAACGACTACTTAAATGATAAGAATAGTTGGTCGCTGTGATTAACTCAAGACAATGTTTATGTTCTTTCACCAGAATTAGCTTACCTACTGACAGGTTATATGAGTTCATATAATTGTTTATTTTAATTTATTGTTGACATAATCTACTCATTACAATGTTTTTTTTTAATGAGTTGTATTGCAATATGTAACTAGTGACCTCGACAATAGATCATATTATTTATTGTTATTTGTAATTAACTATTTTTTTATTTTACCTCGATGGTCCTAGTTTATCATTTATAACTTCCAGTTACAGCTTTATGTAAGCGGGCACGCCCTTTATGCCTGGAGGCTTTTATTAAGACGTTAAGTTTTGTTTACGTTTAGTTTTTATTTCTGCCCGAGTATAGTTCTCGATGATTTTGTTTGGTATATTGGCGTGTGCTAGCTAACATATGGATAATAATTTAAATTAGGTTAAATTATGTTGAATACTATTATATAGAGTCATTTTTTTTTCTATCTAACTGAACAGACAGCTGTGCTGCTGGGGAGTTTGTTGCGCCACTTCTTCTTCCCAGCTAACGCACTAGGAAGTGGTGAAGGGTGGGCGTTTTGGGGGACTGTCTTATGTAATTTTCACGTTCGAAAAGTGCTGATTATCAGCCTAGTTTGAATAAATGACTTTTGAATTTTTGAATTCTAAGAATATTCTAAGAATTTTATATCACCCTCTTCAAGTGGTCGTGTTCATTTGAAAATAAGTAAATGTATGTGTTAGCTCGGGGTGCAATAAAAGAGTGGACTGTATGAAATAAGGGCTTGGTATATTGCCCTCTGATTTAGCAATATGTTAACATCTCGGACAAACAGTTAATAATTCAATTAGAGAGGACATCGTCCGTCCCGATGGAGTCCTTGGAAGCTACTGGAAAGCTGGGTAGAAGCCGCGCCACGCCTCAGCTTGCTGATGACGCGATCACACTTCCTACGCATGCAGACCGCGCGCAGGGTATTGGGTCAGATTCCCAACAGTATTTGTAAATCAAATGACAAAATTAATAACGAAGTAATAGAAATCATTTTTGAGAGAAGCATTACTTATGGCCTGTTTGACCACCTCCGGATCAATCATTTGTTGGCAGATAACTTAGTAATACCTAGACACTTAATTCTGTCAGACAATATAATTTTATTTTATAAATTATTTTCTTACGTGCCGTGTGCCCGATGTGATACCCATCGGCAATTTTTCAGGAGTCTTAGGGGATGAGTTTCCAAATAACAATGACGCGACTAATTTTCACATAAACACAGAAGACAAAGTACCAAGTTTTACATTTCTAAATTTAAAAGGACGAATTTTCATACAAACTTGTATCCCCTATTTAACCCCGTTACCGAACTTTCACTACATTAGGAATTTTTGTGCAAAATCTCATGCCTCTAGACGCAGCGGTTTAGGTTGCGTTGTCTGTCAGTGAGTGAATTTTAGATTGTTATTAAGTAGTTTGTCGTTACCTCCACTGCCTCCATGCCGTCATATAAAAAGCATAGTTCTCTCGGCAGTATAGAAACTCTTTCCACAGACTTGTCCTCTTCTACAAAATCTCGCGGTACATCTGAAATGAAATGAAAGTAGACTAAACAAATTGATTTCAAATAGCATTTTTTTTTAACCAAAGCTCTGGTAAAATTGAATTTAACCGCGCGGGGTTTTTTTTAATAATAAATATGTTACACATCAAAAAACGAGCGAGACTTACAGTAGTCGCATATATTGCGTAAAATCTCATTATGGCTGACATTGCCAATCTCTCGGAAAATGGGTTGGTACAATATGACAGCCAACTCTAGCACCGCGCGCGCTCATTGGTCAAATCAAATAGCGCGCGCTTCCCCGGCTTCCTGTTACAAACTTCCGTCCCTTTTCATGAAATCATTCCCACAGATTGCAGGAAAGACAGAGGAAAGATGTCACACATCAATAACTGTAGGTAGGTACGTACCACTTACAAAATCGATGTGGAATAACTTCGATCTAGTCAGCCTTCCAGCATCGTCAAGCAGATAATTTTTGAACGGTAGACAAGCAGGCAACATGTATTCTGAAAATGTGTACGATATTTATTTACTTGAAGGAAAACCTACTAACGTGAATGAAAATGGACTCGTACTACATACATACACATAACATAAAGATAATTCACGCCACCAGTTGACACCTTTTGACAATAGGTTTTCCATTTCGACAATCATTAAAAAATATCTGATGACGTTCATCATTCGCTTCATTCATTCGTTCATCATTCAAACAACGTTCGTGCAACAGTCACGACTAAAGAAAATATAGTCGGTTTGACACTTTTGACTGGTGCCCGAACCTGACGTCTCAGTGCTGCCACCTGCTGAACGTCATTGCAAAAGACCCTTATTAGTGAAACAAGTGTCAACTATGCACATCTGTCTACTCCTTCGCGAAATACAATCATAATATAATGAAAACTATCTAAGTTTTTCCGCATTTCGTCGTAGATTTCACTAAACGCTACTTACTGTCCCTTCACAGTTATTTTACCTCTGATTTTGTATAACAGTGACCTTTATTCTCGTTACGATAAGGTTTATGTTAGAGGTAAAATAACTACAGTTATTTTACCTCTGACAAGGTCAGTTATACTTCTATAAAGGTATGACGAACAGGGTGTAAAATTCTCTCATCCGCCATAGAAAAGGGGTGATCCTCCGACCAGATGGGTGTTGTCTGGTGCGCTATTGCTCTACGATTGATGTCGGGAGCTTGTATACAGGGTGTCCCGTAAATAATGGATCAAACGTAACGGGTAGGTAGCTTACCTCATTTCCAACAACTAATTTGAACAGTAAAAAAAAAACCGATAAGGTAACCAAGATATTTTTTTTTTTCGATTTTTACTATTTTCTGTACCAGCATTCAGTGTTTTTAATGCTGTTGCTGCAAATGGTATCATATTTAGGTGTGATTTTTGTCAAACATTTCTGAATAGTTTACTAATGTTATAAGATACCATTTTTTTAAATAACATTTTAACTGCCTTAGAAAAAAAATGTTGAATTGAAAAGTTTTGTTTTTACGATGAAAAGACCAGAATTGGAAAAATTCTCTTGTAAAAAAAATGTATGACACCAAAGTGTACCATTATTTTAAAAACTTGTAAAATTACTAAGGTTTGCAAATTGGTATAAAACTTACGCCTAGTCTTTGTCGTTACAAAGATATTGCTATGAATCTGACAGAGGTGCAAAATTACGAAACAAAATAAAATTTGAAAAAGTGTGTACCATTCAACTATTTTCTTAAAAATGTTTAGGTATCTCAGCGTACGAAAAAAATTAGGAGGTTAAATTAAAAAAAAATACAAATAAATTGTTTATTTTGTTTTTACAGTAAATGTTCAAACTGACGTCCCCCTACGAGAATGCAAAGTCTGCACTTCCTAATAACGGAAGCTCTTATCCGACGGACAAAATGGCTGTTGTTTATTTCTGATATAGCAGAGAAGAATTACGTCAGCGCACCCAGCGCTGACGTAATTCTTCTTCCGACGTTATTCGTTGTTTGTAAACTTTGTCTTTTAAACATCCCCAATAAAAAAAATCTAAGGGATTTAAATCCGGAGATCGCGGAGGCCACAAAATTGGTCCTAATCGGCCGATCCATCTGTCAGGGTAAGTTTCATTGAGTTGCGCCCTTACTGCCGTCGCATAGTGAGCGGGGCAACCATCATTTTGTAACCACATTGCTTGCCGCACGTCATCTGGAATATTTTCTAATAACGTTGGCAACTCATTCCTTAAAAAATGCAGATAGTATTCGGCGTTTAGAGTTGCTGGTAGTTCAAACAAAAACAACAGCCATTTTGTCCGTCGGATAAGAGCTTCCTTTATTAGGAGGTGCAGACTTTGCATTCTCGTAGGGGGACGTCAGTTTGAACATTTACTGTAAAAACAAAATAAACAATTTACTTGTATTTTTTTTTAAATTTAACCTCCTAATTTTTTTCGTACGCTGAGATACCTAAACATTTTTAAGAAAATAGTTGAATTGTGCACACTTTTTCAAATTTTATTTTATTTCGTAATTTTGCACCTCTGTCAGATTCATAGCAATATCTTTGTAACGACAAAGACTAGGCGTAAGTTTTATACCAATTTGCAAACCTTAGTAATTTTACAAGTTTTTAAAATAATGGTACACTTTGGTGTCATACATTTTTTTTACAAGAGAATTTTTCCAATTCTGGTCTTTTCATCGTAAAAACAAAACTTTTCAATTCAAGATTTTTTTTCTAAGGCAAATAAAATGTTATTTAAAAAAATGGTATCTTATAACATTAGTAAACTATTCAGAAATGTTTGACAAAAATCACACCTAAATATGATACCATTTGCAGCAACAGCATTAAAAACAATGAATGCTGGTACAGAAAATAGTAAAAATCGAAAAAAAAAATATCTTGATTACCTTATCGGTTTTTTTTTTACTGTTCAAATTAGTTGTTGGAAATGAGGTAAGCTACCTACCCGTTACGTTTGATCCATTATTTACGGGACACCCTGTATATGTTAGTCGCGCGGTAAACTTTGCCTGCGCGATGTAGGATTTTGCGTGACGTCAGTGTGATGCGAAGTTCGCATGTGGCGTTGTAGATGCCGCCACTGTTCCTATAAATTGTTACAGATGTTACCACAAAACTTACTAGACTTGACAGGCGTGATCAACTTCATGAGGGCGATACTGTACTTGGCCCCGAAGTGCTTGTACTCCGGATGGAGCAGCACATCTGCTATGGGCATCAGTAGGACGGCTGGCTCGCACTCGGTGCCAGCCGCTATGTCGTCTAGAGTCACGTGACACTCGACCTCGTCGCGCTCGTAGTCGCCGAAGATTACGTTGCCTCTGAAATTGTTGGCCTTATTATCACTTTCTATTTAACGTTTTGAGCTGGCATACCATATAAACAAATAGTGAATTAAAAAGTTTAAATAAGAAATTTTATTAAAAAAAATACATGACACAAAAGTACTAGAAAAAGTACTTAACAAGTGTCTTACCACATATCTCGTGAAATATAAACTTCTAGCAAATAATCAATATGGTTTTAGACGGGGAATCTCTACTGAAGATGCGGTTCTGGACCTTACGAGTGCGGTGGTTGGTAAGTTGGATGAGGGGTTTAAATGTTTCGGTGTCTTTCTTGACTTATCAAAGGCGTTTGACTCGGTTTCTATACCTATACTGATTTCAAAAATGGAAGGCGTCGGAATCCGCGGAGTGGCACTCAGGATATTCTCAGACTATCTGACAAATCGTTCACAGTGTGTCAAAATCGACTCATTGTATAGTGATGAGGGGAGCATCAGTTTTGGTGTGCCACAGGGTAGTATTTTGGGTCCTACCCTTTTCTTACTCTACATAAATGATCTGTGCCGCCTATCAATACCTAACTGCGATATATTCACTTATGCAGATGATACGGCACTAATCATATATGATAATAACTGGGACAACTGTAAGCTAAGAGCGGAGCGGTCGCTTCAACGAGTGATGGCATGGCTCTCGGCGAATTTGTTAACCCTCAATATTGAGAAAACCAAGGTTGTTCGCTTTACTCTCCCTCACACGTCCACACCTCCCGCGGGTTCTAGTATGGTCAAAGCCCATACTTGCCTGAACTCTTTGGATCACAGCCCCAATACTTGCACCTGCTTAACCCTATCACTGGTTCCAAGTACCAAATACCTCGGAGTCCACATTGATGAGCACCTTAGCTGGCGCCCCCATATAGAAACACTCTGCTCGCGTATTAGGAAATTAATATATATTTTCAAAGAACTCAGACACTCAGCTGATCGAGAAACTCTATTCCTTGTATACCAGAGCCTGTGTGTCTCTGTTCTTACCTACTGCATTTCTGCATGGGGAGGAACCAGTAAAACCCACCTGATTCAGGTTGAGCGAGCTCAAAGAGCAGTCTTAAAAGTTATGCAGTTCAAACGCAGAGATTACCCAACTGCCCTGCTCTACTCCGAGTCAAAGGTCCTAACGGTGCGCCAATTGTACATTCTGCGTGCCGTATTACGCCGTCATTCTTTGCTTCCTCTGGACAAAAATTTTTTAAGGAAACGCAAAGGTCATCCAGTTTGTACTTCAACTCAATGTCGTACTTCATTCCGGAGCCGGCAGTTCGGCGTCCTCAGTGCTAGGATATATAATAAAATCCATTGCCTTCTCGATATTTATCCTCTCAACAGAAGTAAATTGATAACCAAGCTTACGAATTGGCTGCAGGAGTTGTCTTACGATAGCACCGAATGTGTCCTTATAGTTAACTCGTAGTCCTTCAATGTCTTAGTATACCTTCTATATACATAATCTATTCCCTATTAAATACCATTTACGCGTCCACTTATCTAACACCATATACACACAAGCATACATACACTATCACACACATACCATACACACCCTCTTTTTACTTGCCTCCCACAACACTGTACTTGCTGCAACTAATTGTATTGCTTTAGTACGTCCTGACATTGTTACTCGGAGTGGGGACCTGGTGTCCTATAACACAGGTTATTAGCCTAGCTTAGGCACCAGTCTCCCACAATATTGTATATTTTATTATAATTACTAAACAATATCTTCATGTTATGTTTAAATATTGTGGTGAGAAATAAATGAAATAAAATGATACTGTGTAATATGAATCACAGATTGGCCATTTTATTCAAAAGAATCTGCTGAAGCCATAAGGTGATTTAAGAAAATTGTGATTTGTTTTTTTTTTGAGACATGCAACGTTAGATTTTTTTTTTGTCAAATGTGGCCAGTCTGGCATAAAATAGTACTAAAGTAGATAAGTACTATAAAACCTTCATGTTATAATTTTTCTTATCCACAGAACTCATGGCTCTATGGCCTTCCAGTGCATTGAAAATAGCTTGGCACTTGAAAACATATAATAATATGACAGATGCTCAGATTCTGAACGAAATGTTTGTGAAATCACCAAAAAGGTGTGTCCGAAAGGGTTAATTAATCATCTACCCTTAATGTCGTGTCTTTTCACTTCTAAAAAGAGCTCGCGAAGACTCACAAACCCGCCTTGAGCAAACCAGGCTTGATCAGGACGGGTTTATGCTCATGCCTTTTTTATATAAGAAGAGGCCCTCTTCTCATAAGATTGTATGTCATATATAATTATAAATATGTTTTGTAAATAATGGCTAATCATAAATAATACCAACAGTGCGTATCCCACAGGTATCTGCGCAGCATCTATGGCGGTGGACAAGACGAACTGTCGGCTGATGAGGATCACTCGCGGTACTCTGAAGTAGTGGGGGGTTCCGTTCTTCACTAGAATTTAAAATACTGTTGTGTTAAATTAAAAATATTGGTGAGGTACCTACAACACGACGAGAGAGATACGAGACACACGAGATATACGTTTCATGTCTCCAAAGCTTCCATCTCATCAATAATATAATAATGATCTTTTTTTTTTTTGCCAAATGTGTCATGATATGCCAAGTTGCCAACAAAATAATCGAGAGCAACGTACCTAAACTTAAGAGTCCATAATATTTCAGCTCAAATTCACTCCTTATCTCGCTCGCACTATACTGCTTGCGAATTGAGTGAGAGCGAGACTGAGCGGGGAGACGGTTCCAAGGCGCCAATAGTTTAGGCAATATCTTTTTACGGCGAAAATAATGGTAATAAAAAATAAAAAAGTATAGTTTCTAATTGATTAGTTCAGCTACTCGTATTATGCAAAGTTTCATTATCTAATATGAAATACTTTTTTGTTTTTCTATCGAGAAATTATTATGGAATCGTGTTTTCGTCAAACGTAGTACTTAACATTAATCTCAACTTTACAATATACTTATTTCAAAATGAATACATACTGCAGTATTTTCGATATAACGAAGGATCGTGCTAAGCAATTAGATGTATTATAGTTTTTTTTTGTACTATAATTAACAAGATTTGATTGTGTCATAGAAACAAATGATGTCACGATAGCAACAATGTCGTCCACCCATCTTGGCTCAGTGCCCAGTGCAAATTGATGGCAATATTATCTGTTTTATTCCTTACCATGTATGTACTGCAGGCCCCCAAGCCATGTGAACTGCAGCTCTCCGAGTGGCCCCTCATCGGGATTGTACCCTGGGTCATCGTGGCAGTCGAAGAACTGGCCCTTGATTAACACCACACCTGAGCGAACATGGTAGGGTGAGAGACAATACAAGAAGTTAATGTGAAACAATATGATAATTTAATGACTAATGACCATGTTAACTTCTTCTTTGCCATAAAACAAGAAGATGTATGTATCACATAATACAAAAAATCTAAAATTTGCCTAGCCTTTTCTCAACTATTTTGGGGTCGACTTCCAGCCTAATCGGATGTAGCTGAATACTAGTATTTTACATGAAACAACTACCTATCTGACCTCCACAACCCAGTAAATGGGTAATACGATACTCCTTGGTAAGACTTTCGGGCTTCTGACGACCCGTAACGACTGTCAACTATCCAAGAATGACAACCGGGACAAACGGCTTATCGTGCTTTCCGAACCACGGAGGAGTCTCAGTATGTAAAGATGGTCACTCATCCACGTACCAACCCTGGCAAGCGTAGCTAAACCTGATCGATCGTCCCGTGCAGATGTTATACTTAGACACGAGCTCCTCACACATAATACATTACAGGGTTTATTATGAAACGCGACGTTTCAACGACAAAAAATGTATATTTAGTAGACGTTTATAAATAAAGCCCTTTTTACTGGAAGAGAAATCTGGATGAAGCGATAAACCCGGAAGGAGAATTGATAAACCCTCTGCAATATGATCAGCAAACTTATTCTGTTAGTCGCTGACCAGACGATAGACAATTTATCCGCGGGCAATTTGTAATCGTATGGAAATCTAACGCGCACGCGGGCAAAATGCCGGGATTTTCATATGATTCTAAAGTGTGTCGTGACGTGTGCATGCGCCGATGATAATGTATAAGTTCCTATGATAGATGACAGACGCAGTGCGCACGCATTTGGTCTGCTCATGCCTCAAATGCGGGAGCCAATAAAAAAAAAAAACTAAGCTATTACACAGCTGAATAAAAGTACTAAATAAAACTTACGTAAACATAGAACTTTAATATTTTCTTAAAAGCTTGAAGATTATCTTAAAAGTGTAAGGAGGACGTTCACGCCTCAAGCTTTTAAGAAAATATTGAATTTCTATGTTTACGTAAGTTTTATTTAGTAATTTTTAGTAGAAAGGTCAAATCCAATGAACCCAAACACTTCTTTAGATAAGTCATGGTGTTAAACCAAGCAAGTTGCACTATCCAGGTCATGCTATCATTTAGAACGGGCTATCATAACTGAATTTCTATATAAAATATACTCTCTGTACTGTTGACCGTTTAGGAGTTCCCTCGTCTGAAGCCAATCCTGGGTGCAGCAGCCAGGTCACGGTGTATGAATGCGTCTATTACATTTTGTGTCTATGCTGTTGACCGTTTAGGACTTCCCTCGTTTGAAGCCAATCCTGGGTGCACCACTTATGTTATGGTGGACTTTTGAACGGGCCATCATAATTGAATGCGTATATATAATGTTGTGTCTGAGACGGACGGACTATCAACATTAAATGCGTATATTAAATTTCGTGTCCATACCGTAGACTATTGTGGAGTTCCTTAGTTTGGAGTCATTCCTGGCTGTAGAATCAGGTCATGGATTATAAAAAATGCATTGTCTTTAAAACTGAACCAACATGTAAAATTTCAACTGCATAGGAAAAGAGGAAGTGGTTTTAATTCAGCTTGCAAGATTTGACCAATACATACTAACTAACAAGCCACGTTAAATAAAAGCTTGTAATATGAGTACTTACAAGTAACGCATACTAAAAAGATGAAATCTTTATTGCACCACATTTCACTAGGTACCTACAACTCACACCTCAAATTAAAGTCACAAGCCTCGCCACTGATAAACCACAGAATCAATTAAACGACACAGAATACCTACGATACCGACCTGATGATGAAAGAATGCATGTTTACTACCGAAATTGATGCAAAATTACAGAAATGCTATTGTCAATCTTGCGTTACGATATCTTTGGTATTTTTAAGGATATGTAGTTAAGAGCGTGTATCGTAAAAGTTGGCAACGTCGCAAATAGCTGTCAAATATTTACCTGTTTTGATTAATTTGGCAATGTTACTGTATGGAAATAAGAAATGTGGCTAACTAGCGAACTAGCATATTAATAATGAATTGCAATTATAACATTGATATTGATGTTGTATACGTTTTAGGTGTAAACAAGGCATTTGGAAAGTTTCTAATACTTTTTCTACATCTAAAACTAAATATTCGGTGTTACAATAATAATGACTGTTGCCTATACTACTGTTATTATTGATGCTAGTTGCATAATTTTAAGGAACTTCTTTTCCTAAACTCAAACTCAAACTCAAACTCAAACTCAAAGCATTTATTTCAATTAAACCATTTACAGGCACTTTTGAATTGTCAAATAGTCGGTCAGTTAGTCGAGAAAGTTGAAGCTAGTTGCCCAGTTCCAAAACGTAGATCTTCATGGAGAAGAACGGGCAAGAAACTCCAAGGACACTCTTTTAAATATAGAAAATTACACAATCCTGGGTACATTATTCTTGTTGCTTCTATATGTGAGAACAATGTACAATAAAAAAATTAAAACAATTCAAAATATAACATTAAAAATAAGCCCTGGCAGATAAGAGATGACCAGTCACAACTGACGGCGCCCGTTCACGAACATGACGCGTGGATCAGCACCATCCAGCTCAACCATTTTGTAGGGAACCGAATGATCCAACACACTCGCCACCATCAGCGAGACATTTAAGTGGGCATGACAAACTCTCAACTGCCGTGCTCTTTCAAGTCAACAAACATCTTAATAACATAAAATACGGCTCCATGGTACTCACATTCACAAAAATTGAAAAAATGCTTCTAAATTATACAAAACTATAGTATGCAATGTATTTGAGAGATTAATAGAATGATACTACCAAAAAGAAAGAAAATCATTATCCATTGGAACATTCAACAATTAAACTTGTTTAAATAAAAAATAAACATTAAGTTCGTAATGTCAGAAAAATAAAAAGGGGAAGCAACTCTTCCAAACATTAAATTTTTTAACTAGTGAGCCCAAGTGGCTGTGGAGCAGGACCAGCATTAAGCCAAGCATTTTTATCATCGATATAATCATCCAACTTATAATATGCTTGTCTACATAGTGTGCGTTTAATGCATGTTTTAAATTTCTTCTCATTCAGTTGAAGAATATCGAGTGGTATTTTATTATAACATTTTACACAGTACCCCATAAAAGAAGTGTGCACTTTAGACAATCTAAAACGTGGTTGATCTAATTTGTTCCTATTTCTAGTGTTAAAATTATGCCTGTCACTTATCTTACTAAAAAGATGTCGATTTTTTCGAACATACATTATGTTTTCATATATATACTGACAAGGTACCGTCATGATGTTAATTTTCTTAAACAGTTCCCTTAGAGATTCGCGTCTGCGGAGGTTATATATGGCTCTGACAGCCCTCTTTTGCAGAATAAAGATAGAATTAATATCTGCAGCCCGTCCCCACAGCAAAATACCGTAAGACATGATGCTATGAAAGTAACTAAAATAGACCAGTCTCGCGGTATCCACGTCTGTTAGTTGGCGGATTTTCCAAACAGCGTAAGCGGCTGAACTTAGCCGCCCTGCAAGTGATGTTAAGTGAGGACCCCACTGTAGTTTTGAGTCAAGCGTGATCCCCAGGAAAACCGTTTTTTCGACGAATTCTAGTGTCTCCCTATTCAGTACAACATGACATTCACTACTTCTAACATTTGGTAACGCGAATCTTATGCATTTAGTTTTCTTCTCATTTAATACCAAATTATTTACAGTAAACCAATTATGGACCTTAAGCATAGCGTTATTTACTTCGTCAAGCTCTTGTGCATGTCTGTTTACCTTAAAAATCAGTGATGTGTCATCAGCAAATAACACCATTTGTGGTCGGTTTTTCAGTAAATGCGGTAAATCATTTATATATACTAAAAAGAGGAATGGACCCAAAATCGAGCCCTGTGGTACACCCATTTTGACTTGTAAACCCAATGAATTTACACCGTTTATTTGAACCTAAAAAATATTTGTATGCCAGTCCATGGCGAGACATGTAGATCATAACCCTATTATTAAGACCATTATTGTACCATGTTTAATGCAAATAAATATATTCTATTCTATTATATTCTAATGATTGCATTTCATAATCAATATTCTAATTCGCTAGTTAGCCACGTTTCTTATTTCCATACAGTAATTTTGCCAAATTAATCAAAACAGCGAAATATTTGACATCTATTTGCGTCGTTGCCCACTTTCATAAGACACGCTCATATGGACCGTGTTGTCAGTGAAATTAACTGCTGGATATTGTACCACCAACTTAACTGCCCGTTTATTTAAACCACAACTGTCATTCTTTGACATTTGAGTTGGTCTAAGATACGACCTAGAGACGGCCTTCACCCATCTGTTTAATGAATGGAGGGTTTGCTAAAATATTTCGGCCAGACTATGAGTAAAGATAAAAAATTGCACTCTTTCGTTTAACGATTAATTGTGTGTGTCTGGATTGAGGAGCCAATCTCATATCGGAACGAGGGTACTACCAATATTTAGTAGTAAATTAGCCGATTTTGTAGGCCGGATCCTGGAATTTGTAGTAAAACCCTTAAAAAGTTATACGACGTTAAAGGTGGCTCCTCAATCCTGACGTCTGGATTGAGGAGCCACCTTAGAACTCGAAAACTAGCCAACGGATATTTTTGAAAATTTTGTAGGATTTAGTAGTACTTTTGCGTAATCTCTACAAAAAAAATGGGGTTTGTACGGTCGATTTTGAGATAGCTACAACGTTTTGATTTTTCATAAAAAACCATAAATTTCACCGCGCTGTATCTCGGAAAGTTATCAACCAATTACAACAGATTTTTTGTATGATTTAGTAGTAAATGTGCTCGAATTTGTACAATAAAAATAAAATGGAAAAGCTATATAATTTTGGTAACACAACACATTTTATGTGGCTCCTCAATCCTGACGGTCTATAGAAATGATATGTACGTAGCTACTAAAGTAGTTGATCAAATCGGATAACAATAACACCAATATTTAGTAGAAATTTCTACTAAATATTGGCGTAATCCAACATCCTGCGCATTCAGTATTTCAAAAGATATTAATAAAATAAACATTCCTTAACAAATTGGTGAATAGGGTGACCATAAATAATTCAAACTATGATCATAAACAGAGTTTTACTTACACATGAATAATTCTTCACCAATCAGTACTTAAATTATGAACACAATATTAACACCAAGAATAAAAAATAAAAATAAAAAGAGCAATCTCCCATAGAATAAACAAACACCAAGAATAACAAAAGAAATCACAAAGAATTTTCAGCATCAGCACTAACTCCGAGCGACGACGCTCTAAAGAGATTCCAGCCCAAACTATAACATATCCACTGCCAACCGGCACTTTTTCCTCAAAACAAGCTGGAATAAAGTCTACCCCTGGCCTACGTAGACTCTTCGCCGCCCGTCACTTGCACACAGCATAAATCTGGATTCGTCAGAAAACATTACTCTTGCCCATTCTTCGTCTCCCCATTGTGCGTGTTCGCGGGCGTAACGTAATCTTGCTACCCGATATTTCCTTAAAATTTTGGACCATTTGCGGGTCTATGCCCCCCCCCCAACTTTAAATTTTGCCATATGTAATATGAAAATATTTTGGTAATTTTGTACTATTGCGAATTTTGGTTTCATAATCGTCATAGCAAAAAAACTGACTATCCATAATGTAGTGACATTTATGCCCATGCCAATTTCACTGAGTGCTGGAATAAATTCTATAGCTCCAATGAGAGAGTATGTTATACCTTTAACTATAATGTGATGCGGATGATGATGTATATCTTCTAAAATAAATTTGTCACTGCCATTTAAATCAAACGACACAATATTGGATGGCACATCATTGTGAAGAAATTCAAGATGGAATTCCCAATTCAAATTATCTTATGTTTTGTGCAATTATCTGCCCGGTATCCATATATGATCAAAAAGTAAATGAAAAAAAACAACAACCCGACTGCGTAAAAAATGAACTTGAATGAAAGGAGGCAATAGGTTTTTATTAAAAAGATGTTTCCGACTGAATGAGATTGTATATAGTATTAAGTGGGATTGGAGACAGAAATAGGTCATCTTGTTTCCATCTTTTTTTGGTATTTTGTTTAGATTTTATTAAATTTACTTTTTATATTAAATTTTTTAGTTATTTTATCATTTTTAAAATTACTTTTAATCATATAATTTGTTTATATTTTGTAATCAGCTGTTAAAGCCCTTCATTTTGAAACCCCACTCGATAGGCTTTGAGAGTTTTTTTTACATTGACAAACATTCAGTGTTACTCACGCAATAAAGAAGAATCTAACGACATATCATTCATGTAAATCGGTTCAGCCGTTTAGTAGTTACGAGGGAACATAGGGACGGACATACATAGATAAAAATTCAGCTCAAACACATAACACTCCTTTTTTGGCTTCGCCACAGTCGGGTTATACAAAAAATTTAACTCTTTATAATCATTCTTACGACTCAGTTTAAATTGTCCAAATACTGCAACGAAATCATGCCATTTGAGGCCAATTCTAACTTAGTGAGTTGAATTGTTGACTCTGGTGATTATACTTCCTGTAAATACATTATTTGATAAGCCGTCAGTCTCTTTGGTACATTATCAGTCGACAGAGATGCGGAATTTTAAGACACTTTATTTTAGTTTGTTATAATTTTAGTTAGGTTAAGGCTAATATATGTATTGTTATTTTATTTATTAATTAGGTATACAACCTGGTTGTAAAATACTCCACGTCGTTCCATGTAAAATACAGGTATTCAGTTGCATCCGGTTAGACTGGAAGCCAACCCCAACATAGTCGGGAAGAGGCTAGGCAGAATGATTGATTTTGTTTATAACCCGTTTGTATAGTAGGTACTAAAAAAGTTAGAGGCGCCTGTTATGGTTCCTACACACTATGCTGGCGGCATGCCCGCCGGATTTTGTGCCTTCATTTCCTCTGCGATCCTTTGTGCGGCAGGGCAGTGCATTACAATGATCTGTAAATTTTCTATTAAAAAACTGTTAAAATGCTTAAGCGTTACCCTTAAGCATTTTAATGGAGTTTGTATCATTTACGTCTAACCGATTTTTTTTCTAATTTAATGCTTGTCTATTACATTCTTTACGATACGTTACTATAGTAATAATGTTGTGAAAAATAACAGCGAAACAATAATGAATTTAAAATCATAACGTATGAATAGAAACTTTGACGAAGACAATTTATTTTACTATACACGAAGAGGTCATGTTTCTGCGGAGATTCCTATCACCGCGATTCAGCGGAGAGTGCTAAGTGTACAACGCCATCTATCGATACATCAGGAACTAAAATATTGTTTAAATAATCAAACTAAACATAAGTTTGTATAAAATAAGTATCATTAAATTCATCATCGGTTACTGAATTTCATTTCATTAGGTTCATTACATAAATATCCTAACTATATAATATTATAAATGCGAAAGTGAGTTTGTTTGTTTGTTACGCTATATCGGCCGAACGGATTTTAATGAAATTTGGCACATGGGTAGAGCATAACAAGCGAGCATAGGGTAAGGACATAGAATACTTTTCATCCCGGTATTCCCACGGAATAGAGACTTATGAAGGTGGGTCCACGGGGCGCAGCTAGTATTTCAAATAATCTAAAACCACAATTACATAAGTTACACGTAGGTAATCGTACTTGTAGAATGATTTATATGCAAATAAAACTACTTATTTCAAACAATGGTCTTCTTTGAATTATTTATGGTCACCCTATTCACTAATTTGTTAAGGAATGTTTATTTTATTAATATCTTTTGAAATACTGAATGCGCAGGATGTTGGATTACGCCAATATTTAGTATAAATTTCTACTAAATATTGGTGTTATTGCTATCCGATTTGATCAACTACTTTAGTAGCTACGTACATATCATTTCTATAGACCGTCAGGATTGAGGAGCCACATAAAATGTGTTGTGTTACCGAAATTATATAGCTTTTCCATTTTATTTTTATTGTACAAATTCGAGCACATTTACTACTAAATCATACAAAAAATCTGTTGTAATTGGTTGATAACTTTCCGAGATACAGCGAGGTGAAATTTATGGTTTTTTATGAAAAATTAAAACGTTGTAGCTATCTCAAAATCGACCGTACAAACCCCATTTTTTTTGTAGAGATTACGCAAAAGTACTACTAAATCCTACAAAATTTTCAAAAATATCCCTTGGCTAGTTTTCGAGTTCTAAGGTGGCTCCTCAATCCAGACATCAGGATTGAGGAGCCACCTTTAACGTCGTATAACTTTTTAAGGGTTTTACTACAAATTCCAGGATCCGGTCTACAAAATCGGCTAATTTACTACTAAATATTGGTAGTACCCTCGTTCCGATATGAGATTGGCTCCTCAATCCAGACACACACGATTAATTCGTATTAGTAACAAATGTTTGTCTTAAAAAGCACTATCCATTGATATAAATCACTTATGGCTATTGGGCGCCAAGAACATTCCTAAACTTAGGTGGCCAAGTAGTCACCTATTTAGATCATTAACTCCAAATTGACTAACAATTGGCAAAGCTCGAATTAGTAGCAAAGGTTTTTGGCTACTTTTTGTGTGTGTGTGTGTATTTTACGTCTTTTTTTCTTTAAATGTGCGTTTTTTTTGTGCAGAATAAACATTTTTTCTTTCTTTTCTTTCTTAAAAATCTCTTTCATTTGCTGTATATTTTGCCATGTTTAAAAAAAGTAATTTTTGATTTTTTTATTAATACAGTCTGGCCAGGATTTGTTTAGCCAACCCCACTCGCGATATATTTTCTAACATTCTAAACTTGATTTTAAATAATTTTCATCCATTAAACAGATGGGTGAAGGTCGTTCCTAGGTCGAATCCTCTTCTAGATGAACACGGCAATTGACGTAGAGTGTGAATTAATTTCTCTGTCTGTTTAAAGCAAAGAAAACGGCCCTCAGTAGCCACCAGCCACCAATGGAGTTTTTTTTTTTTTTTTTTTTTTTTTTTTTATAATATTTATTTGCCAGAAACATGGTATGTTTACAAAAGGTGTTCGTATTATTGCATAGTGCTACATGTCTCACCGTTTTAACGGTATGCAAATCAAGTTACAATTATTATTACATGCAATCATTGAAGTAGGTAAATTCATTTTTAGTTACCATTATTTACATTATATTAATATTAAAATTTTAATCATTATTTCAATTATTATAATACATAAACTACACACTTCTATTTTTGACATGACATTAAATAAAACAATAAGTTTAACAAAATAACACTTAACTTAAATAATTACATTACTTATGCCTGTATTTTGATACCAGATCAAGAGAAAAAAAATTACAGGGACATTTTACAAAAAACTCGTGAATTGAGTAAAAACATTCCTGCAACAGCCACTTTCGTAGTAGTTTGGGGACGAGGATAGTTAAATATACTTTACGTTTACTCCACGCGTTTGTGATAGGGCCTCAGTTTCGGCTGTTGCAAAGTTGTAATAGGAATCATTTCATTTCGTTTAAAATAGGTTTTTATTTTTATTAATTTATATAGATTCTTTTCTATTTTGTGAATGTGAGAACGCTGTAGGCTTAGTGGACTGTAGATTTGTTGACCCATTTTCTATTTTGTTAAGTACCTGGTACTTGTTGAAAGACCTACACTGTCCTTCCATACCTATTAACACTATTATTTGAAACTATTGTAAAAATTGATTGAAACCAATTATTTTTAAAAGTGTAACCGTGGAATTTCTTGCCGGCTCTTCTCCATAGGAAACGACCAATTGGAACCGTGCACCTAGCTTCTGACGTTTCATAATTGCCCATGTAGATTTATGTAAAATAAAATAATTTGAATTTGAAAGACTATCTCCACAGGTGGGGTTTCTCGGATGGTTCCGATTCTCAATACGGCATCTCCCCGCAGACCATGGCCCATCTCTCATCTTGCGCCGCATGCTCTGTCGCCTGTACACGTGAGGGTGAAGGGTGGGCGTTTTGGGGGACTGTCTTATGTAATTTTGACGTTCGAAAAGTGCTGATTCTCAGCCTAGTTTGAATAAATGACTTTTGAATTTGAATTTGAATTAGGACTTTATGTCTGCGTCAGTAAATGGTGTTAAGGTTACCACACATTAGTACAGATTGTTCACGACGCAAAATCGCTAGTCTTGCTACGACGCATTGCCGAGTTCTAGGTCAAACAGGAAAATATATAAATTACATTTTCCACCGATACGCTAAGAAGGAGAGTTTGGATTCAATACGACTAATTAATTCAAGTCTATATTCTTAAAAGAAACTTAAATAATGCAACATTTGATTTACCTTCTAGTAAATCAACGTGTGGTGTTAGTCCAACGGAATATTGACACCACAAAAGTAAATCGAAATTTAGATTTGTTTTCCAAGTTCTAAGTCAATTCCTGTGGTTAAAACTTAATATGACATATAAACAGTTAGTGTGATAGGCTTTACATTATTTGATTTTAGTGTTCTTCATCTACAAAATCAAAAAAATAAAATCGTGCATCTACAAGACACAGTCATCGTACCGCATTACAATTAAGATTAATCACAAAAATCAAAAGTAAAACTCCTTTATTCAAATTAAGCTGGCACTTTTTAAATGTCAAAATTACATAAGAAAATCACACAAAACGCCCGCCCTCACCACTTCCTAGTGAAAAGCCTTCCAGCTAAAGTGCAGTGAAGAAGAAGTCGCGCAACAAACTCCCCAGCAGTACAGAACCACTGACAAGAGAGCAAGAATCGCACTTAGTTTGTTGAACAGTCGTACCAAAACAGTAAACACAATTGAAAGAAATTAATAATCCTATACTATTAAATGAGCAATATCTGTGTAGGTATTATATTATGTCGCAGTAAGATGGTTCCAGCCGTAATATATTCCCGTGAGGCGGCGAGCCTCCTTGCCGGACTACCGCCATGGGATCTGGAGGCAAAAGTCCTCGCGCACATGTGGGAGTTGCGCGAGGAGGCGAAACGCCGGGGCGTAACTCCGCTGCCGCGAGAAATCGCGGCACAGCGGACAGAGCTCCGGCGGGATCTCATGGCGGCATGGAGAGTGCGATTGTCGCAACCCAGCGCTGGGCACGCCACAATTGTGGCGATAAGTCCCCTCTTTGAGGAGTGGCTAGAGAGGCGCCACGGCGTCCTCACCTTCCGCCTGACACAGGTCCTCACCGGACATGGTTGTTTCGGGAGGTTCCTGTTCAGGATAAAGCGGGAGGAAACGCCCGGATGTCACCACTGTGTGGATCGCCCGGAGGACACGGTGGAGCATACGGTGGAGGTCTGCCCAGCTTGGGCGGAGCACCGCCGTGTCCTCACGGAGGCGATCGGCGGCGGCGATCTCTCGAGTCCGGCCCTGGTTCAGGCCATGGTCCGGAGCGAGAGTGCATGGGAGGTCGTCACCTCCTTCTGCGAAGCAGTAATGCTCGCGAAGGAGGAGGCGGAGCGCGCGAGGTAGAGGTAAAATGCGCCCCCTCGCGCCCCTAGTCGCCGCAGGAGACGCCCCGGGCGTCGGGAGTCGCGAGCCGACTTCCGGCCACCGTAGGCGCGGGCTTGCGGACGGTGAGCAATGGGTAGCTCGCCGTCCGATAGGGGCCCGGGTCGACGGCGCGTTGTGTTCCACGCGCGCCTCAAAGAGATGTCAGCACCAACTGACGGGGTCCGGAAGGGCCAATGCCTGCCGGGGTTGCGGGTTTGTCTGAAAGGGATATCGCGACCTCGGCACACAGGCAACGGAAGGAACACGGGTGGGTTTTAGTCAGTAAAAGTCTGACACGCCCTCCCGCTCCACCCAGAGCGGGAGAAGTTATTTGATAATTTCCCATCCTCAAAAAAAAAAAAAAAAAAGCCGTAATATATGTAGTTATATCCCTAGGGATATTAGCTATATACCGTAATATAGTAACTGTCGGAGTGCCCTAATTTTGTTACCGCGACCAATTTCGACGTTGCGCTCGCCGGCCGCTGCCGCGGCACTGCTCGCTTCGCTCGCTCGGCTCGCGCGTAGTTGGTCACACCTCTAATCTAACCAATTTGGTTGGAGTGCCCTAATAGTTATATTACTAGACCGTGCTCGTATCATAGTTATATTCCTAGTAAGACAGTTATCAACCGCTTTCATTACGGTATATAGCTATATCCCTTGGGATATAACTATATCACGGCTATAATCATCTTACTGCGACTTATACAGGGTGGATTTTTGAGATGGGGCAGTAAGGACAGCTACCTAAACTTTTGGCAGTTTGTTGCTTTTGAAAAAATATTTATACTTAAAATAAAGAAAATCTAGAAAATAAAACATACCAAAATGAGAGCATATCAAAAGCCACTGACTGCTGCTCTTAACTATGTTCAGAAACTAAAATGGAAATGAGAATGGGAATTTGCAAGAAATAAAAGGCTTTTTTTTATTTTTTTATTAATTATTGAAGCTTACTCAAAAAGTACCTACACAAGCAAAGTTTATAAAATTTATATGAGACCGCAAGCCAGGACAACTGCGCAAGCCTCGAAATAAGAATATTGAAAATCGGTTCACAATTGATGAAAATATCATAAAATACATAAAGATCAAATAAATACATCCTCCTTTTTTTAAGTGGGTTAAAAAGCGAACATTCACTCTAGTGTAGCATCTGATATCGGCTTTATGACGTGTCAAAGGTACCGAATGCGTCGAAGCGTATATTTACTCGCCGCTGCCAGCTCCCTCCGTCCTCAGTCCTTTATTTCCCTTCATCAGATCTTTACGACTCTGACCTCGAAGACTCCGACGATTCCTCCTGTTCAGTGATGTTGTACGCCCAAGCCTCAATTTGAAAACGGTACGTGTAAGAGAACCTTAACATAGTTATGCGGATCTGCAAGCATAAGTTAACATCTATTGTAGACGGTACAATAAGTTTAATAATATACAAATCGTAATTTGAAAAACTTAACACCCGAAAACTGCCTCGTTCGATTCGCGAGTCCGGCAAAGTGTTATTTGGCTTTTGTATCTGGAATTTCTCAGTAACAGCCCAAAGTCAGGACTTCTACCCAATTGATAGCAATAGGCTCTTCCCCTATAACATGGGACTTAAACATAACTGGCAGAATGTGGGAGTACTTTAAGTACACCTCTGCCTAAACCTTAGGGGAATACGGGCGTGATGATGTAACTACATACATAGCATCATCATGTGACATTGACGGGGGAGTTGGTAAACATGTATGTGTGTATTGACGAAACAAGATGGCCGCGTTAGTTCCGATTTTGGTCACGCGCCAAAAGGGCGTTGGTGTTGTAGTAAATAATGGTATACCTTTACTTCTGAAGTATCCAGCTCCCACAATCGTGGCTTGCCCAGTCGGTACGGCAGGCCCACCTTCACGCAGATGACCCGAGTATCGTGAGCAGAGTCAATCTGTACAATGAGTTACAAATCCTTAGAAGTGTCGAAATATAAATTTTTTGTGTTCCGTACCAGGAAGAAGACATAGGTACGTACCACCTCGGTTTCTGTGGTTTGTTTGTCATGCATAATTTTCTCCGAATCTATTTGGAAGGAACATAAAAGTGGTGCCTAATAATAAAGCGTTTTAAAAGATTACACATTACTACAGAAAAGGGCTGTTCGAGCCATTTACAACCTCGGTCCAAGAGATTCCCTTCGAAAGAAATTCAGAGAAATAAATATTCTGACTCACAATATATTTTTGAAAACCTATTGTATGTACACAAAAATATATAAAATTTTAAGAAAATGTCCGATATTCATAGTTTAAATACCAGGAATAAACACAACCTTGCTGTACATCGCACACGTCTCCACAGAGTAGGCAACTCGTTCATGGGTCAATGTATAGGCTTTTACAACAAACTTCCTATTGACATTCGAAACTTACCCATTAAACGATTTAAAAGCTGTATTAAAACCAAACTTTGTAAAAAAGGGTAGGAACTATAAAATTTCAGATTATTTAGAAGATAAAAAGCTTGTGATTGAGCTGCTCGCTCTGCTAAGCCTTGTGAAAACCATAAAACTTGACATTTTGAGTTGAGCTTCACGATTACTGACAAATGCTTGCACTGACTGGACAGCTCCACTCAATCTGTGTGGTTCTTTCCTCAAAAGACCATTTCAGACACTGATCTACATGGTCCTCATATGAATTGACCAAGACTTATGTCTGGACTTTAAAAGAGACTACGACCTCGTGAGTTTGTTTCGGCCTTTCTTCTCAGAGTAGTCAGATAGGACCTCATCTGGCTTATTTTTAATATTTTTTTATATGACGTGTAAAAGTGATTCCGATATCCTATTTACAGAATAAACAATTTCATTTCATTTCCAGGTCAGCAGCATCAGTTCAAGGTTGCCAGATTCTTCTTATATCATTGAAGTAACAGAATACCAAATTTCAAATCGAACCTACCTGTGGACGATGCTCACATCCATTCATCAACTAGAAAAAAGCTGAGAATCTTCAAATGGCTGACCCGATTTTCTTAAATCATAGCTAAGAAAAATCACGATCAAGTCACCTTTTTAAATAAACGATAGAAAAACACAATCGGTTCAACCGTTTGGGAGCTACGATGGCGCAGATAGACACACAGATACACACGTTAAACTTATAACACCCCTCTTTTCCCGTCGGGTGTTAAAAAAAGAATCACAAATAATACCAACAGTTGGGAATCGAACTTACAACTACAGCTTTGCAAAGGAACCGTCCAACCGCTTAGCTATTTGTTTATCGAAAGTTAGCTAAAATAGCCGTTCTTATATATTTCATGATTGACTGCTTAGCTCCATAAAGGTATACCGTGATGATAATCATTTAAAATCGGTAACTATCTGCAATATAAAAAAACACACAAAAACACACACACACAAACACATCAAAAATAAAAAACTCCCTGACTAAACACTGTTTTTGTGGGGGGGCTGGTAATCTAGGTTACAGGTTTTCCTAGTGCAGATACCAGTCTCCCACATACAGGATTTATCAGATTTTGTAATCTTCATATTTTTAAGGCACCTTTGTGGAAGAGAAATAAATGTTTTATTATTATTTATTTATTTTATTTAATTTAATATACTAACAACCTTTTGGCGCGTCCTTTTATAATTTGCGGAGATGAATACGAACATAATGTACGTAATATTGCTCATCCCCCATAGTAAACAGCGTGATAGTTTGTACCTTACAGTTTGACCAGACTTACAGGGAATATCTATGCAAAATTTTATCAAAATCCATCCGGTAGAATTTGGATTTTTTTTTTAGGGTGGGAAATTATCAGATAACTTCTCCCGCTCTGGGCGGAGTCAGACTTTTACTGAGTAAAATCCACCCGTGTTCCTTCCGTTGCCTGTGTGCCGGGGTCGCGATATCCCTTTCGGACAAACTCGCAACCCCGGCAGGCATTGGCCCTTCCGGACCCCGTCAGTTGGTGCTGACATCTCTTTGAGGCGCGCGTGGAACACAACGCGCCGTCGACCCGGGCCTGGTCCCTATCGGACGGCGAGCTACCCATTGCTCACCGGCCGCAAACCGGCGCCTACGGTGGCCGGAAGTCGGCTCGCGACTCCCGACGCCCGGGGCGTCTCCTGCGGCGAACATACATTCAGACACCGGATAAAAGTTCTAAATAACTATAATTATGTATAGATTATAGTAGGATTATCTTACTTTCTATTTGAATAATCGATGAATAAATCAATAAGTACGATATATCGCATTATTATAAAAAATCGTATAAAGGCTGAATAGACAGGCGCGACGCGACTGTGGTGGAATATCTATGAAAACTTCACGGAAATTGTTCCAACGGTGTCGTATCCCGCTGTCGCATCGCGCCTGTGCTGGGAGCCTTAAAGAAAACTTACCTCAAGGCTATAGGTAACAAAGGTCTCGGCATAAGGTTTCACTTGGAATATCTCGTGGTAGAACCTGAACATGTCTTCAGCTGCATTCCCTCTGTCGTAACAACGCAGGCCTCCCATCCACCAGTGCCCAATCCAGCCTTGCGAAGTCAAATCGTAGTTGGAGGCTCGAGGCTTGGTGAAACCTGGGTGGAAGGAGTTAATGATCACATGAATAGGACCTAGGTTCAGTTGGAGACTAACTTCTTTACCGTATATAATAAAGCGTTTAAAACGAAAGTAAAATCCAACCTTTGTTCAAAGGCATACTATTCTATCAACGACTACTTAAATGATAAGAATAGTTGGTCGCTGTGTTTAGACAATGTTTATGTTCTTTCTCCAGAATTAGCTTACCTACTGAAAGAAAAAAGAAAGAAAGAAAAATATTTTATTTGGGACACGCACAGGAAATACAAACAGTAAGTAGGTAATAACAAAAATAAAAAAAGTAAAAATTATAAAATAAAAAACAAAAAAAAAAGAATTATAACGACCTGTGCGAGGCCAAAAAGGCTCCTATCTCAGCATAATGCGGCGATATTTAAAAAATAAATACCGCAACGGACACACCTACGGATTAAGATAAATCCCACTATGGGATGTACTGACAAGTTATATGAGTTTATCTAATTGTTTATTTTATTTGACTTTATAATTCAAGTTATTTTAATTTAATTTAAATTTATTGTTGACATAATCTACTCATTATAATTTTTTTATGAGTTGTATTGCAATATGTGGTTAGCTAGTGACTTCGATATAGGTTCATTAGAAAACCAGCGTCAGACAGCACCTGTCTGGCATTAATGCTGAAATGAACTTTTTTGGCGCAGCCGTGAGGCACACACTATTATTGTTAAAATATTATTTTCACTTTTTTATTTTTTGTGTTTCACGAACTGTGTCCAAATAAATATTATTCTTTCTTTCTTTTCTTTCTTTCGTCAATTGGTCATATTATTTTTTACCTGAGTAACCGGCAGCAAGTTCGTCATGCTCCTTTAGAGCATCGGGGTAACTGGTCGTCTTGCTGATCATGGTTTTGTTATTGTTATTAGTAATTAACTGTTTATTTATTTTACCTCGATGGCCCTAGTTTATCATTTATAACTTCCAGTTACAGCTATATATATATATATATCTCTATATGTAAGCGGGCACGCCCTTTATGCCTGGATGCTTTTATTTAGATACTAAGTTCTGTTTACGTTTAGTTTTTATTTCTGCCTGAGTATCTATTCTCGATGATTTTGGTTGATATATTGGCGTGTGCTAGCTGACATATGCCTAATAATTTAAATTATGTTTTGTGTTGCGTAATGTAATTTATTTTGCATACTATTATGTAGAATAATATTTTTTTCTAACTGAACAGACAGCTGTGCCGCTGGGGAGTTTGTTCCGCCACTTCTTCCCAGCTAACGCACCAGGAAGTGGTGAAGGGTCGGCGTTTTGGGGGACTGTCTTATGTAATTTTGACGTTCAAAAAGTGCTGATTCTCAGCCTAGTTTGAATAAATGACTTTTGAATTTTACCATATACGATGGGGAGTTCAATTTGTACAAACGAATCTACCTAGTGGTCACAAGCGCTACTGCTAAGCATCAGGTCAAACCGGCATGTCCTAAAACTAAGAATTCGAAGACTTGTGACATCAACTAACCCGTTCTCTCGCACTAGCCCGCGTGGTGAATTACGGCCCGCTCTCTCTCATAAAGAGGTGGCCCGTGACCCAGCAGTGCGTAGGGACGTTATAGGCTGATTATGCTTCGAAATGTTTAAAGTTTTTACCAATTATTTTTATAATTTTATTTTAGTTTAAACATCCTGCGAAACCGTCGCTTAACTTAATCATTAGGTAATAGTTTTTCTTCATAGAAGTGAATAATTGTATTATTTCTACCCGACTACGGCGAAGCAAAAAGGAGGGTTATGATTTTGACCTGTATGTACGTATGTGGGTATCGTTGGAAGCGTCTTGATCGTCCGCTGGTTGATTGTAGGCTATGTGCCGTCACATTAAATTGAATATAGTCTAGTCAAGAACTAAAAAAAAATTTGTTTTTTTACACGACGAACAAATCGGCGGGCATCCACCGATTTCTCCGTCAATTGTGGACCGATTTAGAAAATTATTTTTTTGTATAAAAAGGTATGCTCCCAAATTAGTCCCAAATGAATTTTATTAACTTAGCTTGGATAGTTTTTGAATAAGCTTCAATAATAAGTATTTTTCCCACTTAGTATATGTGGATGATATGATGATAACTTCCTGTTACTGTTATTTACATAGCAGGTAGTGGTGTTCGAATTTGTGTAGGTACCACAACTAAAAAGTGAAAAATAAAAACTTTTTCAAAAACAATATAACCGAATTCCAAGAAACACTGCAAAGTGAACTTTAGTTTCGGCAGTCGATGGCAAAAAACGAAAATTCAAAACCAAAGACACATACGCGACGAACATAATATAACCTCCTCCTTTTTGGAAGTCGGTTAAAAAATATGATGCCATGTTGGGTATCAAATGAAAGGGCGTAGTTTGCCCATTTCAAAATTCATTTGAAATGGTCAAATGACCCCAAAAATAGTTAATTAAAAATAAAAGTTATAAAAATCATAACCCATATTTTTTGGGTAAAAACTAAAACCGCTCTACGACATGTCCTAGTTGTTCGTGTTACGTAGGTCTGAACAATGTCAAGTTTAGAATCCACACCGAAAGGATCGTCTTTGGCGAAGACTCCCACAGGCTTCCCAGTGATGGCGGTGGTGATCCAGGACACGTAGGGGTGGATCATAATGTGCTGCGGCGGAGCAGGGGGGCGGCGCGAGCGCAGCGGGTCTGGGCATTGATGTCTACCTGCACAAAAAGTTAGCTGTCTATGGTTTAAAATACAACCATCCAACCTGTCTAGCCTTTTCCAAACTACGAGTATGTTGGGGTCAGCTTCCAATCTAACCAGATGCAGTTTAATAGGTATAAAAAACGACTGCATATCTGACCTCCACAGCCTAGTTACAGCTATAAAAAACTACCACCATACTTATTTTTGCCGCTCAGCAGTTTTACTGTGTTCCAGATTCCCTTCAGGGAATGGATGCCAGTGTTACGAGCACATGAGACATTCCAGCTTTATCTCTGGGGTGGCAACCGGCAACTCATTTGCCATGCATATTGCAAGGCATTGGTATCAAAGTGTATCGATTCTTCTTCTTTCTTGAATTTCTTTTCGTTTTTTAGATTTCCGTACCTCAAAAGGAAAAACGGAACCCTTATAAGACCACTTCATTTGTCCGTTTGTCTGTCTGTCAGTCTGTCAATACACTTTTTCTCAGGAACGCGTCATATCGCGTGGAGGTATCAAGTTGAAATTAATATCAAATACGTAGGCTTACGTTCTATTGGAGCTCTAAAAAGATACGGCCATTCGTGCGACATATTTACACACTCGCAAATAAATCAAAAACCTACAGGGTACTGCCTGTTGACCTAGAATCATGAAAGAAGATTGTTCTGCATCCATACATCTTTCGCCCCAGAACCAACATCGAAGGATGCCTTTGCGTGTTCTAAATTACAAGTATATGCCCATGAAGACAAAGTTTAATGACGGACAACTTGCAGAACCCATTTATTTAAAAAGTATATACAATGTGAAATTTAATTCGTTTGCATCCTCTTAAGGGGTCATTGTACTCATCATTATGAACAACTTTCCCAACCCCGAAATCGCGAAAAAAAAATCAGCTGTTCCATACATTTATGTTCGCAGATTTTTTTTGAGAGAATGCAAACGAATTAAATTTCGCATCTCTCTCCGGTGGTGTCGGATTGCTGTCCCATCGGACTACGAGAGTGAGTGAAGAGTGAGTGCACACACTTGTGAACTATAATATCTCCTGCATAGGTGACTAGTCTCCACTGAGACGGACTGCCATGTTCGAAACTTGGCCTGGAGGCCTATTATGTTATTGATTCGTTATGTTTGTGACAGTACCTTGTGACAGCGTCACTATGGACCAGTGCCCCGTATGCTCGTGAACAAGCGTCGGTGCTCCTGATCGGAAGCCACAGCCGGTGGTGCACACCATCCTGTTCTGCGTCATCTTCGTCGCGTTCTGTAGATAAAGAAGAGAAGGGAAGTTTCATTTATAACACGCTTATATGGCCGAACTAAAACTGTGCTTGTTTCTAAGAATATTCTAAGAATTCTAATGTCACCCTCTTCTACGAGTAGTAGTCGTGTTCATTTGAAAATAAATAAATGTATGTGTTAGCTTGGGGTGCAATAAAAGTGTGGAATGTGTGAAATACGGCTTCAATATTGCCCTCGGATTAAGCGAGATAAATAATTAAATTCAAAATTAAATTAGAGAGGAGTATCGTCCGGTGCGATGGAGTCCGTGGAAGCTACTGGAGAGCTGAATAGCAACCGCGTTGAGCACGCCTCATAAAAGCCTATGCCATATAAAAGCTTTGCAATGTACTACAGTATTTACGTTTCCATTCATCGATGCGATCTCGCGTCCTGCTTATCGCTATAGTGTTAGAGCGAGATCGCAACTGCGGCATCCGAGATAGTTGGTGATAGGACACCAGACACACTTACCGAGGGGTCCATATTAGCCGTTATTCATAATTCCTTCTCAGTCACGAGATGATATTTTTTTAAAGGAGTGGAGCTAGTGGACCCTTGGGCGCCCTATTAACGCCTTCGTTATATGTTTAAGGAACTCTTGTGCAAAATTTCATGCGCAAGAGTTCCTTAGACCATTGTAGACACAGCGGTTCAGGCTGTGCGTTGCCTGCCCGTGAATGAATTTTAGATGTTTATTAAGTAGATATTCGTTACCTCTACAGCCTCCATGCCGTCATATAAAAAGCATAGTTCTTTCGGCAGTATAGAAACTCTTTCCACAGACTTGTCTTCATCTACAAAATCTCGCGGTACATCTGAAATGAAATGAAAGTAGAATAACCAAATTGATTTCAAATCACATTTTGTTTTACTAAAGCTCTGGAAAATTGTGTCATTTGGGGGGGGGGGGGGGGGGGTATGCGATATTTGCCAACGCCAGATATCTAATTGAGGACCGACAGGACTGAGTTTTCAAACTGTCAATCTTATTACCTGTTTTTTTTCGCCTATGGACCAAATATACCCAGCGGGCTTTTAGCGACCTGCGCATTCAATTACGCTTTCAGGGTGATTTGGTGCTTGTTTGCGGAAGCGTGCGTGGACGGGTTCGCCGCGATTATGCGGAAGCGATGCGCTTCTATGATGGCGCGTTTGCGATCCTCCTCCAATGGCATCCTGAATGTGTTTTCAGACCGGTGGGACTCTCCCCTCTTACAAAGGTAGGTAAGTGTTCAGACACACTTATCCAAATAAGCTAATGTACCATTGGACGAACAGTTCAATGGTTCATTGGTTGTTTACTATTATTAATTTAAGTTAATACTAACATTAGGCTAAGTTATACTGTAGGCGCGGGCTTGCGGACGGTGAGCAATGGGTAGCTCGCTGTCCGATAGGGACCAGGCCCGGGTCGACGGCGCGTTGTGTTCCACGCGCGCCCTCAAAGAGATGTCAGCACCAACTGACGGGGTCCGGAAGGGCCAATGCCTGCCGGGGTTGCGAGTTTGTCCAAAAGAGATATCGCGACCCCGGCACACAGGCAACGGAAGGAACACGGGTGGGTTTTAGTCTGTAAAAGTCTGACACACCGTCCCGCTCCGCCCAGAGCGGGAAAAGCTATTTGAAAATTGCCACACTCAAAAAATAAAAAAAAGGCTAAGTTATACTACTATTAACATTATATGGACGTTTATCTGAAATTAAATATTTGAATTTGAATTACCTAACACTGATGAAATTTATCTGAACTTGGAAAAATCTGCCCTAAGCACAATAAATAACTGTAGGTAGGTACTTACCACTTCCAAAATCGATGTGGAATAACTTCGATCTAGTCAGCCTTCCAGCATCGTCAAGCAGATAATTTTTGAACGGTAGACAAGCAGGCAACATGTATTCTGAAATATGTACAACATTTATTTACTTGAAGGAAAACCTACTAACGTGAATGAAAATGGACTCGTACTACATACATACACATAACATAAAGATAATTCACGCCACCAGTTGACGCCTTTTGGCAATAGGTTTTCCATTTCGACAATCATTAAAAAATATCGACGTTCATATCATTCGCTTTATTCATTCGTTCATCATTCAAACAACGTTCGTGCAACAGTCACAACTAAAGAAATTATAGGCGTTTTGACATTTTTGGCAGGTGCCCGGACCTGACGTCTCAGTGCTGCCTCCTAGTGATCGTCATTGCAGAAAACCCTTATTAGTGAAACAAGTCTCAACTATGCACATCTGTCTACTCCCTTGCGAAAAACAGTCGTAATGTAATAAAATACCGGCCAAGTACGTGTCGGACTACGCACAAAGAAGGGTTCGGTAGGAATGAATTTATCCCAAAAACAAACTAAACTTTGTAGTTGAAAAACATGTTCTCCCATACATCGACATTCATCACGTTCAATTCTCCAACTGCAAATGTAAGTTTGTAATCGCAAGATTTATTTTTTATGTGATTATACTAATAATTAACGATTGTTGATATTGATAATTGACTTGTGGTGTGTGACCTTGCTTCCTGCATGAGTCCAGGTCAACGAGAAGGTGCCTGTAGGTTTTGATTTATTTGCGAGTATCAAAATATATCAGGAGCACAAGCTCCTGACATTAATGGTTGGGCAATAAGCAAAGTTTGCTTGCGCAGTGCAGGATTTTGCGTGACGCCAGTGTGATGCGTAGTTCGCGTGTGACGTTGTAGATGCTGCCACTGTTCCTTTAAACTGTTACAGATGTCACCACAAACTTACTAGACTTGACAGGCGTGATCAACTTCATGAGGGCGACACTGTACTTGGCCCCGAAGTGTTTGTACTCCGGATGGAGCAGCACATCGGCTATGGGCATCAGCAGGATGGCTGGCTCGCACTCGGTGCCAGCCGCTAAATCGTCTAGGGTCACATCACACTCGACCTCGTCTCGCTCGTAATCGGCGAAGACTACGTTGCCTCTGGAATTGTTGGCCTTATTATCACTTTCTATTTAATATATTGAGCTGGCAAACCATATAAACAAAGAGTGAACTAAAAAGATTAGATAAGATTTTTTTTTTCCAAATAAGATCTAAAGGTATACTGCAGTGCTATTCTGTAACCATCTCACTGTGAAAACTTAGGTGAAGTGAGCGTGGAGTGAGCTGTCATTCCACAGGGATTGACACTATTGACAGCTCACTTTACCCAAGTTTTCACGGTGAAATGTTTACAGAATAGCATGACTGGTGTCAATGTGAATCGCAAATTGGTCATTTTACTCAAAAAAATCTGCTGAAGCCATAAATAAGGTGATTGAAGAAAATAGTGTTTTGTTTTTTTGGAGACAAATGGCGTTAGATTTTTTTTTGTGAAATTTGGCCAGTCTGGCATAAAATTGTACTAAAGTAGTTAAGTACAATAAAAACCTTCATAATAAAATATATAAAAAATACATTTTATTTTGCAGGTGCCATTATGAGCATCAGTTACAGGCAGAGTTAAATATTTGGCCGCTAATAAATCTAGGTATCTACAGGGAGGTCGGAAATAATCAGCTCAATCTGTAATGAAAGTTATGAAAATGTTGGTCTAAAGCGAAAAATTTACGTTCAGTGAATTGTGACTTAAATTTTCAACTATAAATTAAAAACCTAAACAGATGCAAAAAAAAATATCGAGTCCATTTTTTTTATTTGATTAAGTTGAGCAGGTCAAAAATACTCAACAATAATTTTAAAAGAAATGCATATCTCGGAAACTATGAAAAGTTGCGGAACATACAAGGGGGTGATTCGGATACCCGTACCCCGCGATACGACGGAACAAAATTTTTTTTAGCACGTCATTGTCCCGGCCACACTGAATAGTATGTAACAACTGTAATAAGGTTTTGCGTTAAAATCCAGGCAAGTACCAATGTGTCTCTTTCAACTCTTATGTAGTTTCTAAGTTTATCTTGGACTTCACTGGCATTGGTGAAAGAAAAACTTCGTGAGGAAACCTGGACTCACAAACCCGCCCTGAGCAAACCAGGACGGGTTTGTGCTCATGCCTTTTCTGAATGAGATGAGGGCCTCTTCTCATAAGATTGTATGTAATATTTTTGATTTATAGATATGCATTATGGCTTTGGCCGTAGTGGGATAAATGGCTTATCCTAACAAATCCTACTATTATTATAAATGTGAAAGTTTGTATGTTTGGATGTTCGTTAAGCTTGCACGCTAAACGCTTTGGCACACGGGTAGACCATAACCTAAAAAGGACATAAGATACTTTATATCCCTATATTCCCACGGGATCGAGACTGATGCGGGTAAAACCGTGGGGCGCAGCTAGTAATAAATAATACTAACAGTGCGTATCCCTCAGGCACATGTGCAGCATCAATGGCGGTGGACAAGACGAACTGTCGGCTGATGAGGATCACTCGCGGTACTCTGAAGTAGTGGGGGGTTCCGTTCTTCACTGCAATTTAAAATACTGCTGTGTTAAACCAAAAAAAAATCGGCTAAGTGCGTGTCGGACTATACACAAGAAGGGTTCCGTAGTTGTGATTAATTTATCCCAAGAACAAACTGAACAGTGTAGTTGAAAAACATGTTCTCCCATACATTCCAACTGCAAATGTAAGTTTGTGCGCACAATATTGAGACATCGTCACAATATTGAGGATCAGTCGTGTGTCTGGCTGGCTGGCTGGGTGTTTGTCTGTCCGTCTGTCACAGCCAATTTGCTCCGAATCTAAAGTTGAAATTATTGTACACATGGTATGTATTTCTGTGACCTAAACACGGACGTGTAACGTAAATAAATGAATTTTTAATATTGAGGTCACTTTTGGAGACTGATTCCTTACCATGTATGTACTGCAGGGCCCCAAGCCATGTGAATTGCAGCTCTCCGAGCGGCCCCTCATCAGGAGTGTACCCTGGTTCGTCGTGGCAGTCGAAGAACTGGCCCTTGATCAACACCACACCTGAAGGAACATGGTAGGGTGAGAGAGAATACAAGAAGTTATTGCAAAGCAATATCAAAGGTACTGTAATGACAGTTTAAATTCTTCTTTGCCATAAAACTGGAGATGTATTACATAATAAATATGAAATATCGCTAAGGTAAACGCAGGTATTAACGACCCCCCTAAGGCAATTTTAAAATCAACCATATTTTTTTAGTATACTGGTTCCTCTAAAGATTAATAGTTTAATTTTATATGCTAGTGTTATGTATAAAAAATGTATTTACTGAATCAAATACATTTAAATAAAGGATTATCTTGTAAAAAATAATTTACAATGTGACTTAGTCGATTGTTGCAATTACCGACCCATAAAAACGGCTGTGAAGCTATTAACGATTTTTATGCAGCTATTCCCGATCGTGTATGAGAGGAGGCCTTTTTCTAGCAATGGAATGTATATAAGCTAGTGATTATGATGATGATTACCGATCTTAACAAAATAAAACAACATAAAAATGCAAATACTTATTCGTATTTTTTTACTATCGTTATATTTAATAAAACAAATTAGTACTTCTTAGTAATACCTTTTTTTTTTTTTTTGAGGATGGGAAATTATCAAATAACTTCTCCCGCTCTGGGCGGAGCGGGAGGGCGTGTCAGACTTTTACTGACTAAAACCCACCCGTGTTCCTTCCGTTGCCTGTGTGCTGGGGTCGCGATATCCCTTTCGGACAAACACGCAACCCCGGCAGGCATTGGCCCTTCAGGACCCCGTCAGTTGGTGCTGACATCTCTTTGAGGCGCGCGTGGAACACAACGCGCCGTCGACCCGGGCCTGGTCCTTATCGGACGGCGAGCTACCCATTGCTCACCGTCCGCAAGCCCGCGCCTACGGTGGCCGGAAGTCGGCTCGCGACCCCCGACGCCCGGGGCGTCTCCTGCGGCGACTAGGGGCGCGAGGGCGCAACTCTTGCCTCTCCCTCGCGCGCTCCGCCTCCTCCTTCGCGAGCATTACTGCTTCGCAGAAGGAGGTGACGGCCTCCCATGCACTCTCGCTCCGGACCATGGCCTGAACCAGGGCCGGACGCGAGAGATCGCCGCCGCCGATCGCCTCCGTGAGGACACGGCGGTGCTCCGCCCAAGCTGGGCAGACCTCCACCGTATGCTCCACCGTGTCCTCCGGGCGATCCACACAGTGGTGACACCCGGGCGTTTCCTCCCGCTTTATCCTGAACAGGAACCTCCCGAAACAACCATGTCCGGTGAGGACCTGTGTCAGGCGGAAGGTGAGGACGCCGTGGCGCCTCTCTAGCCACTCCTCAAAGAGGGGACTTATCGCCACAATTGTGGCGTGCCCATCTTAGTAATACCTATGACCTAAAACATTATAAACTTTTAAATTAATCAACATAATACTTTTTATGTTGCTTTAGCCAAGAAGTAGCATTTATTAATAGGTACCTATTATGTCATAAAAGTAGGTGACAAACTAAATAATCTATATACGATCGGTAATAGCTTCTTATAGTTGCTATTGCCGACCCTCATGGGTCGGTAATAAAGTATGTAAGTATAAACATAAATTGTATTACCGACTCATAAAAATATGGTTATTTTAATTCAATTGACCTTCGGACTATAAAATAGATTATAATTGATTAATGTCACAAAAAATATGAACAAATGCACACTGTTTTAAACACAAAAACAATGATTTATTACTGTAACTATTCAATATCGATCCTCGAAAAATATCATAACTTTGGTTAAATTGACAACACTAAAAGGTAAAAACTAGACAAAAAAGTTTAGTCGCTAATAGATTTTTATAAAGACTGATAGCTTAGATTTAAACTGGTCCATAAAAATACTTGTGTTAGTGTGATTTAGTAACATAAAAGAAAAATAAAACGAAAAGTTACGTTGCTGCCATTGCCGACTTATGGGTCGTTGATAGCTGCCACGACTAAAACTGATGAAGCTAACACCATCCCATTTTAATTTAAAGTTTTATCGTTTCAAATTACTTTTTATTAATAAAATGTCGTAAGAAATCAAGAGTTGATACTTAAATGAATACATTTAGTAATATAAGATAAATTATAGATGTCATTTGTTTGTATAAATGTCTTAAATAGAAAAGTCACGTACTTACTTAAGGCGGATGCATAGATGATCTCACTGCCATTTTGTCGCTAGATGGCGACACATCCACAATTTCGAACATTTTCAATTTTTACACCTAACATAGAAATTTTTAATAAACAACTTTATTATAAGCGGAACCTAGGGCATTAACTTGATTTTTTTAGATCATCACTGTGCTTGTTAACTGGTATCATACAAAGATTAGAACAGTTTAATGATTTAGCCGCATGAATTTACTCTTCACACACACATGCAAAGTAAATAGTAGTAACTTCCGACTCCACTAGATGTCGTTTTATTAAAACATGGTTGGAAATTAAAATGTCCAGATGGCGTTAATTTAAAGAAAGAGGACCAAATTATTTATAAGATGAATATCCTTACATTATAGCAAAAACTGAAAACAAATATTAATTTACTAATTAAGCATACTTTAAATTACTAGAGGATTGTTATGTTCCAATCTATTTCTTAATAATATAATTACTTATTGGGATATGCATACTTTTGTTTCTAGGCTCGATATCAGATAGGTACCTTTTCACCATAACAAATTATTCAGATAAATTATTTTGGGTAATAAAGGTACGAGTATATTGTACCTATATAGGTTGTTGTAATGTGACTGAACCTAAATAGTACCTAACGTGTAAATAAATTGTGACCTGTACTAAATAAATAAAAGATTATGTATTCAATTGTAAAGCGTTTTATTGTATCTTACTATAAATTAATAATATTTATCTATGGTTAATATTTTCATACAAATATCGTTTTATTTACTCTCACTGCATTTACCTAAATATTTTTTGGTTGGATTCGAACCGTCGACTCGTAGGTACCACCACACAAAGATAACATAAGTACTTTTTTCAATATTTTGATATTACAATAATTATGATTCTGAATTTAGTATTAGAATGAATTATGTACGTAGAATTATTACGTACGTAATTACAAGTCAAGATTTTTTAAATTTAGTTTCCAATTTATGTGATTTCGGAAAAATTACAATTTCTACATGGTGTACTTTCGGCTGCAACACGTTTTTATGGCCTTTTTATGAGTAGGTAGGAGCTTACGTAGTTATCATTTTGAAATCATCTTAATTTACAAACCCGTAAATTTGACTACATAATACACCATTTGAAATAAGATTAGACATTTAAACAAAACTTTTTTACAGTCCGTTCAACCGATTCTGACTTCTGTACCGTAGGAATAAGGATGGCCTCAAAAGCAAAACAGTGGTGACAAAACCAACTGCTTACTGCAGCTGCCGTGTCATGCCATCAACGCAATAGAAGTCAAAATCGGTTAAACGAACAGTAAAAAAGGTTTAGATGTCTAATCTTATTTCAAATGGAGTATAGGTACGCTTGGGTAGATATATTGGAAGTATTGGAACTAACCTAGGTAGGTACCTACTTACTTTTAATTTACTTACCAAACTAATTCCGTAAGTACCTACCTATCTCCGAGAATCTTCTCTAATAAAATTGTGTTCAATAAGTATAATAGGTAGGTACCACAGATGAATAAATACGCATAACTGGTGAAATACGGGTGTACTTTAGGTACATTTCCAGTTTATACAGACCTCGCATTGTACGGAAATCCTATACAATGCGAGATCAGCATAAACTGGAAATGTAAAGCTTGATGTCATGTGTAGCCGTATGTACCTACACCTCTGCCTAATCCTTTGGGATGACAGGCGTGATGTTTAAGAAATACTCTGATGTTTAAGAAATGCTCGATGATAACTTCTAATGATAATGAGTGATCCAATTATATGTAAGTAGGTGCGCCCCGCGGTTTCACCCGCATAAGTCTCGATCCCGTATATATATCCTATGTCCTAGTCTAGCTCATGGTCTACCCATGCGCCAAATTTCATCCAAATCCATTCAGCCGTTTTATCGTGAAGGCGTAACAAACAAGTTCACTTTCAAATCATATTTATAATATTAGTTAGGATAGTAGGTAACTACTAACAAACAGCCTCGTTGGTCTAGTGGTTACAAGTAGGTACCTACAACTGCGCGTGAGGTCTTGAATGTAGGGAACGCGCTGCGAACAGTACAGTGAAGCATGCCAAAACTACACCGCCGCTCTGTGCATCATACATAATGTGTTTGACTCAGGTGTGCCAGCTAGATAGAAACATAATGTCAAAATCCGCGAATAATATAGGTACCTGGTACCTAGGTGGCAGTGGCGACTCGAGTGCGGCGCGGCCGCTACAAAAGGTCCTTTGACCACGCCGCCGCGTGCCGCCAAAACCATTAGTAAGTCAGTGCAATGTAATTCTTAAGTAATGGCGATAAGGTATAAATTAGAATGATTGACATTTGCGAGGAGTTTTTTAGTTGGAAATAGAGAAATGATAATTTTTTTGTAAAGGAAGTCAATCATCCTGATTTATACCTTAAAACAATGAGAAAAGAGTCACATTGCAATGACTTACTATTTTGCTTATGATTTTATTTCACTTTGGAATAGTCTGTCAGTCTGCCTAGCCCTTTCCCAATTGTGTTGGGGTCGGTGTCCTGCAGCTGAATACCAGTATTATACATGAAGTGACTGCCTATCTGACCTCTACAACCCAGTAACTGGGTAATACGATAGGTACCCCTTGGTAAGACTGGTGGTCACTTTCGGGCTTCTGACGACCCGTAACGACTGTCAAAGATCCACGAATACTAAGAAATATGCTCCTTTGTTGATGCCGCTCTGTAAAGCTTCGTGCAGACCAGCGCGACGCGACAGCGCGACGCGACACCAGCTATTGTTATACCGTCAAGTTTTCTTAGAAATTGTATTGTTCGAGTCGCGTCGCGGCGTCGCGTCGCTCTGATCTGCACGAAGCTTTATTCGGGTTTCGCATCACGTGACGCGAATTATCTGTGTCGCGGCGCTACAGGTCGCCCCTGTGTGAAGTGTCGCGCGCGTTTTCATAGAAATTGTTCTACGGATAAAATATCGCAATATCGCGTAGCGCGACAAGTCGCGCTGGTCTGCACAAGCCTTTACTCACTAAAAATCATTAGAAGAATTGTCATGATGTCTTTTCAATGTTGCTTGCACTTTTTTCCGCGATTTTCGCGGCCCTGAATACATATGTCGTATATAGGCAAGTTTATTAGTCGGATTCATCTTAGGCAGAGTTGCAATTCAATCTGTAATCAAAAAGAATAATTAAACACAACAGCAAAAGTATCGTAATTATGAAATGCTTCAAGAAATTTGTATTAGTCAGAAATAACACCACCATTTGTCACCATCAATCAAGCTGTCAAGCTGTGTGTGTGTGTGAAAATTTGCAAAACAACTGACAGAACATGAGAAACAGACCAAATAGAGATGTCAATCTGAGATCGATTGAGCAAAGAATCGATTTTTTGGAACAAATAAAAACGTTTTTTCAAATCGATATCTAGTACTGAATCGATACAGGGAATCGATATTTCACCCTAGAACATCAGTTTTTTGTTTGTTTGAATTGTTAAGAATTGTGGTGGCGGGAAAATTACGAAGCATATCCAGTGCAAATCCTTTTGCGTAAAAATACGGATTTTTTCCAGATATGAGACTAGTTAAATTCTTTTCGCTCATCGATCGTTTTTTCGCCCTCGTAAACGTGTACGTTACCCTAGCAGGAATCGTTTTTCGGTTTTTTTTTCAAAACGACAAGGGGCACCAATTTTTTATGTAGGGGCACATTTACAGCAGATTAGGCACCAACTATACGTTCCACTCACTCATATAACTATAGGAGACACTTTCTTGCTAGGGTAACGTACACCCCGTAAACCCCTACATTGCGAATTTCATCGAAAACGAATGATTGATTTTTGGAAAATCATTTCTTTATTTGTGAATCGATTTTTCATATTTCCTTTCGAATCAAATCAGTAACGGATCTTTTTCAGAGAGTTTTTTTTTGGTTCCTTTCGTTCCTCTGGGACAGGCAAAGTGAGTTTTTAGAGAGAATAATAATTGACGTCCCTATTAGGGTGAAATATTTGAAATTTAGAGTAGGTAGGTATGTGATGTGATGACAATCAACGAGTGTTGCTAACGTTTGATTTTGTATTTCCTCTTCTAAATCTTACACTATTTTAAGTTTTAAGGGTAATTACTATTATAATATAACTCTGTATCACCTTCAAGCAGAAAAGCATCCTTTGGACATAAAAATAACACTTACCGTCAATAAAACACAAAAACACTTCACTTTTAAATAAAAACTCATTACTTAGCTGTTCAGACGAGCGAAATTGGAACTACAGCTACCATTTTGAGAACGTCATTTCGCTGACAGTTAAAAACCCCGAAACCATAAATGAATGATGTATGTACCTATATCATTCATCGTTTTAAATATCAGAACATCCTACAACTTACTACTAAAATACTGCCCTATGTTTTATTTCCCCTTTTTCTTGGTAAACTTCTTAGATGGCAAGACCAATTTATCTAGACGCACTTTGACGTGTGCTAATAATACTAAAATGTGCAATTGTTATGAAAAATCAATGTGGTTTGTCTGTGTATTCACTTATCTTGATGGTTTCACATAAATTAAATATGATTCAATCAATAGATGTAAGTAGTACCTACGTGTCACCATTGCGTAGGTAGGTAATTAGAAAAAAAATAGGTAAATTTGCCTACGCTGATCGCCTGATTTAGGTATACCCTAAGTTTACATGAACTTCAATTCTCTGGTTTTATTCAAACCAAACCAATGAATTAGTACCTAACCGTGTCAGAAAATGTATTATCAGTACCTACTTACATACAGTAGAAAGATTTTTAAATCTTTAGGTACTTTATATTTAAAGTAGATATTACAATAATTACATTAGTATTGTATCTGTGTGAACCAAATGCAGATCGCAGATATTTTTTTTCACTTTCTAGCATTCTTTCTCATTCCCTAATAAAAAACATTTTATCAATCATAAAATGTAAAACCCGCGGGCAAACCCGCGCGCCGGCGCTAACTTTCTAGAAACACAATTTTGGAAACGATTAGCAAGTTGTCAAGACAATCACGCATGTACTGACTGGAGAAATTTGGCAACAACGCGGGGTGCGTCTTGAATGGCAACGTCGCCCGTTGCATCGCCGCGTCATTCGACGTGTAACCTTCGTTACGTTCGAATTTTCGAACCAGCGCCATCTATTATAAATGTTTACCGAACGAAAACTCGTAACACAATGTAAATAACTCTTTCTCCGTGGTTCTTTAAATTTCTGTTAGATGGCGCGATTCAGGTCACTCACACATGTAAAGATTTTTCGTTTTTTATTGGGTCTAATTCTCCTAGAAATACAGTTTTTTTTATAAAATTTTGGCGTTAGGCGAACATAATACATTATAAAGTCTCATTATACTTGCTTTTATTCTGCAGAAACCGTTTATTTACGGAGATTAGAACGCCTGAAAAATGTATGGCGAGGCCTGTCTATACATCCACCTTAAAGGAACAAGGGAACAGTACGACAGTTCCTGCATCCACGCTGCCCCGCAGTAACTGACGTATTTTATCTCTTTTTTGCACAGCTACTCACACTAACGTAAAAGTATACGATGCTCAAGGAATAAACGCGTGTTTAACTTTGCCTACCTATAGCTAGAATAGTTCTGGAAACGTAAAGATTTCGAATTACTTTTATAGGTCGGTAATAACTACAGATTTTCGATGGGTCGTTGATAGCTGCGTTTACCTTAACTGGTGACAACAGTAACCGCGGACAAATGGTCCATCGTCGTGTACGTACTATCGAAGAACTTCATATCTAAGCAGTTTGAAAACAAAATCCCGTGAACACCATCCACATCTGTTGCCGCCCCGGTTCTAAAGCGGCCGAGCACTGCAAGCAGAAATAGTCCTTACGGTGTATAGATATGAACTTCTTCGATGGTTACAAGCACCGGTTGTTATGTAGCAGACGAGTTCATATGAAAGATGAAACACCAACCGAAGTGTGTTCACGCTTTGGTCTGCGCACGCCTTAAACTGTGGGAGCCATTTTAGGAAAATTGCTAAACTATTACACAGCTGAAAAAAAAGTACTATAAATATGAGTACTTACAAGTAACGCATACTAAAAAGATAAACACTTTATTCCTCCACATTTCACTCCTTCACCTACACCTCAACTTAAAGACACAAACCTCGCTTCTGTTAAACCACAGAATGAACTAAACGACACAGGATACCGACACTAATGATAAAAGAATGCATGTTTCCTACCGAAATTGATGCAAAATTAAATAATGAATGCTATTGACAATCTTGGGTTACAATATCTTTGGCATTTTTAGGGATATGTAGTTAAGGACCGTGTTGTCGGCGAAATGTACTACAAACTTAAACTGTCCGTATATATTCAAACCACAACTGTCGTTTTTGTCATTTCGATGAAATGGCTTTAAGAGGCTTACAACAGCTAAAGCGCGGTCACTGTCGGACTGCATAGAAATGAAAGAGAAGCGCGATGACACGACGCAGGTAATTTATTGCAAAATATGAAGCAGTTAGCGATTTACAAAAAATCTATTGATTGGGCTGGAAAATTAAAACACTATTATGCTAATATGTAGCTTGTAGAATAATCTGACAAAAAATCAGAATGATTGCATGTAAATTAATATGATTTTTAATCGTTAAAATAAATTTTTAGAGGTATCTTCATGATTTTTTTCTATCGTATCAAATTAGTTGTATTATGTTTTCAACACACTATCATACTAGCATATATCCTGAAGAATATCATATATTTTTCTGATTTTGTTTACTGCAGTGGATCATATACTTTTATTATAAAACTTGCGTTTAGGCACGTTTAGGTCCTGTAGTCCCCTTAACATGGAAATTGACGTAGAGCAGTCATATTCAAAGTGTGCTCCGCGGAGTCATTGGGCTCCGCAAAGCTGAGCAAAACAACTGGTCAGAATGAAATAAAATACTAAAGGGTTAAATAGATTCATAGAAGATTATTGAAGTCGTTTGTCAGGTTCGGCATCCAGTCTATTGCGGTATTTTGTTTTTATAACTACATAGGTCGATTATAAGTATTAATTTAAATATATAACTATATTAAGTGTGCTAATAACAATACAGAATCTTCAAGCTAATAATTAAATATTCAATAATATTATACATACATATAATTTAATACAAAAATAAATAAATGGATTGACCTACACATATTATATTCAAAGAATAAATAAATGAGTAATAACATAAATAAATATAATAACGAATACTGTGGCAAAAAAAAAAAAAAAAAGACGGGTTGGATATAATTTAAATATTTAGTAATAAGCTTCCTCTCTCCTACTTATTTAAAATAATGCTGTGCCCGATAGGGTCCATAATTTTTTCAATTTATTTATTTCTACCACCTGTAGGTATGTGTACATTATGTATTGCAATAAAGATAAATTTAAATCGGTTGAGTTGAGAATCCTGTTTCGCACAGTTTGTAACTCCGCTCTCAGTTCAGATCAGTATCACGAATAAAAAGTAAAGCGCCTAATTAGTTCCATTGTATTCTGCATAGACACGCGATTATGCAAATGCCGCCAAATCTAAAATTAGTTCTTGACGAACCGGTAAAACTTATGAATTTCGTCAAAATGTTGTCCACTGCCATCCCGATTATTTTCAATATTGTGTGAAGATTATGGCAGCAAACATAAAATATAATGCTCCATATAGAAAAAACATAAAATACTACTGCTCCATATAGAAAAAAGATAAAACTTTAATAAGGTTATTTAGTGCCGGAGTCATTATGACGGTATTGAAGGCCTATGTTGGTCATTGTTTACCTTTCGAAGCTAATTGAAAGCTTAAGAGAACAGTGAGCCTAAAACGAACGTTTTTAAAATTTGGATGATTTTAAAACTGAATACACTCGTATCGCTATTAGCTTTAAAAGACGTTATTCATATCCATGGGATACTAATTGAGCTTTTCGCAAAAATTTAAACCAAAACGCTTTATAGAATAGTTGTATCTTTGATTAAAAAATCTTCCTAATATACTTTTCGTTTACTCCACGCGTTTCAAAACTCAAAACTCAAAGCATTTATTTAAATTAAACCATTTACAGGCACTTTTGAATTGTCAAATAGTCGGTCAGTTAGTGAGAAAGTTGAAGCTAGTGGCCCAGTTCCAAAACGTAGTTTGTAGATAGGGCCTCAGTTTCGGTCGCAGCAAAGACAATCTCTACTGGTCAGGTTTCTCGGATGATTCTGATCCTCAATGTATACTCGCGGCATCTCCCCGCATACCATGGCCCACTCAAATTAGGCTGAGAATCAGCACCCAAAACGCCCGCCCCTTACCACTTCCTAGTAAAAAGTTTTCCAGCTAAAGAGTTGTGAAGAAGTCGCGCAACTAACTCCCCAGCAGTACAGAACCACTGACAAAAGTGCAAGAATCGCACTTGTTGAACGAAAAGTCGTACCAAAACAGTAAACACTGTGGAAAGAAATTTACAATCTATTAAATGAGCAATATTTGTATACTGTATATACATTTGTAATCACGTTTCCGAAAACGACTCTAACGATTTCGATGAAAGTTGCAATAGAGGGGTTTGCGGGGGCGAAAAATCGATCTAGCTAGGTCTCATATCTGGGAAAATTCGTTTTCTCCTTATTTTCACCCGAGCCGAGCTCGGTCGCCCAGGTAGGTACTGAGAGTAATTTGATATCACCGGCCCAAGTTTAGAACAAGATGGCACCTTATAGAATAATATGACATCGCAGCATGGAATTAGTAATTACCTACTACAATTCTCAATTCTTTATTGCGTACCATAATGTATAAAGTTGGTAGGTAAATAATTATATTAGTCACAATTATGGAGCCTGTCGGGAACAGCGTAGATCAAGTAGGAGAGAGGAGGAAGACCACTGGGTGTTTAATGTGATACATTTTATTATTAGTTAAATAGTTAGTAAGTTATACTCTTTTAGTAAAACGGAATTTAATTTAAGAATTATAATTATTGTTTTATAAATTACTTATATACGTTTATTTATTTATTAACTTTGTAAAAACCATTTATTTTTAATATTATTCACTTATTATTATTTTGATTTATTACGTAACTAGCTTTTGCCCGCGACTTCGTCCGCGTTTCCGTCGTTTTTCGTAAAAAAGTACCATATGTCCTTCCTCACGGTTCAGTGGTTTTGATGTAACAGACAGATTAACTTTCGTATTTTAGTAGGGAAATATAATATGTCAATCCACAATACTGTTGAAAAATATCGCAATAAGGAACCGCAGAATATTATTATTAATAGCTGTGCCCGCGACTCCGTCAGCGTGTAACTCCTTGTATGTTATTAAGTTAATGTATTGGTAATATTGTTTAGATCACTTTCACATGAGGCTTAAGTACCTATAGAACGAAAATACTTAAGCGCAAAGCTTCCGGGTAAACTATGTTGAAAGTTGACCCGTCCGGCACGTGAACATAAAGATTTCTATAACTGCTAACCCGGGAAAGAGCGACATATAACTGACCATGCGAGAAACAACTGACACCGAGATCTACTCCAGCAACACGAAAATTCTGCCCTTGAGCCTTATTAATTGTCATTGCATAACACACCGATACTGGGAATTGCGTTCTTTTAAATTGGAATGGAAAATTATTTGGTATTATGGGAATTCTGGGAATAAAGACGGTCTCTCCTGCACCGCAGCCTGTTAAAATTTGAGCCTCGATTACATTTTGTTGCAACTGGGTTACTTTTAGCCGAGTTCCATTGCAAAGTTGTTGTGGTCTTAAATTTCGGAGCAGAATAATCGGAATGCCATTTTAAACAAATTTCATGAGAAGGAAGTCCAGGCATAGGTATTTAAAGAATTTAAAAATTCTATCGGGTAATTACTTAGTCGTTTCTTGTTCATCGACCATTCTATTTATTGAACTATAAACTTGGCTTTCCCCCTTCTACTTCTACTACTACTTCACCTAAAAAGAAATAAAATGCAAACTATTAATAATTTGTAATTTGAACGAATATTTAAACACTACCAAAACAACTAATACCTATTTTATAAAATAACAACAAAAGATTCAAATAAACTATTTAAAGACTAAAAGTCGCACTGATAAGCACGGTTTGTTAATATCAATTATTGTCTGTCAATAAGGTCGAACGCTCTGAACGCATCAACAGCCAAATATTGAATCGCGCTCGGACCTCCCGCTTTTTTATACCCTACCGCCACGACCCGCGTCGACCGCGGCAACCGTTACACAAAAATAATCCTTATGGCATGATTCAGTATTCACGCGCGACGGCGCGATGGCTTATTAGCGTATTTCATGTATAAGTTTGGTGTTTCTATACTATGATTCGTTTTTTATTGAATAGGTAATAATATTAACTTCTTTTAATTAGGGATGAGTGAGAGTATTATAAACGTAAGAGTAAACAAATAAAATCAGAAAGCTCCGAACTGCTAAGCTATCGGGAGTTACACGTGTTATTGTGAGTCAACCATAAAAGATAGACATATGCTGTTGTGGGATATTTTTTTGATAATTTTATGTAGAACATTTCCGTCATAAATGATTTCTATGTAGCTTTTACCATTAAGGCTTCACACGCGACGGAAGCTTAAAAAATGGAGCAACTTCTCCCGTTTTCCCAACATTTCCCTTCACTGCTCTGCTCCTATTGATTGTAGCGTGATGAAAAGTATACTATAACCTCCCCAGGAGTATGAAGAATAATTGTACCAAGTTTCGTTAAAATCCGTCGAGTAGTTTTTGTTTCTATAAGGAACATACAGACAGACAGACAGACAAAAATTTTACTGATTGCATTTTTGGCATCAGTATCGATCACTAATTACCCCATGATAGTTATTTTGAAAATATATATCATGTACAGAATTGACCTCTCTAAAGATTTATTATAAGTATAGATTAATATTTATTATCCCTAAGGTAAATTATTTATTAGACACTTCATATTTATTTAAAATTTATTTTTCCTATAATGAGTAGGTAGGCTTATCTTTAATTGTGATTATTTGTAGATACAAATAGATAGTTATGAAGTTAATAACGGATAACTTATTTAAAAAAATTATGGACATGACAAAAGTACTATTAGAGTGCATTTTTAGACGCGATGTTGGTAAGTTTAGTCTATTTTTATGTCTTAAAATAATTTTCCTTTGTATATCCTCTCTTTTTGTAAAGAATTCTGGATACTTACGCACGAACATACAAACTTCAAATATATAGGACACAGGGTAGGGATAAAATCTTAAGTTCCTGAAAGTGGGGTTTACAGCTATCGGTGACTCCACTATTTACTAAGATTCTAATTAGTTGTTTTTGTAGGGTAAATAGCGTGGGCGCGTCACTGCTGTTGCCCCATAAGATGACACCGTAAGCCATGCGTAGGCGTACGCATAGTATGTTACTACTGCAGTTAAGGTCTATGGTTTTTTGATCTCGCGGAGGGCATAATTATGAAAATTTAGATATTTTTGCTCTTACTTTCTGAATGTGTGACTTCCAATTTATGTGTGTATCAATGTTTAGGCCTAGTAGGGTAAATTTATCAACTACTTCTAATTTATTATTTTTAAAGCTAAAGTTTATATTTATTGGTATTTTTTGGCGAGGGTGGAATTAAATTAATTTAGTTTTATTGAAGTTAATTTCTAGGTTGCGTTCAGTCATCCAATTTATTGTAGAATCTAGTATGGAATTTAATTTATTATTTAAATTGGTGTTATTTTCGCATGAGGTAAGTATGGATATGTAATCCGCAAACAGGACACTACCATGGCAGCATGGAACTAGTAGGTACCTACTATCACTGCAGCATGGAATTAGTAAGTATCTACTATCACGGCAGCATGGAATTAGTAAGTACCTACTATCATGGCAGCATGGAATTAAATGATCACACCTGTATCTTCGATGCCGCAGTTGGTCCGTGGATGGGTGAACATCTTTACATACCAAGACTCATCCGTGCCAAGGCAAGCACGTTAAGCCGTTGGTCCCGGCTGTCATTCGTGGATATTTGACAGTCGTTACGGGTAGTCAGAAGCCCGAAAATCTGACAACCAGTCTTACCAAGGGATATCGTGTTACACAGTAACTGGGTTGTGGAGATCAGATAGGCAGTCGCTCCATGTAAAATACTGGTATTCAGCTGCATCCGGTTAGACTGGAAGCCGACCCCAATTTATTTGGGAAAAGGCTAGGCAGATCATGACAGATGATTTTGCCAGTAATGTTAAAGTCAACTTAATATCATGCTGACCAAATACATCTACTACTTATGCAAAGAAACATCGTTAATGGTCTACAGCACACTAACCCGGGATGACCGCGCCAATGCGCCCGCGCCGCTGCGACATAATATGCGTTGCATTATGTCGCATCATTACGCTCGTGCGTTCATGTCGGCATGTGTAATAGCGTAATGACATGCATTCATATGCAGCGCGGTCCAATCGGCGCCGGCGCAGCCATCTGTTGCCACAGAGAGGTTAAAAGGAACATTGTTTTGGAGAAGGCTTTTGACAAGTCGAAATGAAAACTCATTTTCGAGTTAAATTATTAAAAAAATGTAAAGACCCTGGGCCCGGGTCGACGGCGCGTTGTTTTTGAGGTTTTACATCTAAAATAACTCAGTAGCAGCCCGAAGTGTGGATATGTGTCCGGTTTGATGGCAATAGGCTCGCCCCCTATTACACGGGGTGTTCTATTTGCCTGCATCTCTGCGTAACTCTTCGGGGAATACAGGTATAATGATGTACCATCGAAGAAGTTCATATCTAACCAGTTTCAAAACAAAATCCCGTGAACACGATGACCACATCTGTTACCGGCCCGGTGTTTCTGAAAATCGTAATACGATGTTAGGTCACAAAACAATGGTGTCCCATAACTGTTTTTCAATGGTGAAATGGGGTGTCTTACATGCTTCAAAAAACATTGAAAAAAAACACCAGTTAAGCTTCGTGCAGACCAGCGCGACGCGACAGCGCGACGCGACACCGGTTATTGTTATACTTACCGTCAAGTTTTCTTAGAAATTGTATTGTTCGAGTCACGTCGCGTCGCGCTGGTGTGCACGAATCTTTACGGGAAGATTAACCTTCTTGAGTATATCAACAGATTCAGTATAACATACAACATAGTTTTTCAACACCCACGTACCTATGTATTTTTTAGTATCATCATTCACTTGATAAGCTTTAAATGACTGCGGTCGAATCAACCTGACTGGCCTTTTCCCAACTATGATGGGGTCGGCTTCCCATCTCACCAGATGCAACTGAACACCAGTGTTTTACTTGAACCTAGAGCCTATCTGATCTCCACAACCGTTACTGGGTAACACAATGTCCCTTCGCAAGACTGGTATTCATGTTGACTGAAAATCACTAACCGGTTTGAGCAATAGAAGCCATTATAAATTCACTAGAACCACCACGTTCTCCAATTCATCAATAGGAATCAGCGTTGTTATTGATACGGCAATTGCGGTTATTATACGGCAATCCATGAATTTTCAGAAAAAACGGTATACGGCAGGCCTCTCATTGCCGTATCACAAAATACGGCAATTGACTATAGGTGAAACGAAACATTTTTTCACTAGCCTAATGAAAGAAACGAAAATAAAATTCAAATATCTGTCACCTGAAGAGGCTGTGCGCCACAAAATTTTTTCGTCAATATTGCCACTAACCCAGAAACTACCACGAATTGTCAAAATTGAAAATGATCTTCAAAAAATCGATGGCAACTGATTCAAAATCAAGGACAAAAATCAAGTAGGCTATACCAAGTTTAAGGTGTCGCGCGACATGTGCGACATAATGGGAAGCAAAGACAAGTACACATTAGATAAAAATAAATCTAAAGTAATAGAAACGATAAGAAACCTTAGTGGAAAAGAAACAAATGAAGAATAGACATTTTTTAAATAAATACGGCAATTTAGATACTTTTCCCCTAAAATACGACAAACCAGACTGTTACATATTGCAGCTCAGATATTTACGATAACAACACTGATAGGAATGAACAGGGTGACCCAAAAATGAAATATTATATTCTTAAATCCCGTCGTTTCATTGGCTATGCGCTGCACACCGTTGATTAGGTCTGTAAGTGCAGACAATGTGTTAGCACCACTCACAAATTGTGCACATCCTGTACATGGCGAGGCGCGAATTTTAATGGCGACGTTATTACTTTGTCATATTTTGTATGATTGGTGCCTGTGGGTCGAACGAATTATTGTTATTCTTACTTTCTACCAAATTTTAGGTTTTAGTCTCAAGATTTCTAACGGTATAGCTAGAAAGGGGGTGACTACCGAGATGACTATAGTATATGGCAAAAAAATACATGTTGTGCTGACCCCAAATAAAGTGGGATAAGGGCAGGAGAATTATGATGACTCCTCACGGTATTTCCCGAAGGGGATAGGGGTGTACCATCAAAGAAGCTCATATCTAACCAGTTTCAAAACAAAATCCTGTGAAAATGATGACCACATCTATTACCGGCCCGGTGCTATAGCCGCCGAGCGCTGCAAGGAAGTATAGTCCTTACGGTGGTTAGATATGAACTTCTTCGATGGTACATAAAGTGAGTACACCCACATTTCGCTAGTTATGTTTAAGTCCCATGTAATAGGGAGCGAGCCTATTGCCATCAACCAGGCACAAATCCAGACTTGGGGTTGCTACTGAGACATTCTAGATGAAAATACTCAATAACACTTTGACCGACCCGGGAATCGAACCCAGAACCTCATGCTCGCGACCACTAGACAAATCAGGCAGTCTATTTCTAGTTCTTTCTATTTACTCATTATCTATTAAGAAAGTTTATGTTAAGTAGTATATTCTAGATAAATAGGGCTATTTACAATTTTTCTTTTAATAACGTATAATCTCGGGTTTAATTGTAGGCTTAGATTTTGTAAGAATTTTTATTTTTTTATTTTCCTTTTTTTGGGCCGAACTCCTTTTTTTTCTATGAACGGTTGAAAATGTTGTTGCAGAAATGAATTCCTCGTCCTTGAATTATACGAAAACGGAGAAGATCCCTGAGGCGGAGCCGCGGTCCTACTTCAGCTTGTTCGTCATACATTTGACAGGAGTTCTGGGTTTTATATAAATCCCAGACCCCATTAGTGATGCAACACACTCTGTCTATTAGTTAGCTAAGTGCTCATACGATGTGACAAAATTGACCATATCCTGTACACGGCGAGTTGCGAATGTTAATAACCAGCTTATATCAATTGTTTATTGTATTGAACGGAACTAGGTCGTAGCGTGTGTTGGCATTCGAATATCTATGGAAGCTTTAATGAAAATTAAGTTTTATACCAAATAGGGATAAAAGTAAAGACAATGGTATTGACTATTGAACATACTTGCATGTCATTATGAGACCTATTGGCACGTGTATTCCAGGCATGTTTTTCAGTGTCAGTTCCATCCACGACCATTCGGTCGGGTAATTTCGCAGCTCATAAAAAATAGGGATGATTCCTGGGTAAAAAAAAGAAATTCTATTTAGTCCGTCAGTCAGATAATAAAAAAATATTAGATACGTATTTTTTGCTTTATCATATTAATAAAAACGCATAAAAGTTGGGGAGTGGGGCTCGCTACGTCACAAGCTAGTATAAAATCTACCGGGGAGTGACGTCATGCTACATTTTAACGTATTGCCTACTCAATGTATTGCCGTATTCTTTTGATTAAGAGCGTTTATTCTGAAAGTTGGCAACGTCGTAAATAGCTGTCAAATATTTACCTGTTTTGATTAATTTGGAAATAATACTGTATGGAAATAAGAAATGTGGCTAACTAAGTTACTAGAATATTGATTATGATATGCAATAATTAATATTGTAACACCGAAGATTTAGTTTTACCCGTTTACCCGTTTTAGGCGTAAAAAAATCATTTGGAAACTTTCCAAATGCTTTTTTTACGCCTAAAACGGGTACAACATCAAATTCAATGTTACAATTGCATAACATAATCAATATTCTAGTAACTTAGTTAGCCACATTTCTTATTTCCATACAGTATTATTTCCAAATTAATCAAAACAGGTAAATATTTGACAGCTATTTACGACGTTGCGAACTTTCAGAATAAACGCTCTTAAGTAAAAAAAGAAATAATACGTGTCTAATATTTTTTTTATAATCAACCTGACCGGAGAAAAAAAATATTAGTCAACATCCTATTTCGGTACACACTTTCCATTCCATCACAATTCGAATGATTTTGAAGAAAACTCATAATCCATTGATATATTAAGTTTAAAAAAATTGGTTTTTTCGACAACGTAACGCAATGAATATTATTGAATTGATAAAATGAACGGCTATGGGATTGTGAGTGTGTTATGTAATTACCCTGCAGAATAATTTTCTTCTTTTTAAGGTTCCGTACGTCCAAATGAAAAAACGGAACCCTTATAGAATCACTCGTGTGTCTGTCTGTCCATTTTGCTCCGAATCTAATAGACCGTTTAAGTTGAAATCTATATCTAAGTATACTATAATATTATAAAGAGGTAAAATTTGTTTGCTTGTTCGTTCGTTTGTAAGTTTGTAATTAGGGGGTAATCTCCGGAACTAGGTACCAGTTGGATTTGAAAAAATTCTTTTTACCGTGGATAGCCCAATTCTTGAGGAAGATTAAAGGCTCGCTGACGAAGTCGCAAGCAAAAGCTAGTTTGGTACACATATGAATTTCTGTGATCCAAACACGGACGTGTAACGTAAATAAATGAATTTTGAATATGTGGGTCACTTTTGGTGGGCAAATAATAAAATAAAATAATAAGTTTTGCAAACTGTACCATGTGACATATGAAATTAAAGGGCTTGTTGCGAGTATCTCATTTTTTTTTAAATAATTTTAAAATAAATAGTAAAAAAAATTATGAAAATTTACCATTCCCCGCCCTTATCTCCGAAACTACTGCGCCAAATATTTGGAAAACAATACAGAACACAGTTCTATACTTATAGATTACAGGAAAACCTAAAAGAAGTCCATCTATGGTATTAAGATAACATGGTAAATCTCTCAATATTGTGCGTAAAACTTATATTTGCTGGTGAAAGAGAACATGTTTTACAACTACAATGTGAAGTTTGTTTTTAGGATAAATTCATCCCAACTACAGAACCGTTCATTGTGCATAGTCCGACTCGTACTTGTTCATCTATCGCATGAGCAGGAAAATAAAATACCTACTGGCCACTCATCAGGTTGGTAGTAAGGCTCAACTGCCAGGGTGCAGTTGATAATGTCAATTTTATGTTGCCAGTTGCTCCTCGTGGAGACCCTTGTAATGTACCCCAAAAATTTTGCTAAGCTTGCAAAAGGCTGCTAAGTCATAAGTACCAGCATTAAGACCACTACTTGTACTGACACATAATTTTCTACAAACGTTTTGACTTTGAAAATTGTAACCGTTATGATCATCATTTTCTTATTTATTGCAATTTATTTGGGCTCGGCGCAAAATTACTTTTTATAAGCTATTTTTTTCTTCCACACTGCTCTATTAGTCGAAAGAAACTTTGAAAACTAAACAAATAATTACGCATTAAAAAAAACGGTTATTCCGTTTGTCCACCCTAAAACAGCCACCCTAGGGTGAACCACAGATGTCCACCCTAGACGGGGTGGATAATCGGAAATCACTTTTGTTTGTTATTCCGACTTTTTACCCCAAGTTCAGTCATTATCATATTGAATGATAGGTAATTACAAGCGATTTCAGCTTCATATAAGAAGTATTTATGTATTTTTATACTAAGTAACTTGGGTCAGTTTTTCTATCGTATTTCTCTAAACCACTGTACGATTTTCTTAGTACAGTCGAGGGTGAAAATCGGAAGAAAAAATATAATATACGAATTCCGATTATCCACCCTCTCTGAGGTGGATTCACGGACATACTTTTCCGAGTATCCACCTTAGGGTGGATTTTTTTTAATAGAAATAACAAAAAATTTGAAGATATTGGATTTAGCAGTCTCCTTATAATTATCTATCTAATGAGAATAATTTGTCCACCTTGAAATAATGACGGCATAATATTATATTTGTATCACAAACGTAATACATGAACGGTCATAGGGGTATCACCATAAGAATTTAGTGCAAAAACGATTGCGTCAGAAACAATTGTCTATGTGCTATATAAAGGATAATTTCCTAGTATTTTCCACAGTTTTGTAACATTGTGTAATAAGATGGCAGTGTACGGTCTTATAATTGCCGCTTTGATTGGGATTAGCTTTTCAGTTGGTAAGTTTATTTAACTACCTACTCTCATTTAAGCATTCAATGTCCTCATCTTAGAATGCGCAGCCAAAGAAGCCAACTTGCCTTAAATGGTTTGGATTCCAAATCGACAAAAGAAGAACAAGAATTTGTTATTTTCTCGTCAGTTTTAAAAACTCTGAGGCCCTAGCACATCCTTGACTGTTTTAAACCGACTTCAAAAAAGAGAAGGTTCTCAATTCGACTGCTAGGGTTTTTTTTTACGCAATTACTCCGCTAATTATGAATTGATTTTGATGATTCTTTTTGTATTTGATAGGTCATACTTCAGAGGTGGTCCTATATAAATTTGATTAACTTTGCTTTGGTAGTCTTTGAGTTAACTTCAATAATACGTATTTTTCCTACTTAGTCTATGTGGATGATATTATAATAAGTTCCTGTCACTGTTATTTATAAAGCAGGTAGTGGTATTCGAATTTGTGTGGGGCAGGTGCCACAACTAAAAAGTGAAAAACGAAACCTTTTCCAAAAAAAAAACAAGCGACTTCCAAAAAAAACTATACAACGTGAAAAATCATTTTAATTCGAGTCGGTGTCTCTGGTTTTGATTTTCGATTTTTGCCACCGACTTCCGAAATTAAAGTTATTTTAATATCAGAAGCCGGTGGCGGAAAAAAAACATCGGTTTGTTTTTTTTCATTTTGTAATGTTTTTCTTTTGAAGTCGGTTGTTTCTCCACCAAATTAAGAAGGTAATTAAGAATATTAACCATAAGCCAGTACCGAGTACCTTGACTAAGTAAGAAAGTTATGCATCCTACACCTAGTAGATCGCTGGTCTTTAAAATCCAATCCATCACTACCAACACTCGGAATGACAAGATTTTTGACGAGTCATTTATTTATTTATAATACTTTATAGTACACCCAATTATACATTACAAAAAGAAAAGTTATACACTACAAAATATACAATGGGCGGCCTTATCGCTTACTGCGATCTCTTCCAGGCAACCTTGGAATGGACAGTGATTTTCTACATAAAATGGGGCTGTCTTTGGTGCAAATAAAAAGTAGGTATATAAGTACAATATACTACAATAGATACACAGATAAATGCTATATAATAGATACATACTAACTATATAAGCAACGAAAATAAATGACGATTATTATTACAGCTAACGATGAGAACAAAATCATTACGACAAGTACGATGTCCTTTCACGAGGCTTTTAAACACAGGCACGATTGCGCGCGCTTTATTGAAACTGATTCATTATCTTCATTATGTTTCCATCTCCGTAGTTGACACAAGAGACTCAAAGGTCAAAGTCATACAGAATAATCAAATCAATAAAATTAGAGAAGAAATGGTATTCAAACTAAAAGGTTTAATAGCGTCGCCAGAGAACCCCGATGTGGAGACTTTAATAAATGGTCTGACTGGATATCAATTACCTGGCCAAGTTAAAAAAGAACCTATGAATGCTGAATGTAAGCATACAAATAAATAGTTATTAAAATAACGGGATAGTTTAGCCTCGTGCAGACTAGCGCGAATTGAGGCGCGACGCGACACCGGTAATTGTTCTACGGTGAAGTTTTATTAGAAATTGTTTTTTTAGAGTCGCGTCGCGCTAGTCTGCACGAGTCTTTTATTTTAGGGTGGAATTTTTTAATAACCTCACGGAGGGAAGTCCTCTAAATGCCGGAGATAGCAAATTTTATTCAAAGGAAACATTCCTTTATTCTTTTAAAGAAATTAATCAGCATTCATAGATTTTAGAAAGTTCGCTGGCCACACTCGGCAATCGTACCGGCTAAAATCCGAAAAAAATTGTACTTTTATGGCATCAATCTATAAGGTCAATCACAAGGATCAAATCTCTCTAACAAACATGATAAATTAAATGAAAGGAAAACCATAAAATACCCATACTTACCCATATTCCTTTGTACAAATTTTTTTGTTCCTTTTTTTCTTGTCTGTTTATATGCGTATACATAAACCGTTAAATAAATAAATAAATAAAATCCAGGTGAGGTTAAAAAAATCCACTCTGTATACGGTAAATGTGAATCAGACCAAGAGAGAATTAATTATTCTAATAATACCACACCGTATTTGTTTTTTACTTTTTTTTTACTTGCGCAATAGATGTATTTATTAAATATATTTAAATTCCCAAGATAATATCTAATGACTTAAATAATTTTAAAGCAAAAAGTATTAAATTAATAATAATACATCCTACAAAATCTGTCAGAAATTCCAAAAAATACTTCAAATATATTTTTTTATTTCGTGTTATCTATTCATGTACTTAGTTACGGACGTTACTTAACTTCGTCAGTCATTAAAAAACCACGTTTAATGGAATCCTAATAATACGTAAATTCAAGAATTCCAAAGTTTTTCCTCTTTCATATAAGTAAATAAACCGACATCGGCAAGCTTACCTGCGGCAATTATTTAATTATATAACTTACTTACGTACAAGCTCAATTAAATTAACGAGGCGTGTTCCACTTAGGTCCCTACCTACCCTCTAGCCATACACAAAACACGATACAAACATCTGCAATGCACAAAACTTCAAGAGAAATACCGGATAGAAACTATTATCAGATTTTGTGACCTTCAATTGTACTGACCTTAATTTCCGAGTGGCCTGCGTCATACACATTTAATAGTTAACCTTTATTTCCATTGCGCTAAAGTTCAAAATCGTTCGAAACAGTTTTATTGATTGCGTGCAGTAAACGCAAAGTGAATTATCAACTACCTGTGACGTCAGAGTCTATTTTTATCTTTTCAGATAGTTTCGTAGTTAATGATTGATAATTTCAAACTTGTTAAACATGTCAGGATGGCCGAGCGGTCTAAGGCGCTGCGTTCAGGTCGCAGTCCACTTCTGTGGGCGTGGGTTCGAATCCCACTTCTGACAAAAACTTTTTGCTTTTCCGTTCATCAGATAGTTTGAAAAAAACAAAATTACTCAATCAATATCATATTTTACAACTTTATCTATACTGTAATTGTATTTTGTTTCAATTCAATAACTTTTTAAATTTACGACTGCTTCAAATGAATTGCGTCAATTTTTTCTACTGAATATCCTCAGAAATACAGTTTATATTCCACTTCTATTTAAAAATCTTAGGTACTTCTCCCTCTTCCAGTATCATCAGAACTCTTCGCCTCCTCAACCCCCGAGGCTCGCGAAGATTGGGAGCGCATCGTAGGGGGGTTCAAGGCCCCCAACGGCTCCATTCCCTACCAGGTTTCCCTTCGCGTATGGGGAACATGGCACTTCTGCGGGGCTTCTCTTGTAACGCCTAGAGTTATACTTACTGCAGCTCATTGTGTCGATAGGTGAGTAAAAAAAATATTGTTTTATTTTTCCATATATGATCTACCTAGCAAAGTGGAATATCTTGTAACTTCTCATGACATCACGCCATCATCATCCTTGAAGGGTATATAAAAATTACAATTAAATTCGTAGGCAGAGATATACTAGTAGCAATAAAAACCCAAGTTCTGTTAGTGAATGCATAATATACTATCTTGCTTTTGTCTGCTATGATATAATTTGCAGGCGCTGTTTCATAGTGCCATGATCGAAATTTAAATTGACTATTTCGTTAGTAGGTTGGTAGGTACCGTAAGATTTATAGGCTGACTTGTACTAAACCACATTTGGTTCATTACAAGGGTCAGCCTAGAAACCCAAAACTCTATGGAGAGTGGCTTGGTAGTGACCAAACCTCTCTCCATAAAGTTTTATTTATCGGATTGCCAAGTCATAGGTCTCGAGTTCGAAACTTCGAACCAAAGGCATGCACCTCTGACATTTCGGATTCATGTGCGTATTGTAGGTATAATTATAACTTGCTTCAAAATCGGTGAAGGAAAGCATCGTGAAGAAACCGGCATACCTAAAAGACATTTCTCGATGGCATGTGAAACCAAGTCAGAGGCCCATGAGCGTTACCTACGAAAAAGGGAGAACAAGTGGGTGAATTTTCAAAAATACTTCCGTAGTGCTCAACTTCGATATATAGGTACGGAACTCTTGTGTTTTGGGAAAATCAGCACACTAATAGCCATCACATCTTCCATTTCTTTTCAGACTAAAACCACAATACTTCAAAGCAGTAGTAGGCACGAACCAACTCCGCGCCGGCGGCACAGCATACGACATCCGGAAGGTAGTCATCCATGAGGGTTACGATGACTATGTACTTCGGAACGACATCGCCGTCCTGTTCACTGAAGAGGAGATGGACTTCGGAAGCAAAGTGGATGCTGTGGAGCTGAATGATGAGCCGGTAGAGAAGGGAGAAGAGCTGGTGCTGACTGGGTGGGGGACTACGTCGGTGAGTTAGGTTTCCAGTGGCTTCTGAACAAAACTATCTTTTAACAATTTAAAATGTCGATTAGAACTTCAAGCATTTAAAACTTCTTGATTCATGAATCAATAAATATTAGATTTATTGTTAATTATTTAAGTTTGATTTGCCTACGATGCACAAGCACGATGTAATATTGTAATCAGAAGAAATCCAACAAAATTGCATTCTACTTTGGAATTACTTGAGGCAATTTTACATTTATCTTGTTATGTTGCCATAGATGTGAACAATAACTAAACACATTTCACTCAAAGAAATAATTGGAAGTATATTTGGGAACCCTTATTTGGGACATTTTAAAAATCATATAAAATGGTGCCTACGAAATAATGTATAGCAACCAGTCACTATCAAACACATGTATCCAAACTCTTATCTGTGCGTTTGCACTTGCGAAACACACAAACAAAACATGTTGAAATCTCTAGTTCCTGTCAAACATTGAGAGAAATTAGAGATTTCTACATGTTTTATTGTAAATGTTTCGCCAGTACAAATGCACAGTAACTGTGATCCACGCTATGTCCACAGTACCCAGGCCGCCTGCCCAACGACCTAATGCAGTTGGAACTCAGGTCCATCACCTATGAAGAGTGTAAGGAAGCTCACAAGAGTGTTAATGCTGTGTTCGAGACCCAGATCTGTGCGCTGACGAAGACTGGCGAAGGGGCTTGCCATGTAAGGAAGTATATAACTTAGTATTCATAATATATATCTATCTTTCCTTCGTTGAGTTTAACGGGTCTATGGCTTGCTAGTATAGCAACATAGGGACTACTGCCCAACCTTGGTTAATCTTAAAAATATAAGGCATTTGCAGTAGGTTCGATCAATAGAACCAATCGACTGAATGTGGTACCTATTATTCACATAGATGATACTTAAAAAAAATGAAACTTTCCTTCTTCGTTGTTCGTCGTAAAAAAATACAATAGACATAGATAACACGCCGTATTCGGGTTCGTGACAAGTCAATCGTCATCCTGAGGATGCCTCGTTGAGAGATGAAACACGTGTCGATTTCTTACAGCGTTTTTATGACTCTTTAGGAATAGTTAAGCGGAATAGGTTACTAAATATATCTACTTCTATTGTATTTATAATGGAGTTCCGCAAGCTCACGCCAGAATCAATTAACTAAACCATTCGTTGTTCAAAATGTTTCTGATATTCCAGGGTGACTCTGGTGGTCCCTTGGTGAGGGAAGGTCGCCAGATCGGCATCGTGTCGTGGGGCATACCCTGCGCTAGAGGCAAGCCTGATGTCTACACAAAGGTAACACTGTCTTTGTTTACATAAAATTCTACTAGGTACCTCTTCTTATTATGTGTAAAATATTTGTTATAAGCGAAGTATCCACTGGCAATCCAATTTGCGGAAGTTGACTTGCGCAAGCGAGTTCCAACGTGTAAACGCTCGCGCAAGTGGACTTCTGCAAGTTTTACCTGCAAGTCCCACGTGTACGTGGACCTGCAGCGTGCAGCAAGCGCGTGTGTCTTTATTTTGTTCACACAAAAAAGATGGAAGTTTTTAGGGCAAGTTATTTTTTATTTATTTTTTCTGGAATTTATTCAAGTATTGCAGGATACACTTGATACATTGATTGTATGTGTCAAATTTTAAATTCAAATAAATAATTTCAAATTGAGCAAAATATTGAAGATGACTTCAGTCATTCGTACGAAGTTTTTTAATTGCAGATCTTCGCTTTTAAGTTCTCTTCTCATAATTGGTTTTGTAGACCTAATTCTTCACGTCTCAGTATCCAATCCCGATCTTACGTTAATTTATTCAAAATTCAAAAGTCATTTATTCAAACTAGGCTGACAATCAGCACTTTTCAAACGTCAAAATTACATAAGACAGTCCCCCAAAAACGCCCGCCCTTCGTCACTTCCTAGTGCTTAGCTGGGAAGAAAACGTGGCGCAACAAACTCCCCAGCAGCACAGCTGTCTGTTCAGTAAGAAAAACTTGATTCTATACAATAGTACTTATGCAAAATAATGTACATTATGCAACATAAAACATTAAATTAAATTATTTGCTATATGTCTAGCTGACATATAGCAAATAATTTAAGGCACACGCCAATATACCAACAATTTTTATTTTTATTTTTAACGACAACACAATAAATGCAGCTCGTATTTTTCTGCAGCTATGCATCTTGTCTCACCGCTCTTGCTCAAAATTTGTAAGCAATTTCTGTCGAAACGGTTCTACAAGATCTTGTTGAAAGTAACTTCTACATCTATCTACACACTTCTAAAAGCGACTTTGCAAATAGAAAAATCGCAGTCAGTGAAAACAGTCGTCAATTGCCTTCTGCATGGAATTGCGGAAGTTACTTGCCAGTGGACACTTCGCTTTATGTTGTGTGTGTTTTATTGCGTGATCTGTTTCCTGAAGAAAAGATCCTGGCATACTAAGTGCACTTGCTACTTCAGCTTACATTCCGAAGGAAATCCTTGGAGATATCCTGGGTGAATCTGAATACAGGTTGTCAAAGATGGTAGTAGTGGTGGATTGTATTGAATACAATACAATACAATACAATACATATACAATACTTAGCTTAAAACTTTGTTTTTCTAATTTATATTTTATTACTAGTTTATGTATTATTTATTTATTTAGAAGAATACAAATTATTTATTAGGTATGTTGAAACTGTTTTGTACTCACCGTCACTTGTCCCTACTTGTAGGTTCATTAGAAAACCAGCGTCAGACAGCACCTGTCTGGCATTAATGCTGAAATGAACCTTTTTGGAGCAGCCGTGAGGCACACACTATTGTTGTTAAAAATTGTTTTTTTTCTTCACGTTTTTAATTTTGTAATTTGTGTTTCACGAACTGTGTCCAAATAAACATTATTCTATTCTATTCTATTCTATTCTAGTCTAGGATCTATTCTAGAGAAATCCACAACCGAATAGATAAAAAACCGGCCAAGTGCGTGTCGGACCACGCACAATGAAGGGTTCCATAGTTGGAATTAACTTATCCCAAGAACAAACTTAACATTGGAATTGAAAAACATGAAGATCATGTTTTTCAAACTGCATTGATTATTACTCGTTAACCTGTAAAGCCTTCTTAGCTGTGATAGATTTCCTTTTAACTTCGTTATATGTATATACTACTGCTGTGAATTTTATCTCAAATCCAAGTACAATTTAGCTGGCAGGGGGGAGGGACTTGACTCTAACAAAAATTTCGGATTCCTGAAATGAAAAATGATTTTCACACCCCTACAATATTTTTGAACGACCTTTCCAGCGACACCCACACCATGGGATGTTCGAGTTTTCTTTTTTCTTTTCTCTAAATTATTTTACCACTTTATCGGCGTGATTAATATGTATACCCATGCCAAATTACAGCTTTCTAGTACTAACCGTCTCTCATCTAAGCCGCCGACAGACAGACAGACACACGGACATGGCGAAACTATAAGGGTTCCTTGTTTACCACGGAACCCTAAAAAATGACAGCTCTTATTGATCTCTTAATCATAAACAATACGTGGAAGCGAGAGGCAAACACCAGTGGAGGCTCTTCCCCTTCTATCCCCATTTACATCGTATTTTGTCTCCCCAGGTGGAGGCCTACATGCGCTGGATCGAGAAGACGTTATACGATGATGACGAGGACCACGTGAGGTACATCCACCAGCACAAGCATCAGCGAAGGACTAACAGACATTGAGCTGAAGTACCTGTGTAATGTTATCGTAATAATATTTTTGTTTGTACAGAATTTAAGTGATGCAAATAATAATGGGAACTACTGTGAGTAATTTCTTTTGTTTCTCGGTCAAATTATTTCAAAACTAGCTAACCTAAAGTAAATAAAAATAAAAATGTTTATTGCATTTAATTCTTAATACACATGAGTTGGAGAACACCTTTTAAGCAAGGAAATGCTTGTGTTAGGTGTCTCCGCTAATAGGCAATTGAAAAATAAAAACAAAAGAAAAACCAAAATACTTTTGAAACAAAAATACAACAAAGAGCGCAATTGTGTGTTGCATGTGAGTGAGTTTTTGAATGTGTGTGTGTGTGTGTGAGAGAGCGAGGGTGTGTGTGTGTGTGTGTGTGTGTGTTTGAGTGTGTGTGTAATGGTGCGAATGTGGAATTGAGTATGTGAGTTAATTTTATATTAACTTTAGGTTTCGGCTTAGGATTAGATTAGATTAGCCCTGTGACAATGTCTTGGGATAGGAGGAAGCCAGGTACAGCTTCTTCCACTAAAGGTGCTGATAGAATTGAGCATTCCCTGGTAACAGAACATCGTTTTTAAATTTGTCAAAGTGAACAACGAACAGAGCTAAGCATAGAGCCAAATATCACTACGAACATTTTCACGATCATTCTAGCGAACGCTCTGGTCAAAGCTCGTCAAAAAACAGTGGTGCAGGAGGCATAGAGGGACGGCGGCGGTGGAACAATGACAGAATGGCTCAGCTCGTCAAAAAGCTCGAAGCAAATTTACTGTCCTTTAAAATGCTCGCGGTAGTGTGTTTTTAGTTTAATTTGTGATTTCCTGTGCGAGTCTCAATAAATACTTTTTCTTTCTTTCTTTCTCGCTAGAATGCTCGCTAAAACGCTCACGTTTATTTTTCTGTAATATAACATTCGCTAGAAGTGAATGCTCAAGTTTATCATCACCATAAGGCGGTTATCACACTGGACCGCGCGCGCACTGCGTAAAGCTTCGTTCAGACAAGCGCGACGCGACACAGGTGATTGTTATACCGTGAAGTTTTCTTAGAAATTGTATTGTTTGAGTCGCGTCGCGCCGTCGCGTCGCGCTGATGTGCACGAGCCTTAACGCGGGCGCAGTTTGTTAGCTATTAGGTATGGCCGATCCGCACTACGCGACTTAGGTATATACAAGTAATAACAAACGCAGGGTTCTATCCATCAGGTTAAGCTACGCTTGCCGGGGTTGGTCTGTGGATGGGTGACCACCTTAACATACCGAGACTCCTCCGTACCTCGTAAAGTACGTTAAGCCGTTGGTCCCGGCTGTCATTCGTGGATCTTACGTCTGTCGTACGATCGTTAGTCGTTACGGGTCGTCAGAAGCCCGAAAGTCTGACAACCAGTCTTACCAAGGGGTATCGTATTACCCAGTTAGTGGGTTGTGGAGGTCAGATAGGCAGTCGCTTCATGTAAAACACGGTATTCAGCTGCATCCGGTTAGACTGGAAGCCGCAGCAGATTGATTGATGTAGACGAATTGGTTGTGGTAATTGTCTAGATAGAAATTACAAGCGACGAAGATTGGAAGATCAAATAAAACCCAAACGTTTTCTATAGAAAATCTGCTATATTTAAAGCATGCATAAATCTAATATCACAGCAGTCTGTCGCGACTGTCCTCTATAAACACCATTATTAATAATTATTATTAATTCCACAATTCAACATTTAAATAATCGTTATCAAAATTTTCCATTTATCTCCTTAATTACTAATTCACCATAATAATAAAAAATATACATAAATTAGGCCAAACCAGTCTTACCAAGGGGTATAGTGCTACCCAGTAACTGGGTTGTGGAGGTCAGATAGTCAGTCGCTCCATGTAAAATACTGGTATTCAGCTACATCTGGTAAGACAGGAAGCCGACCCCAACATAGTTGGGAAAAGGCAGAAGAGACATAAATTGAATAATGGTGAAATAGTAACAGACTTTTCTCTCGCTACAGTCGACGACGAAATTAATTTTAAAATACTAATAGTATATGTACATACACAAGTTGTTAGTCCACAAAACAAATCTTTGAAAGGACAATGATCATACCGTAACTATCAAACTTTATTAAAAAAAAATATTATGTACATTTATGTAGAAAGTTACTTCGAAAATTTTCATTGTCCTTTCTTTTTTAAATGTATTTTCCACGATCCTACACATTCTACACATGACCCTTTACTTACATCCCACAAATTAGTTCCAAAATTTAATCCACTGTTTGTAGTTTATGGTGGTATAACGACACGCTTATTCTGTAACACAATAAGGATGTTGACTGGGAAAGAATATATTATTTAGTCCGACAGTCAAATAATGAAAAAATATTAGACACGTATTGTTTGCATTATCATATTAATAAAAAATGGTTTAGATAAAACGCATAGCGATTAAAATTGTGTTACATGCCTACTAATATGTTTAATATTATTTTCATGGTTTTCAGCCAATATTTTCAGTGACAATTTTTTATATACCAGCAGTAAAATTAAAAATGGTTCTAAATTCAAACTAAAGGATCGCTCATTATAACAGCACCGCTCCGACACGGCAAATAACTTATCATTCAAGTTAGGATTTTAAATCAAATGTTTTAAAGTCTATTTTACGTGTGACGGCTCGCGTGCAGTGGGTGGCCGGCGAGCACTATTCTATACAGCTATGGTAAAATAGACTATAGTGCATTTGATTTAAAAACCTAATTTGACAAGTTATTTGCCGTGTCGGAGCGGTGCTGTTATAATGAGCGATGTCCTTTACAGAACGCAGACATTTTTACAGTCTTATTACCAGTTATTATGACAAATCCGCATATTGTTTTAATAAAAAAGGAGCGAATTTTAATAAAAAATTACCTTTGTCCAAAGGTATACTTAATTAAAATCATTATATGAAACCCCTTAATCTTATTTTCTATACAGAATTGAAATGAATTTTTTAAATTTTTAACTTTAAAAAATTCTTCAAAATGTTTGAGCACAATTTTCAGACTTTAGAAAATCTTACATCATTTCTAAAATATAGATGGACACAACTACAATAAGTATTCTTAAACGAATCCATACATAGTCGAAAAATTCTTGAACATCTTCATTGAAAATATATCCACAGATTTCATTTCCTGCGTTCTCAGTGCTATTTTTCTCATTAAAAACATAATTATTTTCCAATTTGTTGGTAGCATCTTTACCAAAAATACCAAAGTTCATAACATTTTGGCTATCAACAATTTCTAATGTCACCTGATGAGGAATTCCGTTGACTTTTGTTTCGAATTTGAAATTTTCAGTTGGCAGCACTGTCGCTGACTGGATGATTGGATATTGAGAGTTTTGTTTTGTGAAGTTGGCAGTAATGGAAATTCTTTCGAAGAAAATGTTTGATTTTTCAGTTCTGAAACAAGGAAAATTTATTAATTAATTTATTGTATTTCGTAAAACAAAATTATATAAATATTCTAGATACTGCAGCTTATTTTTAAGTGTTTTCTCAATCCATCTTTTTGTCCTCCTTTATTTATTTTATTACTAGCTACGCCCCGCGGTTTCACCCGCATTAGTATCTATCCCGTGGGAATATCGGGATAAAAAGTATCCTATGTCCTAATCCAGGTCATGGTCTACCCATATGCCAAATTTCATCCAAATCTGTTCAGCCGTTTTAGCGTGAAAGCGTAACAAACAAACTCACTTTCACTTTTATAATAATAGTTAGGATAATAGTTAGGATTTATGTACATGCACAGTAATTTATATCGGTTTATCGAACTTTTGAGAAGCGTGGCTAAGTAATAACTGCCGCACAGGTCGATCCATCAGGTTAAGCTACGCTTGCCGGGGTTGGTCCGTGGATGGGTGACCAGCTTTACATACCGAGACTCCTCCGAGCCTCGGAAAGCACGTTAAGCCGTTGGTCCCGGCTGTCATTTGTGGATCTTTGACACTCGTTACGGGTCGTCAGAAGCCCGAAAGTCTGACAACCAGTCTTACCAAGGGGTATCGTATTACCCAGTTACTGGGTTGTGTAGGTCAGATAGGCAGTCGCTCCATGTAAAATACTGGTATTCAGCTGCATCCGGTTAGACTGGAAGCCAACCCCAATATAGTTGGGAAAAGGCTAGGCAGATTGATTATCGAACTTTTGTAAGTCAACTAAAAATCTGAAACTGCAATGCAACCTAATTCGTTAAAGGCTTTTATGCAACTTACCCCGATACAACGCAGATCTGGGTACCAATATTCTGGTTGGCGCTGAACGGACGGATGCCATTGAATGCTGCTAAACTGTAGCTCGCTTCGGGCTTAGCACCTAAAAAGAAGGGAGAACATTAAAAACCCATTTAATTTACAATAGTTTGTCGTTCACGATAATCGAGATGGAATAGGTATGATGCCTGGATAAAAAAAAGAAATTCTAATTAGTCCGTCAGTCAGATAATAAAAAAATATTAGACACGTATTTTTTGCTTTATCATATTAATAACAAAATACTTAGATAAAACGCATTTTAAGTTCCCCAAGTGATGGTCGCTACGTCACTAGTAACTATAAAATCTACATACTCGTAACGTCATGGCACATTTTAACTCAATGTTTTGCCATAATCTTTAGATTACGTAAAAATGGGACCAATCGGGAAGAATATCCTTTCAAATAAAAAAATAATTTTCCAAATCGGTTCATAAATGACGGAGTTATGAGGTAAAAAACATAAAAAAAAACGAATTGAGAACCCCCTCCTTTTTGGGAAGTCGGTTAAAAAATACATGCATCCCATATGCGACTAGGTGAACCCTCGAGAAGGGCTCCCAGCTGTGAACGTGTTCAAATTGACAAAATGGGTATTGCTATTGTGAGTGGCGCAGGAGTCTTTATGGGAGTCTATTCTTTTCATTGCCGTAAAATCTCGTTGGTCTAGTGGCCGCAAGCGCTACTGCTGAGCATGAGGTCCTGGGTTCGATTACCGGGTCGGGAAAAGTGTTATTGGATTTTTCCATCTTGAATTTGTCAGTGGCAGCCCGGAGTCTGGATTTGTGCCCGGTTGATGACAATAGGCTCGCCCCCTGTTACATGGGACTTAACCATAACTGGTGAAATGTGGGTGTCCTATAGGTACACCTCTGCCTAACTCTGCGGGGAATCCGGGCGTGATGTTATGTTACGTAATCTCAATAGAAATAACGAAAAAAATTATAGAACTTTACCTGAAGAACTAGTCTTGACATAAAATTCGCAGCAGAAGTCCCTATGGCAGATTGTCTCCTCATAACCCTTGGAGCTGGCTTCAAGATCCAGCTGCTTAATGACGTATTGGCTTAAGTCTTCACCTGGGAAGCTGAGGGTCGAAGGATCGACAGAAGGTACCACGGGTGCATCTGAAATTAAAGAATAGTCTTTAGTATTGGGAGAACAGACAAAAAAAAAAACAGTCTTACCAAGGGATATCGTATTACTCAATAACTGAGTTGTGGAGGTGAAATGAAATGAAATTGTTTATTCTGTAAATAGCAAACATTTCAATCGTAGATTTGCCCTTCCGCGTCAAAAGATGGTCGCGTTTCTGTTTCGTTTTGACACCTCTGAGACGGACAGTGTCGCAGAGACTTGACTTGGTTGTCATGGAAACGCCATTGTTAAAGTGTGAGCTCGCTACTCTCATTATGGACGATTTTTCGTGCGACTTAGTACAGTGAGGGCAAATCTACGATTTAAAACTTTGGTAAATAGGATATCGGAATCACTTTTACACGTCATATTAAAAATAAGCTAGATGATTTCGGCGTTTGCTATCTGACTACTCTGAGAAGAAAGGCCGAAACAAACTCAGAGGTCACAGTCTCTTTTAAAGTCCAGACATAATCTTGGTCAGGCCATATGAGGACCATGTAGATAAGTGTCTGAAATGGTCTTTTAAGGAAATAACCATACAGATTTGAGTGGACATGTCCAGTCAGTGCAAGCATTTGTCAGTAATCGTGGAGCTCAACTCGACGAACAATACCAAAGAAAGGACATTTGGTCATATAGGCAGTCGCTCCATGTAAAATACTGGTATTCAGTTGCATCCGGTTGGACTGGAAGCCGACCCCGACATAGTTTTCAGCAACGATTTCAAAAAACTGAGTTGAAAAAAATGACATAAAATTACAAAGTAGGTATCTATTCAATAAGTAACGCCCCGACGTCATATTTTCGACGATCGTTATCGACCTAACATCATACGATGCTCACGCGACTGCACGCGATAAACTTAGGAAAACATCAACACATAATCAAACTGTATGAAAACACGCCTTGACGCACTAAGATTAGAATTAGCAATCATTTCAGCGATTGGGGTATTGTTTTGTTTATGTTCAGTTATTCTTGCAAACAGTCGAACCCTTTAAAGATCGCCAAGTGTTTTATGTTATACGCGGTAACAGACAAACATACAAACACCCGAGACCCTCTAGTTTTTAGGGTTCCGTAGTAAACAAGGAACCCTTTTAGTTTCGCCATGTCCGTCTGTCTGTCCGCGGCTTAGCTCAGAGACTGCCAGTACCTACTATAAAGCTGTAATTTGGCATGGGTATACATATTAATCATGCCGACAAAGAGGTAACATAAAAACAAGTTTTTTTTTGTTTTTTTCCCCTACACGTAAAGTGGGGATGTTTATTTTCTCATCTACCCCATGTTGTGGGGTATTGTTAGAAAGATCGTTTAAAATTATTGTGAGTTTTCTTTTAAACCATTTTTGGATTCAGGGATCCGTTGGCGAAATATTAAGCTTTTAACTGATTTTTTTGTTAGAGTCAAGTGTCCCCCCCCCTGCCAGCTAAATGGTTGAACTTGGATTTATGAAAAAAATCACAGCAGTAGTACCTATATATAACGAAGTTAAAAGGAAAACTATCAAAGCTAAGTAGGCTTTACCTGATTGCCGCAGCAGGATTCCTGGAGCAATCAGGTAAAAACAAGTTGCGTGATTCGTATCAAATGTTATTTCAAGCTAACGTTTGCTCGCGGCTTCGCTCACGCAATTTATATAACGGGAACGTAATAACGAGATAAAGAGTCCTATAATATTAGTTATAATATAGCTGTGTGCAAAATTTCATCCAAATGCGTTCTGCCGTTTTTGCGTGACTTCACTTTTATAATATTAATATGAATTTAAATTAAATTGTTTATTCTGTAAATAGGATATAGGAATCACTTTTACACGTAAAAATATTAAAAATAAGCTAGATGGGGTCGGTGTTTCCTATCTGACTACTCTGAGAAGAAAGGCCGAAACAAACTCAGAGGTCGTAGTCTCTTTTAAAGTCCAGACATAATCTTGGTCAAGTAAATAAAGTAGGATAGGATAACTCACAAATTAATTGGTTATGAAGTATCTGCGAACTTTGAGCAGACGATGTTATTGTCACAAATCAAGGAAGCATTATGTATCAATACATTCATTTTATTCCCGATCAATCAATTACGATTCTGACTGTTCAATTGGAAAAGAAACCGGCCAAGTGCGAGTCGGACTCACACACGAAAGATTCCGTACCACCGTACAATATTTAGCAAAAAAAGCAGAAAAAAAACGCTTTAACTGTATCTTATTTGTTATTATAGCAGCAATAGAAATAAACAATCTGTGAAAATTTCAACTGTCTACCTATTATGGTTCATGAGATATAGCCAGCTGACAGACAGATGGACAACGGACGATTAGTAATTGTAATAGAGTTCGGTTTGATACCCTTCGGGTACGGAACCCTAAAAACTAACAGCTACCGATCACCTGACCCATGTAAAAGAAGATTTATGGCGAGCACACATTGGTTAGCTGAAAAGAAACAGACTACCGAAAAAAACTTCATGTTCATTGCGCAACACACATGAAATGGCAATCGATCGCAATGCGTTTCATTTTGACAGTTCACCCACGTACTTATTGAGTTACTAGCTGCGTCCCGCGGTTTCACCCGCATTAGTCTCGATCCCGTGGGAATATCTGGATAAAAATGTAAAGTATCCTTTGTCCCAACCCAGGTCATGGTCTAAACATGTGCAAAATTTCATCCAAATTCGTTCAGTTGTTTTAGCGTGAAAGCGTAACAAACAAACAACCAAATTCACTTTAAGATAGTTAATTGACTCAGGCGTGAGTTTGCGGAAATCCATTATAAAATACAATAGTCGACGTGTATTTAGTAACTTAATCCGCGTAACTGTTCTTAAGGAGTCATAAAGAACCCTGCAAGAAATCGACACGTGTACCGACGAGCGTCGAGTGCTCTCGACGCTTGACGTGTCCACACGTCGGGTTCACAACAAGTCAATCGCCTTCCTGAGGATGCCTCGTTGAGAGGTGAAACACGTGTCGATTTCTTACAGGGTTCTTTATGACTCTTTAAGAACAGTTAAGCGGATTAGGTTACTAAATATCCGTCGTTGGTGTGTATATTTTTTCTAACTCACTATCGCACGGACGAATTTTTCATACCTATGAAGCAATGAATCTCAAAATAAAAGGCATGGAGATCGATTGCCATTCTTCTTCTTTTCGTGTGGTTAGTGACTAACCTGGTGTCAGTTTTAAAGCCGCCCATGGGCCTCTGACTTGGCTTCACATACCGTCGAGAAATATCTCTCAGGCATGCCGGTTTCCTCACGATTTTTTCCTTCACCGTTTTTGAAAGCAATAAGCAGCAATTATTTAGAAGCAAGTGATAATTATACAATACGCACATGAATCCGAAAAGCCAGAGGTGCGTGCCTTGGGTTCGAACTCGAGACCTATGACTTGGCTGTCCAATGGTCACACCACCAGGCTATCACTGCTTTGATTGCCATTAATTTATATGCGTGTTACGTAATTACCCCGTTTCAACAACTTACCAGGGGCGCAGCTAACCAATAACCCGATTCCTGTCGGCTTCCCTTAGGAAATTATGACAGTCAGTAGTTCTCAGCAGTGTTTAATAATAACACTGAATGTATTATTTAATACTTACACCATAAAATTAAAGTATTACAAAACCCTAACCTACATTAAAAAAATTGTCTTTATATTCCAACGAAAACAAAACATTTAAAGTGCGCGCCAATTTTGCTCTAGTGCCTCCAGTATAACTCGTTGTCCGCCCGGGTTATGAAAACTTAAATTTCTATACAAAATAATCTCGTCATGACGTCACTTCAGGTCACGTGACACGCTGTTTTTTGAGGCAATAGTAAGCCGTAAAAAGTCGAGTTATGATAGGTACAGTGTAGTCCGAATCCATTCGCTGAATTTCGTAAGCGTTCGGTTTGGTTCGGGACGGGGCCGGGGGGAGGGACAAGCTCCACGCTCCACGCACGCAATAATTTTAAATGTTTGTTGACAATCGATTGACGTAAATACACTCGAGAGCAATGAATCCGGGTCACTTAAAGAATGTTAAAAATCTCGGAAACTAAAAATGATAGGTTAATGCAATAAATTGTATTTAATAGACAATGTAATACTCCTTAAATGAAAGTAAAAAAAATATGAGTCACCATACATTTTATTAACACAAAATTACATAAAGAAAAAAACTGCTGATCTCTCCTTAAAACAAAAATAGGAAACATGAAATTTTTGAACTTTATTACGATTTTCTTGAATTTTAATACTTCGTATTGCCTCCTCGTGCTTCCATTACTGCGTTTACGCGGTTTGGCATGCTGTACACCAAGTTCCTTATACGATTTTGGGGAATATTCTCCCATTCCTCTGTGAGAGCAATTTTGAGCTCACGAAGCGTGATTGGGGGAGGGTTTCGTTGTTTTACGCATCTGCCTAGCTCGTCCCAAGCATGCTCGATCGGGTTGATATCCGGGCTGCGCGCTGGCCACTCCATACGAGTAATGTTCATCTCTTGAAGGTAGTCATTCACAATCCTACCTGTATGAGGTCGGGCATTGTCATGCATAAATATAGCATCCTCACCTAAATTGACCATAAATGGACCAACGTGATCATTGAGGATTTCTTCCATATATCTTACGCTAGTTAAAGAGCCGTTTTCTATGATCACCAGCTCTGTGCGACTTTCAGAAGAAATTCCGGCCCACACAAGTACAGACCCACCACCGTAGGCTACTTTTTCTTCGATGCATGCTTGCTTGAATCTTTCCCCTGGTCTTCGATACACTCTGTGTCTTCCATCGTGCTTGTAGAGCATACATTTTGATTCGTCGGAGAACATAACTTTTGACCAATCTTCAATACTCCAATTTACGTGGCTCTGGGCATATCTTAGTCTTGAAATACGATGCCCACGCTCCAGTTTAGGGCCGTTTGCAGGTCTAAGGGGTTTTAAGTTAGATTCAGCAAGCCGACGTCTTACTGTCCATGCACTTGGGTTACTTCCTCCGAGGCGTCGAAACTGATTTGTGAGTTCAGTTCCTGTGAGAAAGCGATTTCGAAGCATGGTGTTCACCAAGTATCGGTCTTCTCGTGCTGTGGTACACCTGGTTCTGCCCGTTCCTGGTCTGCGTAGGTTAGAACCAGTTTCTTCGTAACGTCGGAGAACTCTTTGTACTGTTGACAGCGACACACCGACAGCCCTAGCTGTATCGCGCTGACTCCGGCCGGTTTCCAGCATTGTAAGTATTCTGGTGCATTCTTCAGGCGTAAGCGACATAATTTCAGCTTGAATAATGAATATAGAGCACTATCAACATGGTTTATGTACCCACATAAATGACAGATTACAAACAAAAGCAAAACCAAATGCTGTAATTTCGTAGTTCCATCTTCGAAAGTGGCCCTTTTTCAAATTTGATTTTTTTATGATATAACTTTACAATAACTAAGAAGTTTTAATACCTTCATTTAAGGAGTATTACATTGTCTATTAAATACAATTTATTGCATTAACCTAGCATTTTTAGTTTCCGAGATTTTTAGGATTCTTTAAGTGACCCGGATTCATTGCTCTCGAGTGTAGTTAATAGAATTTATAACCTTTAATTTTGTTGATACTTGTAGAGAGTTCATCTGGACGCCGTCGCGGAAGGACGTCTCAAGCGCTCCGTGCCTTTGTTTCATTGTATTAAAGTGCAGCTTGCGCCCGCACAAGTTACAACGCGTTAACTGCCGGTCAAAAAATAAATTGACGAACAGCGTTTTGTTTGTTCAATGCGGCTGTGACTCACGTGTCGACAAATAAACTACAAAGTGCAAAAGTGAGGTGTGAACCAGGAAAGCTGTAACAAGTATAACCCGGTGAGATCATTCCATGTATTTCAGGGTGTTCTACTAATCACTCCGTCAATAAATCAAATCTCCATATTTCAAACGCATGGTTAACTTTAACTCCAACAATAGATCCAGATACCAAAACGTCTTATTTTTTATTTTTTTATTGTTTCTAGTATGTGTAGCGATCACGAGGACTAAATTAAATTCCCGGCTCTATTTCAATTACGTGGCCAAGAGTCGGTGGCAAAGTCCTGAATAGTATTTGATAGATTGAGGTTCAACACCGCTAGTGGCAATCTAAGCACAGAAACACCGTTTATGCTTAAGCTACATATTTAATATATAGTAAAAGGAGAATCGCAAGATAAAGTAACATAGTATATGTACTCTGACATAATTAATAGTGTCGATTTTGATTTCGGAACAATCTGGAAACTTCTTTAGCCACTATAAAACAGCCGCGTCTGAGGCAACTTCTTTTTTGTGGTGTTTCTGTCGAACAATTTACCCGAGTTTTTGTGAAGAAAGGCACATGTGTGATCAAGCTTAGCCCATTCAACAAAAACAAAAACTGCACAACAAGATAAATTTCTATAGAAAAAGAAAGGGTATCTAATAAATCTCAGTCAACGCATGACCCTGTCAAACTTTTGTATCTCTGTCTCGAAACTAAATCTGCCCTTCCGGCCATCAGCACCGTGGGGTTCTGACTCCCAAACAATAGTTTTACAATGGTAAGAATAGTGGCCATGCAAAAGGACGGCAATTGTCTGTTTAGTGCGATCGCCCATCAATTAAATCTCTTAATGGGGATAACTTTTAGCCATATGTCAATACGCCGAGATCTAGCTACGTATGTTTCGGAAAACCGCGGTGACGCCAGAATTAGCCTAGCACTTAGGAATAACATTCAAGACATTATTCCTAACAGCAAGCTCTCTCAGGAACAAATGGTAACCAACTACATAACCGCGCAGTTTAACGAGACGTTCTGGGGAGGAGAAGATATCCTAATCGCCGCGGCTGAATTCTATCTCGTAAATGTGCATGTTCATATTAATCGTGAGAACTCACTGGTGTACTCACCTGCCGGCGAACCAGTACCCGGAAACATACATATCCTTTACAAAGATCAACATTATGATAGCTGGGTCGTGAGCGCCGAAGAACAATACAACAATAATATGCAAAGTCTAACGCATAAAGGAACCAACATAATTACACCACAACATGCTGAAACGGTAGGAAAAAAATGCAACAAAAGAGATGAACAAGGGCTGTCTACAAAACCCCGATTTCTGAATAGCCCACAACTAGCTAGCTCATTAACACCGTGTGAACAATTAACACCAACATTAGGTACACCGTTATCGGTTGAAGTCGCGGACGATACCGGTTACACAATACTTAGAAACCAGCCTTGTGCCGCGTCTAAGTACACTTGCTCAGACCTGCGTATCGCAACTTGGAACGTCCGCGGGGCCTCGAAACCGGCCAAAAAAGATAAAATAGACGCGGAACTTTCAAAAAGGGGCATTCACATAGCCTGCCTACAAGAAACAGGGATGAACTTAGGAACGTACAACTCCATCCACTACGAATGGCACCTATCTGGAACCGCAGGTAAAACTCATCGAGGACTTGCAATTGCAGTAAGAAAGGATGCCCAAATTGAAATAATAAGCAGAAACTTCGATACCGACGTGATGTCAATTACTCTTAATTTTGGTAGGGAAAGTGACAAACCTGCTCCGCTTTATATAATTAACTCTCACATCAACAGCTGTACCTCTAAAGCAACCAGATCCTTCACAGGTGTACTTAACCTGATTAGACAAAAACCAAGGAAATGTACTTTAATAATCCTAGGCGACTTTAACGCCCACATTGGTAGACAAGATACAATAAGTTTCCAACGCAAAGGGCTGATTCATCAAAATCTACATCACGACTTCTCCAATTACAACGGAGAAATGTTAATGGATATAGCCAACAGGGAAAAACTCCAAATAGAAACAACAAAAGCGAGATCATCATGCAGGATAACATGGTCAAACGGCAAGCAGAAATCACAATTGGATCACATTATTACACCACAGACAACAGAAAAACTCTTTAAGTTTATTAAAGGCGAATGGGCAGGTAGGGCCATATCCGACCATAAAATAATTTGGGGGCAGTTAAGAACAAGTCGAACAAACAATAAGTTGAACAAGTGTATAAACAAAGATGAAAATACTAAACGCAAGACACAAAAAAATGAGACAACAATAGAGCCCATTAATTTCAATTACAAACAATGTTACTATGCTGCTCTTAACATCAAATCAACCAAAACAAAATACCAAGCTTGCATAATCAAAAAACTGGAAAACGTAGGAATAGACTCAACAGATAAAAGCGTCGAAATACCTTGGTGTACCATAACTGAAGTATTAAAAGCGGCGGCCCAGGAAACCTTGATTTTTCAGCAGAGTCACTCTAGGGATCATCGTATAGCTCTTGCTAACCTCCAAAGGGCTAAATTCTTACAAAGAAGACAATTAGATAACCCAAATAGACATAATCGTGTAAAGGAATGTCGGGCAATACTTCACAAGATTAAAACTCAAGACGAAAACAAAGAATCCAGGGCCTTCTTCACTGGACTGGGGAATAAACATCCCTCAAAACGCATGCAGGTACTTTATCTATTCTACAGGAAAAACAAGCGAGCAACAAAATGCCGGAAAAGAAACGCTTATATACCAATGTCCAAATGGGAGCAAATCCTAAAAAACTCCGAGGGCCTACCTATACCAACGGTTACCATAACAAAGCCGGTATCTATCGCGCAAAATGAAGGACCCACGCTTGATGACATAATGGAAATAATTAACAGCATGCGGAACGGGACAGCGCCTGGAACAGACCAAGTGGTAATTGAGCTCTTCAAAGCGATGCCGGAAATATTACAGGAAGCCGTCACCAAACACATGAACAAAGCGTGGACACAAAATGAAGCACCCGACACCTGGCTAGAAACAATGCAGGTACCAATTCCGAAAAAAAACAGCCCTAAAGATGCAAATGACTATCGACGAATATCGGTTTGCAATACGGGCTACAGAATCTACGCCTCCTACGTTTTAAAAAAATTAGACGAAACAATAAAAGAATTGGGCAACTACCAAGCGGCTTTTTTAAACAATAGATCAACAGATGATCATATATTTACACTAAAAAGGGTTCTGGACGAAGAATGGCGCGCAGGTAAAAGAGTCTATGTACTCGCTCTGGATATAGAAAAAGCTTTTGACAACGTCAGCCTCGAAGCATTGCGAGACATTTTAATACAAAGATCTAACAAGTCACTAACCAACAGGATAATCAAAGTTTGCTTGAATGAACGAACACACATCAAATGGTGTGGCCAGCAAAGCAGCTGGATTATCAAAGGAAAGGGAGTCAAACAGGGTTGCCCGCTATCCCCCCGCCTCTTTACACTGGTCATGGATGAGGTCCTTAGAACCCTCGAAGATGAAACTCATTTAATCAAATTAGACCAAGACTTTGAAATCTCACTCCCCCTGGTGCTATCATTCGCGGACGACCTCATCTTCATTACAGATGATCTAAAAGGGTTAGAAAAAATTGTATTCCATATTAAACCCCTACTAGGTAGCGTCGGCCTACAAATAAACGAAACTAAAACCAAAATTCTAATTAGAGACCCATTAGCTAAACAGAAAGTGACCTACGTGTCCATGAACGGATTAAAACTACATACTGTCGACGAAATAAAATACCTAGGCACATACATAACATCTGCATTAAGTAGGAGAAGCACAGTTAGAAAACGGTGTGAACAGGCCACTAGAAACGCAAAGTCACTATTACCATTCATAATAAATTCAAAGATGGACTGGAAACTGGCCAGACTCATGTATCGAATGGTGATCGTACCTTGTATGATATACGGATTGAAAGTATCGGCACTCACCAAAGCTAACAGGTCTAGACTGAGAAGATATGAGCGAGTCATAATGAGAGACCTGATTAACCACGCCAGAAATAAACCAAGACAAAAGAAGATGCACGAAATCTTAGATGGGAAAACAGTAACCAAACGCATCAAGAACCACAGGATGTGCTTTCTCGCACACGTCCACAGGCGCGGCAAACCACACCTTTTACACGCAGCAATGCAATATAAGGCCAAATCCAAGAAAGTAGGGCGTCCTATTTACACTTGGAACGACAATCTCAAACAGGACTCGACTTATTTCGACAAGGAATACAATTTTTGGATGGACAAAGCTACAGACCGATACAAGATCATGAAGGCCGCCAGCGAGATCTACAAGAAACCTGAAACGGATAGCAGCGAGCCTTCTGACGAAGACACAGACACAGCAAAATGTAACACAGCTCAGCAGCAATATAGGAAAAAGCCGAGAAACCAGCGTAACCCCGTCTCAAAATTCACCGGTGAAGATAATGACGACGTCGCAAAAGATGCCCATCCATAGATAATTAACACCCGTCTCTCCACTATTCCAAGGCTTACTCTAGGATGCATATCCGGTATGGCTCTCAAATCCTTCCTTATCCTAAGGGCACGGTCTTCCTTACCATTACCCGCGCCCCCCGGTCTACTCCTCGATTTGCAATAGCCTTTGAAGTCCCATGAAACATGAGGCTTCATGGGCTAGTGCAAATCTTGGGGTTCATTCGATTTATCGAGTCTGGTTAAACCATGCTGGGATCGGTGCATTTCATTCATTCATTCATTCATTTAATTTTGTTGATACTTGTAGTTAATTAGCATTTTGTTCGTTGTATTCATATAAGTTATTAGTGTAGTATTAGTGTAACAATTAGAATTGGATAATCGTGAGTTTGTTGTGAAATTGTGCGTTCGCCGTCGTTGTAATTAGGAATTTGTGGTAAGTCGATAGATTAGCAAGTTGAAATTACTTTTTTAGAGTAGATTTGAAAAGTTATTAGTAGGGTGGCGGCATTAATAGTTTTAGATTGTTGTGCGACAGATTATTTGCTTCGTGAGGAAACATGCTTTTCAAGGTTAAGTTTTGAAAATAAGAAACACATAATTAGGCTAGGTCGTGCTCGACCAGATATGACTATAAACTACAAACGACGTGATGGGTTGGAATGTTTCCCTTTACGATAAATATCAATCTGGTAGTTGGACTGGTAGTTGTAAATTAAATAAGATATTTTGTTTTCCATGTTTACTTTTCTCAAATTCTAATAGTTTATGGAATAAAGGGGGCTTTACAGATATTAATAATCTGACGAATTCATCAAAAAAACATGTGCAGACTGAAAAGCATATTCGTAGCTGTTTAGATTTACATGACTTCGGGAATAGTAGGATAGAACCATTTTTCACTAATTCGCTTGAAACTCATAATAGGAAAGTAGCTCGAAATAATAATAAAACAAATAATAATAATTTAATAATAATAATTTAATGAAACGGTTTATCGACACCGTTATTTTGTTAGGTAAACAAGAAGTAGCTTTTCGCGGCCACGATGAACGTCCGAATTCTGATAACCGCGGTAACTATATTGAAACCTTGTTATATCTGAGCAAGTATGACACCGTATTGGACTCTCATTTGGAACTATGTTCTTCAGTTCAGAACCCCGTGTTTCTGGTCTTTCAAGTGATATTCAAAATGATTTAATACATAGGTAGTACCTATTGCATCCGTTTTACGAGACCACATTAGAATCGAGATAGATAAAGCTCCATTTCTGTCTGTAATGATTGACGAAACTCCCGATGTCAGTCATAGGGAGCAATTGACTGTAATTTTTCGATATTTATCTGAAACTGGAATCGAAGAACGATTCCTAGGTTTTTACGATGTTAGCGGAAGTCGAACTGCTGAAGTTTTATACAAACAGTTGTTATAAATACTTGACCAGTATCGTTGTAGGAATAAGTTAGTTGGTCAGTCTTACGACGGCGCGGCAGATTTTTTTTTTTTTTGTTTTTGCTCCGGCTTACCTTTCTCATAAACTCACCCTTCGCCACTGCAACTTACCATTCTCTCCATTCTTTTGTAGGTCAGCGACTGCCAGTTTTTCATTCCCAGTCTTGAAGCCAGCTTTTCCAGAATAAATTCCAGAAGTAGACACCAAGTTAGCGTTAGTGACGTAGGACCACGATGACGCGAATTGGGCAGCTGTAACAAAACATAGGTATTGTTTGAATCTCTGGATACATTTTGGTCCTTCCAATAACAGCTTTGGATCAAAACCTGGTGGATGGATATGAACTAAAAGCTAATTTGATCGCCAGACGAAGAATTTTAAAATAAAAATAAAATAATCGTTTATGTGCTTAGCAAGTAGGTAGGTACACAAAATAAAGGAGTTTACAAAATTTTGAGACCTCTGAACAATCTACCTTAAATTAGGTATGCAAACATTAAAAGAAAATTTTTATTAGAAAAAAAAGTACGTCCCCAATTTAAAATGGGCAAAAAAACAAAATACCTATTTATAATTTAAAGCGAGCATAAGTAAATAATAAGGAAATACACAATTTCAATAATTAAATCTAAATTATATGTCTATGTCATTTAAAAAATCATTATTTGAATGATAACACCTATCAAGTAATGTTATAATTTTTTTATTTCTTTGTTAGAAATGCCACAGCCATTCCGAAAACGCTTTTCTTAAGTAAAGCTGCATTATTGTCCACCGTAACAAGAATTCTTAATACCTTCATTACGTTTATAAAGCAAGTTCAAATCTTGGAAATTTTTGGTAAGACGAAATAGACCGCATCTGTTTGTGTCTGTTGAATTATGATATTGACCCGATTTTCTTCGAAACTCACCATTCAACAAAGGCACCTCAGACTGCCAGTCTCCCGTCATGACGAAGTTCTTCACGCCCTTCAAATGCTCCTCATCATATAGAACTATATCCTCCTCCATAATGACACCGAAGGTCACTCCGAAGTCTGTGGTAAACGTCACCAGGTCTGAGTCTGATGTCGTGCAGTTGGCAACACCGTTTTGAGATTTCCTGTAACTAAATGTTTGAAGGTTGGTATTATTTAACCGTGGGATATTATTAGCATATTTTAAAACTATGTCAAAGTAGATAAATACCTTATCATATTATATGGAAAATTTTAAGAGATAATATATAATTAGGGTTGTTTAAGTGCCAGGAGACATCCTTATCTGCATTGCACGAGTCATTACTTAGTGCTTGTTAGGTTCAAAATGCTAAACATGTATGTTGTTATTGAAAATTAACATGTAGTTAGGGAACTAATAGTTTTTAAAATTGTCTCTACCGCTACCTACACGCTTAGCATGACACAATAGAAACGGGTTTTGTCGACGGAAGAATAGACAAAATGACTGATTGTGATTGTTTATCTGTCATTTTGTCTATTCTTCCGTCGCCAAAACCCATGCTACGTGTGCTGATGCTATGTATATAAAGGGTGCTACACACACTTGTTCATAGCATAATCAGCCTATAATGTTTCCACTGCTGGCACACAGGCCTCCTCTCTGCGAGAGGGAGTGGGCTATTTTCCACCACGCGCTCCCAGTGCGGATTGGTAGATGTCACATGTTTAGGTCGAATTATTGGTTCTAGGACATGCCGGTTTCCTCACGATGTTTTCCTTCACCGTTTTGAGAGCAGTGGTGATGAAATTATTTACACAAAGTAAAGCGCCTGCCTGGGTTCGAACCTACGACCTACAACTCGTAAGTCTGGGCCACTACTGCTCGATACAGGCTGTTATACAAATGTGGATACGACGATATGACAATAATTTTAACTTCGTATGTCTAATAACGTTCCTAGTCTGCATACAAAAATTCAATCAAATATGACTAATAGTTTAGTTACTATAAGCCAGTAGGTTGAATAGCAAAATGGGGCCATTACTACTAATTAGTTTGTTAGAAAAAGTAACCTACTGCTTTGCTATGGCACACTGCTAATCGAATGTCCCGACTAGAACAAGCATGTACGTATATTACAACTATTAAATAGTGATCGACCGGAGCTTCGTTTTCGTTACCGGCCATATTACCCAGCCGAAGCTTCGGCCAATCCGAAAATCGGAAGTTCGTGAATTGTCGCGTGTCATTCGGCTGACTTCGTAAACCTGGGTAATATCAGGGGAATCAATACAACAAGAAATACACGAAATTTCGTTTCCTCTAATGTAATTATCATGTTTTAGATTTATTTTAAAGCTTATATTTGCTCTTTCTCTCCCTAGATGTAAAAAAATAAACAAGATTTCAGTGTACAGCGGAAATATTAATATTTTATAATGTCTAAAACTCTAAATCATTTCGTCTCGTTTTCGGCTTCGTTTTCGGCCGAAAATAAGACTAAAGCCGAAGCTTCTTCTTCGTTTTTCGAAAAACGAAAAGACTACTAAATACTTACACTGCAACAATAGCTCCTTTTCTGTCAAACACCAGGTTACTCCTCACCACCTCATGTCCTAGCTGACACCTTGCCTTTTCATACAAATGTACCACCACATACAAGCCTGCTTGTTTAGACGCCTGCGATACCACGCTTAAAACCTGAAACAAGAGAATTACAATGTTTATCAAACCATGCATTTATCGTAAACGAATAATTGTTATTTTATAGAACTGAAACTCAGCATCAGTCCCTTTTGAACTGTCATGGAGTCGGTCAGTAAGTCAGAAAAGTGGAGGTAATTGCCCATTCCAAAACGTAGATCTCTATGGAGAAGAACAGGCAAGAAACTCCAAGGTCTCCCTTTTAAACCAAGATATTACAAAATCCTGGGTACGTTATTTTTGTTGCTTCTATATACGTGTTCCTTTTGATATCTCATAACACTTGGGTAGGGTATTATTAATGAAACCATATCAAAGAATCAAGATAGATAAGACTAGAAATAAGATCTAGCAGCTGATTAAGAAATCACCACCTCAGAACAAGTTCTTTAGTGAAATGAATCATGAGTCAATATATGGCAGGTGGCAACGAAGTATAAAATCTCTTTGGACGATGAGGGCAGTGAACAAAACAGTATTTTTCTCTCGTGTTAGCATGAGCTTTGCGAGAATAACTTCAGTCGTGACCAACAGCAACCCAATTCCGTTGGTCACTCTTTCAATCACAATCTGAAGGATTTTGAAAGAAATTCCTAATCCATTGCTTTATACAGGGTGGCGATTTAGTCACCTGCATCCATCTAGGGGGTGGTTCTATCGATCATACCAAACAACTTTCGCTGGGAAAACTCATATCCAACCCGGGGAAAAAAAAAGAACAAATTTCTATACAACAGTAGACTGACTATTTCGATGCATGTATGTTTTTTTTGTTTTTTTGTTTTACCTGTCGAATATGAGTTTCATAGCGAAAATTGTGCAGAATGACAGGTAGATATCGCCACCATGACGGATGCAGGTAACTATATCGCCACCATGTTTCAAAAATTCGTCTGCTCAACAGTAACAGCAATGAATGTTGTCATATTGTCAAAATTAAAGACATTGCAATAGCGATGATGACGAATTTTTTTTTTTAGTCCGTCGTGGAGATTATTAAAAAATATTGGACGTGTATTTTTTTCTTTTGTTACGTAATCTAAAGATACATTGAGTTAAAATGTGCCATGACGTCACAAGTACCCCCAATTTAAAATGCGTTTTATCTAAGTAATTTTTTATTAATATGATAAAGCAAAAAATTAGTATCTGTAATAATTATCCGACTGACGGACTAATTAGAATTTCTTTTTTTTACCCACGAATCATCCCTATTTTTGTGTGCTGCGAAATTACCCGACCGAATGGATGGATGGAACTGACACTGACACTGGAAGTTTTGCCTGGAATACACGTGCCAATAAGTCTCATAATGGCATGCAAGTATGTTCAATAGTCAATACCATTGTCTTTACCATTAATCACACAGTTGTTATGGGAAAATGCAACCCACTTACCTACATGCACCTAAGCTAGTTATTGGCACGTGTTTGCCGGGTTGTTCGTGTATTCACCAGCACGCGGAGCATGACAACCATAGAAACGGGTTTTATGTGGGTTTTGTCGACGGAAGAATAGACAAAGTGACAGATTGTGATTTTTTATCTGTCATTTTGTCTATTCTTCCGTCGACAAAACTCGTTTCTATTGTGGTCATGCTAAGCGTGCAGCAATAGTAAACGACGGTAATTTTACCCATCATACTGAAGAACAACGTATCCTATGAAACTCGTACTTCTATGATATAATAACAATAATATTTAAAACATCTATCTAGTGGTCGCAAGCGCTACTCCTAACCATGAAGCCGATTCCCAGCACGCGTGGCATGTCACCCATTAAAATGGTTTTTCTACGGGTTTTGTTGACTGAAGAATAGATAAAAGGCAGTATATAGCGCTAGTGGCACTATCCGTATCGGATAAAGTGCCGCTAGCGGCGTAATAGTGGCGCTGCCTCTAAAATGACGTTAGCATTAAAATGTAAAAAAAAAACACCGGTTATTTTTAAAAAAATCTGCTGTTTCATAGAAAAGAGCCTTAACTACGCGGTCAAAATGTATGGAACAGCGGATTATATTTTTAATAACCGACGAAAAAATTTCAACTCAGGGGTATTCAGGATCATGTACTGAATCCATGGTATCAGTTTTCGCGTCGATGTCCCTGCCACCTTGTATAATTAGTAACCTAATCCGCTTAACTGTTCTTAAAGAGTCATAAAGAACCCTGTAAGAAATCGACATGACGTGTTGCCACGTCAAACGCCGAACGCAGTGTACGCATGTGCGTTCGGTGCTTGACGTGGCAACACGTCTTGTCGGGTTCGCAACAAGTTAATCGGCATCCTGAGGATGCCTCGTTGAGAGGTGAAACACGTGTCGATTTCTTACTACTAAATATACGTCGTCTATTGTATTTTATAAAGTACCTATCTCCGCAAAGTCACGCTTGAGTCAATTAACTAACATGTATCTTTATCAGCCTTTAGCAATTTACCTGAGTCTGTCCACAGTGTCTACGTGACGTGCCTCGCGCATGCATCAAAAGTTAGGATGAACTTCGTTAGATCGAGAAACAGCAACAACAATGCACATTTCGTCTTACGTTAGAAAGAGACGGAGTATAGCACGTGGGGATTGCATGATCGGGGAGCTTTGTGAACGTGATTTATTGTTGCTAAGGCGGGGTTTTTTATTTCTTGCTGTTGTTAAATTGGACAGATTTTCCGAAAATAATATGCCGTGAAAATTGTTAGCTGAAAAGTTTATTTATTTTTAGGAACTTACCTCATCATAGTTATCAGTAGATCCCGTTGGCTCCAGCGGAGGCAGAACCAGAATATCAATGCCCTGAAAATAAAAAAGTAAAATTGTTAAGAATTTTATGTGAATGTAGGTACCTATGATCAAAAATATATTTAGGAAGATTTTGATCAATAACTCACAAGTAAAATACCTATACAAAATCTAAAAATATCCTACATCATTAACAGGACATTATTAAAAATCTTCAAATCTAAATAATTTTTGAGTTCAAGGGAGCGCGGAAATCTCAAGTAATTGAGATCATTATGCGTGGGACGGTCATTGACCTATCAGCTGGTCAACGCGTGGCGTTTATTTACAAAGATGTTCCGAATTTGAATTTCCACGATTGCATCGCGTGGTTTACACGCTTTGAAGAAAACGTTCTTAATTTAAATTTTGAGTTGCGCTTGCAATTGCAATATTAGAGATGTGTCGACTTTGGACGACTACCAGATTAGTCGGCCGATCACGGTTTCGGGAGGACTCGGCTAGAAACTAAAATATTTGACTTGTAGTTCAAAAAAAAAAATTCGTGTTAAATTAAAATACCTAATGAATGTTGGAAGGTTATCTTTGTTTTTCCTCTGCGTTTATAAATGTGAGTTACTTGAGACCGTTTGTAAAACATTGTTATCGTAACATAACATGCTTGTGATCCCTGATACTCCGAGTCCGACTGCAGACAGCAGCAGCAGGCGGCGCGGACCTGTCGTCGCGACACTACTGGTTTCTATGAAATACCTTCCGTGGACGCGTCGATTTCATAGAGATACGTAGAAACCAGGGGCCTTACTATGACGTGTTAAAACCATCACCTTTCCGTTGTGAGAGAGAGATGAAGCTATACAGGACAAATAGCACTATCCTTATTTCACAACGGAAAGGTGATGGTTTTAACACGTCATAGTAAGGCCCCAGTAGTGTCGCGGTGACACGTCGCCTGCTACTGCTGCCTGCAGTCGGCTACGGAATGTGGCTGGAGAAGTAGGTAGAGAGGTACCACTGCACTGCGACGTACGAGGTAAGTTAAAGATTTTTCTTTGTTTTTCGAACTTTTAAGTATAGCAAGTAACTAGCACCCTAATTCCTTAAAACACTTATAATCTTGCAATCGCTTTCTTTGCACTCTCAGAATGACGGCGATTTTAATGAGGATTTTCATGAAAATTCACGCCACCAGTTGGCGCCACTTTGACAAGAGGTCTATCATTTAGACATTGAATATAAAACATAATAATGATGATGTTCGTTTCGTTCATTCGTTAATCATTAGACGACTAAAGAAATTAAAGGCGCTTTGACACATTTGACAGGTGCACGGACCTGACGTCTCAGTGCTGCCACCTAGTGAACGTCAGTTCAGAAAACCCTCATTATGAATGCGGTCGGAAGTTAGCCACTAGCTGCGCAGTACCGCACCCCACACCCCCGCTGACACATGAATTCGTTACTGCGCAGCGACTCGCCTCATATTCCGAGCCGCCATTAAGTTTGAATCGGGCTGTACCTGTGTTGCCTCTCTTCATCAACTTGCAACTAATTGCACGTCACAAACATTGCTGTCATACATTTCTCACAAAAGTTTTCGTGTACACGGAAACGTAACCTATAATACGAAACTAAATACTTAGTCTATTTATTCGTACGATACCATTCAGCTGTCTGAATATCTTTAGAGAATTTAGAATTGCACTGTTGCAAAGACATTTGTAAATTCTCTAAAGATATTCTCATTTATATGACTCACCGTTTTACCAGCATTATGGATGAAAGGTGTAAACTCGTGTATTTCTTTGTTTTTTAGATGCAGCACACCTGCTTTGTAGGTCTGAAACAAAGAGTTTTTGTTTATGTTACTGATTTTTTTTTTAATGTCCAAGAGCTGGCAGAAATTATGATTTAGTCCTAAATAATAAAATTCTGAAATTGAGGAGTAGGTACACGAGTAATTTGGTTTGTCAAAAATTACACGTGAAAATTAAGTGGGTTTGACAGTTGCTGATGAATTTATTATTAGTAACTCGAACTTAATAAAAAATATTGGGTCAAACTTAGAATAGTGTTTTTTTTTGTTTTACTTTTGACACGCTATCCAAATACTCGATCCAAGAACTTAATCGTTAAAACAAATAAAAACTTATTTTATTCGTAAAAATATATTTGATAAAAAGAATAATGGGATTCTTTTTATCAAATATATTTTTAGGAATAAAATAAGTTTGCTGAGACTGCTCATTTTATTCATGGACCAAAAACACATGACCATATTATGTAAAGAAACGGAAAATAAAATGCACCTGGGCATTTCCGTAGAAATTTATCCACTCTCATTTTGTGCTGTCCCATGACTTTATTTATAATTCATTAGAAGACCGAAGGCCTATTATTGTAATTCACAATTTATTATGATAGTATAATAAATAAACTCAGTAAATAACAGTGAATTAGTCTATTTTTACTATAATAATTATTAAAATAAGACGAAAATATGTTTGGAACCCCCCCAGTTTTCAGGTGTCCCACAGTGTCGTGACACACTTTGAGTTAGATTATTGATGACATAAAATTAAGCATGCATGTAAAAAGGTTTTAATATATTCAAATGTATGATTTATTTTAAAATAAAACATAAATTACAGCCACTTTAATACAAAAATAATTATTTTTTACTATTTTAATTGTGTCCCACGATTTCGGACGTAGTGGAAAATTCCACTTTGTAACGGTATTTCTTCCACAAGTAAAAAATAAACTTCCAAAATCTTAGCACATTTATTTTCCTGGCAACATTATTCATCGATTCCGCAAGTATCATACGACTATAAATTTAAAAATACTCTAATCTTGTTAACTATTTTCGACAATGTGCAAAACAGAAAATAACAAAGCTTAGTTCCCAAAAGTAACAAAGTGGATATGTTTTTACTAAATCACAAAAAAACTAACGCATTTACTAATTGATTAATATATAATTTTTAAAGAAAGTAGCGGTTTCTATGCTAAAACCACTTTTTCCGTTAAAAATTAAATATCTAAATATATTTTATTTTATTGCAAACAAGTTACAAAATGGAAATCAGAAACACTACCTTGTCCCAAACAAATCATATTTTCTCAGAAAATGGGTATTCTTTTGTTGTTTTGCAACTATAACAGTAATCTTTAATGAATATCAAATCATTACAAGATAATAAAAACACTATTTAATAAAAATAATCCACTTTTCTCCATTTTGTAACCGGGACGAATTTCTACGGAAACGCCCACCTAGCAAGTAGGGACAAAGGAATTTTTATGACACAAATTTATGATGAATCTCTTTCCAAATGTAAGGGCCAATGCGACGATGGTCCACGCATTCCCCTGCTTCGAAATTTGAAAAGTAGGACGCCAGGGAGATTCCTCCACTAGAGCGAGATCGAACAACAACAATGAACGATAACGTATGCGTTAGAAAGAGACAGAGCAATAACACGCTTTTGTCTGTAAGAAGGTATTATGATTGTATTTTTAAAGCTTTGTTTTGGTCGATTCTATCTTTAGATTTCTATGAATGCTGACATTTTTAAATGCCTTTGTTTTATTTTGTTGTAAAAAAATTGTGCTGTAAAATAAAGTAAATGCAATTTCAATAATACTGGACCGTGAGGAAAAATGATTGAAAATAATTTACCTACCATAATATAATATTGCAGTTTCAGCTGTCAAATAAAATGCATAAACAATAATATCCTTAGGTTTTTGCATAATTTTCGGTAAAAAATATGATGATGATGAATCTATAGATAAGATAATATTTTACAGAATATTCTAAAAGTATTATTACTCATTGTTTTATTATATTTTGTTATTAATTGCTTTAAGACTTTCAAGGATTTTCTTTTCATGAAACACAAAAACAGATTTGAATAATTTTACATTGTTTTATATTTCTACCCACATCTATACATGTTTTATAAAACAAAGTCAGATTTCGCGTTTGTCTGTATGTCCACGTTGTTCTTCTAAACCACGAAACAGATTTTGATGAGGTTTTCACTATCGCTTAGAGAATTTATTCTGGAAGGTTTGTGTGTATAATACGTTAATATTAAAGTTACGTTTACCTAAGAAATATCGATGTTCTGTCAAGCCGTAAAAACCGTGCGAAGCAGGAGCTGGTCACTAGTATTCTTATTATAGTGCTAGTATTAAATAAATAAGCTAAAATTACTTGGCAACAGGTAATTAGCTTACGTTTTTTTTTTGTTTTTTTTTTTTTTAATTGAATGATAAACTAGAAAAAAAAATATGTCTCACCGCGCTGGCCATTAAAGAATTCACACACAAAAAACAAACCACTACGCTTAAAAGCATCATTATTATTTTTTAACACTGGCACATATAAAAAAAAACGTATATTTAAAAAATGGCGGGGAAATTCGTCCTTCCCAGTTAGCGCGCGGCGCGGTAATGCTGTGTTTTGCTTCGAAAACTCAGCTTACTCAGCCCAGGGTGAATAATATTGCATCTGATTGTGGCCGGTACCACGATATTATCATTTTAAGATTAAAACAACAATAATAAGCCGGTTGCTATTGGTTGCGTGGTACGGAGGAAAACGCAGTAAATAGCTGCAGTAAGGAATTTGTTATCGCTAGGTGTTAAATGATGTAATCTACTGCTTATCTTGTGGTAAATTGTGTGTAGGTTAATGTCACTATGCCTGCAGAAAGAATAAGCTGCTGATATTCAGGACAGCTTTTCTTAGCTCATGGTGTTGAAGAAACGTGGATATTTTGAATAAAAACTCTTTCTTGCATCTTGCAACTTGCAGACAGGTACGATGCGCCAGCGCGACGCATCTAGCAGAACAGTACCCTAATTGCGTAATACACGATCAATCAGAATGCGAATCGTTTTGAAACAGATTGCTAATCCATTGCCTCATAAGTTCGAAAAAAAAATCTGCTCAGCAACGTAAATGACGCAATGAATGCTGTTGAACTGTCAAAATGAAACAGATTAGTCTTAATCGTTTACGAAAATGTGTTACGTAAATTAGACAGCAGTTTCAATGAAAACTTCTTCGAAATTGTTCTACAAGAATCGCGACGCATCGTCGGCGTCGGGTCGCGCCTGTCAGCGAAGTCTTTATGTTTTGACTTAGTACTCTTTAGATATATTGCTTGGTAACGTTTTCTGGACTACCAAGTAAAATACCCTAACACTAAAATACCCACAACTTTTCTACGGACTTCCTGAAGTCTTGCTATGCCATAATTTCTTCAAACAGATATTCCTAAAATAATGCCAAAAATACCAGCTATGGACCATACCTCACCATTTTAATGGACTGCGGAGTTAGTTTAAGGGTTCCGTTTGACACCCTTCGGGTACAGAACCTGTCCGTCCGTCCATCTGTCTGTCAGCGGGCTGTATCTCATGAACTCTCAGTAATGGGAAGACAGTTGAAATTTTCACAGATTGTGTATTTCTATTGCCGCTATAATAATAAGTAATAAAAATAAAATAAAGTTAAAAATTAAAAGGGGGTCTCCATACAAGAAACGTTTATTTTTCGGCGTTTTTTGTTAATATACGGTGGTACGTAACCCTTCGTGTGGGAGTCGAACTCACACTTGGCCGATTTTTTTATATAGCCTTGTCTGCTCCTCTCTTGGGCAAAGGCCTCCTCCCATTGCTTCCATTTCTCTCGATTGCTTCTCCTCAGTTCTTCAAGCCGCTATCAAAGGCGGCCTGCCATCTTCTTCCCGGTCTTTCGCGACCCTAGCTATCCCAGAGCTGGACTCCAGTCATGTAGCTAGCCGGCCAAACAGGGGGCCCACACTAAAGTTATTACGAAATCCGGAAAACATGGCCGATGACAAAAACAGCAATTATCATAAGTAAAACTACAGTCATGAATGCACGGTACAGGAAATAGATAATGCAGTAAACGTTATGGCAAAACTAAACAGATCGTATCGCACATTTTGAGTTCAAATGTCAAACGATATAAATAGACGTTCGTTGCGTCACTGGCATTGTAACTAAAATTACTTTGGGAGAGAGATTAGGAGGCCGTGAGACGAAGGTGAGCGATTGGAGTAAATTACTCCATCATAATTTTGAATCTTTCATTGCCCGTAATGGGCAAAGAAATATTCTGATTGGTCCTACTTGTTTTGTGAAATTTAACGATCGTATTCATTAGGTAAGTAATGATGGTTATACAGGGTGGCAGGGACGTCAACGCGAAAACTGTTACCACAGATTCATTCATTTTGAGAATTCAACAATATTCGTTGCGTTATTTGCATTTTAGATGAAACGATTTTTTTTAAATTATGAAGCAATGGATAAGAAATTTGCTTCAAAATCCTACAGGATGTGATAAAAGTGTTACGCTAATGGGGAGCTGAGACAAAGAAGTTCGAATTTCATCATTCACAGCCTCTTTCAACCCTCTAAGTTACATATAACCTCCTCTCTGTTACGCCATTCATGGTTCTGTGGGCTCCAGAGAAACATCACCACTTTTTTTTTAGCCCAAGCAGGGCTCCACAGTATGCTCCACTGTGTCAAATTCAAATGCAAAATTCAAAATATTTTATTTCACATAAACCTACATGGGCACTTATGAAAAGTCAGAAGCTAGGTGCACGGTTCCAATTGATCGTTTCCTATGGAGAAGAGACTGCAAGAAACTCCACGGTTACTCTTTTAAAAGTAAATGGTTTATACAATGTTTCCAAATTACAGTGTTAAAAGGTATGAGAGGACAGTGTAGCCCCATCAACAAGTACCAGGTACTTAGCAAAATATAAAATGGTCCACAGATCTACAGTCTGTTATGTCTACAACGTTCTCACATTCACGAAATTTAAAAGAAAATAATCTATATGGTGTGTCCTCCGGTGGAGCATACGTTGGACCCCCTTGCATTGTTTTTTACATTACTAGGGGGTGAGGTATCTCTGGAGCCCACTGTACAATGAATTATGTCATCACCTGCCTGGCCTTGACTCAACTATGTTGGGGTCGGCTTCCAGTGCAACTGAATACCAGTCTTTTAGATGGCGCGACTGCCTACCTGACCTCCACAACCCAGTTACTAGGTAACAAGATACCACTTGTTGAATTGTGTAATTTTATCTACATAATTTGTGACATTGAATAGAAATTATACTAGGTATATTGATAACGATGGTGTACTCATGATACTCACGTGTTTTCTTCATTGTGGTGAATGAATTATTTGACCGTGATATGATTTCAATCTCAAACATTTAGTAGGTTACTGATTAGGCTTTTTTTAGTAACTAGATTATCCATAATCGGTAACGTAACATAATCCATCTATAATGTGTCCACTTATTTATGGGTCAATGTATACGCTTTTACAAACTTTTACAAACAAACTTCCCATTGAGATTCGAAACTTACCCATTAAACGATTTAAAATCTGTATTAAAACTAAACTTTGTAAAAAAGGGTACTATACAATTTCAGATTATTTAGAAGATAAAAAATCTTGGGATTGAGCTGCTCGCTCTGCTAAGCCTTGTGATAAACCCATAAAACTTGAAATTTTAATTATTATGTAAAATTATCTAACTACACCAGTTTTATATAAACATTGACATTGTTGAAACACAAAATTACATGATTACTTTATATTATTTTAATTATTGTGAATGTGAGGACTGTGTGGATATATTGTTTTTTTTCTTACATTTATTTTTTCTCTCTCAGTTAGTTTTAATGATGGTCTGGCTTAAACTCAAACTCAAATCGTTTATTTCAATTAAACCATTACAGGCACTTTTGAATTGTCAAGGAATCGGTCAGTCAAAAATATGAAGCTAGTGGCCCATTCCAAAGCGTAGTAGGTACCTATGGAGAAGAACAGGCAAGGAACTCCACGGACACTCTTTTAAATAAAATAAATTGTTACAAAGTATTGGTTACATCATTCATGTTGAAATTATACATGTGAGAACAATGTAGAAAGACGTGCACGTTAGAAGCGTCCGTAATACAAAGATAAAAACAAAGAACAATTCAAAAATTAAAAATCAGCCATAGCCGCTAAGAGTTGACCAGTCCCAACTGACGGCGCCCGATTTAAGTAGTTGATGCGGCCTACCCAAATGTCCTTTCTTTATTGTTCCGCGAGTTCAGCTCCGTTGAGCTCCACGACTGACAAATGCTTGCACTGACTGGACATGTCCACTCAAATCTGTGTGGTTCTTTCCTCAAAATACCATTTCAGACACTAATCTACATGGTCCTCAGACCTGACCAAGATTATGTCTGGACTTTAAAAGAGACTGTGACCTCTGAGTTTGTTTCGGCATTTCTTCTCAGAGTAATCAGATAGGAAACGCCGAACTCATCTAGCTTATTTTAATATAACGTGTAAAAGTGATTCGGATATCTTATTTACAGAATAAACAATTTCATTTCACTGCTGACACTCAGTAGGCTTCACCCGAATCCCGCACGTGAGCTTAGTCCGGTACCCTAATTACGTAATACACGATCAATCAGAATCTGAATCGTTTTGAAACAGATTGCTAATCCATCGCTTCGTACGTTCGAAAAAAAAATCTGCTCAACAACGTAAATAACACAATGAATGTTGTTGACCTGTCAAATTGAAACAGATTAGTCTGAATTGTCAACGAAAATGTGTTGCGTAACTAGATAGCGGGTTGGTGGAAATCACCAACCGTCTTTAAGTTTTTGTTTCTTGGATATGCCCATTTTCTTACGATTTTTTCTATCACCGGTTTCACTAGTATTTTTAACTGAAACGATTTTTTGTTATTTTGTATTCTATTTTTGTTGTTATTACTCAGAAATTATACTTACCTGTTACAATAATATCTAACTTTGATAAGCGATAATCTATTAAGTATTCATGAAGTTTTGCTGATAAAAATATACTAATTCTATTTTTAACTAAGTGACACATATAAGGAAAATGCTCCCGAAATAAACCAGAATGGGGCCCTGACCGAAACAGTGACATATATTTTCGGTACTGAAAATTTAAAGAAAACAATCTGATATTAATTTCTTTAACCCCGAAGATATACATATTTAAATGCTTTGTTATTTATTACTTCTTAATTAAATATACCTAAAAATGAATATTATTAATAAGTTTTAAAATATTTTTTTCAATTAAAATACTGCAGGTCATCACTAAATTAAACAAAATTGATGTTTTTTCTATCCTATCCCACTGTCGTTATCAGTAAACGTTTTAGAGTTCCCTCATGCAAAGACAACTCTGGCTAACCATCAAGTCATCTCTGCCAAATAAATATACTAACAGTCTGGCCGTTGAGAGAATGCGATCTTGACACCTGTCAGTTTCATAGTAACGAATATGTGTTTTGATCCTTATTACTACTAGAAATTGTCCAACTGACAGGTGTCAGGACCGCATTCTCTTGACGACCGGACTGTAAGGCCGCGCGCCCTTTGGACACAAATGTGTATCGTACGTAAATATACGACCGTGGTCGTACGAATTGAGTGCGCACACAGAATACGTTTATCTCCGTCAAATAGTTAGTGTTCCGGTGATATCGCATGAAAAATCCCAACAAGTTCGGATTATTTTCGGACGTCGGAACAAAACCGACGTATACGACTAAAGCTTCGTGCAGACCAGCGCGACGCGACAGCGCGACGCGACACCGGTTATTGTTATACCGTCAAGTTTTCTTAGAAATTGTATTGTTCGTGTCGCGACGCGGCGTCGCGTCGCGCTGGTGTGTACGAGCTTTAACTCGCACAGAGTCGGCGCACTCCTTTAGTACTTGGAAGGTTGGGATCGTTCGTGCGTCTTCGTATGTGTTCACACGAATAAAATTATTATGCAAACCCGTCCAAAGTGCGCTCGGCGTTAGTGACCAAGAGCAGATTTTGCAAAACACGCAATGAACTCATCTTAATAAGCAATGAAACTAAATAAAAGCTCGTAAATAGTATTGTTTACTTCTCATTCCAATACATTATGTTCTGGACTTTGTGCTAGCGTCAATTAAAGGTAAATACAAACTCTTTTCATTGAACTATTGAAACGAATGCCTGTGCATTGCGTACGTGATCCTTACCACATAGGTATGAACAATGGTACTGCTTCGATAAGTTAGTCACCAGGTAATAAAAAAACGAAAATAAACCACCATTATTCAAGTAATATTTCAGCTTATAAATACAGCATTCAGGAATGGGAAAAAGCCAGGGAAATTACAAAATCATATTTTATGGGTATGGTACTAGAATTTGGCTCGTGGCTAAGTACCTACTAACAGCCGGGTGAGTTGCCATCTTTACATACCAAGACCCCTCCGTGCCTGGGAAAGCACGTTAAGCCCTTGGTCCCGGTTGTCATTCGTAGATCTTGGACAGTTGTTACGGGTCGTTAGGAGCCCGAAAGTCTACGCCATAGAATGTTTATTCATCAATGGCAATGGATTATAGATAACACATATTTAATTTAATCTTGATTTATCACCAATACAACGATAACTAAAACTACGCGTCGTGAATTCGTGAATGAGTAACATCGTTCAAAACAAATGAGTCAATGGCTAATAAAGATTTTAGTTATTTAACAAAGACAATTCTTTCGATGAGATAATATAGTTAGCCTAGATACTCGTATAACCGAAACCTACCAGATTTAGACTGTAAAGATGGCATGATTAGGGAAAAAAGTAGGCTGTTCTAGATTATCAGATCTGACGTTAGCGGCAAAGTAGTTTACACCTTGACCGAACTCGTTCTGCGGCGTAGCAGATGCTCAGACGCTGGGTGGCAGATCTGTAGACGCAGCGTACTACGCTGCGTCTACACCGAGACCTAGAGTCTGCACCGCTACGCCGCGTAACGCAGCTGCGTTACGCGGCGTAGCGGTGCAGACTCGGCGCAGCAGCAGCGTTACGCGGCGTAGCTGTGTAGACTCGGCGTAGCTGCGTAGACTCGGCGTAGCAGCAGTGTTATGCGGCGTTACTGCTGAGTTACGTGCCATAGTAGCAGCGTAGCAGATGCATATACACTACATAGATGACGCGTAGCAGAGCAAACTAAAGAGCAGAGTGGAAGGATATAGTTAATCGGACAATTTTTATGAAGATAGTTAAATACGATTATGATTCACTTTACCTCTTCAAACAACTCCTTAAATAAAAATTACATGATTGCAATTTTCTAATAAAACATTATTAATATGCTAATTATTTCTTGTTACTTTGCGGTCTAGTGAGTCTGTGAGTATCACCTACGTGACTTCTAAACTACAAAAGGTTGTAGCATTCTTGCATAGTTACATGAATCTAAAGAAATCTTACTAAGTAAGTACCTATTCATGAAATCTCATCTTAAATGTTGAACTAGTGAGTTAAGGGCGAATAGGGCGACGCAAGAACTTTTAATACGGCAGTCAGTTAGTCAGTGGGAATGCCACCACTTAGGGGACGTCCTAGAACTCCCAGAATTACATTGCTACAAATATCTTTTTTTGCGGACAGATTCGTGGCTAATTCATAACAGCTGCACGAGTCGATCTTAAAGGCTAAGGAACGCTTGCCGGGGACGGTTCGAGGATAACATATCGAAACCCCTACGTCCGTGCCTCGGAAAGCATGTTAAGCCGTTGGTCCCGGCTGTCACTCGTAGATCTTTGACAGTCGTTACGGGTCGTCAGAAGCCCGAAAGTCTGACAACCAGTCTTTCCAAGAGGTATCATGTTACCCAGTAGGGGTAGTAGAGGTCAGATACACAGTCGCTCCATGTAAAATACTGGTATTCAGCTGCAACCGGTTAGACTAGAACCCCACCCCTATATAGTTGGGTAAAAGCTAGGCAGATACATTTTTTGACAAGTGATTTTATTGGTGAAGTCCTTTAAAAAATCTAGGTTATGTGCGTAATATTACTCTCAACTATCAATTCGACAACAAGTTCGACTTAAGGTAGTAAGTAGTATATACCTACTAGAGTATTTTGTCGAGCATTTCCATGCAATGTAACGTTCTTACGAATGGTACAAGACAAGCAAAAGCTCAATTTGAAAAAGTATTTCCATGTACTGTAACGTTCCTGCGAATGCTCGACGATGCGTTAGATGTAATGCTCTCGGCAAGTGAGCATTTACCTATAACATTTCTTTCTACCTTGCGTTCATTGTAACGACCTGCCCTCGGCCCGCGCACCTCACTCCGCGTCGCCCGTGCTGGTGCCTTTGCTCGATATGTATAATGTTCCACCAATACGCTGGTTTTTAAGATCGGTTGTAAAAAACATCGAGGGTCACGTCGTGTTCGAAGTGCGGTTCGATAAAAATTTTAATCGGGGAAGGTTCGATGGTATGTTAAAAGTAAATGCTCTAGTCCAGGGGTCGGCCACTAATTTTAAGTGGGGTCCGGATAAAGGTATCTATTTTTATTGAGGTGATTTTTTAAATTTTAAATAATAAAGTACAAGGTAATTATTATAAGCTGTTTTATACATATTTGCATCACTCAAACGCTTTCTCTTGCGCCACACAGCACAGCGCACCTGCAGCTGTGTCCACCTACTAAAGCTAAACTAAGTTATCAAATTAGTTTCTACGTGTCATTTACATAAAAATATTAATTAAGTTGAACAGTAGGTAAGTTATTTAACAATATTTGGCGGTCCATTGGCGGTCCAAGTTCCAGCCTTTGGCGGTCCGGAATCCGGATACGTACCGCGGTCCGCCTGTTACCGGCCGTCATCTTAACAGGGTTGACGAAACTAAAAGCAGTGTGTGAACTTGATGATCTGTAGTTTCTACCTTCCCATCATTGGGTAATGGCGTAAGTCAATGGATGTATGAATGTAACATAGTTTCCAGTGTACGAGAAGCTACTATGCAATGAGTCACTTATTAAACATTACTTGTAAATCGTGATACACCTACATTAATAACGATTCATTCTTTTCAATAAAGACTACGGAAGTTGGTCGTTTGGTGAAGTATTGTAAGAGAACATTCTACTCTCTTCTATTGTTATATTTATATGCATATTACATACACATATGATTATTTTTTAACAAATCCCGGTCCTTTCGAAGGCGTACGAGGGCCCGAAGCCAACTCGCAGAGGCCCGAGACATTTTTAAGTATTGAGGCACCAACCGACGATTATCCCTGTATGCACTATGCAAGTGCCCCCAAGGACAAGCCCCAGTTGTTGCAAAACATATTGGGCTATGGGTTAGGCTGGCTATAGTGGATTGGTTATCTAGAATTATGGAAGGACTATGTCCTCTGCCTGATCAATGTTATGGTATACACGGATAAAATGGCAGGGGGTGACTTGCACACTCAATAATGGGCCCCCGAAAACGGTCGCTGGCACATAGTGACGTAGCGACAAAGGGGCAACACTTCCTAAAGTGCTTGAGGAGTGGAGAGGTATTCCACGGCTATCAGAACAATCCCGGAGCCCGAAAAATGGTCAAGATCCCTACCAGCACTTACTAGAATACTTCCTTCCTCCGAGTAGGTTTAATCCTTCGAGTCTCCACTCAATCCGGCCAATAAATGAATTAAAGACAAGAATGAGGTGGGGGCTCTGTTTCTTCAGTGTTCACTCCAGCCGGTCAATAAAGGCAAGCCAGAGATGAGGAACAAGACTTCTCTCGAGAGATACGGTCCGTGGGGTCGCTACTGCCCAACAGCTCGCCACATCATGAACTGCGGGTTTCTGTATCTCTCTTGGTCTGGCTCCTCATCCTAGACCTGTTCCGGCAAAGTAAACTCTACCGGCACAGACCTAAAGTTCGGAGCGCGCTCGCCCCACCACGACGTCAACGTAAAGATACGACGGTAGGGTTATTATATTATTATTATTTACATCATCTGCCTAGCCTTTTCCCAACTTTGTTGGGGTCGGCTTCTAGTCTAACCGGATGCAGCTGAATACCAGTATTTTACATGGATCGACTGCATATCTGACCTCCATAACCTAGTCACTAGGTAATACGATACCCCTTGGTAAGACTGGTTGTCAGACTTTTGGGCTTCTGACGACCCGTAACGACTGTCAAAGATCTACAAATGACAGCCGGGACCAACGGCTTAACGTGCTTTCCGAGGCACGGAGGTCTTGGTATGTAAAGATGGTCACCCTTCCACAGACCAACCGCGGCAGGCGTAGCTTAACCGGCTCGTTCGACCCGTGCGGCTGATCTTACATAGCCACAAGCCCCTCTCTCTCCTCATTATTATTATTTATATACATGCATATTTATATGTATACGATAGATAGATCGAATACTTCCATAATGTGCATTAATTCAATTACACATTATATAAAGCAACTGCTAGTATCCTACAAAAACACATGGCACATGATACGTGACAAAACACAGCAATCCTAGTTAATCTACATTCTACTATCAACAAAAACATCGTCTGAAGATTATCGCTTTCTTGCACCTGATGCGTAGTGACGTCACAGGCGTGTAAATGAAGTAGGTATAGCTGACTGCGTGGCGAACGCGTGATACTGATAGTGTATTGATTACATTGTCAATAATTTCTTAATCTCGAATTAGGATGCCCGTCGGCTTACTATTTGTTTATTTATAACATCATCGACGTTACTAAACTGTCCTCCCATACCTATTAACAGTGATACTAGAAAGCATTGTAAAGGTTCTTATTTTTAAAGGAGTAACCATGGAGTTTCTTCCCGGCTCTTCTCCATAGGAAACGACCAATTAAAACCGTGCACCTAGCTTCTGACGTTTCATAAGTGTCCATATAGGTAGGCATATATGAAATAATTTTATATTAGAGTCTGGTCTTCCTCTATTCTTTTAAACAGACAGCGAATAGAGGTGAGTAGATGAAAAAAAAAACAACGATCATTTATTCAAATTAGGCTGAGAATCAGCACTATTTGAACGTTAAAATCGCATTAGGCAGTCCCGCAAAACGCCCGCCCTTCACCACTTCCTAGTGCTCTAGCTGTGAAGAAGAAGTGGCACAACAAACTCCCCAGCAGCACTGCTGTCTGTTCAGTTAGAAAAACTTGATTCTATACAATAGTATGGTAGATACATTATCCTTCTTATTTCAATAGCATTTGTCAGAAACACAAAAATTATGAGAAAATCATTTCAGTTACAATTTGTAGGTTCGAGGAATGATGTTTCCAATTTCCTGTGACTTTCCGTTCTCGACACTTTGAACTTCCGAAGGTGTAATATATGGAGTTTAAATTATGCCTAACGTATGTCCCTATTACATAAGAAAATTCTTATTGACTGCCTTGTTGGTCCTGTGGTGACAAGCGCTACAGCTGAGCATGAGGTCCTGGTCGATTACCGGGTCGGGTGTTAAAGAAAGTGTTATTAGATATTTCCATCTCGAATTTGTCAGTGGCAGCCCGGAGTCTGGATTTGTGCCCGGTTGATGGCAATAGGCTCGCCCCCTGTTACATGGGACTTAAATATAACTGGCGAAATGTTTGTGTACTTTGGGTATACCTCTGCCTAACCCTTCAGGGAATAGAGCCGTGATGTTATGCTATACTTATTTCCAAAACGGTAAATGAAAACATTATGAGGAGACCAGACTAAACATTCGAAGAAGTTTTATGTGACATCTACCAACCCGCACGGGCCACGGGTCCACGTGGTGCATTACGGCCTACTCCCTCTCACGGAGAGGAGGCCTGTTTCCCAGGCTCCCAGCAAAGTGAATGTTATAGGCTGCATATTATTTGATATGGTTGGCGCAGCTAAAAACTTGCTCTCGGCTTATTCGCTCGGTTTCGGTCGTGGGATTGTTTCCCGTATAGAACAAATATTTTGTCTAAATGTGACATCCGCGTAGCATTTGAGTTTCGCGTTTGAAAACAGACCCACGGTCAATGATATTAATTATAATATCAGCCCACGGTATAGACTTTCGTAGCGTGGGTTTTTAGGGTACCGAACTTCAAAAGGAAAAAACGGAACCCTTATTGGATCACTCAAGTGTCCGTCTGTCCGTGTGTCATAGCCAATTTGCTCAGAATCTACTGGACTAATTTTGTTGAAATGTCCCCCAAACCGTTTTGCAAAAAACAGTTTTGCAAACGGTGCATTTAAGAAAATAGATGAAAATTTACCATTCCCTCCCCCTTATCACCGAAACTACAGAGCCAATTTTTTTTATTAAATTCCAGAGAATGGGTTCTTTTCTCATAAATTATCGGAAAACCTATAAAAAGTCTATGGTCTTAAAATAACATGGTAAATCTCTCAATATTGTGCGTACAAACTTACATTTGCAATTGGAATGTATGGGAGAACATGATTTTCAACTACTATATTAAGTTTGTTTTTAGGATAAATTTACCCCAACTACGGAACTCTTCATTGTGCGTGGTCCGACACGCACTTGGCCGGTTTTATTTTAAGTGGTCGACCTTTACGGTAAATAATTCAACAATTAAATAATTAAGGAAGCGATTCGCGTCAGGTAAGTTACTTACAATTTCTTTGTTTTCTCTGTTGTAAGTTATTTTATTAGGGAAGTGATGCAGGCGCCCTTTTGTCCTGGCGCCCTTGAAAGAGCATGCACCTGATTGACTAGCTTGAGGCCGGAACGACATAATCATTACTTAGCATAGCACGTACCTACTTAGTAGTACTTAACCATCGTGAGGAAACCGGCATGCCTGAGAGATATTTCTCGACGGCATGTGAAGCCAAGTCAGAAGCCCATGGGCGGCTTTAGAACGCAGACACCAGATAAGTCATTAACCACACGAAAAGAAGAAGTGTGTAGTGTCTGACGCACAACTGTCAAACTACGAGTGCAAGACAGGGACGGCAACAATCTAAGTCAAGACACGAGCTAAGTAACGTCTATAGAATATCTCGGTCTAAGTACCTTGCCTAACCTGCGACTAGATAATTAGACAATGCTGAAAACATTTCTGCGGCAGATTGTATGATTTGTTATTTTGAACTGGGTGAAATAGGTTAGGTTAGAACTGTGACCACTTCGGGCCCCACTTCCGACGGCTGGCGCCCAAGTTGCTGGGCGCTGCTGGAGCGCTCTCAACGCTGCTTCCCAATCTGGGGGGCCCGAGCGCCGCTTGTAGGCGGCTCTACGTGGGGATCGTGCGATCGATGGCCCTTTACGGGGCCCCGATCTGGGCGGCTGACCTGACGGCCGGGAGCATCGCCGTCATGCGGAGACCGCAGAGGGCGATGGCCGTCAGAGTCATCCGGGGATATCGCACGATCTGATACGAGGCGGCTTGTGCACTGGCCGGATCCCCGCCCTGGGACCTGGAGGCGAAAGTACTCGCGTCATCGTATCGGTGGCGCGAGGAAGCGCGGGCGCGAGGCGAGCGACCGATGCAGCGACACATGGAGCTGCATCGGTCTCAGCTTCGCGAGGTCCTGGTGGCGGAATGGCGGGACAGGCTTTCGCGCCCTACCGCCGGCCTCGACGTCGTCGAGGCGGTCCGGCCGGTGCTCGACCGCTGGCTCGGGAGGAGGCACGGCTCCCTGTCGTTTCGGGTGACGCAGGTGCTCTCGGGGCATGGTTGCTTCGGGAAGTACCTGTGTCGCATAAACAGGGAGCCGGACGCCCGGTGTCACCACTGCGTCGACTGCCGGGAGGACACGGCGCGGCACACGCTGGCAGAGTGTGCCGCTTGGGAGGAGCCGCGCCGTGCCCTCATCTCAGAAGTAGGCAGTGACTTGTCGCTGCCGGCCGTAGTGAACGCTATGGTCGGCGGCGCCGAGTCCTGGGACGCGGTGGTCGCCTTCTGCGAGACGGTCGTCTCGCAGAAGGAGGCTGCGGAAAGGGAGAGGGAGATCTCGTCCACTCACCCGGCCCGCAGCAGGCGCACCGGGCGTCGGCGGAGGGCGGACAACGCCCTCTTCCGGCCCCCCTAAATGGGTCCAGGGGCGACGGACTCGGGGACGTCCGTCGCCCCCCACTCATCAGGACCCGAGGTGGCGGCGCGTAGTGTTCCACGCGCGCCCCTCTGAGACGTCGCGGGGGGAGTCAAACACCTCACTCCCCCCCCTGACCCGAGAGGAGGCCCGCAGTGGCGGGCCGGCACCGGCCGGGGGTTGCGGAAGTTTCTTCGTTCCCGCGACCCCCGGCGTAGGTGTGAGTCGGAACACCGGGTGGTTTTTAGTCAGTAAGAGTCTGACAGACCCCTCCGCCCGCCCCAGGGCGGAGGACATCCATGAGGATTTTCCACCCCGGAACAAAAAAAAAAAAAAAAAGAACTGTGACCAACCGCTACTTCCAAGTTAGTCGCAGACATGTTTTCACCGTTGTCTAATTATCCGTGTTTTCGCAATATCCCTAGGGTATTCCTAGAGCTTTCGCGAAAATTGGAATGATCAAATCATCCTATGACATCTATTAAAGATCGCTTTTATCGTTAAGACCGCCCATTGTGTCACCCTTTGAAAAATTTATATATTTAGGTATATCCGTAATTCATATGGTTCCCCCATATTCATCCCCATATTTTATTCAGTACACCCACATTTCGCCAGTTATGTTTAAGTCCCATGTAACAGGGGGCGAGCCTATTTTTAAACCAATAAAAAAATTGTTATTATTTACTACTTCAAGGAGATAAACATTTGGTAACCTTGTCAGTTAAAATGTCGCGGTAATGATAACGTTATGCTTAAGGAGATAACCTTTTGTTTTAATTAGTTATTTCACGTGTTTAGTTACCTACTACTAATGTAAGATGAGCTTAGAATAGAATAGAGATAGTAACCATGTTTCATTTGTTAGTAGCTCTTCTCGTCTCATAACTGACGCCAAATTACTAATTAACTGTTAGAAGAAACCACACAAATTACAAGTTACAAAATAATATAGTAAATTTTATATATGATAAGTCGGTGGGATGAATTTATCCCAAGAACAAACTTAACATTGTAGTTGATAAACATGTTCTCCCATACATTCCAACTGCAAATGTAAGTTTGTACGCACAATAGTGATTGAGGTATGTTATTTTAAGACCATAGACTTCTTATAGGTTTTCCTGTAATCTTTGAGTAAAGAACCATTCGTATTTATTTTCCATTCTGTATTTTTTCAACATTTTAGGCTCAGAGATAAAGGCGGTGGGGTCAAAATTAATTTTTATACGTTACACATACGTGTTTGGATCACAGAAATTCATGTGTTCTAAATTGGTCCAGTAGATTCGGAGCAAATTGTCTGTGACAGACGGACAGCCAGACAAGAGAGAAGACAGGGTTCCGTGTGATATAAAATCAGAAAATGCCAAATTTTTGATTCATCATGGCTATACCAAACACCACATGCTATTTTCAACTTATATTTTTATATCTTTACCCCCATGTGTTACTACTGAAACAGTCCTGATGGAAAATCTATTAACGCTTCACCCAACCTAGGAATGGAACTCGGGACTCCAGGCTCAGCAGTCGTGGTGGAGGCCAGCAGGCAACGGGTGCGGGGGCACCCTCGCCTGCATCGCACAGGCCTCCACCAGTGCCGGACGGGAATGGCCAGGTGCTCCCGGCCATTCCCGTAGCCCCCCACCGCCCAGGTGGGGGGCATGTGGGGCCCGCCAGCTAGGCGGGCATGCGCCGGGAGGGCTGTGGATGTAAAGGCTGAGCCGGTTTCCCATGGCCCTCCCATCACGGCGATGCGGGAGCACCGCTGAGTTTTAGTGAGTATACTGCATTTAGACAGGAGTCCCACATACCCCGACCCCCACGAGCCGGGGATGCGTAACGCATTTCTCAGCGATAAAAAATAAAAAAGGCTCAGCAATCGTGCTTCTGACTATGAGACCAACGACGCAGTCATTACTCTTTAGGTACCTACCTACTGACAGTTAAATACTGACGTTCCTGTATTTTATTACAGTTACCAACAAATGTACAACAATGTTATTGCAATAACAGAATATTTTCCATAACAGTGAGGGCAACGCATGATAAAACGATAAAACCCTTCCTTATACTGTCACAGAAATAAAGCCCCTATTATATCACGGCACAGCGATCAAATTCCTATAACACAACTTTTGCTTACAAAAAGGAAACCAATGCATCAACAAGAAAATCAACCTAGCGTTTAACGTTATAAAGTCTTAATTCGAATGAAGTGATAAATGCAACAGCTGATTACATGCATTTGATAATACACCATACACGCACCGTTAGAGTGATCACTGATCACTGAATTTTTTATCACATTCTTATCAATTGTAGGTCGGATTTTGTAGGCTTATGAGTTATCAAACATAACTCATAATTTGATTTGACTAATAGAGAAATGGAATAAAGATCAAGCAGAAAGTTTATCACTAAGTATTTCAACTTGCATAGGGAGGGGACGCCCTAGAACGACATAAGCAACTACCTGATTGGTATGCTTTATTAAATACAAATACCAATATATATATTTATTTGCTAACATGTAAAACACGTTAGAAGGCATGCATTAAAATTTCATGATCATACAGTATTAAGACATGCACCCTGTAAGTGCAATGCAAATTTTTCATATCAAATGATTAAATTATACCTACCTACCTACGTAATTATATACCTACTAACAATTTTTTTTAAATTTTACTTCACCCATTTTCATAGAGCTCATACGCCGTGGCGCCATAAATATTGGAAGTGAACCCTCCGGGAGGTTCAACGGCATTAAGTTTGCGCTAAAGTTAACCCTCGCGGACGGCATGGCGGCAACGGCATTAGGTTCGAAACCGTGTTATAAAACACTGTAAAACAAAGTAGAATAGTGTTTTCAGGGGGTCTTGACTTAGTATTTCTGGAGGTATTTTCATGTACTAGTGGGGTGGGAACGAAAAATCAAAAAAAAAAAGAAAAGTGTAATAACTCGTATGATCCCGAGAAAAAAAAAAAAAATCCTAATCCATTGCTTCATAAGTTTAAACAATTTGTCTACTCAACAACGTAAATAACGCAATGTACGTGGCTGAACTGTCAAAATATAATGCCTTGTGATCAATTGTCATCTTATGTGTGTAATGCAATTACCCCACTGATGTATGAACGTAAACGAAGCAATAGGAGTATGTAAGGATCGTAACAGGTGGTGTTCTGGAGCTTCTGCCTACCCCGCTGGCAAGAACTAAGAAGGCGTGAGTTTATTAGAGTGTGCGACACGAAAGAAGGCCGGCGGAAAAAAGTGGAACTACTTTTTTATGCAATAATAAATAAATAATATTAAAAAAAAAACACAATTACTTATATGGTTCACAAAAACAAATCATCAAGTAAAAAATTTAACATTACAGAAAAAACTGTGTCGTTGGTGCCTATACTAACGAAAAATCATTATATAATATATCAATGACACCAGCGCCTTCCGAACTAGGTTACATAAAAATTTAATCGGACGTACATAGTGATGCAATGACATAGACACTAGCGCCGCAGGACTTCAGGAAGGACTTCAATGGTGACGCGGACTCTGTGTATGATCCTCCCCTGTATCTACAGTCGTACAAGGTACTTTTGGCGCGTCGCCAAAATCAGAACTAACGGTTGTAAGTAATTTTGTTTTTCCAATACAATTTCACAAAATTCAGACAACCCCACAACGTGTCAGTGTCATGCAAGCGCCAAAAGATACTTGTAGTACTGTACCTTCCTACAGTTATCAATCATGACACTAAAATGGTAGTCAGAAGGATATTGCTAATCCACTGCTTCATATTGTACGATTTTTTTTTTTCGACGCCGTAAATAACGTAGTGAATGTTGTTGAACTGTCAAAATGAAAGCCATTGCTACTATCAGCGTATTACGCAATTATCCCGCAGATGCAGCTGCATAACAGCAGCGTTTTACATGGAGCGATTTTCTATCGCAAGTTCCCTACCTCCGTAAGCCAGCCAGTCACTGGGTAACACGATACCCCTTGTTAAGACTGGTTGTCAGACTTTTGGGCTTCCGCCATAACGACTGCCAAAGATTTACGAATAACCGCCGGGACCAACCGACTTTCCGAGGCACGTAATAAGAACTCAGCTACCAATTTTGCAAAACGTTTACTTGAAGAACGTGGAAAAGTCTTTAATTTGGACCAAACTCTTCGGAAGTCCTAAACGTTACATGAATGAAAATTTTATCAAAGTATTATAACTTGATATCATCACTAATAAAATAATTATGTGACGTAGACTAAGATCATGCAAAACATGTTTTGTAGATTCATTCGTCAGCTGGATTTGATAACTTCATCTATAGCCCCCACTGAGTTTCTTATCTTTAATTATCTTTGTTATTAAGCTTAGTAATAACAAAATTATTTGAGTAAAGCGACCTTGATACCCTCTGGATTGGGAGTAAACTAGTAAAAGTGTGCTATATAAATTTAGTTATACAGAGTGGATTGTTGAGATAGCCGTTATAGCTACAGGAAAACGGTCTTAGCAGACTATCCACGACTTTTTGAGACATTTTGATCTGCATTCACAGAATATGAAAAGAGTAAACAGTCAGCAAGAAAAAGGGCAGTTTTCACAAAAAAAAAATGGATGCCTTTATCAGATTTAAATAAATTTAAGGCGTTGTACAGTAAAATTTTTACAAAACATAATTAAAAAATACAACACGAGAAATTGACAAAATTGTCATAATAAGAAACAATCGATAGATAACAAACTAATCAATAGAAAAGTAAAACTTTTACCTATCTATCTTCCATCCATCGTCTCACAGAATCTTAAACATTCACGACAAACATCTATCCATCTTCGGACAAACAAATCACACTCCGGTGTTGATGTCAGAAGAGCATTAAGCATCGTTAGCGCCCGATCGAGAAGCAAGTTGCTCGAGGCATTGTGCGTGCTGCAGGTACGGCCAATAACGAGTGACTTCGCGGCTTCAGTTGATGTTTGGGTACAACAGGTTTTTTTTATTTTTATATCTCATTATTATCATTTACCATAACTCCAAAAAATAAATGTCCCAAAATGGTCCCTTGGCTAACTCCAGACCGAGTGTGATTTGGTTCTGAAACAAAGCAACGATCTTTAACATATTGCTGATGATCCCGCATAAAACTCGCAAAAAATTTGAATAACGTTGATGAGAAGCCAATGTTAGAGGGGTTGGCGAGTTAAATGTCAATATCTACGCCATCAAAGGCCGTCTTGAAGTCGAAATAAACAACATCAACCTGTATGCCTTTGTCCAAGTGCTGCGATATGAGATCCTCAAGCGTTAGAAACTTTGTACTAACAAAACGGTTCGACCGCAAACCGTGCTGAGAATCGCAAAAGAAATGTCTGTATCTGGTAACTAATTACCTTATGTAATATTGATTCAAATCATTTTGGGAGGGTTGATATAGGGGCCTATAGTTGTCAATCTGTGAAGAATCAGTAGATTTCGGTATGGGTTGAACTCGTGAGACCTTCCAACGCTGTGGATACTGCCCCGTGGAAATATGTCCGTTTCAACCGCGCGGCCACCTCATAGAATTTGATGAAACTTTGCCAGGAATTAGTGTTAATTTGTTACTTTACACACCTCTTTTCGTGAATTTGTTACAAAAAAAACTAAGACGCTATGACAAAGAATAGTTGGCCGCTAGAACCGCCACTGGCCGTAGTCATCGCCCGTGATTACACAGAATCTATATAATGCAGATAGACGAATGATACATCAAAAGAAAGGCCTTAATTTGTTCAATTTGTTACAAAAATAAAATCGTCAAAACGTAAAATAAACAAAAAGTTATGCAATATTTAGTTTTCAGGTTATGAGTAGGTAGTTATTTCACCATAAATATCAAATTAATAGAGGCTAATGTGTATGGACAATTAGTTACTAATTTGTTACAGCGAATAAACAGAAAAAAATATTAGAAAGTAGGTTCAATAATTTGTTAGAGTCGATTTTAGTTGGCCGCTCGGACGGCAATATGCCAAAAATACAATGGCGTTTATCTCGTTATTAAAAGTAGGTTTAAGCTTAGTTAAAGTACTAATCGACGGGTAACGTAACCTAGTTTGGATAAATACGGCGAATATAACTGCAGCATTCATATTTTAAAAGATATTTACAAAAAACAGTAGTATGAAACCGTATGAGAGTAGGGTGACCATGCATTTTCACAATGAAGTGAGACTGAATAGCGACTGTTGGAATGTTCGATATTCATATCTTATTTTTTTAGTGCTTGTAAAACAGTTGAATTTAAACCCTATGCGCATGTAAATAAAGACGCCACGCGCGCAAAAGTTATAATGGTTTATTTTTCCTCCCGGAATAAATTTACCAACCGCATCAAGTGTGTCAAAATAGTTGAATTTGAACCCTATATCACAATGCATAAAGCCGCCACTCGTGCAAATGTTGTTATAATGGTTTACTATTTTCAAATATCAAATAGTTCATCCCGCTGAGTTGGTCCGGGTGGTTTTTATAATGTTTATTAGCCTAGGTAGGTATTGTATTGTCTACCACATATCAAGCGTCTGTGGTAAGTGATAACACTATGACCTTGAGGTGGCCCAACGTACGGAGTTTCATTAGAATAAGAGACCAGCTTGACACTGCTTTTGTTGCCACTGACACGACGTGCGGCCTACTGAACGTGTTCACGCGATACGCAGGACAAACTGCATAAACGAAGCCGGTAATAAAAAGTTACCGAGTGCCTGCGTAATATTCCAACAAGGCTACAAAGCCCTGATAAAATCTCAATATGTATCATAAGAGCGTTTGCCTAGTCTAATAATATTTGTTATTTACTGCTGATATGTCCGTTTTCACTTATCTTATCATCTAAATAAATGCCTAAATAAAAGCGCGAATTACCTACGTGAGAGTTGAATATTCAACAGTGCAATAATATTTAGAAGTAAGCTATATATCCCACAGCCACCACAACACAACAAATAATAATATTTTATGGTGTCTGCAACGTTTGTGTAGGTCTCGTCTATGCCATGTACTTAATACGCGCAACACACTCGTGCCATAGTGTAGAAATGTACAGTATGACCATTTCCTACAAAAATATTATTTATTATTTTTGGTAACGTTTAGGCACAAATTCGTTTATGCGCAGTACACTCCTTACTAAAAACACTATATCAAGTTATGAAAAGCTTATAAATAAAATAAAAGTACATATACAGAGTGGCAGGGACATCGACGCGATAACTGTTACCGTCCCTGCCATCTTATAAATGGCTAGTTTGGCAACACAGACGTTATCCAATGCATAACTTTATTCAGTGTTTAGTGTCAAGAGGAAAAGTGTATAGAAATTGTAAATTACATAAACCAGACTATTTTTTTAAACCCTGTGCGACAAATATTTTTAACAATAGTTTGGGAACAATAGAGATCCTTTTTCTGGAATCGTTCCCATCATAAAACACCTGCGGAAAGTCAATGAAACGAAAATCTTATGAGTAAATATAAATACTTCAAAGAATTAAGAACAATAGACATCAATATGGCCGCAAAACGAACCGCATATTCGTTCAAACAGAGTACAACATTAAAAACATGCCTTTGTACTAATGTGATCATGGTCACCCTACTCTCATACGGTTTCATACTACTGTTTTTTGTAAATATCTTTTAAAATATGAATGCTGCAGTTATATTCGCCGTATTTATCCAAACTAGGTTACGTTACCCGTCGATTAGTACTTTAACTAAGTTTAAACCTACTTTTAATAACGAGATAAACGCCATTGTATTTTAGGCATATTGCCGTCCGAGCGGCCAACTAAAATCGACTCTAACAAATTATTGAACCTACTTTCTAATATTTTTTTCTGTTTATTCGCTGTAACAAATTAGTAACTAATTGTCCATACACATTAGCCTCTATTAATTTGATATTTATGGTGAAATAACTACCTACTCATAACCTGAAAACTAAATATTGCATAACTTTTTGTTTATTTTACGTTTTGACGATTTTATTTTTGTAACAAATTGAACAAATTAAGGCCTTTCTTTTGATGTATCATTCGTCTATCTGCATTATATAGATTCTGTGTAATCACGGGCGATGACTACGGCCAGTGGCGGTTCTAGCGGCCAACTATTCTTTGTCATAGCGTCTTAGTTTTTTTTGTAACAAATTCACGAAAAGAGGTGTGTAAAGTAACAAATTAACACTAATTCCTGGCAAAGTTTCATCAAATTCTATGAGGTGGCCGCGCGGTTGAAACGGACATGTGGAAATCGCTGGCTTAAAATGTGTTGTACTGGTGATGATATGTGCTTATTACATCCTTTTAAAATGTATGCAGCAATATTGTGTAAACCTATAGCAGAACTAGGTTTTAGTTTATTAATTACCTGTTCTATATCACGCGTTACAATTTTATCAACCGGTGATGATAACCTTTCAAAGTCGTTGCTATCGGATCAAGTAAAGAGTATACTCCTTATCAATACTTTTCCCAGCATGCAGTTTTGGTACTTATCGTGCAGAAATTGCATATGACGTAAAATTATTGTGATAATGCTAATAGAATAGGGGTCTGTTGTTGCTCAAAGTATTGAAAGCCTTACCTTCACTTATATTACAGGCGTAGTTTTCTGAATTCGCTATTTTTAGACAAGTTATACAACAGCCATGCTATTCTGTAAACATCTCACCGTGAAAACTTGGGTGAAGTGAGCTGTCAATATTATCAATCCCTATGGAATGACAGCTCACTCCACGCTCACTTCACCTAAGTTTTCACGGTGAGATGGTTACAGAATAGCACTGCAGGGGTTAAGAGCGTTTATTCTGAAAGTTGGCAACGTCACAAATAGATGTCAAATATTTTGCTGTTTTGATTAATTTGGCAAAATTACTGTATGGAAATATGAAATGTGGCTAACTAGTGAACTAAAATAATGATCATCATCATTCTGTTTTTTACCCGCGCTAGACATAACTTACTAATTAATCTCACTATGTAATATAAACATAATCTAAAAAAACAAATTATATTGTTAAGAAAATGCTCTACTTTAACATATATTTTTCTCTCCAAATTAACACTAGGTACTCGTTTAGAAGTGATCTTCAATATAAAATCATTAAAAGTCGGTTATCGTCGCCTTATTAACGTGAATGAAAATAATAACATCATAACTTGATATTATCATCACAAATTATTATGACGTACACTAAAATCATGCAAAACATGTTTTGTAGGTTCATTCGTCAGCTGGATTTGATGACGTCATCTGTAGCCCCCACTGAGTTTGTTATCTTTAATTATCTTTGTAATTGAGCATAATAATAACAAGATTATTTGGTGAAGTAGCGCAAAATATATTAGCTATCGGTTAGCGACCTTTATGCCCTCTAGATTGGGAGTAAACTAATAAGTGTGCTATTTGATTTAAATATTTTTTTATGTGTAACATCTTTCCTCTCGCTTTCACGCAATCTGTGGGAGTGATTTCGTGAAAAGGGACGGAAGGGTGTAACAGGAAGCCGGGGAAGGGCGCGCTATTTGATTTGACCAATGAGTGCGCGCGGTGCAAGAGTTGGGCTTTAGATGGTACCAACCCATTGTCCGAGAGGTTTTTAACAGGATGATGATGATAATGATAATGATCATCATATGCGACTACTGTAAGGTTCGCTCGTTTTAGATTTATTTAAATTATTGTTGCTATACATATATCTTTAATATAGATTCTGTTCTATTTTGTGAATATTAGAACGTTGTAGGTAGGCCTTTTATTAGACCCACAGATGTTTCGATTTGTTGGCCATTTCCTATTTTGTTAAGTACCTGGTACTTGTTGCTAGGCCTACACTGTCCTCCCATACCATAGTGGTATTAGAAAACATTGTTAAAGCCTAAAGTAGATTATTTTTAAAAGAGTAAACGTGAAGTTTCTTGCCGACTCTTCTCCATAAGAAACGACCAATTGGAACCGTGCACCTAGCTTCTGACGTTTCATAAGTGCCCATGTAGGTTTATATGAAATAAAATATTTTGATTTTATCTATTGAAATTGTTCCCGAAATTAAATTTTACCTTTGGATCTACTTCTGCTTCCTGGCCAACGTTATTTAATATCTTTGAATCGTAATATTTAAATTTTAGCACGCTACGCTACAGCGCTGGACCTGGGGTGGAGCGAGAGGAGCGGTCGCTTTAGGCGCCAGATGGCAAGGGGCACAAAAAAGCCAAATTAGGTAAATGCGAAAAACAATTTCCAGCTCAAAATAAAAGTTTGATGGCGACTTTTAATTATACAGCAGTATACGCTTTCTTAATGTCAAAGAAGCAGGAATAGGATATAAGTACTAATTAGTGTTGATATTTGCAATAAAAGAGGATTTTTGTAAATTTGGGAATTATTATTTATTTATCATGAAGCCAAAGTAGAATTTACGTGAAGTGAAAGCGTCGATCAAAAGGCGTCGAAAGACAATCTCGCTCTACCCTGATCAAGGGCTGCTACGCTATTGAAATGAGGCACCAGGCACAGGCTATAAAAACCGGCCAAGTGCGTGTCAGACCACGCACAATGAAGGGTTCCGTAGTTGGGACGAATTTATCCTAAAAACAAATATACTTAACATTGTAGTTGTAAATGTTCTGCCATACATCGATATACGTTGCGGTCAATTATCGAACTGCAATCGCAAAACTATATTTTTTTAATGTGATAAAACTACAGATTATCGATTTTCGGCCTTTTCCTGTACTTGTGCTGTGAGACCTTGCTTCCTGCCTCCATGATTCTAGGTCAACTGGAATATATTTGCGAGTATCAAAATATGTAGCCTAATGGCCTATTGTTTATTGCGTTGACTTAGAAGCTTGTTTTTTTTTTAGAGCTCCAAGGGATCGTAGTCCTACATATTTGATATTAATTTCAACTTGATAATTCCACGCGTTCCTGGGAAAAAGGGTCGTGATAGACTGACAGACAGACAACAAAGTAATCCTATAAGGGTTCTGTTTTTTCCTTTTGAGTTAAAGAAAGAAAATTTGTTTATTTTGCACAAACAAAACGCACAATACAACAAAATGACATAAAATACACACATAAAAAGTCTTATTAGAAAGGAATAGAATTTATTTTTGCTACAGGTCTGTCTGTAAAACCTCTACTGTAACATAGTAGTAAGGCACAATATTTAGACCCTACTTATAGTAAAAAATTGTAAGTAACGAAGTCAAAACTGTACCTACAGTGAATATTTTTTGCGAGGTGTGGGAACGAGTCTGCCAAGATATAAAAAATATAGCTTTTAGAATTTTTGTCTTTTTGGGCAGTGTCGAATTTGCCCTAAAGCCCAGTAGGCTCGGGCCTAGGGCGGCCAGATATTAGGGGCGGCCAATCTTGACAAAAAACTCACTAATGATAACAAGATTTAAATCAAAGTACCTACCTACCTATATATTCTAAACGTTCGCACACATTATGGCGGGCCGCACTGCACCGCATCGTATAACAATAGTAACTTAAAACCATTTAAAAATATGTACAAATAACTAATTGAAACGCGTCATATAATTTCGCCCGACTCATAGGTTTAAAAAAAACAGCTGTTTCATAAAAAAGTGCAATACTTACCTATGCGGTCAAAATGTATGGAACACCAGATTTTTTTTAATAACCGACGAAAAATGTCAACGCAGGGTTGTTCAGAATCATGTACTGAATCCATGGCAAAAGTTTTCGCGTCGATGTCCCTGCCACCCACCATACATACAGATTAACTAAGTAATAGGTTACCTACATCTTGTTTTTTTAACTTTTAGTTCGTTTTTGACAGTCGCGTTTTGTTTGGTAAAACTAAATGCATAGAACCTACTGGCTCATCCATGTGTGTTCTCACAGGGTAAACTTCAGAAGAAGCACAAGAAGATCTAGGAGTGTGTCCGGAGCATTGGAATAGACACTAGAGCACAGCTTCTAATCAAATTCCATAGGAATTTGGATAACCGATAAGTAGATAATGGTGCCGATTCTCTTGTACACCGAACTAAACTAACTTAAACTAAGACTAAAATTACTTACTTTTGGCTATGAGAATCTTAGAGCTATTCTGCAAATAAAATTCTCTAAACTAAAAAATAATTTTGACACAACTAAAATAGAATTTGACAATCATGAATCCACGTGGTACCCGTGGTTTGCCCTAACCCGTGATTTTTTTTAGAGCCGGAGGTGCGTATGTGGTGTAGCCTCGACGTGCTTTATATGGAATTTTTATTTTTTTGTATGGAAAATATGAAAAAAATATTACCTACGTGTTGAGTGTTAGGTGTTTAAGGGTTTTATAAAGGGGGTAAAATTTTCATTATTTTTGCGATAGGACGCACCATTTTCGAGATATAAGCAAAAGAAAAAATAAATACAGTACTGTTTTTGCACGTGAAGTCGAGATGTTGGTGTGAATTTTAGTTCATAACAACTTATTTTATACCACACCATTTTAATCGCGATTAAAATTTGTCAGGTTTAGTCTGATTTGGTCTTTTACAACCAAAATTTTAGGTGAAAAACGACATATTCAGAATAGCAAAATTGCCATTTTCACTAAACTAAAAACTCAGTACTATCTTAGCGCTGTCAAACTAAAATATAGTTAAGTTGTGTCACTTTAGTCTATTTCAGAATAGGAAATCGTCGTTTGACAGGAATAAACTAAATTTTAGTGATTTTTAGTTTAGTTTAGAGGCATTTGTGACAAGAGAATCGGCACCAATTACTGCTTTTCGAGAACAAAACCGAAATAATCCGGTGATAACCTTTCAAAGTCGTTGCTATCAGATCAAGTGAACAATTTTCTTGTTATCAATAGGTACTTCTACCCATGCAGTTTACTTATCATGATGATCATGCAGAAATTGAAGAAAGCGGTCGACGCGCGAATCCGCGATATATCGCGGGTGAAAACGTGAAATTATTGTCCTACTTATAAACGCATCTCTGGAATGCGACGCCCCGCCAGCTTCCCCCCGCATTCCCTTAGCTCGCCCGGCACATGTCAGTATGGTTAGCATCTTCGTTACCGATACGCGCGTCGATAATTTGGCTAGATTTCTGTTGTTGTTATATTGTTTTTGGACATTATTTTTACGTTTTTCCAAAATGACGTCATCAACGCCAAGCGTCAAGTTAATGTGACCGCGTTGTACTTAATAAAATTTATGTGATCGGGATACGTCGGCACGACGCCAGCGGGGCGGCAAAATATGCCGCCCGGCTGAACCGCATATAATAAATGATGACCTGAACGCCGCGCCGCCGCACCGTCCCTACGAGACACTGGCTCAATGAAGAAAAAAAAATAAAAGATTGTCAAAGTATTTATTTTAATAGGCCTTACCTTCACCACAGAATACATAATAGTACCCTTCACTTACAGCGGCTTAACTTTCAGACGTAGTTTTCTGAATTCTCGATTTTTAGGCTGTTTCTGATGGCTGTTTCCAGCTAACTTTTACCAACAGCCGTGCTATTCTGTAAACATCTCACCGTGATAACTTGGGTGAAGTGAGCTTGATGTGAGCTGTCATTGCACCTAAAGCTAGGGATTGACACTATGGACAGCTCACTTCACCTCACTCTTCACGGTGAGATGTTTGCAGAATGGATCGACTGATCTCAGTCAGAGTCAAATAAGTCAAGAGGTTAATCATTCTCTTTCTTCGTAATCTCTGACTTTTTGGGAGTCCAAAATCTCCAAGCAAGTCTACACTAAGTAGAAATAATTCGTCTTGAACTATGTGAAATCAAGTGACAACGGAAGTTTCCATACAGAAATACTTATGCAGAAAAATATGAAATGACAGCCAACCATTATTAACTTAAGTTTTTATTTCTGTAGATAAATATGAAAGTAGTGTAAAAATTTGTACAAAATGCAAAAAGCCAACGTCACGTGGTGTTCCCAGGCGGTCACCCATCCAAGTACTGACCACGCCCGATGTTGCTTAACTTCGGTGATCGGACGAGAACCGGTGTATTCAACGTAGTATGGACGTTGGCATACGCAATACCGAATTTTTCGGTAAATATCTACCATTATGGTTCGGCGCAGAGTAGATATTTTTTTAATAAAATTGATTTTGAACTGTATTACTCAGAAATTTAATATACAAACCGCGTGGGCCCTCTCGAGGTCGCCCGAGAAGCCGCTTCCCGTCTGGACATTCTTTGAATCAAGTTATTATACATATAAATATTTATTTTTAATACCGTTGCGTGTTTTATATATTTTTTATCTTTTTATACTTTACTTTAAATTGTATAAATATAAACAAATGCGTTTAAAAAATTGTGTAATAATGTAAAAAGCCAACGTCACGTGGTGTTCCCAGGCGGTCACCCATCCAAGTACTGACCACGCCCGATGTTGCTTAACTTCGGTGATCGGACGAGAACCGGTGTATTCAACGTAGTATGGACGTTGGCGAAGGCCAAACCAAAATACAAGATGATTATCATAAATAACCTCAACTTATCGAAAAAAAAACATGAAAATATTTATTCTAGTTTACTTTTACGATTAATTTAATTTTCTTTAGTTTTTTGCATTTTGCAGTTCAGTGTCAGGTTTTATGTTTATTAAAATATGATTCGCGACCGTAACAAATATGGCTTTACATAATTATAATCATTACAATCAGCAATACAACTCCATAAGTGAGCAAAATCGGCAAATGTCATGATTTCATGAAATAGTCATTCAATGGGATTACATGAATTCACAGAGTTGTATTGATAATTTTTATGATTATAATTCTATAACTAAACATTTGATACGGCCGCGAATCATATTATTTAGATCAACATAGAACATGATACTAACCTGCAAATTGCAAAAATCGTAAGAAAATTTGAATTTCGCGGGCTTTCTTACTCTGCGAGAGCCGGTTTTAATTTTTTTTTATAAATTTACAAATAAAAAGTATAAATCAAAATCAGTACAAAATGTAAAAAGCCAACGTCACGTGGTGTTCCCAGGCGGTCACCCATCCAAGTACTGACCACGCCCGATGTTGCTTAACTTCGGTGATCGGACGAGAACCGGTGTATTCAACGTAGTATGGACGTTGGCGAAATGTGAACCAAAATACAAGATCAGTATCATAAAATACGTCAACTTATCGAAAAAAAAAACATGAAAATGTTTATTCTAGTTTACTATTACTAGCAGCAATTTTTATGACTACTGTAACAACTTACAGTAAAGCTAAACTATTCGCAACATTGAAATAGATGGCGCTGTTTTATAGAATATTTTTTCATTAAAACGCCAAAAGATGGCGCTGTCACACATTTCAACGGGCGCAGTAAACCATACAAAAATCCATAGATGGCGCTAACGTACAAGATGTTCAATAACATGTTGTTGGGTAGAATGTTGATATTACATAAATTAATAAAACACGTAGTTTCGCAATAATAACTATAATAAATTTACAATGATTACTATTATTCTACATTGTCTAATACCAGAACGAGGTGGCGGGCACTCTGTCCTCTTTGATGCCCATCTCTTCCATTATATCCATTTCAAATGTCCTCAGTTTTGGCGCGAACGTTACCTGTAAAGAAAGCGAATGCATTTAATAAGCAAAATAAACTGTATGCAATAGAATTGCCTCCACATCAAATACAGGATGGCGACTTAATGACCTGCATCCGTCAAGGTGGTGATTCTACTTGATTTACTAGACTTTCGCTATGAAACACATAAGTACATAATAAAGTGAAGGGTGGGCGTTTTGGGGGACTGTCTTATGTAATTTTGACGTTCGAAAAGTGCTGATTCTCAGCTTAGTTTGAATAAATGACTTTTGAATTTGAAAAATTTGAAAGATTCGTAAAACAAAAAGAATACGTGTATCGAAATAATCTGTCTACTGTATAGGTTTTTTTTCTTCTTTTAATTGGATTTTAGTTTCATGGTGAAACTTGTTTAGTATGACGGGAAGAATCATCCCCTTTACGGATGCAGGTGTCTTTAAATCACCACCCTGTATACACATTACATCCTATCCTAAAAGTTGGCAACGTCGCAAAAAGCTGTCAAATATTTACCTGGTTTGATTAATTTGGCAATATTACTGTATGGAAATATGAAATGAGGCTAACTAGTGAACTAAAATGTTGATTATGAAATGCAATAATTGTATTTATTTATAAATTAATATCGTAACACCGAATATTTATTTAGTTATGTAAAAAAAGTATTTGGAAACTTTCCAAATGCCTTTTTACACCTAAAACGGTTACAACATCAAGTTCAGTGTTACAATTACAATTCATTGTTAATATTCTAGTTCACTGTTAGCGATATTTCATACAGTAATATTGCCTAATTCATCAAAACAGGTAAATATTTGACAGCTATTTGCGATTTTGCCAACTTTTAGAATAAACGCTCTTAACAAAGGGCCTACCTTTGTTAAGAGCGTTTATTCTAAAAGTTCCAATAACTAATACTACCTACAACAAAGGATCAAATAGGAACTTGTCTGCGCATCATTTCAAATAGTCGTAGTCGTAGTAGTAGTAGGTGGGTTGAGTTTATTATTTTCCATTTAATTTCGACATGCACAAATTTGACACTTCTTTGGCAGTGAAAATCGCGCTGCGCCATATTAGTTGCCCTTTACCACACAAACGGGCTAGAAGTAGTTTCTTTTTGCAAACCAAACAAAACTATCGCTAAAATCACAAGTATTAGAGTATATTATACCTTAACAGCGCTATCGCCGTTGGTGTCCTTATCTACATTTTCAACATATAGTTCTTTACTCTTGAAGTCCATGGTCTCCTCCGCCGTCTTTGGTATGGGGATGATTCTGCTACTGGCCATAGACACGCGCACCTTGAAAAAATATTTAAGAGATATTAATACAATCAAGAAAAATAAAACATATAGTTTGACAGAGCAGGCTGTTCCGCGCCTTTGGAATGCGCGGCGAGGCGAAGCCAGCGTTGACGAATGAGCGGCGGGACGCCGTGAGCGTTGACGAATGAACGGCCTGCACTACACCCTGTCTCGCCGCGCACATACGGTTTCGATCAAACTCAACATGCTCAAAAGAGTAATCTATTCTATCAGAAAGTGAGCAGGAACATTCTTTGGAATAGTAAAATATTAACATAATATAACGACTCTATTTACCCAAGTGGTAGGCAGAGGTAAACCTCTGTCAAAAACATAAAACATGTGTCAGGATATAAGGAACGAGCCTATTGTTTGGGTTTCTTGCCCGTTCTTCTCCATGAAGATCTACGTTTTGGAACTGGGCAACTAGCTTCAACTTTCTGACTAACTGACCGACTATTTGACAATTCAAAAGTGCCTGTAAATGGTTTAATTGAAATAAATAGTTTGAGTTTGAGTTTTGAGATTGCCATTATAAAACGCAATTTGCAAAAGAAATACCTAACGAAATAACACTATGCCTGACCGGGGAATCCATGCCAGGACCCCATGCTCAGAAATAACGCTTGCAAATATTAGAGCAACGAGGCAACACACAAATGTGCTGCAGATGATGGTTACCATCTTACAAAGCCTTGGTTTTTGAAGAAGAAAGGTTCAGAAATCCTATCATACTGGAAATTGTCGTAAAAATGGAGCAGGTTAGCAGGTTTATTAATAGGATAGCATTATGAATTAAATCATCATTTGGCAGGTGCAATTGGATTGTTTTGCCAAATTACTAAATGCCAAAACACTGCACAGAGTTGATGTATTACAGCTGTTGGCATTGCAATGGTTGAAGTTTTACAAATAAATAAATAACATTTTTCTATTATGCCCCAGTGATGCGTCTTTCGGTGCGACAGGCGTCGCCACGCCACGACCCGACAGTGGCGGCGGCGAGTGCCACCGCGTCAGACGTATTCAGAATATCTTTAACAAAAGTTGCACAACCTTGCCTAGAATCAAATTTCTTTTTTGTTGAAGACATTTTAAATACAAGGCAAGTAGTACATCCTGTCCATTAAGTCTTTATAATTTAGATTTGGGTGTGAAGGGGAATGCGGAGGACTGGGTGTCGTGGCACAGCTTGGGGATGACCTAATAGGTCACAAAACAGTAAACAAAATATACACATTTTCAGTACATATATATATTGTGATCCCTTTCCAAAATAATCAAAACTTTAAACGCTTGTACTGAAAATGTGTATATTTTGTTTAGTGACGTTAAGGAAATTAGAGTGCGCTATGTCCAGCAGTGGATTGCAATAGGCTGACTTGTGATTACTTGTTTATTTGTCTGTTTATTAGAGAGGATGCAGAACAAACAACAGCAGGAATAAGGAATATAACTTCAGACCTTTAGATCCTAGTGGCTAGCATCGCTGGCAGTTTAGAAGAATAACCAACCTTATCTCCCTCCTCAGTAAATCTCCACTCGAACTCAGTCGGTTTCAGAGTCTCGGGGTCCACCAGCTTGACGTCTGTCGTGACGAGGAGAGGCGCCTCCGACTGGATTGTGATGCCGGGAAACTTCTTGTCTTTGCCCACCTGAAATGTAATACATTATTATTATTAATCGCAAGCCGTATGACCGGTGGGATTACCCATCGGCAAAAATGACGAACTTACATTAAAAACTATATACTTTCAGCACGCTTAGCATGACCACAATAGAAAAGGGTTTTGTCGACAGTAGAACAGACAAAATGACTGATAAACAATCACAATCTGTCATTTTGTCTACTGTTCCGTCGACAAAACCCGTTTCTATGGTTGTCATGATACAATATGCAGGGTGAATTTTCAAGAAACCCATCCTGAGTGCTAACTTTTGCTATATAACTCTTGTGAGAAATTTCATGCTTCTAGAAATTATGTTTATTTCTATAATCTTTTATTAGGACACTTTTACATGTCTATCTTTTGGTCAATATTATGAAAGTAGATGGCGCCGGCATTTTCTGTATTAAATGATCCCTGAAAATACCGAAAACGACAGAGGTTATGGTCCAAACATTATATTATTAAGATTTAATGTGATTGTAACAATGCAGGGCCTTATCTGGAAGAGCCTTTTGAAGAAAGAGCCATTGCATCATTGAGTTGACCTGTCCCGACAGAGGGCTTTTGCACAAGCAGTCACTCTGACATCATCATCTGATTCTGAATAAATCTTTCACTGATTTAGAATCCATTGAAAAACATTCTTCACATACATTTCATTTTCATTACACTGACATGCGGTATGCATGACCTTTTGACAATAGCATGCACTGTTTACATTATGCTTGTATTCTCATGAGAGCCAAATTTTATGCAAATGAATAAGCAATAAGTATTTATGTCCAGGCAAATCACTGTCCATTCTAAGGTTGCCTGGAAGAGATCGCGGAAAGCGATAAGGTCGCCCATTGTATATTTTGTAGTGCATAATTATTATTTTTTTTGTTATGTATTTTTGTGGTGTACAATAAAGTATATATATAAATAAATAAATAAATATTGTACTCACAACTCTGAGATGTGTGTTAAGTCCGTCCACTATAACCCAGTTACGTTCCTGAATCACCTGTGACACGAGCCCCTGCTTGCCTTTGTCCTTGCCCACCATTATCTCTACACGGTCTCCTCTGAAAACAAAATGAATCATCTATAATACATATTATAAATTAAAGTCGCTTTTTGTGTTCGCCTGTGTGACCTGATGTTCTCATAAACTATGCAATGGTTTTTGTTGTGGTTTTCACCATAATCTAGAGAATTTATTCCAGAAAGTACACATAATAAGGAAATCTACATGTTTTGTCAAGCAGTAAAAACTGTTTGAAACAGGGGCGGGTCGCAAGTTTGATTAAAAGACAATATATTATTTTAGCCATTTTGCATTACTAAGAAGTGTGAACAGATATCAGTATGGTTAACCAGGGTAATTGTAAACAGAAATTGCAAACATGAAAATGCAGTGTTTGATGAGCCTACAGGGTCAGTGGGTCATCTTAGGGGCAGTACAGTTTCTAATTGCAACTTACATTTTCTGTTTACCATTACTGCAGTTGACTTTATTACACAATACGGTACTTATAACATGTTACTACTTACTAATTAATGACGATGATTTATTTAAAGTGTGATGGCAATGTAATAACTGATAACACTAAGTTTTACAAACTTCTAAGTGTAAACAAAGGTCATAAACAACGTCGTAGTAGTGTAAATACAAGAAAAAAAGATTTTATTTAATAAAAATCTATTCTATTCTTACTTGAAGAAGCTCCATTCGCTAATGGGTTCAATAAATACTTTCTTCCTGTGCATATTGCGGTCATTTTGCATACGAAACTGACTGGTCCAAGGCCTGTTGGTGGTGAAACGATAGTGCTTACGGGCTATCTGAGCCTTCGGGTACTGTGGATAGTTTGACGGGTTCTTCCAATATACCTAAAACGCAAACAAATACACAATTTTGAGGTTATGTTTTTCAAACAAAGAAAACTTTACGTTTCAATAGGATTATGTACCTGTTCATAGCTCCTTTTAACGTAAGACTCGGGGAAATTTGAATATTTAATAGTCAAATCACCAACTTTCTTGGCTAAAAACCCGTATATTCGCATTTTTTTTGTTTTGTTTCGTAACCTTTTCGTGCCTTTTGGAAATTTGTTTGACAGTGACACACATCACAACATGACAGCTGCTGTAGTCAGATGTCAAAAATGACACGACTAAAATTCTCGTAGCGCGCTCCGCCCGCGCTGCTACTGTTTTCGTCGAGTACTCACTCCATTCATCCATCAGTGTTTGAAAGTAAATATTGTGCTTGTAAAATGAAAAGAAACACATACAATTAAAAAAATGGAATTAAAAAATATATATATATTTCGGAAACGAGTACACGAAGCAACTTTAGTCGTTTTCGTATTTATTTCAAGTCCACCCACAGATTTTAAAATTCCTGGCACACAGAGTACTTTATAACATACTGAAATGCTAGCATCAAAGCTCCTAAGTACCCACAGTGCGTGTTTACCTCATTTTAGCAAAACGTGCCGTCTCCACTATGTAGTTCTACTGCAAAGGACTGAATTACTTCTTTATCGTTTCGGTGGCACGACAGTCTGTAAGACTACCTGCCGGGGTTGCGAGTTGTCCGAAAGGGATATCGTGGCCCCGGCACACAGGCAACGGAAGGAACACAGGTGGGTTTTACTCAGTAAAAGTCTGACACGCCCTTCCGCTGGCCGGAGCGGGAGAAGTTATTTGATAAATTCCGACCATCAAAAAAAAAAAAAAAGTGATGACACTAATCGATAGTTTTTATATACCTATGCTGTTCCAGTGCTTCACCTGACACCATCCCGCGCTTCCTCCTTCCAGTTTTGAGGGAATTTATCCAGTTTGTCGCGCCATGGCCCTTGTTTCCTCCTTTATGGCCGCAACCAGTCTCACCGTCTCAGGCATTGGTCTCAAGGCATTAGGTCCGTTGTGCTGTTTGGGCTGCGCTCACAGTTTGTCCAGCATGTGGAATATGTCCGTCAGTCCCATTCTAAGTTGGTCATCTATCCCACATCTATTTCTGGATTCTCTTTGTATAGATCTAAACTTTTAATCGCAACGGAACGTAAATACATAGACAATAAAGTGATTTTTATTATTTTATCTGACACATTCAAATTTTGCTGTTATATTCTATAAAAAATCCTTAAAAAAGTCGTATTCACTATTCAATTTATAGAAAATTACAATTGCGATAACATTTTTACACCTAGGATGATTTGAAGCATACCATTATTTAGTTTTAATTTAATTACGGACTAAAAATGCATTTGTATAATCGCACATAGACAATTGACGTAAATCAGCTGTCCAATATCAGTCGTTGTAGGTGGCAGCACCGCGTCACGTGAATTTTCATGGCGTTGAAGGGCTAGTCCCGAATTGTCTTGTGATTTCACCAAATTATTTGCTGTTTCGAATATTTAGTGATAAACAGCATTAATTTATAAGTTCCAGGTGAGTGTTGTGTTGTAACAGAGTTAATATATGTGGAGATGTTACCGTTAAATGCTTTTGCGCGGGACTGAAAGATGTCAAAGTCTGCAGTGACGGAGTGTAAGGGGTAGTTTGGGGTGAATTTCTTGGGTTAGCTTGCGCCGGGCGCCAGGATGTCTGGCCGCCGAGCGGGCGCCGTTGGACCGGGCTCGGTATCGATTGGGTGCACGAGCCCGTTGCGTCAGCGTTCTGGCTGAATAAACTAGACAGTCGGCCGCTTCCGCGGGATCTAGACTGCATATTCGCAACACAAAATCGATTTTTTGTACAATGAAAATGTTTTCGACTGTACCAAACAAGTAACGTCGGTTGCTACGTGCGTTTTCATTGTGAGTCTTTATAATTAGTTGGTCATATGAGTTGATGGTACACCATCTTGTGTGATTGCAGTGGTGAAGATGACGTCTGAATACTGGGTGATCAGCGCCCCCGGCGACAAGACCTGCCAGCAGACCTGGGATAAACTCAACAATGCCACCAAGTCAGGCAATCTCAGCGCCAACTACAAATTTCCAATCCCTGACCTGAAGGTAATTTTGAATTATTTATTTATCTAATAATTTACAGAAATCCAATAACTACTGAATTTAAAACCTTTGTGAGATAAATTATGTCATCCCATTATTCCCTATTGAGTAATGACTGAAAATGTCCTTGAAGCAATTATTATGTTTTCTTGAAGCTTGATTAAATAATGGGCATATATTAAAGCCAATATAAACTACCAGTTTGTCACATCAAATCAATATAACAGAATCAATCATCTGAATGAGAAAAAGTACAATTCATACTACAACATCCTGTATGGGAAAGATTTTAAATGGCCCCTATAAAACTAGATCAATATTATTCTTATCTTCAAGAGAAGATGAAATCTTATGATGGGGCATAACATCTTAAGGAAGAGTCTTATTTGCTTTCAGGTATTATTTGACTATTACCATCTGTTATCAGTGATACTGATAAGCCAAAGTTATTGATTGAACATTTTTGCTTAACACTTAATGGCCTTAAAATTATGTAGGTCATTCATCTAACAACTGTATTCAGTATGTCATAATTATAAACAATTTGTATGCACAATGGTGTTATATAAAACTAGTGAACATTATAAGCTATGTCATGCATTCCACTATATTTTTCCAAGTTATCAAAACCTCGAATTCTCAGTATTGTTGTACCTCTAATCATTTAATCAATTCTAGAACTGGTCACTGTTGAATTGTAATTGCCAACATATCGGCCACCGGAGCAATCATCTCGGGAAAGCATACACAGTTTAATCAATAGTTTATATAGATAATGGTTTATTTGTGTAAGTAGGTTTTATACAACCACTTTTACATGTCAAAAATAAATTATGTTATAAAACTTGATTAGTTTGGTGTTTCCTACCCGACTACTCTGAGAAGAAAGACTGAAACAAACTCAGAGGTGACAGTCTCTTTTAAAGTCCAGACATAATCTTGCTCAAGCCATATGAGGACCATGTAGATTAGTGTCTGAAATTTTGAGGAAAGAATCACACAGATTTGAGTGGACCTGTCCAGTCGCTGTACAATATTCAATTCGTAATTTATTATGATGCACAATAAAGAGTATTCTGTCATCCATATAAATAGTAACAATAACTGCAGAAATAAAATTATTTTAATCTTATTTCAAAGCTTTTTCTTGTTTTTCCATAAAGTAGGAGAAAATACTTCCATGAAAAGTATCTTTAAGTTCATTTTGCCTAAAAGAATTCTATCTTTAAGTACTTACCAACCATAGATATTTCTTAACTAACTTAACAAACAGAGTAGGTGTTTTAAAGTCCATTTTTTTTTTGTTTTATTTAATTATATTTTTGGTAAAGTCAGGGAAATTAATCAAATTTACTACCAATTTATATTGCTCATAAATTGTGGCATGGCAGGGACATTGACACGCAAACTGTTACTGTACTGTGTATTCTAGACCCCCACACCATAGAAATTTATCTTCGGTAATTAAAAAAAAAACAACTGTTACCTATGTGGTCAAAATGTATGGAATAGCAATAAAAAAAAAATACAATAAGTACTGAATTCATCGAAAAAGCTGTGCGTTGATGCCACCTGTATATTCAAATCACGAATGTCATTATTTTAAGTTCTAATGGCTAAAGCAGGGCATATCAACGTAGTGTGTGATAAACAATTAATTTATACATATTATAAATTAAAGTCGCTCTTCGTGACTGTCTGTGTGTGTGACTGTGTTGTTCTCCCAAAGTATACAATGAATTTTGATGCAGTTTACAAGATCATTTAGAGAATTTATTCCGAAAGGCATAAATTTATTCAGACAATTTATGTGTATAAAACAGTAATATTAAACGAACTTATTATTAATTAAATCTCGATATTATTCAAGTCGTAGTATATTTATAAATATTATATATTAAATATTCATTTATAAAGTTTTATTCTAATTGTTTATTTCTCTTTGTTTCCAGGTGGGGACACTGGATCAGTTGGTGGGACTGTCGGATGACTTGGGTAAGCTGGACACGTTCATTGAGACCATCACAAGGAAGGTCGCTCAGTACCTTGGCGAGGTAAGTGAAGAGTTTTGTTTTATGTACACTAAATAAATGAGAGGGCTTGTAATCCTAAGCAATGTCTGTACTGTCAACCACACATCCATGATGTCAATTTGACATCAGCTCCTTAATTTTGTAGCCAGGTTCACACGGTTCACTTTCGTCGAAAGCGATTTGTAGGCTTAATTGCGAAATACACGATCTATCTGAATCATTTTGAAAAACATTGCTTCATAAGTTCGAAAAAAAATCTGCTCAACAACGTAAATAACGCAATGAACGTTGTTGAACTGTCAAACAGATTAGTCTTAATCATTTACCGAAAATGTGTTACGCAATTAGGTAGCAGACTTTCAGTCAAATTGAACTTCAATTTCAAAGTATTTTTTGTTGAATAACAAAAGTTATTCAACTTAAATCGAACCGTATGAATCATATATAAAATGTTATGTTAACATATAATAGGGATGATGCCTAAGTAAAAAAAATGAAATTCTAATTAGTCCGTCAGTCCTTTGAGATTATAAAAAAATATTAGACACGTATTTTTTGCTTTATCATATTAATAAAAAATTACTTGGATACAACGCATTTTAAGTTGGCGAGTGGGGGTCGCTACGTCACTAGTATGTATAAAATCTACATACTCGTGACGCCATGGCACATTTTAACTCAATGTATCGCCGTTATCTTTAGATTAGGTAAAAAAAGAAAAAATACGTGTCCAATATTTTTTTATAATTTCAAAGGCGGACTAAAAAAAAAAATGTCATCATCACTATACTCAAAAAAATAAATTGTTAGTTGATAAAATTAATTTTATATGTTAATCTTTCTCAGGTACTAGAAGATCAACGCGATAAGCTCCATGAGAACCTTATGGCAAACAACAGTAAGTTATTTTTCTGTTGTTTTCTTATGGCACTAAACATTTATTTAAATTTTTTAAATTCTTCAAAACATATCTGATTGTTTGGTGCCATTTATTTATAGATATTTTTGGAAGTTGAAAAAAGGTTTGACTTAAAGAAATTAAACATAGATTTTAACAACAAAATAGGATTATTTTGCATGATTTAAATAAAATATAGAGAAAAGAGTTATTTATGGCATGTTTGGGAAACTATAGACGAATTAAAGCTAAGGAATTGGGCCTATGATGTTACCAGCATGAGAACTAATTTTTAAAATAGAAAAAGAATGAACTGGTGTAGAGAAATAAATAAATTAAAAGCACAGAGTAGTGCGAAAAATTATTAGCATGTGTCGCTGAATTTCAATGGTTAAATTTATCTTTTATATTTTTCTTATGTTTATTTTTAATTTATTTATTGATATTTACCTATTTTTTTTGCATGCCATTTTTCTAACCACACTGCCTGCGTTTACAAGTCAGCCAGTGTGTTTTTAATTTTATTATATTTTTATATTAATTTGCAATTATACTGTTGCGTAATACCCGAGAATGTTTATTATTTTATACATTTTCTCTCACATAACACATCTCATCTCAACCCCAATAACACACACTTAAGTACCTATATTTGAGCACTAATGTGTACATACTTATGTATAATGATTATTGACGAAACTTGATCCCGGCCTTATTGCAAAGTGGGCACAACTCATATTTTCTAAAAAATGAAATTGATTTGAACAAATACTACAAAAAAAAAACCCAGGTTTCGTCAGTAAAAATACTCAACATAACACTTTTAAAATCAAAGGCTAAGAATGTTGAGTGGACAGTGTTTGTACATTTATTTTTAGTTTGAGGTTCGTCAACGTCCGACCATGTCGAACCTCTTTGCACAACTGCACCTATGTGTGATATGTAAATAGATTTAATGGAATGTATAGAAAACAATTTATGTTGCATATTCACCTTATTGGAATCACGGCTAGCAATATCTGTTTCAATATATTTCGCGTTGCGGCAAGAAGTAATTAGAGACGCCAAGATTTATTAGACAAAATTAGGATGGAACCCATCCGAATAAAGGTAAAATTTATATGGTATTTAACGAAGATTCTTTTCCAAAATTGTTTTTTTTTTAATATTTAGGTAGGGGATTGGCTTTCAGATCAGAGAAAAATCGATTGAATTGCGCATACATTGATTTTTCTTCAAAATTCTAATTGTATCTTTTTCTATAATATTTAATTGAATGCGATACATGGATAATATTTTTATATATGTACATAATGCTTATTATATCACAAAATAGTGTCGCTTTTTATTATTATTTTTCATATTTAATGAGTTTGTTTTGACACAATCGTGTTTAGAATTAATTTAAAATATATTTTAGATTGAGAATGTTAGTTTTTGGGATTGCATTTCAGTGTCTGAGAAATGGAAAAAAGTTTGCGGCAGTGAGTAATATTTTTTTCGTAGTTTATGTAAATTGAGCTTGTTAGTAATATTGTGCGAGCTTCAAATATAATATCTACGCTTCAAATATCTGTATATTATTATGATACATATATTGAAATTAAAGCAATTACTTTCGCTACGTTTATTTTATTACAGAAAATGGTATATATGTAAGATATTATTTGTTAATATATAAATATGAAGCTTTTGGTGATTTTTAGGCGTTATAAATATTTAATAAAGTTTTGAACAGCGACTATACGGAAAATAAGTTTTTATAATATATTTTTTTACTTTGGTGACGGTATGAATATATATTTTTAAGTTAGAGGTTCGAATAAGCATTATATTTCGTTTCAATGGTTTCGTTGTGTAAGTAAAAATGCTAATGTGTAGGATGTCATGTATCAATGTCATGTCTAGGATGTTAACAGTGTGTTAAGTACTTGTGTGTCATGCCGTGTAATTGATTCGACACTTTATGGCAATTATGTCATAACTTTTTTGCAAATCTTCGATCTATAGATGTTTTTATTTAGGTGCACAGCTTATACTAACAAGACGTAAAAGGAATAAGTTCGAGGATCAGTCAGAATTGGAGAAAATATCAAAATTGGTGGATGATCTGTAAATTACTTCAGATTCAAACGATAGATGGTGTATTACATAACTATGACCTCCTCGCGTTCTTCAAGATTTTATCTCTTACTATACAGCCGAATTTAGTATCATAAATTATTTGCTGTACCATATTATTTTTAATATTGATTCTAGCCATCGAGTGTCGGATGTAGGTGAAACATAACATGTATTACATCACATTTTCAGTGTCGGACTTATGAAGAATTGAGATAATGTCCTATCATAGGCTCATAGCGACAGTGAAAGTGTGAATTTAGATCAGATGAGATAACTATAGATAGGATACATATTACTAAATATGTACTGTTACGGCGATATGTAATGGATATTGTACATACATATTTTACTGAAAATAAAAGACTGCGACTTTATACAGTCGAACAAGAGACTTATTGGAGTAGGGACGCGAAATTTTATATTTGTTGCAGCAATTCATCACTCGTTGTCAAAGCAATGATGTTCTACACTTTTAGAGGGTTATCACAACTAGTTATAGTAGATGGCACTCGCAACTAAGTCACGTCATCACTCAAGGACTATATAGTTATGGGATATGAGGTTATTGGAGCATTGTATCTAAAGTACCTATATTATTGAGATTCCGCGAGGTTTCTTGGGGTTATGAGATACTAACTTTCTCCCTAGTCTGGTCTTGTCTTGTCAAACACTAGACTTATTAAAGATATTGTCTGCTTTTCAGATGCTAAGCATAATTTCGATTTTTTCATAAAGAAATCCATATCCATTACATATCTCCATGAGCTCTTAAATATAACCACATATTGCTTTAATATAATTAAATTCCTAGACGTTGTAAGTTGTCGCACATTATGTTGTAATACGTAAGATTACTGAATATAATGTCTCCATACCATAGATAATAGCAATCACTGCCTCACAAGACATTCATAGCTTAGCTATATCAAGCTTTAAAAATTGTCTATGCTTTGCGCTTCTTAATTTTTTATTATTATTTAGTTTATTTATTATTTTTATGAAAATATATTCTTTATTTTGCTCCTGTCCTATACTAAATCCTCTTTATTTTCATCCTAAACTCACAGAAGCGATAAAAGCGATATTTCGATAATCCATTTCGAGATTGATATGAGATTTATTCAGATACAAGGACATAAAACATTGAAATAGCTTTACAGCCGTCATAAAACGATGGATAAACAATGAATAAAAGCGGATTATAATAGCAGTTGTTAGTGAATGGTCGTGGAAGTGTGAAGTAATAAACTGGGAGCTAAGTAGAGGTTTATGAGATGGTTACTGTGATGGTGGACTGTGGCGACTTTAGGCGTGGACTCGTACGCGGACCCCGGGGGGGGGGAGCCGCCGCCCACGCCGACGTCGCCTGTGTGCGACTCCGCGTTCTCGGAGCACCACGGCTGCTGGCCGTGCGAGCACCGCGACCACGAGGAGTACGAGGCCTCGCAGCCCTCGCAACCCTCCAGCGGCCGCAGCTCGCCGCGGTGGGACGAGGACGACGACGAGGAACGCCACCACCATATACTCTCACAAGGTTTAGGAGACCTAACCCACGCCTAACCTAACTCCTTGATTTTGGACGGAACTTGAAACAATTGCAAGTTTACTTTTATCCATTAAAGTTTGGACGTTTTCGGAGAGTATGTGAGTCAAGTTCTATTCAAACTAATTCCCGGTAGGCCCTGTACTTCCTGTTAGTTAGGTGAACGAAGCTTTACACTACCTAAGGTTTCGTTTGTTACGTTCAGCGCTATTTGCAGACGCGAAAGTAGGTTATGTCAAGGCAGTGATTGCTATATCTCTAAATATCTTCGGCTATTTTTCTATTCTTACTGTTTTTGTCTTTAAACAGCAGATGGCGCTGGCCGTATTTTATATTTCGCGAGCGCCATCCTGAATTTTGTCTGTATATTTGTTGGTTAAAGTGAAATAAAGTTTATGGTGACGCTACGAGGATGTGGCTAGGCAACTGAAATTCACAAAATGTACGTCCTGCACCACATTACTCTGTGAATGCGTCCAATTGACGTGTACAAGTAATGTCTATGATGTTTATGTAGTTAACATTAACCGGGCAGTTTGCGAAATTGATTGAAACTATACTCCATTTGAAACAAGATTAGACAAAAAATCGGTTGAACCCACTGCAAAAAAGCTTTATTTAAAAACCTTTTTCACAGTCCGTTCAACCGATTTTGTCTTCTATTGCGTTGGTGGCATTACAAATGGCAGCTGCAGTAAACAGCTGGTATTGTAATCACTTTTTTGCTTTTAATGCCATTCTTATGCCTACGGTATAGAAGTCAAAAACGGTTGAACGGACTGTAAAAAAGGTTTATTTAAATGTCTAATCTTATTTCAAATGAAGTATAGAGATTTCACAGATTGCTCAGTAGAAGCTTTATACACAGTTGAACGTGTTCTATATTTATAGCCTTTTAAGTTATTTTTAGTTTGCTTAGATGTTTAATTTATTAATATTGTCGATGTTGTATTTTTTATTGTATTTTTTTTCCCTTATTTATAACAAAAACGTATATTTATAAGTTATGCCCTTTTGCTTTTGTGCGTGAACGTTGTATCGAGTAGCGAAACTATAAAAGTTGTAGAAAACTTTAATTTTGTGTAGAAAAATCTAATAACCTTCATGATTATTATTTTCAGTTAAAGTTTTATGTATTTTAAAGTTAAAAGGAATCGGAATAATGAATCGTCTGCAGCACCGTATAGAAGTGATACACGTATTAGAAGTGAAATTAAAAAAATACCTATTTAGTGTGAGAGACAGAGAATATCTTCCTTCTCTCTCATGTAACGAAAACGTGACGCGTCCTTGAACTCACTCTGAATTCTTTTCCAATTATTGAATCGCCGCCTAAGAAGGTTCACTTCAAAAAAACTTTTTTTTTATTCCTTTTAACATTTCCAATTTTCCGGTTCATTAAATCATGTTTCGGTCGCCTACGTTATTGGCTAGCCTTATCACGTAGTTATAGTAAAGCTAAAATTAGCTTCTACAAAGCGCGATCATAACCTTGATTCGTCATGTACGTTATTCACGAACGAAATTAATCGCGTTTGGGCCGTGTTCTACTGTTTATTATGACTAAAAAGCGGCCAAGTGCGTGTCGAACTTGCACACGAATGGTTCGGTGCGTTGAAATTTTTCGTCGGTTATTTAAAAAAAAATCTGCTGTTTCATATAAAAGAGCAATACCTACGCGGTCAAAATTTATGGGAAAGCTGTTTATTTTTTTTTATAACTGATGAAAAATTTCAACGTTGGGCATTCAAAATCATGTACTAAATTCATGATAACAGTTTTCGCGTCCCTGCCAACCTGTATAACACTACATATTAAAAAAAAACTTTCTTGTTTCTTCTTTATTTAATTTTAAACTTTGTTACTAAATGTTGTTATAACGGCTATAGTAGTACACATTCTGTGAAAATTTCAAGTGTCTACCTATTACGGTTCAAAAGATACAGCCCTGTGACAGACGGAGGGACTGTGAAGCCTTAGTAATAGGGTTCCGTTGGCACCTTTTTGGTACGGAACCCTAAAAACTATTTATTTGAAGCGAAAAGAACAGGAAAGCGTGGGGGAGTCGTTCATATACGTAATGTCGTATCATTTGTTGCGAGGTGAAAGATTTCTCACTACTCAAACTACAAATCTTTTCATGAAAATACCCATAAATTCTTGGACAATGTTTAGTCTTGGATTTTAATGGACTGGGGAGATTGATGACCGGGGAAAAAAGAGCTGTACGTGTGGAAACATACATTTATAGTATTCTGATACAATTTAACACGATAGATGAAGAATGGGCAGCAAAGTTCGAGAATTTGTCTTACTTACATCTAACCAACTGTTTCAGTTCTGGTTGCCCAAATAAAAGTCAGAAAAGTCAAATCAATTATTTCAAGTAGGCCCAGGCATTTTTGAACGTCAAAATTTACAAGAAAATAGAATTGATTCGTATTGCTTTTTTTTTAAGTCAAAAGTTCTTTAGGCTCGTTGAACGATTTATGGTAGGGGGTAAACCTATGCATTCGCGTCACTGACGCGCCGTAGTGCTATACTTTAGAATATAGATGGCGCTAATACCAGTTTTAAGTTTTCACTTCAGTCGCGGCACTTTTTTAAATATTACTCAAATAAGACTGCAGTAGCTAAAGTACTGATGTTCTGTAGCTCTCTTCAGATAGATTGAAAGCCTATCCCTACCCAACAATATTATGCCTAGTTGCGAAAAATGCGTAGCCTTTAGGCTGGTTTGACAGCTGTCCGGGAGACCCGTACGGGCTCCCGGAACATTCTTTCACAGCGACGCGGATTGCTCCGTACGCGACCCGCTCCGGGTAGATCCCATACAACGTATCGTACTACTCCCTCGTTTCAGAGCCCTGCGGGCGCTACCCGTACGGGTCACCCGGCCAGCTGTGAAACCAGCCTAATCCTACAGACTCTATTATAAAGCAATTTAAACGGCATATTGTTTTTTCGGTTTGCGGCAATAGTCTCGCCCCTTATTACATGGTACTTAAATATAACTGGCCAAATGTGGATGTACTATCGAAGAACTTCATACCTAAGCAGTTTGAAAACAAAATCCCGTGAACACGATGACCACATCTGTTACCGCCCCGGTTCTAAAGCGGCCGAGTGCTGCAAGCAAAAATAGTACTTACGGTGTATAGATATGAACTTCTTCGATGGTACCTTCTATAGGACTGCTTAATCCTTCGGGGAAACAAGGCGTCGTGTTTTTTTTGTTTTATGTGTTAGTGACGTTTATGTCTTAAATAGAATCAACTCATCACGAGGACGTAATATTTGCAGGAATATGATTTTGTTTTTATGATAAACTATTATCTCTTCGCTTATCGACCGAGACATTGAATTATTATAATTCAAGGTCACACAAACTCGATGAACTCAACTCACTAAGTATAACATAGGTACATATTTAGAGACTGGATTCTTAGCGAAAATACCCAATATTAATACATATTATTTAGGATATAATATACTTTTCAATTTATAATAGCGATGATGATAAAAATTATTTTTTTGTCCGTCTGGGTGTATTTTTCTTTATATATTTTTATTGTTTTTTTTATTTTTTTTCATTTTACCTAATCAAAAGATTACGGCGATACATTGAGTTAAAATGTGCCATGACGTCAGCTGTATGTAGATTTTATACTTACTCGTGACGTAGCGACCCCTACCCCCCAACTTTAATGCGTTTTATCTAAGTATTTTTTTATTAATTTAATAAAGCAAAAAATACGTGTCTAATATTTTTTTATTATCTTGCTGACGGACTATTTTTTTTTTTTTTATTGACCCCGTCGTCATCCCTATTGCAATTAGCCAAATAGGTAGTTTTTATAGGAAAATGGACTCAGAAATTTGAAGCAACATATCTGTAATTTTAGGTTTGTGATATACAAATATATTATATCGATGTGGTATATGTGCTTAGATTCTTAATAGTATTATAGAATGTTGTATTTTGCTAACAGAACTACATTATATTAAGGTACTTATATTAAAAGGAACATAGGATAGTTTTAATAACAATAGAAATGACAATAAAATCAGCATGACATTAAAATATTTAGAATAAAATTATGTTATATAATGTAGTTCTAATACCCGTATTTAAACATTAAATACCACAAAAAAAAAAAAAAAATTTTTTTAGTTCAAAATATATTAAACTGTTTTTAAATACTATTCACACTACGCATTTAAATAGCTTTCGTTTCGCTTGATAATATCAAAGTTAATTTTGAATACGGGTAGTAAGCATGGAATTTTGCATGATATAATTATTATTAATATATTATTAAATAGTGCATGTCTCTATATCCTATGGACCCATGCTATGAATGTATTAAGACCCCTGTACACAGGTTTCTTTTGACGACAGAATAATTTTATTGTTTTTGATATACTTACTTGGCGGTGATAATTATAAACGGCATTTTAGCCGTTTAACTTGACTAAGGCCGATCGTCCACGACGCTACTTAAGAGCGTGCATTCTGAAAGTGGGCAACGTCGCAAACATGTAGATGTCAAATATTTCGCTGTTTTGGTTAATTTGGCAATATTACTGTATGGAAATATGGCTAAATATTAAAATTAAAATATTGGTTATGAAATGCAATAATAAACACCGTAACACCGAATATTTAGTTATACAACGTGTAACAGAATAAGCGCAAGACCTGAAAGTAGTTTGCTCAGAATCGGCTTCTGAATCGATTTCCGTCATTATTTATATATGTTAGTTTTTCAGGAAAAAATCTTTTATTTAACTGAAATTAGACCCACCGCGTCATAACAAAGTAATAAGATATTTTATTTAAGGAAATTTAAGCCTTATCTCAAAGGAATAAAGCCTATTCAAATGCATGACCGAATTTGTAGTACGCTCATAGCTGTCCAATGTGTAGTGCGCGTTAAACAAAATAGTTAATCTAAGGAAGCTTAATCCTTATTACAAAGCAATATGTCTAATTTAAATGCAAAACCGAATTTGTAGTTCCGTCATAGCTTTCTTTACACACACATAAACATTGCTTTTTATTACATTTGAGCTAGTTGTTAAAAAAAATGTTAATTTAAGGAAATTTAGACCTAATCCCAAAGTTATAAAGCTTTTTTAAATGCACGACCGAATGTGTAGACCGTATTTAACATTATTTTGTTGAGAAATGCAAAAATACTAGGAATTTTATGGTTCGTTTTTTGCAAATGGAAGATTAATGTGAAAGAGTGAGATGCATTAATTTGCCGTCTTATCCCTTTGACGTTTGATATGCCGACGCAAGCGTCGTCACCGCCCGCGGCGCGCCCGCTCCTTTAGTTATTCGCCGACAGCGACAAGTGTTACCGAATTTCATTTGATTACGCGCGCGATGGCATTCCAGTACACCAATATTCAGTACACGGAGATGGTCAGGACACTGGCTCGTTGCTACGATAATGTCGAGTTAGCGTGTCGAGAGTTCAATGCAAGATATGGCACCAGAGTGAGCGCCAGGACAATGTTAAGTGCAACCCAGCGTCTGAGGGACTCCGGTACCTTTCGTCCTAACACGGCAATAGATAGAGGGGCGAATGTGCGCACTACTCGCTTACAAGCAAACATCCTCAATTATTTTGACGAACACCCAGAGAGCAGCACGAGAGAAGCAGCGCCATTGTTTGACTGCAGCCACATGTACGTGTGGCGAACGTTACGCGCTGATGGTGAACTCCCGTTTCACCTACGACGTTGTCAGGAGCTGACGCCGAACGACTACTTACCACGTCTGGAATTTAGTAGATGGTTGTTGGAGAACTGGCAAGGAAACATCATCTGGACGGACGAGAGCACCTTCACGCGAGTTGGCATTTACAACCAGCATAACCAGCATTTGTGGAGACATGAGAATCCACATGCATGCCGTGTTGATTCGTTTCAGCATAGGTTCTCCGTGAACGTGTGGGCGGGCGTCTTAGGTACACGCGTACTCGGACCTGTCTTTCTACCGAGGTTGACTGGAGATACCTACCTACAGTTCTTGCAGGAAACATTGCCCGAGTTATTGGATGACGTCCCTCTCATCTTTCTAAGAGACGTGTTTTACCAACACGACGGTGCTCCCGCGCATTTCACATGGAACGTTCGGCGGCATCTTAATGCGGAATATGGCCCCCGTTGGATTGGTCGTGGAGGACCAGTGCAGTGGCCTCCCAGATCAGCTGATCTAACGCCCTTAGACTTTTATTTGTGGGGTCGAATAAAATCGCTCGTATACATAAACGAAGCCACAAGTGTCGAAGACCTCAGACAAAAAATCTATCATGCCTTTAGTGTTGTGCAAAGTGACACCGAAGTGCTAAATAAACTAAAATTTAACTTAAGGAAACGTGCAATAAAGTGCATCGAGCAAGGCGGTGGACATTTCGAAAGTCTACTAAAAAGGAGACGAAGAAATAGTGTAGTGTAAATAGTTCAGTTCTGTAAGTACCTACTTACCTTTATCTTTACCGATTTTAATTACTGTAAATATTATGATACAGACTTTGAATATGATATCGCGACAGTTAAGTACGCATCAGAGATAATAAGTGAGTCGGGCGGCCACCGAAAAGACCACTCTACCTACGTTTTCTGATAGATAGTAGACGGGCGAAAAGTTTCTTGATTTAAAAATGCTTCCGTTTTCCTTATCTTAGAATTAAGTAAACAAAATTATTCAAAGCCTACACAGCCTGTAAAAGTGTGATGGAAAGATGGAATCATATTTTTACTAGTAATGTTAGGTCATTGAACTAACGTCCCTACCTAGTGCGTACGCTTGCAGTACCTACCTACCTAACCAGCTGGAGGGCACACGCACGTGTGCGGCGCGCTATTAGTGTGCGTGAAGATCGAGTAGTTTGCTCAAACGTTTCATGTTTAGTCAGGACAACTATTTTATAAAAAATGACTAGGTGTGGTTTAATTAAATTAAATTCCAGATGTTATTTTAGTCTTATAATTTAATATTCTAATTGGGGTGTATGAGCTCTTGCGTTTATTCCGTTACACGTTGTAGATGTAAAAAAAATTTTTGGAAACTTTCCAAATGCCTTTTTTACACCTTACATCAAATTCAGTGTTATAATTGCAATGCATTGTTAATATTCTAGTTCACTAGATATTTGTGCGATATTTCATATTTCCATACAGTAATATCGCCAAATTAATCAAAACAGGTAAATATTTGACAGCTTTTTGCGACATTGCCATCTTTTAGAATGATCGCTCTTGATCCTGTTTAGGCTGCTAGGGCTTATTTTTTAATGTTATATTTTGAATTGTTTTAATTTTTTTATTGTACATTGTTCTCACATATAGAAGCAACAAGAATAATGTACCCAGGATTGTGTAATTTTCTATATTTAAAAGAGTGTCCTTGGAGTTTCTTGCCCGTTCTTCTCCATGAAGATCTACATTTTGGAACTGGGCAACTAGCTTCAACTTTCTGACTAACTGACCGACTATTTGACAATTCAAAAGTGCCTGTAAATGGTTTAATTGAAATAAATGCTTTGAGTTTGAGTTTGAGTTTCAATGGCGAGTAGTCCGTACTGACCGCAAACAATCACACTTCATGATACTTGGCTCGAATGACGTTTGTAACACCCCCCGCTAACCAGCACGGCGACGGCGGCGGGGCGCCGTACGGGAAAGCGGAGGGAATATCGAGTTCTGACCCAGTTGTCATGTTAATTCGCCCGGCTTATAATTAGTCCAGAAGCGATTTTTTAACGCGACAACTTTTTTTCGCGCACTGGATTTTCAACTCTCAGTGTTGAGCCGAGGATTGAGAATCCAATAGTGCATCGCAGTGCCAGGAGCGTCGTGGGCGATGGGCCTTACTTTTCATTTGTAGCATAATGGCAATATTATGCTCATTTAATATAATAATAAAATACTAGTCTCTTAATAAGGGTTGTTTTTATTCAACATATTTTTGTCATTTATTAATGTCTATCTTTTGATAATGCATCGGTCGCTTGTCAAGCCACAAGAATTATAATGTGCTGTGCTGCACCTATTCAGCCAATGTGTACAGGAGTTCTTCTTTTTAGTCTTTGTCTAAATGCACGTTAAGCTAGACTGTTTTTATTTTTTCAGTGTTTGGACCAAGGCTTACATTCGTTTTTTTTGTTATTTTTTTGTTAAGCACTTTTTAATAAATATAAAAAAAATAACTTTTAGTGTACTTAAACATTTTTGTTGTATGTTGATTACTTAAGGATTAAGGATGTTCCTAGTGTTTTGTATTGATTTTAGTTTCTATTATAATTAAACATTAAATATCTGGGTATTAAAATAAAAATATAAAAAATACATAAAAATTATATTTCCACTGGAAAAAGAACATATTTTTGGTGATGAGACGCATACAGTTGAAAAAAAAAATTGACGAAATATGATGAAAAAAAAATTGCCATTCAGATAGTTCGTTTTTTGTTTGTAAATATTTTCTGTTATCTAACAAATACTTTATATTACAGGCGACCTGCCGTCGTACCTAACCCGTTTCCAATGGGACATGGCGAAATACCCGATCAAGCAGAGTCTGCGCAACATCGCTGATATTATCAGTAAACAGGTGGGTGTTGCTTTCATCAAGATCATCATTATTGGCAGCCTTGTCCCACCCACTGCTGATGATAGTCCTCCCCACTTTTGTCCCATGCTTCCCTGTACCCTAATTACGTAATACACGATCAATCAGAATCTGAATCGTTTTGAAACATATCGCTAATCCATTGCTTCGTACGTTCGAAATAAAAATCTGCTCAACAACGTAAATAACACAATGAATGTTGTTGACCTATCAAATTGAAACAGATTAGTCGGAATTGTCAACGAAAATGTGTTGCGTAATTAGATAGCTGGTCTTCCCCGCAGTCTTATATTGCTTTCATATTTGTGTTTATTTTTAGCACTGTATTAAGACGAAATTGTAACATATATCGCCGACCCTGACTGCATAGAGCTCTGGTCAAACTGGAGCGAATCCCGCGCGGGATGCGGGACGATATTTACTCGCGTCGATTGTATCAAATAACTGTATTTGTCCAAATTGGTGCAAATAGTCGTGGGACTTCTTAATCATTAAACGAATTGACGCTCGCAGTCGCGTCCCGCGCGGGATTCGCCTCAGTGTGACTAGAAGTAATCAAAAATTCACAAACGCGTTCATTTTCTCAATCTAAGCAAGTTTTTCAAACATTAAAGGACATAATAGATTTATTTACTACTCCGTGTCAAAATATTTCATAACAGTGATGAAGTTTTCAATGCAATAATAAACTAACATTAACTTCTAGTATGTTTCGATTTTGCTGATCATTACATACCTACAGAAACTAAACTAATGGCTGATGAATGTGTTCTGTTCAGGTGGGACAGATCGACGCGGATTTGAAACAGAAGTCGTCCGCCTACAACTCACTCAAGGGCAACCTACAGAACTTGGAGAAGAAACAGACGTAAGTACCAATTTTCAAAAAGCGGGGAGCCTGTTTCTCATAATTCCCTATAGGCATTACATACAAGATATTTAAAAAAATCTGTACTAACAGATCTATACTAAAAGTATACAAAATATCGTAAAACATTTTAAAAGAGTAACGGTGGAGTTTCTTGCCCATTCTTCTCCATACGAAAACTACCTTTTGGAAGGGGCGACTAGAATCAATTTGTTTTTTTTTTTGACGTTCAGAAGTGCCTTTCTTATGTCTAATTGAAATAAATTATTTGACTTTGACTTTGTAACTAACGTTTATAAAAGGTTTATTAGCCAGTAACCTTCAGCACCAGCCGTTTATGTTTATATTTATATATATTATATCTGCATTGAAATTTTTCGTCTGTTTTTAAAATAAAAATCTGCTGTTTCATAAAAAAGTGCAATACCTACGCGGTCAAAATGTATGGAGCAGCAGTATTTTTTTTATATATGTATAATATACAGGGTGTAAAAAGACACATCACAAAGCCGTAAACTACGCATACTGTACGTATAGCTAAGTAGCTTTGCGCAAAAATTATTGCTGGGAACCGTGATTTTTTTTTTTTTAATAAAAAAAAAACAAGTTTTTATTGCGCGCAATGTAACGCGAACCCACGCTTGAATGAACGGATTCAGTGTTAGTTAAGCTTCGCCCCTACGCTACGTAGGTAGGTACTTGTTGTTCATTGCGTTTTTGTAACTTCAAATGCATAATCTGTTAAGATAAATCTAAAATTCAGGTAATGTTTGTTTGGAAAAAAGTTTCGTATTATCGCATAGAATTCATTTTCGTGAAAAAGTAAAAAAAAAAAATGCGACTTTGACCTTCAATATCTCCAGAACCAGTGGATTCCCAGGTATGGTCTAGTGGAAAAAAATGATGCAAATAATGGGTAGAATATGTGGCTTTCGGCTTCGGAAAGTGTCTTTTTACACCCGATATACTACAACGAACGAAGCCGATTTTCAATATTTTATATAAATATATCCATTTGCTTATGATAGAAAAAATTCTTCATCTTGATAGGTTCAACCACAGATCCCAATTTATGACTATAAAAATCTTCAACGTAAGAAAGCACATAAAACTTAGCTTCTGTTAGTTTATAAAGATTTTGATCCGAAAACCATACTAAAAATATATTTACACCCGGTTTCTGGGACGAAAATTAAACGCAAGTCAAGTGATCCGACTGGCTGTTGATAATTCAATCAGCCTTAAAAATGTATACATTTTTTTTTGTGTTTATTTTCGTTCCAGAAGCCAGGGTTTAGCGCTGCATTTTTTGCGCAGATATTTTGTTATAAATACCGCAAAGAATAGAATGGTTAATAAATTGAAAGTGTGGGTTAGAGCACTTTGCAAGGCCGCCTTAGTATTTATTGGGTTATAAATTACTGCGGGTTATAAATTAGCCCCTATAGCATACTGCTAGCATAAATATTTGCTAAGCTCAGTGAACCTTGTTAATTTACTGATGTACGCAAAACAATTAATTATAGTTTCACATGGCGTACTAAATTCAGCATGCATATTTGATAATGGCTACATCTTACATCCGTTCTTAATGTTAAGTTTAGCAGTGAAAATAATCGACATTATCGATAATTTGCTGCGGCAATTCCCGTATTTTAAAAAACGTCAGCATTCTAATCTTAATCAAAATCTGACAAAAATAGCTCCCGTTTAATTTTATTTCCCGTTTATTTATTTTTTCGACATAAACCTACAAGGGCACTTATGAAACGTCAGAAGCTAGGTGCACGGTTCCAACTGGTCGTTTCTTATGGAGAAGAGCCGGCAAGAAACTCCACAGTTACTCTTTAAAAAATAAATATATTTTACAATGTTTCAAATTACAGTGTTAATAGGTGTACATAATACGCCTACCACTAGATCAGTGGTCGGCAAACTCATTTGTCAATAGAACCAAATATCAATACTATAACGACTAAGATTTCTTATGAGAGCCAATCTTTTCTGTGTGTCCAAACTATCATAATCAATACACTTTTCTACATAATTAAAACGCCCATCCTCTTTCACTCTACAACACTTCCTAAAATTAACTTGCTAAGAAGTAGGATGCCTTCATCATCATCATATCCATGGTTGATAGTAATATAATGAAGGCATCTTATGTACCTACCTGTTTTATTTAATTTGGTAATATTATTGTATGGAAATATAAAATGAGGCCAACTAGCGAACTAAAATATTGATTATGAAATGCAATAATTAATATCGTAACACCGCATATTTAGTTCTAGATGTAAAAAATATATTTGGAAGCTTTCCAAAGAGTTACAGCATCAAATTAATTGTTATAATTGCAATTCATTATTAATATTCTAGTTCGCTAGTTCGCCACATTTCAAATATCCATACAGTAACTTTGCCAAATTATTAAAACAGCTAAATATTTGACATCTATTTGCGACGGTGCCCACTTTCAGAATTAACTCTCTTAACCTTTTCGGTACAGTAAATCATTAATGTCATCTGTAAAATTTTCGTGAAAGTACTTCGGAAATTGAATCTTTGAATTATAATTATAGTTTGAATAAAACTTGATATCTTGCTTAATGACTAAAACCCTGCGTTTATCTACGCTCGCACTCATCAAAATTTTGTACAGAACCGCATTTTATAGGCCAAAGAGCAGCGGTTAGCCGACCACTGCACTAGACTAGACCAACCAGACTCTCATAGAATTATAGTCACGCGATTTTCGGTAAAATGCGAACCCGGGCATGGCCTGCTGATTTAAACCATTATTCTCGTTACAGCGGCAGTCTGCTGACCCGCAACCTGTCGGACCTGGTGAAGAAGGAGCACTTCATCCTGGACAGCGAGTACCTCACTACGGTGCTCGTCATCGTGGCCAAGTATGTACCATCATCATCATCATAATTACAGCTGAAAGATGTCCACTGCTGGACAAAGGCCTCCCCCAAGCACCGCCACTTCGACCGGTTCTGTGCTTCTCGCATCCAGCGGTTTCCTGCGGCCTTCACAAGGTCATCGGTCCATGTTGTGGGAGGCCTTCCAATGCTAAAAGTCACCCAAAGGACAATGGAGAGGCTATGCTTGGAGTTTCTCTACGTGATCGAATCAGAAATGAAGAGATCCGTAGGAGAACCAAGTTTACCGTGGTTGCCCCAAGAATTTCCAAATTTAAGTGCTAGTGGGCAGGGCACATTGCTCGCAGAACAGATGGCCGATGGGACCGAAAGGTTCTGGAGTGGCGACCGCGTACATGAAGACGTATGTTTTAGCTAAATCATTGCAATATATTACTTCTGGGACGTGTTCGTTTACACTTTACAGACACACTGATTATGCAGGGTCAAATAAAATTAGCGAGCGAAACTCCGCTGACGTGATGGTATCAATTTCAAAATATGGTCAAACAAGAAAGCAATTAATTTGATGAGTTTTTTATGGGGTCATCAACCGCAGGTAGTGTAGTTGTCACGGTCAGATCTTAGAATTGACCATTTTAACTGGCCATTTCATGAAATGGTCAATTCTAAGATCTGGACTCACGACATAATCTCTCTAAATATCAGTTTAAAAAATCTTTTTTTTGTGTAAATTTCACAGACGTGGTGTTTGTCGATATCGATACCTAAACACGAAAAAAGAAAATAAAACAGATTTTATCAACTCATACTTCAAGTAACACTACTTGCGTTCGTAGACCCCAAAAAAAAACATCAAAAAGCTTTTTAATTTTATCGTGTTAAGATATTGATATCTATGACGTCTGCAGAGTTACGCTAAGTAATTTATTTGACCCTGTATAGTTATGGTCTGTTCTAAAAGGTTGCACGAAATCCGTAGTTCCGGCCAAAGTTACACACAGCGTTGATTACCTACAGTTATATTCACCTAAAAGTTGCCTCTCTTACTAACGCTTAACTCTTAGATCTTCTGACTACGTTACACTCACTGAATTGGCCCAGCAAGACGGGCCCGCCGCGTACTTGTAGCTACATTCCTAAACTGCGAAGTATTCCATCTGTATTCATTTGGTTTGGGGTCCAACCTGAGAATTAATGACACTACAATTTGACAGTTGTCCCTTCTCTGGATGTGTTTTTGCCCGTCAAATAAAAGTTAATTAATCGGGTGTAAGGTTCACTCCGAAGTTTCGAACTACTTTCGGACGGGCCCGTATCATCGTTGACGGCCTAAGAGAACAGGCCTGAGGTCAAACAAACCTCCTTACAGTACAACAATTTTCTTAATGTTTTTCGGCAAACTTCGTGTTTCGTCAGTGGTCGGAATTCTATCAGTTGCCCTTTGCAATTGGTGCGGACCGGACCCTCTCAATCGACATGGAATATACTTCCAAGACTGACGAAACGAGGGACATTAAGAAAATAGTTGTACTGTACATGATTTGACCAAGATAATATCTGGACTTTAACACGTGTATGTCGAAATCTAAACCAATCTACTCCACAGGTCGAGCTTCAACGACTGGAACGCGAACTACGAGAAGATCACGGACATGATCGTGCCGCGCTCCAGCGTGCTGATCTACCAGGACAACGACTACGGACTGTTCTCAGTCACACTCTTCAAGAAGGTAACTACTACACTGACAGTGTGTGATATTCACGCACATCACGGACATGATCGTGCCACGCTCGAGCGCGCTGGTCTACCACGACTACGATTACGGACTGTTCTCAGTCACACTCTTCAAGAAGGTAACTACTACACTGACAGTGTGTGATAGTCACGCACATCACGGACATGATCGTGCCACGCTCGAGCGCACTGATCAACCAGCACAACGACTACGGAATGTTCTCAGTCACACTCTTCTAGAAGGTAAATACTACACTGACAGTGTGTGATAGTCACGCACATCACGGACATGATCGTGTCCCGCTCCAGCACGCTGATCTACCAGGACAACGACTACGGAATGTTCTCAGACACACTCTTCTAGAAGGTAAATACTACACTGACAGTGTGTGATAGTCACGCACATCACGGACATGATCGTGTCCCGCTCCAGCACGCTGATCTACCAGGACAACGACTACGGAATGTTCTCAGACACACTCTTCTAGAAGGTAAATACTACACTGACAGTGTGTGATAGTCACGCACATCACGGACATGATCGTGTCCCGCTCCAGCACGCTGATCTACCAGGACAACGACTACGGAATGTTCTCAGACACACTCTTCTAGAAGGTAAATACTACACTGACAGTGTGTGATAGTCACGCACATCACGGACATGATCGTGTCCCGCACCAGCACGCTGATCTACCAGGACAACGACTACGGAATGTTCTCAGACACACTCTTCTAGAAGGTAAATACTACACTGACAGTGTGTGATAGTCACGCACATCACGGACATGATCGTGTCCCGCTCCAGCACGCTGATCTACCAGGACAACGACTACGGAATGTTCTCAGACACACTCTTCTAGAAGGTAAATACTACACTGACAGTGTGTGATAGTCACGCACATCACGGACATGATCGTGCCACGCTCGAGCGCGCTGGTCTACCACGACTACGATTACGGACTGTTCTCAGTCACACTCTTCAAGAAGGTACATTCAGTTATACAAATTAGGCTGAGATTCAACACTTTTTTTAATGTCAAGAGATACAAAAGACAACCCTGAAGTCGTAATTTTTTGACAGGGAGACGCTATTGCGAGGCAGTTCCTTTTCTGATACAGAAATATTGGCGATTTTAGACTTATTTTATTTAACAGGCCTGGTTTTCTATCTCGACGACGTAGTAAACACCTATTTTGTTTTTAACCGACTTCAAAAAAGGAGGAGGTTCTATGTTCGTCTCTATGTATTTTTTATACAGATCGGCAGGGACACCGACGCGAAAACCTTTACCATGGATTCAGTACATGATTCTGGAATCCCTGTATTGAAATTTTTCGTCGGTTATTAAAACAAAAAACAGCTGTTTCATAGAAAAGTGCAATACCTACGCGGTCAAAATGTATGGAACAGCAGATTTTTTTTTTTTTAATAAATGACGAAATTTTTCAATGCTGTGGCGTTCAGAATAATGTACTGAATCCATGGTATCAGTTTTCGCGTCGATGTCCCTGACAACTTGTATATTATTATGTTCATCGATTTTGGACCGATTTATAAAATTCTTTTTTCTACTATCACAGGTGGTAGAGGAGTTCAAGCATCACGCTCGTGACCGTAAGTTCGTGGTTCGTGAGTTCTCGTACAACGAGGCCGACCTCGCCGCCGGCAAGAATGAGATCACCAAGCTGGTCACCGACAAGAAGAAGCAGTTTGTGAGTACAGTCACAGCCAAAATACGTTCGTCAACTTAACCTATTGACCTATTATTATTTGGACAAATAAACATCTATGACGTGCAATGATATATAAAAAACAAAAAATGAACCGTATGCATCCCTGTCCGTATGTGTATTTTACTGTGTGTACATAAATAATAAAATAAATATATTTTTGTATAAAAAAAAAAATTGTCCTTTGTGGATAACATCTTAAAGGAAGGAAAAAAAGAAAAAGTATTTATTGAGACTCTCACAGAAAATTAAAACCACACTAAACATAAATAAAAAACAAAGTATCATTAAAAATTTAAAGAAGGCAGTCCTATACGAGGCCAAAAGCCAAAATCTCAGCATGATGCTGCGACTTTAAAAAAAAACAAATGTCGCAGCACTGGTATTCTGATAGGGCCCGTAGCGACGTCTGAGAATCTTCGCTCCTGGGGATCTACTCCCTAAGTGAAATCCGTAGTTTCGGCCGAAGGTTACGGGAGCTTCGTTCTCCGTGTCACTGTCCCCCTGGCTCTTAACCTGATATAAATAGAGCTCATAATAACATAACATTGTCTCCGCAGGGTCCGCTGGTGCGATGGTTGAAGGTGAACTTCTCGGAGTGCTTCTGCGCCTGGATACACGTGAAGGCGCTGCGTGTCTTCGTCGAGTCCGTGTTGAGGTGAGCTTTGTAGTCACCGATAATTTGTACTTAATCCCACCAAAAAAGCCTAGAAATACTTCGCACATGGTAAGAATTCAGACAGTGTTCTGTGAAACTGACTCGCTCACAATATCTTGGATAATTTTGTAATGCATTAATAAATTCTATTTTGAACTAATCCTACCTCTTGCACAATAATTTTCATAAAATTATTTAGTTTTTTTTTTATATAGATGAAGTATGGGCTAGCAAAAAAGTATACAGGTCGGCAGGGACATTGACGCAAAAACCATGGATTCGGTACCTACATGATTCTGAACGCCCCTGCGTTGAAATTTTGTCGTCGATTTTTTTTTCTGCTGTTTCATAGAAAAGTGCAATACCTACGCGGTAAAAATGTATGGAACAGCAGTTTTGTTTTGAAATAACCGTTTTTTTTAAATACGGTTTAAGTTAGAAGTTACGGTATAGATAAAGATTCATAAAAAAAATTAACATTTTTTTAATTGGTCCTAAAGGTATTTTATGTCGTGTACATTGAGTGGCCCTTTGTAGTTTTTTATTTTAATTAATGTTAGTAGTCATTGTTTAAATGAAGTGCGCTGCTTTTTTAAGGCGACTAAAATGTCACGGTGTATATACAGGGTGGATTTTTGAAATGGGGCAGTAAGAGCAGCTATCTTAACCGTTGTAGCTATAGGAAAACGGTCTTAGGAGACTGTCCTTAACTTTTTGAAACAATTTGATCTGCATTCAGATATTTGGAAAAAAAAGTACAGTCAGCAAGAACATAGGCAGTTTTCACAAAAACTTTTTTTGATGCTAATCGTTCCTGTTTCTTATAAGGATCAAAAGACTCTATGGGACCAACTGAGGTTTGAGTACTAGAAAGGTCAGAACCATACATTTTGTGGGAAATGATAATCCTACTTGCTCATCATTATCAGTCTCAATACGTCTAATTTACCCGCATATTTGATAAGTTTCTGACATTTATTGTTGCTGAGATGAGATTGCAACTTGAATTTGAACGTTTCTTGAAGGACCAGGATTGGTTTTGATTCCTGCATAGTTACGTTAACTTACTGCGTTATGTGACCCTAGTACTCGAAGCTAAAATAATTATTAATAACATACATTAGACACACATTTACACATTCACATACACATACATTACATACATTATACATATTACACATACATACATTTTTACATTATTTTTTTTTCACATTTTTTTTTATTGACTCCTCCCCCCACAGATACGGCCTGCCGGTGAACTTCCAGGCCGTGGTGATGGTCCCGTCGCGCAAGAACACCAAGAAGTTGCGCGAAGTGCTGCAGTCGCTGTACGCGCACCTCGACCACTCCGCGCACCAGAACACGAGCACTGCCGCCGACGTGAGTACCGAACTTCTACAGCTTTCTAAAGACAAGCATGCGCTTCGGGTCTCTTCGTGTTTCCGAATTAGCACGAACGATGCGCCGCAGAGTAACTCCCCACAGAGGCAATGCGTTTAAGTTTTGTTCAACCGCTCCTTGCAGCAGTGCAACTATCATTGCGCGTTTATATGCAGTTTCCAGTCTCTAGCGTTACCTACTCCGGTCCCAATAGTTTTAAGGAATTGCATAGAGTTGTTATTCTATACATTTCTGTCATCATGGTAATACAAGATAGGCAAGCCCTTCCTTGGTGGTAACAGCTTTATAAGAGATTTCATGATAGCGCGTTCGTATTTCCGAAGTTAGACGATGATTCCCGAAGCGCATACTTTTCTTGGGATACGTGTACTTTCCGAGCCACGGTGGTGTCAGTATGGAATGGATGGCCATCCGCTACAATGATCATCCTCAATCCTAACTAATATTAAAGTGTTTTGTTACGCTTTCACGCTAAAACGGCTGAACGGATTTGGATGAAATTTGGCACATGAGTAGACCATGACCTGGATTGAGTCTTTTTATCCCGATGTTCCACAAGATCGAGAATTATGCGGGTGAAACCGGGGGCCCGCTTCTAGTAAAGTTATATTCCTAATTTTATTGATGTCATGTTTCAGAACGCTGAGCTGGCGGGTCTCGGGTTCGGCTCGTCCGACTACTTCCCGTACGTGTTCTACAAGATCAACGTGGATATGCTCGACAAAGCCTAGTGCGCGGCGCCGCTAAACAATACGCTATATTAGGTAAGCTCAGTATTATATCATCATCATCATTTCAGCCAAAAGACGTCCACTGCTGGAGATAGGCCTCCCCCAGGCACCGCCACTTCGACCGGTTCTGTGCTTCCCGCATGCAGCGGATTCCTGCGGCTTCACCAGGTCCACCTGGGCCTTCCAACGCTACGTCTTCCGGTACGCGGTCGCCACTCCAGAACCTTTCGGCCCCATCGGCCATCTGTTCTGCGAGCAATGTCCCTGCCCATTGCCAGTTAAGTTTGGCAATTCTTCAGGCTATGTCGGTTACCTTGGTTCTCCTACGTATCTTTTCATTTTTGAGTCGATCGCGGTAGGGAAACTCCAAACATAGCCCTCCCATTTCCAATAAAAATCCCATTCAAAACCTTAAAAATCACACAGAATTAACTGTAAATTTTAACCTTACTTCATTAATATTATTACGTATAATTTATTGCATACTTAAAAAAGAAAAAAATAATATTATAGAACGCAAAATAAACGCAATTACAACTGCCAAGTTACTACTAAATGCCCTGCTGCTTGAACTGTCAAAAACGCAATTTCGTGATGGCCCCTTAATAAATTAAAAATATTGTATTCATTGCGTATACTCGGCTCTGGGACAGACTGGATGCGGAGGGCGTAGGACACGGTGTTGTGGCGCAGCCTGGGAGAGGCCTATGTCCAGCGGTGGACTGCGGTAGGCTCAGTTGATTGATCCATTATGTATGTATACTCATGTGATATTGTTTGTTGCAGGTACTGTTACCAGGTTCTTCATCTTGTGTGTTCGACCAACCGTATTGGTGACACAATAGCATGAAGGTTCATCGTACAATTTATTTTACTTTATACAACATATCTAAATAAATATCTATCCCCAAATTACTGCAGGCCCTTGAAAATATAAAATAAAAGCATATTTTTCTATATGTACAGAGTTTTTTGAAAGCTTTTTTTGTGACAACTTTAAATCATATTTTTTCGTTTTACAATGCAGGTTATTGGTATAGATGTTTGTGTAAATTATATAATATGTTATTTATAAATAAAATGCCATTATGAATTGAGAAAAAAAAAATTGTTGCAATAATCCTGATAAAGCTTACGGCTTGATGTTTTTGTTGAATGTTAAAAACCTGTTTAAATGAATTGATTTCAGTATTATACTTGAGTTGCGTAGTGTAGCGTAACGCATGCAATGAAATGAAATATTAAACGTAAATAACATCAGATGTAAAGCTATGTAAATAAGAACATTCCTCATACATGTGTGTAGTACATAATAAAATATTATTCAAGTTACTGTTTTTTGTCGTTTTATTTTAACACTGTTTTGTTATATAACCAGGGGCCTTACTATGACGTGTTAAAACCATCACCTTTCCGTAATAAGGATAGTGCTATTCGTCCTGTATAGCTTAATCTCTGTCTCACAACGGAAAGGTGATGGTTTTAACACGTCATAGTAAGGCCCCAAAATATCAGACTTTCGAGCTTCTGATGACCCCTCGTAATGTATCTTTATTGTGTGAGTAAATTATCATACAATGTACCTGTGCGGTTTTATGTGTAGATTTTTAATTCATATTTATGGCACCTCTTTAGATCATGATGAGCTATACGAACATAAAAAATTTACCTAGGTCTTAAGGGGAGACGTGAAAATTGATTCGGTGTTACAATGCAATAGAAAAAAAAACTTGCGTTTTTCTTCCAAACCCAAGCGTGTGACTGACACTGGCATGGTCACCATCAGGGATTTTAATTTTAGTAACACAAAAAAATTGTCGCCAAATATCAGAGCTATCAAGCAGCAGCAGCTTCAGCTTCGATATAGCAGTCCAAGTGCCATATCGAAGATTTTTTCAAAAATACGCGAATATGGGCGAAATGTGGGTGTACCATAGGTACACCTCTGCCTATCCCTTCTGGGATTACAGGCGTGATGTTAGGTTATAGAAACACTCTGCGTCATAAAAATTGCACCTCCGAAAATAAGTTCCAACATGTCCCGCCATCAACGAATACATTAAACCCAATTAATATTGGTATCAATTCAAAGTATATTTAACTACCTTTAAACACCACAAATCTCATTAGCATGTAACGTTAATTATATTTTTTTTTGTTAATCTTATTACAACGGCCACTAAATGCACCACTCTACAATGGTATAAAACGGGCCACCCGGTTCAATTGTGGGTCGTCCGTCGCTAGTCGTTCTCGTTGGGCCTCCCCTAGGCAACTGGGGGTCTCACCTGGCGGGGACAGACCGCCGAGATGTCATGAAGATTGCGGCGCTGTATGATTTAACGTCATGGCGCGCCTACAGAAATATTCATAGCAACTATTCACACAGACGCAACTAAACTGCGTCATTGCAATAGGTTGTCATAGGCAATCAAAGTGAGGGGCCCATATTAGTGGGCCACCGTACAGCCTCCGCGGGCGAGGGGCGAAGCCCGGCTTCGCTCGGCACGCCCCCTTGAGGGAGCTTCGCGAACACAATGTGGGTCATTCGTTATCCAACCTTTGAAGTGAACACACGTGAACAGCTACAGCAAGAAAAATACCCTTGAAGATGGATACCACTGCAGATGAAGCCGCTCGAGTCATTGCACTACTGCAATCAGGGATGCGACTATGTGATAGAAGAGTATATAAGAGGCAAGGGGGACGATTCGCACATGCCTGTATTCAAGAGACAGTGGAATACGGGGTGGCTCGTGCATGTTCTGGGGCGGCATGTCAATCGACGGCAAAACGAACCTTGTCTGTGTTTCTCAGACTGGAAGTGCACGCGGGCAGGGGTCGCTGACTGCTCCTCGGTACATAACAGGGATTTTTGAGCACGTGATCCCTTATGCGGGTTTTGTTGGCAGTGGGTTCATGTTAATGCACGATAACGCCCGGATGAACTGAAACGGCGAGTACGGGCACGTGATCCCGCCCCTCCCAGTCTCCAAGACCTCCAAGATGCCGTCGTAGCAGAATGGGACAGTAACTGAAATCGGATTTTAGATAATTTTTTATTTAACTGACGCGTGTCTAGTAACAAGTTAAAATAGCTATGTCTACAAACTGCTTGATTTTTATTCCAATTCAATTTGAATAAATGAAAGAAATTCGTTGCATGGCCATTGATATACTAAAAAACCCAAGATACACATTCAGCGTCTCAAAACCGTCCGCAAGAAAAACGTGCACAATTGAGAATTGTGCGCTCATATCAAATAGTAATATTAGTATCACGTCGCTGACGTCACTGAACGCACGTTAAAAATGCCGAAGTGTTGCTTGGAAAATTGTAAAAATATTACGTCAAGAACGTTAAAAAAGGATGGGATATCGTACTTTCGGTAATTTAAAGAGTTTGTTGATTTGTTTATGTTGTTTTTATGACTAAATATAGGGAGCAACAGGTGATTTTGATTTCATTTGTTTTAAAATTTCACTCAACAGTCTAAGTATACTTAATACGGCAAATTTCAATGGCCGCTTTTTCAGCGTAAGAACAATGCATTACAACCTCCTTTTAATTTAGTGGTACAATACAAATTGACCCTGTTCTTTTGAATAGTCGATTTTTGACGTGAAAACGTCTTAAATTAGGTTGCGGCTCGGAGTCACTCATGAAAAAGTGTAACGCCCGCTTCCGTCTGTTACGATGAGTCACCGCCGATAAAAAGACGTTGTCACGTAAAATCTTCGCCCGTAAAACCGACTTTACAGGCAACCATTGTTTTTATTTTTTTAAATTATTTATATTAACTTTAGTACATATTCTTGTATAGTTTTTAACCGACTTCCAAAAGGAGAAGAGGTCATCAATTCGAAGATTTTTTTAAATGTTTTTATATTGATATTTTATGGGCCAAAATGAGTAGGTACAACCCGGGCGCAATAACTTGACACCTGGCTCGAAACTCGACTCCCCTCCCGCTAACGTCCTGCAGGACGAGAGCGGGGCCTCGCGCGGGTTAGCGGGAGGGGAGTCGAGTTTCGAGCCAGGTGTCAAGTTATTGCGCCCGGGTTGTACAAACTTAATTCTTTTTATGGTCTTTGTAAGATACTCTCTGGTTTTAACCAAGACAGTATTATGATAATTGTAACTTTTAAGTTTTAACCTAATTAGTTATTTAGTTTCGATAACAACAATACTTACTATTATAAAAGTATAATTATGTATTTGGAACTCACATAGAGTTTTTAAAATTTACTTACTTAAAATTTTAAAAACTGAAAGTACTAAGTAAATGTATAAAAAATTAAAAGTATAAAAATATATTCGACTCCATGCCTTGTCCTACCGGCAAACTTCGGTCATAAAATTTTATTGCTTTGTAAAAACAACTTTAAAACATGCGCGTAAGGTTGAATTTCCAAACAAGTATGTTTATATCATGACTATAACTACCTACCTACGTATAGTTGGGGACAGTTTTGAGTATTCATTTTGTTCGAGACTGTGCATCTTGGGTTTTTATATAAGTATCAATGTGCATGGTACACAAAGGTAACCAATATAAAACAGATTAGTACAGATGGTCACTCCCGGAAAATTATTTAAATAAAAAGTGACTCTTGCTACAACACAATAAAGTGCAATTCAGGTCGCACAGCGCTAATTACCTACAGTTATATTCACCTACAACTTGCTTCTCTTTCTATCGCGTAACTTATATCTTCCGACTAAATTACGCCCACTGAATTCGACAAGTCAAGCCCGCCGCGTACCTACTTGTAGCTTCATACCTAAAATGCGGAGGGAACTATCTATAATATTCATCTGTGCCAATAATTAGTTTGTTTATGTAACTCACAAACAATGAATAGAAACTAGGACAACTAACAACTTCATTTTGTGATTTTACAGTGTATGTAGCCAGAGGCTAGGAGGTAAAACATACTTACTGATTAAATTGGTAGGTATAGCAATTAATTTTCCTTTAGAAGTCTCTAAAGGAAAATTAATTGCAATACCTACCAATTGAGATACCAGACTTGAGATTTATTATTCTTTCCTCTTTCAAGTAAATGTTTAATATTGAGCATCTCATAAGTTATCATGTAAATATTTAAAGATAGGATGGCGTGGAATCACAGCAGCACAATGATCGCTGTTAGATCAATTACTAGAAAAACATTACATTCTTGTATTTTCTTAAGGGTTTAGCACATAGTATTTTATTATCCATGATTTGGCAGATGTGAAAATAATACCAAGTATTTATTTAGGTCACTGGGGCGGAGTATTTAAAACAGCCACATCACATACATTACCTTTATCCTAGAAACAGTATAACCACCATCCACGCTCGGTGAGCCTATTGACATTAATTAACCAGCCACTGGTGTGCTACTGCGAAATTGAGAAATAATACTGCCCTAGCAGGGGGTTGAACTCAGGACCACACACTCAACAGACCCACTCGAACAATGAGACAGTTTTATAGTAGTTGGTCGCAAGGTTGGCTAGTAAAGTAATCTAGGTTCTAGGCCCACTGCTTCACTCAAGTGGAGGTCGAAAATTATCCCATGGGAACATACTACCAGGATAAAATATATTCTGTCCTAACCCAGGTCATGGTCCACCGGTACAGCAAATTTAATCGAAATCCGTTAAGGTGTAAAAGGAAACAGACAGACAGAGTTAATTTGCATTTATGACATTATATTATATTATTTATTTATTAGGGATTATTGACAAGGGCCTAGTCCAACTAACCTCTGATAAACCTTTCGGGACGGCAACCATCACTGGGTAGTTAGTAGTGTGGCGTGCATAATAAAAGGATCAACGCAGTTATAATAATTGCAACAAGCTAGAAACCATCAAGGTAAACAAACCAAAAAAGTTGATGTTAAATCATGAAAAAATCACTTTATTTTTTTTAAGGAATGCTTACAAACAATCTTACGAACTAATAATACGAAGCACATTAGTCATCCCACTCGTGATCTTCTGTTTTATTGTCATCTTCCAGGTTGTTAGGCACTGAGTCACCTCCCTCATCCATCCTTTTGAACAAAGAAGTCAATAACTTCTTATTTAAATGGTCTGTTAGACTTGTCTCCCTTGGTGGTTGTTCCGGAATGTTCTCGGGGTTCACAGGCGCAGTTTTATCGGGTTCTGGCATTTTGGAAGTGATAAATTATTGCGGAAATCAGTAACTAAAACAATGACGACTTCAACAAAAAATAGTAAGTTGGGTAATGCGGCCGAATTAAAGGATGAGAAAGTGAGGCATTTTAGTGAACAAGTGGGTACATTTTAAATTGATCGGATTAGAGTTCGAGTTTGACAATTTGTCGAATGGCTGATGTCAATGTTGTGCCAAACTCATTGCGTTTTGTTTCGCGACTCGAAGAATTACGATGGAATTAAACAATAATAATGTGTTGTGATAAAATCTTAATACAGTCGAATTGATATAATTAAATAATAATTATAAACAAATCCGTACGGAATTTTGTATCTACTAGTACGTCTGCACAATTTTTAAACGATTGCTATTTCTTATTGTCTCGTCGTATCCCAAAGCTAACAAAATTTTGAAAGAGCTTTGTTTTTTTATTTAATTTTAATCTAATTAGAATATAAAATAATAAAAAAACAATAAAATCTTCTGATTATTTTTGATCGCAGCACAAGTTTTGTTTCGTAATTTCGTCGCGTTCATAATTTTTTTTTGCTGTCATCCCGTAATAAACGTTTCAGCCAGCGACATTTTTCGTAGGCTGGTGTAGAATTTGGCCAAAGAAACGCCCTGAAAAGTTAGTATTCATCTCCAAATTTATGTTAAACGGTATCATTATTAATTGATCGGTCATTTTCAGTCTATGTGTAGAAAATCATTGAAAATTTGTGCATCAATGTCGGCTAGTGTAATGCTCTTACATAACTTGGAATCTAAGGACATAACCTGCATTTCGATCATCTGATTTTTGTGTTTTATATTTCAGAGCCATAAAAATGTTGGGACGTGCAGCACCGGGTGTCTGCCAAGTGATGGCTATGGCTAACCAGCAGCAGAACAGGAACATGGCTACACTAAAAGCCATTTCCATCCGTCTGAAGTCTGTAAAGAACATTCAGAAGATTACCCAATCCATGAAGATGGTGTCAGCTGCTAAGTGAGTACCTAGCCTTATTTAACAAGTATGAAATTAAAATTTTGTAAATGGAATTCTGATATAAAATTGACTGATTTCAAATCTGTCTGTCACCTCATTGTCTGTCAGAGTGTCAGCCACTATGATCATAAAAAACCAATGACATTAAATTAATAAGAACTTAAAATTAATCAAAATTATTAAAACAAGAACGCATGAGTTTACTGTGTAAAAAACCCTTCTCTTCTTGGGTCCTCAATCTTTGAGAATTCCTTCCCCAATTTTATTTAGGAAAAAATACAAAATTTCAATGATGTTTCGGAAAGATTGTTCCAAATTAATATGCATTCGGAAGGTATACATAAATATGGCGACATTCGGTTCCTGAGCAATAAGGAGTTCTATACTTATAGTAAAAAGCTAAAATCAAAAGAGATAAGACAGTGCCCCAAAACGCTGGTCCCTGCCCTTCACCACTTCCTAGTGCTTTAGCTGGGAAGAAATGGTGCAAAAAACTCCTCAACAGTCTGTAAAGTTCGAGGAACTGGTAGTGATAAGCGGATTGTGCACATAAGATGACTACAGAACTTTTTTTTTTTACATGATTGTTGTTTTTAGATGTTGTGTCCAACAAATATTTGTATAGCCTGCAGCTATCAAAAAGCATTTTGTCAACAATTTATAAAGCAATTTGGTAAAGAACTGGTAACTAATATAATAAGGAATCTTTCATTTATCAATCGGTCTAAATGGGGCCCATTTAGAAAAGAAAGTGCATAGTCAATTGACTCTTGAGACTAAATGCCTCGTATCAAATTTTCGCCTATCTCCATTCCAGGTGAAAGGCATCCACTGCTGACTATAGACTTTCCCCAAAGAATCGCCATATCAACCGATTCTGCTGTTTCTCTCTTGTCACCAAGTCTGTCGGCCATTCAAAATTCAAAAGTCATTTATTCAAACTAGGCTGAGAATCAGCACTTTTCGAACGTCAAAATTACATAAGACAGTCCCCCAAAACGCCCACCCTTCACTATCTTGTGTGCTGCTGTCTTCCATTCATATACAACCTTAGTTTTTGTTTCCCCTAAACCTCTTCTCATTATTATGAACAACTTTCACAATGGGACCAACACTGAAATCGCGAAAAAAAAACAGCTGTTCCCTACATTTCGACGAGATATACGAACATAAATGTAGGGAACAGCTGATTTTTTTTTGTGAATGAGTACAATGACCCCTTAAGAGGTTTAGGGTAAAAAAAAACTAAGGTTGTATATTAAACACACACATACATAAATGCACGCCGCTTCTACCCATAGGGATAAGCAGACACCACAGAACGCCATCTGCTACGATCCTTACATACTCCTTTTGGTTCGTTTACGTTCATACATCTGATCATACATGGGCGCCGGTTGCGAGTACTATCTACAATGACATTTCTGAAGAACATCACCAATAAGGTCCATTACCAATAATTATGCCCTTCTAGGGCGTCCTCTATGTCAGTACAATATGCTTATATCCTTGTTTGCAGGTACACCCGTGCTGAGCGTGACTTGAAGGCCGCTCGCCCTTACGGCGAGGGAGCTGTCCAGTTCTACGAGAGGGCAGAGGTAATGTTGGTCACATGTTGTTGGCTTGTTAATATAAAATATTTTTGCTTATTTTTTTTGCAATTACAGCAAATCATTATCTTACTTGAAAATATTTATTTTATTTTAATTATAAGTCGCTTAAGTAACGCATTGTTACAAGTAGGATAATGAGTGTACTTAGGTGGTAACTTAAAATTACATGTGATTGTTATGGACCCTGTTCGGCATAGCTAAATAGTAGGAGAGAGGAAGTCTTCTGAAGTAGAATCTAATATTATTATATTGTTTTTTTATACACATATAGTTTACTGTACTAGTACTTATAAGATTTGTTAGCACTTATATTTTGTCGTTTAAATATTGTTTTATTTATTGGTGCCAGGTTGCTGCCCCCGAGGATGACCCTAAGCAGCTGTACATCGCCATGTCATCCGACAGGGGTACGATTCTATTTACTTAATTTTTTCATTAAGATTTTTGTATAATATTGTCGCCTATATTACGCTGGCATTGATTACCCTCACGCCATTTTCACCTTAGAAAAGAGAATAACGATTTTTTTAAGTGAATTTTATTAGGCGGCGATTCGAGAATTGAGTGTGAATTTGTGCGACGTACGAAGGCGACGGAAAGGTCCTGCAGTGCTATTCTGTAACCATCTCACCGTGAAAACTTAGGTGAAGTGAGCTGTCATTCCACAGGGATTGACACTATTGACAGCTCACTTCACCCAAGTTTTCACGGTGAGATGTTTACAGAATAGCATGGCTGATCTAAGCATTGCGCGTGTGCACGATACATGACTCGTACAATAGGGGTGATGCCTGGGTCAAAAATAAAGAAATTCAATTTACTCCGTCAGCAAGATACTAAAAAAAAATTAGACTCGTATTTTTTGCTTTATCATATCAATTAAAAATTACTTACATAAAACGCATTAAAGTTGGGGAGTGGGGGCTCGCTACGTCACAAGTAAGTATAAAATTTACATTCAAGTGACGTCATGGCATATTTTAACTCAATGTAATCTTTTGATAACGTAAAAAAAATACGAGTCCAATATTTTTTAATAATGAACGACGGACAAAAAAATTATTTTAGTTATCATCCCTATAATTCTCGTTCACTCATCGAATTGCCGACCAAGTTTCACTTCAAAAACTAGATGAGGTGTTTCCTATCCGACTACTCTTCTTCAATCCTGAAACAAACACAAGTCACAGTCTCTTTAAAAATCCGGACATTATCTTAGTCACATCATGTGACATTTCGCTAACAAATCGTCCCGTTCCTCGTCAGGTCTCTGCGGCGCCGTGCACACCGGTGTGTCCAAAGTGATCCGCTTGAAGCTCGCCGAGCCCGGCGCGGAGAACATCAAGGTGATCTGCGTGGGAGACAAGTCCCGTGCTATCCTTCAGCGTCTCTACAGCAAGCACATCATCAGTGTTTGTAACGAGGTCAGTAGCATCATTGGCTGAAATCTAACTGTCATAAATAATGAAGGGCAGCAACAACTTTTACCTCTGTTGTTTTAATAATTCTCACATAAAGGAAATATTGTTTTGACAAATACATTTGCTTTCGGGTCTGATATAACCGGCATGTCCTAGAACCAAAAATTCGAAGACATTTTTCATCCGCGAATCCGTACTGGGCCCGCGTCGTGGATTTAGCACATTCCCGGAAACTCACAGATACAGAGGGGAGGCCTGTGTCCCAGCAGTGGGAATATTATAGGTTATCCTATACTATTAAATGAGCAATATATATATATTTAATCATGTTCTCGAAAACGGCTCTAACGATTTCGATGAAAGTTGCAATACTACAAGTTGTTCTAATTAGCTAGGTCTCATATCTGGGAAAATTAGTTTTCTGTGTTTTCACCTGAGCTGAGCCCGGTCGCGCAGGTACTGTTATGTGAGAAACAGAATACCTTGATTTATATACTCCTCATTTACTTCCATCTTCCTACAAGTGTTTTCTTAGTTTTACACAGATTTTCCTTCAGTCTTTGGAAGGACTGATTTTGATTACGGGTTAAGAAAAATTTTCATAGGGCACCAGTGTAGGGGTAGCAAAGTAAATGTAAGTTAAGGCTGAGATTTTCATTGTTGAAATGCTCCAAAAAGATTCAGTGAAAAAAAAAATTGTAGCAGTAATCCTATCTATCATTTAGAACATAACATATTTACACAAACTTCTACCCCACCAGATCGGCCGCAAGCCACCCACCTTCAACGACGCGTGCAAGATCGCCGATGCCATTTTGAACTCGGGTTACGACTTCGCTTCGGGCAAGATCGTCTACAACAAGTTCCGTTCCGTCGTGTCCTACCAGCAGTCCGACCTGCCGCTCTTCAGCCAGAAGGCTGTGGAGGTGAGTACCGCTGCGATATAGGCTGCGCCTAAAGTTAAAGCGTGGTGGAGAAACTTTTCCACCTTCTTCTGCATAGACCACTGCGGCCTGTCGCATAATTCTCTGATAATTATGTAGACTTTAAAAATAACACCACAGGTACGCCTCTGTCTAATCCCATGGGTATAATAAGCGTGATGTTATGTGTGTTATTTTTAAAGAGTCTTGTGTTATATTTTGGCGTTTTCTGATGGTGGTTATAAGATAGGAAAAGCCAAGTCCATTTTGAACCAAAACTAATAAATACATCCTTTCAATAAATAAAATTACGAATGAAAATGGACTATGTTTTTGGAAAAACAACTTTAATATCGAAACGTAAAGTTCAGTTTCCGCTACAACTTCAAACATTTTTATTACTTTTTCAATGGTACGAGTCATTCTGAAATCAAATTAATTTACACTTCTGTAAAGTTGATATTCGTTTAAATGGAAATACCAACAATTGGAAAAAAGGAGTTTATGTTAAATGTTTAGTTTAAAAGACATGCAAATATTTTTTCTAATGGAAAAGATTCATACAATTGCAATAAAATAAAATCACATCAACTCTGCAACACTACGTCTTTTCAAAATTCTACTATAAAAAACTTTATTTTAAATCCCCACATAGTGACGCTGTCTGTACCCCCATGGATATATGAAATGAATACCAATGGATAATTACCAACCAAATTTAATCATCACAAATCTCTCAAATTCCAGTCTGCACCCAAACTGGCGACCTACGACTCTCTCGACGCGGACGTGATCCAATCCTACATGGAGTTCTCCCTGGCGTCCATGTTGTTCTACGCGCTGAAGGAAGGCGCGTGCTCCGAACAGTCTTCCCGTATGACGGCTATGGACAACGCGTCCAAGAACGCCGGCGAGATGATTGAGAAACTGACGCTGACCTTCAACAGAACTCGCCAGGCCGTCATCACCAGGGAACTGATTGAGATCATCTCTGGTGCCGCCGCGCTTGATTAAATGCAGTCTTGAATCGTTTTGCTGAGATTTGGGTGTTTTTTTGCTAGTATTTTTTGTTATTTTGGCGGTGGAATTCGTTTATTTATGATGTATGAAAGCCATACTAAACGAATTCTACCGCACTAAACTTTTAGTTTAATCAGTTCTTTTTTACGAGAAAAGTTTTGGGGCATTTATCCGATCGCGAATTTTTGACAGCTATTTCAGCGGGAATATTGAAAATTGATCTCAACAAAACGATGTAGAACGAATCTGATCAATATTAACACAATATTTATTATAACCGTTTCAAGTATAATATTTACAATAGTATGTATTACGATGCCGACATTCCCGACGGAGTGTGCTGTGTTTCGGTGGAAACTCACGCAAATATCGCTTCACTGGTTTCAACATCTTTCACTGAAGTATGGGACACTCTGCTCGATACATTGTGTTTGCGAAATGTTGTTATGTAAGGATGCAGTGGTGGTTAGCAATAAAATACCATTTTAGAAGTACTTGTTTTATTTTTTGGAACTAAGTTCTTTAACGCGGCTTGCGGTAGGAGTTCTAACTGGTCGTAATGAAAAAAGCGTTATGCCCATAGATGTATTATTAAAACTAGCGTATAGCGCCAAGTTTTTTGGAACGGGACTTTGGAAAGAATTTCGTTCCTGACTGGGCCCCGACCGCACACGTTTTTTTTACAAGGTCAATGTACGGCATTTATATCAATACTAGCTTTATCCGGCCCGGCTTCGCACGGGTAGCACTAAGTACTTATCTACGGCGTACCTACCAACCTACATAGTACATACCTACCTAGCTACCCTATCTAAATACATACCTATTTATCGGATAACGAGATATAATCAAAAAAGTTGTAATTCTTCATAATTTTTGAATTGTCGATGTTTTATATTTATTTTGACGATATAGGGAAGTTTTATAAAAGTGTGGCTGTAATGGCTCCTAGACACAATGCCGGCGGAGTGGCCGTCGGGCAAGACGCGGCGCGCCCGGCCCGGCCGCACAAAGGATCGCAAAGGAAATCGAGGCGTAAAAGCCGGGGGCACGTGCCGCTCGGCAATGCCGCCGGCACTGTGTGTAGCGGCTTTTATTTTAACATTTTCTGGTATCTTACGACTTCCATTCGAATGAAGTCGCAAGCAGAAGCTAGTTTTTACTAAATTCCGACGGTTTTGCAAAACCGCCAATCAACACACTTGACCTCTTTCCTCCTGCGCATGTTGTCAAAAGTCAGAATTCACAATAATTACTGTCCATTATTTTATTTGAGTGACAAGGAGCTCGTGGCTAAATAATAACAGCCGCACGGGTCGATCGAAGGTTAAGCTACGCTTGCCGAGGTCGGTCCGTGGATGGGAGACTATTTATAAAATATCGAGACCCATCCGTGCCTGGAAAAACACGTGAAGCCGTTGGTCCCGGCTGTCATTCGTAGATCTTTGACAGTCGATACGGGTCTTCAGAAGCCCGAAAGTATTACAAACAGTCTTACCGCGTGGTATAGATAGTGCCTTCCACAAAGACGCGCCCCACTCCGCTCCACTCCGTACTAGTACAGCTTACAGTACAGACATCGCGGAGTGGGGCGCGTCTTCGTGGATGGCACTATCTATATCGTGTTACCCAGTAACTGGGTTGTAGAGGTCAGATAGGCCGTCGCTGCATGTAAAATACTGGTATTCAGCTTCATCTGGTTACACTGGAAGCCGACCTCAATATAGTTGGGAAAACGCTAGGCAAATTGATTGATTTTGATTTGAGTGGCAAACTATGTGGGGAAAAAAAATAAGGCGTTGTAAAATAAAACTCTTAAATACTCGCTGTAAATTTTATTCTAACTTACACTCGAAATTACATGGCAGTCTTAACGTTAAAATTATTTTAAAAGTCGTGAGCTCGTCACAGAAATAACATGATTTACTACATTTTGGTATCAACAAAGTGAATATATTTACAATATGATTGTATGAATTAGAATTATGATTATGACACATCTAGTGAACATAGGATCACATACCATCATGTCCGTAACACACTTACAATGGCAATGCCATTCATTTGACAGTTCAACAAGATTTCATTGCGTTATTTACGTTGTCGAGCAGACACATTTTTATTTAAGAAGCAATAGATTAGGAATCTCCTTCAAAATCCTTCGGATTGCAATTGATAGTGCGTTAAGCAACTTGAGGGCTACACGTTGCACCACAGATTAATTAATATAAATGGGACACTCCGCAAAATCATTTAAATAAAAAGCGACTCTTGCTACGACACAATAAAGTGGAGTTCAGGTCGCACAGCGCTAATTACCTACAGTTATATTCACCTAGAAGTAGGCTCTCTTTCTATCGCGTAGTTCTTATATCTTCTGACTACGTTACACTCACTGAATAGGCCCAACAAGTCGAGCTCGCCGCGTACTTGTAGCTTCATACCTAAACTGCGGAGTGTCCCGTCTGTATTCATGTCGTTGGATGAAACTTCTGAATGCTAAGCAAGGTCTGGGCTGACACAATTTAGATAATCATCGACACGCTAAAAACCGGGTGTTGGATTTACTTTGCGATCAAACAAAGAATAGGACGCCCTTTGCGTACTGTTCGTACGAAATTTGCGCCAACGCATTCTATATAAACTTACAAATGTTAACTTACGCGACGTAAATGCAGTTACCACCGCTACCGCTTAAGGGTATATAATACCTCAAATTGCTTAGCATGATCCACCTGTTATATCGAAAATACTGCAGTATTAGTTTTGAAATAAATATATGTTAATGTTTCACGAAAACAAGATTCCAAAAAAAAATCGATAGAAAAAAAAACAAAGTTACTTCCGAACCGAACAATAAACCGCTGGTATTAAAAACATACTTCAAATTAGATCATGAACCTTGCATAATAACTGATCTAACTATAAAGCAGACTACGTTTTTTTTTATTACCATTGTTTTCGCCCTAAAAAGCAATTACCTAAACTCTTGGCGCCTTAGAGCCGCTAGCACCCTATCCCTTATCGGATAAAGTGCCGCAAGCGGCATAATAGTGGAGCTGCCTCGGCCCGGCTAAAGTGCTGTAAGCATTGTCACTGTCACTTGTTATTTTGTTTGATTAAGTCTCCAAGACCGTTATATCCGTCCTTTGTCGAATTCGTTTAGGCTTTTGTTGTACTCCCGTGTTTTAGAAAAAATCTGGGTTCGTGACTCCTCTCTCTGCAAGTGCGGGTTGGTGGAAGGAAATCTGGATCACAATTTCTTCGAATGCTCGAACAACGTTCCACCTTTAGATTTATATAGCCGTCTTCCTAAATTTAAGATCCCTCTTCCAACTAATTTCGTCCTTACTAACATTTTCCTCTCCAGATCTGCTTGTGGCGCTGATGACATTCATTCGTCACAATAACATTAAGTTATGAATTTTTCTATTATTATATTTTATTTCTATTTTATGCATTACTTATTTTACAATTGATTATTTTATGTTGCGTTTTTTTGATGGAACGGAACGCAAGTGACGTCAAATACTATGTGAATAAAAATCTATTCTTTGCTAAGTGCTTGAAATCTCACTTAGAGACGTGTGATTTCTGCTTGAATAAAGCACAAAATATAATTTAATTTATATGACTTGGGGCTAAGACACCTTAAAAAACAGATGTTAACAGACCAGCAACGTGGTAAATGACGTCACATCATGATCGCGACAGAAATGTACATTTGAACTGTAGTAAGAAATTATTAGAGTTTCTTAATCGTTTTGAGCAACAAGAAGTGTAGTTAAATTTAACTTGTAATACTTTTCATGTCTATTATTGATTTAGAGAAAAAACAAATTACATGCATATTCCATAAAGGTAAATCCTATTCTCATTTTGATCGCATAGTAGCACTATTATTTTATAGTAACGTGTTTCTTGTTAGACATTCACAGAGTTCTCTACAAGGATATGTCGGCGCCTGAATGACATTGACAATAATCACAGAAATTGTATTGACAGAACAAGATGGCGGCGTTAGTTCCGATTTTGGCCACGCGCCACAATAACCTTGTAGCGTTGTACCATCAAGGAAGGTCATAACTAACCACCGTAGGGACTATTCTTGCTTGCAGCGCTCGGCGGCTATAGAACCGGGGCGGTAGCAGATGTGGTCATCATGTTCACGGGATTTTGTTTTCAAACTAGTTAGAAACTTCTGTGATGGTACATTGGTCAAGATACTTTTTCAGTTCCAAATGTAATACGCTCACATGGCGCTAATATTATCTATATATTTTTTTAATGTTCTTTGTAAAATGTAAAAAATCTATAAAAGATTTTACCACATTTCAAGTGGAATATTTCAACATGATGATGCATACAAAAGACCTCCAAATGAAACTATTAGCTAAATACTAAGAAAGATATCCAAACATGTCCTAACGTAAAACATTGCATAACAATAACTATTAAAAACTTCATATATTATAATTATTGATCTGTTTATGTCACTATAGAGTAAGTATTATCACGCTTTGATTTCTTTAGAGGGTAAGCACATATACTATAATGAATTAAATAACTAAGTACGACTGTTGAGTGTAGGTTTCTGGATTATTTTGGGCAGTGTTAGTGAGCTTTTCAATAGGCTCCATCTCTCCTAAACTTACGTGAAACACAGACATTGGTTAGGAAACCCCATTAACCAGTTTTTCAGAGTTTTGGGCGTATTTCGTGCCAATTACGACCGTAAATAGCCTTATAGGCAACATGGAATAAGCTCAATTTATTATGAGTAATACTTTCAGCTTCCCTCTGCAAAAATAACGTGAGAATACATACAAATTGATATACATAGCGTGTAATAGCACAGTATTGAACGCGTTCAGGCAGTTACGTTGTAAACTGTAATTATTTGTAATAAGCTACTATGTACAGACCGTGGCGCCGCCTGCGACGGATATAGTATTCACACATTTTCTTACCTGAAAGAGAAATAAAAATAATTAGTTCAATTCAAAATTCAAGTCATTTATTTCAACTAGACTGAGAATCAGCACTTTTCGAACGTCAAAATTACATAAGACAGTCCCCTAAAAACGCCACCCTTCACCACTTCCTTCACCTAACCATGATCTGGAAAGTCTTATGTTACTAGGCCGGGTGGAAGGAAAACGCGCTCAGGGCAGAGTACCGGTGAGATGGTCAGACGCGATTAAAAAGGCTGTTGGAGGCAGCATTTTACCGAGCGGTCCACAATTCTTGTATTTATATGGATGTCAGCACACGGAACGCGTGCGCGGGTCGGGTGCGGAGCGGTTCGGGTCGCGGGCGGGAGTCGCGCCCGCGCTTCGTGTGCCGACTGGAAGATGTCGCGCAGGTCGGGCGAGTGCACGCGCACTGGGTGTACTCACCGGCCGTGACGTCACTCAGCGAGCGCGGGCAGGCGGGCGGGCGGCGTGCGCCACACGGCGGAGGAGGTGCGCTTGAGGCGCGCGCGCTCGATGTTGGGGAAGATGTCGCGCAGGTCGGGCGAGTGCACGCGCACTGAGAACAGCCGGTCCACGTGCGCGGGCGCCGTCTGGGTCTGGATGTACAGCTGTGCTTTGCGGGCCTGTGGAGGAACAATGGTGGTTGTAGAATGATATAGTTACTAGCGACCCACTCATGCTACGCACAGGTGCAATCTACTGATTTGATGTGGCTGCATGTCAAAACATCGAGATTTGTATGCTATATCCTGAGTCAAGTACATATTAAGTTATTATACACATAAACCTTCAGAAATGAATTATATAAATTATGATAAAAACCGCATCAGAAGATCTAAGCGGTCTGACAGACAGACACGAAATGCAAGTTTAATATACACATAATATGTACAGAAGAGGCTGTGTAACCATCATTACGTAGTGTAACTTTTGCCATTCAAAGTGCGTCGTTAAAATTACATTGTAATTGGAGTCATATTCAACCTAAAATAATTTCTTGCAAAATGAGCGTACCTATGGCTAACGTTTCCATGGTTATTGGGAGTTTTAATAACAAGAAGGCACTCAGTCGTCACTTTCGCTTTTCGCGTATGTCTGTATGTCCGCGTTGTTCTTATAAAATATGCAACGGATTTTGATGTGGTTTTCAACATCATTTAGAGAATGTATTCTGATATAATTCTTTTATATTAAACGTAAACGTAGTACTGAAACTTGACGTTTTGTCAAGTCGTGAAAAAAGGCACTTTTTTTTGCACTTACATGGCGTGCTCTGACTAAACTGTTACAGATAGATAAAATTTATGTTCTAATGGATTGTATATCTTAACAAAATCAACAGAAAAGTCCACGAAAGCATGTCTATCTTCTAAGTATGACCGACACTAAGCATTTTTATCTTTCAGAATAATAATAATATAATAGTTACCTTGGCCGTGCTCCAGTCGGGCACGGGCCTGTCGACGGGCTCCTCGTCCTCGTCGGAGTTGAGGTACTGGAAGCCGTCCGCCATGTAGGCCGGCGACAGCGCGCCGCGCCACGCGCCCGGCGTGCCCGCGCCCTTCAGCGGGGTGTGGGCTGGGGGATAGAGGGGGATACGTTAGCTAATTCGTCTTCACACAAGGTCCCCATATCTTTCTAGTCTTCCCTGTGTGTTGCCTTCTCTGGCCATAAATTTATGTAAGTCATAACGCCAGCGTTTGCCAGCCTCTCGGAGACGACGCCCGATTTCTGGCACCCACTTCGTGACGACTCTGGCCCATCCGGTGAGTACATACATCCTACATACATGGCCCGCCCAATCCCATTTCAGTCTAGTAGACTTGTGTCCCACATCGGCGATTCCTGTTTTGGAGCGTAACGTGGTATTACGTATTCGGTCGCTGAGTTTAATACTCAATACTCTCCGCTCCAGCACCCTTCGGCAAACTTCGAGTTTGAACTTGATCAGCATGCGTAACATGACAACCATAGAAACGGATTTTCTACAGTAGAATATACCAAATAACAGATAAATCACAATTGGTCATTTTGTCGATTCTTCCGTCGACAAAACCCGTTTTTATTGTGGTCATGCTACGCGTGCAGGGGTTTTAGACTTAGTCAGGGACCAAGTTTGAACACCGTAGGTAGGTTAGGATGGGCAGAGTGCAAATTTCGATGAGTTTACGCTTCAAGGAGAAAGGTAGGCCACCCTTCATCAGCGACTTCATAGACCAGTAGCTGTTCACATTTAATTAATGTGTACAAATTATTGTGAAACATTTTAAAAGAGTAAGAGTTTCTTGCCCATTTTTCTCCATAAGAAACTACCTTTTGGAAGAGGCAACTAGAATCAATTTCTAAATTTTGACGTTCAAAAGTAACTTTCATGTGCTTTATTGAAATAAATGATTTGACATTGAAATTGTCCACATGGTACTTAATTTCACTCGCGACGTCCATCGCGAATGGAATTGAGAGCGTATGGCCAGTAATAGACGATTTTTTGTTGCAAGGCATTATAAAGTGGGTGTCTTCGGGTGAAAATCGAAGCTAGAGGGTAGTGAGTGGTTCAAAGATTCATGTTTTCCACATTATTTTTCAATGGGGAATTTTACCGGGTAAGTACATGGGATGCGGGCGGCCGTCGTTTAGCGGGTGTCTATAAGTGATAAATATGCTCCCGGTTGAAAATTTGTCATGGATTTGGGGTAATTATGGTACTAAAAATGTGGATTTTAAATAGGAATAACTTATTTAGTTTCAATAATAATAATTTTTTAACATTACTTTTTGGTAATTTTGTTGCAGTACCTATATGCCCTGGCGGATCCGATATTTTTTTTACATATTGTATACAACCTTAGTTTTTCTTTACCCTAAACCTCTTAAGGGGTCATTATACTCATTATTATGAACAACTTTCACTATGGGACGAAAAATGAAATCGCGAAAAAAAAAACAGCTGTTCCCTACATTTATGTTCGTATATCTCGTCGAAATGTAGGTAAGTAAGTAAGTAAGTAAATTTTATTTGTTTAAACATGGTGTACATGATACATTGCATGCAGGATAATAATAGGATACGAAAAGGAACACGACGAAGGGAACCGCAGATTTTTTTTTCGGGTAAAGAAAAACTAAGGTTGTAATGTAGATAGATAATATCAGTGATGCCATCAGAATTAGAAAGTCTTATCTTGTGACAAAGGGAGCTTGTAGAATACGGTAAATATACTTACATTTATCTTCCATTCTATGTTTCATCTTCTGTTTCTCTATGTACTCCTTTTGTCTCTTCTCGATTTCTTTCGCCATTATCGCCGCCTCCTTCTTCATACTGTAAAAAATTTGAATTTAAATAAAATAATTTCAATTTTGCTCAATTTGACCCGTTAGTCTCGGCTGTCATTCGATAAACTTTCATAGTCGTTACGGGGCAGTCAGAAGCCTGAGAGTCTGACAACCAGTCTTAGCGCGTGGTATAAATAGTGCCTTCCACGAAGACGCGCCCCGCTCCGCTCCGCTCTATACTGGTACAGCTCACAGTACAGTCATCGCGGAGAGGGGCGCGTCTTCGTGGATGGTACTATTTATATCTTGTTACCCAGTAACTGGGTTGTAGAGGTCAGATAGGCCGTCGCTCCATGTAAAATATTGGTATTCAGCTGCATCCGGTTAGACTGGAAGCGGACCCCGACGTAGTTGAGGCTAGGCAGATATGATGTATAGATTAGTGACTCATAGATGTTTCGATTTATATCCATTTCCTTTTCTTGTTAAGTGGTACTTGTTGACCGGCTTACTCTGTCCTGCCTATACCTATTAGCATAGTAATTTGAAAACACAGCAAAAGCCCATATTTCAAAAACAGTTTCAGAGTTTCTTGCCGACTCTTCTCCATAGGAAACGACCAATTGGAACCATGTACCTAGCTTCTGACGTTTCATAAGGAACAGGGTGTAAAGTTCACTCATCCCCCATAGAAGAGGCGTGTCTGGCGGGCAACTGCCCAGAGGTTGAAGTCGGGAGCTTGTATATATCTCCATCGCGCGGTAAACTCTAATTGCGCGATGCAGAATTTGTGTGACGTCAGGTCTTTGATGCGTAGTTCGCATGTGGCGATGTAAATGCCGCCACATGAAGGTTTAAGTGAATTAAAATAAAATAATTAGAATGTTCCACTGACGCGGCAGCCTCCTCCAGCTGTTTCCTCCGCGCGTCGTCGGCTCTCCTCTGCTCCTCCGCCAGTCGTTGTTGTCTCGCTTGTTCCTCGGCTCGTCGCCTTTCTTCCGTTTCTGCTACTTTGCGGGCTAGCTCTTGCTTTTTCTGAAAGTAATATACATAACATAACATCACGCCGTATTTCCCCAAGGGTTAGGCAGAGGTGTACCTTTAGTATAGCTTGTCCACTCTGAAATGACGCGCCCCACTATCGCATTACCCATAGAAATCCGCATTACCGTGTGCGTAAATGCAGTAGTGGGGCGCGTCATTTCAGTAACAGTACATTCACTAACAATTCCCCGAAGTAGTCAACAAAAATAAGCAAATAATGAACATACCTAATTACTAATAAAAATGCCGTCGAGTTGTTATGAATGAATGGCAAGTAAAGCTACAGCTAATAACAGCTATCTATCTATCTACTCACACACACACGGCTGCGCACCGCGTCTGCCGCCCGCCTTCTTTTGTCAAACAGAGATAACAATATTCCAAACGAATTTTGCACACATCTCGACTTGTAGTTGCGAGCCGTGCTCCCGGGGAGCACGGCTCGCAACTCAAAATTCAAAAGCCATTTATTCAAACTAGGCTGAGAATCATCACTTTTCGAATGTCAAAATTACATAAGACAGTCCCCCAAAATCGCCCACCTTTCACCACTTCCTAGTGCGTTAGCTGGGAAGAAGAAGTGGCGCAACAAACTCCCCAGCAGCACAGCTGTCTGTTCAGTTGGAAAAACTTGATTCTATAAATAATGCTTTAATGCAAAAATAATTTACATTAGCACAAATTGCAATCAACTCATAAAATAATAAAAACATTTTAATGAGTAGATTATGTCAACAATAAATGAAAACAAAATTTAAAATAAATTGACTTACAGTCAAATAAAATAATCCAAACAACTATATGAGCTCATATAGCACACTTGTTTGTTGCTTGGGGGGGGGGGGGGGGGGTTTTTACATTGGAGTAGCTTAATTAGTCCCAAGCCTTTTTGTCGTCTAAGTAATCTTTAACTTTATAGAAACCTTTTTGACATAGTTTCTGTTTAATAAATGATTTAAATTTATTGAGGCTCAGTTCATTCAGACATGGCTTGGGAGTTTGTTGTAAAAACGTATACTTTGGTTCTTTATAAGGCAAGGTAGGTCATTAATATATACGAGGAATAAAAAAGGGCCAAGAATTGAGCCCTGCGGAACTCCCATAGTGACAAGCGAACCCGGGAATCGCTTGCCGTTAACGTCCACTCTTTGGATCCTATTATCCAAATATGAAATAAGAAGATCCAAGGCAGTGTTTCTAACACCATAGTGATGCAATTTCCTGACCAATGTATCATGTGAAACACAATCGAAAGCCTTAGATAAGTCACAAAAAATACCTAGGGCATCATGTGACCTCTCCCAGGCCTCAAAAATATGTGAAAGAAGCTCAACACCAGCGTCGGAAGTCGAGCGACACCTTGTGAAACCGAATTGCTTACTTTTTAAATAACTTATGTTTATTAAAATGTCTTTGCAATTGATCTAGCATCAATTTTTCGAATATTTTACTAAAGGTGGGAAGCACAGAAATAGGTCTAAAGTTCGTGGGGTCTGATGTGCTGCCCGATTTAAACAAAGGTATTATTTTACTACTCTTCATTAAGTCAGGAATTACACCACAGTCAATACATTTATTAAAAATAATTGCTAATTCTGCCGCTACAGATTATGCATTTTGCAACCTCTACGGAATTTCCCCATAGATTAGCAGTTTATTTTACATTGAGTGTATTGAAAGTTTTAATAATATCTCGAGCACTAACATAGTCGAAATTAAACTCATGGTTACAAATATCAACATTTTCTTTCAAAAGGAACTCAGCAACAGTGGGTGAAGAATTTAAAGATAGAACTACAAGTCGAGATGTATGTACATCTATCTCTTATGAAAATCGTTGAATCATGAACTGTTTTCTTATAACATACCCTCTCAGCTTCCTTCAGCCTCTCCAGCTTGCCCAGGTCGGCGTGCGCCTGCTTCTCCTGCCGCTCGCGCGCGGCCGCCTGCATGGCCGCGCGCCGCTCGCGCTCGGCCGCGTCGCGCGCTGCAGCTGCTGCTGCCATCTTTTCCTCGCGTTTCCTGTGACAATGACGTAGTCAGTTGTTTATACAAACTATTATTACATTACGTTTACAGTAATAGAAAAAGTAATTTTATAGTAGAAGAAACCAGACAACGAGCTTCCTCTCACAGAGAGGCCGATTACGCGCCTAGAAACAATACATAACAAACGTTACAAAGATTTGGTAAAATCAACATCTTTATTGACTCAGTTTAGGGAATTAGAATCGTGGGAAGAATGTGGTGCGTACCATAACCCATAATAACGCCTTTTCAATATCCACGGAAACAACAAACGTTAACGTATTCTCTGCTACAAGCATTGATATACTAAAAAACCCAAGATACACATTCAGCGTCTCAAAACAGTCCGCAAGAAAAGAGCGCACAATTGAGAATTGTGCGCTCATTTCAAATAGTATCACGTCGCTCGCGTCACTGTACGCACGTTAAAAATGAGTGTGTGCGAAGTGTTGCTTGGAAAATTGTAAAAATATTACGTCAAGAACGTTAAAAAAGGATGGGATATCGTACTTTCGGTAAGTTAAAGAGTTTGATGATTTGTTTATGTTGTTTTTATGACTAAATACAGGGTGGCAGGGACATCGACGCGAAGCCGGTTACCATGGATTCAGTACATGATTCTGAGCCCCCCTGCGTTGAAATTTGTCCCTGACACCCTGTATAGGGAGCAACAGGTGCTTTTGATTTAATTTGTCTTAAAATTTCACTCAACAGTCCAAGTATAATACGGCAAATTTCAATGGCTGCTTTTTCAGCGTAAGAACAATGCATTACAACCTCCTTTTAATTTAGTCGTACAATACAAATTGACCCTGTTCTTTTCAATAGTCTTTTTTTTTAAATTATGTTTTTATTTTTTTTAATTATTTATATTAACTTTAGTACTTTTTTTGTATTTAGAATTAAAATAATAATCTTGTTTAGTTTTTAACCGACTTCCAAAAGGAGAAGAGGTCATCAATTCGAAGATTTTTTTAAATGTTTTTATATTGATTTCCTACTTATTTTATGGGCCAAACTGAGTAATTCTTTTTGTGGTCTTTGTAAGAATAGTCTCTGGTTCTAACCTAATTATACTCGGAATTTTAATTCGATTCCAGATTTGACAATTTCAGTGTTGCAACGTTATGACAAGTACTAAATAGTGACGTTGCGAAATTATTCGATATGGAAATGGAATATTTCCAGATCGATTCTTCTCGTTTATAATTTTACTCTCGTAAACTAAGTATATCAGGAAATTAAATATTTCTGAACCGATAATTTAGTTTTGACGATTAATTAACGATCTGAGACTTTTCTTTTATAATTGTGTGTGAAATAAATAAAAAAATGTGATCATGAAGGAACATGACAAATAAAACAGATAGATGTATGATGGTAATAATTTATTTTATAAATTGTCGCCGTCATCGCTATCGCTATCGCTGTCACTTTCTGTAACATTTATTATAAATGTGTCTGTGATATTGTCGATTGTTTATCGATTTTTGTGTTCATCACTACACTATTATATGTGGTATCATTATTTCACAAAATGACAGTAGCTAATGTCAAATCTGGAATCGAATTAAAATTCCGAGTATAGTTATTTACTTTCGATAACAACAATACTTATTATTATAAAAGTATAAATATGTACTTGGAACACACATTTATATACATTTTAAAAACTCTTAAATATTAAGTAAATGCATAAAAATTAAAAGTATAAAAATATATTCGACTCCATGCCTTGTCCTACCGGCAAACTTCGGTCATAAAATTTTATTGCTTTATAAACATTGCTTTGTAAAAACAACTTTAAAACATGCGCGTAAGGTTGAATTTCCAAACAAGTATGTTTATATCATGACTATAACTACCAGTTGGGAATAGTTTTGAGTATTAATTTTGTTCGAGACTGTGCATCTTGGGTTTTTATATATCAATGCCTACAAGCAAACCAGAAAAGGTACGCGCTTCGGGAATCTTCGTATTTCCGAATTAGTACGAACATCGCGCCACAGATAAACCAGCGGCGAAGCTTCTAAGTTTTGTACTACCGCACCTAGTCGTAGTGTACATATTATTGTACGAAGTTTTCTGTCTGACGGGTTACAGACTCCGGTCGCAAATCGTCATTAATCACGAAAAGTTTTTGGAGTTGCATAGAGTTGTTAACCTATAATTTTGTAATCATAACACAAAACAGGGAAGTACTTCCATGGTTATAACAGCTCTAATTTAGTTAGTTATAGAAGATGATCCCGGAATCGCATCATTTTCTTGGGAAATCTGTAAATATGTACGGTCTCATCGCCGTACATTTTTCTGCTAACTCTGTAACCTACTTGAGACCAACTATGCGCGTCATAATTTTGCGTAATAAAATAACATGACTAACGAAATTAAATATACTATATAACTTATAACTGTTTAGCTATTAACAGCGAAGAGAAATAATCATTTATGAAAATATTATGTATGTAAGAAAAAATCTACATATGTTTAACAAAATAAGTGATAGACATAATTTTAATACTAGAAATAAAGATAAAATAGATCAACCATTTTTCAGATTATCTAAAGTATCTTCATCTTTTATGGGGTACTGTGTTAAATGCTACAACAAAATACCTTGTGATATATTACAATTAGATGAAAGAAAATTTAAAACTCATATTAAAAGTACACTTTGTAAACAAGCATATTACAAATTAGAGGATTATATCCAAGATAAGAATGCTTGGAAACATGCTGGTCCTGCTCCATAGGACAATCTAGAATCTAGACAAAATCAAACTGGTTGCTAATTTAAGTTGTATAAATTATTATTTTTATTATATGACATTGATTTTACATTCTGTGATTACTTCCTCACACACTGACTTATTAATTGTAAATTTTTTAAGAAAATCATCTACTTTTACAATGTTTGTAAATATGTGAGAACCGTGCATCTATCACATAAGTAATTAATTTATCTTTCGTTGCTTCATTTTTATTAATTCTTCTTTTTACCTATTGTGGTAACATATATATATATATTTTTTTTTTGATGCATCGTCTTCACATATGATTATGTAACTAATGTACCTACATATGCAAATATTGTAACACTTTTTAAAAGAGTAACGGTGGTTTTTCTTGCCCATTCTTCTCCATACGAAAACTACCTTTTGGAAGGGGCGACTAGAATCAATTAAATTTTTCGTAAACTTTGACGTTCAAAAGTGCCTTCCTTACATGGGCCTATTTGAAATAAATGATTTGATTTTGACTTCGCCTTCCACTCTAGTACTGTTATTTACTCTTAACTTATAAAAAAATGTTAGGCGCAGTTCGAGCCCGCAACCGCAGTTTCGTGAAAACAATAACAAATTTCTTTTACGATGTTATTTAATATTTACAATGAATTACAAAAAAAAATGTGCATTGCAATGATGCAAGCTTTCATCGATTGTGATATTTTTCAGTTCGAGCAGATTTACGGCCGATATGAGACGACATATTAAATTTGCAAGACATTTTCTTACGGTTTCTGATATTGCCGTTGCTATTGTATTTGCTCGGCACTAGATTTTTTAGATTTATTGCATGTCTTAGGTGCAAGCTTTCGTCAATTGAGTTATTTGTTAATTTCTGAGCAGATTTACGGCCGATATGAGTCTATTTATTAAATTATTTTGCTATTGTAAACTTCATATGCATTTTTACCCCCTATTTTACGAAATATTTATATTGTATCTCTTTAGGTCCTGTCGATCCATTCTGTAAAATTCTCACCATGAAGAGTAAGGTGAAGTGAGCTGTCAGTAGTGTCAATCACAGTGCATGCAGTAGTAGCATTAGGTGCAATGATAGCTCACATCACGCTCACTTCACCTAAGTTGTCACGGTGAGATGTTTGCTGAATAGCACGGCTGGTAGTCATTTGTCAACTCTTGAGAACGTCTCCAGAATCACCGTTCTATCTGAACACGTTTTTACACTATACTAGTTGGAATTTCGACATATCGCACCCCCGCTGCGAGACTGTTACTTATGCAAAAATGCAATTTTTCAGGAGAAGCATTTAAAATTTTGACATAAAAAAAAAAAAAAAAACTAGATTTAGACAAGATGAATAGCTTTTACTACAACGTCGACTTTTAACTTACTCTTGAATTAATAATGACCAGTCAATATTGTATTGCTTTAGGACAGTTATTACATAATTATTTAACTCATTATTGCAATTTTTGCATAAGACAGTCTCGCTCCGGGGGGGTGGTATATAGTAAAAGGTAGAGGGTCGCGAGCATGCGCCTGCCCTCGCGATTTGACGTCATAGGCAAATTATATCCTGCTTCAAAATTGTTATAAATATGACCTACCATTTGAGTGCTCAACCATTACTCTAGCGTTAAAAGTCTTGTAGTTATTTGCGATTGAAATCTTACATGTTTTCGACTGTAGGTAACTACCAGTACTCCCGAGCGAAAAAACGTTTTCACGTCAATAAACTGAACTACTGAGTGCATCTTAGTGGAACGTGTTTCTCTATCTATACTAACTAAACTTACAAATCTTCACGACAAATCAGTTGACGGAGTTAACTACTACAACCCGTACAGTATGTAACATAAAACTTACCTTTTCTGCTGTTCTCTCTTGGCCTCAAGCATGGCTTCCTTCTTCTTGCGCGCGTCTTCCCTTTCCCTCTTTAGTTCCTCTGCCTCCCTCGCACGGTTGATACCGCTAAGTTTAGATGTTGATGAGGGAATCATGGTTTTGGACGAGCTGACTACGTTGGCGCGTGGCTTTGTGGCTGAACTTGATATCTGGGGGGCAACACAGATAAATATTAATCCGCATATGTATTTCCCTTTTACTTCATTGACGCGAAAATGAAATGGACAGATTTTTACATATCCTATCCGATACTATTAAATGATCAATATTTGTAATCACGTTCTTGAAAACGGCTCTAACGATTTCTATTAAAGTTGCAATACAGGGGTTTATGGAGCCGAAAACTCGAAAAAGCTAGGTCTCATATTAGGGAAAATGCGTTTTGTGTTGTTGTATTATTAAGTTTCTAGATGTATAGTTAGTTGTCTATATGGAGATGTATAGTTGTAATATATATATATTGTAAATCCCTTATCTGATGTTCATCACTTTGAGTAACTAATGAGATTGGGAATAACGAATCAAAAACTTGAACCTCGGAAGAAACAAGGGAAAGTCTTCCTTCAGCATTGACTGAAGGGATCGGTAGTGGTATCCTGCTTGCTGTACTTATCCATTTGTATTAAGTACTAGCAGCGCTCCGCGATTTCATCCCGCATTAGTCTCGATCCCGTGGGAATATCGGGATAAAAAGTATCCTATGTTCTAACCCAGGTCATGGTCTACACAAGTGCCTAATTTCATCCAAATCCGTTCAGCCGTTTTAGCGTGAAAGCGTAACAAACAAACATACAACAAATCAAATGTTTTTTCGTTATATTATTAGTTTAGATTGGACTAGCTAATGCGTTGCAATGCCTTTTTCATTTTTGACACTACACCAACTTACCAAAGTTTCATCACAATCGAGTTATTTTCGAGTTTTTGCGAGACCAACGGTAAAAATTGTAAAAACCATTTACTTTTAAAAGAGTAACCGTAGCGTTTCTTGCCGGCTCTTCTCCATAGGAAACGACCAATTGGAACCGTGCACCTAGCTTCTGACGTTTCATAAGTGCCCTTGTAGGTTTATGTGAAATAAAATAATTTGAATTTGAATTGATTTTTATATAATTACTAGCTGCCCGCCCCGGCTTCGCTCGAGTAGCACTAAGTACGTATCTACGGCGCACCTACCTGCCTACCCTACCTACCCTACCGACCCTACCTACCCTACCTACCCTACCTACCCTACCTACCCTACCTACCCTACCTACCCTACTAAAAAGTATCCTATGTCCGTCTCCTGGTTCTAAGCTACCTCCCCACCAATTTTCAGCCAAATCGGTTCAGCCGTTCTTGAGTTATAAGTGGTGTAACTAACACGATTTCACGACTTTCTTTTATATATATAGATAGATTAGATAGAGTTCCCTGAAAACTTTTAATTTATGAATTTTGTTTGATATATTCAGTACCTGTGGTGGCTTTCCATTGAATATCATATTGTTCATCTTGGTGAGTGTTTCTGCGGATAACACAGGTTTTACTATCCTGTCGGGTGGCGTGTGGGTTTCCTCAGGCTGTTCTTCCTGCTGATAAATAACAGATAAAATACTATTAATAGTGATAAATTGATAATGTGTGAAGACGTGTTTTTCTTTGTGAAGTCAAAGTAATAGGGATAGTTCTAGTAATTGATTCAGGCGTGACTTTGCGGAAATCCATTATAAAATACAATAGACGACGTATATTTAGTAACTTAATCCGCGTAACTGTTCTTAATGAGTCATAAAGAACCCTGTAAGAAATCGACACGTGTTTCACCTCTCAACGAGGCATCCTCAGGAAGACGATTGACTTCACAACACCTTCTTCAAGCCTTGCCTTGCCTAGCCTTCCTTACCTGACAAGTCAATCGCCTTAATTAAGGATTATATTTTTTGTCCTTCAGGTAGATGATAAAAAAATATTGGATACGTATTTTTTCTTTTTTTTTACGTAATCAAAAGATTTCGGCAAGTAGGCAATACGTTAAAATGTGGCATGACGTCACTCTCCGGTAGATTTTATACCGGCTTGTGACGTAGCGAGCCCCCACTCCCCAACTTTAATATGTTTTATCTAAATATTTTTTTATTAATATGATAAAGCAAAAAATACGTGTCTAATATTTTTTTATTATCTGACTGACGGACCTAATATTTTTTTTTCCCGGTCAACATCCCTATAAGTGTGTTGGTAACGAAAAGATCCTCCGAAAAGGCATCAGATTCTCGAGAACGAAACAAAAAAACCGCCAAAGTGCGAGTCGAAATCGCACACTTAGGGTAGCAAAAAATGCCGAAAAACACACGTTACTTGTATTTTTAATTTAATTTTTAACTTAATTTTATTTTTATTATTTGATCTAAGGCCCGTATTACAGAATCTCACTCAAGACTCAAGCATTAATTAAAACTAGTTTCAACCAATCAAAAGGCTTTAAACGAGTTTTTTAAGTAATGCTTGAGTTTTGAGTGAAGTTCTATAATAAGGGCCTTTGAGTGGCAATAGAGATATACAATCTGTGAAAATTTCAACTGTCTACCTATTACGGTTCATGAGATACAGCCCGCTGACAGACAGACGGACCGCGGAGGCTTAGTAATAGGGTTCCGTTTGGCACACTTCGGGAATCGTAAAAATTGTTTATTCTGTACAAATGGGCAAGAGTCATAGTCTGTATACTTTGTTACTCTTGCCACCTTCTTCAGGGCGTCATTTTATTAAGATGAGAAGTGAATGGTATAGTGCGTGCCACTAAAGATGAGACTTGACACACCACGTAGTTTGAGTTGCGCAGTCGACGATTTATAGGGCTCTTTAGCGGTATCAGGTCTGCGCCGGGGGGGCACCGGGGCGGCGGGACGAGCGCGGGAGGCGCGGGCCAGTCTCATCTTTCAGTGGCGCGATATGCAATCTTTCCTAAAATCACTCATAAACTGAATCATTAAAACTTACCTTCTTAGCCATGGCCCTTGTTTTGGTCCTGGTTACTCTGGAAGCTAACTCTTCAAATTGTTGAACTTTCTCCTTCACTGCAGATCTGGGATTATAAAAAACAAACTACATTAATTCGTTTATTAGTAAAATAATTCTTAGTATGAAGAAGACACGAAAAACATCCCGAGAGGTACCATTCCCAGCGGGGGGAAAATTTTCTCTTCAGTTTGGTTGGTGGTAGGGCTTGTTCTAAGTCCGCCTGGCAAGCTACCACCATCTTATCTAAGTCTGTCGCCATAACAACAATGTTAACAGCATTGTTGTTTCGGCAGATAGAGCCGAAGTCGGAAGTGTATGAACTAATAATCGGAAGTTCTGACCTCCGACTCCGAAAGTCGGAATCGAAGATCCGTAACATCTTTGATACAAAAGCAGTATTTCAGAGTCTCTGATTTTTGTTTATTTTTTTCGTGTACAATATTATAATATTCTATTTACTTACGAGGGTTGTAGTTGTGGAGGATGTTTCTTAGGCGGCGTGTGCATCTCGTACGCGTCACTGTCGTCCGTCAGGAGAGAGTTGTCGTCTGTTACGTTCACTTGTTTGGGCTCTGAAAGACGGATCAAGATTACATTGTGTTTGGGATTATGAACCTTAAATTAATTGCATAAAGTTCATTTTCATCAGTAACAAACTATACATTTAGACAATGCTTTTAGCTAAGCTAAAGCGGATGAATGCTTTTAGCTAAGTTTTAGCACAGAATAGTACAGAAGCAACAAGTATGCGGCTGAGTCGTCTTGTCGGGCCAATTCAGTGAGTGTAACGGAGTGAGAAGATATAGAAAGAGAGGAACTTCTAGGTGAATATAACTGTAGGTAATTAGCGCTATGCGACCTGAAATACACTTTATTGTGTCGTAGCAAGAGTCGCTTTTTATTTAAATGATTATGCGGACTGAACCATCTGTATTGATCTGTGTTTTAGTTGACTCGCATTTATTTACGTACGTACACACGTACCACAAGCACGCTACATCGCAGCGACAAAATGTGGACAAGCAGTGGTTGTATGAATAGTGTCGCTGCAGCTTCTTGCAGTTGCGCTGTGGTGAATACCAAATGAAAAGATCACCGCAACGTTGTGTTAGCGGTGCGGCCGGCGCAGGCGCACGTGTGCGCGCGCTTGTGGTGGGTATTTTCATACAAATTAGCGTCCAACCACGTGTTGTCGTTGTGTTGTGGTGTAGTTGCGGTACGTATTAATACTCTAAATATATCTAGTAGTTTTCTTAGGCCAACTGACATTGGAGAGAAGACAAAAATAATATAAAAAAATGCTTACCTTTGTCGATCACGACTGTGGCGTCCATGATATTAGTCTGTTGTTTCTCTATTACCATAGTTTCTCTGTTCGCCGTTTCTATGACCACAGTTTCGTTCATATTGCGCTGGAATTAGGAAATAAATAGAAATAAATCACTCTATACTTGGAATTTACCACGGTCGGGTAAAATACGTGCATATTATAAAAGGTTGTATCTGTGGCGGCGTCTACACAAGTCTCAATTTAAAATGGTGACAAGCTGACTGGAATTTACTGGCCACAAATAATAACAGCAGAATAGGGAGGATCTTCAAGGTTAAGCAACGATTGCCGAGGTCGGTGTTTGGATGTCTATCCATTACATACGGAGACCCCTCCGTGCCTCGGAAAGCGCGCTAAGCCGTTGGTCCCGGCTGTCATTTGTGGATCTTTTTGTCAGTCGTTACGGGTAGTCAGAAGCCCGAAAGTCTGACAACCAGTCTTGCCAAGGGGGTATCGTGGTACCCAACTAGGTTGGAGGTGAGATAAGCAGTGGCTCCATGTAAAATGAGCCACTGTCATACAAATATTTATTAACTGCTGCATATTTGGAAGTTAATAAATATTTGTTAACTTCCAAATATTTCACCTAGATATAAGTTAAATGTAATAATACTTGCTGCACCCTAACAGGGTCATGTACTCATAAGTTTTAGCCTAGTCTAACTGAGTATACATTACGCAAAAATAAAATAAAATACTGGCATCCGGTTAGACTGGAAGCCGACCCAAAATTCTGACTCCAGACACTCTACTAAAATTTCCTGATGAATAAACAAAACAACAAATAACCGATCCGGGATCAAATTTATAACCCACGCAGTCGTGTTTACAACAACTACCAAAACGGGGCAGTCGTCACGTCATATTCAGTAAATAAATTGTTATAAATTGTACTTACAACATTCATAGGCGTAACTGGCGCATGGTTATAAACCCCGTTGGGTATAACCACAGTTTTATCCATATCACTGGTTTTGCCCAACACTCTTGTCTTATCCATAGAGTCCACCTCATCCAAATTCAACCTTGTCAGCTCAATAATAGGTTGCTTTTTAGCTTTGTCAGTCTTTTTAGGTAAGTCCTTTTGTAATATGGGTGAAGATACTTCTGGTAGTGAGATGAGTTCTTTTTTAGGAGATATTTTCGTTTCTTGTGGTGGGGGGGTGATGTCCTGAGGTTTCTCTTCTGGCTTTTCTTTTTCACTGAAAAGTGAAGTTATATTTAAGTAAGCATAATCAGCCTATAATGTTCCCACTGCTGGGACTCAGGCCTCCTTTCTGTGTGATGAAAATTATTGGCACGACATTTTTTAACGAGAAAAGAGAGAAAGTATGAATTTGGTCAAAATGAAAATCGTCATGGGTGTTGCTTTCATGGTTTTCGAGTGCTAAAGCTGATAGTGAGATCAAAATAGTTAATCCAAGATGGCAGCTGGTTTTTTTTTATCATACGTGAGAGGGGTCCCCCCTGATGTGTTGAAGAGAGAGAGAGAGGGGGCTTTATCTTGCAGTGTGACCATACAAGGTAGTTAGACAGACATGATGTATAATTTAGTGTTATTAAAAGCAAACTTACGCGGCTTTCTGTCCCCTCCTAGTCCTCTTTGGCCGCGGTTTCTCAGCAGGTGAAGCTAGAATATTAGAAACATTGTTAAAAATGACAGTGTAGCTGCATCATCATTCCACACGGCAGCGCCGGCCGAGTGCGGAGCCCGGCGCCGCCGCGGGCGCGAGGCCGGCAGGGTGTTCGACAACTGCGGACTGCGGTGTGACCCCTCACGCCGCCGGCGCTGCACTTCGTGCTGTTACTTCTCAACAGTTGTCAACATTCCCATGTTATCGCTGCGATGAACGCCGGACTACTGGTCTGCCGCGGCGGCAGAGCGACACTGCCGCGCAGCACTGCCGTCGCAGCAATGACGCGCGGTATTGCTGCCGTGCTCGGAATGTAATAAGCTTATAGAAAATGTATGGGACCAATAGTGACACGGCAGCGATGCCGCGTGCAACGTTGTTCGAAATCATACCCTAATACATGCTATGCAGTGATTGGTTTATTCAAATTATTATATTTTTTTTTTAAGTATTTTTAATGTAATAATTTGTATTAGTAGCTAAGCTTTTCTAAAATAAACCTAGTACCGTTTAGTGCCTTCTTACTAGTCGTTTCTTTTAATCACCTCTGCTCGGTAACAATAGCAATTAGTTGGAAAATAATAGTACTTATAAGTAGAAAAATGTCATAATATTTAACGAAATATTAACTTTTGCACATACCCAGGCCATTTTCTTGTGGAGCTGCAGCCTTCTCAGGTTCAGCAGCTGCCTCTGATATTTTCTGTAATAAATGTCAATATTAATAAGCTAATTCAAAGATATAATTACAGATAAATAAATATGTTTAGCAAATGAGCATTATTTCAGTATTATGCTTGTCTGATCGATAAGTTTTCATAAGATTATTACATATTTTATTTAGTAACACAAATATTTATTTTGGCAGAATTATTTAAAATAGGCCAGTAACATAGGAAGTATTTTAATTCGGTTGGATTTGATTCCATGAGGCTTTTGTAAACTTTGCCGTATTTGATATATCAGCCGGTTGATTCTATAAACATGTCACCGTGAAGCTTAGGTGAAGTGAGCTGTCAATAGTGTTAATCTCTAGCATCCTGCTGGTCGATTTGTGACAGTGACAGCTCACTTCACATAAGTTTTCACGGTGAGATTTTTACAGAATCAATAAATTTAAAATCGAAAATACAAGTATCGTATATCACTTTTGTTTAAATTCACGCGACAAGTACAATTAGTATGACCCATAGATGTGAAAAAGCTCTTTAAACTAAACTAACTTAACTAATTTTCTACTAATCGTTTCGCATATAGTAATGATTTTATGTGCGAAACGATTATTTTAAAAAAAGTCCCCGCGCCGTGTCGGTGCCAGCGCGCCACAACGGCAAGCCCCGCTGGCTCGATTCGGTGCCGCTGGTCCTTTACCGGTTTTTTTTTTCAAATTTACGTTAACCTTACTTCGCGCGTTCTTGCAAAGCTGGCATGTGATGTCCCTTACCTTCTTAGCCCTGGTTCGTTTAGGCCTAGCCTCCGCAGGTGGCGGCGCCGACTCCTCTGTTTCAGTTTTGCGCGTGGAACGTGAACTGGCGCGAGTGGAGCGAGCTGAAGGTACTGTATCGACAACAGAATGCATTTATCATTAATTACTTATTAAGCTCAAACCAAATAACAGACCAAAACACGAGCTGCGAACAATACAGTGAAGCATGCTAAAACTACACCTCTGTTCTGTTCATACACGCTACATGCACACATTTACAACCTATTACAGTGACACAACAATCAAACTACACCACACAAAGTGCACACATGTTTACGAAACCAACTTCACTTCACTGTTGACAGCGCTATGTCTTGGTTTTTTATTTGACATGTCGCCACATAATTAGATTACACCCGTGCAAAGAAGGGGCGAACTGCTGGTTAAAATCCTAGCCTACTGTTGTCCCACTGCAGGGCGAAAGCATCTTCTCATACAAAGAAGGCTCGAGCACTGACCACCACACTTACTCAAGACGGGTTTGCGATTTCAGACTTAAATTAACTAAAATTCCAGGTTTCCTCACGGTGTTTTCCATCACCGATGTCAGTAATGTCCAAGATAAACTCAGAAAGTACATATGAATTCAAAAAGGCACATTGGTACTTGCCCGGATTTGAACTCCCAACCTCGTGCATGAGAGGCGAGGTCTTACCCATTGGGCCATCACAACGGATTTCTAGTTAGGTATACAGGGTTAAATAAAATTTAGCTAGCGAAACCCCGCAGACATAATGGGATCTAAACGTTATAAAACGCATGGTCTAATAAAACAAGGTCTGGCATTCTGGGAGTGACAGATGCTTACGTCACGTCCAGTTACCACTTTATTGCTACAAAACACGACATAAGGAAAGATTTTGTAAAAAAATATGTACAAAGCATTTAATTCGTTGTCGTTTCGTTTATCTAATCAAACGAAACAATTCAATTTAAACATAAACCAACGTTATTGTTAATTAAAACCTCATTGTTTTATCGGATTCGCACAGGTAATAAAGGTGGTTGGGGAGTTATTATTACACACTACTGGTAACACAGATGTGATGACGTAGACTTGTGTCACCCACGTGACCACTGTGTCTCGCAATGCACCTGGCGAAGTATATTATTATACCATGATAAAACGAAAAAGAAATTAATTAGATCTGTTTTTGTTCAACCGCAGTATAGTGTAGTCATTTGAAATATCAGTTTTTTTGTATTAGCTTCATTGACGTGATGGGTATCGTATCGTATCGTATGTCTAAACTATTCTAACAACATATAATTTAACAAATAACATATAATAACAAAAGTAAACAATAACAATAAGACAACAATAACACATAATACATATCATATTAGTTTGTTATTGTTGTTATTGTAGTTCAAGTAGCAAAACTACTAGAGGTCGCTGACAAAAAAAAAATCATCAGTTCTTTTTTTTTTGGACGTTTAAGTATATCTTACCAGGAGGTGGCGCCACAATGTCAGTAGTCTGTGTCTGTTTCTTGGTCCGAGTAGCTCTCCTTCTGCCTGTAGTCTCCTCCTCGCTGCTGTCTTCTGACTTCTCTTTAGGAGCTCCTTTACGTGGCTCTGGACATAGAAATTTTTCTTATAGAGTAGGAATATTTTCTTGAGGAAAAGATTTATTTTTCATGAAAAACTTTGAATGCTTGACAACAATAATTAAGAGGGTTTATTCTGAAAGTGGGCAACGTCGCAAATACATGTCAAATATTTCACTGTTTTGATTCATTTGACAACATTACTTTATGGAAATATGAAATGTGACTAACTAGCGAACTAGAATATTAGTAATGAGATGCAATAATTAATATCGTACTACCGAATATTTAGTTTAGATGTAAAATAAAGTATTTAGAAGCTTTCCAAATGCTTTTTTACACCTAAAATGGTTAAAAAATCAAATTCAGTGTTATAATTGCAATTCATTATTAATATTCTAGTTCACTACTTAGCCACATTTCATATTGCCAAATTAATGAAAACAGGTAAATATTTGACAGCTATTTGCGACGTTGCCAACTTATAGGATAAGCACTCTTAAGTTTGAATCAACAGCTATTATAGTTGCCACCGTCACCGCGTCGTGTCATAATTTCAGCCGAAAGACGTCCACGGCTGAACATAGGCCTCCCCCAAGCACCGCCACTTCGATCGGTTCTATACACCCGACATCCAGCGGATTACTGCGGCCTTCAGCAGGTCATCGGTCCAGCTGAGGGGCCCTTCCAAGGCTACGTCACTCCAGAACCTTTCGGCCCCATCGGCCGACTGTGCTGCTAGCAATGTGCCCTGCTCACGTCGTTAAGGCTAAGCGTATGCTAAAACGCAGGTGGAGCAGGTCCACGCACCGTAGGGCAGAGTAGATTTTGTGATGCATGAACGTACTGACAGCTGCGTGCACTGCGGCGCAGGCACGTGCGACGCAGACATGTGTCTGTACTGCTCTGCGTCTCGTTGTAGTGCCGGCACAGAATTCTGCGCGACGCGTGCAGGTCGTCACTTGTTTTGTACTATTGATTCATAATATTGTTTCAATATTTTTAATTTTTAAGCTATTGCATATCTTTTATCGGAGACTCTGAGCGCGGCGACCGAATGTAGAAATTCCGTAACGAAAAAAAAACCTGACGCGAAAGTTTGTGAGGATGGATGGATGGATGTTTGTTACTCTTTCACGCAAAAACTACCGAACGGATTTTAATGAAACTTTACAGTAATGTGGCTTATATATCAGAATAACACATAGGCTACAATTTATAAAGATTTTATGTGATTTAGCCATAATATAACGATAAGTATCCAGTAAGTCGGAAAAAATCCTGCCCTCTGAGATCTATCTTTGCGTGCGCTGCCTAAACCGCTGGAGTTACATGAAAAGAATGTATTGTGGGGTTGTTTGTCTTAAAGAGTTCTAAATAAAAGTCCGCGACAGCATATATCTACCTTTTATGTGGAAGCCATTATAGCCAAAATAGTGAGCTATAAATACATTTAAATTGAATACTTTTTTTAAGTTGCATATTTTAGAGTATTTAGTTAATTCGTATCAAAATAAATACCTTCATCGCTTTCGGTATTTAATGTAGATAAAATTTGTCTTTTACACTAAGTAATTTGGACTAATATTTTAAAAGTTAGAACGATAAGAATGACCTGCGATGAGTCGACGGCGGGCGCGCAGAACGAGGGTGGAGGGGCGGGATAGGCAATGACGCGCGATCGCCGAGTGCGCGACCCGAACGCGGGCAGACGTCATTGACGGTTGTGTAAATTCTGCGATTTAGGGGGGGGGTATAGGGGTATTTTTTTAAAAAAATATTTTAAATCAACAATATTATCTTCTTATTTTTGAATATATGCTATGCAATAGCTTTACCGCGGCAGTCCTCGAGTGCCACACGTATTTTTTTTATTTATTTATTTAATTAAATAATGCATATTTACAATATTAAGCCTTATAGTAAAATGGTAGGTATATAATAATGGTTCGACCTGAACTAGGATAAACCTGTATCTCAGGTGTCAATGACAGATTGTTTGTACTAGCTAGGACGCGAATGTGTCTGTGTAGCTGCGTCGCAGCACGCGCTCGCGGCCTATGTCTGCCTCGCCTGCCCTACCCTGCAAAATCTCTACTGTGCCGTGTTGCATCACCTGCGTCTCAGCATATGCTTAGCCTTATACTCAATACTCGCGAAACTTGGAGATTTTGGCATGTTATTATATTATCTTCAATAATTGACTGAAAACGGGAACACAACTGTGTTGGTTAATTCATAATTATCATCTACACTTACTGGGTACTGGGACGGCGGGCGGCGGCATAGCAATATCGTCCTTATTCGGCTCCGGTTTAACTTCAATTTCGAGTGGCAACGATTCTGTGTCCATTGGTTCTGGCGGCAGTGACACCTTCTCTTCTTTGACTGTTGATTAATTATAATTAAAAAAAAATATTATAAAAAAATGTATTAATTAAAGAAAAGTACAGTACGACACAACTTAGAGCAGCAAAAATTTGAAAAAAAATCATTAATTCATATAAATTTTACGAATGTATTTGGTTATATGACTTTACAAGTTATTGCGTTTTTGTAAAGATTATTTTTACCTAAAGTAGTAATAATGACTGGTGATTTTGAAGGCGCACTCAGTTCAGATGGTGATCGGTTTTACGAATTTTGCCGATGCTACATCTAAGTGGTGTCGTACTGAACAAGCCTGTGAATATTTTTGTAGCGAAAACGAACGTCTAAATTACATTACATAAGGTATGCCTTATGTAATGTAATTTAGACGTTCGTTTTCCGCTACAAAAATATGAGTAGTGAACGGCGGGCGTTTTGCGGGAATGTAATATATGTATTACATTCCTGTAAAACGCCCGCCGTTCACCACTTCCTAGAGATGTGGCGCAAAAAACGATGCAGCAGAGATTCACTAATATTTTAAAATTTATTATTCAGTGGATTTTTAGTTAAAATATGAATTGCCCGATTCTTGAGCTTTAGAATCCATATTTAAAAGGCAAACTTCATAATTAAGCCTAGCGCAGATTGGGGCAGGCCACGCCGCAACGCAACGCATTGCAAAAATCCCCTTGGTTACGTCCGACCTGAAGGATGACGCTGATATTGAGCGAGAAAGGAGGGCGTTGTCGGTGAGGGCGAATATGATTGCCCGCAGGTTTGCTCGTAGCTCCAAGGATGTGAAGATCACCTTGTTTCGAGCCTACTGCACATCTTTTTATACGAGCAGTCTGTGGGTGTCATATTTGCAGAAATCCTACAGCGCTCTCCGCGTTCAATACAATAACGCGCTGAGGGCACTGCTGCGGCTGCCTCGCTTCTGCAGCGCATCGGGAATGTTCGCAAGCGTCCGTGTTGACTGTTTTTATGCCAGCATGCGCAAGAGGGCGACCTCGATAGCGAGTAGAGTGCGGGGCAGCAGCAACAGTCTTCTTACCGTTGTTGCCAACAGGTTGGACGGGCCTTTTATGCGGCACTGGCAGGCCTTACATGCACCCGTATATCAAGCGTGGGGCAGGTAATAATTTTATAACTATATAAATTTATAATTTTTTATTTTTTTATAACATTTTCAATTTGACATTTTATTATATATGTATTTTTTTTGGCAATTTTAATTATTATTTTGTTATGAGTTGTTGAATATTTAATTAATCACAACTTTTAGGTTTAGGATTTTAAAATAGTTTATAATTTAAATGTGTGTGTAAACTATGGACTAGAATTATGTCTGAAATAAATGAATAAATTAAATTAAATTAAATTACTTGCGTACATTTTCTATGAACCAACGCACACTACAGGCGGGCCGAACCGCACTTCTTTGTGTGAAAATGCGTAGCGCTACGGCACGCAAGCGCACATTACAGCGCAACAGAACTTCCCTTCATACTCTATTCAGGCTTAGGAAAGTTATTTTGTAAGTAGTTACATTTTCGATGCAGTATCGAAATTGTAACTACTTACAAAATTATTTTTCACTTTGTTTTTGGAAGTCGTTTTTTTTTTTTTTGTAAAGTTTATATCTTTCACTTTTTAGTTGTGGTACCTACCCCACACAAATTCGAATACCACTACCTGCTATGTAAATAACAGTGACAGGAAGTTATCATCATATCATTCACATATACTAAGTGGGAAAAATACGTATTATTGAAGCTAAATCAAAAACTATTTATTCAAGCAAAGTTAATAAAATTTATATGGGACCAACTTGAGAGCATACCCTTTCATACAAAACAAGAATTTTCAAAATCGGTATACAATTGACGGAAAAATCGGCGGACAAAAAAAAACATACATACGCGTCAAACATATAACCTCCTCCTTTTTGGAAGTCGGTTAATAACGTGTTACAGTTTGACACGAAACTAGCTATTCGGATACATGCCCCGTAGCCAGTTATTGCAACTAGTGACGTGAAATAACGCCCATACCTACTTTAGTCTATAGAATACACTACAAGAGTGGGGGGGGGGGGTTACATACTTTGTATATTGGGTGCTGGTTCATTCTCCTTGTCATCCTCTTTGCGACGTCGGCCGCGTCCTGTCTTCTCAGTATCCTCGCGACGGAGCTTCTGGGATAGGTTTACGTTCACCTACAATTTACATGTCATTAATATTATGCTCCTCAAGTTACGTTTACGTAAGACAACCTCCATGATTGTTTACTAGGACTTGAGTTAGTACAAGCAATTATGTACCTTATGGTAGTGAAGTGTAGTGGTTATATTGATAGCATAAATACAGTGATTTGGTCTTTGGTGGCTATTTACTATTAAACCTCATGGTCTAATAAAACAAGGTCTGGCATTCTGGGAGTGACACAAGCTTACGTCACTATTCAATTGCCACTTTATTGCAACAAAACATGAATTAAGGAAAGATATTCAGTGACCATTCTGTTAAAAAATATGTACGAAGCATTTAATTTGTCGTTTTGTTTGTCTAATCAAACGAAAACAATTCAATTTAAACATAAACCAATGTAATTGTTAATTAATATCTCATTGTTTTATCGGATTCGCACAGGTAATAAAGGTGGTTGGGGAGTTATAATTACAAACTTCTGGTTACACAGATGTGATGACGTTGACTTGTGTCACCCACGTGACCACTATGTCTCTGAATGCCATACCTGGCGAAGTATGTATATTATTATACCATGTTAAACCCTACCCTTGAGGTGATCAACTTATTACCAACTCATACTGGACTATGTTGTGGGTTATTATGAACAACCCACTTCCTTTCACAGAGGCTTCAAAACAAGCAGTTCCTTGGAACATTTAGGATTAACTCAGTAACAATAATGTTGACTTGCATACATGCACGTTTGGGGTCGTACATAAATCACGTGAGACTCCAAACTCGAAGGTGAGGGGGGGGGGGGGGGTTCGGAAAAAATCACGAAATATCACAAGGGGGAACAGGGGTAGAGTGATATTTCACATGTATTCATTCATTTCCGAGGCAGGGGGGTTAAAAAGTTGCTAAAAAAACATTATGTGATTAATGGACGACCCCTTTGTTACCTATGTAATGACAAAAATTTCCTAATGTAGTGATAGAAATTAGATACAATATAATAATACCAGCCTATTACTGTCCCACTGCAGGGCAAACGCCTCTTGTCATACACAGCAGGCACCAGCATTGATCACCATGCTTGCTCAAGACAGGTTGTTGATTTCAGACTTATATCAACTAGAAGATGCCATACCTTATTAAATTAAATATTGCTACAGTTTTTCTGTAAGTTTTATGACTTTTAAGTTGAAAAGTACCTGTTTACTAATAATACTCTGTGCTTTAACGGAAGCATTTCGTTTCTGCCTCTTATCTTGTTCCGGGCTTGACATGTCGTCCACTTCATGTTTGCTGCGTTTCTTGGACGCCCGCCGCGGTCTGTCTGTATTACTTTCAATGGAACTGCGTGTCGATGTGAGGTTGGTTGTAGATTTTGTGCTAGATCTGCGCTTTGTACTGTCTTTTTCTGATGGTTTTGTTGGTTCGTCTGAAATATTAAGGTTGGTTTGATAAATTACTATTACATATATGATGTAACAACATAATATAAAAGAGTTTCCATGGAGTTTCTTGCCCGTTCTTCTCCGTAAGAATTGCTTTGGAATGGGCAACTAGCTTTCATCTTTCTGAATGATGAACTCCTTTGACAATTCCAAATTGCCTGTAAATGGATTAGTTATTGAAATAAATGCTGAGTTTGAGATTTATGTGACTACTAGTAGTCAGCCTGCGACTTCACCCGCGAGCGTATAACCTTCCTTAAGAATTGGACTATCCAATGCAAAAAGAATTTTTCTAATCCGATTGGTAGTTCCGGAGATTACCCCCTACATACAAATTTACAAACAAACATGCAAATTACAAATTTTACCTCATTTTTTAATAGTATAGTAAATCAAGTCAAACATGCTTTTAAAATTACAATTTTCAAATGTTTTCAAATATACTACTGAGAAAATCAGTAGTATATTTGAAAACATTTGAAAATTGTAATTTAATTATTATCTTTTGACAAAATACATGTGTGAAGGTTCTAGGTTATAATAAATTACAAAGATTGAACAAAAGAAATGAACAAAGACGATTTTTTATCTATGATGAATTAAAATTTATGCTAAATTATTCTCAAAATTGTTTCCAGAGAAAGCTATTCCTATTTGTACTGTTCTAAGACCACATAGAATTTAAATAAAAACTTTTATTGAATACAATGAACTTTATAAAAGTTTTAACGACATTTACATGGGCAAACAATATAATTATATTTAAAGATCTTTTTTAAATTCGACCAGCATTAAGAAGGCGGAAGCCATGAAAATCATGTGGCCTCAGTACGTATACAATAAGAAAAAAAAAAACTGCAATGAAACAGGAACCTTTCATGAACTTCCTATTCAGTAGCTCCGTTTAGTTTAAGAGAATTTTAAATAAAAGTGAGATGATCTTCTCAACTAAATTGCAGTTATGTTGTGTTTAATCAATCACAATCGAATGTTATAGGGAAAATAACCCAATTTATGTTCCTGTAAAATAGTTTACATTGACCTGGCCAGAATCTAATAAGTAAGAGACCAATGGTGCTGAAGTTGTGTGAGGCTGTTTACAAGATCCCGATAGCGTCTGTAGTAATAAAAAAACTTGGAAATGTTGAGAATCAAAGGTAATGACTAATGACTTGGAAAGTAAATAAAATCATATGATTGCAGTGACCTATTTTAATTTTTTAATGTTTATAAGAGTAATAATTAATGCGTCGTTCCTTTACCTTCATCCTCGTGGATACTTTGAAGGGTCGTCATATGGTTTTTATCTTTTGAAGCCTTCTCCCGCGCCTTTCCTCGACCATTTTGAAACTCCTCTTCGAATTTATCCAAGGAATCGAACGCGGCCTGCAAATCACTACATTTGTAACTTCCACACACTTTAACAGGCAACAATAAACATTGCCATCACATTTCCGTCTAAATATATCAATAAAAACACAAATTAATTTGTTATAAAGGAATACAGATTCGTCGCAACACTGACACCACTTTTTAACAAACACGGTTTTTACCTTGAGGTCATCATTGAAGTTTTTTGTAAAAGCCTTGGATATTTCATTGATTTTCGGCAACAATTCGTTAAAAATAGACATAACTGTGATATAAAATCCACTTTTCCAAAAGTTTAGTTATTTTGACAACCGCCATAAAACACTACACGATCGAAAACGGTTTGAAATTGAAAATAGGGTTGGCCAACATTCCGAAAATTTCACCGTTGCGATGCGTTCCAATATATTTCGTTCGGATACACCCACAGAGGATACACCAACTGTTACGTACTGGTTCCACTAAAATAATATTTTATTACAAACTTATAAAGACTACAATGATTGATGATGATTTTAAAATATACTATTATTTAAAAAAATCCCTTCAATCTTCTGTAAAGTACGACAGCGAACCACAAAATCTCTTAAAATATTGTTGCCATACAGGGGCCGTACTGTGACGTGTTAAAGCCATTATTGTTACGCTGTGAAAATGGGGTGGTGCTATTTATACTGTATAGCTCCGTCTCTCTCTCATACTGGAACAATGATGGCTATAACACGTCATAGTACAGTCCCAGGGTGGCAGGGACATCAACGCGAAAACTGATACCATGGATTCAGTACATGATTCTGAACCGACGAAAAGATTCCACCCCCTGCGTTGAAATTTTTCGCCGGTTTTTGTAACAAAATCAGTGGTATCAGTTTGCGCGTCGATGCCACCCTATAAACTGTTGGCCATAGCCCATGGCTCGCCCACTTCATAATAGTATGTATTTCAAATGTAAGCTGGTGAACTGATTGAAGGAAATTGTCAAGCATGATATCGTCAATAGTGCGACTAGAGTCCGCGCCACCACTGAAGTCCATTTGACGCGGCGCTAGTGTCTGTCAAAAAAATGTAGTTCCACAATTTTCCATCGGCCTTCTTTCGTGGCGTGCACTAGAAGATCCCTTCTATTAAACACGTGTGCTTGGCTACTTTGTTTCAGGCCTCCTAATAGCCTCTAATGAAACAAAGTGGTTCAATTGGACTTGCCTGATTGCATGTGTCATGTATAGATTAATCAGATATAGATTCCAATTCTAGCATTTTTATTTCCAAAGAATAATATCCGCGCACGCATTCAAAGCGTAGACATGAGTATAAATTTAAAGTCATTCAGGGTCAAGGTAATCATATAAATTATATGCGCTCAATATAACAACGCCTTTTATGGGGCTATAAAATTGTATGAAAATTTTATTAGCACTCTCGAATCGCTTTTAACGTTGAATAAATACGACTCACACGGCCATCAAGGTACGTAAAGATATAGCTACAATTTTGACAAAATCAAAGAGAAAAACTGGCCAAGTGCGTGTCGGAGCATGCACAATGAAGGGTTCCGTGGTTGGAATGAATTAATCCCAAGAACAAACTTATCATTGTAGTTGAAAAACATGTTCTCCCATATATTCCAACTACAAATGTAAGTTTGTACGCACAATATTGAGAGATTTACTATGTTATCTTCTTATAGATTTTCCTGTAATCTATGAGTAAAGAACCATTATCTGATTTTTTTTTCAAAATTTTAGCTTCAGTAGTTTCGGAGATAAGGGGGGGGGGAATTGAACCCTAAAAAGTAAATGTAAATAGTATAGTTTATGTCATAGGTAGTACATACTGATACGTACAAATGGGGTAGGCAACTGAATTGGGGTTCTCCCTTTTCCAAAAGACCCTAAAATTAGAAGATTGTGGCTTAAGGAGTCTGCACATTACACCGTACCATAACATGACCGTGCTATGAACGTTTCAGGCACGGAAATAAACATGACACGGACTACTATGCCCGTGCCGTAACGTAGCGTATCATACCCGTGCTTAATGGTGTTAGTGACCGTAGCATCCGCGTATCATCCGCCTGTTATATCTGTACGGTTCCTGTCCCGTTCTCTCAGTTGTAGTAGTTCTCTTAGAATATATAATTATGTTCTGTGAGATCACCTGTGTTTTCGCGTGAGGCGAACGCGTCCAGCACGCGTAGCATGACCACCGTAGAAACAAGTTTTGTCGACGGAAGAATAGAGAAAGTGACAGTTAAACAATCACAATCTGTCATTTTGTCTATTCTTCCGTCGACAAAACCCGTTTCTACGGTGATCATGCTACGCGTGCTGAAGAGCGAGTAAGTACCTATTTTTGTTGAGAAAATTGTTTCCTATTCCTATACAATGGTTATTAGAAAATTGTCCATGAGAGAATTGGCAATGATAGCCATTGTTTGAGAAGAGGAAGAAAGAGAAAACAATAAATCAAAATCGATCGAAATCAAAAGTCATTTGTTCCAATTTGGCTTAGAATCAGTACTTTTCGAACGTCAAAATTACTCGACGGTATTGGTGGTGACGAAACGGTCCTAGTAGGGATAGACAATTTTCAGAGAATTTTATTTTTGCCTGATACGATCATGATATGAAACGGGTTAGTGGGCAGACTCCGTTATAACTATTCGAGGTTATGTTGATGAAGACAGGGATTACGAGGAAATGAAATACACAGAAAAAAACGAAATAATTAGATAAAACCAAACTCCGATGAACACGAAATAGAATGAATGATGAACGAAATATTAAATGACAGACTAGTGTGTCAAATTTATTGTAGGCCGAATGGACCGAGCTATGGTCACGCCATCTACAGTTAGTTGTGACTGACCTTTCAACTGTTACAGTGGTTTCCGCTACTCAGTAATAGATGGCGCTGATCTTAATTTCAGTAAAGTTTGTGTTGCTGTCAGGAAAATTGTTAGAGCTCATTTTTTTTCCCGTAGGATTTTATTGTTTCGAAGATTATGAACTACACAATGTAATATTTATAAAATGACAACATAAGTAGAATTAGGTTACCTAATCTCTCTGATCTCCAACAGAGGCTATAGGTACTATCGAAGAATTTCATATTTATAGCGTAAGGACTATTTCTGCTTGCAGCGCTCGGCCGCTATAGAAATCATATCAACTTAAAAAAAAAACTATCTTATCTTATCTTTGTTCTTTACAGATGTGGTCATCGTGCTCACGGGATTTTGTTTTCAAACTGCTTCGATATGAAATTCTTCGATAGTACAATACATGCAAATATACATAGAACAGGGACAAAATATGCAATTGTACTTATAATTTACTTATAATGTAGGTAAGTAAAATAAGTTTGAGTTTGTAGATATTTGTATAGACTAACGAGTCGTGTGGTCACAGGAAATACAATAGCTTCCTGCTTCTGTGAAACCATAGCCCCAGAGGGACGGTAGTAAATCTAAAGTTTCGCGCGAGCAAATCTGCTTGCAAAATACTAATTAAATGCAAGTAGGTCGACCGTTTGTATTGCCCGTAACCGTTTTATTATCATTTGTAATTAATTTGTTTCCGGGTACGTCCTTTTAGGGAAGTTTTATGTAAGAATTGTAAGGGTTATGGGGGTATAATGGGAAACGCCATGTTTTTTTTTGTTGTGGACTGTTCGATGCGCCATATTTATTTTGGAGTATTTAAACTATGTACCTAAGCTAACACAACCCATAGTGCGTTCATTATAACTTGTCCCGTGACGGGATGGTAGCACTGAATTTTGCAGTCTTAGTTTCAATATTAATAGAGTTCAAAATGGTTGACTGACAGAACAGTACTACCAATCACATGACTGCACAATTCAGTGATACCAATCGCATTACGGATCAAGATAATGAACGCACTGTATTTAATTAAATTGTTAGATTCATTCATTCACTGACAGACAACGCACAGCTTAAACCGCTGAGACTGGAAGTATGATAGCACTAGATGAGCCGAGCTATTTTGTAAACATCTCACCGTGGAAACTTGAGTGAAGTGAGCTTGATGTGAGCTGTCATTGCAGCTAAAGGTAGGGATTGACACTATGGACACCTCACTTCATGCTAACTTCACCTCACTCTTCAATGAGCCCTAAGAATGGATGTTTGGAATTCATCCCTTAAAGGGGGTGGAAGTTTGTCATCATATGGTCATCATTTATGCCGATGGGAAATCCCAGACACACGGGTTGTACATATGTATAACCAGGCATAATGAGTGGATTCTCGCAACCCAGTATCCTTCGAATCCTACCCACACGCAGTCCAGTAAAAATAAGTTCCACCTTCTCTGAAAACGCCACAGTTTTCCATCCCTGAAAATTTCCGATATAAAAGAATTTATTTATAAACAAACAGACATTCCGTAAATGTAGACAAATATCCGAACGCGTTCGATGCGAAAATTCAAAATGGCGTTTAATAAATTGCATGTGTGACGTCATAGGAGCAATCACGGACGAGGAAGCACTGGAGCGTAATGCGAAAAGGTTCCAACAAGCGTCCTACAACGTATGGCAAAGAACTATGATACTCGTAAGGTAAGTAGGTATTGTAAGATTGCTTGCCTGGAATTAATAAGTAAGTACTATACAGGATGGATTTTAGAGATGGGGCAGTAAGAACAGGTACGTCAACCGTTGCTCCTACAAGAAAACGGTTTTAGGAGACTGCGGCCAGTCGATCCATCGTGAAAATTAGGTTGGAGTCTCATTTCCTATGAAATGTATGGGAAAAGTTTTTTGCGATTTCTGACTTTTCTAGTACTCAAACCACAGTTGGTCTAATATAAATTTTGATCCTTATATGAAACAGGATCGATTGGCATCAAAAAAAGTTTTTGTGTCAACTGCCCATTTTTTTGCTGACTGTAGGTAGGTATTTTTTTTTTCAAAATCTGTGATATTAGATCAAAATTTCTCAAAAAGTTAAGTATGACCGTTTCCTTGCTCTTACTGCCACATCTCAAAAATCCACTCTCTATAATTGCAAGATACAGGTTGAGTTGACAAACTGTAGGATAATCATTTTTTGAAATATGACATGTCGCTTTACAATTTTCAGAGACTGCAGAGTTCATTTGGTGGAACTTGGAACTGCTCATGTAGGTACTCATAAGCTAATGTTTGTGTCAGGATTATCTGTATTGAGTTTCGATAGGCAGGTATTGACTACCGTACGAACTTCACCACCGTTTCATACTTTAATTTCTTAGCCGAAGACTGGAGTCAAACTTACCGATGGCGAATCGGTAAGTTTGACTCCAGTGTTCCCGTGTTCCTTCCGTTGCCTGTGTGCCAGGGCCACGATATCCCTTTCGCAACCCCGGCAGGCAACAGGTTAACAGGCCCGGGTCGACGGCGTGTTGTGTTCCACGCGCGCCTCAAAGAGATGTCAGCGCCGACTGACGGGGTCCGTTAGAGCCAATGCCTGCCAGGGTTGCGAGTTTGTCCGAAAGGGATATCGTGGCCCCGGCACACAGGCAACGGAAGGAACACGGGTGGGTTTTAGTCGGTAAAAGTCTGACACGCCCTCCCGCTCCGCCCAGAGCGGGAGAAGTTATTTGATAATTTCCCGCCATCAAAAAACTACTGCCCAACAGCTCGCCACATGCTGGCCTGCGGGTTTCTGTATCTCTCTTGGTCTGACTCCTCATCCTAGACCTGTTCCGTCAAAGAAGACTCTACTGGCACAGACCTAGAGTTCGGAGCGCGCAAGCCCCACCACGACGTACACGTATAGATAGAGCGGTGGGGTACTTAGTATAAATGTATTTGGCTTGGTAATAATAATCTACGAATACCAATTTACTAACCAGATAAATTAAACTAGTTTCGAATCCTACTTATATTAAAAACGCGAACGTTTGTGAGGATGGATGAATGGATGTTTGTTACTCTTACACGCAAAAATTACAAAACATTTGGATGAAATTTGGTACACAAATAGTTTATAATCTGGATAAACACCTTTTATCCCGACATTCCCACGGGATCGAGACTTATGCCTGTGAAATCGCGGGGCGCTACTAGTAAAACATAATTGGAAGCATTGTAATTGAAGCTGGCCGAATCCTAACGATATCATTCTATTTTCTCCGAATTAATTCGAACTAGTATGTGTTACTTCAATTATAATTATATTGGCAACACGTACCAATTTCGTTCGATAAGTTGCCCAAATTGGTTCTAGTTACCGATTATTCCACTAGCGATATACCGATACATCGAAACTGCCAGGCTAATTAATCGATTGATTGCCTACCTAGATTTTAATTACTTGTCCCGATTTACTGACACCGATTTTGCCAATCGGTGCAGTTACCTGAATTTAAATTAAACATGCTTTAGGAAAATGATTTATTTACCTAATATTGCTAGAATAATAAAATTATAAATGCTTCGGTAAGATAGTTTTGCCATTAAGTAACTAAGTTTAGCAGCTAGCTTGCCTACAGTCAATTCTTTTGAAAAGTATATTCTAACCTAATTGCATCTGGCTGGCAAGCATTGTAGCAGTTGAAAAGGTTGCCTTCTCGTAGCCGTATCTACCTACTAGGCAGCTACCGATTGATCTCAAGGTGCACCTCAGTACTGGGCGTACTGGCTGGCTCATTGATTGTGCCAGTACTAGTATACAGAATGGCAGGGACATCGACGCAAATCCTGTTACCATGGATTCAGTGCATGATTCTGAAGCCCCTGCATTGAAATTTTTCGTCGGTTATTTTAAAAAAATACAGCTGTTCCATACATTTTGACCGCGTAGGTATTGCACTTTTCTATGAAACAGCAGATTTTTTTTTAATACGCGACGAAAAATTTCACTGTACACTGAATTATGTCGTTAACCGACTTTTTATGATTTTATACTTAAGATAACGTCTAAACGAGTAGTGTTAGTGATTTGGAAAAAATATAATGTTGAATTAAATCATTTTCTTAATAACTTCATATAGGAATATTTAAGATTATGTTTGTATTACATAGTGAAATTAATTTGTAAAGTTATGTCTAACGCGGATAAAAACCTGAGAATCACGCAAAATTTATCAAGCGTATTTTTTATTACATTGGGGGCTTGAAAAAGTTCCGCTTAATTTTGTTTTACATACCTACGGTTTGGCTATTAGGTATATTTGTTAAGTTACAAATATACCGTAAATAAGTAATAATCGACTTCCACTAAAACATTTTGTTGGATTATGTTTGCGTTGCACCATTCTTGCTTTCTCCAAAAAAAGTTGGGATATTATAGTTCGCGGAAAAGTTACATCCGGAATTCGGAACATTTTGACCGTTTGGTACTCTGTGGTTTGGAACTTTACTGGAAATAACACGATCGGATACACACATAGAGAGAGCTTTAAATGGTACTAAAATCCTAAGCATTTAACGGTTTAACATTATTATAATTTTATTTTATTCTTAACGATTACTGAGAAGCCATAAAAATAGTAATAAAAACATACAATACAACAAAATTCTTTCTAAATATTATCTGATGCCTTATACCCACCGTAGAAACGCTTCTGTAGATATGCATTTAAAATGCTAATTTCAACAATAATTTTTAATAGTCAAATTAGCACCAAAATTAATATTCTTTTCAACCAAATTATAATATTATTACAAAATATGATAGGCGCTCAATAAAAACATGCATATGTAAATAAAATTACTATTACAGACGGAAATGTGGAAAAAGGGAATTTTAGCAATCGCGTCGATGCAAAGAAAGCGCGTCAAAAAAAGCAATAAAACAGCTGCTGGATGTAAAGCAGATTCTTTTCCGTTTTCCCGCGTTCACCATATTCGAATGTAGAACGAATTTTTAAAAATAGGTTGCTTTTCAATTGACCCTTTGTCTACAGTAAAAATTCTGCAATACAGCTTTTGAAAATATTGGTTCCGATATGTACTTTTAATGACTTTTTGAAATAAACATAACATTGGCTATTCGTTATGTATGTTTTTTACGCATGAACAAGAAGTAATGGGTTTTGTATGTGGCTTTAAGACGCCTTGCAGACTACAGGATAACTTTTGGTATTAAGAAGCCTGCACTTATGCTTGGAGTAGGTTACAAAGACGTAGCCTAGGGGTATTTATTTAACACTTTAATTAAGCACACAAATGTATAGAGGCGGAGTTAATGCCATAGGCATTTTCTACCACCCCCCTATAATATTGCCACTAAAGTGAAGAAGAAAGAAGAAGAGAAGAGAAGAGAAGAGAAGAGGAGAAGAGAAGAGAAGTGGAGAGGCGAGAAGTGTGTGTGTGTGTGTGTGTGTGTGTGTGGTGTGTGAGTGAGTGCGTCAGGGTAGCCCGCGAAATTCAAAATTTCTTAATTTTTTTGCAATTTGCAGTTTAGTATTAGGTTGTTTGTTGATCAAAATATGATTCACGACCGTAAAAAGTGTTTATTTACATAATAATAATCATCAATACGATCATACGTTCATAACCTCTTATTTCAAGGCATATTCTATTCTATCTATTATGGGAGATGCGGTAAACTTTATGTAATTTGAAATTCGAACACCGTGAACCACCATCTTAGATTTCATTCTTGCCAACTGCAGGTTGAATGGATTTGGCAAACTGAATACAGCACAGCCTTCACAGTAATATAATTGATGAATAGCTCTAGCAATATTACAGTACCTATGTATTCAACAGATATTCAATGTGCATACAAATCTAATGTCCATACCAAGCAATCAAATTACGTAACGTTAATGTATTAGGTTCATATTAGTTGAGACGATGGCCATTATATGTAATTATTTAATTAATTATCTTAATTAAATAATTACATATAATGGTGGTAAAATCACAATAAGCTGCTAGATACGCAGGTTGGATACTGCGCCAATCCTCTTGATAATTCAAAATTCAAAATTCAAAATTCAAAATTCAAAATTCAAAAGTCATTTATTCAAACTAGGCTGATAATCAGCACTTTTCGAACGTCAAAATTACATAAGACAGTCCCCCAAAACGCCCACCCTTCACCACTTCCTAGTGCGTTAGCTGGGAAGAAGAAGTGGCGCAACAAACTCCCCAGCAGCACAGCTGTCTGTTCAGATAGAAAGAAAAAAAAATGACTCTATATAATAGTATTCAACATACTTAATTAACCTAATTTAAATTATTATCCATATGTTAGCTAGCACACGCCAATATACCAAACAAAATCATCGAGAACTATACTCGGGCAGAAATAAAAACTAAACGTAAACAAAACTTAACGTCTTAATAAAAGCCTCCAGGCATAAAGGGCGTGCCCGCTTACATAAAGCTGTAACTGGAAGTTATAAATGATAAACTAGGACCATCGAGGTAAAATAAATAAACAGTTAATTACTAATAACAATAAATAATATGATCTATTGTCGAGGTCACTAGTTACATATTGCAATACAACTCATTAAAAAAAACATTGTAATGAGTAGATTATGTCAACAATAAATTAAAATTAAATTAAAATAAACAATTATATGAACTCATATAACCTGTCAGTAGGTAAGCTAATTCTGGTGAAAGAACATAAAAATTGTCTCGAGTTAATCACAGCGACCAACTATTCTTATCATTTAAGTAGTCGTTGATAGAATAGTATGCCTTTGAACAAAGGTTGGATTTTACTTTCGTTTTAAACGCATTAAAAGGCAAATCTAGCAAAGAAGAGGGTAACTTGTTATAAAAGGTTATACCAAGCCCAACAAATGAGTTATGAACCTTATGAAGCCGGTGAAAAGGAACTCTTAGTTTTTCCTTATTTCTAGTGTTAACATTGTGAAAATCACTGTTCTTACTGTATAAATGTATATTTTGCCTAATATATAAGATGTTGGCGAAAATGAATTGAGATGCCACTGTGAGGATACCAATATCTTTGAAAAAATCTCTCAGAGAAACTCTGGGGCCTAGCTGGTAAATGGCTCGAACAGCTCGTTTTTGAAGGACAAATATATTTTGAATATCAGCAGCTTTGCCCCACAGCAGAAGACCGTAGGACATAACGCTATGAAAATAACTAAAATAGACTAATCGAGCTGTATCGACGTCAGTGTATTGTCTTACTTTCCTGACGGCGTAGGCGGCAGAACTGAGCCTTCCCGCTAGGCTCGATATATGTGGGCCCCACTGAAGTTTGGCATCTACTGTTATGCCCAGAAAAACTGCCGAATTTACAGATTCAAGCACCTCTTTATCTAAGACGATGTTGGGTCCTAGATTTCTAACATTTGGTAGGGCGAACTTAACACATTTCGTTTTCTTGGCATTGAGAACTAGGTTATTTGTCGTAAACCAATCCGTAACCATTGAGAGTGCACTGTTTACATCGTCAAAATCTTGTCTATTCCGGTCTACTTTAAAAATAAGAGAGGTATCGTCTGCAAACAGTACAACTTCACAGATACCCTTTAAATAGAATGGTAGGTCATTGATATACACTAAGAACAAGAATGGACCCAGTATTGAGCCTTGAGGTACACCTAACTGAACTGGTAGCCCGGAAGATTTCACACCATTAACATCTACACATTGGGACCTATTATGTAAATACGAATTTATAACGTTGAGAGCTTCGTTTTGCACACCGTAATGACGCAGTTTACGCAAAAGCGTGTCATGGTGCACGCAATCAAAGGCTTTGGAGAGATCACAGAAAACCCCAATAGCATTTTGCGAGTTCTCCCATGCGTTAAATATGTGTTTCAGCAGAGCAACACCCGCATCTGTAGTCGAACGACCTTTTGTAAATCCATATTGTTCATTATGAAGGAGGCTATTTAAATTAAAATGTCTTAGCAGCTGCTTGAGTATTAACTTTTCAAATATTTTGCTAAATGCTGGTAAGATAGAAATAGGCCTGAAATTGCCAACTTCATTTTTATTACCTGATTTAAATAATGGTATGACTTTACTATTCTTCATGAGTTCAGGAAAAGTTCCTAAATCAACACATTTATTAAAAGTAACAGCTAGATAGGGGGCTACGATGTCTATTATATTACTTAAAAGTTTAATGGAGATCCCCCAGTAATCACCAGTGTTTTTAGACTTGAGTGTGTTAAAAACATTAACTACATCACGAGGCGTTACATGTTCGAAGCTAAATATGCGACTATTTTTAGACACACTACTAAGCAAAAGGTTTTCAGCTTTAGACGGGGATGAATTTAAGGAGCGAGTCGTAGTTACAGGTATGTTTGCAAAAAACTCATTAAACGCCTCAGCTACGTCAGCTGCTTTATCAACTAATTTATTGTCGACCATAATCTCAAGTTGTTTATCTTGTTTAACCGACTTACCCGTTTCATTATTAATAATTTTCCAAGTGGTTTTAACTTTATTATTGGAATTTTTAATTGAATCGCTTAAAAATTTAGATTTAGCAAAAACACTAATCTTTTTAAATAATTTTGAATAACTTTTGACATACTCTAGGAAAGGAGTATCAAACCTGTATTTTTTCAAACCATATAACTCGTATAGTCTCGCTCTACTTTTATAAATTCCCGGAGTGGCCCATTGGTTAAAGCCAACGGAGGTGCCATTAATTTGAATAGTTTTGGTCTTGAAAGTAGATTGGTACTCTTTTTGCACAACATCAAAAAGGGCTCCATAGATTTCATTGGGATTCTCGTGTTCTACTATAGATGGTGTAATTCTATGAGCTATATTATTTTTAAACTTATTGCAACGAGTAACTGTATAAGGCCTGCATTCTATTTTATGCGGCTTTTTATGTAATGGCATGGGGAAGCTAGCTAATAAACCACAGTGGTCAGACGTTAAGTCACTTAACACTATTTTATTTTTGGCATCACAATCACTAAATATATTATCAAGACAAGTTGAAGAAGATGCCGTGATCCTAGTAGGTTCAAAAAACAAGTTAATTAAATTATAAGACCTAAACAGATTAAGAAGTCTAATGCTTAATGGAGTAACATCTAAAATATTAATATTAAATGTTTTTAAGACATCTTTTAAAACGAGATTCCTTGCTAAATCGTGAATTACCTACCGAGTTATCAAATTTATCAAGCAGCAACATTAAAAAACTTAAAAAAAAAAAAGCAACCGACTTCCAAAAAACACTACTAAGTGAAAAATTACTTTTACACCACCTGCTCGACAATGTCAAATTATATGTCATGCAAACCTAACCTAAAGTAAGTCATTTAAGCCCTGAGGTCTAGCAGGGCATTAATATTCTACTGAATTTCATTATGACCCACTGGTCATTAATGTGATTTGAATTTGGAACATAAAGTAAAAATCGCATACGAACATTTACGATAGGTAGTAGGTACATACTAATTCCATGCATTTAAGAGGGCGCCTAAAGGTCCACTAGCGCCACTCTTTAAAAAAAATATTATCTCGTGACTGAGAAGGAATTATGAATAACGGCTATTCTAGTAAGGACCCTCGGTAAGTGTGTCTAGAATTTTCTAATACCTTTTATAAAGTTTCATATTGATACACGGAGCAACAAAATACGATCTAGAGGAATGTGGCCGCTTTTCTTTAGATCGTATTTTGTTGCTTCGTGTCTCAATATAAAGCTTTATAAAAGGTATTAGAAAATTCTAGACACACTTACCGAGGGTCCTTATTAGCCGTTATTCATAATTCCTTCTCAGTCACGAGATAATATTTTTTTAAAAGAGTGGCGCTAGTGGACCTTTAGGCGCCCTCTTAACATTAAAACCTGCACTAAAAAATAAATTGTTCGAAAATTGAACTGGCCACCACGAGTACCTAGAATATAAATAAAAGAAAAATAGAACACAAATAAGCTGCCGCATTGGTGACAACATCAAATTAAAAACACCGTTGATAACTGATCCTTGGAAACATTATTCATCTAGCCCGCTGCCTCAAGCACCACCTTCACCAACTTTCATGATCCAAAATGGTCCTCAGCAGACCCAAGTTTCTGAAACTTTACTTAACAATAATACTCAAATAAACTCTACCTCAACTTCAACAAATGTAAGTCGGTTAAAAATGGACAGTGTGCATTCAAACCGTTTTGACCAATAATATTTTTTCTTCATGATATTGTTTAATGTCGTAGGACGATTTGGTATTACGAATTTTCGCGAAAACCCTAGAGATATTGCAAAAATACGGGCAATTAGATGATGGTGAGAACATTTCTGTGAGCAACTAGGTTAGAACGCGGTTGGTCACAGTTGCTTCCAAGTTGCTCACATATGTAAATGTTTTCACCATTTTCTAATCATCCGTGTTTTCGCAATGTCATCCTACGACCTAATACCTACAAATAAAGTCTCAATTCGCGATTAATGGTAGGTATCTTATATCTTCCAACAATATATAACTTGACAAGAAACAAGATTGCAATTTACGCAGTCTACCTAAACACAACCAATTTATCCATTCTTATCTCGGGTTAATAAATCAATCCAGTTTCTTCGCTTTTAGTCACGCTTTATATAAGTAAAATCGACGTCCATACATTTTGAGCTAAGGAAAATTCTTCCAATCACTTAAGTTGGATGCCCGGTGCCTGACCAATTTCGGTTAGCAGAAAGTGGCGTATCGTACGCATTTTGCTTGCGCTACGTTCTATAAAAATATGATAAGATTTCTGGAAGAGCTAGAGTATGATTTTGTTTTTAAATTCTTCGGGCTTTTAAATTAGTAGATTTAATTTGGTGGAATGGCATTAGCTTGTTCAATATTTTACCCAATATTAATTTTAATGCAAACTAAGTACCTACACAAATATACTACTTTCGCATTTATAATATGAAGTTAGGATATTTACACACACGTATTTACATGATTTAAAAACGAACAGAGTTACAATAATAATATATACAAGTATTATTTGAACACTATCTATTATATAAAAAATAATAATAAGGTTTTTTTTTTGATGATGATGAAAAATGTAGGTATTCAATAAGTATTAAGATGAATAAACGAAATAATATGTATAATTATATGAGAAAGGTGGGGGGGGGGGGAGGGGAACTACTTATTCGACTAAGCCCTAGGTACTTGCACCACATAAGACGAAATTCCAAGCGATAAACATATTTAGTGATTAGTGGTGTAAGCGGGCCTAAAAGTTGACTCGTATTTTTGATAAGTATTTGGCTAATAACAGCCGCACGGTTCGATCGAAGGTAAAGCTACGCTTGCCGCGGTCGGTTCGTGGATGGACCATCCATTACTTATCGTGATCCCTCCGTACCACGGAAAGGACGCTAAGCCGTTGGTCCCGGCTATCATTCGTAGATCTGTGACAGTCATTACGGGTACTCAGATGTCCAAAAGTCTGGCAACTAGTCTTACCAAGGGGTATCGTGTTACCCAGTAAGGTTTGTGGAGGTCAGATAGGTAATCGCTCCATGTAAAATAGTGGTATTTCAGCTGCATACGGTTAGACTGGAAGCTGACCCCAACATAGTTAGGCAGATGAAGAATTGATCAGTATTTTTGATAAATGTTTTTCCCTAATATTCACAACTTCTCACGATTTAACGAATTTGCATTGAAATCTAAAAATAATAAATTATCGATCTTCTTCCAGCCACATCCATCCCCGCTACATCTTGGTCTCACATCGTATAAGTTTGGCGATGTTCCGGGGGTGGGTACGACGCGCCATCGCGTCGCCACTCGCTGTTTGATAAATAAAACTTTTAATGATCGGTAAAATCGGACCATTGCTTGTGAGCTTTAGTTACCTATTCGTTTTATTTCAATACCTACCTATTTGAAACTTTGTGGAAAGTTTAAAAGAGGAAAGTTTTTGTAGAATATTATTTAATTAGATGCAGTTTGTAGGAAAACTTACCTACTCATGATAATTACTTCTTCGATATTGAGGGGCGATTCCCGTATTTAAAAACTTGTTCGTATTCTATCATCTATCAGTTTCTGTCCGGCAAAAATACCTCACATCTCAAATAGTCGCTCAAACTCAAACTCAAAGCATTTATTTCAAATAAACCAATTACAGGTACTTTTAAATTATTGTCAAGCAATCGGTCAGCCAGAAATATGAAGCTAGTTGCCCATTCCAACGCGTAGTAGGTTCCTATGGAGAAGAACGGGCAAGAAACTCCACGGACACTCTCTCGCCGCACATTTGACAGAATTTGCGTAGGTCGCCAGGTTACCATCTATTTCGCAGGAAAGTCCGAAAGGGATACCGTGGTCCTGGGAACGTACAGGCAACTGAATGAACACGGGTGGGTTCAGTTTAGTCAGTAAGAGTCTGACACGCCTTCCCGATCCGCCCAGAGCGGGAGAAGTTGTTTGATAATTTCCGACCCTAAAAAAAAAAAAGAAAAGGTCTACCTACCATCTATGTAGGGAGGGGGGGATGCCTGTCTAAGTAGGATATAAAAAATGCCTGATATTTTTGAAACTTGACTGTCTATTGTGATCGAAAAAAAAACGAAGTCTTAAAATAAATAATACGCAACAGATAGTTTTAAAGGACTGACGTCATTCAGAATGTAGGACCACTAAACTTATTTAGAAATAACAAGACACACAAGACTGACTTTTTCCGGGTTCTCTATTTTAAACGGTTAAGCTTCGTGCAGACCAGCGCGACGCGACGCCGCGACGCTACTCGAACAATACAATTTCTAAGAAAACTTGACGGTATAACAATAGCCGGTGTCGCGTCGCGCTGTCGCGTCGCGCTGGTCTGCACGAAGCTTTAATCGAAACCATGCATGTCTTTTGACGTGAATACGTCTTTTTTGCTTCCATAGCGGAAGGCAATAAAAAAAAAAATGGTGATAAAAAAATTGGGCTGTATCCCCCGATTTTGATGCTCCAGCTAGGTACGTATCTATCATCTACATCCAAAATTGAATTACACCACTCGATATCTAAATGATTCAAGAATTCGTGTCAAAGAAAACATTAAGTAGGTAGTTACTCGTAACGTACTCGTATTCATGTAAAACACACGGCCGTGTCCACGACACAGCCATACCACATTTTTTTTTGTAATCCGTGCAGTTCGGTAACGCAACGAAGAACGGTGGCCGCCACATAGCGTCCGCTATTTACCGTCTTATGACGTCGCTGGAACGTTATTTATGAAAGTAAGGCGCGGGACATTCACAAGTGGCGAGGGGCGCAGGCGAGGCGCGGGCGTGGCGACGACGGTGTGGCGCCTCCCGTTTCATATTTCATACAAAATGTATAGGAACGGCGTGGCGCGGAACATACACAAGAGGCGTCGTGCGGGCGCGGCGACGGTGCAGCGCGGGCGTTGTGTGTATGTTCCGGGCGGCGCAACGCCCGCGCCACACCGTCGCCACGTCCGCGCCGCTTGCCATTTGTGTATGTCCCGCGCCATAGTTAGAATGCGTGGAATAACTCTCAAATTATTTAAAGACTACCTCTGTGATAGATCCCAGTGTGTTCTCATTGATTCAGTCACCAGTTCATATGAAAAGCTCACCTATGGCATCCCACAAGGTAGTATATTAGGACCGACACTTTTCCAAATATACATCAATGATCTATGCAAGCTCTCCATCTCTAATTGCGAAATTTTCTCTTATGCAGACGATACGGCACTTCTAGTGTTTGACAAAAACTGGGAGCAAGCCAGAGATAGAGCAGAATACTCGCTTCGGTTAATAATGGAATGGCTGTCAACTAACTTGCTGACGTTAAATTTAGATAAGACAAAACTAATCAGATTCTACCGCCCACAATCGATAACCCCATCGTCTTTCTCTCATAAAATTAAAGCTCACACTTGTCCCCCGCATCAGTCAGTAGGTTGTAACTGTCTTGCCCTCAGCACAGTCCCCAATATTAAGTACCTGGGCGTGATTATTGACGAAAACCTTAACTGGCGCGCACATATAGAGGCACTCTGCACTAGAGTTCGAAGATTAATATATATTTTTAAAAAACTCAGGCACTCCGCCAGTTCTGAAACTTTAACTCTCGTGTACCTCAGCCTTTGTCAGTCTATCATTATGTACTGCATCCCGGTGTGGGGCGGTACTTACAAAACCGCAATACTCCCTGTAGAACGTGCACAACGGGCGGTTCTTAAAGTGATGCTTTTTAGACCTAGAGACTACCCTACTGATCAGTTATATTCTGAGGCCGAAGTTCTCACAGTAAGGCAACTATATGTCCTACGTTCAGTCCTGCGAAGACACTCCAACCTTCCGTTAGATAAAAATCTAGTCCTAAGACGCCACGGTTTCCCTATTTGTAAAACAAACCCCTGTCGTTTTGCATTTACAAGTCGACAATTGTTGGCTCAAAGTTCACTCATGTATAATAAAATAAACAAAATTATTCCGCTGTACAGACATACCTTACATGAAGTTAAAAATAAATTAAGAGCATGGCTCTTATCCTTAAATTATGATGAAACAGAAAATATATTGGCTATTCAATCATAACTTTATCAAACCTACATTGAAAGAAAGCTCATACACTAACACTTCACATACACACCTCCCTACACACAAACTACACTCATATACACACTCCTAGATACACAACCACATTCACTCCATTTGCTGTGTTAACAACCACTGTAAGCAAATAGAAAAGTCACGGTTGTATTAGATAAATTGAAGACATGGACTACAAAAAGGACTTTGATGACTTCCGTAAAGATATGATGAATTTCTTGGAGAAGTTTGCTGAAACTCAAAACCAAAACCTAAACCGCATACAAGAGGAAATATCAGAGATTAAAACTGAAATAAAGACAATAAAATCAACAGCAGAGAATTTTGCATCAAGATTTGAACAAATAAACAACGAAATAGAACATATTAAAAGCAAAAATAGCGAAAACGAAAACAAAATACAAATAATAGAAAGTGAGATATCTCAGCTTAAAAATCAAAATCAACAACACATAAAAAGTACATTAACAGAACCGCCCGTCTTATGTCACCAAGACCTCATCCTTGAACTCAAGGACAGATGTGAACGCGAAAAAAATATTGTACTGGTGGGTATATTGGAAAAAAACAACAAAGATTTCAACTCAAGGAGAAATTACGATAACGATGAAGTCACGAAAGTATTGTTAACACTTTATGAGGAATGTCCCAAGCCGATTAAAACCATTAGACTGGGAAAATATGTACCAGATAGAAACAGGCCTATAAAAGTATGCTTCAGCGACTCAGAAACTCCGAGATACCTACTAAAGAATAAGAAAAAGTTACCTGAGAATATAAACATTTACTCTGACCAAACCCCAACACAAAAACGATATTTACAGTCCTTAAAGGAAGAATTTAACAAACGTGTAGCAGACGGCGAAAATAACATTGTTATTAAATATATTAAAGGAACACCAACCATCATTGAAAACAAAACCTACCAAAAAAACCAGTAACTGCACAAATACTAAATACAAAACATACGAGTAGACTAAGCCATCATTTAGCAAAAAAATACGAAGACATTCCACTTCACCCGTCCTCGTTACGATTCTTCTATGCCAATTTACGTAGCATCCGGAAAACTGGCAAACTAGATGAGATTAGGTGCATAGTGAAATCGATCCCACGGGCCGTACATCTATTAATATTCACCGAGACATGGATTACTTCAGAAAACGACGCAAAATTATATCAATTACCTAACTATAGCCATGTTTACAACTACAGGCGAAATCGCAAAGGTGGAGGCGTTTCCATATACGTGCACAACAGTATAGTTTATGAAACAACAGCAGACTTATGTGAAAATGGAAACCACTACTTATGGATATACATAGAGAAATTGTCGCTGAACGTAAGAGCAATATATAAGCCCGGTGAGTCAAATATAAATAACTTTTTAGAAACGTACACACTGCAATTAGAACAAAGAAGAAGAGCGATAGTGTTTGGCGACTTCAATATAGACCTTCTGAACAAGGACACTCAAAGCACAAAATACCTAAATGAAATTAAAGAAACTGGCTACGAAGTATTAAATAATATAAATAAACTATATAGTACTCGTGAAACCGATACAACAAATACTATACTAGACCACATATGTACAAATATAAGCAACCATTCATTCAGTATGTCAATAGTGGAATCGAGCCTATCAGATCATAAACAAATATTTCTGGAAATAGGCAGCTTGGAGCCGCAAATAAACAAGAAAAAACATTATAAAGCACTGGACTACACAAAGTTATATAGTTGCGCTCTGACAGCTGCCTACAGCAATGAAGATAATGACTATAATTATCTAAAGAGATTTATTTCGGAACAAGTCAATGAGAGCAAAATAGACAAAACTAAAATATTAAACCTACCACAAAAAGACTGGATAAACCGAGATATTATCGATTCAATAAACTCACGAAACATATTATGGCAACAAACAAAATCACATCCAAAAAACGATGATCTAAAGAAAAACTTCAACGAAGAACAACACAAAGTAATAAATCTAATCAAGACACAAAAGAAGAAGTACTACCTTAACTTATTTAAAATTAATTTCAATCAACCGAAGAAAATGTGGAACCTTATTAATAATTTAGCTTTGAATAAAATTAAGGACAACAGCCGTGCACCTCCTAAACTGATGTCGAACTCAGGCCTGGTTACAGAAGGTAATGCAATATGTGACTCATTTAACTCATTTTTTTCATCAATAGGCGCAGACCTAGCTAACAAAATCCCCATCACATACCACGTAAACACCGATAATATTTTTATGTACGACCATAATTACACACATAGCATAACACTACCCGAGCTTTCCCCATGTAGCACAGATGAAATATCTAGAATTATTGACGACCTTGACAACAACACAAGCACAGGCCTAGATGGCGTCAGCACTAAGGCGATCAAATGTTTAAAACATATAATAATTAGGAGATTAACTGACTGTATAAACGTGTGCTTATCTCGAGGTATTTTTCCCGATACGCTTAAGATTGCTGGGGTCAGCCCTATTTATAAATCCGGAAGTAGAACTGACCCGAGTAACTATAGGCCGGTGTCGGTCTTGCCAGTGCTATCAAAGATATTCGAACGAGTTCTATATAATCGGCTAAGTAAATACCTAAATGACAAGAATTTCTTGATAGATCAACAGTATGGCTTTCGAGCTAAGTCAAGTACCCTAACAGCTGCAGTAGACTTAATAACAAAAATAAAAACAAATATTGATAAAAAAAATGTGGTTTTAGGGATATTTATTGATTTAAAAAAAGCATTCGACACAGTAAGCCATCAAAAGCTCATCCAGAAACTAAATAATATAGGTATCACAGGCAGCGCACTCGATATGTTCACATCATACCTACAGAATAGGCGCCAAGTAGTTAAATTAGACAATTTCACTAGCTCTGTTCAAAACATTACGTATGGCTGTCCCCAGGGCTCCGTTATTAGCTCACTACTCTTCCTAATCTATATTAATAATATTAATAACATAGGACTTAGAGGCCACTTAACTCTATACGCAGATGACACATGTCTATTCTATTTCAATAAATCTATTCATGATATTATAACGGACGCACAAACCGACCTTAACCTGCTGAACGAATGGCTAAAATGTAATTTACTTACTATCAACGCCGCAAAAACATCTTTCATGATTTTTTGCGCCAAAAACAAACCGTTACCAGAGTTCACACCACTCACAATAGATAAAGAAGTTCTCAAACGGTCAACCTATGAAAAATACCTAGGATTACATGTAGACGACAAACTAACTTGGAAACATCACATCAACCATATCAAAACAAAATTGATGTCATTACTGGCAGCACTGCGTAAAGTTTCAAACTGCATTCCAAAAAAAGTACGTAAAATAATATATAACTCTCTGGTTAAATCTCATCTTGAATATTTAGTTGAGCTATGGGGGTCAGCTGCGAAAACTTACCTAGACCCACTACAAAGAACACAAAACAAAATTATAAAAACATTATTTCACTATCACTATTTAACTCCGACAAGAATACTATACAAAAAAACCAAACTCCTAAATATAACTCATCTTTATAAATACTACACATGCATTCTTATTAAAAAAATCATCACCAAATCTGTTCAATCAAACATACAACTACATATGAAAAACATAACTTATAACGTAAGGAATAAAAACAAAATCCAGATAAAACCAGCGCACGCTCGCACTAATTATGGTAAAAAAACGATATTGGTTGAAGGCGCACAGCTGTTCAATAGTTTACCGGAGGATTTGAAAAAATGTGACAATATAAACACATTCAAACGCAGATTGGGGCAATACATCGCGGCATCCGAGATGAACTGAAAGTTTTAGTTTATTCTGGGTGTTGCGGTGTGTTGCCATAATCTGTGTCTTAGAATGCAAACATCCGATTCCTTTTTATTTATTTTTTTAGAAGTCAATTAATAATAATATGTCTCCAACACCCTAGAAGTAACTAATATTAATGGTACCTACTAGTTATAATCACTGATATAATGTCTCCAACACCCTAGAGGTAACTAACTAATGTAATTAGATCACTAAGTATCTCATTGTAAGCGAACTGTTAAGTTCTTATGAGAAATAAAGTTCTTTAAACCTATAAATTGAAGCCGCAAAATCTCCGACTCCTAAGATACAGGTCTGCGTACCTAGTTTAGGAGCCCGGAAAGCTGACAAAAATTTTAAACTTGGTAGTACAACCCACTGTTTCCATAATGATGCTATGTACTGTGTTGTTGTTTTTATGTACTAATAAACCTATTATTATTATTATTATATTATAGTTGGTGTGTTTCTGTAGAGAGCGTTTTTGACACCGTAAAGTCAAACCGCGGTGCCATGATTTCATGACAGCCCTCATTGCGGCCGTTACGTGGCGGCCACCGCTCTTCTAGAAAACCGTAGCTTTACCCGCTTGAATGTTTGACGTAGGTACGTTCGAACTTTAAATGCAGCATGTTGTGATCAGCTTGTCAAACGCACTCTGACGTCACAACAGGGGTTGAGATCACCTCATAAGTTAATGGAGCGTGGTGGCATAGATACATTATTCAACAATATTGTTTAGTAAAGCGGTGAACCTGTCACTATGTGGGGCAGTTCTGTTTTATTAACCTTTATCCTTATTTTACTTAATGGAGCTTGATTTTATTTTTTACAGGGGATTTTTTTAACCTTCACGCGTAGCTTAAACGTTCGGCGGGCACGCTGGGTAGACCCTCAGTCCCTCTATCTGCTCATCTTGCAAACAATAATAAAATTAAACACCAATAAAAACTACTTCTTGTGTCGACCATGAATATTTTGTTCGACCAGTACTTCAGTGGTACAAAAAGCAAGTATAAACTGGCCTCACATTAAATTGAAACTCCGGAATAACTACGCTAGGCCAGCTTAAGATCAAAGTGTTGCCTCCGATGGCGACGTGCGGCCTACTGTACGTAGCGAACATGGCTGCCGTCGACAACTGACAACGTGCCGCTCGTGAATTGTCGGCGGTTGCAGTTGCCTCTCTCGGGTGCACAATATGGCTGACATAACTTGGCAGATCTGAACATAGGCACTAAGGACTGTCGCGCATGTTCTCTCACTCACACTCGGCTCAAGTCACCATTTGGTTCCTAAAAAAGGTTATTGCGCAGCCTTCTGCGCGAAGTTCGGAACTGCCAAGTTACTCGTATATCGCCCGTATTGTATGAGCTCTTTTGAGTCAGATGATTGTATTAAGTATTGTTTTTTGAAAACTCATGCCCTAAAGGAGTTAAATAGGGAAAAAAAATTGTATGAAAGGCTCAAATTTTAGAATGTTTGAAAAGCGTATATTGTCGTTTACGCTTCCGTTTTTAAGTTAAAATTGTTTTATTATGATTTTTTGGTAACTTATCATTTCCTAAAGCTTGTAAAGAACAGAACTTGCTGATGGGACATCCCATCAGGCACATGGCTTGTAGAAAATAAATCACAATCCAGATTTTAGCAGTATCTACGAATATTTAAAAAGGTGCAAAGTAAAGCGGTGTCCTTCCACCTTCTACCTGATAAGATGTCGCTAATTCTGTCGACACCCACGCGGATTGAAAGGGCAATCTATTCTTAGGATTGACCGCAAATCGTTAGCGAAAGGGAGACATGTAATGCAGGACATAGATAGGATACTGTCCAGTATTATATAGTGCTCTGTAGATACTTTTTTACTAAAATGTATCAATTCAATTAAAAAAAATCAATTCAAAATATTTATTTCACATAAACCTACCAGGGCACTTATGAAACGTCAGAAGCTAGGTGCACGGTTCCAATTATTGGTCGTTTCCTATGGAGAAGAGCCGGCAAGAAACTCCACGGTTACTAAAGTAAATGGTTTTTACAATGTTTCCAAATTACAGTGTTAAAAGCTTCGATCAACGTTGGTATTGTTGATCGAAGGTTAAAAGGTATGAGAGGACAGTGTAGGCCCATCAACATGTACCAGGTACTTAGCAAAATATAAAATGGTCCACAGATCTACAGTCTGTTATGTCTACAACGTTCTCACATTCACAAAAATTTAAAAGAAAATAATCTATAAGTATAAAAGATAAATAAAATAATAAAAATAAAAACCTATTTAAAACATATGTCGTATGTCTTAACCCAGACCATGGTTTACCCATTTGCCAGATTTCATCCAAATCCGTTCAGACGTTTTAGCGTGAAAGCGTAATAAAAAGATACATAAACTCACTTTCGTATTTTAAATATTAGACAGGATTTGTTTCTGGAAGGAATCGGATTGTTAATCAGAGATTAGTGGAACCAGTGGGGCATATTCCACTGCAAAATTTTAGGCATTCCACTTTGCCCCAACAGTGTGGCGGCTTGGTGGGGCAAAGTGGAATGATTCATACATACAAATTAATAAGTGAAATGTCTGTTTGTAACGTCAAAATAACAGCTTTATACTAAACTTAGGGAATTACAGGCCTGATGTTATGTTGTTAATAATGAATTAATGCTTCGAACATACAAACAAGAAAAAAATTTGCATACCTACTTTTCGCTTTTTAACAATGGCGGGAACACAATAGTTTATTTTTACTAAACGTATCTGTGCAATTAAAATTGTTTCGAGAACGTAGCACAAGCAACAAGCTTTAAATTGAGATATTTTCCGTACATGTTTTGCAAATAAATTGGGAAAGAGTTTTTTCCAGCTTATCGTACCTATCTACCTAAAGTAAGTAAAAAATAACCGGCAAAGTGCGTGTCGGACCACGCACAAGGAAGGGTTCCGTAGTTGGGGTGAATTTATCCCAAGAACAAACTTAACATTGTAGTTGAAAAACATGTTCTCCCATACGGAATGTATGGGAGATCACATTTTTCAAACTGCAAATTTAAGTTGGTTCATTATTATTATTCGTTAACCAGTGCAGTCTACTTAGCTCTGATAGTTTTCCTTTTAATTTCGTTATATATATATTTGAACGACCTTTCTAACGACACAACATGGGGCAGATGAGAAAAAAAACAAACATCCCCACTTTACGTGTAGGGGACGTACCCTAAAAAAAAATATTTTTCTTGATTTTATTTTACCTCTTTGTCGGCATGACTAATATGTATACATATGCCAAATTTCAGACAGACAGACGGACATGGCGAAACTATAAGGGTTCCTTGTTTACTACGGAACCCTAAAAAAGAAAAATAGAAGTAAAAGAAAAGGTAAAACTAGTGTTTTAAGTATCTGTTATCTTTATAATGGTAATTTAGGTGCTCCCTATATTAGCTAAAACGGAACGAAAATGTTTTTATTTCAATACCAAATCAGTTCATTGCAGGACTCTGCTGATTATCAGAGGCCGATATACATATATTCAGGTTACTGATCTCGGGCTTTGACATAGACATGTTTCCGAGTCTTGTTTTCGTTTTGACGGTAAGTACATCTAAGTTGCTTGTACTGTATGGGGCCTAGTAGGTGGCCACGTTATATGGTGGCGTCAAAGGCGTTGCTCAGATCGTCAAGGAGCAGGTGAACGGATATTTGGGACACTCCAGCAGATGGGACATAAGAAAGATGAAGAAAGAAAGAAAATATGTTTATTCGCGGTACACATGACGCAAAGAAAGAACAAAACACAAAAATAAACAATTTGGGGGAAAATATGCGTCACATCCACGCAAAACGGCCATCGCTCAGCATAACACACATGGTCATGGTGGACATGGTCTGTTCAGGAGCACCGTCTTCGCACTGAATCTTGGATGAATCAATAATGCCACCTTTCGCCAGATTATGTTTGCAGCGGCCTCAGACCAAATAAAAAAACCAAGACATAGCGCTGCGAACAATACAGTGAAGCATGCCAAAACTACACCGCCGCTATGTGCATACACGCTCACACGCACATATTTATAACTTTTTACAATCAAACTACACCTCACTAAGTGCACACATGTTTACGAAACCGGCCTCACGTCACTGTTGACAGCGCTATGTCTTGGTTTTTTATTTGGTCCGATGCAGCGGCCTACTTGGATACGCAATCGATTCAGCACTCGATATACGTCACCGTCCATTCCCCAACTGCAATGCAAGTTAGTAATCGTAAAAAAAAAAAAAAAGATAAAATTACAAATACACGATTTTCGGACTTTTCCTTGACTTGTGCTGTGAGACCTTGCTTCCCGCCAAATTTCATGATTCTAGGTCAACGGGAAGTACCCTATAGGTTTCTATTTATTTGCGATTATCAAAATATGTCGCATTAATGGCCGTATTTTTTTATTTTATTACATTGATTTAGAATGTTGATTTTTTAGAGCTCCAAGGGTATTTGACATTAATTTCAACTTCATACCTCCAAACGTTCCTGAGAAAAAGGGTCTTGACAGACTGACACACAGACGGACAACGACGGGAACGATCCTAAAGGGTTCCTTTTTTTAATTTTGAGGTACGGAACCCTAATAATGGCTCTTCGTCATACGAATCCTTAAAAAAAAAGAAATAACAACAACCGTAACTTTCAAGATGGCGTCTGTTTAACATCACTAAATGCGGTTCACCGGTAAATCCGGCTGTGATCGATGTCAAATTCAATTGATTACCGGATGTACGCACGTTCTGGCTTCCATCAGCGATGTGAGTTATTTCGGGAGGATACTAACTCTTCCCAGTTTACACCATTTAGGTTATCGATTTCTCGCCTCAGTTTTTGATGCAATAGGTATTTATAATTTTGGGAATCGTTTGATATGGGCTTGTGGCTAAATAAAAACAGCCGCACGGGTAAATCGATCAGATTATGCTACGCTTGCCGCGGTTGGTTCGTGGATGGGTGACCATCTTTACATACTAAGACACCTCCGTGCATCGGTAAGCCGTTAAGCCGTTTGGTCCCGGCTGTCATTCGTAGATCTTTGACAGTCGATACGGGAGTCGGAAGCCCGAAAGTCTGACAACCAGTCTGAGTAGTTTATGCGGCCTACCCAAATGTCCTTTCTTTGGTATTGTTCGTCGAGTTGAGCTCCTTATGTTCTGAGTTGAGCTCCACGATTACTGACAAATGCTTGCACTAACTGGACAGGTCCACTCAAATCTGTGTGGTTCTTTTCTCAAAAGATAATTTCAGACACTAATCTACATGGTCCTCATATGGCCTGACCAAGATTATGTCTGGACTTTAAAAGAGACTGACCTCTGAGTTTGTTTCGGCCTTTCTTCTCAGAACTACTCTGCATACTCCATATAGGAAACGCCGAACTCATACAGCTATTTTTTTTAATGTGACGTGTAAAAGTGATTTCAATATCCTATTTACAGAATAAACAATTTCATTTCATTTCAAGTCTTACCAAGAGGTATCGTATGAAGCCTTGTGCAGACTGGCGCGACGCGACACCGGTCATTGTTCCGTGAAGTTTTCTTAGAAATAGTTTTATTAGAGTCTCGTCGCGCTGTCGCGTCGCGGCTTTACCCAGTAACTGGGTTGTAGAGGTCAGATAGACAGTCGCTCCATGTAAAATACTGGTATCCAGCTGCATTCGGTAAGACTGGAAGCCGAGCTCAACATAGTTGGGAAAAGGCTAGGCAGATGGTGAAGATGGTTGTCATGGTATGCACATGATGTGATGCGGAGGACTGAGTACTCGTAACATATTTGTCGTGCGGAAAGTTTTGAGTATGAATGTGGATGGCTATAAGAGTAGGGGAAGACCAAAGAAACGATGGATGGACTGTGTGGAAGATGATATGGCTAGAAAGGGGGTGACTACCGAGATGACGACTGATAGAGAAGTGTGGGAGAAAAAAACAAATTGCGCCGACCACAAATATATTGACAAATTATTGCCCTTATCAGGCAGGAGAATGATGAATGAAGAGAGGTATTTATGATTTTAGGTAAGTATACAGGTAAACGTTTGTCCTGTCGTTATCCTTTCATTAATAAAAGGGTCAGATTCAATCAGGTAGTGAACCTCCGCAGATTATATGATATCGATACTCATCTGTATCGATATCTATAAACATGATAAAACCGGCCAAGTGCGTGTCTGACCTCGCACAATGAAGGGTTCCTTAGTTGGAACGAATTTATCCCAAGAACAAACTTAACATTCTAGTTGAAAATCATGTTCTCCCATACATTCCAACTGTAAATTTAAGATTGTACCCACATTATTGAGAGATTTACCATGTTATTTTTAGACCATAGACTTCTTATAGGTCTTCCTGGAATCTATAAGTAAAGAACCAATCTCCGTTCTTTTTTCAAAATTTTAGGTTCACTAGTGTCGGAGATAAGGCCGAGGGAACGGTCTTATCTCTATTTTCTTAAATATCTTTAAAAGTATAAATTTTAAAATTATCTAAAAAAAATGCACAGTTAGCAAAAAATTTTTTTAATTGTTGTGTGTGATCCCATATTCAAAATTCATTTATTTCAAAATTCTAAAGTCATTGATTCAAACTAGGCTGAGAATCAGCTCTTTTCGAACGTCAAAATTACATAAGACAGTCCCCCAAAACGCCCACCCTTCACCACTTCCTAGTGCGGTAGCTGGGAAGAAGAAGTGGCGCAACAAACTCCCCAGCGGCGTTTATTACGTTATTTACGTTACACGTCCGTGTTTGGGTCACAGAAATACATATGTGTACCAAATTTCAACTTTAAATTCGGTCCATTTAAGCAAATTGGCTGTGAGAGACGGCCAGACAGACACACGAGTGACCCTATAACGGTTCTATTTTTTGCTTGTGAGTTACGGAACCCTAATTACACACGTAACATAACACCACGCCTTGTTTACCCGAAGGGTTGGGCAGAGATGTACCATGGAAGAAGTTCATATCTAACCACCTTAAGGACTATTCTTGCTTGCAGCGCTCGGCGGCTATTGAACCGGGCCGGTAACAGATGTGGTCATTGTGTTCACGGGATTTTGTTTTGAAACTAGTTAGATATGAACTTCTTTGATGGTACCTATAGTACCCACATTTCGCCAGTTATGTTGGTAGTTGTCGATTCGGTAGTTGTGTGCGTCAGTTGTTTCTGAGTCTGGATTTCTGCCCGGTTGATGGCAATAGGCTCGCCCCCTATTACATGGGACTTAATAAATTACACGGTCAAATTAAATCAGGTAGTGAACCTCCGCAGATTATACAACATGTAAAAAAAACATTGTCCGATCCGTGAGGGTGTTGTTAGGTATCGTACTGAGAGTCTATTTATGTGGTAATTTTCAGGACAAAGAAAAAAAAATCGTCTTTTTTTTCAATAGGTAGTTTTACATAAGGCGCGGGCGGCCTTCTTTTAGCGGTTGTTTACAAATCATAATAACGCCTGTTGAAAATTTGCTTTTAAAGGTACTTTTGAAAAAAACTTTTAAAAGTTTTTTAAATAGCATTTTTTTTTCCAAAATTACCATTATAAACAAATTTAAACGTCAACGAATTATAGCGTTGCTAAATTGAAGAGTACAACTGTGACGTAGCATGACAACTGAAGTGACAGGTATTACGTTTAGTCGGTTACTTGACAGCTGTCTCGTCACGTGGTTATTTTTGTTTACCTTTATTTAACTACCTTAACCAATGGAGTATAGCTTCTAATAACAACATGGTGTGTTCACAAATTCGCCGGCTACGCGTGCAGTTTATAGCGATGTGCGTAACGTTACTAACGTTAATTGTAACGATTATAGGGGAGGCACATGTTCAGCTTTAGACATTTTGTGGCTTTGCACGATAGTTTAAATTTATTTTATCTAAATGTATCTTTCAAATAAAATGCAATGATTATAATAGTAACCTACTTAATGAAGTTATGGGTATGTTTATTTAGTTGTTTTAAAGCTAGGTAGGTTTTAAAGAAAGAAATCGAAATGATAATTAAAAATTATATCTCAGACGAAATAAAAAATCAAGACAGCGCTGTCAACAGTTACACGAGGCCGGTTTCGTAAGCATGTGTGCCACTTACTTCTGTGTGGTGAGGTGAGAGTTTCGTTGTAAGTGTGTGCGTGTGAGCGTGTATGCACAGAGCGAGGTGTAGTTTTGGCATGCTTCACTGTATTGTTTGTTTATTTGGTCTGAGAATTATGTAAGTAAATAGTAATACCTAAATATACGATGAGTTCTATCTGAGCAAACTGGGCTCTTTGCAAATTAATAATCTTAGGGTTTAAAGACTTCTACGTTGTTGCATCAATGGCATTAGGCATGTGAAGTGGTGCACTTAAAAAATAAACGTATTAAAAATAATAATAATACCAGCCTATTACTGTCCCACTGCAGGGCAAAGGCCTCTTCTCATACAGAGAAGGCACGAGCATTGATCACCACGCTTGCTCAAGACGGGTTGGCGATTTCAGATTTATATTATCTATTTATTATTACTCCAGCTTTTCTCAAAATTATTAAATTAATGAATTAGGTATCTTAAAAAACGTTAACAAAAAAATAATCTAAGATTGCCATCATTAAAAACAGAAGGGTACGGTCCGAAAAGGATATATTTTTAGCGCAAATTAATTCAAGGGAACCCTTTAAGATATTATTGGGTATCATTCGGGTATCTCGGGAAGGGATATTTTTTGTAAAAGCACTGTAACGGATACCTACGGGCGAACACTTAGCGCTCTTTTGTCTTATTGGGCTTACGAATAGTGCGGGGACATGTCGATAATTCTATTTTTGAAATATTTAGTTTTACAATTGCCGCTACCCAGCACGCGTAGCATGACGCTTTCTATGTCTACGAAGAATAGATACAGCTCTTTCTATACAAAGTGACATTTTGTTTCTCCATTTTTGACATCGCACCGTAGAAATCCTTCTACAATCTGTCATTTTGTCTTTCGTTTCTAACAATCTTTGTCTAGGTCCTTTTATATGTAGACTATTTCAGAAGAAAGTTTTCTATTCCAAACTGTCAAAATCATAGTGACAACTGACAGTTGTCTCCACGGCCACAAAGTATATACGGTTATCAACAAAATCATGAATTTACAGGAGAGCATTTAAACACAAAACTGTGATAATTAATAGAAGTACAAAGCTATCTTCTCATATTTTACATCATTTCGTTAATAGGAATATTACCAAGGAAACGGTTAAGGCCAATATTACTGAAATATTTTTTTGTTCTAAAATACGGTTTTTCGACACTGGGAAAAATTGTTGTAGTTGTCTATACATACGTTACTTGTTATCAGTAAAAATTGAGAATCAAACAGAAAAACAAATCTTATGACAAAACAAAGAAACCTGAGTCGAATTATGTAAAAGAGTGAATTTCGTAAAATGTGCAGTTGACTCTTTCTACTTTGCTACCGCCGCACTGTCTACACGGAACGTCAGTTTTGTCTACTCTTCCGTCGACAAAACGGTGTTCATGCCATGCGTGCAGGTCGGGCAAAGCGCTATTGAAAACCAGTGGTCTAGTGGTCTAGTTGAAAACCAGCGTCAGGCACTAGTTGTCTGGCATTTTTGCTGAACTAGACCTATTTGGCGCAGCCGCGAAGTACACATTTCCTGCTAATATCTTACACTTACGCACTTAACACTTTATATTTGTTTTCTTTCTTTTTAAATTTTGTTTGTACTTGTAGTACAATATGTTGTGTTGTGTGCCTTTTACTGCCCTGCTAAGCCGAAAGGCGCTATCTCAATCGTAGTAAGTTTTGAGAAAATTTATTTTTTGTTAATTGTAATTTAAGGAAACATAATTATGGAAATAAAAAACTTCTGAGTGTTTTTTTTAAATGTTTTAAGTTAGATAGCGATATTTGGCTTTACCATTAGATGCGAAATTGTTATAGCTATTGAATGGTAAAAAAAAACTAAAAGGGTGTATCTCTGAGATAGCGACTTTTGGCTTAGGAGGGCAGTCTGGGCTAAATAAATGTATTTTCTTTCATTCTTCATTTCCATTGAGTTTTTCGAACTGCAATTTCTCAGTAGTGGCCTGGAGTCTGGATTTATGCATGGCAATAATCTCACCCCCTATTAAATGGGACTTAAGAGGCTTACAACAGCTAAAGCGCGGTCACTGTCGGACTGCATAGAAATGAAAGAGAAGCGTGATGACACGACGCAGGTAATTTATTGCAAAATATGAAGCAGTTAGCGATTTACAGAAAATCTATTGATTGGACTGGAAAGTTAAAACACTATTATGCTAATATGTAGCTTGTAAAATAATCTGACAAAAAATCAGAATGATTGCATGTAAATTAATATGATTTTTAATCGTTAAAAGAAATTTTTAGAGGTATCTTCATGATTTTTTTCTATCGTATCAAATTAGTTGTATTATGTTTTCAACACACTATCATACTAGCATATATCCTGAAGAATATCATATATTTTTCTGATTTTGTTTACTGCAGTGGATCATATTCTTTTAGGCATTATAAAACTTGCGTTTAGGCACGTTTAGGTCCTGTAGTCCCCTTAAACATAACTGGCGAAATGTGGGTACACCTGTCCTCTGCTTAGCTCATTGAGGATTACAGGCGTGATGTCATGTTATATTATGTAAACAAAGCACGTAGTAAGACAGTGCCGGTATTGTTCTAGAAGCATTATTCTTTTATGTATATTGACCATCAAATTATCAATGCTGTTATGGTTAGTTTAGATGGCAAATTGCAAGTGAATTAATTGCAACCAACACCATAGATTAATACAGATGGTTCAGTTCGCAAAACATTTAAACAAAAACCGACTCTTGCTAAGACACAAGAAAGTGCAATTCAGGTCGCACAGCGCTAATTATCTACAGTTATATTCACCTAGAAATTGCTTCCCTTTTTAACGCGGAACTCTTCGATCTTCTGACTACGTTACAGGCCCAACTAGCCCGCCGCGTACTTGTAGCTTCATACCTTTTTTTTGGGTGGGTTATTATCAAATAACTTCTCCCGATCTGGGCGGAGCGGGAGGGCGTATCAGACTCTTACTGACTAAAACTCACCCGTGTTCCTTCAGTTGCCTGTACGGTGCCAGGGGCCACTCTATCCCTTTCGGACTTTCAAAATCCGAAATTGAACCATATGTATTCATCTGTACCAGAAAAGATTCATTCCGCAAAACACTTTCTTTCACAATTCGAAGGATTTTGAAAGAAATTACTAATCCATTTGTTTCATATATTTGAAAAATTCGTCTGCTCGAAAACGTAAATAACGCAATGAATGTTGAAATGTCAAAATTAAATACATGCCATTCTTAGTATGTTACGCTGTTCGAAACAGTAGATATATCAATGTAAGTTAAAGAATCGAATACTACTCAGTGTTAGCCTAGTGGTGTGACCGTCGGACTGTCAAGTCAAAGGTCTCGAGTTCGAATCCAAGGGACGCAGCTCTGACTTTTGGGATTCATGTACGTATTGTATAATTATCCATTTGCTTCAAAAATGGTGAAGGAAAACATCGCGAGGAAACCGGCATACCTGAGAGATATGTCTCAATCGCATGTGAAGCCAAGTCAGAGGCCCATGTTGACACCAGGTTACTCACTAACCACACGAAAAGAAGAAGACTTAAAGAATTTGATCTACTATGACTTAATGGCTGTTTAAAAATAACAAGTACTTTTTTGTGGTTCTAAAACGGTACGTCTAACTTAAGATAAGTTGAACTAAGCACAACTTTGAACATTAAAATCAGAACTAAGCGGTGTCAGATGCTATCTGCGAAACTTTGGGAACGTATGTTTCGAGAATAATATTTAAACACCATCTTTTGAACGTAAAACCCGTTTTTAATAGCATTATTCTTTGTGATTTAACGTTTTATAGTCTAGCAAAAGAATGAACGAATTATGAAAATTCAAGAAGGAGGAATTTAATAGTTTTAGTCGCATGTTTTTCTGCACCGCATGGCATTTTCAGGAAAGTAGAAGACCAGACTCAGTTATTTCCGACTGCGCAACTTTTTCTTTTATAAATAACCAAGCTGTAGGGCAACTTATCGATTTACCCATTATATATTACGTATTTAATGTAAAGAGTTTGCTGTTGTCAGCACGCTTAGCATAACCACAATAGAAACGTGTTTTGTCGACAGAAGAATAGACAGAATGACAAATCATAATCTGTCATTTTGTCTATTCTTCCATGGACAAAACCCGTAGAAAACCAATTTCTATGGTTGTTATGCTACGCGTGCAGGCATTATATCGTTCTCAAAAACTTAGCCTAAAGCTATATTTTGTCAACACACTTCAAATTCTACTCATGATCCCGATTTCCAATAAATCCCTTTCCAAAACCCATAAGTACTTGAACTCCCCGATGCACAAAATGTCGATAAACACACCATCACAAGTTCACAACCCTATACTCACTGGATTCGTGCTCATAAATAAAATATAGGTCGCGCCAGGTGATGGGTCCCACGTAAGCGGGGTCCACCTGCGAACGGCGCCGACATCGATCGATGCAAGCGCAACCGAATTTAAACATTTATATTTTTACTGGTGGACCACGTGGCTCGTGTTCTAAATTTCAAAATTAGCGTTATTCAGCTGTCGATTTGAGGCTGAATGTTTTATGTCTTGTCGAGGAACTGCATTCGATGAAATAAAATGTGTCAATTTATCCCGCGCAAAATTGACAGCTTGCCTGGTTTGCTTCAAATATTTCTGTGAACTTTTATAGAAGTAGCCTGTGATACGTAAAGTATTGGAAACGTGGTAATGCTGCAGTCTAGACATAGTAGGAGGGCTGTCCTTTTCATGCGCAGCCATGTTCATAACTTCAGAGTGGGTACCCCTGCATGCTTAGCATGACCACAATAGAAACGGTTGACAGAAGAATAGACAAAATGACAGATAAACAATCACAATCTGTCATTTTGTCTATTATTCCGTCGACAAAACCCGTTTCTATTGTGGTCAGGCTTCGCGTGCTGGTTGTATTAATGATGACATTAATTATTATGATTATTGTCATTATCAGATTTTAAAGAATGGAAGAACAGATATTTTTACGTCATATTGGTTGCCATTAAGAAGTAGGACCACAACGATACTGCCATGGTCTTGTAGGCAGTTTGTTTCGTCATATTTAGGCCTTAACTAAGAGCAGTCGGTAGATGAATTTGATTAATTACTGTAGTAAGATAATAAATCAAACGAAAAACCTCTAAACTAACATTTTAACACTAATTTTGTGAGAATTAAGTAATTTTAATTTCATATTAAATACATTATTAACTTTATGATGGTATATTAGCATATTTGATTGACTAAATTAATATTTGGTTACAAAACACTTATGATAGCAGACCTGAATGTTTATTAATTTGTTATTTTAAACACATAAAAGTTAAATAATTAAAAATGAGAAGAATTTTAATTGAGTTTGACAGATGAGTTGTTTTCGTAAGGGATAATGGTAACTAAACATCGACGCGAAAACTGATACCATGGATTCAGTACATGATTCTAAACACCCCTGCGTTGAAATATTTCGTCGGTTATTTTTTTGACAGATGTCAGTTTGAGTATGGTGTGAGTGATTGCTCACTCTGCAATTAAACGTCTTTAATTAAATTATTTATAGGCACTTTTGAATTGTCAAAGGAGTCGGTCATTCAAAAAGATGAGGTTAGTATCTCATTCCAAGCGTAATAGATTCTTGTGGAGAAGAACGGGCAAGAAACTTCATGGACACTCCTTTAAATTTATATTATTATAAAATAAGTCCTCCTAACATTTAAACATATTTATTTACTCAGACAACTCAATATAAATACATATTTGTAATGTGCTTGTCAAGCCCTTTCATTTGATACCCAACATGTCATTATTATTATTTTTTTAGTTTGACTTTGTGTCCTCTAGAGGGCGTCATATTGACGTCGCATTGTCTATATCCAGCGGACAATCTAGACGCTTTTAACGTTTACTTCATTTGTCAAATTATGATCAGTAATTTAGAATTATGAGGTAACAGATGAACATACATACATACCGGTCAAAATCATAACCCTCCTTTTTGCTTCGCCGTAGTCGGGTAAATACTGAGGTCACCAATTTGTTAGACAAGCATACGTGATTATAGCAAATTGGCTCTTCAGCCGTAATTGGCACCTCGTGTTCAGAAGCTAATGAGCGTTTACAAGTTAATAAAACAGAACCAGTATTTTGAAAGATACCTGATGATATTATCTGCATGTTTATTATGAAGCAACGTTTAAGAACGTACCTACATCTTAAAAGTCGGCAACGTCAGTAACGTCGCATAGCTGTCAAATATTTACCTGTTTTGATTAATTTGGCAATATTACTATATGGCAATATGAAAAGTGGCTAACTAGTGAACTAAAATATTTTGATTGTGAAATGCAATAATTAATATCGTAACACGGAATATTTAGTTTAAGATGTAAAAAAGTATTTGGAAACTTTCCAAATGCCTTTTTTACACCTAAATCGGTTACAACATCAAATTCAATGTTATAATTGCAATTCATTATTAATATTCTAGTTCGCTAGTTAGCTACGTTTCTTATTTCCATACAGTAATATTGCCAAATTAATCAAAACAGCGAAATATTTGACATCTATTTGCGACTTTCAGAATAAACGCTCTTAAATCGCCAATCTTGGCAGAGCGATTTGCTTTATATTAAACATGACATAACACTTGTAATCCCCGAAAAGTTGGGCAGAGGTGTACCTATAGTAGACCCACATTTCACCAGATACGTTTAAGTCCCATGTAATAGGGGGCGAGCCTATCGCCATCAACCGGGCACAAATCCAGACTCCGGACTGCTACTGAAAAAATCCAGATAGAAAAACCCAATAACACTTTGGAAACCGCTTTGATGCGCAAGAGTGTTTATTGCATGGGCCCAGTTATTTATAATAAATTACCAAGAGATTGGAAAGATTTAAATGCTATGCTGTTTAAGAATAGACTACTTACGTAAATTTTTGGTAGGTAAAACATACTACAGTGTGACTGAATTTAAGGCATATAATTTAATAATTATTGATCGAATGATAGATAATAATTTGATGTAAATAATATAATTATGATACTAATTTGATGTCTATGATACTATAAAATAATAATAATTTGACGTAAATATTTGCATGCTTAATGGCAAAATATGGCTGTTCTTTGTACTTTACTAACACCTATTGATGTATCATCTACTCATATTTGCAAAAATAAAATTATTCTATTCTATCCGAGAATCGAAACCTAGGACCTGATGCTCAACGTTTCTTTATATTCTTGTAATCTATTAACAAACAATTCACACTCTAAGCAAATTCTATAAGAAGTCCGCAATAAATCCCGAAGTATCTTTATCTGCAAAAACTTGGTATCTACTATGGAGGTCGGATCTCGTAAATTCGTCACACGGCTTTAGCAGTCCGACAATACAAACAGAACATGCACTTGATAAAATATATTATACACAGGATTTAAGGTTGTTGGGTACAGTTTCCGCAAATATGCAGTTCCTGGTACGACTTGTAAACTGTCAAAAACGTTTCGTTTAGCTGTTGGATTAGTGATAAACGCTTTATTAGTTGCTGTGTTTGTGTGTGTGTGTTGCTGTGGTATGTGATACCTACGCTGCTGCACATGGAATGGTCTATAATGCCAAAAAATGTGAATACATGGTCTTTGGGGTCCCTGGTAAGCGCAGGGAAGATGTCCTCGATCTTGTCATAAACGGTACGCCAATACGTAGAGCCACAAAGTTTAAATATCTTGGGCATTTTCTTACCGAAGACCTCAGGGACCATTGTGACATTGAGAGGGAGCGCAGGGCTCTAGCGGTCGGGGGTAATATGTTGGCACGAAGATTTGCTCGGTGTACAGACCAAGTTAAGATAACGCTTTTTAAAGCTTATTGTCAGAATTTGTACACCGGTAATCTTTGGGTCAACTACTCGAAAAGGTCGCTGGATGTCCTGCGCGTCCAATATAATAATGTTTTCAGGATGCTGTTGTGACTGCCTCGTTTTTGCAGTGCCTCAGAGATGTTTGCGGTAAATCATACCGATGGATTCCATGCCATCATCCGCAAAAAAACGGCCTCACTCCTGAGCAGAATAAGAGGCAGTCGCAATAGTATTCTGATAGCTGTGGTGACAGACATTTCCTCCGCCGTAATAAGGCAATTTGTGCGAAGACTTATTCCATAGTTTCTGGGGGTGTAGTTGTTGGGTGGTCTTCGCATGAATTCGTCTTTAGTTAAGTTACTAACAATAGTATTTTAAGTGTATAACTGTTACTAACAATCTATGGGTCATATAGTTGTCCGAAATAAAAAGATTTATTATTATTATTATTTATTATTATTATAGTAACATCCCGGAGTATGGAAGTTCGCGGTGTGATACCCCCGTGCCTCGAAAATCAAGTTAAGCCATTGCCCCTGCGCCTGATCTCTCTCCAGATGTGTCCGATTGCCGTCCTATCGGACTGCGAGAGTGAGGGAAGAGAGAGTGCACCTGTGTCTGCGCACACGCTTGTGTACTGTAATATCTCCCGCGCCGAAGGCTGGTCTCCGTTGAGATTGGCCGCCATACCCGAAATACGGTCTGGAGAACTATAGTTGCTAAACCTCAAAAGAGCATTACAGTGCCATGCTTTCTTATATCTCTTCATTTATTATTGACATCTCGCTGGCCCCGGGCAATATAGCGGTAAACACCGGTTACGCCCTTTTTAATGTTATTTGATTGTTGGCTTCTCTGAGTACCAATCTATCACTCTTATTTTATTCAGTTTTGTTTAATAATATTTATGTAAAATAAATGACAATAACCGCTTTATTGCATGGAACATTCTCTTACGACTAATTTATGTATTTTTACTTCTCCTGTAAATTTCGATTTTTGATATTACCGCTTTATTTCCCGGGGCCAGCGATATGTATGTAGGTATAATTTATAATACAGCACAAAAATATATACTCAACAAATAATAAATCTAACACTACACAATATACAATCACACGACCTGGAAATCGAAACCAGGAGGATCGATTCCCAAGTTGGGAAAAGTGTTATTAGGTTTTTCATCAGGAATTTCTCAATAGCAGCTCGTTTGTTATTTGTGCCATAGGGTCGCCCCATATTTCATGGGAATTAAACATGTGGATGTACTATAGGTACATCTCTGCCTAGGCCTTCCGGGATTACGGGTGTGGTGTAATGTTAATATATGCTTTCACCAATTCGTTTGCCAAACGCGGTTGACTAAAACTTCTTAGTTTAGAAGCTGTACTAAAGGCTGATTTAAGACTCCGCAGACAGCCGCGACGCGACGGGGACGGTGCGACACAATTCTGATAGAACAATTTCCATGAAGTTTTTATAGAAAATGTTCTACTAAAATTGCGTCGCGCCTGTCTGCGAGAGCTTTCAATGACATGTTAATGATTGTCATAACCTGGCAACCCACTAAGTGAAGGACGGGATACAAAAGCACAGTTTTGCTGATCCGTTTACGTTCTAACATTAACTTGAAACGCCCGCTCCGTCCCGTGGTTATGGCGCGAACTTGATAAAGTTCGGTTCAGACCGCGCCAGTTGTCACCACTCTCGTGACAGCTCGGACATGAATTACTGCCTCAGCTTGTCTGGTCCTAGTCGAGCGGAAGATAAGTTATGTTAGGTTTTTTATGTTTTTATTTTATTGTGTTTTGTTGTGAAGGAAATTAGTAACTTATTGAATTTTCCTATAGTTAAATGTAATCGGAAAAATGTGGAGACCTAATACGTCGATGCTCAAAAAAAAAGAAAAAGAGCTTCAGCTTTCTCAAATTACTTTTGTCTTTGGCGACTAACAATTAAAGAAAGAAAGAAAGAAAAATAAGTTTATTTGTCACAGAAACACGTGCATAAAAAAAAAAGATGATAAACTCGAGTAAATAATAAGGAAAATGAAACAGAATAGATTTAAATACAATAACGAGCACAGAACAGAAATAGTCGGCAGCTGCTGGCACGTCATGACTGTGACAAGAAGGCTTCCACTCAGCATGATGCTGTGCTACTAGTAATAGCATAGTGTAATTACTAGTGGGGCTCACGGGTTACGTCCACCTAAGGTGTATTGTTGAGGACATTCAAACGAGCGACATTTTAAAACTTATAATAAATGCGGCTAAGTGTCAGTCGGACTCGTAAATGCTGCGGCGACGGTTTCCGTACCACCATACAATATAAAACGACGAATAAAACACGTTTCTTGCGTGTCGTTGCCGTGCGGCCAGAGTAGTACACACTGAAAATTTCAAGTGTGTACCTATTACGGTTCAAAAGATACAGCCCTGTGACAGATGGACGGACGGATAGCGGAGCCTTAGTAATACGGTCCCGTTGGCACCCTTTGGGTGCGTAAGCCTAAAAAAGAATTAATAATTCGTCAATAAAATTCAATCAACGACAAATCCCAGTCTCGTGACTGACAGTTGGTGAGAAAAAAAAACAAAATACAACGCGCAATAGAATTTGAATATCAGAAAAAAGTATTTCGCTCTGGCACTTTGACATTTAGTTATAAATCGTCAATCACGGCGGGATGAGATTAAAAACTTTTTCAATTTAGAACTAATCGCGCGTAGGTGAGCCACACGTTATAAAATTTAAAAAAAGAAGAAAATAACATGGCGTCGGACTAAATAATGGAGGGAAAGATCGCGGTGTAATATTTTTTTTTTCGGTTTAATCCAGGGCTGCCTCGTTCCAAACAATTAAAGCTATCCGCTTAAATCCCAGACAACTTGATGTATGGTGTGCACAGAAAACTTGACGTGCTAGAAAATAGCTTATTATTTTGTTTTTAAACGTTGATCGACGCAGACTCTGATGGAGGCAGAGACAAGGACGTTTCTAGATTATGATGATGCACCGGAACCTTCAACTCCACCTCTTTAATTATGATTACCTATTTGTGTAAATCAATCTACCTAGCCTTTTTCCAACTATGTATATCCGGGTCGGCTTCCAGTCTAACCGGCTGCAGCTAGACTTTAGACTTCTGACGACCTGTAACGACTGTTAAAGATCCACGAATTACAGCCGGGACCAACAGCTTAACGTGCTTTCCGAAGCACGGAGGAGTCAATTAACTCGCTAAATAACAAACAATACAATTTACTTCCCACGTAAAACTGCACCAATCACAGGTTTCAAATAACATTCATTATCAGTTCCGATTTCGCAACAGTTATAAAATACCAGTTCCATTTTGAGAGCTGTGATTGCTGTCCCTACATCCCGTGGGAATTAATTTCGTATGTTAAAAGTAAAACGAGCGAGGATTACTGTGGCGGTATTAAGTAGGCGTCAAAAATCCCGGTGGTATGAGTACGAGTATATCTGTAGCTACATAGTATTCATGTTGTATACGGTACGGAGTTACGGAGCTTGGTAATGGATATCAATTTTCGCGTTCTTTTAGTGTGTTAGGGGCTTATGTTACCGTTTTCGATTTTATGTAGGCTTGCCGATAGGAAAACGATTTTGCTATCTTCATGAAAATGATAAATGAAGAATGGTCAATGTAGTTTGATCTTCTTTCTTTTTCGTGTGGTTAGATATTAACCTGCAGTGCTATTCTGTAACCATCTCACCGTGAAAACTTAGGTGAAGTGAGCTGTCGTTCCACAGGGATTGACACTATTGACAGCTCACTTCACCCAAGTTTTCACGGTGAGATGTTTACAGAATAGCATGGCTGGTATCAGAGTTTTAAAGCCGCCCATTGGGCCTCTGACTTGGCTTCACGTGCCGTCGAGAAATATCTCTCAGGCATGCCGGTTTCTTTACGATGTTTTCCGCAGCTGTTTGCAGTGATAGCCTAGTGGTGTGACCGTCGGTCTGCCAACTCATAGGTCTCGAGTTCGAACCCAAAGCACGCACTTCTGACTTTTCGGGTTCATGTGCGTATTGTATAATTATCACTTGCTTCAAAAACTGTGAAGGATGTAGTTTGATGAAGTAAGTAGCTTCACAGTTTTTCGACTAGGTATTATTCCCTCAATCAATCTGCCTAGCCTTTTCCCAACTATGTTGGGGTCGGCTTTCAGTCTAACCGGATGCAGCTGAATACAGTATTTTTACATGGAGCGACTGCCTATCTGACCTCTACAACCCAGAAACTGGGTAATACGATACCCCCTTAGTAAGACTGGTTGTCAGACTTTCGGGCTTCTGACGCCCCGTAACGACTGTCAAAGATCCATGAATGACAGCCGGGACCAACGGCTTAACGTGCTTTCCGAGGCACGGAGGAGTCTCGGTATGTTAAGATGGTCACCCATCCACGGACCAACCCTGGCAAGCAGCGACCTGGTGGATCAAAATGTGCGGCTGTTATTACTTAGCCACGAGCTCCTTCTTGTTATTATTCCCTAATTAATCAATTATGTTTTCACGCTAAGTCGGCTGAAAATAGAATGATTTGTAATATTAGGTATGAGTTTTGACAAGCTTCCATATAAAAGTATTTTGCAGTACCCAATTGAAACGTAATCCGAGAGACTAGGCTTGTCAAAGTCATCGCCTTTAGGTATACCTAACGCGGTGGTTAGTGATTTTGACAAGGATATCTATAACAGTCATTTGTAAGGTTCCGTACTCAAAGGGTGCCAAACGAAACTCTAATAATAAGCCTCCGCTGTCAGTCTGTCATCGGGCTGTATCTCATGAAATATAATATTTCTATTGCCGCTTAAACAAAAAAAAAAAAAACATACAGACGAATTGAGAACTTCCTCCTTTTTGAAGTCGGTCCTTTAATTTTTAACATCAGGAAACATTTTTTTTTAAAACTATGTTTATTATTTACACAAAAAAAAAAATTAATATTGTACGGTGGTACAGAATCGTTCATGTGCGAGTCCGACTCGCACTTGATCGGTTTTTACGAGGGCGGCACTGAAAATTTCGGGAATCAAGGAAGTGACACAACATTACTATTTAAAAATGTATTTATTGCTTTTCGAAGTATTCTCCGCGAAATTTGACACATTTTTCCATACGATGGAACCAATCATTGAAGCAACCATTCCATTCGGAAGTTGGGGTCTCCAAAATGGCCGTTTTGTAGGCGTCCACAGCTTCTTCAGGTGATGAAAATCTCTGTCCACGCAATTTATTCTTTATTTTAGGGAAAGTATAGAAATCATTAGGGCTTAGGTCGGGGCTTTACGGCGGATGGTCTAATAATTCTATGTTTTCTTGCTCTAAAAACTCTTTTGTTCTGTGCGCGGTGTGAGAACTCGCAGTGTCGTGATGGAGGATGATACGGCGGTTGCAGTTCTCTTTACGGAGTTCAGAAACGACCTGTGGCAAACAAATGCTAGCATACCATTCTGCATTAACCGTTCTTTGTCCCTCAAGAGGAATAGTCGTAACATGGCCAGTTTTGGAGACAAACGTGGCCACCATTTTTTTTGCAACACTCCGTGAACGAACAATTTTTGTTGGCTTTAACTCATTTTCGAACACCCAAACTCGTGACTGGTTTTTTGTTTCGGGTTCGTACGCGTATGTATATCCAGGATTCACGGTCACCTGATACAATGTTGTATACAGCATTTGAGGATCCTGCGTGGAATCTTTCGAGAGTTCTGACGCACCAAGTAACGCGAGCCGCTTTTTGCTCTTCACAGAGCGAATGCGGTATCCATCGGGAAAACAACTTTTTTACACCTAATTGTTCATGCAAGATTATTTGTATTTGACTCATGCCAATGTCTAAAGTTGCCTGAATTTCGCGGTATGTCACATGTCGATCTTCCTCAATCAGCTTACGGACAGCATCAACGTTTTCTTGGGTGACTGCAGTTTTTGGACGACCTTGACGGGGATCATCACTGCGCTTGACACGTCCACGTTGAAATTCAGCAAACCAGCGATAAATTGTGGTTTTGGATGGGGCTTCATCACCAAATGCAGAAATCATCCGGTCAACACACTGTTTTTGTGTTAAACCACTTCGAAAGTCATAATAAATCATCGCTCTTGAATTTTCTCGAGTCAATTCCATTTTCTCAACGACTAAACAAGTTTGACAAAACCTTGTGACAAGACCGAGAATCTTTTTTAAATAAATAAATGGTATTCGATTTTTAAAACCAAGGAGTTTTCAATTAAAAAGATTTTAATATTACAGGAACAGTGGAAATATTCCATTCCCGATACTTTTAGTGCAGCCCTCGTATGCGGTTTTTGTGACCTAAACAAATTCCCCTTTTTCAAATTCATAAACATTGCTTAAAGTCAAGAGACGTTTAAACGTCAAACATTTATGCTTAAACAGTCACTAATCATTACCTAACTTCGGCAACGTTTATAAATAAACCCCATTATGGTTGTCAAAGCTGTAAACAGAACAAAAGTCTAACCTTGTTTCCAATTGATGTTATTTCCACTTAAAAAAACATCAACTTTATCCAAGTGTAAATAAAGTTAATTTTAGACCGACTAGATATGTTGAAAAAGTCATTAAAAAAAATTGTTGTAGCGCAAACTGAACCTTATGTGTAGGATTAGTACAGTTGTTTTTCCTAAAACTCGTGTTTGTTTACATGTTTGGCAAATAAATTGCGAACGCAGATTACGATGTCTTTTCAAAATACCAGAGGTTCGCTCTAACTAGTTGAAGAGCAGTGGTGGCTCCGGCCGCGTCTTGCGAGTTGTAGATCGTAGGTTCGAATCCGGACAGGTGCTTTACTTAGTGTAAATTATTTAATCACCACTGCTCTCAAAAAAACATCGTGAGGAAACCGGCATGTCCTAAAACCAAGTATTCGAAGACGTGACATCTAGCAACCCGCACTGGGCCCGCGTGGTAGATTACGGCCCACTCCCTCTCACCGAGAGGAGGCCTGTGTCCCAGCAGTGGGAACATTATAGGCTGATTATGGTTTGGATAAAAAACAAGTCGTCTTGTTGATTTATCAATTCCCTGGGAACTGGATCAGTATTCCGTCCCGAGCGCGGACAGTATTAAAGATTAAGGTCGGTTCGTGTTTACACAGAAATCTATCAATATCAAGTTAATCCGCTTATAAATAATTCTATCAACAACGTATTTTGATGGAGAGGCGACAGTTTTATAGTTATTTTGTGTTATTTTTTTATTGAGTTTAATGGACTGGACATACTGGGGATGTTGATCTGGATATTTTATATTTTGGTAGTGTTAGGATTCAATATTTGACATACGTATTTCGTAAGTGTAAAAATAGGTTTTTAAATTCCTATTATGAAAAATAAACACGTGTATGTTAACGATAGCGAGACGAGCTGGACAAAACTATGAAGCAATGGTCCACATTTCCTTTGGACACGAGTAAGGAATTCATAAGGGACGCGGAGGTCTTTGGTCAGCAGGCTGGGATGATGACAGTAACAAGAAAAAGAAATAAAGAAAGAAAATACGTTTATTTGCGGGAAACATGACGCAAAGAAGGAACACAAAACAAAAAATAAGTTGGGGGAAAATATGGGTCACATCCTCGCTCAACATAATGCTGCGAACATATACGAGACAGAGCCCCAGCGCTGGTTTTCAGCGACAGCCGTTGACGTTACGTCGACCGGTGCAGCATACAATGAGATATTAATAAGATATAAATATATACAATAATTAATCTACATGTTTATATAAAATACAATATTTAAAATGGCAACATTCCGTTCAGTCGGCATCGACTCGCGCGCCGCCGTCTTAGAGTAATATGTGCACGCTAGTATAAGCGCTGTCATAATTATTATTCACCATGCTTTTTGAATGAATGGTTGGTGATCGTAGTATGTTGTCAGTAACAGACAGAATGACATTACTGACCATTTACAGTGCTACAAGGATCTTTGGGCACTTGGATGACATTGACAGGGGGGGGGGGTTGTTGGTTATATCAGATAAGCTGTGGGCTACAAGTGTCATTAAGTGCTGGGTCCTCTCACTCTGGGTCTGTAAGTAAGACAAACCTATGCGGCAAAATTATAGTCACCGATGTTATGTCAGATTAGCTGTGGGCTAAAAGTGTCAATAAGTGGGTCCTATTGAACGCTAGGTGACACCGCAGCAGGCCAAGGCAAAGGTGGCGGGACGACTAGCCAGCAGTAGGTATAACATAATATCACGCCTGTAACCCGAAGCGTTTGGCAGAGTTGTACACCAATATTTCACCAATTATGTTTAAGTCCCATTTAATAGAGGCAGAGTCTATTGCCACCAGCCGGGCACAAATCCAGATTCCAGGCTGCTACTAAGCGTAGGAGACGCCCCGGGCGTCGGGAGTCGCGAGCCGAATTCCGGCTACCGTAGGCGCGGGCTTGCGGACGGTGAGCAATGGGTAGGTCGCCGTCCGATAGGGACCAGGCCCGGGTCGACGGCGCGTTGTGTTCCACGCGCGCCTCAAAGAGATGTCAGCACCAACTGACGGGGTCCGGAAGGGCCAGGGCCTGCCGGGGTTGCGAGTTTGTCCGAAAGGGATATCGCGACCCAGGCACACAGGTAACAGAAGGGACACGGGTGGGTTTTAGTCGGTAAAAGTCTGATACGCCCTCCCGCTCCGCCCAGAGCGGGAGAAGTTATTTGATAATTTCCCACCCTAAAAAAAAAAAAAAAAGACTGCTACTGAGAAATTTCTGACGGAAAAACTTAATAACACTTTGCCCGACCCCAGGACCTCAAGCAGTAGCAAATGTGTGGAAAACGGAGAGGGAGGACTTTACCTTGCAATGAGACAATAGAACAGTAGGTATGCTAGTCATTCCATCTGAATGATTCGTACATATGTATTCGTTCGTTCTCATTCATTTTCAAACAATACCCGTATGTACACAAATAGAACGCGATGTTAGATAGTGCTTCAAATAATACACTGCTGTTACTGCAGTGGCTTTGTAGATTAAAAATATATGTAAAAACCATTGGCCATATTTTTTTGGCAATTGTTACTCGCCTCTTCTATCAATATCAAAAAATCGGAAAGGATTTTGTTCAGCATTCAAATGCTGAAACATTCCTCTCGAATTTTTAAGCTGCAAAATATGTAATCGATTTGGTGTAACTTTGCTGCAAGCTTATATATTGTATTTTAAATTTTTTTGAATGCCTACTTTGATATAATATTTAGGTTGATTCGTGGTTGACCACAATAACCAAAAATCTATAATATCCTCACCAGAAGTTATATATTTCTAAACACCGGAGGTCTCCGCCGACATATTTGTACCTAGGCAGCTATTTACGTTAACGTTGCTAATAACGGGACTAATCAAAAAGATGGGTAACTATAAGTTGGCAACACTGTCTTGTGCAAATTAACTCAAAGTTTTAACTTCACAAGTGCCAACCGCATCTAATTGGGCGGGACGCACTAAGGAGGTCATACAGAAGGTCCATTTAATTAAGTAATCCAAATTTCTACATGAAGAGGCCACATTAAACAATATTTTGAATGGGTGAATCTACGTCAATTTGGTCTCGTCGGGTGCAAGAACAAGTCCTACTACACATAAATGCTCATAGACAAGGCAACTGACGGTCGACGGTCGACGGTTAAAACTACTAAGAGGCCAAAAAAACAATATTTTGAATACATAGGCCTCCTCCAAGCACCGTCACATCGACCGGTTCTGTGCTTCCCGCATCCAGCGGATTCCTGTGGCCATTCACAAGGTCATCGGTCCACATTTTGTGAGGTCTTGAGACCTTTCACTCTTCGGCAAATAAAACCATATTAAGCCTATTGAAACTCAGATCAAAACCAATATTTCTGACTCACTTAATTCAATATACACAAGTATTCGTTGACGAGGCCTGTTTCCATTTCGAGGCCATTTCCATTCAGTTCTCAGGGCGAAGCATATTCGGACGGTGAGCAATGGGTAGCTCGCCGTCCGATAGGGACCAGGCCCGGGTCGACGGCGCGTTGTGTTCCACGCGCGCCTCAAAGAGATGTCAGCACCAACTGACGGGGTCCGGAAGGGCCAATGCCTGCCGGGGTTGCGGGTTTGTCTGAAAGGGATATCGCGACCTCGGCACACAGGCAACGGAAGGAACACGGGTGGGTTTTAGTCAGTAAAAGTCTGACACGCCCTCCCGCTCCACCCAGAGCGGAAGAAGTTATTTGATAATTTCCCAACCTCAAAAAAAAAAAAAAAGGGCGAAGCATATTAATGTAATGGTTCATCTTGTGGGAGGCCTTCGCACGCTACGTCTTCTGGTACACGGTCACCACTTCAGAACCTTTCGGCCCCATCGGCCATCTGCATCATACAGTACATAGGTCTTGAGTGTTAGGATATGCGGAATAAGGAAAAGGATAAGTTATTACTGATCCTTTCATGGTTATGACCTTTTGTTGGGTATAAAGGTGGTAAGTGGGGCTTATTAAATAAATAAATCTTTAATTTCAGACAATGTCCATATTATCACAACTTATTTTATAAGTTCCTCTCTCCTGCTAATTTAAAAATTTGCTGTGCCCGGCAGGGTCCATAATTGTTTTTATTTATTAATACTTACCAACTGTACATGTACATTAGGGATTGCAATAAAGATTAATTGAATTGAATGGAATTAAAGAATCATATTATAGCATTAATTAACAGATTATAATTTATTTATTGCCTGGTTGACTACAGTTGAGCTCCTTAAGTTCTGAGTTGAGCTCCACGATTACTGACAAAAGCTTGCACTGACTGGACAGGTCCACTGAAATCTGTGTGTCTCTTTTATCAAAATACCATTTCAGACACTAATCTACATGGTTCTCATATGGCCTGACCAAGAATATGTCTGGACTGCAGAGACTGCGACTTTTGAGTTTGTTTCGGCTTTTCTTCTCAGTGTAGTCAGATAGGAAACGCCGACCTCGTCTAGCTTATTTATAATATTTTTTAATGTGACGTGTAAAAGGGATTCCGATATCCTATTTACGGAATAAACAATTTCATTTCATTTCATATACAATGAACGAAACTGATGAAGTGGATTTACTGAGCTTCGTTGTCTAAAGACACAAGTCGCTAACGAGACTTTTTGACCGTTCCACTTGTTGGTTAATTAAACTATTCAATTAGCGGGTTCCGCCATCGCTTGGGTTCCCTACGCAAATAATAAGTTTAAGAATTATGAGTGGTTGCTGTAAATGTGCTGTATTCTGAACTGAAAATGTTGGACTACTTTCAACATTTTTTTTTTGTAGTTTTTAATTTGTTTGTTCAATGATTGATTGGCATAATTTTAAGAGCTTCTATATTAAGAGGGCTTGTCCTAAAAGTTGGCTACGTCGCAACGAGCTGTCAAATGTTTACCTGTTTTGATTAATTTGGCAATAATACTGTATGGAAATATGAAATGTAGCTAACTAGTAAACTAAAATATTCATTAAGAAATGCAATAATTCATATCGTAACACCGAATATTTAGTTTAAGATGTTAAAAAGGTATTTGGAAACTTTCCAAATGCCTTTTTTACACCTAAAATAGTTACAACATCAAATTCAGTGTTAATATTCTAGTTGGCTAGTAAGCCACATTTCATATTTCCATACAGTAATATTGCCACATTAATCAAAACAGCGAAATATTTGACATCTATTTGACACGTTGTCTACTTTCAGAATAAACGTTCTTAAGGAGAAATAAAGACAACAGCAATAAAAACAAAAAGTATTTATTTTACAATTATATTTAACATAAATTGAGATCGTCACAACAAGGTCTTTCATTTGATATGTCACACGGTACAGTGCGTAAAACTTTTTTTTAAATTTTCCAATTCCCGAAATCTGATGTATTCCCCCCATATTCAAAATTCATTTATTTACGTTACACGTCCGTGTTTGGGTCACAGAAATTCATATGTGTACCAAATTTCAACTAAATTGGTTACAATCGGAGCAAATTGGCTGTGACAGACGGACAGCCAGACACACGAGTAATCCTATAACGGTTCCGTTTTTTCTTTTTGAGGTACGGAACCCTAAAAATGTATGCTTAAACAGTCGCTAATCATATAAATTAACCCCCAAGTGGCAAGCCTCCGTCTTGAATTTGTGTCGCCATTTCTTCTCAGGGGCGCTAGACAGGAAATGTCGAGTCCATCTTGCATAATATTATTTAATTTTTTAATATGACGAGTAAAAGAGATTCCTATATCATATTTACAGAATAAACAATTTCATTTCATTTTCAATCAATTCTATTAAGGCGAAAGCGTCAAGGTAGCCCGCGAAATTCAAATTTTCTTACGTTTTTTGCAATTTGCAGGTCCGTATCATGTTCTATGTTGATCTAAATATGATTCGCGGTCGTATCAAATGTTTAATTATAGAATTATAATCATAAAAATGATCAATACAACTCTCTAAGTTCATGTAACCCCATTGAATGACTATTTCATGAAATCATGACATTTGACAATTATGCTAACTTATGGAGTTGTATTGCTGATTGTAATGATTAACTATGTAAAGCCATATTTGTTACGGTCGCGAATTATATTTTAATCAACATACAACCTGATACTGACCTGCAAAATGGAAAAAACTCAAGAAAATTTGAATCTCGCGGGCTACCTTAGCGCATCCCCCTTAACAAAATTCCTAACGAAAATAACAATAACATACCGTACAAGTTGACATTTGATTTGACAACTGAATAAATTGAATAGCCTTTGACAATCCGAGGGTCATACCGGGTCAGAATATTACCGCTATCCTGTACAAATAAAACGTTTATATTTGACAAATAACGCCAGTTTCCACCATATTGTGGATGGATGGTGGTGGAATGGACCGTCCCATAACGTGAACTATAAACATGTAAATATTTATGTAAAAAATTCGGTTAAATTTAACTAAAATGTCGGGTCTTCTGTGTTTGGGTGGTGGTGTGACTTATAAGTGGAGGCGATTCTTCGTGGAGCGTTAGTGTGTTTTTGAGATTTTCATGGTATAGACTATTTATCTATGGCTATCTGCTTGTGAAGAAACAAATCTTTGACTAATACAAAAGATCACAAACTAGGTCCTACACGAAAAATGACAATAATTTTAAAGCATTCGTTATCGTAAACTACGTTATTTTAACCAAATACTGGCACATTATCCGCAAAATATTAGACAAAAGCCATTTAAAAAGAAAACAATTATTATTCTTAAAAAATATAAATTACCATCTCGACACTTTTTCTGACGTGAAATGGCCTTCTCTATCTACATTTTGATAACGTACCTAAAGCAAAAAGCTTTAAGTACGTCCTTCTGGTCTAAGATCCGCTGAGGAACGACCTTCTAGACTCATAGTCTGGCCAGGAATTTATTAGCCAACCCACTCGCGATATATTTTCGAACATACTAAATTTGATTTAAAATACTTTTCATCCATTAAACAGAAAAAATTTAACAGAAATAGTAGAGGATCCGCAGAGGAACGACCTTCAGCCATATGGCTGAAGGACGTTCCTCTGCGGATCCTCTACTATTTCTTTGGAAGCATAATACAACCATAATTATTATGACTAGGCTGAAGCTAACTGGCACATTTTATATGAATTGTGTGCGTCCAATTTCAACTGCTCTTTACCAGCATGATTCAATAAATCCACCTCAAAATATGAACACCAAAAAACACAATAACAACATAACCTCTTTTCTCCTGGACCCCACGCCGAGGACGCGGTCCACATCGGAACAAAAAAAAAAAAAAAACTGACCGATCCAATTTCATTACGAGGCTATTTTACGGCAACTCCTGCCGCGTACAGGTGGATGTTTTTATTGGGACTACTCTCAATTAGATTAAATTGTGTGGATGGCCGTATTAGAAACATTTAAATGGAGGAGTAATAGGTTTGTAAACTAGATCTGTTTGGTACTACATTGTCCTGACATATGTATAAATAAGTGTATACTTAATTCATCGTCCGTCTAGTGTTACCCAGCTATGTTGAGGTCTGCTTCCCGTCTTACCAGATGCAGCTGCATACCAGTATTTTACATGGAGCGACTGTCCCTTGGTAAGACTGGTTTCTAGACTTTTGGGCTTCTGATTAACCGTAACGACTGTCAAAGACTGTGAACGAAGTTTAAAAAAAAAAAAAGATTACGAAGTTTATTTTAGATTAGCTGTAATATCGGGATAAAAAGTATCCTATATCCTAACCCAGGTCATCAAATCAAAGTATCAAATCATTTATTTTTTGCCAACACGGGTAGGGGTGGGTATAGATGTTATACATGTTTTGATAATGTTCTGCAAGCCGTCACTTGGGCATGTAAAATTTTACACATAAATTACAATCTACTATCAAAATACCATGCTGAATAACAATGAATATTACAAAATTATTAAATTGGAATATCATTTTAACCATTGTATTTTTCAATGTCAAGAAGTATCTAGTAGTCAATAATTAAATAAATGTCATAGAAAAAGTGAGTCATGGTCTAGGATTCGGTCGTCGGACGTCGCAGCGCATGGACGCTCCTAATTGTGCTCCACCAAAGTTTTGTACTGATTAGTGAAATGTGCACACCACATGTTGCAAGTTTTAGCTACAAGCCGGGCGTCGAAATCGAAGTGTTTTTGTTTTTGTTGTGGTTGTGACTTTAGGTCGCGAAAAATACACTAAAACAGTACAATAGTGGGTGAAATAAGCGTTCCTGATCTCAGGCGTACGGTTCAGTGCATGCATAAGTACGAGGGTATACCTGCCGCAGCGAATCTGGTGAGGTCTTTCCATCTTTCAGGGATCGCTGAAGAAGTCCACCTAAAGTCATGAGTGGATCTCATTATAAATCCATACATCTTATATGCTGTATTTACAATTTGTTCGACTAACTTTAAACTATAATACGTGTGTGATTATTTGTGCAGTTCAGTGTTTCAATATGCTTTGTTTTTTGCGAGTGCGTATCCTTTTTTTTTTATATTTGGAGTGAGTCAAGGGTCGCAGGTAGTTAGTTGTTGACCAACAAAGCATTCCTTTTAGATATTATTGCTCTTGACTCTGACATTGGATTTTAAACCCTATAACTTCGAAGCCAAGTGTAGTTTTGTGTTTATTTAGGCGGTAAAGTTAATTGTGTAAAGAAATGTTGGAGGTTATTTAATTAAATATTTGTGAAGTTGAAGACTGCTTAAGACCGCGACAAGATCAAGAACGCTAGCGAGAGTTATAAGAAACCTGAAACGGATAGTAGCCAGACGAAGACAATGGAAACAGCAACGTGTAACACAGCATAGTAGTGTCATAGAAAATAGTCGAGAAAGCAGCGTAACCCCGTCAAAATTCACCGGTGAAGATCGACTCGAACCAACATCATTTTTGGATGGACAAGGCTACAGACCGATACAAGATCATGAAGGCCGCCAGCGTGATCTACAAGAAACCTGAAACGGATAGCAGCGAGCCTTCTGACGAAGACACAGATACAGCAAAATGTAACACAGCTCAGCAGCAATATAGGAACAAGCCCAGAAAGCAGAGTAACCCCGTCTCAAAATTCACCAGTGAAGATAACGACGACGTCGCAAAAGATGCCCATCCATAGATAACTAACACCCGTCTCTCCACTATTCCAAGGCTTACTCTAGGATGCATATCCGGTATGGCTCTCAAATCCTTCCTTATCCTAAGGGCACGGTCTTCCTTACCATTACCCGCGCCCCCCGGTCTACTCCTCGATTTGCAATAGCCTTTGAAGTCCCATGAAACATGAGGCTTCATGGGCTAGTGCAAATCTTGGGGTTCATTCGATTTATCGAGTCTGGTTAAACCATGCTGGGATCGGTGCATTTCATTCATTCATTCATTCATAGAAAAAGTGAGTCATGGTCTACCCATTTGCCAAATTTAATTCAAATCCGTTCAGCCGTTTTAGCGTGAAAAGGTAACAAATAAACAAACAAAATAACTCACTTTCTCATATAGATTATTAGTAAGGATTTTTCTGCATCAGAAACGGCAAAAATTAATTTAACCATACTAACTTTACCGGACTACAAAATTAACACACCCTGTACCACAAAACGGGTCACATAATACGTCCAGTTATAAAGTTTACAACCGCGACAGGACTGTGTCAATCGTGGCCACTCGTGGGATATCGTTGGCCACTCGCGGTCATAGAGGGCCATCGCAGGCCCGTGGGACATGTCCTTATGTCCCACAATCATCCGCTTCATTACTGTAGGAAGGTTTTATTACTAACAGCTTATTGCCTTCTGAGATTGCTTTATAACGGTTAAGTGAAGATAATATTGTAATCATCTTGGTTGGTTGACGGATTGGTGATATCAGTTTGTTGTTTTTTGTGAATGGGAGAACGCTGTTTATCCTCTTATAAACAGTTGTGAAGTTCTTTTTGAAGCGTTGGGTAGAGGTGTACCAATAGTACACCCACATTTCATCATTTATGTTTTAGTCCCATATAAATAGGGGGCGAGCCTATTGCCATCAACCAGGCACAAATCTAGTACTTCTAGACAGCGTTCTAGCAGTGATAGCCTAGTGGTGTAACCGTCAGACTGCCACGTCATAGGTCTTGAGTTCGAACCCAAGGCACGCACCTCTGACTTTTCGGATTCATGTGCGTATTGTATTATTATCACTAGCTTCAAAAACGGTGAAGAAAAACATCGTGAGGAAACCAGTATGTCTGAGAGATATTTCTCGACGCCATGTGAAGCCAAGTCAGAGGCCCATGGGTGGCTTTAAAACTCTGACACCGGGTTAGTCACTAACCACACGAAAAGACTTACTAATTCCATTGCAGTTTCAAACCGTCGTTAGACACACTATATAGTACATACTAATTCCATATTAGACACCTACAAACACTCAGGAGTTTGCCGATGTACTGCCAGCCTGTCACAAAATTACAATGTGTTTTAAATATATAATTTTACCGACACTATACCCTTTCAAGCTACGCGATGATGCATTAAAGCTTTGGTTCCCTTGGAAAGCTTTGGTTTCTGTCATAATATAACGGCCTTCATGAAAATCTGTCATTTTCTCCAATATTTGACATTACGGTGTCAAAAAACGCTCCGTATTTGGACAGCCGTTATTGCGTGACCGTTCACCGTTTTTTTTGGAAACTAAAGCTTTTGTGGCATAAATAGACTACGTCGGTATTGTTAGCATACACAATAATCGACTATTTAACTAAGTAATAAATATTATTTGAGGGTTGCAACTTTGTTTTTTTTTTAAATACTTTATCTTTTTTAGTTGTGGCAACCCAGAGATTACTTTTGAAAGGTAGAGAGAAAAAAAGGCGCGGGGAACAAAAAAAATCCATTCTCAGTTAAAAACGACGAAAGTGGTCTCAGGTTATAAATTCATTATTAATATTCTAGTTCACTAGTTAGAAATATTTCTTATTTCCATACAGTAATATTGCTAAATTAATCAAAATAGGTAAATATTTGACAGCTATTTGCGACGTTGCCAACTTTTCGTATAAACTCATAGAGTGTTAAGTACCAATAGAGCGGTTTGTGCAAGTATTCTAGTGTATTTTCTTTCAGTAGTTAGTAGTTGGGATGAGACTGGTCATTCATTCATTTCAGTCGAAAGACGTCCACAGGATATACCCCCCCAAGCACCGCCACTTAGACCGGTTTGTTCTACGCGCATTCAGCGGATTCCTGTGGCCTTCACAAGGTCATCGATCCACCTTAAGGGAGGCCTTGAGCCCTTTCACTCTTCTGCAAATAAGACCACATTGAGCCTATTAAAACCCAGATCAAGACCAATATTTCAGGCTCAATGAATTCAATATACACAAGTATGTTGACGAGGCCTGGCATGCCGCTATTTCCATTCAATTCCCAGGGTGCTCCATATATTAATGTATAAACGAATACTATGTATACCGGTCGATAGGTTAGCATTAGCCCGATTAAATTATATTTATAGCTACAATCATTGCTATTATTCCGGGCCTCGTTGTGGCCTGTAAATTTTATGTCTTTCCCTACCACGGAGTAGGGAGGGCAATGGAAGAATCATACGCGTCCTTTGTTCACTAAAGGGCAAATTCTCAAAACGGCAAATTCTCATATGGGCAAATTCTTATATTCTTATAATGGCAAATTCGCATATGGGCAAATCTAATACAGTAACCTACACAAGTTTTCGAAATGTTTTTTATTTGACCATACCTGACGGTCTTTAAAATGAGCCTGATAGTATAAATATGTACTTCTTCATTTGAATAAGAATGACATTTTAGATCTTCACATCCTAGAGGCAAACTGAAATATCGCATGGGATATGATGATGCCGGTGTAACCCTGTTAATTACTCGAGTGTATGTCATTAGTTCGACAACCAGGTGTGCGACATGTCATTGGCTCGACAATCGTTTGTGCGACAAGCAATGTACGTTTAATAAATTTATGACTTCTAGGCAATACTTCACGGTGTTCAATACTGATGGGGCTACTACTCCTCAACGGGAAATGAGGAACGCTGCTTGCCGGCAGATATAGGTGTGGTGGACAAGCCCTTTCCCAAATAGTGCTCTACTACTAGATATTTGAGTGACGCTTTATGGCAGATTTTGTACTCCTCTCCACAAAGCTCGTTCACACATTATCACTCCATTTGCTCCTTACTCCGTGCATCCTATTATCCGTAACGTTTATGGGCCTTTAAGACGAAGCCTTAAGTATTGGTGTTGTTACAAAAATTGGCCTCGGTAATGTAGTATTGGGAATAACATTAAATTATTCGCACTTATTTTAACGATAATGTTTATTGGTTTTCTTTTTGGCAAGTTCGATAAAACCGGTGTTGGTATAGACCGTGACCGGTTTACCATAGGGTGGGTTTTATTTAACTGAGCCTCAAAAAACCTATTGACCTAGAAGGTCAATAAGTTTTTTGAGGACCAGATACACACTTTTTTAATAACAGGACTTCTTTTTAAATTTCTGGCCTTTTCTCACAGTTAGTAGCCGTAACTAAGCTAGGGTCGACCAAATGGGTTAGGTTACGTAACGTTAGAACTTTGACCAACCGCGCGCGGAAGCGGCCGGCGAGCGCTACATCCAAGTAGATCGCGATTTCAGAACCCGAAAATAGGAATTATTAAAGGTCTAAAAAAAGCGGCGCAATTATTATATTAGAGTGTTCAATAACATTTCTAGGAAAGTATAATCCTATACTATTAAATGAGTAATATTTGTATATATATACAAATATTGCTTATTTTCATTTATTCATTATATTTGTAATCACATTCTCGAAAACGGCTCGCTTCTCGTTAATAGCCGCCGGCGTCGCCTCAGATGTATTTTCTGTTCCGGAGGATCCCTTAAAAAAAGGAGACAACATAAAAATAAAAAAAATGCCTGTGTTATCCATTTTAGACTGCAGACGCCAACATCAAAGTAATTCCCATAAAACTCAATAAATATCATTATCCTTTGGGATCAGTGCATGCTACAAGCTCAGTTTAACGGGCAGCCATATTGGATTAGACACAATTAAACTTTGGATTAACATCGAGTGTTACCCGATGCTATAAAGTTGTTTATGGTCTGCTGAGTGTTGCCATGGTTACCCATGTTTTATTACCCATGGGGTGTATTAGTCTGATTAGTTGGATGTTTCGTGATTATTGTCGATAGAAGGGAAGTCAAGTCAATCCTTTAGCCACGAGCCCCTCAATTATGGTAAGTCGATCCTCTCGATTATGGTAAGTTACTTAGGATAGCTTATTTCACAAATACTTTTTATAGAGACAAGATTAAGTCTTAATCATCATGATCACAAAAACATAGCCCACTTACTAGGCCATACTGATTTTCTAAGGTTCGACCAGTTGTCAGACTTTCAGGCTTCTGCCTTCTGACTATTCGTATGACAACAGAGCTAACGATATAACGATTGGCAGATTACCTACTCATAGATCCACATAACCCTTTTAAAACCGCTTATTTACAAGCAAGACAAAAGAAAATATTAATTAAAATTTTAATACAAGCAAATACTTGAATGGAACCTTAACCGTTGTTTGCAAGTGACGGCGGTGCCATAACGTGACGTCACAGATTGGAAAAGTTGGTAAGTTGGTAGCACTGGTAGGTATATTTTTTAATAAAATCTGAATTAAGAACACTTCATTCGTTTTACTAGCGAAATGAGTTTCCTTCAACAAGTTCGGTTGATTTTTTTTCTGCTGTCGAAATTGTTTTAATCTTCCGGTGAGTGTCGAGGAATGGGTGCTGGGGCCAGGAAATTAGCGAGTTATTTTAATTGGTGATTTGATTGAAAATGGTGAGAATTTAAATCGTCTTCATGAAAAGATGGGTATGGTCTGTCATGACTGTGATTTTTACAATACAGCGAGGTGGTTTAAAATACCACCATATTGAAGTATGAAGCCTCAAGTTTTTCAAACTGATATTCCTTACGCCCCGAAAGGAGTTGAAGGTGACTCTTGAAATAAAGTATTGTTGTGACATACTGTTGTCTGAAATAAACTGTGCAAACATAGTAGAGGGTAAATACAGCTACCTGATATATTTCTCGTACAACCAAGGGGAATTCTGAGCTGGAGACCTCACTTGCAAAGCAATTATCTGTACGTCAAAGTTATATAACAGCTTTTAGATTGTGCAATGTGAGCTCTAGCACATTATAAACCTTGTATTCATTATACTTATTGTTAACTTTAGCTTTGTTGATTCGGCTCAGACTGCTAGGAACATTTCCAGTCGACAGTTAATTGCCTCAAGCGTGACTTTGCGGAAATTCATTATAAAATACAATAGACGACGTATATTTAGTAACTAAATCCGCTTAACTGTTTTTAAAGAGTCATAAAGAACCCTGTAAGAAATCGACACGTGTTTCACCTCTCAACGAAGCACCCTCGGGATGACGATTGACTTGTTGCTTGTTGTTTCCAGTCGAGTCAATCGTATAACGGTGCTCTAAAAATATGAAATACTTATTGTCCTTGATAATCAATGTGCATTGGTGAACTATGTTTTTAGAAGTTCTGAATCTTCTCCTACTTATCCAATCAATCTGCCTAGCCTTTTCCCGTCGGGTCCGGGTTGGCTTCCAGTCTAACCGGATGCAGCTGAATACCAGTATTTTACATGGAGCGACTGCCTATCTCACCTCCACAACCCAGTTTTTGGGTAACACGATACCTCTTGGTAAGACTGGTTGTCAGACTTTCGGGTTTCTGACGACCCGTAACGACTGTCAAAGATCCATGAATGTCAGCCGGGACCAACGGCTTTCTGAGGCACGGAGGAGTCTCGGTATGTAAAGATGGTCACCCATCCACGGACCAACCCCGGCAAGCGTAGCTTAACCTGATGGATCGACCCGTGCAGCTGTTATTACTTAGCCACGGGTTCTTCCTCTTCTTCTACCTATCCATTTTGTTTTATGTAGATACTTGCTTCTGCTCGCGACTTCGTTTGGATGGAAGGCGAAAGATACACAATACGTATACTAAAATAACAACCATATTTTTATAATCATCCTTCGGCCCCCGATACATCGCGTCGTATCGCATCGCTCGTCCGCGCTATTACATCGTATTTGCTTAGCGTTCTTTCCGATTTTTTTTCTTTTTGATCCGCTCCTGAGGGTCCCAGCGTGATGTTAAATAGCCTTAAACCTTCCTCAAGAATTGGACTATCATAATGCAAAAGTTTTCTTTTTAATCAGACTGGTAGTTTCAAAGATTAGCGCGTTCAAACAAAATAAACAAACTCTTCAACTTTATTATGTGTATGACAGAACATGCAAGCTAATAGATTTTCCCATTAAACATTTCATCAGCAGCCTCTAGTCTGGATTTGTGCCCGGTTGATAGGATCTCCCCCTATTACATGTGATTTAAACGGAACTGGCGAAATGTAGGTGTACTTTAGGTAAACTTCTGCTTTACCCTACGAGGACGCTGGTCCAGCTCCACAAGGGCGCATAAAGTAATTGATTAGCACTTTGTATGAATAATTGCATAGCACAATGTATGAGCACCATGTACCGAGTACGTCTTTCATCGACTTGAATGTGCCCTGGCGGCTGAGAGTATGTCATGACTCAAATGTGTCGCTAGTGGTGGTGTGTGTTGGATTATTAAGTTCCCTTCAAAATAGTTGAGTTAAATGGTGCTGATCATATTTATGTCATATATTCGTGAACGGGCGCCGTCAGTAGGTACTGGCCATCTCTTAGCTGTCACGGCTTATTTTTATTTTAGAATTGTTTTTTGTTCCTTCTACATTGTTCTCAAATGTATAATTTCAACATGAATGATGTATCCAATATTTTTTAACCAAGAGTGTCCGTGGAGTTTCTTGCCCGTTTTTCTCCATAGGAACCTACTACGAACCTACGCTTTGGAATGGGCAACTAGATTCATTTTTCTGACTGACCGACCCCTTAAGAATTCAAAAGTGCCTGTAATTATTTTATTTGAAATAAATGGTTTAAGTTTGGGAAACGGGTGATGTTAAATAATATCGCTAACTTCGTAGCCCACTGTCTAACATTACAGTGACGCAAATCAAATTTAATCTCTCACAAAATTGGACGAAGTGTCTTTGAATTGAAGCTCAACAATATATTTCCAATATCGAGATTGTTTTTTTCGATGTTGAAACCCTTGTGTACGGTACTTACCTGTTTCGTTTTATTTAATTTTTTGCAGTGAATTGTACTAGCTGTCTGTTTTCAGTTTAGTAATGATTGAACATACTAAATGTTCAATATAGAAAAAGAAATACAAGTTGATGATTTATGAACGTAAACGAGGCAAAAATAAATCTGCCTAGCCTTGAGTTTATATCTTAGTAGGTGGCGTTCTGTAGTTTCAAATAAAATCTGCCTAGCCTTTTCCAAACTAAACTAAATAACTATGTTGGGGTCGGCTTCCAGTCTTACCGGATGCAGGTGAATACCTGTATTTTACATAGACCGTGGTGACTGCCTATCTGACCACCACAATCCATTTACTGGGTAGCACGATAGCCCCTAAATACAATACAAAACCTCGTGTTTTTTGATTATTGTAGGTTATCCAAGGGTCTCCTACCGCACATCATAAATGCACTGATCTTTGATATAGATCATAGATATCATTAGAGATAGAGCTTCTGCAAATCCCCTGCAGACGATAGCGTGAGTATAAACAATCATCCACTCCTCAGATTATAGCAAGAGCACATATTTCATCTTTTGTAGCAACGTTACTCCTTTCATTGGCCGGTTCTAAGTGGAAATAATTAATGTGCCTTCCATGAGAGGGTTTTATTGGCAGCGATACGCTCACGACACGATTTTGAGTGAGGTTCCTTCATTAGTGCGTTGCGTTGCGTCGTCGCAACGGATCGACACATTGTATGCCAAACTTGCGTTACGATGACGCAAAACGTAGCAATACAAGAGGGCGACACACACAGCGTTAACGCTGCGACGACGCAACGGAACGCAACGCACTAATGAGGCCTCACTCGTAGACTTCGAAAGAGGAATCTCACGGCTTGCGCAGAATTGGGCGTATTTTTGCGGCTACTGTTTTGCATTGCGATGCGGCCCACCTCATTGCATAGCATACCTTAATCAGCCTTTAATGTTCTCACTGCTGAGGCACAAGATAGAGTGGGCCATAATCCACCACGCGGGTCCAGTACGAGTTGGTAGATGTCACATGTCTTCGAATTTTTGGTTCAAGGACATGCCGGTTTCCTCACGATGTTTTTCTTCACCGTTATGCGGGCAGTGGTGAAATAATTTACACAAAGTAATAGCGCCTGTCAGGGTTCAAAGTCTACAACTCGTAAGTCACTCGCGTCATTTTATATTATTGTAATCTTAGGGTCAGTTCATACCGAGACGTGACGCGTGGGGCTGCCAGCGACTTCATGATGCGCCTCGCGACGTCGCGCTGCGTCTGGCGGTGCCGCGCTGCGCAGCGCAAAACCACTGGCCTTTTCAAGCATCGTCGCGTCGCGTCAAGTCTCGGTGTGAACTGTCTACTAAGTCATTGTTTATAAACCGTGTTTAGTTATAGTAACTTCATCATTAAATTCATTGATTATATTGAATGAACATTTTATATCATCTACTATAGAACCACCCTAAAAAAAGTTCTATAGTGGAAAGCCTCCAACATCCTCTCTTGAAAAATATTCTCGTATCGCATAAATCTTTCGCTAAGTAAAACATCGTGAGGTGTAAACGAGCCTCCTTGATAAATGTACTTCTTTCGCAGCAGAGCGGTTGGAATCACTTATTGTATTTAGATACTAAATTGCCTAGTAGTCAGCATATTTTGAGTGGAAGGCATAAATCTTTGCTAGTGCTCCTTTGTAAATTGTAGGAGCCTCAGTATTGCATGGCCTATTTATTGAGGGGCTCGTGGCTAAATAATAACGGCCGTACATGTCGATCGAAGGTTTAGCTCCGTTTGCCGTGGTAGGTTCTAGGATGGATTCATTACATATGAATCCATCCTAGAACCGCCGAAGTAGCCGGCGAACCGGCGAAAACGTTAACCCGTTGGTCCCTGCTGTCATTCGTAGATCTTTGCCAGTCGTTACGGATAATCAGAAGTCCAAAAGTCTGGCAACCAGTCTTACCATAGGTATCGTGTAACCCAGTTACTGAGTTGTGGAGGTCAGAAGTGCAGTTGCTCTATGTAAAGTACTGGTATTCAACTGCATCCGGTTGGGAAAAGGCTAGGCTTGTCCTGACTCAGTCCAAAAAAAAAACTGCCAAATCGGTCGAAATCAAATCAAAATATTGTATTTCTTATGAAACGTTAGAAGCTAGGTGCGCCGTTCGAATTGGTCGTTTCATAAGGAGAAGATCCGGCAAGAAACTCCAAGGTTACTCTTTTAAAGTTAATTAGCTTTTACAATGTTTTCAAATTACAGTGTTACTTGGTATGGAAGGACAGTGTAGGCCTGTCAACAAGTACCAGGTACTTAACAAAGTAGAAAAAGGTCTACAAATCTACAGTCTATAAAGCCTACAACGTTCTCGCATTCACAAAATATAAAAGACAAATAAAATAATAAAAATAAAAAACCAAATGACATGATTGCCATCACAACTGTAACAAATCTGAATTAATATCCTGTTCACAAAAATCACTAATAAATGTTTGAAATTAGAATTGTAAGTCAAAGTCAAATCATTTATTTCAAATAGGCCCTTGTAAGGCACTTTTGAACGTCAAAGTTTACAAAAAATTTAATTGATTCTAGTCGCATATAATGTCGAGCCGTTCTCAAGTGATGATCTGTCATGCATGTTGCAATTGATCTCAATTCTAAAGTTTAGTTATCTAAAGATTGAGACCCGAATTTACTTGATAGCCCGTTCATTGCACCAAAGCACGATTTATGCTCCAACAATACTTGAGCAATACCAATATTCAAACGACAAAATATCAACCATTTCAGGATTCCTCCCAAGAACCGCAAGATACGTACCCTGTTTGCGAAGCTCTCGTAGAAAATCACAAGGGTGGATATCCTTCATCACAATAGAAGCCGTGAAGGATCGGGGGCATTATTGCTGAATACAAATAGCCTTATATATTAGAATTGCGATGATATTGCTGGACATTTCGCCTGTCTGCCCAACGACGAGTATTTTTACAATTTATTTCGCGAATTGTATGTTTGAAGACAGACTTAAGTGTGCCATTTGTCTAGTGGTGTTTTTTGTGAACAGATGAGTCGTTGATAGAAACTGGTTACCACCGTCTGTTTCTTTCAAAACCAAGTGATCGTGATGTCATCACACATAAGATCACGCCCGTCTTCCCCCGAAGGGCTAGGCAGAGGTGCACACATAGTACACCTACATTTCGCCAGTTATGTTTAAATCCCATTTAATAGGGGGTGAGTCTATTCTCATCAAGCCACAGGGACAAATCCAGACTCCGGGTAGATGAATTCTTGATGGAAAAACCTAATAACACTATGCGCGAACTAGGAATGAAACCCAGGACATTATGTTTAGCATATGACGTTGGAGATAAAACTTAAATAAATGTAATTGTAATGAAATGGAAGGGCTTGTTGAGAGGATCATTTTTTTTTTAATAATATTTAAATACTTTTAAAGATATTTAAGAAAATTGATGAAAATTGACAATTCCCCCATTATCTCCGAAACTACCGAGCCTAAAATGTTGACATAAATACAGATCATGGTTCTTTAGTCGGAAGAAGTTTTTGCTGGGGAGTTTATTGCTTCACTTCTTCTTCCCAGCTAACGCACTAGGAAGTGGTGAAGGGCGGGCGTTTTTGGGAGACTGTATTATGTAATTTTGACGTTCGAAAAGTGCTGATTCTCAGCCTAGTTTGAATAAATGACTTTTGAATTTAATTTTGAATTTTGGTCTTAAAATAACAAGGTAAATCTCTCAATATTGTGCGTATAAACATACATTTGCAGTTGCAATGTATGGGCGAACATGTTCACACATGAACTACAATAACAAGTTTGTTCTTGGGATAAATTCGTGGTCCGACACGCACCTGGCCAGTTTTTTAGATCGATGTTCTGTAGACATAATTATCAGCGTTGTCTCTGAAATGGCAACAACGCATTAAAATTCAAAATTCAAAATTCAAAAGTCATTTATTCAAACTAGGCTGATAATCAGCTCTTTTCGAACGTCAAAATTACATAAGACAGTCCCCCAAAACGCCCACCCTTCACCACTTCCTAGTGCGTTAGCTGGGAAGAAGAAGTGGCGCAACAAACTCCCCAGCAGCACAGCTGTCTGTTCAGTTAGAAAGAAAAAAAATGACTCTATATAATAGTATTCAACATACTTAATTAACCTAATTTAAATTATTATCCATATGTTAGCTAGCACACGCCAATATACCAAACAAAATCATCGAGAACTATACTCGGGCAGAAATAAAAACTAAACGTAAACAAAACTTAACGTCTTAATAAAAGCCTCCAGGCATAATGGGCGTGCCCGCTTACATAAAGCTGTAACTGGAAGTTATAAATGATAAACTAGGACCATCGAGGTAAAATAAATAAACAGTTAATTACTAATAACAATAAATAATATGATCTATTGTCGAGGTCACTAGTTACATATTGCAATACAACTCATTAAAAAAAAACATTGTAATGAGTAGATTATGTCAACAATAAATTAAAATAAACAATTATATGAACTCATATAACCTGTCAGTAGGTAAGCTAATTCTGGTGAAAGAACATAAAAATTGTCTTGAGTTAATCACAGCGACCAACTATTCTTATCATTTAAGTAGTCGTTGATAGAATAGTATGCCTTTGAACAAAGGTTGGATTTTACTTTCGTTTTAAACGCATTAAAAGGCAAATCTAGCAAAGAAGAGGGTAACTTGTTATAAAAGGTTATACCAAGCCCAACAAATGAGTTATGAACCTTATGAAGCCGGTGAAAAGGAACTCTTAGTTTTTCCTTATTTCTAGTGTTAACATTGTGAAAATCACTGTTCTTACTGTATAAATGAATATTTTGCCTAATATATAAGATGTTGGCGAAAATGAATTGAGATGCCACTGTGAGGATACCAATATCTTTGAAAAAATCTCTCAGAGAAACTCTGGGGCCTAGCTGGTAAATAGCTCGAACAGCTCGTTTTTGAAGAATGAAAATTAGGGATGCCTGTGGGATTGCAGATGTTATTATGCGTTGTTGCATAGTTACCATCAGATCACCGGCAAACTGGCCGCCATCATAACAAAATAAAATACGTGGACATATTTCTGTTGCGCGTTTCAGTTGTCAGTCTGTAACACAATCGACGAGTCGTTAAGATCGTCTGGATTACAGTTCCTGTGTGGGTCGTAATATCGATGAATATTGACGACATCATACTGCAACCGTTAATTAGTCTGTCAATCACGCTGTGATTACTACAAGGGTAACTCTTTCTTAATTTTAAAACATGCCCATTTTAATTGCATGTTTAAACTAAGCAAGTTTCTGGTACAGAATTAAAGGCTAAAACTTGAGGATTATGTCATCATCGATACAATTTTGCTAGTTTAGTCATACTCGCGTGTATGCTTGACCAGTTGCAAGAACGTAAATAAAGAAAAATATTAATAGTATGTAAGGATCGTTGCTGTTGGCGTTGAGTTTGTTAATGTATGTATATGATTTCAGGGTTTTCTCTAAAAATCCATAGCCTGATATAAAATTTTCTTCATTTTAAGCACCTTAATTAAATTCTTGAGAGTTCTCTTTGTTGCAGCTTTTTGATAGCTTGAAATAAAGTAAATTGTCTTTGAAAAAGAAACAATTTCCTGCGGCCCCGCCAAGCATTAGTTTGTTGAGTTTTAAATACACCAGGCGGCGCCACCAGAGGCGGTGTTTTTACGAAAAATTAAACGGATTTCCTTTGCGCCATCCGGCTTTAAAAATACGTTTTAGAGACTCTACTAATGTTGCCAGTTTATTAGAATTGCCATACGAATGATTAAACATCGCTCAAGAGATAAGCTCAATAGGAAAGTCACCAAAAGTGACAATATTTTTGCTAGTCAGCTCCGGTGCTAATTTATTTAATTACTACAGTTGTCGTTAGCAAACTGTAATGTTCAGTTCTGTGCATTGTAATGTTCAGTATTGTCGAGGAGCTCGTGGCTAAGTAATAACAGCCGTACTGGTCGATCCATCAGGTTAAGCTACGCTTGCCAGGTTGGTCCGTGGATGGGTGACCATCTTCACATATCGAGACTCCTCCGTGCATCGGAAAGCACGTTAAGCCGTTGGTCCCGGCTGTAATTCGTGGATCCGACATTGACAGTCGTTACGGGTCGTCTGAAGCCCGAAAGTCTGACAACCTGACTTACCAAGGAGTATGGTATTACCCAGTTACTGCGGTCTGGCAACGTTGCATATACACAGCTTAGAGGCGCGGTGGCGGTGTGGCGACGGTGTCGCGTCGCTGAGCACTTATAGTCGAAAGACGTCCACTACTGGCCATTGGCCTACACAACCTCCTACAGAGATGTGATAAAAACTCCTACGAGACCTTTGTGACTAAAAGCAAGTTGAGATAACGACTTCAAACTCGACTCAAACATCAACCAATAGTAAGGCCCACGATTTACCGCACAATAACTTTGTGGATGTGAAAACTCCGCATTGTTAACTCACCGATTCATATTTAACGTTGTGTTTCAGCAACAATGCGGTACTTGCTTTTTAAATTCATTACAACTTTTGATAGTTTCACTGAGATAGCTTAGAAAATGGAAAATCTGATTCGACTGTTCATTTTGAAACTAAAGACCGCATCTGAATACATTTAAGGTACAATTCCGTAGCCGACCGTAGGCAGCAACACTTATATATTCTCTGAAATTGAGCTAGAAAGTATATTATGAACTAGAGAATAATTTCCAGACATTAGTAGATGGGTTCATTATTAAATACCTGGAAATGACTGAGGTTGGCTTTGATGTTCTGGGAGCTGTACGGGAATTTACGAGGAATCCTTACATATCACAGCATTTGTGAACAGCGGTTCAAAGAGTTCTTATTTATGACTCAATATTGAATCTATATTCACGGACGGGGTCGTGGCTAAATAATAACAGCCACATGGGTCGATCTATGGCGGCATCTACATCGCCAAATGCGAACTACGCATCGAAGACCTGACGTCACACAAATCCTGCATCACTTAATAAAAATTTACCTCGCGAACGACATATAAGACTATCCGAGATCAACAGTTGGGCAGTTGCCCGCCAGACCCGACACCCTTCTGGTCGGAGGATCCTCCCTTTTCAATAGAGTATAAGTGATCTTTACACCCTGTTCCTCATTCCTCGAAATTGGTTACCCCGAACATGAACGTTAGCGCAGCCTTTGCAAGGTTAAGCAACGTCTTGCCGAGGTCGGTCCATGGATGGGTAACCATCAATTACATATTGAGATCCCTCCGTGCGTCGGAAAGTACGTTAAGCCGTTGGTTCCGGCTGTCATTCGTGGATCTTTAGCAGTCATGAAAGGTAGTCTACTAAGCCTAACAGTCTGACAACCAGTCTTACCAAGGGGTATCGCGTTGTGGAGATCAGATTAGGCTGTCGCTCCATGTAAAATACTGGTATTCAGCTGCATCCGGTCAGACTGGAACCCGACCCCAAAATATTTGGGAGAAGGCTGAGCAGATTGATTGAATCTACATTCACGGTGAGATTTTCAGAATAGTATATAGGAGTGGCCCCATCTTAAAATGTTTTAATTTCACGTAATCTATAACCAATAACATTAAGTTCATCATCGTCTCCCTAGCCTTTTCTCAACTATGTTGGGGGTTGGCTTCCAGTCTAACCGGATGCAGCTATCAGTATTTTACAAAGATTTTTATCGAAAATTACTATTATCCTATTACCAGCAAGATATAGCTATTATAGCAGTGATAGCCTAGTGGTGTGACCGTCAGACTGCCAAGTCATAGGTCTCGAGTTCAAAACCAAGGCACGCACCTCAGTAATTTCGGATTCATGTGCGTATTGTATAATTACCACTTGCTTCAAAAACGGTGAAGGAAAACATCGTGAGGAAACCGGCATACCTGAGAGATATTTCTCGACGGCATGTGAAGCCAAGTCAGAGGCCCATGGGTGGCTTAAAAACTCTGACACCAGGTAAGTCACTAACCACACGAAAAGAAGAAGAAGACCAGCAAGATAATCTAAGACAGCATTACCATCAAACATGTAGTTCAAAGTATGAACCAACTGCACCAGTTCCTAGCGTTTCGTCAAGTCTTCCACCAAACGAGCCCCAGTAAGACTGACTGACGGGCTGACGGCCAATTCATTACGTCACTGTACTCGATGCTTTTTTTTCTTAGAAGTTGCATTTGGGGACAAAATTATCGACACAAACGTTTTATTATTTTAAGAAAGAAAGAAGAAGTATTTACTTAGACAAGTACAGGGAGATCTTAAATTAAACTAAAACACTCATTGAAACATAAATAGAAAAAGAAAACAATAAAAAAAACAGTAAAATAAAAGCAGAAAGTAAAGCTTTTCTTAGGATATGCTATGCTATGCTATTATGCTATGCTATGCTGTTTCGTATGCTTTTTTTTTTACTACCGTTGTTCTAGTGGTTGCAAGCTATGCTGAGCATGAGGTCTTGGGTTCCATTCGAGTTTATGTGTATATGTAGGTATGTGCAAAAAATTCCAAATTATCGTGAACATATTTTTATATACGGTTTCTTTAAACGAGCACACTTACCGTAACAAGACGTCAAAGATTTCCTGCTTTCAAGGAACAAGAAGCATTTTGTTTCTTTTGAACAGCGAAATCTTTTGTATCAAACGGTAAAGGAAAAGTGCGAACAAATAACTGATTTCGTGTTCCGCTGTCGATTCTAATGAAAAATATTTACTAGTGTCGTATTTCTGTACTTCATTCTATAAAATGACGTAGGTTGAAAGGCAGGTGGGTGGGAAGATAGGTAGGTTGACGTTATGAATTAATAAAACTTTGTTCTTTAAAAATAGTTGCTAAGTGCGACTCAGACTTACACACGAAAGGTTCCGTACCACTATATGTACAATATTGAACACTAAATTTTTTTAATACTTGTGACGGCCATCGACACGTACGAACTACGTATCAAAGACCTCACTTCACACAAAATCCTGACGTCACACAAATCTTGCATCGCGCAATTAGAGTTTACCGCGCGAACGGCATATATAAGACTATCCGACATCAATCGTTGGACAGTTGCCCGCCAGACACGACACCCGTCTGGTCGGAGGAACCTCCCTTTTCTATAGATGATGAGTGAACTGTACACCTCATGCCTCTAAATACTTCAGTACACTTTTTGACTTTATTTTATTTTTATATATGTTGATATAGCGGCCATAGTAATACATATTGTATGAAAAATGGTATGCCTATTAGGGTTCATAAGATATAACCCTGTGATAGACGGATAGACGGACGGACAGCGTATAAGCCTTAAGTAATAGGGCCCCGTTGGGTACGGAATTTAAAATTTAAGTATGTCGCTTTTCAAACTTTATTCAGCGGTAAAATTTTATTTTATCATCAGTAAAACAGGCAAAGTCGCGAATGTTAATGGTGTTATAAATAATAATGTTTATTGTTTAGTTCACAGCGTTGAAATAATTTAATATTTTATGGTTCATTAATATTCTAATGGTTTGCATAAAACTATTCATTTGTATTTATGCTAGTGTTAAATGTTGTTTTATTTTATGTAGCCATTATAGAGTATTGACTATAGATAAAGCGATTATGGCATACCGCATATCCGAAGCTGAAAATAGATAATTTGAGCAAATAAAAAAAAAAAAAAATTTGGCAATGCATTAAAGATTCAAAAAATTAAAAGTCTGAAATAGCCCACACACAGCAAAGAAGCCTTGAGATCAATGCTCGCTCCATATTCATACGAAAAAGCCTTTACCTCATATTCAGCCCATAATTTTCCCACTGCTGGGACACAGGCCTCCTGTCTGTGAAAGATAGTGGGCTTTAATCAACCACGCGGGCCCAGCGCGCGTTGGTAGTTTTTTTTTTTTTTTTTTAATAAATACCTTTATTTCACAAAAATACAGATTTAACATATTTAAATAAACATAATTTAGAAGAGCTTTGATAGTAACACAATGCAGTTTAATCCAAGAACTAAAATCTGTACACAATATGGGAAACCCTGCCTCTCAAACTAGGAAACCTGTATCTTGAGAGACCGGACCCGGAATAGTCAGATGTATGTGACATCTACCAACCCGCACTGGACCCGCGAATTCTTCGAATTTTACATTCTTGGACATGCCGGTTTCCTCACGATGTTTTCCTTCACCGTTTTGAGAGCAGTGGTGATGAAATTATTTACACAAAGTAAAGCGCCTACTTGGGTTCGAACCCATGACTTACAACTCGTAAGTCCGCCGTTACCACTAGGTCACCACTGCTGGGTACGAAAAACCTTTTTACCTCGCATCGAGAGAATTATCGGTTGATATTTTTAGCTGCGTCAATACGTCGGTCCCGCAGTGTACGATGTCTGCCTGAGTGACGTTGACAGACGAACGTGTTTCGTGTTCGCTCTTAAGGTAAACCGTTCCAAATATTGGTTAGAAATGAAGAAAAACATCGAAAAAACAGCTGTCTGTTTTCATAAAATATAGGTACCGTGTAAATCTATTGATCTATAAAAGTGGGGATATCTCGTTCTTATATATCGTGTCTTGGATATTTGAGGGTTTATTTATAAACGTTGAGTAAAGCTTTGTGCAGACTAGCGCGACGCGACAGCGCGACGCCACACCGGTTATTGTTATACCGTAAAGTTTTCTTAGAAATCGTATTGTTTGAGTCGTGTCGCGGTGTCGCGTCGCGCTAGTCTGCAAGGGCCTTAAGGGTAAGTTATGATTAGCGACTGTTTAACAATACATTTTTGACGTTTGAACGTCACTTAAGTTAGTTAGTTTATAAATAAACCCCTTAATGACTAACTTCTGCCCGTTACTTCGTTTGCGTGGAAGTCGTAACTTAATATATTTAATTCAATTCAATTCAAAATATTTTATTTCACATTTATTTATTATTTATTATTTATTTATTTATATAACAATTGCTTGCTGCACTTACAGTAAAAACCAAAGCGCGCAGCAAGCCAACAACAACATTTAGGTAAAAAACTTAATACAAACATCTAACATAAATTTACCACTATACATAAATATGTCAACATCGGGCTCCTGAGCAATCAGGGCGTTCAGCAGATAAACCTACAAGGGCACTTATGAAACGTCAGAAGCTAGGTGCACGGTTACAATCGGTCGGTGTTATTGTTTAAAATTAAGACTCATGTATCTTTACCACTAATGAAGTAAAGACCTCATAGCTTTGCACAGTAGTCCCATATGGAAGTAGCTCGCAGGTAAAATTAGCTTACGAAGCTATTTATATACCCAGTTTGGCAATAAAAATATCTACCATTGGTATTGGAAAAACGATTCGTTTCGTTTATAGGAACTTAGCATAAGTACACAAATGTCAACGCTTATTGATTCAAAAGTTATCTATTTCAGCAAAGTTCTTCCATACTTTATGGGTGTTTTGAAACGCCTAGATATCAAACCAATAACATTATCGAACCGATAATCTGCGGTTAAGAATAAATCAAAATCTAAATTCAATATTCAAATAAGAATAAAAATGAGCAATATTGAACGACAAAATTACAAAACTTCAAAACGGAAATGAGACGAGAGGAGCGGAGATGTGTTTTAAACAACCAATAGAATTTCGTTATTCACACATCTCGTCTCCACTCAGCTTCAGTGGATACTACTGAGCAAATATGTATTATATTTGTATGTCGCGATTGAAGCGGAAATGTGAGCTGTGCCTCGCATGCTGGCGACGGAACGCGTCGGAGACGAGAAGAGATGTGGGCGGCGTGCAGTGAGCGGCGAGCTCCCCCGCTTCGCACAACCCGCCCGTTCTAGCCAGTTCACATCTCTGCTTCAGTCTAGCCAGTTCGGTGGATACATCCTAGCTGAAGAACATCTCTTCTCGGATCAGCTTCGGACATCTCCGTAAGTCTCCGTTTGGTGGACTTCGGGCCTAACCACTGTAACCATTCACATGAGTGGAGCTATTTATTTATACTGATTCATAAAATGTGCATTGGAGAGAAAATAATCTTTCAGTCCTGTGTCGGAATGTCACATAAATACAATTAGGATTAAAGTTTTAACAAAATCTGAATAAATTGTAACTGTTTTATCGTTTTACTAGCAATTTTCGCTTAAAAAGCGATAATTCACAATTTAATGTGGTCATAACTGTCAGTTTAAGAGAGGATAAATTAATATTAATATTTATTGTTCTATCTGAGAAATAACTTAGTATTTTCTATTAGGTTTTGAGTCCATTACACTCTCTGATTCATTTTATATCGGCACCGTGGTACCGTGAAAACTTAGGTGAAGTGAGCTATCATTGACATTGACAGCTCACTTCACCGAAGTTTTCACGGTGAGATTTTTACAAGAACAAGAGTTTTTAGAAGAAGAGTAAAGTGAACAATCAATTGTGTCAATCCCTAGCATCAGGTGAAATGATAACTCACTTCAAGATATATTTATTTCTATTGTCGCTATTAAAACAAATAATACAATCCATACAAGAAACGGCCTTTTTCGGCGTTTTTTGCTCGATCTTAATTCGGTACGGAACCTTTCGTGTGCAAGTTCGAGAAGCAGTTGACCGGTTTTTACCGCTAGTAACTAAGTAGTAAAAATCTACAGAAGGCGATATGCTACGATCCTAACAAATTAACTTTGCTTCGTCCTGAAAAACATTAAAATCGTTGAGGTAGTTCAACCGTCGATTACACGGTTATATTGAGCAGCCTGATTAAGTATCCATTTTATTTTTCCTTTTCTGTTATTTGGTAACAGAACATGAATTAATTTTTAGGGTTCCGTACCTCAAAAGGAAAAAACGGAACCCTTATAGGATCACTCGTGTGTTTGTCTGTCTGTCCGTTTGTCACAGCCAATTTGCTCCGAATCTAATAGACCGATTTATTTGAAATTAGGTACACATATGTATGTATGTGACCCAAACACGGACGTGTAACGTAAATAAATGAATTTTGAATATTGGGGTTACAAATAAGAAAATAAAAATAAAAAGTTTTGCAAAATGAACCGTGTGACATATCAAATGAAAGGACTTGTTGCGAGGATCTCAAATATATTATTATTTTATTATAAGTTTAAACTAAATATTTTTAAAGATAATTAAGAAAATTGATGAAAATTTACCATTCACCCCCCCGTATTTCCGAAACTATTGAGCCAAAAATTTTGAAAAAAAATACAGAGAATGGTTCTTTACTCATAGATTACAGGAAAACCTATAAGAAGTCTATGGTCTTAAAATAACATAGTAAATCTCTCAATATTGTGCGTACAAACTTACGTCCACAGTTGGAATGTATGGGAGAACATGTTTTTCAACTACAATGATAAGTTTGTTCTTGGGATTAATTCATCCCAACTACGGAACCCTTCATTGTGCGTTTTTTTTTTCCTTTTCTGTTATTTGGTAACAGAACATTAATTCATTTTTCTTCTTAATTTAGAAGATTCCTATAAATAGAAACAGGAACTACTACCGGCGCGTTTGTTGACCTTCGAACGTCGTTACAGGTCGTCAGAAGCCCGAAAGTCTGATAACCAGTCTTACCAAGGGGTATCGTATTACCCCGTTACTGGGTTGTGGAGGTCAGATAGTCGTTCCATGTATAATACTGGTATTCCGCTGCATCCGGTTAGACTGGAACCCCACCACAACATAGTTGGGAAAAGGCTAGGCAGATTGATTGAGATACAGTAAATACTAATTGGTAAACTAATAGTTGGCGAACTATCAGAAAACTACAGAATTGTAATTGCAAATTTTGTTTATAATGCAGATATCTATTGTGCACTTTAAACTTCGTGCAGACCAGCGCGACGCGACACCGGTTATTGTTATACCGTCAAGTTTTCTTAGAAATTGTATTGTTCGAGTCGCGTCGGGGCGTCGCGTCGCGCTGGTCTGCACGAAGCTTTAGTCATTGCTAACGTGGCGATATTATCGTGGACGTCCATGGTATCACGATAACACAGGGAAGTAAAATGTATGGAAATTATATGAAGACGCTTTTAAATTTCCGTCCACGATAAAGTTACAACGTGCACGTATTTCCATACATTTTATAGACGTGGTCATAGACGTCTATGATAAGATCGTCATGTTGGAAATAAAATTATAAAAGCACATATTATTAGGCAAAGTAACGCTCGATTCTATTTGACAGATATCCAGAAAGTCATCCTTTAATTCATTTTTATTCCGCCATACATTGATTGGCATCCAACTGTTTTTCTTTTATCGGAATCTCGATCTCGTTGTTAACTTTTTCCCTCCATTTTTACAAGTGACAGTTGACAGCTGTCAATCACTTAAGAGCAGTGGTGGCCAATTAACGGCTTCAACTTGTGTGTCGTAGGTCGTGGGATCGAACCTAGTCAGGCACTATTATAGTAAAAATAAAAATAATAATATCATTTATTTCAGGCGACACAGGCCCATAGAAAAACCACTATGCTTTGTATAATTTATTTAATCACTGCTGCTCTCAAAACGTTGAGGGAAAACATTGTGAGGAAATCGGCATATCATGGAACCAAAAAATTCGAAGACGTGTGACGTCAACCCGGACTGATCCCGGGTGGTGGATTATTGCCAACTCCCTCTCACAGAGAGGAGGCCTGTGTCCCAGCAGTGGGAACATAATAGGCTGATTATGCTACATAATTTATTCAGTGTTGCAAATCATCTTATTTTGGCTTACAATATTAGTAACAAAACATTTCACACAAACAGATTCTTCCGTACACCCTTTTGTTTCAATATCATTATTAATAGTCACCTATTTGAATATTTTAAATAGCCTTTCAACCCTTCGCTGCCCTTGGAGGAAAGGTACAGAGATTCCGGGATTTGTATCAGAAAGTAATAAGCCGGGGCTTTGTCGGGCTATATTATAGCCCGTAATTATTTATGTGCTTCAAAGTGTCGCTCTTTACCCAACCCCGGGATGAAAGAGATTGTGCTGTTTATTTTGTAATATAACCTTTTTTGGCCGACGGTTAATGTAAAAGAGTGTGTTTTCTGCCTGCGTGTGTATGTTTTCTGTGTGTCTGTGTGTGTATGTTTTCTGTGTGTCTTTGTGTGTATGTTTTCTGTGTGTCTGCATGTGTATGTTTTCGTTTTTTGTTGATCGTATAGTACTTAAGTTCAGGACAAGAAATTCATTAACTACAGATAAATCTAAATTACTTATCCTGTATTTATAAACGACTTCTAAAACGGAAAAGTTTTTAGATTTAATTGCTTGCCGAGGTATTTTTCTGATATTACGCGGCTTACAATTTAAGCACGTTAAAAGCTGTTGGTCCCGGTTGTCATTCGTACATCTTTGACAGTCGTTACAGGTAGTCAGAAGCCCAAAAGTCTGACAAACAGTCTTACCAAGGGGTGTCGTATTACCCAGTAACTGTTTTGTAGAGTTCAAATAGGCAGATGCTCCATGTAAAATACTGGTATTCAGCTGCATCCGGTTAGATTGGAAGCCGACCCCAATATAGATGGGAAAAGGCTAGGCAGATTGATTGACGTTATACATTTAAGAAGTAAATGCGTAAAACGAAATTCTATATATTTTTTACCCGACTACGGCAAAGCAAAAAGGAGGGTTATTCAATTTTACCTTATACTAACGTACATAGTAATCCACCGTCTTAAAATCCCGTGCCGAAGCAAATGGAAGTTTCCAAAGGCAACGCAATCGCCTGGGAAGTTGCCAACACACGCAAATCAGAACGCGGAGCAATAAACTGTCTAGACAGATTGGAGACACACTATAACTGGGTATACTATATGCTAGTAATAGCTGCGCCCCGTGGTTTCACCCGCATAAGTCTCGATCCCGTAGGAATAAAGTCAAAGTCAAAGTCAAATCATTTATTTGAAATAGGCCCTTGTAAGGCCCTTTTGAACGTCAAAGTTTACAAAAAATTTAATTGATTCTAGTCGCCCCTTCCAAAAGGTAGTTTTCGTATGGAGAAGAATGCGCAAGAAACTCCACAGTTACTCTTTTAAAAAGTTTTACAAAATGTTGTATATGTAGGTACATTAGTTACATAATTATATGTGAAGACAATACACCTAGAAAAAAATACGTTACCACAATAGGTAAAAAGAAGAATTAATAAAAATGAAGCAACGAAAGATAAATTAATTACTTATGTGATAGATACACGGTTCTCACATATTTACAAACATTGTAAAAGTAGACGATTTTCTTAAAATTTTACAATTATTAAGTCAGTGTGTGAGGAAGTAATCACAGAATGTAAAATCAATGTCATATAATAAAAGTAATAATTTATACAACTTAACTTAGCAACCATTTTGATTTTGTCTAGATTCTAGATTATCCTATGGAGCAGGACCAAAGCACGTTTCCAAGCAGTCTTATCTTGGATATAATCCTCTAATTTGTAATATGCTTGTTTACAAAGTGTACTTTTTAATATGCGTTTTAAATTTTCTTTCATTTAATTGTAATATACCATAAGGTATTTTGTTGTAACATTAAAACAGTACCCCATAAAAGATGAAGATACTTTAGATAATCTGAAAAGTGGTTGATCTATTTTATCTTTATTTCTAGTATTAAAATTATGTCTATCACTAATTTTATTAAAAATATGTAGATTTTTTCTTACATACATAATATTTTCATAAATTAATTGGCAAGGTACTGTCATAATATTAATCCTTTTATATAATCTAGACAAAATCCCTAATATATAAAAATCCCTATCCTATGTCCTAACCCAGCACCCTAATTACGAAACACACGAACAATCACAATCTGAATCATTCGCTTCGTATGTTCGAATATTTTGTCTGCTCAACAACGTAAATAACGCAATGAATGTTGTTGAACTGTAAAAAGGAAACAGATTGTGATTGATCGTGTGTTACTCCGGGTCCACACTCTCGTGAGTGCGCCTCGTGGAGGCCCTTGCACGAACCGCGGCAAGCGGAGGCTACTTAAGTGCTACCCATCCACACTCTCGTGTTATTCAGTTGCCCGCCACGCCTCGCGCCTAGCGTCCTTTGACTCCGGTCAAAATACCGACACCGAGCGGAACGCGCGAGGTGAGGCGAGAGATGACGAGAGGAGGCGAGGGTGCCATCAACACTATCGCGCTCGCTTCACCTCGTCTTGCCTCTTGGAGAGTGTGGACCCGGTTAGGTACGCAATTAGGGCGTAGGTCATGGTCTACCCAAGTGCCAAACATCCAAACTCGTTCAGCCGTTTAGGCGTGAAAGCGTAACAAACAAACTCACTTTCGCATTTAGTTATCATGACATAGTATTAAGTTTGTACATACAGCAATTTTTTTTTTTACCTCTGAAAACTATCTTAACGACCTAATTTGATAGTGTAGATCGCGGGCGCAGCTGGTTCTAAAATAAACTCGCTTTTCGTGTCTGTATGTGTTGTGGCCACGTTGTTCTTATAAACTGCTCTTCGGATTTTGATGCGGTTTTCACTATCATTTAGAAAATAAACTAAATGTACTAAAAGCAAGAAATAAAAATTGGTTTATTTGTCGCAGAAACACGTGCATACAAAAAGACAAGAGTAATAAAAAAACAACAAAATCAAGATCATAAAACAGAAATAGTCGGCAGCTGCATATCAGCATGATGCTGTGCTTCGGGGGACCTACAGCACAGCGCTGATTTTTCAATGGTCAGTGGTACTATTAATCTTACAAACAATAAATAAATCTTGATGTTTCATCCAATTGCAAAACCGTGCGAAGCAGGAGCGGGTCGCTAGTAACTGTATATTTTCACCCAGATTTTCTACCAATACAATATTATTTGGAAACGCAATAGCCCGGAGCGGACGCATCGTAGCGCGAAATGCGTACGTACTTGGCAAACAAGCACCGCTCGTGGCACGTCGACGCATTTTATGTACAAAACAATACAGATCGGCCCGAATGTAGCGAGAACTGCGCGTAGCACCCACGCTACGGCGTAGAGTTTCGCTACGATATTCCGTAGCAACTTTACTGCATAGATTGCTGTTGTTAACTACAAACTAATTTAATTTGCCAATTGTTTTGTTTACTATTTGTTCGCTGTTTTGTTGTTTAATGATAATATTGTTGTTCGCTGAAAATAATGATAACCCTTCATTTGCTCGTGGGTATCGTAAAAGGCGAATACGGAAATAGTATCTTTTTGAGCGCTAATAAAAAAAAATTGCAATCACCATTTTGCCTGCCTGTTATTTCTACGTTGAAATTTTTTTGTGTTTACCAGTTTTTGAGAAGCCCATGTTCAGTAGTGGACTAATGATTTTCGCGTACATAAAATACATAATATCAGCTGATCTATAGAACCGAAAAATAATAATATCTATCTACTATGCTATAGTAACGTTAAGTAAGCAGTGATAGCCTAGTGGTGTGACCGTCAGACTGCCAAGTCATAGGTCTCGCGTTCGAACCCAAGGCTATTGACTTTTCGAATTCATGTGCGTATTGTATAATTATCATTTGCTTCAAAAATGGTGAAGAAGAACATCGTGAGAATATGAGTAAAGACTGTACGTTTATGGCAGAAAGTAAATGGCAAGAGGTGAGACTGGTAAATAACCAAACCTCTAAAACAATGTGTGTAATACAAATACGATTCTATTTCACGTTTTAGAAAAATAAAATGCACCTACAGTTTGTCAAACGTGTATCGTGTTTTTGCCAATCAAGTTTGTGTGCGACCAACATTTCATTCATAAACCGGCCAAGTGAGTGTGCGGACCACACACAATGAAGGGTTCCGTAGTAGGGATGAATTTATCCCAAGAACAAACTGTGAACAAATGTTCTCTCATACGGAATTTATTGGAGAACATGTTTTTGCAACTACACATGTAAGTTGGTCGATTATTACTCGTTAACTTGTAAAGCTTACTTAGCTGTGATAATTTTCCTTTTAATTTCGTTATTTATACTACTGCCGTGAATTTTTTCACGTATCCAAAGCCAACCATAGCTGGCAGGGGGGGGAAACTTTACTCAAATAAAAATAGTACTAAGACTCTCTGAGCCAAGTCGCGGACAGACAGACAGACGAACATGGCGAAACTGTTAGAACTTTTTTTACTTTTACACTATATAACAGACAAATTTTTGCTCCCATTTTGGGTTCCTTTTTGACTACGGAACCCAAAATGGGAACAAAAATTTGTGTCTCTGTTATAGTGTAAAAGTAAAAAAAAACTAATAATAAGTTATAACGTAGCTGTCACGCACATCAGTATAAAAAAGTTGGCCTGTTTGTTTTGGTTTTTTTGCAACGCGACACTCTATCTAAACATAAATCATCAAAGAAAAATACATTACGGAAGACACCGAGGAAATAGAAAAGTAGATAAATTAAGATTGCGCAAACATTTCCACCCTTGTTTGTCAAACAAATGAACAGCAAACGTCAAATTTGACAGTCACGTCTCCGCTTACCGGGTACTTAACCTCCCGTCAGCCGCGCTCGTATTTAATTTAGCTTATTGCTCGCAAGCGCTACTGCTGAGCATGACGTCCTGGGTTCGATTCCCTGGTCGCGCAAAGTGTTATTGGGTTTTTCAATCTGGAATTACTCAGTAGCAGCCCGGAGTCTGGATTTGTGCCTGTTTGATGGCAATAGGCTCGCCCCGTATTACATGGGACTTAAACATAACTGGCGAAATGTGAGTGTACTGTAGGCCTCTGCCTAACCCTTTGAGGATTACAGGCGTGATGTTATGTGTATATTTCTAAACCCAAACGCCAAACAAAATCTATTTTCACGAACGAACTCCAACCGTTTCAAACTAGGCTGCTTGAACCGTTTTCATTATCTCATTTTATCTCACTGCGACATCGGGAAGTTGAAATAGAAAAAAAAAACAAAAAGTTTATTTTTAAAGGAGGCCTTCCAATTTCGAAGTCCGTAGGGTTGTATATTGATGAATCACAATCAGAGAATGAATGTTTCAATAGATTTGGAACCTTTTTAAATTGGAACTCTTTTGCAAATCTCATTAATAGAACAAAGATTTAAAAACTGTTGTGTATTGTTTCGAATATAAGCTAGGGAAGAACAGGATTTAATCATTTTAATTTTTTTTTTTTTTTAGGTAAGTAATTTTTTCGTATTGGTATTGTCATTGTCTGCCTGATAATTAGTATGAGTCTATTGCTACTTGAATAAATAATGAATAAAAAGAAAATTTCAAGTAATTGGACATAATTTCTTAAAGTAAATTAGGCTATAATTTAAAGATTACACAAAGATAGAGTTGCCGCTCAAAGGCTAAAGATATTTGAGTACGGAAGCGCAGCAAATTAAAATTAAACTCAACGATTGAAAGTTAAAAGATCACTCTAAAGTTACCCGGTTCATCTCAAACACATAATTTTGGAATGGACTCAGAAGTCTGACCTAATTACGAAGCTTGAACCAGAAGCCGTTACATTTAGCTGAGAGGTTAAACGGAAAACGCAAAGATGTGAAAATTTTAACATACTTACTGTATTTTTAAACAGTGCATTTTTAAATTAAAATGTTCTTTTTTACATCCAATGAAATCCCTTCAATATTTTTTTTTATTTTTTTATCTATAAGCTTCCGCCAGGAGCTTCGCCCGCGTGATGTTTTTATAAATTATAGTCTATGTTACTCAGTGATACTATAGCATTCTACTGGTGAAAGAATTTTTAAAATCGGTTCAGTAGTTTTTTAGTTTATTCCACAAAAAAAAATACAAATCATTTTTCTCTTTATAATATTAGTGGATTAGTGTGTGTGTGTATGATACAGTAAAATACATAGAAATACGATATAATTAATATAATTTCGAGTACAAAGGTACCTACTGCTTATTTCTTAAGAAATTTCGTTCAACAGACCTGCGAAAGGAGAAATGAAAACGAAATGCAAAAAGAAAATTGTGTGATGTGTTAAACTAAAACATGTTTTTTTTCTCTTTCTTAGCTTTAGTTTGCCCCCCATCTAATACATGGGAAATAAATATAACTGGGTAAATGTTAATATACCGAACAAACGCCTCGGCCTACACCTTCGGGAAATACAAGCGTCATATTATGTACAGTCAGCTGTCAATCTCACCCCGTAGCAATGTACAAATACATTGCTAGGGGGTGAGATTTCTCTGCAGCTGCCTGTACATAGAAAAATTTACATCCAATTTAACATTTGACTCAACACTGCAAGCGACGTCTGTAAAATTTCCCAGTCTAAAGTGATTTTTCTTAAGAAAAAAATTGTATAGGACTCTGTCGACGGCAAAGCTTATAAGACCGTTTTTAAATGTAGTATAACGCAATGCGACGTACGACGTTTCGTAGTACAACGGTACACCCATGCGCAAAGAGCATTCGGTTGTACGCTCCCGCGGTGAACGGTTGCGCCACTTGCTCCTAACGCGATCGAGAAATACAGACGCGGGACGACTTCGAAACGTTACGTGTGACATTTAAAAACGAAGTGTTTTCGACAGAAAATTTACAGTTGCAGTGAAAGTGAAGAATTTTATTGGTGTTCGATTTTTGAGTTTTTGATTATTTTTTTGTTGGAAAAAGTGAAGTGATATTTTTTTGAGACGAAGTGTTGTGAATTTTTCCGAGTTTTTTTTTGGAACACGATCCTGCTTTTACTGTAAGTATTTAGTGTGTTTTAGTGTGTTGTTTTATAATATTTTATGATTTGTTTATTCAGAATTAATTATGTGTAAAAATATTTTGCGCATTTCCAGATTAAAAAAAAAATGTTCTTGTTTTTATCTAAAATAATGAATAATTCCTAAACCAAATAATGGTTTAATTACATTTATTTACCGTAGTAAAGGTGTGAGCGTCCACGTGCATAAGTTAGCCTACATTTGTAGGCTAGCTCAGTCAGACAGGTATTTCTTGTAATTAAGCGCCGTTTGTGTAAACTCGAGCTTTAAGGGTTAAAATATATTTCAAGTCGTTTGCGAATGTTTACGCTTTTGTTGGTGAAAAGTAATTATTTTCAGTCGGGACAGAATTTATTTTATAAACATTAATTAAATACAACTGGAATGTTGTTAATTTAGTAAAGTAATGGAAATGGATTTGAGGTTTAAAGTATGAATTTATGTGCTTGACGCTAAATAATATATTTGGATTTAGATTTCGAAATAAATAATTTCAGTTTGATTTGGCAGGGTAGAATAAAATTAAGAACATTTTACGGTTTTTATTATATTTAAACTCATAGATTACCTACAGGCAATCCCAAAAAAAAGCCTGTACACATACACGGTGGCGATTTAGACTCCTGCCGTCAAGGGGGTGATTCTACCCGTACAACTTCTCAAGCTCACATCAGATTCGTAAAAAAAAAAAAAAAATCCTATACAACATTCATAGTATTTCGATTCATTTATAAAAGGTTTTTTTTACGAGTCGTATAATATGTGTTTCATAGCGAAAGTTGTCTAATTTGATAGGTAGAATCACCCCCGTGACGGATGCGCGTGACTAAATCGCCATCCTGTATAAGTATATTATTTTCTTTTGAGATTTCATATAGGTAATTTATGAGTTTAAATCTAATATAATTAAGAAGATTTTACGCTGAAATTTCAGCGTAAAATCCTGACAAATTAAACTAAAATTATTTACTTATTTAGAATTCTTAATATGTATTTTATTTCACATGGGCACTTATGAAACGTTAGAAGCTAGGTGCACGGTTCCAATAAAACTGGTTATTTTCCATGGAGAAGAGCCGGCAAGAAACTCCACGGTTACTCTTTTAAAAACAATTTGGCTTTTAATTACAATGTTTTCAAATTACAGTGTATATAGGTGGACAGTCTAGGCCTGTCTACAAGTACCACATAATTATTTAAAAAAAATGGTCTACAAATCTACAGTTTATTAAGCCTAAAACTATTTAGGATCTACAACTAAATATATAGACAGTACAAGGCACATAACATAAATAATCGGCAACCTCAGGTATTCAGTAGTAATTATGTAATGAATTCCATTCATTAAAAAGTTTACAATTAAAACGTCACCGTTTCAAACAAACGCTCATTTTAAACAATCACTTAAGACACGTCGCGTGCCATTCACTCAGACAATTAGCAATCAATCAGGCTGAATGAAGGGAATGAACGAAATCATTGAATTAATGATTAACTCTTCTTCCACATTGCTTTTGAAGTAAAACGGTAAAATAATTAATGAGCTGCCGACCTTCCCTCGTAAGCTTGAGCTTTTCAATGATATTAGCTTTATGAGAATAGCTGGTGGGGGGAAATAAGCCAGGGCAGAGGTTCATAGTGGATGATACATTCCGTATTTACGGCCGGAAAGCCAAGTTTACTTGTGTATCAATTTCATCGAAATCAGTTCAGCCGTTAAGGCGTGAAAAGTTAACAATTAGAATATTATTATGGATTAATATTTGTTCGCGGAACGCAAGTGATTTTAAGGCCGAGGAATTCACTAATATCAAACCATATGTCGCAGTCAAGAAGCGGTCAGTAACCACCTTTATCCAAACGCCGTAGTTTCGAGAGCTCTTCTCAATTCGCCCGTCGGTAGGTAACCCCTTCTTCTATCGAGTCGGTACGGGGTTGATGAGCATGGTTCATGCTGTAGTGAAAAGATTTGCCAATCAGTGACGTTTATGGTTGGTAGGTTGGTAGTGGTTGGTATGTGGTTGGTGATGGTATATAGTTTATAGGAAAGTCATGCATGAGTAGCATAGCTAATGACGCAACTTACTTTGATGTTGACGAAATTATGATGGAAATAGGCTCGCCCTTTATTACATGGGGCTTAAATATAACTGGCGAAATGTGTGTGTGCTATGAGTACATCTCTGCCAGACCCTCCGGGGAAAGCGGGCGTGATGTTATGTTATATTAAGTTCAGCATTGAAATATTATATTGTCATTACTCAACAGTTCAACAAAGTTTAGAAAGTCTAAGAAGTTTTTCATTAAAATTACTTAGGTACAATTGAAATTGAGACGACTATTCTGTCTAAGGTATAGAAATGATGAAGTTAATTACACTGTTGGGAACAGAACTTAAGTAATATTTTGAGAATTAGATCTCCTTTTAAAAGGTTTCGTCTGGAGAAGTATCATACCAATTTCTGCCATCGAGTAGGTAGGTATAACTCGATTGATAGAAAGAGAGGCAACTTCTGGGTGAATATAACTCAATATGCCGAGCCTTTTCCCAACTATGTTGGGGTCGGCTTCCAGTCTAACCGGATGCAGCTGAATACCAGATATTTTACAAGGAGCGACTGCCTTTCTGGCCTCCACAACCCAGTAACTGGGTAATACGATACCCTTTGGTAAAACTGGTTGTCAGACTTTCGGGCTTCTGACGACCCGTAACAAATTCCAAAGCTACACGAATGATAGCCGGAACCAACGGCTTAACGTGCTTTTCAAGTCTCGGTATGTAAAGATGGTCACCCATCCACGGACCAACCCTGGCAAGCGTAGCTTAACCTGAGTGATCGACCCGTGCAACTGTTATTACTTAGCCAAGAGCTCCTCCTAATTGTCCCAAGTCATCAAATTCCGACGATTTCCTTACGAATCGAGCTTAGAAAATTATGTTACTATACCTACATTTCTCAGTACAAAACTCACTGGAAGATTAAAATGTGGCCTATTTATTATCCCAGACGTAGGAAATCGGCATCCTTTTAAGTTTTAACCTACCGAAACGTTTCACACCTCCGAAAGCAGGTATAAATCGTGTAAGCGTAGTGAAAAATAAATAGATTACAACCAATAGGAATTGGGTCAGCTCGCACCTTTAAATCACTAAGATTTACACCTTGGAGTATTGAGGACATAAACAAATTAATGAATTGGTAAATCAAGCCCGTTTACATTGAAATCGGACCACAATTTGAAGTAATTAATGACTAGCTTACGTCAGTGACATCTTTATAAATTATAACCTATGTTACTCAGTGATAATATAGCATTCTACTGGTTAAAGAATTTTTTAAATCAGTCCATTCGTTTTTGAGTTTATTCATTATAAAAAACAAAAAATATACAAATCTCTTTTGAATATTAGTTTAGATGATACGAGTATATGTCAATAATATCTGTATTAATAATTATATCATGTCAGTATGTCTGCAGTTTTGCGACACGAGTGTAGGTACGAATTTTTCGTCTATATATTTAGCTAATGTAATTGGCAGATTGTTGTTTTATGTTAAAGTAAAAATAAATAACTTCCCTTTTTTAAGTCATATTGACTTAAGTCATATTGATTTTATAGTCGTTTTGACACACGACCTGATACCATGGATACAGAACTCGTACATGATTCTAGACCTCCGAGCATTAAAATATAACGTCGGTTATTTAAAACAAAAATACCTTTTTCAAATACGTGGGTCTAAAAAAATGAAGCTTCTAAACCAACGCAATAAAAAAATACGGCCATTTATGCGACATATTTTGATACTCGCAAATAAATCAAAACCTACAGGGTACTTCCCGTTGACCTAGAATCATGAAATTTGGCAGGAAGCAAGGTCTCACAGCACAAGTAAAGGAAAAAGTCTGAAAATACATGTAAGTCATTTGTAGAATTATCACTTTAAAAAAAATGCGATTACAAACTTACATTTGCAGTTGGAGAATTGACTGTGGCGTATATCGATGCAAGGGAGAACATTTTTTCAACTACAAAGTTAATTTCGGAATATAATATAGTATACTGCAAAGTTAAGGTTGTTCTTGGAATATAAATTCATCCCAACTACGGAACCATTCATTGTGCGTGGTCCGATACGCACTTGGCCGGTATTTTATTTAATAACCGACGAAAAATTTCAACGCATAGGGGTCCAGAATCATGTACTGAATCCATAGTAACAAGTTATGCATTGACGTCGCTTTTTTTTTTTTTGCGGGTGGGAAATTATCAAATAACTTCTCCCGCTCTGGGTGGAGCGGGAGGGTGTGTCAGACTTTTACTGACTAAAACCCACCCGTGTTCCTTCCGTTGCCTGTGCGGGGTCGCGAACGCGATATCCCTTTCGTACAAACTCGCAACCCAGGCAGGACAAACTCGCAATCCTGGCAGGTTGCGTTGACGTCCCTGCCACCCTGAATAACAATTAAATGATTATGATATCACATATTAGGGAAAAAGCTTAACAGATGAAGGTTAAAGTCGAGCTTTTAAAAGTGTGTTCAAATTTTTTTTGTTTGGGTTAGATTTTTACAAGATTTTATTCACTTTCCTGCTCTCTGGCAATCAAATCTTGTACGTCGAACTTTAACTCATTGCCGATTATCCGATCGAGTTGAAGCTTTGCAAACTAATAAACGTATTTCTTTTTTACTTTTTTTCTTCTCGTGTTAATACATAGATGGCCTGATGCTGCAGCCAGGTTCAAGGCAGCAGGACAAGGGAACTCTACGTAAGCAATTCAACTGCTTAGCAAAACGATACGAATACGTTTTCCCGTTTTGCTTAGCAATACTTTAACAAGTTTATTTTTAATTTTAATGGTTTATTGAACAAATTCATGATTTTGTCAGCAGTTATAATACGCGCACGAAACATGAGACGAGCGCGCCTCCAGCCCTTTTTCCGCCACCCCGGCGCAGACCTCATACCGCTAAAGAGAGCTATTAAGCTTCGTGCAGACCAGCGCGACGCGACGCCGCGACGCGACTCGAACAATACAATTTCTAAGAAAACTTGACGGTATAACAATAGCCGCTGTCGCGGCGCGCTGTCGCGTCGCTCTGGTCTGCGCGAAGCTTTAATCGTCTACTGCATAAGTCAAACTACGTGGTGTGTCAAGTCTCATCTTTAGTGGCACGCACTGTACCTACAAAAGTAAGGTCAATAAAATATTATAACCTTAGCCAACTGAACAGCTCTTTCAAAGATGTATGATACCATCTTAACGCATAAACTTCATCAAATACCACTCAAGTAATAATTAAGTCATTGCGTACCAGCGGCCATGATTAACCGACTTCAAGCATGCGAGGTGCTGTTGTTTACATGCTCATTATCAGCCCGTAAGGGTGTAATTTAAGGGGTGATATTATCTCTTGTTTATGGCAGTATTTCCTGTTGGTATTCAGGAGGCGATCATTTTGGTGAGAGATGTAAAAATTATGTTAAGGAATGTTTTGGTTTTCTACGCTTTTAAAGATAAATTAGGGCCACAGTTATGATTAGGATGCAGTAATATAAACTTCTACGATAACTAAGATTAGGAGTTTGTTGCGCCACTTCTTCTTCCCAGCTAAAGCACTAGGAAGTGATGAAGGGTGGGAGATTTAGAGGACTTTAAAATGTTATTTTGACGTTCAAAAAGTGCTGAGTCTCAGCCTAATTTGAATAAATGGTTTGTCAATTCCGATACTAACTTGCTGCCTAGGTAATATTGTTGCCTCGGCATTAGCAAATCTTCTATTCGTGCCGATGGAAAAAGAAGCAAGCATATGCATAATCAGCCTATAATGTTCCCACTGTTGGGACACAGGCCTCCTATCGGTGAGAGGGAGTGGGCCGTAATCCAACCCGCGATCTCAGTGCTGGTTGGTAGATGTCATATGTCTCCAAATTGTTGGTTCTAGGACGTGCCGGTATCACCACGCTTGCTCAAGACCGGTTGGCGATTTCAGACTTATATTAACTATAAGTCCAGGTTTCCTCACGATGTTTTTATTCACCGATGTCAGTAATGTCCAAGATAAATTCAGAACAGTACATATGAATTGAAAAGTCACATTGGTACTTGCCGGATTTGAGCCCACAACCTCGTGCATGAGAGGCGAGGCCTTAACCACTGAGCCACACGAACCCACCACGACAATAATGATAAATGTAAATCATAAATTAAAATACTACCAAGGGTGTTGACAGTGATTATGTGAGTGTGTTATTTTCGTGTTTTATTCTTTCCTTGCGTCATATCTACCGCAAATAACCGTATTTTCTTTCTTTCTTTTCTTTATCATAGGTGACAGTAAGCACATTAGATAGATGTTACGTTGAATATCTATTTATTTATTTATTTACGGAAAAACAAACAGTAGCACAATAAGGTTACACTTATTATCTTGAACATTACGTACATTATAACAATTATGCTACCCACTACGTTCTCCACAGATTACAATTTAAAGTATTTAAAAACTAGCTAGTAACACAGACAATACCTAGCACAGCATACCTAGGCGTTATCCCAGAATTCATATCTGGATTTTTAGAATTTAAGTAAATTTGTGTGCGTATATTATTAAGCATTAGTAAGTACGTTAATTATATAATACTTTACTGATCCTTTAGGGTTGCTTGGATTTGCTTCTTAAATACATTTTTAGTCAGAAAAAGAATGTCGATTGAATTAAACTCATTGTTGTATGTCTCAACTAAACGACGAAGTGGCGAAAATAATATCGGAAATATCGGTTATTGGTATAGTGACTTACCGGATGAGGTCTTTCACAAGAGAACTACTACGTAAAAAGATACGACAGTACAGAGAGTAAGGAAATCACATAGCCATTATCGACGCATTTTGTACATCAAACTAAGTAACATGGAGCAAAATGTATACTTTTATCTTTTAACCGACTTAAAAAAGGAGGAGGTTCTTATTTCGACAGTTTATTTTGATTGTTTTTTTTTTTTCTGTATTAGTAAGAATAAAATTTCTTTGATTACAATCTAGCCTAATAGGCTAATAAGCAATTTAACTTTAACTTAATATTTTACGAGATAGATTATCTTATAACTAAGAGTAGTGTCAATTTGCACGTTAACACAATTTCGCAGCACTTTCTTAGGGTCTGATATAATTGATGAAAACACTTTGTTCATGTACCTATTACGTAGTTACGTGTAGGTATAACACAGCACTGTTACTATTATTCATTCACTATTTAAACACTATACTAACTCAAATGGTTTAGTTCTCTTTAGCCTACGCACTGTGTCCGTATTGATTTTGTTGGTTATTTTTTTGTTTGGTTGGTCATACTTCAGAGGTGGTCCCATATGAATTTGATTAATTTCGCTTTGGTAGTTTTTGAGTTAGCTTCCATAATATGTTTTTTCCCATTTAGTCTATGTGGATGATGTTATAATAAGTTCCTGTCACTGTTATTTACATTGCAGGTAGTGGTATTCGAATTTGTGTGGGGTAGGTACCACAACTAAAAAGTGAAAAATAAAAACTTTATACAAAAAATAAAACACTACAAAGTGAAAAATAAGTTAATAGTTTAATATCGGAAATCGGTGTCTTTGGTCAAAACCAATTTTCGTTTTTTGCCACCGACTTCTGAAATGAAAGTTTATTTTTCACTTTGTGGTGTTTTTTTTTGAAGTCGGTTGGTTTTGGTGTGAAAAATCGCTATTTACGGTAGGGCGCGAAAAATAGAAAATAATGTACTTAGGTACATTATTTTCTTTTTCACGCGCGCGCCATTTTTTTTTCGCACGCAAAACATTTTGCTTATGGGTGCATGCAACGGTACATAAGTTCTTTCTGGGTATTTAAAGTTAAGTTACATCATTTACAACTTGTTTTCGTGAAAATAGTTGAAATTAATATCTCCTTAACTTTTGGTACCCATATCTGGCATGGACCAGTAAAAAAAAACACAATAATTACAGGGAATACCAAGTTACTTTCGACTTCGTTAAGTATCTTTTTACACCCGTTTTATTGGGTCAGTGACAACTCGACCCGAGTCATCTCAACCCGAATAATAATACCGGATATTTCACTCCCGATAGCGGTGATTTGTACGGTTAGGCAAAAAACCGATATTTTAAAATAAATCATTACTGAATGTAATTTTGTTTTCCGAAGATTTGTTTTTTTTTTAAAGAAAAAATAATTATCTACAACACCTATTTTAATTATGATACCTATATGAGTTGCCCAAGTTAATTACTTTTTTGTTGAGATTAAAAAAGACAAGCGTTCCTTTGCTAAAAAAATGACACACCAGATCTGATTACAATAGAAAAGTTTTATATCCCACTCTTGCACATCAAATTTACAGTAGTCTAGAGTCTAGATTCTATTGTTTTTTACGTATGTTCTGGACTCTAGAACATAAAAGAGAAGAAGGAGATTTCTGCGACTCTGATTTCTGGTTACATGAATGAGTATTTAAATAAATAAAACCAGTCTTTATTGCAGAACAAGTTCATAGCATTCAATTTAATTTAAAATAATAATATTCATAAAAAGAAATAAATATTTTATCAGTAAATAAAAAAAATCTTCAATATATCAAGAGGTCGATACTTTTCATGCCGACGGTACACACAATTTTTTTTGGCGTTTTGACGATTTAGTATCTGGTATTATTATTCGGGTGGAGAGATGACTCGGGCCGAGCTGTCACAGACCCGTTTTATTTTTAATCCTGACATAAAATCACGTCATTCAATCTCAGACACTAGCGTAACAAAGTTAGCGATGCATTTAATGCGCCTAGTTACCGCCGGCGCCACAACGGACGGCCATAGATAATTAATTGAATGTAAATCAACCTCCACGAACTTATTAATGAATTGACATAGTCGACTGTGAATGGGACGTATTTGAGAACGTGATTGTTTTGTTATTACTACTATTGTCTATGCAAGGAGTTGGTTTTCTCACGCTGATTTTTGTCACCGTTAGTTAGTACTGGTGTTGTGGCCATATTCTCAAATAGAACTCATTTAATAGCGGACGGAGTGTCATGCTGAGTTTTTGAGGAATGTGTGTGTGTGACAAAAAGACTCAAACTCGCGGGTTAATTACGTAAGACACGTAAAATCGCAATCGATCGTAATGCCTTTCATTTTAACATCCATGAGCTCGTGGCTAAGTAATAACAGCCGTACGGGTCGATCCATCAGGTTAAGCTACGTTTGCCGGGGTGAGACCATCTTTACATACCGAGACTCCACCGTGCCTTTGAAAGCACGTTAAGCCGTTGGTCCCGGCTGTCATTCGTGGATCTTTGACAGTCGCTACGCGTCGTCTTAAGCCCGAAAGTCTGACAGCCAGTGTTACCAAGGGCTATTGTATTACTCAGTTACTGGGTTGTGGAGGTTAGATAGGCAGTCGCTCCTTGTAAAATACTGGTATTTAGCTGCATCCGATTAGACTGGAAACCGACCGCAACATAGTTGGGAAAAGGTTAGTAAGATTGTTATTATTTTGTTACATGGGTTTGAAAAATTCATTTGCTCAACAAACTAAGTTACGCATTAAACGTGGCAAATTGACAAAATGAAAGGAAATGCGATCGATTGCTATTTTATGGGTTACGTGATTATACCCTGTAGGTTTCCGAATGGCTAAATAATAAGCATGAAGCCGTAAATTCTCTTGTTAGCTTCTCTGATTGTTTCACGAAAACACCCTAAGAGCGTTCATCGAAAAAGTTGGCAACGTCGCAAATAACTGTCAAATATTTACCTGTTTTGGTTAATTTTGCAAATTTACTGTATGGAAATAAGAAATGTGGCAGAATATTAATAATGAATTGCTACTGTAACAGTGAATTTGATGTTGTTTTAGGTGTAAAAAATGCATTTGGAAAGTTTCAAAATACATTGTGAAGTTTCAATTTACATTTTTTTTACATTTAAAATAAATATCAATATTCTAGTTCACTAGGTAGCCATATTTCTTATTTCCGTACAGTAATATCGCCAAATTAATCGAAACAGATAAATATTTGATAGCTATTTGCGACGTTGCCTAGTTTCTGTATTAACGCTCTTAAATTCAACAGGCTTACAGAAATAAGTTGGAAAAAGTGGAAAAAGGTCCTAAAGTCTTTAGAAAATTAGGGGGAGTTGGGTGACAACATTTATTTAACACTTTAAGCACACAAATGTACAGAGGCGGACTTAATGCCATAAGCATTACATTATGAACACATACATTACACATGACACACATTACGAACATTATGGACATTATGAATTGGAATTTCATAATGCAGTGTGTTGGATCATTCGATTCCCTACAAAATGGTTGAGCTGGATGGTGCTGATCCATGCGTCATGTTCGTGAATGGGCGCCGTCAGTTGAGACTGGTCATCTCTTATCTATCAGAATAATTTGAAATGTTTTTGATAATTTTTACATTGTTCTCACATATAGAAGCAACAAGAATAATGTACCCAGGATTTTCTAATATCTATATTTAAAAGATTGTCCTTGGAGTTTCTTGTCCGTTCTTCTCCATAGAGATCTACGTTTTGGAATGGGCAACTAGCTTCAACTTTCTGACTAACTGACCGACTATTTGACAATTCAAAAGTGCCTGTAAATGGTTTAATTGAAATAAATGCTTTGAGTTTGAGTTTTCGTGATAAAACCTACACATAACATCACGCTAGTAATCCTCGAAGGGTATGGCAGCTGTGTACCTATAGTACAAACACACATCACCAGTTATGTTTAAAACGAAAACCGAATAACACTGCCCTACCTGGGAATCGAACCCAGGACCTCAGCAGTAGCGCTAGCGACCGGTAGACCAACGATGCTGGCCGATACGATATATTTAATTGAAAAAGAGAGAAGTTATTTTTACTAAGTACTACAGTTATCCCCTCGATATTTTCCCTTTCATGACACCCACGGGAAGAAACATGGTGACTTAATCTCTCCCCGAACTCCACTTAACACCTTCATTTGCTCATCAAAACTTGCTATATCTAAACTGCAGTCTAGGTAATGAAATTAGAACTTCCATAGCCACTTAAACAGCTTTTAGCAATAACATTATAATAATCATAACCGTTACTTCTACTTGGTGTGTGGAAATGGGAAATCGTCCAAATAGAATATTCTACATACAACCACAGATTAATACAGATAGTTCCGCAAAATCGTTAAAATAAAAAGCGACTCTTGCTATGACACAATAAAGTGCAATTCAGGTCGCACAGCGCTAATTACCTACAGTTCTATTCACCTAGAAGTTGCCTCTCTTTCTATCGCGTAACTCTTATATCTTCTGATACGCTCACTGAATTGGCCCGACAAGACGTGCCCGCCGCGTAATTGTAGCTTCATACCTAAAATGCGGAGTGCGCCTTCTGTACTATTCTGTGCTACCGTAGTAATTACAAGCCGATGTAAAATATAAATATGCATTTTATAATATTTTCCTTCATTAATATGGAAATGGTCAATGATTTTCATTAATATGTCCAATTGAACAAATAAACTTCCGTATTCATAAACTGATGATGCGTTCATTGAAATAAACCAACAGTACTTATTGATTATTTCGCGTCCATTCGTTTTAATATTTAATGGTCCATGCAGTGTTATGATAATGATTGACTCTCTGTAATTTTATGTTTTGTAAACAACTTTTTTCTTCTTTTTCGACTCTTTTTAGGGTTCCAAGCATAAGCACAGCATAATCATCAGCCATTGATGTTCTCACTGCTGGGACACAGGCCTCCTCTCCTCTGTGAGAGGGACTGGGCCGTAATCCACCACGCAGGCCTGGTGCGGGTTGGTAGATTTGACATGTCTTGGTTTTTTTTTTGGTTCTAGGACATGTCGGTTTCCTCACGATGTTTTCGTTCACCGTTTTGAGAGCAATGGTGATGAAATAAATTACACAAAGTATAGCGCCTGCTTGGGCTCCAATCCACGACCTATAACTCGTTAATCGGGGTCGATACCATCAGGTCACCATTGCTCTGCCCTACTGAACCTCCGCAGTCCGTTCGTCTGTCGGCGGGCTGTATCTCATGAACCGTAAGAGGTAGACAGTTGAAATTTTCACAGATTGTGTATTTCTCTTGCCGCTATAACAACAAATAATAATAATAAAAACAAAATTAAAGGGGATTAAAAGTTTCCGACATAGCTTGCAGAGTAAGCAAGTTATGCTTACTCTGCAAGCTATGTCGGTACCTCGTATCAGAAACGTGTTTTTTCCCCAAATATTGTACGGTGGTACGGAACCCTTCGTGTGCAAGTCCGACTCGCACTTGGCCAGTTTTTCACTTTTGGAAAATCAGCTTGGTCTGTCTAAGTCTTCTGTTAGTTAGAATGTTATACCATGTCACAGTACAACGATTTTCTTAAAGTCCCTCGACAAACTTCGTGTTTCGTCAGTCGTTGGGTTTCTATCAGTCGCCGTTGCCGTTAACCATAATTACCAAGTGCAAAGGGCAAGAAAATAGTTGTACTTTACTTGTATATTGGGACCTTAAGAGTATCGTGGGTGGATAAGGAGTGTAAATAAAATTCCATGTCTAGGATAAAGTCTAGTGACAGATTATCATGAGTATTAAGCACAGTGACGCTTCTTACACAAGTTATACAGAACACAAGTTATTGCCATGGCGCGGAGAAGACGGCTGGCCGCGAAACTCTATGCGCGGAGAACATTGCATTTTGCATTGTAAGCATTATTGTTACTTATAGTTGTATATTTAAGAACTATGTGCAAGTTGAATATATATATAACGAAGAAGGGTATGTATCTCTTTCGTTATTATCAGGGATATTTTAACTAATGTGGGCGTAATATGGATAGTGTTGGTTATTGCGCAATAGAAAAACCGGTTGCAGTTCAGATCACATTATAATTTACTATCAAATTAATCACACTAGCAATTCACACACTGTACGTACACGACACAACTATTCGGAATGCAAGACAGTTTCTAAACGTCTTCACTGCTTGACCGCCACCCATGAACTCTGCTTAGCACCAGCCGGTCCGAGCGCTATGTCGTAGACTCTTTCGAGCATCGCTAGGCGGCGCTGGCGTCCCGAATAGTCAACTCAGTAACGTATGTCCGACATATATAAAGTACCATTAAAATAGATGAACAAAATTTTACAAATCATTCACACCACCAAACTAAGGACAATGGTAAAAAAACAATAAGAAAAACGCATTAGATACTTACAAGAAAAATAAATCACCTAACGAAAATGCACTAAAAATGTTGGTTACCCAATGCCATTTATTACTTTAGGTCAAAATAATAATCACTTTAATCAGTGTACTCAAATTTTTTTTGCTTGGATGTCTTTCGTTAGACGTACTGAACGCTGTGTTAAAATTTGTCCATCTAATTTAATGGGACCTTGTATAATATAAATGAATTTTAATTTAGTTTTTTAAGGAGTTTGATTGGAAGTCTCTACAGCTGGATTTTTTGTCCAATTACATACTTTTAAACTTAAACGAAGCCCAGAAATATAAGCAGATTTTCAAGAGAAAGGAAGAGTACCTATGTAAGGAGCCTAGCAGGTGGCGTTCTATTGTTTCTGCCTTCCCCAAGGGCAAGAAGGCGTGAATTTATGTATGAATTTCAAGAAGTCTTTTTCTTCTACATCGCTATTCGAGAAAAGCTGATCAACGATGTTAAGTACAGAAAAAAATCTATTTTATCTATCCCTTTCTATCAAAATTTGCACTTAACAGTTCTTATCCTAAAAGTGGGCAACGTCGCAAATAGCTGTCAAATATTTACCTGTTTTTTTATTAATTTGGATATATTCATGTGTGGAATTAAGAAATGAGGCTAACTAGTGTACTAAAATATTGATTATGAAATGCAATAATTAATATCGTAACACCGAATATTTAGTTTTAGATGTAAAAAAACGCCAGCCTTTATTAAGCTTAGTGCAGACCAGCGCGACGCGAGGCCGCGACGCGACTCGAACAATACAATTTCTAAGAAAACTTGACGGTATAACAATAACCGGTGTCGCGTCGCGCGACAAGTCGCGCTGGTCTGCACAAAGCTTTACACTTAAAAAACATCAAATTCAGTGTTGTAATTGCAATTCATTATTAATATACTAATTCCCTAGCTAGCCACATTTCATATTTCCATACAGTAGTATTGCCCAAATAAAAACAGCCAAATATTTGACATCTATTGCGACGTTGCCCACTTTCAGAATAAACGCTTTTTTGCACAGAAAAAAACTATTTTCTATCTCTTTATATCAAAAATTTGCTCACTAAAACCTTGGAAGAAAGAGAAGGAATGTGTCAAAGACCATAGTTTTCTCTTTCAATTCTAATTTAAATAATATAATGAAACATTTACATCAGAAACTTCTTTGTCGCCCGTTCTATGTGCTCAAAGAAAACCTCGCGTGTCTGTGAACAATTATACAAACAAACAAACATTAGTATTGCTGTTGAAACATTACTCAAGTACTCGTTACACTAAAAACCTGTAGAAAGTACATGTAAGTTTTCTGTTTCGGAATATAAGTAAGTACTAGGTATTTAAATACGTTATTTTATATTACTGAAGTATTAGCAGAGATCTTAGTGAAAACAACCAAAACAATTTTTCCTCAAACATGCTGGGAATTCGAGGATTATTTTGACAACTTTCTTCAAGATAAATCGTAATTGCTGTATTGGTCATATACATGCGGCCGGGAATGTTTGTATGAAAATCAATACCTGTCGTGTTTAGCGGCCGAATAAATTACTATGAAAACTCATATCTGTCGTGTTATTTTAAAATGGAACGTACTTTTTACTTCAACATTATGGTAACCAAGGAGGTAACTTATCAAAGATTTTATTAAAATTTCGATTTGGTTTGCAAATGGGGCTGTTTAAAGTTAAAAAGAAACAAATGAACATAATGGCACGTGTTCGTCATTGATTCTGGAATTTATAATTTATTTACTTAGTTTGAATTTCCACGCATTATTTAAGAAAAGTACTATACAAGCCTTGGCTGCAACCAGGATGCTATGCCCCTTTTGCAAGCCGCGGCAGTAATGTACCTACCTACTATCCTGCCCTACTAAGCCGAAAGGCGGTCTCTGAGATACGCCCTTTTAGTTTTTTTTATACCATTCAATAGCTATAATAATTTCGCATCTAATGGTATAAGCCACATACCGCTATCTAACTTGAAACATTAAAAAAAACCACTCAGAAGTTCTTTATATCCTTATGTTTCCTTAAATTACAATTTACAAAAAGTAAATTTTCTCAAAACTTACTCCGATTGAGATACCGCCTTTCGGCTTAGCAGGGCAGTATTATGCAGGCAAATAATAAACAAACCTACCACTGAATAGATAATGCACTTATCACTAACTCATTAAATACTTACTGCAGCTCGTCATCTGCCTAACCTCAACTACGTGTGGTTAGCTTCTATTCTAACCGGATGCTGCTGAATTTTACATGGAGCGACTGCCGATGTGGCTTCCATAACCCAGTTACTGGATAACACAATACCCCTTTGGTAAGGCTGGTTTGTCAGATTTTTGGGCTTCTGACTACCCGTGATAACTGTCAAAGATCTTCGAATGACAGCCGGGACCAACGGCTTAACGTGCTTTCCGAGGCACGGAAATCTTTAGGTATCTAAATACCTAAGTAAGTTTTACTTACACTCACATATAAGTTTAAACCAAAAAAAAACTCGCACTCGAACGGCTCGGCTCCGTACCTTATTAAGATCGAGCAAAAAACGCTGACAAAAACACATTTCTTGACCCCCTTTAAATATTTTTATTACGTATTTGTTGTTATAGCGGCAATAGAAATAAACAATCGGTGAAAATTTCATCTGTCTACCTATTACGATACCATAGAGTACCACAGATACTAAAGGCATGGACATGTAACTGATGTTACGTCGGATGCAGACATGCGGACTACATAATATTTTACTTTTTATTGTATTTCACACAACATTTTTTTAAGCTATTGCATAGCTTTTATCGGAGACTCTGAGCGCGGCGACCGAATGTAGAAATTCCGTAACGAAAAAAAAACCTGACGCGAAAGTTTGTGAGGATGGATGGATGGATGTTTGTTACTCTTTCACGCAAAAACTACCGAACGGATTTTAATGAAACTTTACAGTAATGTGGCTTATATATCAGAATAACACATAGGCTACAATTTATAAAGATTTTATGTGATTTAGCCATAATATAACGATAAGTATCCAGTAAGTCGGAAAAAATCCTGCCCTCTGAGATCTATCTTTGCGTGCGCTGCCTAAACCGCTGGAGTTACATGAAAAGAATGTATTGTGGGGTTGTTTGTCTTAAAGAGTTCTAAATAAAAGTCCGCGACAGCATATATCTACCTTTTATGTGGAAGCCATTATAGCCAAAATAGTGAGCTATAAATACATTTAAATTGAATACTTTTTTTAAGTTGCATATTTTAGAGTATTTAGTTAATTCGTATCAAAATAAATACCTTCATCGCTTTCGGTATTTAATGTAGATAAAATTTGTCTTTTACACTAAGTAATTTGGACTAATATTTTAAAAGTTAGAACGATAAGAATGACCTGCGATGAGTCGACGGCGGGCGCGCAGAACGAGGGTGGAGGGGCGGGATAGGCAATGACGCGCGATCGCCGAGTGCGCGACCCGAACGCGGGCAGACGCGTGAGGGCAGACGTCATTGACGGTTGTGTAAATTCTGCGATTTAGGGGGGGGGTATAGGGGTATTTTTTTTTAAAAATATTTTAAATCAACAATATTGTCTTCTTATTTTTGAATATATGCTATGCAATAGCTTTACCGCGGCAGTCCTCGAGTGCCACACGTTTTTTTTTTTAATTATTTTTTTTATATAATATATAATTCTGTATCTATATATTTATCCGTGACATCACTGCGGGCTCTATCGGAATACCAGCGCTGCAACATTTATTTTTTTAATGTCGCAGCATCATGCTGAGATAGGAGCCTTTTGGCCTCGTACAGGACTGCTTTAAAATTTAATTTTACTTTGTTTTTTTATAGTTTTTTCTTTTTTATTTATGTTTAGTGTGTTTTTAGTTTAATTTGTGATTTCCTGTGCGAGTCTCAATAAATACGTTTTCTTCGACGGACAGCGAAGGCTTAGTAATGGGTTCAGTTTGGCAACCTTCGGGTACGGAACCCTAAAAAACATAAGTTTCTTTCTATGGGCTGGAAGAAATTAATGTTGCTCATATCTTAAATCTTTTTGCCGATAAATAACTCTTAAATGAGAAAGGGCCTTTATTAACCGACTGTGCCTTAGTAACATAACTTTATTCACGTGCCGTTCAAGTTATTTCGTTCAATGGTCATATCTTTAATCTCCAACACATTATAACTAAAGTCACACATTTATAAAGTTCCAAAATGTCATCTGAACTAATTTTGTAAGCCAGTTTGGATATAATATCTCACTCGAGATTTATTTGACGGAAAAATGTTAGAAATTAATTAATTTAATGAAGCTATTCGTCAGTCATACGATATACTTTGATGTGTATATAATATAGAAATAAGCATATTAAGTGGGAATGTAATATAAAAGGTTTTGAGCACGTTATCTGATTGTGATAAATCTATGTGTTTGAGGCTCATAGCTAAATAAATACAGCAGTACGGGTCGATCGAAGTTACGCTTACCGCGGTCGGTTCGTGGATGGGTGATCATCCATTAAATATCGAGAAACCTTCGTACCTTGGAACCGGCTGTCATTCATAGATCTTTGACAGTCGTTACGGGTAGTCTGAAGCCCAAAGGCTGACAACCAGTCTTAGCAAGGGGTATCGTGTTACCCAGTAAATGGGTTGTAGAGGTCAGATAGGCAGTCGCTCCATGTTAAATATAGCTGCATCTGACTGCGAGCCGACCCCAACATAGTTTAGAAAAGGCTAGGCATTTTGATCAGTTTGTGATAAATGGTAACTTACGAGTACTTACAGTCGCGGATTAAATTCATGACTAGTTAAATCATCATCAGCATTTCAGCCGAAGACGTCCACTGCTGGACATAGGCCTCCCCAAGCACCGCCACTTCGACCGGTTCTGTGCTTCTCACATCCAGCGGATTCCTGCGGCCTTCAGCAAGTCATCGGTCTACCTTGTGGCAGGCCTTCCAACGCTACGACTGTCAGTACGCAGTCGCCACTCCAGAAACTTTCGGCCCCATCGGCCATCTGAAAGAAAGAAAAATAAGATTATTTATCACAGAAACACGTGCATAAAAAAAAAGATAATAAACTCGAGTAGATAACGACAACATAACTATACCAAAACGATAACAATACAATAACGAGCACAAAACAGATATAGTCGGCAGCTGCTGGCACGTCATGACTGTGACAAGAAGGCTTCTACTCAGCATGATGCTGTGCTATGGGGACCCACAGCACAGCGCTGATTTTCAGTGGTCACCCGATCTGTTCTGCGAGCAATATGTCCTGCCCACTGCCGCTTAAGTTTGGCAATTCTCCGGGCTATTTTGATTACCTTGGTTCTCTTGTGAATCTCTTCATTGTTGATTCGATCACGTAGGGAAACTCCAAGCATAGCCCTCTCCATTGCCCTTTGGCTGGACTCCGCATTTTAGGTATGAAGCTACAATTACGCGGTGGGCTCGACCTGTCGGGCCAATTCATTGAGCGTAACGTAGTCAGAAGATCTAACAGGAACGCGATAGAAAGAGAGGCAACTTCTAGGTGAATATAACTGTAGGTAATTAGCGCTGCGCGACCTGAATTGTACTTTATTGTGTCGTAGCAGAGTCGGTTTTTATTTAAACGATTTTGCGGCTGAATCGTATTCATCTGGTTTCTAATGAGGCCCTCTGTGACCATGACTATAGCTTTATAACTTAAATAATATAGGTAAGGTTTAGGGTCTGAGATTATCTATTTTGGCTCTTGTTAGTAAAGGATTATGGAACCTAACATATTTAGTTCTAAACTAATTAATTCTGTATTTAAACTAGTGTCCTAAGGCTCAGGGGTTAAGACCTCGCCTCTCATGCACGAGGTGGTGGGGTTAAATCCCGGCAAGGGGATTTTTTCAATTCATTTACTTATGTTCTTTCTGAGTTTATCTTGGACATTACTGACATCGGTGAAGGAAAACATCGTGAGGAAACCTGGACTTATAGTTTATATAAGTCTGAAATCACTAACCCGTCTTGAGCAAGTGTGGTGATCAATGCTCGTGCCTTCTCTGTATGAGAAGAGGCCTTTGCCCAGCAGTGGGACAGTAATAGGCTGGTGTTATTATTATTAAACGAGAAAGCACTAGAAATTACTCTAGTGATCCGTACCTAATATTGTTCAAAGTATGCTCTAATCTAATCTCCGAAACAGCTGAACCGATTTTGACGGAATGTTATTGGAGTAACTTAGGCAACTTTTATTTTAGAAAAAGAATTAGGGTCCACGAGGGTGAAGCCGCGGACAGCAACTAGATTTTAATAAAAACTTAAAATGCACACTTTATTTTTTTTACTTATTTTTGTATTTTTGATTGATTTTAGTGTATGTTTACCGGTTATGTACGCAATAATCACTCGAGGAGGAGCTCGTGGCTAAGTAATAACAGCCGCACGATTCGATCCATTAGGTTAAGCTACGCTTGCCAGGGTTGGTCTGTGGATGGGTGACCATCTTTACATACCGAGACTCCGCCGTGCCTCGGAATGCACGATAAGCCGTTGGTCCCGGCTGTCATTCGTGGATCTTTGAAAGTCGTTACGGGTCGTCAGAAGCCCGAAAGTCTGACAACCAGTCGTACCAAGGGGTATCGTATTACCCAGTTACTGGGTTCTGGAGGTCAGATAGGCAGTCGCTCTATGAAAAATACGGGATTCAGCTGCATCCGGTTAAACTGGAAGCCGACCCCAACATAGTTGGGAAAAGGCTAGGCAGATTGATTGATGTTCGCAATAATCACTGTGTAGGTACTCATCATAACTCTGGAAATTTCGCATTTCCGACTCCAAAGATACAGGCAAATGTTTTGTTTGGGGGTCACCCTCCAATAGAAAGAAGAAAGAAAGAAAATACGTTTATTTTCGGTACACATGACGCAAGGAAAGAACAAAAAACGAAAATAAACAATTTGGGGGCAAATATGCGTCCTATCCACGCAAAACGGCCATCGCTCAGCATAATGCTACGACCCTATGCGAGACGAGCCCCAGCGCTGGTTTTCAATGATCTTGTGCAATCTGAGTATCCTGACTAATATTATAATTGCGAAAGTGAGTTTGTTTGTTGGTTTGTTATGCTTTCACGCTAAAACGGCTGAACGAATTTGGCACATGGGTCGACCATGACCTGGGTTAAGACATAAGGGTACTTTTTATCCCGATATTACCACGGGATCGACACTTATGCGGGTGAAACCGCGGGGCGCAATTTGAATTCACATTAAAACTCAAATTTGTATTTGACTTTAAGGCTGTTTATTTCCTAAACAGTGTTTCATTTGAGAGCTCTTTTCAACTTAATATCATGAAAGATAGTTAGTGCCAATTTCTTGTCTGTACCAACTATGTCGTCGGCTGTAGAGCCAAGTATTTTGATATTAGGGTAGAATATGTGTTTGTTGAACCGGCGCCTGGTGACAGACTTGGTTTCACAAGTTGCTCCTACAAAGTATTTAGTCCTAGTTAGTTACGCCAACTGAAACTTGTGAAAACAATTGCCGTTTCCAAAAAGTAAGGTTGAATTGGATTTTTTTACTTTTAGGGTTACGTACCTCAAAAGGAAAAAACAGAACCCTTCTAAGATAACTTCGTTGTCCTTCTGTCCGCGTGTCTGTGCGTCAGTCTGTCAAGACCCTTTTTCTCAGGAACGCGTGGATGTATCAAGTTGAAATTAATATTAAATACGTAGGTCTATGGTCCCTTGGAGCTATAAAAAATCAAGCTACTGAGCCAACGCAATAAAAAAAATACGACCATTTATGCGACTTATTTTGATACTTGCAAATAAATCAAAACCTACAGGGTGCTTCCCGTTGACCTAGAATCATGAGATTTGGCAGAACGCAAGGTCTCACAGCACAAGTAAAGGAAAAAGTCTGAAAATGGTTAATTTGTATTATTAACACACAAAGCGATTACAAATTTACATTTGCTGTTGGAGAATTGACCGTGACGTATATCGATATGAGAGAACATAATTTTCAACTACGATGTGAAGTTTGTTTTTGGGATAAATTCATCCCAACTACAGAACCCTTCAATGTGCGCGGTCCAACACGCTCATGGCCGGTTTTTTTTCAACATTATAGATGATAGAATGCCACTCTGTCTAGGCCATCAAGAGTTCTGCTTCTGCTTACCTCCCAGGGCTTAAACCCGACTGATGTTAATAGAAGATTAAGCTTAAACGACTTCATAAGCACGCTGATCGCATCAGTTATCAAACCAATAAAATATTTTAGATATGAAACTTTGAATTCGTTTTGTATTAATTTAGGCGAGGTCACATCGATCGCGAGGAAACCGTAGAAGCACTTATTTCGCTAATGAATGGACCTCCCAAACATCTCCGGATTAGTGATAATTGATTTTCAAAAACGAATGAATGGAAACTTTGAATTATTTATTAGCAAATCCTGATTCAAACTCAAACTCAAACTCAAATCATTTATTTCAATTAAACCATTACAGGCACTTTTGAATTGTCAAGGAATCGGTCAGTCAAAAATATGAAGCTAGTTGCCCATTCCAAATCGTAGTAGGTACCTATGGAGAAGAACGGGCAAGAAACTCCACGGACACTCTTTTAAATAAAATAAATTGTTACAAAGTATTGGTTACATCATTCATGTTGAAATTATACATGTGAGAACAATGTAGAAAGACGTGCACGTTAGAAGCGTCCGTAATACAAAGATAAAAACAAAGAACAATTAAAAAATTAAAAATCAGCCATGGCCGCTAAGAGTTGACCAGTCCCAACTGACGGCGCCCGTTCACGAACATGACGTATGGATCAGCACCATTCAGCTCAACCATTTTGAAGGGAGCTAAATGATCCAACACACGCGCCACCATCAGCGAGACATCTGAGTGAGCATGACATACTCACAGCCGCCAGGGCACATTCAAGTCAATAAAAAAAAGTATTACCCAGTAAATGGTAGCTCTTTAGTACATAGTACTCACACCTGTGCTCTGGAATTATATAATACAAAGGAGATTGATTTTATACAATGCAAAGATGGTCTTAAAATCTTCAGCAGATGCAACAGTATTTTCAGATGTTAATCAATTAGTTGTGGTTGTGGAGCAGGACCAGCATTGAGCCAAGCATTTTTATCAGAGATGTAATCCCCCAACTTATAATATGCCTGCCTGCATAGTGTGCGTTTTATACAAGACTTGAATTTCGTCTCATTCAGTTGAAGTATGTGGGGAGGAATTTTATTGTAACATTTTAAACAGTACCCCATGAAAGATGAGTCCACTTTAGCCAGTCTGAAACCTGGTTGAACTAATAGGTCCCTATTTCTTGTACTATAATTATGTCTATCCCCTCTTTTACTAAAAAGATGTAAGTTTTTTCTTACGTACATGATGTTTTCATAGATATATTGACAAGGTACCGTCATGATGTTAATATCCTTAAACAGTTCCCTTAGAGAGTCACGCCTGCGGAGATAGTACATGGAGATTTTTTAAGGAGGTGTCTTAGGTCCTGAAGTGACTGTAGGTATATGGTTTAATTGAAATAAATGCTTTGAGTTTGAGTTTGGGTGTCGAAAAAGGCTTTGTAGGCAAACACACAAACTTACCTTTATAAATAACGTTTCAGTGACGTCATTCGCCGGTAAATTGCGGACGCTATGTGGCGGTCACCACTCTTTTAAGGAACCGTAGCCAACTCTTAGGAGATACGATTCAGATCATAGAACTCGTTCATTTCTGGCTCAGTTCGTTACGTTCATCTCTCACTCAGCTTTCAACGAAGCCCTGCTTCAAACCAGTTACATATTTACGACTCCAATATAATTAACTGCGATATTTATTTAACTAAAAATGCTCGCTTAAAATGGTAATAATCAGTTTATAGGTGCCGAACAAAAACATATTTGTCCCATAACCTACTTTTGAACTGCACAAGAGATTATAAGCTTTATTGCTGTGTATTTAAGGTTGACTTTAGTAATGTAAGTCAAAAACTGTAAAATGTGTGTAAAGTTATCATAGAACCACAGCATAGAAATATGCAGTAGACTCATAATGCGTAAGTTTGCTTAACGAACGGATATCCTTTTAGCAAATAAACTCGAAAACTCCGGATTTTTTAGATTGAAATATGGACCTTTTTCTCATCCACAAGTGCAAGAGAAACTCGTGAGCCAAAAGGGTTGCGTACCTTTTTTAAGAAGGGTCCGACAATCCGTGTTCACTTTGTAAAAATCTGTGCCGGATGCGTTCCGGAAACCGTCAAAAGGAGGAGAAATCCGGGGAAACCCAAACGGATGGTGAGTACCCAAGTTTAGCATGTTTTTCGCCTGATGTCGTGATTGTAGGGGCTAGTGGCTGAATAATAACTGCCACAGGGGTCAATCAAAGGTTAAGCAACGCTTGCTTCGGTCGGTTCATGGATGGATGACCATTCACTACATTTCGAACCCTGCCGTGCATCGGCAACCACGTTAAGCCGTAATAATCTTTGACAGTCGTTACAGGTAGCCAGAAAGTCTAACAACCAGTCTTACCACGAGCTATCGTGTTACCCAATATCTGGGTTGTGGAGGTCAGATAGGCGGTCGCTCCATGTAAAATACTGATAGTCAGCTGCATCCGGCTAGACTGGAAACTGACCCCAACATAGTTGGCAAAAGGCTAGGCAGATTGATTGATTTTGTCATGATTGTACTTAAACGGAACTACTGTATTGTTTGTTATACTGTGGCAGTACTGTGAAATTGAAAGTTTCGTGTTATCTACGAATATTAATGGCTCATTATCGATTCAATTATTCGAATCATTCGTATCGCTTTAAAATATCGGTATCGTTTTTGATGGTAAAATAGTTATGTGAACAAATAAAGTGGGATATTTTTTATGGAGACGTTATCATGGGATCGAGTATTTGAAGTTGTAAAATAAGTTAAAACTGTCGGTATTGACTCTGAGGCATTTTCGACATTTTATCTTTGGTGGTCTGGGTGTTATATAAAAATATTGGGTGTAAGAATTTATATTTTAACGGGTTAATGATCCTTATCTAGCAAAAGAAGTATACAACATGTAAAAAAAACTTGTCTGATCCGTGAGGATGTTGTTAGGTATCGTACTGAGAGTCTATTTATGAGGTAATTATCAAAAAAAGAAAAAAAAAATCTCCACATTTTTTTTCAATGGGAAATATTACCGGGTTAGTACATGGGGCGCGGGCGGCCGTCGTTCAGCGGGTGTCTACAAGTCATAACTTATGACCGCTGTTGAAAATGTCCTAATTTTTTATGGATTCGGGGTAATTCTGGTACTAAAAATGTGAATTTAAATAGCAATAACTTTTTTATTTTCAATAATAATAAGATTTTTTATTACTTTTAGGTAATGTTATGGCAGTAGGTACCTACCTATGTGCCCTGAATCCGACAGGTTTTTTTTTCATATTGTTTATAAAGATCGTAGCCGGTGGCGTTCTATACTCTCTGCCTACTCCTATGGGAAGTGCCGTGAGTTTATGTATGTAGGTGTGTATGATCCTTATCTTCGGAAGGCTACCAAAGTATTTATAAATAACGATCCTTATCCACGACGGGCTTCCATTATTTTTCTTTGACGATACTTTATTTATTTATCAACCATTTAAGTACGAATTTTGATGCTCTACCTTCCCTTTCTTTTTAGGGTTCCGTGCTCGAAGGGTGCCGAACCGAACCCTTTTACTAAGCCTCCGCTGTCCGTCCGTCTGTCTCTCAGCGGGTATCTCATGAACCGTAATAGGTAGAAAGTTGAAATTTTCACAGATTGTGTATCTCTATTGCCGCTATAACAATAAATAATAAAAATTAAATAAAGTTGAAAATTAAAGGGGTCCCCATACAATAAACTTTTGATTTTGAATAACCCTGGCATGGGTGTCATTGTCTAGAGCTCATCGAATAGAGTAGGTACAAATATATATTATTTTTCTTCAAGAATGAAGTAATAGGGAGCCGTTGTCAGTTTTAGATCATTTTTGTACGAGCTCTATTGCAACAACTAAAAAAATTAGGAATTTGAAACTTCTGTACCATATTTATACTGTATTTAATTAAAAGATGGGTTGGTTGTTTAGTAGTAGGTCTGTCTGCCTGTCTGACTGAATGTTACGAGTACCTTATTATGCGTTGACAGCTGGACCAACTTGTGTTAGTACAAAGCATACATTTTATCCCAGTAGAACGCGCCCGTGGGATAATTCCCGACCTTCACGCGGGCAAAGCCGGGAGCAAAAGCTAGTTTTCATATAGTTCATGCCAATACCAGAGAAGAAAGTCTTTAGTAATAATGCACGACTTTCAATCAGTTTCACAGCCTCCGTTCCAAAGGTGCGGCCCACATTATGAGCGTTCTAAATTCATCCCCAGTTGCGTATTAACTTTGAACGGTTTGAACCACGTTTGAACCGAAAACTTTGATGAGGTTCGTTACTATATGAACCACTCAAGGGAATAAAAGGGTTTTATTGAATCTGTTTCTGAAAGTGATGAAATGTTGGTAGTCTGCTCCTTGGTATGACCATTGATGAGATTAATTATAAAGATGCCAATCAGAAAAGAAAAAAATGAAAGAAATATATAAATTAAAATATTTTATTTGGGACACGCACAGTTATAATCTAAAACCTTAAGGGTGCACTAGTCGACCGCTCGAACTCGTTGGTGTGTCAGATATGCATGCTAATTAGTCTAATTATTTATTTATTTCGTTATTATTTATACCTATATGTATTAATTTATTTAGTGAAATAGACGATGATTTATAACGAAAACAAGCGCGTAAAATTTCATGAACAGACCTTTGGGCGTATAGATATTGGGTCCCCACCTATGAAATTGGCGTTTTTTTCTCACAAATAGAGAACCTTGTCACTTCTATGATTTAAAATATTCATCAATTGCTTGGTATTATATCGAATAATGACCATCATAGACAACTACTAATTGTAAAAAAAACCTTATTACTTATAGTTTTCTAAACATAAAAAATACCTTAAAAATGACTCCTCATTTTGTTAGCGGAAATGACCACAATTTGTTTAGCCTAGCCAAAACTTATTTTTGTCGCTTAACTTAAGTGACATATTTCGTTATCTTAGTTTTTAAACATTAGTGCATAAAAGTTTTAAAACATTAGTGTTCATGGTTGTTATATAAATTAAGAAAATGTTAGTATGAAAAAAGTATTGTCCTTAAAATTCTCCATATAAAACGCTGATTTCATAGGTGGGGACCTAATATAATGGAAAAAATACCGAATGTATTTACTCAAAATAAAAATATTTGAACTTTTGAATAAATTATAATTGTCTATCCCTGTACGGTTTCTATTTTGCCATTTGTTTACTACACAAGTTATTTATTTACGCCTAAAGGCGAGTTTAAATTAGTGTTAAAATATGGAAGTTTCGGCGCTTATAACTTCCAAATAAATATGTTTTTTCCTATTCTGCTTCCATGTAGAGCTAGATAATGACAAGAAAAATTTATATAATTTTTAGTTCTGACCGTATACCATCAAACAGGCGAGTAATCACCATACTAGATTTGTATGGAATAATGACCGACTAGCGTACCCTTAATTAGTCCGAATAGGCTGCCTATAAACATCCTAGCCATTCTATCATCATTAGCGTCTTTCTCATTCATTACTAATTAGCTGTATAGAACTTAAGGCCTAATACTGTTGGAAAGTAAAACACCAATCATTACTAACTGTCTGGCGATAATTAGTAGAACATAAAAGAGGCTATTTGTATCGAATTACATCAGTATAACTTTGTGAGTGATAGGTTCGAATACTTCGAACTACAATTACTTGGGTGAAATAGAATCTTGTAAATATAGGTTTTTACCCAACTGCGGCGAAGCCAAAAAAGGAGGGTTATGTGTTTTAGCTGTATGTATGTGTGTTTATATGTACATCTCTATGTTCCCCCGTAACTACTAAACGGTTCTACCAATTTTGATGAATGATATGTGGTTAGATTCGTCCTAATTTCGCGAGTGTCACTGGGTATATTAAAATAAAGAGAAAAACAAGCATCCTTACATATTATAAAACAAAGTCCCCCGCCGCGTCTGTCTGTCTGTCTGAACGCGATAAACTCAAAAACTACCGAACGGATTTTAGATTAAGACCAGCAGTGCTATTCTGTAACCATCTCACCGTGAAAACTTAGGTTAAGTGAGCGTGGAGTGAGCTGTCATTCCACAGAGATTGACACTATTGACAGCTCACTTCACCCAAGTTTTCACGGTGAGATGTTTACAGAATCGCATGGCTGTTCTTACTGCCCCGTCTCAAAAATCCACCCTGTTTACATACATAAAGCATATACTTACCTTAGCTCAGGTACATATTAGTTTTGCTGCCAGCCATTTCCCAGTAGCTTATTACCGTAATGCAACTTACATCATATCAAACCTTTGAAAGCTCCTTCTCTGAATAGTCGTAATGATACTTTACTCAGAAATTCATTAGATATTACTGGTAAATTCAGTTCGCCCCGCATTTCAAATCTACCCAGGATAACTAACTCCCTGAAACAGTTTCAAAATCTTAGAATTAAACAGTTTGTACCAAGAACAAGTTCTCAAGGGCCAAAGGGGTCGATATGATTAGCATTTCAAGAGGACGAGAGGACTCCTTAGTAATTCTAGGTTCTATTAATAATAATACGATCTAACACGTTTAATTTGATCTACGCTTATTTTCCTGTAAGCGGGTAGTTTTGTCCGTGTTGTTTTCTAAAAACACAAAATTATACTAGACTTAATTTTGTAGGGCAACGTCTAAATTAATCTAAAACGAACCTTTCTGTAATGGATAAAATTAGTTTTAAGAAAATGCCAGCTGTCAAAACTGGTAGGTATACAACGGTAAATTGTAATAGTACTCGTCGTCACGGAATTTAATATAAATTTGTTATTTTAAATTAAATTCGAGTATCCGTCAAATAACTAATATTGGATCTATTTTAGTTTTTTTATATTTATTATTTTCATTATTTCGCACGTTTTCTCTTCAACACATCTGAAATTGGCAGAATTTTCGACATTGACACCATTGCCATAGAGAAAAATAGAATAGAATAGTACTTTATTTCCAAAACTTCAGTAAACGTTACATCAATGTGGTCTCGACCCCTGAACTGGAACGTCCTGTATGACAGGGGACGAGGTTTCTCCTGCTACAGAGATCAGCATGTGAAGGCTTAGACTACATACAGATTACAGTGATTATATTAAAAAAAAAAAAAAAAATTCATGACCAAATTAAAAAATTACTCTAAAACATATTCAGTTTTAGAATAAAAAAGGGGTTCATGTGTGTGACGGGTGTGTGAATGTGTGAGTATTCAGAGTACAATAGGTACAATCATTTAAAACTTTATAAAGATTTACATTTAAATCCGAACCACTTAATATAGAGTTGCGAATACAAACAATACATTACAAGTACATCACGCGTTACGTACCCTATAACAAGTGTGGTAAACCTATGTAAACTTAATGGTCAGTAGGTCAACACCGACTATAACTTTAAAATAAAACAAAAGATTACAAGTATTTTAGGTGAGTATTACACTATCATATACTTATCTACGAAGCTCACAAATTACCCATAGTATGTCTATTTTACTATTTCATTATATCTTTGATCATCGATCTATGATCATATATATGATAGTGTAATACCAAAACAGCGAAACCATTTGTCAGAGACTATGGCCAGTCGCCACAATAATCAAAGAGTAATTTATGTATGTATAATATTATAACAACACGCTTGGAATCCCATAAGGGTTGTTAGAGGTGTACCTATAGTACACCTATATCTTGCTAATTATGTTTAGGCCCCATGTAAAGGGGGTGAGCCTATTGCCACCAATCAGGCACAGAAATCAAGACTCCGGTCTGCTACTGAGAAATCCCTGACGGAAATACCCAATAACACTTTACCCGACCTGGGAATCGAACTCATGCGCAGCAGTAGAGCTTGCGATCACTTGGCAGGCAAAGAGTATTTTCAGAATAAAGTCTCGTGCAGATCAGCGCGACTTGTCGCGCGACTCGACATCGGTAATTGTTCTACCGTGAAGTTTTCTTAGTAATTGTTTTGTTAAAGTCGTGTCGCGATGTCGCGTCGCCCCGGTCTTCATGACGCTTTAATCGCAGTGCACAACGTGACTTTTATAATGACGTGTGTAGCTACTGTTTTAATTTATCAAAGTTAGTAGTGACTTACGGTAAAAATTCAAAATTCAAAATTCAAAAGTCATTTATTCAAACTAGGCTGATAATCAGCACTTTTCGAACGTCAAAATTACATAAGACAGTCCCCCAAAACGCCCACAAAGAAAAATATGTAAGAAAATATTCACCTGAAATGGTAAACACGCAGTTTTCAAGCGTGATGCTCGTTCCTAAAAAATAATCAGAATCAATACGTATTCGGGCGACGATAACCGACTTTTACTGAAGATCACGTCTAAACGAGTAGTGTTAATGATTTGGAAAAAATATATGTTAAATTTAAGCATTTTTTTATTAATTTAATATAGGAATATTTTAGATTATGTTTAACTTAAATAGTGAAATTAATTTGTAAATTTAAGTCTAACATGGATAAAAAACTCAGAATCGCGGTAAATCTATCAAGCGTATTTTTCTGAAACCTTCAACCATTTGAAAGAAAATTTAATGATTGATCTTTTAGTATACTTGTTTTTACTAAAATACCCTTTGTTTTATGTATAATAAATGAATAATGCGTCTAATTTGGGACAGCGCTCCTTGACGGGCGAGTCCTAATACTGGCTGGACGTACGACGCGTTGCGTGAGCTCAGTACAGAACATGCAAGCTAAAAACTCAAGGTCACTGGCATATATCTGCGTCTTCAACCTAAATGTATTGGACCGTTGATAATGCTGATATAATTTTCGCGATAAAGAAGGTGGGTCCATGGAGAAAGTCGTTCAGATTGATGCTCTGTACCACACCCTTAAATATGACCACGCATTTCTGATACACGCTGTATACGGGTTGGAATAAAAATGGGCGCGAATTATGAAGGGTGGGCGTTTTGGGGGACTATCTTATGTAACTTTGACGTTCGAAAAGTGCTGATTCTCAGCCTAGTTTGAATAAATGACTTTTGAATTTTGATTTTTTTTAAACACACTTTCTGTTACCCACCTACATAGTGACTTTAAAATGTTGTTGTCCAAGTTTCGTCATGCGAGGTTGAATATTATAGTACGTAGAGTTTTCGCCAGAACCTTAAGTGTAAAGGAATAATTTCAAGTTTATATATGTTTTACTTTGTTCTAGGTTTTCAGTTTAGTTTGTTTGGAAAGGATGTTGATTAAGGTACACTAAGTTTTGAGTATAGCTTCAAGTTTCAAGTTTAAATATGTATCTTTGAAGTCTTGGTAATAATATACTCTTGTGGTTTGAAATTTTGTATGGTTGTTTGTTTTTGAAGGAAATGGCATGCTTTCGTGTTCACAGTTTTCTAGTATCCCATCTTTGTTGGCAAGCCACTCTTTCGGCCCGATTCTAAAGTTCAAGTTGCTACTTCACTCAATAACAATGTAAACAACCTACAACTCCAAGCCGCGTAAATTCATAACCAAATAAACAGCACAAAGAAATGCTCTTCCTTTCGGTTCACCCCTGTTTGGTATAACAACATTTTGTCGAAAATCGCTCCGGCTGATTTTAGTTACAATAAAGTCATTTCGTAGAATTATTCATTTGACCGAATAATTAATTGGTAGATTTTTATTTAGCATATTTATTTCTTTGAAATAATGTCATTTGACCGAATTTTCAAATGCACTAATTTTATTTAAACTAATGTTTCACTAGACTAATAATGATTTAGTCGAAAGATCGTTTCGAATATTCAGTTGCAAGCAGATGCAGCGTGCAAGCAGACATGGAGCATACTAGCAATCATGCAACATGCAAGCAGGCATGCAACATGCAAGCAGGCATGCAACACGCAAGCAGGCATGCAGCATGCAAGCAGCAAGCAAGCAGGCATGCAACATCCAGCAAGCACTGTTTCTGTCACGGCTCCGGCGCTGCGGGGTTTGGGCGGCCCCACGCGAGCTTATCGTCGCAGATGAGTTTAACGCTCACCAGCGCAGCTTCGGCTTGCTGGCCGGCTTGGCCGGCCAGCCTGAGCTGCGGCGGCGGGCCTTCAAACCACCTGCTCCTCAGCTCGCGGGCCGCCCCACCCCTCCGCGCCTTCGCGGGCTTAAATTACACTCTAGGGGTAGGGCAGACAAGACTGCGTGAAGTCGGTTTTGCAGCGATTCGTTTCTGTCACAAATTTTTGTAGCACAATGTTTTCTTTTCTGCATTACATTACACCAATTGAATATTCGATAAAATACATGTTATACCACCTGAACACTACATCAAATGAACATTATACCTTTTGATCAATACCGCAAATGTTGTTATCGCAAATAAATATTCGGTGAAATGAAAATTATGTTAATCGATATTATACAAATTGATTATTTTCTTAAACGTTGTTCGAATTAGTAACATTACATCAAAAGTTGTTATACCAAACAAGGGTGAACCCTTCCTTTCACCTTATAAATAACGTACAGTAGTATTTCTCTTATGCATGGTTTGCGTCTACACACAAATCCACGTACTATCGAAGAACTTCATATCTAAGCACTTTGAAAACAAAATCCCGTGAACACGATGACCACATCTGTGTAACACCCCTATTTGCGTCGACCAATGGAACAAAAAAATACATAGTAATATTTTGTCGTTTTGTTTTTTGTTGTTCATCTGTTTTCTACAGATGTAACCAACAGCTGTTGGTTACATCTTGTCACATACCGATATCGTCACGATATTGTCGGCCGATATCGTTGTTGTCCAAACTGAGGCCCCGTTCCCACTATTTCGTGACGACAAATTATTGTGTCGTTTAAAGCTTCGTGCAGACCAGTGCGACGCGACACCGGTTATTGTTATATCGTCAAGATTTCTTAGAAATTGTATTGTTCGAGTCGCGTCGCGGCGTCGCGTCGCGCTGATCTGCACAAAGCTTAAAGCGTCGTGGCTTGTGTATTTAAATGGAGATGTTCACATATAGAACGACACGATGAACTGTAAATCCAACGATAAATTAATAGTCACGACATAGTGAGAACGCGCCCTGACGATATGTCGGTGTCGTTATCGTCGCAGTGTGAAAACGGCCATTGAGTCAAACGTGTCGTCAAGTCTACAACACTTCCAATTTCACACATTTCAAACATAATTTCCTGCTGTTTTTAGCCTAATTCTGCCCAACACAACATCGTTCTTTACGTAAACCTTGCTTACCCTACACTGTTTACCTTTCCATGTAATAAAATCTCCTTCGAGATTGCTTTTCATATCCCGAGAGCCGGCACTTATTACTACTAAAGTAATATGAAAATTTCTGAAGAAAGCCCTTTTGTATGAGGCAACTTGAAAACTCGGTATGGATTTGTGGTGAGGTGCAAGTGAGAGCGATAAGTTTTAAAAGAGAATTAATGTGGTGTAGGTAGAATTGATTGATGAGGGGCTTGTGGCTATTAGATTAAGCTACGCTTGCCGCGGTTGGTCCGTGGATGGGTGACCATCTTTTCATACCGAGACCCCTCCATGCCTCGTTATTAGTATTTAGACCGTTTGTCAGATAATAAAAAAAAATTGTTAAATATACTATAGGTTTATATATATCTAATAGGTGTGATCTATTTAATAGCGATAATGCCCAGTCTTTTCACAAATATGTCGTGATCGGCTTCCAGTCTAACCGGATGCAGCTGAATACCAGTGTTTTACATGGAGCGACTGCCTATGTGAACTCCACAGCCCAGTTTCTGGGTAATACGATACCACTTGGTAAGACTGGTTCTCAGAATTTAGGGCTTCTGACGACCCGTAACGACTGTTAAAGATCTACGAATGACAGGCGGGATCAATGACTTAACGTTTAATAAATAAATTGGGCTAATGGCAGGAGAATGATGATGACGCAATGCATGTCAAAAATCTTCTGGGCACTTATTATATTCCTGCTAGATCTGCTACCTAACCTCCGCCGTCGGTGAGCCCTCACCCACAAAGTTTACCGCATCAGAGCTACGGAAAGTGGTTGTGTATGTAATGCTTTGTCTCACACGTTCTGTGTGGTTACATTGAGATCCTGCCACGACCAGGATATTTCTTTTGTAGAGTTGATGTTCAGTAGAAATAGATCTGAAGTATTATTGGAAAGAGATGTCGACCTCACCACCACTGTCTTAAAATCGTTTATTTAAAAATATATACCATTGGATAAACTTCTTTAACTAAATTAACTAACAAACTATTTTAAATAATAAAATTAGGTCCCCACCTATGAAATCAGCGTTTTGTATGGAGAATTTTAAAGAAGTTGCATTTTTCATACTAACATTTTCTTAATTTATATATCAACCATGAACACTAATGTTTTAAAACTTTTATGCACTAATGTTTAAAAACTACGATAACGTAATATGCCACTTAGATTAAGCGACAAAAATAAGTTTTGGCTAAGTTAAAACAAATAGTGGTCATTTCTGCTAACAAAATGAGGAGTCATTTTTAAGGTATTTTTTTATGTTAAAAAATATATAAGTGATAAGGTTTTTTACTATTGGTAGTTGTCTATGATGGTAATTGTTCGATATAATACCAAGTAATTGATTAATATTTTAAATAATAGAAGTGACGAGGTTCTCTTTTTGTGAGAAAAAAAACGCCAATGTAATAGGTGGGAACCCAAAATAATATCCTAACTTAAACCTATTTACAGTGCAGTCTAGCAGTGACAGTGATAGCCTAGTGGTGTGACCGTCAGACTGCCAAGTCATAGGTCTTGAGTTCGAACCCAAGGCACACACCTCTGATTTTTCGGATTCTTGTTCGTATTGTATAATTATCACTTGCTTAAAAAACGGTGAAGGAATACTCGTTAGGAAGCCGGCGTGCCTGAGATATATTTCTCGACGGCATGTGAAGCCATGACAGAGGCCCATGGGGCGCTTTCAAAACTCTGATACCAGGTTAGTAACTAACCACATAAAAAGAAGAAGATCCTATTTAACCGGTAAAGCCCTGGGTGACCCTCAAGCACGTCAATTAGCACGTTAATTAGTTGTTTATCAGGCCTTTAACGGTTAAAAACTAAAATATAGCATCGAAATATTTGTCCGTATCGCTGTCGACTAGCCTTTTGTCTTCCAGATACAAGTACCTGATCACTTCAGAAATTAAGCAATGTATAGTAAGCAGTGTTATCAATTAACAACAATTTCCGCAAATAATTAGAACACCATTAACAATTCGACGTTACTAACAAAGTTTTAAGTGAAATTATGAGATACCGGTGAAGATAGATGGTACGACAAATTTCACAATAACGAGACTAGTTTACAACAGTATGCTTTTGTGTGATTTATGGACACACCAAATTGTTAGGAATCGAACATTTCGGGAGCTCTAGACTTGAGAAGTCCTTGTAAGCATTTTGTCTTTAACGAAGATGCTTTATAATTTTGGGGGATCGTTAAAATCTAAACTATTTATATTAATATTTTAAAGGGAAAAGATTTGATGTATTTTCCTCTTTCACGCTAAAACGTCTGAATAGATTTGTATGAAATTTGGCACATTGGTAGACCATGACCCGGGTTAGGAGATAGGATATTTTTTATCCCGATATTCTCACGGGATCGAGACTTATGCGGGTGAAACCACGGGGCACAGCTAGTAAAAGATATAATCAATTATTCAGTATTTCACGCGTAATTATTTAAATGATATCAAACTAATTTATAACATTTTACATGATGACGCCCTCTGTGAACTCTTCAAGCTGAGTGTCTAATAATTTCTATCTTCCAAATTCGAACTACAGACCGTTCACTATAACTTTTACCTTGCCGTCATTTTAGCACCATGGCTTGTCAAGCTTAGTTTCAATACGAATAGAGTTCAAAATGGCGACTGACAGAACAGTGCTACCAATCGCGTCACTGGACAGGTCGTAATGAACGCACTGAACAGCTGAGTGTCTATTATTTTCTATCTTCTAAATTCGAAATAGTGTTTATTTCATAATTTTAGGCCATTATCTTTTATATACTAACGGAGGTTGCATGGAAACGCAATGCAGGCTGAAGTCTCCATCACGCGCCATCTCCACGGGCGAAAATATCGTGGCGGTAGTCTCACCGTGCCATCAAATTCAATAATTCAGTAGAAACTCTATGAATTAATCTCCACACGGCGATATCATCGCGGCGATAATATGAAGGCACAAGGACTATCGCTAAGGTTTTCTCGTCCTTGGAGTTGGCGTCGAAGCACTTAAGGCTTAGTTAATTTAGACCAAAAGGTGAAGTAACGAATCATTTAGTATTTTTGGTAAGGGCTTGTTGTAACTTTGACGGGGTATGAATGTTTCCAAAGAATTCTCTCTTATAATAATAACTCCATCAGACCAGATCAACATAATATATGAATTACGCAATAAAAACTATTATTCAGCATGTTCAGCTTTTGTACCTTGAAAAGATTCTTAATTTACACATTCAGCGCAGCACTCTTGTAAATACTACAAAAGGAATCCCCGTTAAAACCAAAAGAATGCCCTTCTAGGCAAAACTAAGTAAATATATTAATCCATTCTCCTCACTCGACGTCAAGAACTTTGTCAATTTGTCATGACGCGGTGTTGCCAACAGTTTGCATGGCAGTGCGCCGCACCAAGTTCGCACACGTTATTAAAGTTCGTCTGTATGACTGACAGGAGCCGAAACTTCTCTTCAACTGAATAGGACCTTGTGGGGTGACGGGCTAATCGTTCTTGTTGAATATTAATTTGAAGACAATGGAGTTAGTTGTTTCTTTGGTTTTTGTTTGTCGATGAGATTGAATTTGCTTATGCCCAGAATTTCTCCCGTCTCGATATAATTCTACAGTTTGTTTCTGGGTCATGCAAATATTTGTTTGAATATTTTACGGGTATCGAATTTGTAATCTTATGGATTACGAGTTTGCAGATAGTTTTTACTAGGGATTTGATATGTTTATGTATGTTTTTATATGGATTGTAGTATCTATATTATTATTTAACGGAACCGAGAAAATCTGATAGTTTTAAAGAGAAACAAACAGTTGAAGATGCAAACATTTCCAGTGATCTAATAATCAAAGAAATTGGTCTTCCAACTAAATCTGATCCTTAAAACACAATTACAGAACTGGAATTTACAGAAGATACAAATATAAGACTTATTAAAACAGAACTTTGTAACGGAGCAAATGGAAAATTGATACTCGCTGAAACTCCGGAATGAAATGAACACAAACTGAAGACATTGTAGCAATTAAAACAAAACAGTGCCATATTAATAAAACACAAAAGCACTGGAATTTAATGGGATTCTCTGAATTTTATGATTGTTATAAAGTAGGAAGAGATTTATTGTTTTAGGTGAAAGGAATGGACGTCATCGGTGACCCCAGTTGGACATATTAAGCAGTACATTTATATGAGCTCAGCAATGTTTACTTACGTTACAATTTAGTTTATTTATTTAACCATTTATGGACACACATAAATAAACAGACAAGAGGAAAGGATCAGAAATATACGTATAAAGTTGATGCTTATTTCTAAAGAAATCTCTTCGAGCATACCTGCGATAGGAAAGTAGATAGAAAGAGAAGTAGGCAACGTGTATAAGCATGTGCGTTTGTACGTGTGTGATTATATAATTATTGCCTTTTACTTTGCATTTGCAATTTCTATCATAACTCAAGTTCTTAAGCACCCCGTTCACTGTAATCATTATAATATTGTTAGTAAACTTATCCTTGACAATATGCTTTACTATATTACAGCTATTATTTTGCTGGAGTTTAAAAACTTTTTAGAAGGAGATAGGAAATAAATCAATTGGACTCACATAGTTTGTGCCTCGATGGACAACAAAGATTTTGAATTAGATACATCATCTTGAAAATCCTAATCCACTTCGTTGTAAAATTACAAAGGAACATTCGTACCTACCTGTATTCAATTTATCGCTAAAATAATAGAGCTATTTTCTTGAAAAAGACAGCAGAGGTCCCACATCCTCCCAACTTTTACTATTTTATTCAACCCTGACCTTTTCCACTCCAAATAATTTTAGTAACACCTGCCTCTGGGCCATATTCGTGATTTCCATTAAAACTTGCCGTGTGATGATGCGGGGTCGACAGAAACGTTACCTATGTATCAGACATGCGCCAAACTTTGACAGAAAAGGGTAGACAACAGTGGTCCGGCAATCTCTCACAACTTACTATTTTCGACTCTAAACTTTTTGACTGGTTGTGCAAGATATAAGGGTTTGACCTTAATTAGGTGTGTAGCCGTTGATATGTTAAAAGTACATGCTGAAATGGGTTCAATTCCAGATGTTAAAGGACCTGAACCACAAGGGTAGTTAGTAGTATGGAAATCTAATTTTGACGCGTTCAGTCAATAAAGTAGTGTGAGTTCTTTTGATGTCAATACGATTGGCTTGTTGAATTTCTGGACCTAAGAAACGACTTCATATAGAAATCTAATAACTTCTAATCCTTTTCCAAAGTTCTGCTTCGCCTAACATCAATTTTTTTTTAATCTAGATGTCTTTAAGACTTCTGAGTTCTCTCAAGCCACTTGGCTCATCTTATAAAGAAAATATCCGTAATTTACACTGTCCACAGATGTCTCGAATGCCCTTCAGTAGACACTTCTAACTTATCCAAGTGTCGGTGTTAATGTACTATAATTTGCAACAGCTATTAATTATTCAACTTTTGCTATATTTCAAAGGGAATTTGGAAAAAAATAACATCTTGTGAAGTTTTGAGTGGCTGTGTTTTAACTGTATAATGTTTTGTGCAGGAGTCTGTTGGCGGGTTATTTTCACAAGTATTTTTTTTTTCAGTTATAGAATATTTAAATATTGTGGGCCAAATTTTTGGAGGCGATGTGAATTATTTATCTGTATTCATTAGTTTTTATTCAACACTTTTTCGCAGTCCATCGCTGGTCATGTTCACAATATAACGTCTGCTTCATTGGTTTTTTCATCGCAACCAAAACATGTGCTTATAAATCCTTTGGTTCAGTTTACAGGATGAGCAAAAACTTCCAGTTTCTGAAAAACTGTGTATGGAAATTCTTAGTAGCCACAAGTTCCAGAGTTTTAGTATTTGTGTCCGGTAAAAAGCATAAACCTCTCGATTTTACGCGCTTCGTAATACCGTCAAAATGAACTGTAGCTCATACAGAGGATAATGGCAATAAGCTATCCCGTGCCATCTCATCGCAGTGTGCATCAACTCCGTAATGCCTTTGCAAATACAGAAGTGACGTTCATTGAGACCAAAAATAATATAAAAAATGTATAGGAAAATACATTAGATATAGAACTATAAGTAGTTCAGACTTTCCTATTCTCGTAGAGGTCACGAAAGGCGACCAAGATTTTATTAGTTCAGAATGATCGAGCGGCCTTCTTTTAGAACTCACTCCTTTATTTTTAGTAACTACTGCTAAATTCAATAGTCGATTTACAAAACAGGATGAATGAGTGCTGACATGTCGAAGGAAGGAGATAAAAATACACAATTAAGTTTAGTTTTGACACTAATTAGCGATGTCCTTCGCAAAGATTGAATATGAAGTAAGCACGATTTCGGTATTTTCAATTCGGATGTTCACATTTTTTTTTTGTGTTAAATTACAAACTGAACTAGTGGTTCAGTTTGTAAATTTAAATAAGTTAAATTTTGGAAGTCGGTGGCAAATAACGAAAATACAAAACCAAAGACACCGACTTAAGGCTCATGCAGACCAGCGCGACGCGACTCGAACAATACAATTTCAAAGAATACTTCACGGTATAACAATGACCGATGTGGCGTCGCGCTAGTCTGCACGAAGCTTTAAGTTATTTTTAACTTTGTAGTGTTTTTTACAGATCGCTTTTTAGTTTCGACCCACTTCTATAGAAAACTTATTTATAAATAGACATAATCCCTTACGCTTCTATCCAGCCCATTAAAATACAGGACAGTTTTATCCAGTCTTATTCATAACTTTCACCAAAATATTCCTAGCTTTGAAAACGGGTCAAATCCTTCTGATTGAGTCGACCGCAACGTCCGCAACTGACTGGCGTTTGAGTCGCATTGCAGCATTTGACACCAACTTGTAAAGATTTCTCGTGCGTTCAACTGTCATGGCGGCGATGTTACGTCATCCGTAACTGTCAATATTGAGATTTCAGCGGGAGATCTGACAGATGAATTCTTGTCTTTTGTTTTATTTTTTAATATTGTGGGCAGAAGTTTGCTTCGGTATTTGAACTTCTTCTGAAGTTCGATCTTGTTTGGTTGTTGTTTTCATAATTGCAATTTAATTTGATATTCTTATTGTGACAGCAAAGAATATCTACATAATGTAAAAGCTGATGTTTGAAATCTTATTAGCACAGACAAATTAATGTAGTTTAAAAAAAAAAAATGGTGGCTACAGCATACCGAAATGTGTCTAAAATATAAAAATACATTTTCGGCTTTAGGTTGATACTTCACAGTTGTACGACCAATTAAATTCAAGAGATTCTTAACATCAAATTTTCTGAATAGAGAGACCTATTCAGAAAATTTGCCACTAGAAAAAGAGAGAGCCACTAGAAAAATATATGTGATTTTTTGTCATAATTTTATTGTTCACCCAATGTATGACAAATACATAGTATAGAGGGCGGCAGGGACAAAGGTAAAAGTTTTCGCGTCGATGTCCTTGCCAACTTGTATTCTTTCCTACAATACAGCCATATAATATATTTTATTCTTCCATTCTTTTGCGAGACATGGTCTAAAACCTTTACAAGTCCTAACTTAAGTATTTCTACTTGAACAGAACTTGTAAACAAACTAAATATAACGTACCGTACCGTCGTACGTACGATAGTCGCGACGCTGTCCAACTAGACTGTGTTTATATGTTTTCCACTTTATTGTGTTTATACATACGACAAATATGTCTTCTATTTTTATAAGAAACTTCGCACAGACCCAGTTGCGGGGTTGTGAGGGTAAAAGGCAAACTCGCCTCGTGTCTTTTACCCTTTGTTTACTGTTATTTACATGTGCTAACTTGCTGCAAAGGAAATGCTGTTGCTTCTAGCAATTGTATTCTGTAATATGTCAGTCTTATTCAGTCATCAATAGTCAAAGGGGTAATAGTCATCGAGAAATATATAATAGCCGATCGATTCTGTAAAAATATCACCGTGAAACTTAGGTGAAGTGAGCTGTCAATAGTGTTAATCCCTAGCATCCTGTCGGTCGATTTGTGACAGTGACAGCTCACTTCACGCTCACTTCACCCAAGTTTCACGTTGTCCTTTTTACAGAATCGACCGACTGATCCTCTACTTTTTGAGCTTCTAATGATGCACACTTTTTTAAATAATTGTGTCTCTTTTTAACTCTCTGGCCTTTTCATACAGTTTCTAGTACAGGTCGCAGTAATTAAGCTAACCGATCACACGGGTGACCAACCGTGCGTGAGCCGAGCGAGCAGAGCGAGCGGTGCCGCGGCAGCGGCCGAGCGCTGCATGCAAGTTGATCGTTGGCTATTTAGTCCCCAAACCAGGAATTATTTGAGGTTCATAAAAAGAGACGCAATCATTATACTAGTGTTCAATCATATTTTTAGGGGGATTGCAAAATGGGAATTAGTACGCAGTAGGTATTTTGTTATTAGCGGTCAAGAAGATGCTACATCTGGGGTGCATTAAAATAGCTTTCACAAGTGTACGTCAAGCACTTAAATGTACGTTCAGCTCACCAGGGGCAGTCAACACCGGTACCACCTCGCTGACAGGCAATAAAAAAATATAAATGTAATATTTTAAATATATATTTTTTAAATTATTTTGTTAATAATACTTTTACCACGGCGTGAGCTTTTCTCATAACTAGCTAATGCTCCACTTATCTTTTATTTTAACTTTACATTTAAATCAAACGAAATCAAATCCGTATTGCCGAACACAATACATACAATTAAATTCCAAGAAGTTGAGTTAATCCTGTTCATCTTTTTAACACCCACGACTACATACAGGATGTTCTATTTTCGTCATTTATTTATACAAACGAACATTGTATCCCACAATAATAATATTAGATTTGTGTAACATAAATAAGACATATTCTGTGGTCCTTATAGAAAGACATTTGTTTTCTTTTCTCTGTGTTTTCAGTTCGCGTTTTTTGCTTCGTCGGTTCCGTGAGTTATTGAGGGCGCTGTAGTTATTGTTTTGTTATTTTCTGGTGTAAGTAGAGTTTGTTTTAATACAATTTTCTGAAAAGTTTTATTTACTCTAATTAAAAATATTCTCAGTGGCTCGGTGTCTCGATTTTTCGTGGTCAATGGCGATTGACTTGATGACTGACGAAATGTATGTAGGTGTACCTTTCTTCAGTCAGTGTTAAGCTTCGTGCAGACTAGAACGATGCGACAGCGCGACGCGGCACCGGTTATTGTTATACCGTGAAGTTTTCTTAGAAATTGTATTGTTCGAGTCGCGTCGCGCTGGTCTGCACAAGCCTTTACTATTATAGTAGACTTAGATCTTTGCTACTAGCTTCTGTCCGCGACTTCGTCCGCGTGAAATTTCTGGTTTTAACATAAAATATATGGTAAGACACTCGGCAATACTGTAGCTTCCCATTACTGATAAAAAATCGGAATCGGATCAGTGGTTCTGAAGATTATCCCTACATACAAACTAACACACCTCTTTATAATATTATAATATACAGTGGAATCCGTTTATAATGACATCAATCGGAATTGCCAAACACGTTATACTAAGCGGACGTTATACAAAACATTTTTTGTGAAAAAAACATACCTTATTTTTTTTTTGTAATAAAATAGCATATAAAATCGTATGTAAATATTAAATTTTTTACTTAAGAAATCTGTCAAAAACGGACAAAATTGATTAAAAATGGGTAAGTCACTGTAACACATAATAAGTCACTGTAAGCGAAGTCATGAAGTCATTATATCCGACTTTGTTACAAAGAATTTTATATGAAAACCAAACTTCATTGTTTAATTACGTCATAATAGGCGGTTGGTCAATATAGGCGGAGTCATAATAAACGGATTCTACTGTATTATAGATTGCTACATTAGATTTGCTTGGAAATATATAAAAATATTGCTGCATCTTTCACACACTATGAATAAAAGAAGATGGAACAAACTATTCTCCATTTGAAATAAGATTAGACATTTAAACAAACCTTTTTTACAGTCCGTTCAACCGATACCGACTTCTATACCATCGGTATAAGGATGGCATTAAAATCAAAAAAGTGGTTTCAATACCAACTGTTTACTGCAGCTGCCATTTGTCATGCCACCAACGCAATAGAAGTCAAAATCGGTTGAACGGACCGTGAAAAAGGTTTAGTTAAATGTCTGATCTTATTTCAAATGGAGTATCGGTAGGGCTAGTTAGGCTTCTGACTACCCGTAACGACTATCACAGATTTACGAATGACAGCCGATACCAAGGCATTAACGTGCTTTCTAATGCACGGAGGGGTCGATATGGGATGGATGGTTACCCATACACGAATCGACCGCGGCAAGCGTAGCTTAACCTTCCATCGAGCCGAGCGGCTGTTATGAGCCACGAGCCCCTTTTCTGCCTGAGACTATGAGCCGATAAAATGTGAACAAGGTTGGGGCATAAAAATGTAATCCATTAGCAGTGCTTAGGGTCCCCTTGAGACGACCAAGCCTTTTCTTGGCAGTATACGACCACACACTTTACCAGCACTAACATTTTCAGCCAACAAACTTTAGAATACTCCAGTCACTCATATACTTCGCTGTTTGGCTGAAATCCTAAAAGTTTGTTAAGATATAATAAAACTAAAAAATAACATTTATTTTTGATAGCTTGTTACAAACATAAAATGTACATATTACAACGTATTCCCGAATGGATACTAGTTTTTGTTTTAGAACGTTTTTGCCAGTATCTTTCGTTAGATTTGTCAAGCCAACTAGTTATTTTTGTGCTAGAAATGTGAGGAGAATACAAAGCAAACGGCTTGTACCTAAGAAAAGTTTTAAAAATCGTCAAAGGCTTAAGGGACCACGTTTGTAATAGCGTTTTCATGTTACTTATACAATCCAAGTAACAAAAAGTTGTAGTGACTGCTTTTTTCTTTCTTGAATTCTATCTGAGTAAACTTGATTTTGTGTATTTTCTGAGCTATTAAACCCTTTTTACAGTTTGTTGTTTCTGATTGAGTTGCCCCGTATGTTTGTTACTAAGTTCCTAATCACGTCTAGAAAGTTTTAAACAAATAGATAGAGTAAAGACAAACTTGATCAGCTGTCGATAACGATACGTTGTGCAGTCGGGTCGGCACCGGATGAGCTACAAAATTGTATTACTGGAGCTAATGGACCAATGGACGGGCTCCGACACGCTGTGACATGGTTACATCTGACACTACTTCCACCTACCAGCAACAGTGTTTGTTATGTCTCATTTTGCGGAATATAACGTAGAAATTACTGCCTAAGCTTATAAATGAATTTTGATTTGATTGAAAGAAAGAAAGAAAATACGTTTATTTGCAGTACACATGACGCAAGGAAAGAACAAAACACGAAAATAAACAATTTGGGGAAAATATGCGTCACATCCACGCAAAACGGCCATCGCTCAGCAAAATGCTGCGACCCTGAAGAAGAAGAATGCTGAAGAATTAAACTATCCGGCTTTTAATTATGTATTGTTCATGTATCTGATTTCTTTATTGGAAGATATATCTGAAATCTTACCCACCCAGAAATTGTATTGAAAAGGAGCTATGGTACCTTCTCCGTAAGAGAAGACTTTAAAATTCTAGTGAAATTCATGTTAAGAACATTTACGCGTACGTTTACTAGCTCATCTAGTATGTATCACACGACATTCCGCTAATCCCAATAATTCTATCGGCATTGCCTGGCTGTTGCCAGATAGTGCACGCACCTGAGTAAAGCCGTATTTACTAAAGTTAATACTCCTAAATATGGATGATACAATTTCAGTTCAGATAAACAGCCTGTATTTGCTGGTTTACTACGACATGTGAAAACATAAATCGCATATATTCCGGTCGCATTACCATCTGAATGTACCAGGCGGCGAAGTAGAGCATTAATTTTGAATGCTACTGAATTTGACATAATACTGTCAAATGACCGTTGCAAGCATCTCTGCCGTGAAATATAGAGGTATTCATTATTAAGTGATCGTGTTATTTGAGTGTTTTTGATGTTTAACATCTTTTCTTTTGCTTTTCTACAATCTGTGGGAGCGATTTCATGAAAAGGGACGGCAGTGTGTAACAGGAAGCCGGGGAAGCGTGCGATATTTGATTTGAGAAATGAGCGCGCGCGGTTCTAGAGTTAGCCGTCAGATGGTACCAACCCATTTTCCGAGAGGTTGGTACTGTCAGCCATGTCAATTGTTACACATCATATGCGACTACTGTAAGGCTCGCTCGTTTTCTACGGTTTGGGAGTAAAAGTGACTGCTACTAGAATCAGATGTTATGAAATTGGTCTCCCGGACTTCTGTGAAACTAACCTTATAAAATCTTGACACTTTGTTTTTAGTTCATGTGTGTGTGTGTGTGTGTGTAATAATAATAATAATAAATTGTTTATTTCTCACCACAAGCCAAAAAATACAAACAATATTAACACAAAAGCAGTAGCCAATGATATTTGGTTGTGGATCGCTGGTGCCTGTGGTAGGTAGTAACACCTGTAATACAGGTCACCAGGTCCCCACCTGTTTAAAATTACACGTTTGATAGCTTATATCTGATATCACAGCAAATATCAAGTTTCAAAACAACTAGTGAGCTTATTATAAAAAGAGACACTAGAGAGTATTTGAGAATTATAGGTAAAACAATTAAGAATTAAAATATGTTGAGAGGTTTTAATGAATGTAAGTTTGTGTGTGTCTGTGTGGATGTGTGTGTGTGTTGGAGTGTTAGTGGATGAGTCTAATTAAACTAATACGTTAAAGAGAGCTTCTGTGGCAGTATATGTTTGGCTTTGTAGCCAGGCATGTAACGCGATTTTAAAATTATGTTTGTTCAATGAGTGTAAGGAAAGAATTTGGTTCAGTTTATTGTACAGATAAGGTCCGAGGAAAACAAAAAATCTTCGACTAAAAAAAAGTTCTAAGAGGAGTAGCTAAGGCAACTATACGGTTACGGCGATTTGTTTGCTGTGAATTGTTGGAAATGGAGTGTTGCTTAATAGCAGTGGTCAGTACAAACAACTGCCTAACCGTAAGGACTTGACAATATTCATAGAGCTTGACGGTGGGATAAAGTCTTGGTTTGAGACAGCACACCTTGAGAACCGCTCTCTGCGCACGTTCAATTTGAATAAAGTGGGATTTGGCTGCCCCACCCCAGGTCGAGATACAATAGACGTGTGTGTGTTTACAGTGTGAGAAGTTTTTGATTCTGTTGCACTTAAACTGAGCCGTGTCAAGGTAGGTGACCCCCAGACAGTGTGAGGCATGTTCCTATGAAACAAATGAGATTTGATACCGAGACTTTTATTTCTCTGAGACCTGACCCTGCTGCTGAGATTGTAATTTTTACCCGACCACGGTAAAGGCAAAGGAACCCTCCTTTGCCTTTACCGTGATTTTTTATGAATTTGACATCTGATTCCGGTTATACAAAAACCGAAATAATCGACATCGTTAACTTGTTAAAAGGAGTGCATCTTCTAACAATAAAGACCTATTGTCTCCGACTGCATGGGATTGCTTTGGAGACAGAAATAGGACATGTTATTTCTTTTCTGTAAAAAGTGAATAAAAAATTCACTTTTTACGCAGTCGGGGTTTTGATTTTTTTAATTTACGTTTGTTTACTTCGTTTTTGGCGGTCGTGTTTTAAATTCTTTAAATTATTATTTTTTGTGCCTTTTTAGTTGGCTGTCTGTTGTAGTCGGATTTTAGTTTTGAGTTTCCTTTTTTTTTGGGGAAATGACCTTTGACCACGTACTGTATAGCATGTAAGGTTAGTAGCATGTAAGTTAAGTATATTTTAAGTTACTTTGTCGCATTAGATTTAATCTGTAATGGCAAAGGAAACATGTGATGTGAAATAAATAAATAAATAAATTTGATGTCGATATTTATTTCTACGATTTTTGCATCTAGCCGTTTCTGAGAAAGGCTGTCTAAACAAAGGAAGTATGGGCCGACCCTACGAAGACATAAAAAGATCCTATAAGGATACCGCTTTTCACCTATCCTTAAGTTGAATCCATACAGGAAGCTGAAGGAAACTATAAGGAAGTCCTCAATACTTCCTCATACGGACTTATCTCCACTTACCTCGTCTTTAGGGAGTATACACGACGATACAAACTCGTATCGGACCGATCAATCTGCTGTCCCCACAATTTCATAAGAAATGGTGCCCGGTCCTCCGGGAGGGAGAATCTCATAAATTTTCCGCGAGACACAGTTTGACTTCCCAGATACATTGGACGGGCTAACGACTCCTCTGGGAGAATAACCCTGCAAATCGCGTTATGCGGGCTAACCTGTTTATTTGACGAAGCTCCGCTGCTTCTGAGGGGCAAGTTTAACTTGATATATCAGGGTGGCGCTGCTCGTGAAGGGGAAACGTGGTCACGTGGTTGTTGGCGATTATTCCATACAAATGCATTCCTCTATTTTCACCTTGGTTATACTAGAGCAATTTGTTTAACGGTCTAATGTATATCTGCCACTGCCATGTACCTATGATTTATTTTTAGGCGTACTTAAATTATTATACAAACATGGCCCTGGATTAGTTTTAAACAGACGGTTTCGTAAAAAAAATTTGCTTTAGTGTAGTGTGTGTGCCCAAGTAGAAAACAGAGGAATACGTGTGTATGGACTGTACACCAATGACCACGACTGTGACGTGACGTTTCCTCTTAAGATAAATGTCAAAGATGTGTCAAACTCAGAACATTTTAAATTTTAGTTCCATTTTTCGTCGCGTCTCAAATTATAATGGTTGTTAATTGGTCTGCATAGTCTCTCAGGGATTTATTGTAATTATATTTGCTATGTAGTATTATATCAAGTTAATTAGGACGATTGTTTGAATATCAGCGCGGTTCGCAAATAAGAGCGTTTTGTTATGAGCTAGCATTAAATGAAATAATAATAATGATTATTTAATTAATTTATGTGTTTATCATTAGTATAATTACATTTATAATGAGAGTTTTCTTTTGTATAAATGTTTTATCTACTTTAACATTAGAGTGAGGGTTAATGAGAGAGTAAGTTTATTTGTTATTAACCCTTGTAAAGTACAATTCTAAATTAATATTATAAATGCGACAGTGAGTTTGTTTCTTACGCTTTCACGGTAAAACGGCTACACAGATTTGGATGAAATTTGGCACATGGATATACCATGATCTGGATTAAGTCATAGGATACTTTTTATTCCGATTTTCCCACGGGATCGAGACTAACGCGGGTGAAACCGCGGGGCGCAGCTAGTACAGAAATAACACTACAAGCAAAATCTGCAAGTTTTAATGAATTTGACCAAATGAAACTTATTGGTCCCAGTCAAATAACCACGAGAAGACACACGCATGGCTTGAGTATAAAATCTTAGGACCCTAGTTGAAAAATTAACCCAAATTATCTGTAGTCTTGTCAAAAATGAGTGATTCTGAAATTCATGTGATGACGTGTCTCATAATTTCCAGGGTCATACAATTGTGGCGGCATCTACATCGCCACAAGCGAACTACGCATCACACTAACGTAACGCAAAATCCTGCATCGCGCAATCAAAGTTTACCGCGCGACTAGCATATGCAACATTTAAAAAAACCCTGACCGTGAGGGTGTTGTTAGGTATTCTACTGAGAGTCTATTTATGTGGTAACTTTCAGGAAAAAATCGCCATATTTTTTTCAATGGGAAATTTTAGCAGCTTATTCCAAGGGGCGCGGGGGGGGGGGGGCGTCGTTTAGTGAATGTTTACAAGTCAATATGGATTGACTTATGGAGTGACTTTTTTATTTTCAATAATAATAAAATTAAAATAACTTTTTGGCAGTACCTGTGCCCTTTTCGGATCGGACAGGTTTTATATTACATATTGTATACAACGTTCCAATTTCCATCGTCGGGCAGTAGCCCACGAAACACAACACCCGCGTGGTCGGAGGATTCTCGCTTTTATGTAGGATAAGTGAACTGTACACCCAGCTATCTAATTACGCAACACATTTCGCATTTTCGTTGACAATTCCGACTAATCTGTTTCAATTTGACAGGTCAACAACATTCATTGTGTTATTTACGTTGTTGAACAGATTTTTTTTTCGAACGTACAATGCAATGGATTAGCAATCTGTTTCAAAACGATTCAGATTCTGATTGATCGTGTATTGCGTAATTAGGGTACTGTTCTTCATACCTCTATACTATCATGCGCAAATAATCAATCCTGAAAATCTATACAAATGTTACAAAAATAAAGTTGCTTTTCGTGTCTGCCGGTGTTGATCTTCTAAACCACGCAACGGATTTTAAAACGGTTTTCGGAATAATTTAGAGAATTTATTCCGGAAGGCTTATGTGTAAAAACCGAGCGAAGCAGGGGCGGGTTGCTAGTTCTAAATAATACCTGAATGGTGACAGCTTCCAACAATATATCTTCCAATAGTCCTCAATATCTACCTACCCCAGAATAATAAGATAAGAATATTGATAGTGCCTTCGTTGGGGACGCAATATTGTCGAACATGTTCCTCCTACATACCCATTGAGTCGATCAGCTCCAACAAGGAATGTATTTTATAAAAGGACCAGCCTGTATGACGGGTATCTGCGATGAAAACTATAATATATTCTGGAGAGAAAGGCTTATGAACGGGATCGATCAGGTTTTGTTACAGTAATATGCGGAACATAGGACCAAAAAAATTTGGCTTTTGGATTTTTTCAGCGTTTTTTGCTAACCATTGTAAGATGGTACCGAACCCCTCGTGTGCGAATCCGACTCGTATTTGGCCGGTTTTTTTTCATTTCCCGAAAGAGTACCTACAAAAGCAAAAATTTTGCCAAGAGTTACTTCAGCGTACGAACTTCTCGTAATAATAATTGATTGACGGTTGACGGATATAATTTCAGAATGTTTTTTCCTCTTTTCCTTAATCTGTTCTTTGAGAAATACTTTTGGGGTTTTGAAGAATAAGTTGATAAATTTGGCATAAATCATATAATACATTAAACATTCTTGTAACCACGTCAATATTTGTAATGCAATTAGGTATAAATATAATATTTATAGTTTATAATAAGTATATGTGTAATAGGCTTAAATTTAAATAAATATTTGTTCCTCAATTTTGTGATTGCATCTACCACTGTTTGTCTCTGCATCACCCAAAGATTGGCTGGTAGAAAATGCGTACCTATAGCATTAAGTCCGACATTTGACATTTTTGACATTTAAGTAAGACATTTGTGTGCATAAAGTATTAAATACCTAAATAAATATTTGAACTAAATATTTTACTTCACCCAAATTCAGTCGCAAAGGTAAGCCCGTTGCCAAAATACACGAAATAAAACTAAAACAGCAGTGCAATCGGACAACATATAAATAAAATATTTGTAGCAGATTCAACAAAATCCCAAATTGGCCTCCAAAAGTGTCAGCGAATGAATTTATTTCTCTGTCGGCTTCCAAACTATTTTAGATCAGACAAGCGGATTAGGAAATAAATGAACTCTGAAAATTTAGTTAATTATTCACAGGCAGCTCTCTGTGAAATGCTAAGACTGTGGCTACACATACGCGGCGCGGCGCGGTCATCGCATACATAATTATGGCGATACTAGCTGCATCCCGCGGTCTCGATCCCGTGGGAATATCGGGATAAAATGTATCCGATGTCCTTTTCTAGGTCATGGTCTACCCATGTACCAAATCTCATCAAAATCTGTTCAGCCGTTTTAGCGTGAAAAAGAAACAAACAAACTCACTTTTGCATTTATATTATTAGTTAGGATTACGATTAAGCACGTAGAACGCTTAATTTTGTTTTAAAAAGTTTGCACTTTCTTATCCATATTAACTTCTATGTGTGCTATTGATGTTTTTTGTAAATTAAACCTAGTAAGACAATATATATATATATATGTATAGCATGAGAGTAAGACAATATAATTGTATTAGCTAAACAATGTCGATAAAGACAACTAGCCCCGCGGAATAATTTCATACACCAGGGAGGATTTTTACGCCTTGCTTCTGAAAACGCGTCCTTCTTTACATATCGCGCAGCGTCGCGCCGCGTCTGTACGGCCGCAGCCTTAGCCATGCAAAATATTCATTCCCCCTACAAGACGGTTTGCAATTCCAACGCAAATTCAAATTGTGTCTCTAACGAAAGGTCATATGAAAATTCTGGGAAAAACTCCCACCAATTTTTGTTAGTAATAATATAAAATTGTTTGTTTTGTTTTGAAGGTATTTTTTATTTAATTTTTAGTGTTCAAAAGGGATTTTGTATGCAATACAATGTCTATTATTTTCTGCATACATATATACTCACACCTACTTCCCATGGGGGTAGACAGGAACTTTAGAACGCCACCTGCTAAGATCCTTACATACTCCATTTGCTTCGTTCACGTTCATACATCTGGTCATACACGCACGCCGGTTGCGATTACTACGCACCTGATCTTTCTGAAGAACATCACCAATAAAGTCACAATGCCTTGTATTACAGTACTAGCTTCTGCCCGCGACTTCGTTCACGTCAAAAATGTCAAATGTCGGACTTAATGCTATAGGTACGCATTTTCAACCAGCCAATCTTTGGGTGATGCAGAGACAAACAGTGGTAGATGCAATCACAAAATTGAACTAGTGGGACGTCGCGACGCCCCCGCAAGGGGGCGTGGCGAGCGGGGTCGGGGCTTCGCCCCTCGCCCGCGGAGGCCATACGGTGACCCGCTAAAACGGGCCCCTCAATTTGTTTGCCTATAGCGGCCTGTGGAAGTGACGCAGGCAAAGTGCGTCTGTGTGATTGGTTGCTATGAATATTTCTGTAGGCGCGCCACGACGCTATTTCCTAATAGCGTCGCTTTCTTCACGACATCTCGGCGGTCTGTCCCCGCCAGGTGAGACCCCCAGTTGCCTGGGGGAGGCCCGACGAAGACGACCAGCGACGAAGATGCCGACTCGACGCACCTACAGGTAGATATGTAGCTTTCCCTCGCCCCGCTTACAGATCTAGCCGTTTACGGATTGAGGGATAAGCAGTCGTGTTTGTGTGAGCGGCTTGTGTTGTAGTGTAACACCGCTCAGTGTCAACGTGCTTCGCGACCCGCATCGCGCTCGCACGTGTTGTGTAGGTGTCTGTAGAGTAGTGGTTGTCTGTGTTAGTTACGCGGCGTGTCTATATTAACCTAGAACGCGCCACGCAACAGATGTATGTGTACATCTGTGGAGTCTCATTATATCGAGTAAGCTGCGTGTAACCTGGGTGCGGCTTACTCGAGGCGTCAATCCGGTGGATGGGGTCAGTTGCCCGCTACCAGGTCGCGGGGCAGGGCTAACGCGTCAGGGGGGCGCGCGTGCAATGGCGCTAGCTGCCTGACGTGAGGCCAGGCAGAAGCGTCGGCACGCGCGAACATCCCCTTCGCGAGTCGCTTCACGTACTCATCCAGGCTCTCTATCCCGAGATCCCTGTGGAGCACGTCATTCCTCACAAAGGGAGGAGCGTCTACAATGGTCCGCAGCGCAAGGTTTTGTTGCGCGCGGAGCAGCTTGCGGCTCGACTCCCCTGTGAGGGCGAACCATGCTGGGGCGGCATACGTGAGAATTGGGCGCACGTACAGCTTGTACACGCCCAACTTCACGCGTACCGGGATGCGGGATGAGAGCACCGGCCTGAGTAGGTTGCGGGTGACCCTACCCTGCGCGGCGACCAAGCGGGCATGTGGCCCCATCGTGAGCCGGCGGTCGATGGTCACACCCAGGTACTTGGCCCGGGGCGACCAATCGACGTCGACTCCATGCAGTTTCAAGGGGGGTGGGAGGGGCGCGAATCCAGTGATCAGCGCCTGCGTTTTACCCACGTTAACCGAAAGCCGCCACTTAGACAGCCATTCGGGAAGCAAGTTGAGTGCGCGCTGCATCTTGACCGCCGCGTACTTCGCATTAAGCGATGTAGTGATGTACGCGGCGTCGTCTGCATACAGCGCGAGGATGGCGTCTGGTGTGGTGGGGATGTCGTCGGTGTAACGTGAGTAACACGCAGGCGACACGCAGCTGCCTTGGGGCACGCCCGCGAGCACCTGGCGGACGCTGGATAGCGCCCCGTCGACCACCACCCTGAAGGTCCTGTGGGAGAGAAAGCTAGACACCACCTTGACGACGCGACGGGGCGCGCCTGAGGTGGACAACTTGTATATCAGGCCCTCGTGCCACACACGGTCGAAGGCCTTCTCCATGTCGAGGAATACTGCCACCGAGTATTCCTTCTTGTTTCTTGCGGCTGCGAGGTGATGCAGTACCCTCGACAGCTGGAGCGTCGTGCTGTGTTCAGCCCGGAACCCGAATTGCTCCGGACGAGGCTCTATGTGTTTCATGAGATGTCGCAACAGGAGCACCTCGAACACCTTGGAGATGGTCGGCAGCAGCGTTATTGGCCGATAGCTCTCCGGCTTCAGGATGTTCTTCCTCGCCTTGGGCAGCATGATGACGCGCCCCTCCTTCCAAGAGGCGGGAAAGGTCCCGGTGCGCAGTATCGCGGTATACAGGCGCGCCAGGGCCGCTACTGTACGGAACGGCAGGTGGCGCAGCGCTGTATTCGAGATACCGTCCGCACCGGGGGCCTTTCGTGGCTTCGTTCGTAGGATGGCGCGTCTAACTGCGCCAGGCGAGAAGAAGATAGGTTCTTCCTCGGGAGCTATCGGCAGTGCGAAGTAGTCTCCAAGGTGTTTCTCGACTGTTGCGACATGCTCGTGGTCGCTAGTCGGGTTCGGCTGGAACTGACGCTCCAGGTGTATGGCGAAGACCTCCGCCCGGTCCTCCGCTACGTACTTTAGCGCCCCGTCGCTGTTTAGCAGTGGGCGCACCGGGGCTGGGGTGTTCGTAAGCTGGCGGCAGAGTTTGTGCACCGACGGCCAGCTGTCTGTGGTCGCGTCGATGCGTTCCTCCCAGCCCGCGGCGGTGTGAGCCAGTAACTCGGCCTTCACTCTCTCCGCGAGACTGTTGAGCTGCTTCTTCAGCGTCGGGCATCTTAGCTGTTGCCACTGCTTGCGTAGGCGCCTCTTCACGGCTATCATTGACGTAATGTATGCCGGCAGGGGCGGCAATAGCCCTCTCCCCTGCGGCATAGTCGTTGTTGCCGCTTCCAAGGCACTTTGAATGCAAGCAGTGACGTCACCCGCCGTCTGGTCAACGTCCGCGGAGGTGACGATGGGCCGAGTCGGCGTGGTGGTGTCTAGCTTCTCTCCGAAGGATGTCCAGTCCGTTAATCGACGTGGCGCTAGTGGCTTCAGTCGGGTCGGCATGCCCGATAGGACGACGAGTACGGGTTGATGGTCCGACCGTAACTCGTCGTCTATCACCTGTTGCGTGATCTGGCAGTGTAGCCCTCGGTGGACTACAACGTCCAGCACATCCGGCATGTAGCGTGCTGCGTCTGGGTAATGGGTCGGCGTCTCTGGGCCGGACACTGTGTACCCGAAGGCTTCCGCGTCCGCGAAGAGCCGCCTCCCCTCGGTATTCGTTAGCATCGAATTCCACGCCGGGTGCTTACAATTTAAGTCGCCGGCAAGGATGGTTGCGTTATTGTTTAGCGCGCTAATTAGCGCCCGCAGCTCAGCCAAGTCTAGGCGGGCCGCGGGCGGTTTATAGCACGCGTAAACATTAAGATCCTCGCCGGCAACATGCAGCTGCACACCCAGCGCGTAAAACGTGCTAAGTGACGGCAAGGGGAGCTCTTGATGGACGACTCTTCGCCTCACTAATACCACCAGACCACGGTAGCGGACGTTTTGAGCCGACCTTTCATCCTTCCTGTAGACGTGGTACCCCGGGATCCTGACCCTATCCTCAGGACCCAGGTACGTCTCGCTGATTAGCGCCACGTCGATGTTTTGTTCCCGAAGGAGGTGGCGGAGGGGGGCGACCTTATCCCTAAGGCCGCGAGCATTCCAATGTATGATCCTCAACGGCCTAGCCATCACAGAGTGAAAGCAGGGTGGCCAGGCCGTCGAGGATGACCGACTCTATGTCTCGGCCCTGCCTAATGGCCCTGATGAGGTCCATCAGGAGCTTGATCGCGCAGGTTGTGAAATTCCTATCGTGTGTAGCGACACAAACAGCGCCGCCACTCGTCATTTCGGGGAAGTTTTCCCCGTCTGTGATTGGCCGCTGTGCCTTCGTGGCTTCACAAAATTGAGGAACAAATATTTATTTAAATGTAAGCCTATTATAACACATATACTTATTATAAACTATAAATATTATATTTATACCTAATTACATTACAAATATTGACTTGGTTACAAGAATGTTTAATGTATTATATGATTTATGCCAAATTTATCAACTTATGGTTTAAGTTATACGTTTTTAAATTTTGGTCAAAACATAAAACCTGTGACTTCGTTCATGTGGAAGTCGTAATACACCACAATATACTACAATAACAGTCACATTTTTAGATTACTTCCCTGACTGCGTACGTTTGTAGTTTTGAACTCAACAGCCAAAATATACAGAGAGTCAGGACTGGTGACGTGGGAGCAAGCGATGTACTGTTGTCCGTGTGAGAAGCAGCTTGTCCTGAAGTGAACACACGCAGCTTTCAGTGTCTGCCCCTGTGACTTGTTGATGATCATCGCAAAGCAATACTCACAGGGAACTGCACAAACTGGAAGGGGTAACTGGGGAATTAGTGGTATACGCGGTATAAACACTGTCTCGTATTACAGTATAATGTGTGAAAGTGTCAGTAATATACCTAATATGTATAATTAAGTTGTACGTTGAATATTCTATTCGAAAGATTTCCCATTTCCACACGCCAAGTAGAAGTAACGGTTATGATTATTATAATGTTACTGCTAGAAGCTGTTTAAGTGACTATGGAAGTTCTAATTTCATTACCTAGACTGCAGTTTTGATATAGCAAGTTTTGACGAGCAAATGAAGGTGTTAAGTGGGGTTTGGGGAGAGGTTAGGTCACCATGTCTCTTCATGAAAGGGAAAATGTTGTTGGGATAACTGAAGGGATAACATATTTTTATTTTTCTCGTCTTGTTCTCACACACTATTGTCTACATTTCTTTTTCATTTCTGCTTTCGCAGGTCCGCTGGAAGAAATTTCGTAAAACATATGCAGTACCTTTGTAATTAAAAGTTATATGTCGCATTTATGTATTTTAGTCTGTATTACTGTATTTACTTTACTTTACTTTACTGTACTATTAAATGAGCCATATTTGTAATCACGTTTTCGAAAACGGCTCTTACGATTTCGATGAAAGTTGCAATATAAACGGGGGCGAAAAATCGATCGAGTTAGTTCTCATATCAGGGAAAATTAAAAAAAAAAAAAAAAAAAAAACTCCCGAGCAGAGCTCGGTCGAGCAGGTACAATAAATAATAAAATGCGGTAATTAATACAAATCACATCATTCTTTCCTTCACCAATAAATTGTATGCAGATTTGTTCTACTATCGCTTTTATATCGCCAGTCTCTGGCTGTAGTATTGCAAAAATAAAGCATCTTGTAAAAGTAGAATATACGAAACGTGCAACATAGGAAATAAATAATCTCCAAGCAATTAAACTTACATGCTCACAGTCTTCATTGAAGAAACACGTCGAGGTGACGTACGATAAACCGTTATGCAGAAGAAAATACGTCGCGGAAGCGTACGGCGTACGTTAAATGATAAATTCTGTGTGTAATGCGCTGAGAACGCGCCAGGTGCTGCCTGGGCGAGTAAATGGCAAAATGAGAATCCATTGCGTGTTCACTGAATGCCGAGATGAATTAGCCTTTACTGACACGGTAATGGTTGAAAAATAGAACGTAATAGACGTATGTTGTTTGCCGTGTGTTAGTACTGACATAGGCATACGGGCGAACTGTAGTTGTGTTTGCACAAGGACATAACCTAACCTCATTAGGGATGTCCTTCTAAAAGGACATTGTAGAACGCGATGTTTACTACTACAAGTAGGTATAAACGTAGATTGGCCTAATGTTGTGTCCTATTTTCATGGGAAATGCCATGGCACAAGTAAATTGACAGCGTTTCCCTAAAGGTACGCAGAGGTGCTCAACCTCATGTAATAGAGGGCGAGAATATTACTATTTACCGGGACCCGTTCCAAGTTCCGGAACACCATTTTTCCAACCCAAGATCGACACCACTTTAGTAATTCACTAATCAGACTTTACAGAAACCACTTATTTCTATTGTCCCTTCACAAAATACTTTTGACAATAATTGGACACTTCGCGTCAAAGCAGCGACAGTTTTCGAGGTCACATTCTACTGTGGCCAGATGAAGGAAATCAATTGTGACCACAAAAGGAGCACCCCTAGTCGTGACAAGATTGGACATATAACATGCTTTTGTGAAGGACAACGTTAAATCGACGTATTTACCGATTGGAGAAGATTTCTGGAATGTCGTAGTTATAGACAGGGTTACGTATTGATGTTATATTGTTCTTAAATGTGTTAAATTACTTTTGCACTCGTATGCTGAATTAAAGCTCGATTATTGCCCACTATGTAGATTTAAATTAATCAATCTGCCTAGCTCCCAACTATTTATGGGTCGGATTCCAGTCTTATCGGATGCACCAGTATTTTACTGCCTATCTGACACACTCCAGTTACTGGGTAACGATACTCCTTGGTGAGAATGGTTGTCCGATTTTTGGGGTTCTGTCTACCTTCCTATGTAGATATTGCCTGAGATATAAGTTGAGTTGAGTTGACAGCATTTCTGAGTGATGGCCGTTTTGCGTGGATGTGACGCATATTTTCCCCCAACTTGTTGTTTTCGTGTATTTTAATTCTTTGCGAAAAAAAGTATTTTCGTTTTTCTTTCTAGTTGCATCATAGCTCTTGTTGATTGTGCATTTAATTCTACAAAAACTCTGACTATCTTAAAACATGTATAGCTTGTCCAGCTATACATGCATGTATAGCTTGTTTGTTTGAAATGACGCGCCCCACTACCGCATTTTAATAAAACACGTATACTAAAAGATCAATAAATAAATAATCTTTAAAATGGTCAAGGTTTCAGAAAAATACGCTTGATGGATTTTGCGTAGTTCTCAGTTTTTTATCCGCGTTAGACATAACTTTACAAATTAATTTCACTATTTAGGTAATATAAATATAATCTAAAATATTCATAGATTAAGTTATTAAGAAAATGCTCATATTTAACATATATTTTTCCAAATCATTGACACGACTCGTTAAGACGTGATCTTCAGTATAAAATCATTAAAAGTCGGTTATCGTTGCCTTAACGGCTTACTACGAAGCTTATTAAAAAGTAGTAGTGTCTTTTACTATTCATAGCTTACAAATGCAAAACTTACGATTATAAAGTCCGATAACGTTTAAACTGTGCATATTTTAAAATACTAACACATTTCAAAGTAACTTTATAAATACGGGTAGTATTTTTTTTTCAGTCTGCTTTATTTTCCAAGTAATATTTACATAGACTTACTCAACTTATAGTATACTCCGGGACTCAATCTTCCTTTAACCGTGTACAAGTGAAGCCCAAGCTTTTCTTCACTCGAAAATGATTCGCCAAATTCTCGTACCCTTTCACCCTTTGAGAAAATTATAAAACAGTTTGGTCCTTTGAGCCGGAGTCCCGGGGTCCGGGATCCCAAGTCCCGGGGGCGTTGCCTCGATTGTACGCTAATCGTTGGCTTGTTTACTAAAGTGCGTTTGGGCTTGACGATTTGTGCGGTCCATGTTTGAGCGGGATAAGAAAACATACCGATGTTTTTTTTTATAGAAAAAAAATCTTCTTAGTCCCAATAAATATATTTTCTTAATTTCTTTTCTAAAAAATCCAAAGAAATTTTTGAATTGTTCCAGTAGTCTCTTTTTGCGAATACATTGATTTGTTGAGGAAAAGTTACCATGTAGTCCTAATTCCTATAGGAATCAATATGGCAAGTAACAACTTGAAATTGTCTTAATTGTTATGAAAGGTACGTTTTTTATTGTGAGGGCAATTTTATTGAAAGACCATTAAATTAAGATGTTGAGTAACAACAGAATCATATATAAAAGGTTGTTTCCATGCGCCTGGAATGTTTTTAAGAAAATCTCTTCCAATCAGGACAACACAATCCATTACAATGCTTTTGTTATCATCTGTCTAGCCTTTTCCCAACTACATATGTTGGGATCGGTTTCCAGTCAAACCAAATGCAGCTGAATATCAGTATTTTACATGGAGCGACTGCCTTTCTGATCTCCACCATCCAGTCACACCCTACCTCTTATTAAGACTTACCATTCTCATAGACTTAGACAATACTTACCAGACTTACCAATCGCGAAGTTCTCTACCGAGAACTTCGCGATTCTGACTACAATGACAGTCAAAGATCTACTTATGACAGCCGGCATCAACGGTTTAACATGCTTTCCAAGTCAAAGAGAGGTCTCGATCACCACCCATCCACGGACTGACCTCGGCAAGCGTAGCTTAACCTTCGATCGACCCGTGCTGCTATCATTGTTTAACCACGAGCCCCTTTTACAATACCTTAGTATTATTTTATTTCCTTCTAAACACTTTTCCGTACAATAACTTCCGTGAAAACGTGAAGACACTCGAATCCATTCCATTTAGAGGAAGATTTAAGTTCGTACTCCATTCAATTAAGACGGAATACAATTAATTAAGTAACCTGTTCCTTTTGTAGTAATTAAATAAGCAGTAAATATTGTTCTATTACCTATTCGGTTCATTTAAAACAATACCTTTTCGATGTCTCCTATCATTTTCAGCAATTAGGAGAAATAAATAAAGAGGTTTTATTGTGTCGATGCAAATCATATTACTATTGTCCTTTTAAATAGAATTTTAAGAAAGAAAGAAGTTTCTGGCAAACGCTAGGTCAAGTGCCAAGAGTATGCTCACAAATGGCAGCAGTTTCTTTCTTATCATGATCATCATAACTTCAGCCGAAAGACGTCCACTGCTGGACATGGCATCCCCCAAACACCGCCACTTCACAGTGGATTCCTGCGGCCTTCACCAGGTCATCGGTTCACCTTGTGCCCACCACCTACGTCTTCCGGTGCGCGGTCGCCACTTCAGAACCTTTCGGCCCCATGGGCCATCTGTTGTGCGAGCAATGTGCCCTGCCCACTGCCACTTAAGTTTGGCTATCCTTCGGGCTATGTCGGTTACCTTGGTTCTCCGGATCTCTTTATTTTTGATTCGATCACGTAGGGAAACTCCTTTTTATTCTATCTATATTATTGTCAATCTCAATAAGTTCACCCCCTTTCAGAACCTAAAAAGACATAATAGTGACCTTATTGGTGATGTTCTTCAGAAAGATCAGAGGGTCTAGTGTGAGTTTCGTTTAACCATCTCGATTTTACGCATCGACCGCGTTCGGCGCTCCGATTGGCCCATCACCAGTGAAGGCCAGTGAGGGACCAATCAGAGCGCCGAACGCGGTCGATGCGTAAAATTGAGATGGTTAAACAAAACTCACACTAGACCCTCAGGCGCGTAGTACTCGCGACCGGCGTGCGTGTATGACCAGATGTATGAACGTAAACGAAGCAAGGAGTATGTAAGAATCGTAGCAGGTGGTGTTCTGTAGTTTCTGTCTACTCCCATGAGAAGGGGTGAGTTTATGTATGTATGTTTATTCACCAACTACCTCATATCTTTGCTATCAAGTGGCAGGGTAGTGTACTGTTATAAATATGATGTCGGTAAAATATTACAGGCATTCGAAACATTTGAACGTTTGCTGTAAGTTTGACCTTTGTTGTTGCATTTGTCTATAGGCACAGTTTAATATAGATGGGACTCTCCCACTTTAGGTATGAAGCTACAAATACGCGGCGGGCCCGTCTTATTGGGCCAATTCAGTGAGTGTATCGTAGTCAGAACATATAAGAGTTAGAGTCGATGGAGTGTCCCATCTATACTAATCTGTGCTATAGGCTGAAGTGAGCACTTTCCACTCGACTGTATTACGATCCATTTGAAAATCTGCAAAACTTAGGGCCCGTTCACGCTACCACACTACATCGCAGCGAAAAAATGTGGGCAAGCAGTGGTTGCGTGTGAATAGTGTCGCTGCAACTTCTTGCAGTTGCGTTGTGGTAACGTTGTCACATGGTTGATTTTGACGGTCAAATGGTATGTGCGAATAAACTATTCATTTTCATCCAAATTTGTCGCCGTTCACGTGTTGTCGTTGTGGTTGTGGTACATGTGGTCCTTAGAAACAATTATTTTTCGTTCGAACTCTTTTATCTACCTAAAATACAAATTCTTGAAACCTCGCTAGCAGTGAGACCACACACAATTTGTTGCTGACTCACGTGCGACGAAGCAAATGTACTTCGTAGCGTACAGTCAGCGAATTTACAGTTTTTGTAAAGCGACTGTACTTGCTTAATGTTGATACCTACGCACCTGAATGGGTGCCTTTATGTCGTGCCTTAATGTTCGTATTTAAAAAGGACATTTTGTACATTTTTCGTCGGTTAAGTAGGACAGTAGCAGTTAGTTCGACGAGCTATTCCAGAATCACTTATGTCGTGGTGAAATAATTAAATAATCACTAAGTTTGGTGAAATATATAAACTGTATAGGTACCTAATTTTCATTTTTGCTACAGTCCGGAACAAACATCCAGACAAACTGACAAAATATATTCGTTATTATATGTATAAATGTTGACACGAGCTATGTTAGCTCATAACGTAGAAAAAGAAAAAACAATCATTCAGGTTGGTGTCTCAGCTGAGTGGCCTAGACATCAAACTTGACTGTTGCCATCTTACTGCAGAACAACAGCCTTTTTTTTCGTCCTGATATAGAACGATCATTGATAACCACGCTTGTCATATTCTTGTGGCTAAATCAATCAGACAATGTTACTCAGTATCATGTTACTGTAGCCTGTATCATCCCACAGCTAGGCAAAAGCCTCTCCTTATGACTCCTAGTCTTTGCGATTCAGGGCTAATGTGGACCACTAGTCGTATGTTTTGTCCAATAATATGTATATGTCGTGATATAGTTATATCCCTAGGGATATAGCTACATACCATAATATCGCTATATGAAAGCGGTTTATAACTGTCGGAGGGTCATAATTTTGTTACTGCGACCAATTTCGACGTAGTTGGTCACAGTTCTAACCTAATCTATATGGTCGGAGTGCCCCAATATTTATATTACTAGACATTGCTCGTATCATAGTTATATTCCTAGTAAGACAGTTATGAACCGCTTTAATTTAACTATACAACGGTATATACCTATATCCCCAGGGATATAAGATAAGGTAAGATTTTATTTCTAACCACAATATAAATGTATATTTTCAAATGATCATTGAACAATATATAATAGTTTTTATTATACTTTGGGAGACTGGTGCCTAAGCTAGGCGTATAGATATAATTATATCATGGTTTCAACTATCTTACTGCGACTTATACAAATTTAAGTTTTGAAGTGGACACTTTGGTCCTGCCATGCAGTTTACGGTCCTTATGACCTTATGACCTCCGGGTCACAGAATCTTCAATTTGTAAAAAGGCACGACGCTTAGTACTGACATTACACTCTTTTAGTCAGCAGAAGGGCTCGGTGGAAAGATTCTAACGTTAGTAATAATCGTAACAGTAACATTTAGGTAGAACTTTATATTTTATCTGAATATCATCGAGCTGAGTGCAGAGAAGTTTTGTAGCTATTTCGCAGTTAATGCTTGGATTTTACTTTGTTAATTATTATTATTAGTTATTATTTTCATGTGTTGCGAAAAGGTACATATTACGCTATTAGAGGGTCTCATTTTACCTACAAAAAATATAGTATTAAAGAGTGAATAAATATACTGCCTCGTAAGTCGCAACAGCATGAGGTCCAGGGTTCGATTGGCGGGTCGGGCTAAGTGTTATTGGGTTATTTCATCTGGAATTCCTCAGTAGTTGCTAGCCCGGGATTTGGATTTGTGCCCGGTTGATGGCAATAGGCTCGCCCCCTAATACATGGGAATTAAACGTAACTGGCGAAATGTGGGTGTACTCTAGGTACATCTCTACCCAACCCTAGGGGGAACACAGGCGTGATATTAAGTTAAGTATGATTAAATATTACAATGCTTACAAGTCTAAAACAATTTACCATTCTAAAAAAAAAAAAAAAAAAACCTATTACAAATACTTACGAAGGAATAAAATGATTACAAAAAAATACAAATCCCTCACCTGTAGTAATATTTTTTCGGAACAACTATTTCAACTCTGTAAATCCCTAATTTTAATAACGTGCAGACACAAGGATCACTGGCCAGACATTTTCATGAATACCTTATTACAAATATTACAGTAACAGTAAAAGAATATTACAGACTTAGGTCACCCTTGGGTTCTGACCGTCTGTCAGTCACGAGCGTTTTATAAAACTAAAATAAAATTGAAGTTGTGTCAGTGATTGTGAAATAAATGTGCTTGTGTCTAAGCATTTTTCGTATTATTTTCTCAATGAGTTCTGAGGCAGCTAGCAATGTGACTTTCACAATGCCATTTCTTTTTTCAGAGCTATCGAAGATAATTGACTTAGACCTTATTCATACGAATCACGAATCGTGAAAATGACGGACAGGTCTTAAATGACGTACCGTCTTTTAAAAATCACGTTCGTCAAAAAACACGAATCGTTATTTTTTTGTGACGGACGTGTGGGGTTGTTCGTCCAAGACTGAACGCTGTATCACGAATCAAGTGTGAACATCTATTCGGATATTTTGAAAAATCGCGAAAAAACTCGTTTCTGAATGCAATGTGAATGAGCATCCGTCATGACGTATCGTTTTTTTTTGACGATTCGCATTGTCGGGTCCCGTGTGAACGAGCTCTTGCGGTAACGGATAATATCGGATGGCATGTATTTAATCGAACCTCTAATAATTCCCATTTTGCGTTCCTCAAAATATTATTGAACACTATAATATAATTTTTTGTGAACCTCACATAATTCCTGTTTTGGAGTCCTAAAAATAGCCAACTAACTGCGATCAACTTGGATGTAGCGCTCGCCAGCCGGTACCGCGGCACCGCTCACTATTACGCTTGCTCAGCTCGCGCATGGTTGGTCAAAGGACCAACCTAACCTAACCCTTTTGACACAATTATTAAAAAAATATGCATTAAAGAAGCGCAAAATGTTTTAGAGGTTCATTAATTTAAAAAAAGTGTTCATCATTAGAAAGTCAAAGAGTTTTTAGAGGATCAGTTAAATAGTTTTTACTTGCTGTTGCCCGCGACTTTGTCTGCGATCCAGGATGAAAAGTAGCCTATGTAGTAGCCTTCTCCAGGTCATGGTGTATCCATGAGCCAAATTTCATCCAAATCAGTTCAGCCGTTTTAGCGTGAAAGCGTAACAAACAAACAAACACACTTTCTCATTTATAATATTAGTTAGGATTAGGATATCGGATGGGCCAACCTGGACTTAAAAATCCTAAGGCACCAAACGCCTGAGAAGAGAAGAAGTTTTTGCCCTGCAAAGTAATATTAAAAGACATTATTATAACATTAAATATAACGTTATTTACACACTTATTACATTACTGCGTGACAGAGCTTGGTATCGTTCGTTTAAATATATTTTATTCGTCCTTCTCTCGGCTCATTGCTTGGGGGCGCGTTTCTAAGAAAACTGGTCCTTTAGCTAATACGGCCATTTTCTTCAACAATAATAACGTAATTTTCCGTATGTATGTTTAATGTTACGCCACAATACACACAAGGGGTGCGCAGATTTTGTTATAATTTCTTCTTCTCAATAAACATTCTCTTTTTATTTCTTGAAATTCTATAACTTATAAAAAAGTTCGATCTGCCTAGCGTTTTCACAAATATGTTTAGGCCGGCTTCCAGTTTAACAGCATGCAGTTGAATACCAGTATCTTACATGAAGCGACTGCATAACTGACTTCCCTAACTCAGTGACTGGGTTAATACAAAACGCCTCGGTAAGACTGGTGGTCAGACTTTCGGGATTCAGACTACCCGTAACGACTATAAAAGATTTACGAATGATAACCGAGACCAACGACTTAACGCGTTTTCCGTAAATAAATAATAAATAGGTAAGTACTTTACAAAATAAAGTCGCGGACCAAGTAATAGAATGACACTTTTTTTTTTTTGCCGGTATTTTTGCACTCTCTTTCATCGTCTCTCTTTCCAGAGCTGCCAAGGACTAATCTTTATTAAAGGAGTCCAGTCTCATTCCGCCATCTCCATCCGGGCCTGCCGCGATGTCGTCTGGCATTATGCGGGACCCACTGGGTTGTAAGTTTGGCCCATTGACATGCGACAGATGTGTCAAACGCAATTCCATTTAAGCGTGGCAGCTTTCCGAGCGATATAAAACGCGATATTAATTATTATGTAATTAAAAATTATCATTAAACTAAACTTATTTGACGTGAAGTTAATTACCTTAGTAGCATCTGGTCAGTTCCACGGTAACTCAGTTTTATAAATAATTTGTGATTAGGTGATTACCGAATTATATTATAGATATTAAAAAAAGACTTTTGTATTTGAAAATATATGAAATGACATAGGGGTAGTCTCGTAATAGGTACCTACATCTATTTAGCAGAAATAAGAGAAATGTGAAACATCTAGGGAGATTATTAATACCTACACAATTTCATTCGTTTACAAATCATAGAGCTACGTCTTCTAAATCGCATTTAGGACTTTGTTACGATCTATACATACATGATTTTACTTTTTAATTTTATTCTTTGATTACTTTATTGGGGGTCGTGGCTCACTAATAACAGCCGCATGGAGTGATTCATCAGGTTAAGCTACGCTTTTCAGGGTTGCTCCGTGGATGCAAAGCACGTTGGTCCCGGCTGTCATTCGTGGATCTTTGACACTCGTTTCGGGTCGTCAGAAGCCTGGAAGTCTGACAAACAGTCTTACCAAGGGGTATCGTATTATCCAGTGACTGGGTTTTGGAGGTCAGATAGGCAGTCGCTCCATGTAAAATACTGGTATCCAGCTGCATTCAGTTAGACTGCAAGCCGACCACAACATGGTTAGAAAAAGGCTAGGCAGATTGATTGACTTTATTGTGATATAAAACAGTTACACATTACAACATAAGTGTGACGAAATAAAGTAACTAACACCAATATCCGAAATAATGGCTTACATATAGTTTAATGCGTGCGTTAATTTTACAGAAAATAAGTATTCGTACGTATTTTTGGAATGATATCTTTAGATGATATCGTCTTATCGCCAACCATCCATGACTCCAAAGGCGAGCCCTAGCCCAAGAAGGTTGTGATTGATCTTATTTTACACCTGAATGTAGAAGTTTGTAGTACAATGATACATTATTATTTAAGAAAAACAACGATTCGAAATCACGCCCTATTGGCAATACTAACAAGGATTCACAAAAACAAATTTAAACACAAAAACTTGACGGAGTTTTTCCTACACAACGTCGCGAAAGAACGCACATTGAAAACGCTACTACAAAAGAAGCGATTTAAGAAAAAAAACTCGTTTTTTTCGCAACTGAAAAAAACAACATGGAAACACGAGTGTCCTCGCTTGTTTGCGTCTAAACGAGGCTCCGGGAAAAAAATATACGAAGCCCTGTTTTTTCGCGGCCCCGTTTGCTAAAGCACACTGTTAACAGTCATTTGTTTCGTTTAGATTTAGACGAGTGCCTGAAGGATGCTCAGCCGAAAAAATCTTGTTAAATGTATTTCGTTAAAATAAGTTTGAGTTAGGAGCACTGTGCGCGTTGGAGTGAAGTGAAGTAGTTTTTTTGGATCGTTGACGAAGTTTCTGTGAGATATGTTTGGTGAAACTTATATTATTTTGATTAAAAAGTTTTTATTTTTCTTCTCTAGCCTTGATTTTTCTGTAAAGGCAAAATATCAACGCAGTTATCTTCATCCATAAAACTATCCTTACTGGAGACCTCGTTGTTGTAGTGGTGGCCAGCGGTACTGCGGAGCATGAGGTCATGGTCATGGGTCTGGCAAAGTGTTATTGAGTTTTTCTAACTGGAATTTTTCAGTAGTAGCCCGTAGTCCGTATTTGTGCCCGGTTGATGGCAATAGGCTCGCCCCCTATTACATGGGACTTAAAGAGGCGAAATGTGGTTTTACTAAAAGTTCACCTCTGCCCAACGCTTTGGGGAAACCAAGGCGTGATTATTATGTTTAAAAATATCGTCGAATAATATCACAACCGTAATCTTTATCCATAATTTATCCTCACTGAACATAAATCAGTATTAATCGTCTCCAAAACTACCAACGCTTAGCAATGTACAAAATAAACGTAACTAAACAGTTATACAGATAAAGCAACAGGCAATATAACACATAATTCTCCTTTATTAACTAATTTCTTCTTAGGTAATACTTTTGTTACTTAATTAAGAATACAACAGCTGGCTCTTACAAATGGTCTCAAGCTAATTATCAAAGATTTTCTGATTAAATAGACGAGTTTTGTCTTAGGACCAGACTTCTTTAATAATATTTTTCTCGTAAGTATCATAAGGTACTTTTGATGATTGAAATTGTAAGCGGTATCACAGATGAATACAGATGGTACACTCCGCCAAATCATTTGTATTAAAAGCGACTTTTGCTACGACACAATAAAGTGTAATTCAGATCGCACAGCGCTAATTGTTTGTTAATAACACTTTTGACCGCATTTTAGTCTGAATCAATAAAGATTAATAATTACCGACAGTTATATTCACCTAGAAGTTGCCTCTCTTACTATCGCGTAACTCTTAGATCTTCTGACTACGTTACGCTCACTGAATTGACTCGACAAGACGAGCTTGCCGCGTACTTGTAGCTTCATACCTAAAATGCGAAGTGAACCCTCTGTATTCATCTGTGGCGGTATCGAGGTGTAGAAGCCACTAATTGGTCTCCAGTGATCGGTAAGATCGATCGCGATAAAAGTTTTAGGATTCGAATTGCGTACAAAAGGACCAACTTTTTTTCAGTAAGTAATTTGAAGGTCAGAATGATTAGTTCAAAGTTGTCTAACTCCTGAAAGTATCTTCTATTAGCTACACTATTGGAATAACAATGACACCATTTTACACACCCTATAAACGTCTTTCAGCGTCACATCCAAGTGTCATACACTTTTTGATTCCCTAAAGTGGCTCAGATATCAGCCATCTTATAAAAGCATCTATATTTCTCAATTCCCTGAGGAAAAACAGCGATCTATATCTATGTACATAATAAAATGTAATGGCGTCATATTGATCGTATATAAGATGGTGTATGAAGCGATTTTCCTCCAGTTTACTCGGAGACAATGGTAGAAGCTGCCATTTTAAATCGAGCGTGCGTTATTGCAAGATTGTTATGCTATAAGACGTTTGAAGACGCAGTTTGTCTAAGTATTGCTTCATACCTTATCTAAGAACACTCAAGCCGTAAATGTAACTACTTAAATAACTATTGTTCTTTAATACTTAGTAAACAAACATTACAACCGATAACAATACATAAGTAAAGAATTCAGGACTTGAAGGGCTAGATTTTGTTAAGCCAAACTAAACTAATGCTGAAACCCACCCACCTAAGTGCCTATTAATTTTGATGACTTACAAAACTGTGACAAATCGTGTTTTCCTCACAAAAATAAAATACCAACTCCTATTTATTCAAGAGGCTCGAACGGGCACGCAGAACCACAAAACTAAGGGCCCCGAAATTCCGACAGAAACTCTCTTCAAGGACACACCCCATTGCCCTTCATATCTTCAACTCTTCCACAGCTAAAGGACCATTACCGTCTCGCAGCAGCCCTTTACAAGCGCAAATATTATTTTTATTTTCATTTAATTGTGGGCCGTACCCCGTTGTTGCCGAAAGTTCTCGTAACGACTGAACTTGCAAACGGTCTCCCGACACTTAAGTTGATTTAAGTAATTTCACAGTCGCCTTGTGAATTTGGAATGCGACGGACGTCGATGTGGTGATAAAAAGTGGCTTGGAACCTTGTTACTTTGAGTGGAATTTGCATTGTTTTGGGCTTTGGGGATAGTGGTTTCTTTGAGTTAAGCTGTTGAGTACTTGAGTCTTCTACCATACTAATCCTAACTGTAATATTAAAAGCGAAAGTGAGTTTGTTTGTTTGTTACGCTTTCACGCTAAAACGGCTGAACGGATTTGGATGAAATTTGACACATGGATAGACCATGACCACATGATCTAGGTTAGGGCATAAGATATTTTTTTTCCTGATATTTTTGCGGGGTCAAGACTTATAAAGGTGAAACCGCGGGGCGCAGCTGCCCGTGACTTCGTCTGTGTGAAAGTTGATTTTGCATACCTTCCTCAAGAATTGGGCTATCCTATTGAATGCAAAAAGAATTTTTCAAATCCAGCTGGTAGTTCCGGAGATTACCAAATACTTAAAAACCTACAAACAAACAAATTTTACGACTTTATAATATTAGTATAAAGATGTGAGAGTGACTGTTACTTTTTCGCGGTTGATCGTTCACATGGGATAATTTCCGACTTCCACGTAGGCATAGCTTCGGTTAAAAGCTAGTCATTAAATCAGTCTGAAGTCATCTTTTGCTGGGCAGAGGCCTTTCCCGTAATTATCATTAAAATGATTGATTCAGTAGCAATTATTGTCACCAGCTCGGCCCATATTGCCGAAGTTAAGTAAATCCCTTATAGAATCTATGCAGTTACGAACTATCTGTCCCGCAGCAACGATCAACTCCTATTCGGATCTAAACACCAAATTAATAATACAACAACTGCCCCACAGGGTACATTGAACTCCAAATAGCTTGTAACTTCTATCTCAACTTACCCCACGAGGACAACAAGCTCCCTAATTGAGGACATACCTCCGAGGTCCCTTTAAAACTAAGTTTAGACATGTCTCTTAATAATCCAGGGAAATTCAAATATATAATTTAACGCTTCGAATAATTCTGTAATTAAAGTTTATTTGCAATAGAGAAATAAGTTGTGCTCCTGGAGTGAACTTTATTTCTTGGTCTCTAGGGCAGCCAGAAGTTGATCTTGAATTGTTTATGAGTTTGGATTTAGCCGTTTCGTGTAACTGCCATGTGGTCACCTTGAGGGTTGTAAAAGAGTTTGTAATTATTTCAGTACTAAGGATAGTATTCATTATCATCCTTTGTCATATTAATATTGCTCTTAGAAAGTATAACATAACATAACATTACGCCTGTATTTCTCTAAGGGTTAGGCAGAGCTGTAGCTATAATCCCCCTCATGTTGTCAGTTATGTTTTAAGTCCCATGTAAAGGGCGCAAGCCTATTGCCAACGGCCGGGCTACGATCCAGACTCCGAGCTGATACGATGAAAAATAACAAAAATATTTTGCCTGATCGGGGAATCGAACCTAGGACCTCAGGCTCAGCAGTAGCGCTTGCGACCACTAGACCAACGGGGCAGGAGAATAAAAGGAATTAGCTGCAAAATTAAGATACATTTTTGTCGCAACAAAATATTATTCAAGGACAGTGATACGAGTATCACTCATCATTGAGTTAATTCAAGGCTACCAAGGTTCATTCGCCAAAAAAATCAACACCAGAAGAATACACCTTATAACTATAAAAACAGAAAACAATGATTATAATGCCAAAAGGGCCGCATAATGTCAGATGACAACAAACAGTGCCACCTGACGCTGATTTTCAGCTGCAACCCACGAGAGCCATACGCTAGAATAATAAACATAGGGAAGTGAGTGTCCGTTTTAATAAATTAAGAGTACTACTATTACTACTACTTAGCTCAGCCTTCCGCAGCCTTCTGCTCCCGAGGCTGTGCAAAGACGTGGCAAAAGAAAAAATGTTTATTTGGTCATTCGTCTTTAGCTACGTCACCCTGGTGGTTGGTCCTTCTAGCCAGAGCGCGCCGCCAATTTAGTTTGCTTAATCTTCAAGCTATGTCAGTAACACCGGTTCGGTTCAATAATTTTGTGGCGGCATCTACAACGCCACATGCGAACTACGCATCACACTGGTGTCACGTAAAATCCTGCATCGCGCAAGCAAAGTTCGATAAGCGACTAGCATATATAAAACGTCCCGACATCAATAGCCCCATAGATTATATTCTAGAGTAGCCCACCAGACACAACATCCGTCTGGCCCTACCTTTTCTATGGAGGAAGACTGGACTTTACACCCTGTTGCTCATCCTCACTAATTTTATAAATGCGAAAGTGAGTTTGTTTGTTTGTTTGTTATGGTTTCACGCTAAAACAGCTAAACAGACTTGGATGAAATTTGGCACAAGGGTAGATCATGACCTGGATTAGGATATAGGATACTTTTTATTGCGATATTCCCACGGGATCGAGACTTACGCGGGGGAAACCGCGGGGCGTAGGTAGTACCTCTATAATTTCATCACAGTTTCATAGGAAACTGATGAAATCAGCGGATCACCATTATTTTGGATAACACAGGGTTGATTAATCAAAATCTAGTCCCAATAAAGGGGACAGGCCATACCATTAATTCCGATTCGAAATAAAGCATCTCTCTATCGCACAAAAGTCGAATTAACACGAACATTAAAATTCAAATAATTGCGTGCCGTACTTTATCAAAACGAATGGATGCGAGGAGCTAATTTATATTTCATCCCTCCGGATGAAAAACACGTCGAATTTCCCTTTAAAAATATACATGTTACATGTTTAAGAATCATTTGTGAAGAGCTTTATACATATTTGACTGGCTTTCCCTGAGGTAATCAATTTTTACCGAGTGTGCTGAAAAAGGATGGGTACTGGATTATGAATTAGGTATTATGTTTATTGTTTTGTTTACATATTTGTCGTAATGTTTAGAATGGTATGTAAAATAAAATAGAATAGAATCAATATTAGAATATTTCTTATGTACACCTAGGGTTGCCATTTTTTTATATCAAGTGTATATTTACGAAGTTATCGCCAGTAAAAATATAATAGATGGCGAAAAAATATAGTAGGTATGTTCCAAAAACATTTTAATTCTTTAACTATATTGCATATTTTTGGTACTATAAACCTTAACTAACAGATTTTTTTTTTGTCATTCCTTCTTAATATCTCTAAACTAAAAAAAAATTGAGTCTAAATTAAGGTTACAAAATACCATGAATTCAGCTTTTATGATTATTAAAAAATTTAACAGACATGATGAATACCTAACTATAAATTTACGAATACTTAAATTATAATTATTGACATTATTTATAAATCTAAACAATAAATTGATGAACTGTCTTGAGATATAATCTAATAAACTAATTTAATATATTTTATAATGTTAATGTGCCTAATTAATAAAGTTCAGTTCAAAGTTTAGTTCATATAGACTGTTTTTGACTGACTAGACTGTTTTTATTTTGAATATGATGTGTGTGACTAATGACATTGATGTAATTTCATGATAATTATTGAAGCATGTACTAGTAAATATTTTCACGGCTGTTAAGTTGAATATAGTGAGACTAAAATAATTTTACCATGTTATTATATAAGTACCTATATTCTGGAAAATAAATAAATTTCATTTCATTTCATGAAATTAATACTGGTCCTATTGCGATCATTTCGCAATTTCAGATTGAAAAAAAAAAAAAAGAAAAGTTTTTCGCCTGCTATATATTTTTTTTACAAATATAGTAGGCCTCTTATATAAAGTATCCTACTGGATACTATATTATATAGTAGGGTTGGCAACCCTATGTACACCATACAAATTACAGATATGAATGTAGAAATTTAAACATAGGGTGACACGATGGGCTCTTATCGTTAAACACGATCTTTTACAGACAACCTTTGGATGGATTTAAAGGGCGAAGGAGAGCCAATACTGCAAGTAGTCTGTTGTGTAATATTTACATGTGCTAAAATAATATAAAGCAATAACTGCTATGTATCAATGCGTCAAGCAATATCATATTTGCCGTCTTATAGGACAAGTAATAAGTATAATTAACAAAAAAAATTGGAAGAGAAACGGCTAAGTGCCAAAGTTGTCAAGCCTTTGATCAACTGGCACAGTTATAATTTGCGACTGCCCCTTTTATCTACATATTTGTCGCATGCGCTACTGCTGAGCTTCAGGTACTGGGTGCTATCGATCAGGAATTTCTCAGTAGCAGCCCGGAGTGTCAATTTGAACCCGTTTGATGGCAATAGTGTCGCCACCTATTACATGGGAATTCAACATAACTGGCGAAATGTGGGTGTACTATAGGTCCACCTCTGCCCAATCCTTCGTGATGTTCTGTTAGGTAAAAATACCTTTAAAAATGTTCTAATTTCTCATTAGTCCCAGAAGTACCTATGAACGTAAACGCCATCAAGCCTTTACTTCGAAATTCTAAGGTGTCCACGTCAACTGATCCTTTTCATTATTTCCTTACCAAATATTTTTCCAATCAGTATTAAAGCTTGATCAGCAGTCCAAACCCTCCCATAAAGGTATTAAGCCCACGATTGAAACAACAGCTTCAAGATATTCAAATAATCTTTGCCAATAACCAAATATTGTTTACCTGAACCAATCTATCAGGGGTTTCCACAAGAGATCTTTTCATAATAAATCCGAATCCCCTTTGTGTGCAAAACTTATTCTTCTCGGCTTGGTTTTAATAAAATTTCAAGACAAACTGGCTGTTAGAATATTCCTGTAATATCTGAACGATAAACAGATGCTTATTGGACGAGAAAAACTCATAACTTTCAACTATGCAGCGGTTTTGCTTGGGTCTTTTGAAAAAGAAGTGTTATCGTTCATGTTTTGCATTTGTTCTTTTTAATTTCTCGGGTGTTTTTTTCCGACTACGATTAAAAACATAGAACATAATAAAACGTTTCATTTTGTAACTGGAAATGATGAAAATTCTTCCCTTGTATTTAATCGAAAATAACTCATGCAGAGGTAAAACATTTTGTCAGGCAGTAAGGTGGGCAGCAAGACTGTCTGACAAAGATATACCAGACCTGGGTACATTAAATTTTTTCCACTCATCTAAAAGGCTATTAAAAATTCAAAAAAACGTGACTTCTACCAACCCGCACTTTATGGTTCAACCTCCCTTTCGAAGGGTCCGGGGTCAGGCAAAGTTTTATCGGGGTTTTTCCATTTGGAATTTCTTAGTAAAAGCCCGGAGTTTGGAAGTTGGCGGTGTGATAACCCCGTGCCTTGGAAAGCACGTCCAGACAACGGGTGTTGTCCGGTCGTGTCGGATTGCCGTCCCATAGGACTATGAGAGTGAGGGAACAGAGAGTACACCTGTGTCTGCGCACACACTTGTGCACTAACATAACATAACATATTTCCTGCGCCGAAGGCTAGCATCCGCTGAACTTGGTCGCCATGGCCGAAATTTGGAGGACTATTTATTCTTTAATAATATCTACTGAACTAATGACTCATCACGGAATTTGGGATCCCGAGGGATTATTTAGCACGAAAACTTCAAACAGCATTTCAGAGACATTATCTTCCAAATAATCTTGTCCATTGGACTCATCAAAGAGGGTCAAACGTAGTAAAGGCACGGGACGCCGTAAAGATAAGGCGGTCTTTTGTGCCGCGACTGATAACACTGTGACGTTGATGCCGTGACCCTCTGGCTAATTACAGACCTTGACACTGTCGGTGTGTGGCTTTTAGAGTTGCTTTTTGTGTATCTTTCAGTTAGTCTATGAATAGCTGGTGTATCTGCAGTCACATAAGCCAGCTAGGTGATGCAAATCAAAGCCATGTGGTTTAATGCTTAATGCGTTGGCAATTTGATTTTCGGCCTCTATTTGTTTTGTTATTAGGTGGCATATTCAGCCTATAATGTTCCCACTGCTGGGACATAGGCCTTCTCTCTGTGAGAGGGAGTGGGTCATAGGCCCAGAGCGGGTTGGTGGATGTTACATGTCTTTGAATTTTCCAGTTTCCTCACGATGTTTTCCTTCGCCGTTTTGAGAGCAATGGTGATGAAAATATTTTTTTACATGAAGTAAATTGCCTGCGAGCCCATGACCTACGCCACTTACAACTCGTAAGTCGCGGCCATTACCACTAGGCCACCACCGCTTTATATAGTATACATATATTTCGTGTGCTACAATATTCTGTATAGCTAATCATGAGGTCATTATATCAAAACCAGACTGTAACAACTTTATACCATGTTTAAGGCAAATAAAAACTTATCTTATCTCCAAAGGAAGAGCACAACACAAACGGGCCATCCTAAACACTTATCGCCATTACTAATTTCATTTGCAACGGTATAATATAGTTATTTCGGCATTAATTTAATTAAGACCTCTGCAAGCTCTCCCTTTAATTTAACGAACTCATTTAAATGGTTTATTTATTTATCTGTTATAACGAGGACTGTTTTAAGCTTCTTATGACGAGGAAGTAGCTCCTCATTACTGTTGGTACAAAAGACTGGGCTGGATAAATATTTTAGAGGTATGAGGAACAGAAAGGGAGGTTCCTCCGACCAGGCGGGTGTCGTGTCTGGCGGGCAACTGCCCAACGATTGATGTCGGGGAAATTATATACATACGGTGTTCGCGCGGTAAACTCTAATTTCGCGATGCAGGATTTGTGTGACGTCAGGATTTTTGTGTGACGTCAGGTCTTTGATGCGAACTTCGCATGTGACGATGTAGATGCCGCCACAATATTTTTAATAAATCATTGTTGTTGCTTTGAGTTTGAGTGTTTGTATCAAAAATCAATCTGCGTATCCATTTCCAGCCCAGCAGGAAATACCAGTATTTTACATGATAGCCGGGACGATTTTGCGTGTTTTCCGAGGCACAGAGGGGCTCGATATGAAATAGATGGTCACCCAACCACGTACTGACTGCGGAAAGCGTAGATTAGCCTTTGATCGAACCGTGCGGCTGTTATAATGTAGCCACGAGCCCCTCCTCTTTGTATATGTATAAAAAAATAACAAAATAATGTCTTTAGTTCGGGGCGAATGTTGCAAAAATTTGAAACACAGGTAAAAATAAACTTATTTTTGCCCGTTTTTATCTTCGCTAAGTGACACTTAAATGCATCCCTAACTAAAAGTTGGACTTTTAACTCTCAGCGCTGAACCTAGCGTTGAAAATCCAACATGGCATGGGCATAAGTCTGTTTATTTGTCACTGTCAAATTGAATTGACATAGTGTCAGTGAAATAGCAGGTGTATTGTAACTTTGACTTTTTAGCAACACATTGGAAAACTCTATAATAATGTCAAAATATAAAAAGTATAAATATAAAAAGTTTTATTGATTCGTGTTATAATATTTAGGTATTACACTGGATCCCGCTCTAGGATATCCTGTATTGCAGGATCCAGTCTCTTTCGACAGATAACAAGAATTTTGAAGATAGGGTAACAAATGCACCGGTTTCAGTAAGATAATAAATCACGGTTAGGACTTAAAGGTGACCAAATGTATGTGTGAGTGTGAACTTGATGAGTGTATGTATGCATGTGATGAGTGTTAGTGAGTATGAGATGATGAATACTTTAATATTTGAAAGATATTTTTTTTTTCGTTTCAGCATATTTAAGCCCAAACAGCCAATCTTGAACCTGTTTTTTGCACCCAAACGATGTAACTCTAGTGTGTGTCAGTCTGTCTGTCATCGAAGATTTTCTCCGTAATAATTATTTTAACACTATATAAACACTGCCTCGTCGGTCTAGTGGTCGCAAGCGCTACTGCTGAGCACGGAGTCCCGGGTTCGAGTCCCAGGTCGGGCAAAGTGTTATCGGGTTTTTCTAGCTATAATTTCCCAGTAGTAGCCCGGAGTCTGGTTTTGTGCCCTGTTGATGGCATTAAGCTCGCCCCCTATTACATGGGACTTAAACATAACTGGCGAACTGTGGGTGTACTATAGGTACACCTCTGCCTTACTGTTTGGGGAATATGAGCGTGATGTTATAGTATGTTAATTTCTGTTTATCTACTATTCATCAAGTGAGATTTTTCGCCTATTTTCCCATATAATAATAACCAGATTAGCGGTCACCGACATTTGATCAATATCTTGACAGAGTAACGAGCTTATTATATTAACTAAGCAAGCGTGCACTTTGCTAGTATGTACTTAACACCCCTCCCCCAATTAAGAGGTATTAAGGCACTACCCCTGTACACCCCTAGTTTTAGCTCACTAAATTAATTTCAGCTCCAATTTACATAGAAGCGTCCTTTTACGACGTGTGCACTTTGTGAAATGTGTCCTTCAGTCTGGCGTTTTGTCGGTCAATCACCAGCGTTTTCTTGGCTTGTTGCCCCGTTTCTGAGGTCCTCAGATATGCTCTCTAAGGCTATTGATTCGACAAGTTATCTACTAAACTTTGGCTTAGTATTTTAGGAAATTTGGCTTTTTTTAATACTGAGTGTTCAAAAACACATTTTTATTTTTATTTTTATATATAGATAGTTTCATAGATATCAATTCCACAATTGAATAGATTAACTCCTTTTAAGAATATTTTCAGAAACCGCTATTTGTACGACAACACTTTAAGAGCGCTTACCCTTAAAGTTGGCAACGTCGCAAATAGCTGTCATAAATATTTACCTGTTTATTTTTTTGGCATTATAACTGTGTGGAAATAAGAAATATGGCTAACTAGTCAACTAAAATATTGATTATGAAATGCAATAATTAATATCATAGCATCGAATATTTAGTTATTTATATGTAGTATTAGTTATATGTAAAAAAAGTATTTGGAAACTTTCCAAATGCTTATTTTACACCTAAAACGATTACAATATCAAATTAGCTGTTTTAAATGCAATTTATTATTAATATTCTAGTTCGTTAGTTAGCCACATTTCATATTTCCACACAGTAATATTGCCAAATTAATCAAAACAGCGAAATATTTGACCTCTATTTGCGAAGTTGCCCATTTTCAGAATAAACGCTCTTTTAAACTTCGTATAACTAATGACAGTCCCAGTCTACACACAAAAATTTTATAAAATATTTATATCCAATGGTTTAGTCACTATCTAGTCAAGGATCGTCAAAACCTATAGACGGCCTTCCACTATTATTTAGTTTGCTTGAAAAATCTTTTATGGTTATTCGACGATATGTATTATTTAACAATTACAAATAAATACTCTAACACTGTAGTAAAGAAAGCTTAAAAAAAAAATGTCGTATTGTTGTCTCCACAGTATATTAAGAGAACAACGATCGTTTGAGCTAGCATCTGCATTGGAAATTTTGGTTATTCATCATGTGAGCATTTTATTCCTATGCTTGTTACTTGCAACTTGTATCTACATACTTGCATGGTTCAGGTAACGAAGAAGCAAATTGTGCGCAAGTATTACTCAATTTACCTTCGGTTTCCACCTATATTATGATCTTCCACTGCTAGACATAGGCCTCTCTCAGGCTGCGCCACAATACCCTCTCCTCCATCCTCCGCATCCGGTCTCTCCCAGCCACCTTTTTGAGGTCTTCGGCCCATCTAGTTGGGGAGCGTCCCACACTACGCTTGCCCATTTGCACCCTCCATCCACACAATAAGCATAACGGACAGTCCTCTGTGCGGGGCGTGCGTTGAAGCTGAGGTAACCGTCGCACACGTGGTCTTTGAATGCACAGGCGTCACCCAGATTAGAACAGAAACCCTCGGGTCACCCAGATCTTACACAGATGTTCTGAACAGGCCAGGAGATTTAATTTACTTCTGGAGGGAGGTGGACCAGTTGGAATAAGCACCAAACGATCGCCATGGCCCACGCACAATGGTCCACCTGAAGGACTAAGTGCGGAAACCAAACCCTAGAACGCGGTCTCCACTTCTGGACTCCAGGATCTTCTGTATTGTGATCATACACTACCACAGTTATTTTCTTACATTACCTTCTTCTACCAATAATAGCAGAGCTGGGCATGTGGCACGCAAGCTGATTCTGTTCGATAACAATAAAAAATCTATTGTGTCTCGTTAGTGCCAGTTGGGGGATAACAAAAATAAATAACCTTCGTTTATTTTCAGCAAGACTTTCCATTCAGGACCAATCAGGGTCACAGCATTTACGGATTAACTTGCCAGCATTTTAAAGGAGAAAACTTCGGAGGTCTAAACAATTTCATACTTATCACGAAGCGAGAGGCGTGACCCTACTTATAGGCTATCTTATCAAGAGGCTCTTCGCTAATAAAATTGTCTAAGCTTGTGAAAATCAATGGGTCCTTACGCTAGGGATGCTTGTTTAAAAATTGACGCGGATATTTTTATGAACGGATATTTTTTTTTGAACTTGCTGCGGATATTTATTTGATTCGTCTTTTTTAAGGCTATGTTGGGGAAGGGAAGTTTTGAGTATGAATGTGGATGGCTGTAGAGTAGGCGAAGACCAAAGATACGATGGATTCATTGTCTGAAAGATAATATGGCTAGAAAGGTGGTGACTACCGAGATGACGACTAATAGATAAGTATGGAAGGAAAAGACATGCCGCAATGCGTCGACCATAAATAAATTAGGATAAATGCAGGATAATTATGACTATGTCGGGAAAGGCTTTTATTGTTATCAGTTTTACAAAAACAGCGGTTACTGCAATGACTGTCATCAGTATTTTTATCACAATAACAACTACCCGTGGAGTCTAATCGTCAAGGCATGGAAGAGTCAATGTAATAAGGAATGGTCACCCATTATCGATTGATTCAAACTGAACTCAAACTCAAAGCATTTATTTTAATTAAACCAATTACAGGCTCTTTTGAATTGTCAAGGGGTCGGTCGGATACTCAAATATTCTCGCATGAGAATGGTTTTCATATGAAATTGTATATGTTAAGTGACATCGTATTAGTTTAAAATTGAGTCTCGTTCGTGCAATATATTTTGCATAAATGGAATCATATTTTGCGGTTCAAACGTTTTAGGAATATTGCTATTATGCATGTATTTGAAATTTTCAGCTCAAATATTATTATATTTTAGTTACAATCTGTGCTGTGTTTAATTTGTTATTTAGATCAAGTGTATAATTTTGCCAAACGAATATTCATTTGTGAACTAGAACTACTATTCCACTAAAAGACTGACACTTTAACAAACATTTTTATTAAATACACATTTTGTAAAACAAAAATCTTTATTTCGAATTAATGAAGGATAGAGAGACGTCACCAACCGTCAGCGCGACAGACGTCGTAACCTGGTGGCCAGTACATGTCAATTTTAAACGTTTTAAATAAAATCGCAATGACTAAAGAAAGAGTAAGGTTGTTTTTTTCAGAAATAAAAATATGAATTCATAAATGGAACAAAGAAAAATATCCGCACATAAGTTTCGGATATTATTAAGGTTGACATCCTTATTTCACCCATCTCACCTCGAGTGTATTTTTTAAGATATCTTCAAAGACTCAAGCGTGTAGTCCTAACAGTCACTTTAGAAAACAAATGAAATTTCACTTTAATTCCTATCAGATACAGTTCAAAATTGTTTGTGGAAACCTTTTTTTTAAAGAAAATTTCTTCGATTATTTTATGACGGTTCCTAAGTTTACTTTATTTATCTTTATTTGACAGATCAATGGTTTTAAAAGCCGCGTACTTGAACTTTTATCTTTTGTGCTAGTGGAATCAGGGGACTAGTTCTGAAGGGGGAAAATATAGATTTGGAAACTACATCATAGTATCGGAAATATTAGGGTTTCGTCCCCAATGGTGTTTTGAGGGATATCATGGCATACTTAACTACGAAGATAGAGTTTCCTGAAGGTTTTTGAAAAGGAAAAATGTCACGAAACAAAGAATAATAAAATTCGTGTCCATCTTCTTCTTTTCGTGTGGTTAGTGACTAATCTGATGTCAGAGTTTTAAAGCCGCCCATGGGCCTCTGACTTAGCTTCACATGCTGTTGAGAAATATCTCTCAGGCATGCCTGCCGGCTTTGCGAGTTTGTCCGAAAGGGATATCGCGACCCCGGCACACAGGCAGCGGAAGGAACACGGGTGGGTTTTAGTCAGTAAAAGACTGACACGCGAGAAGTTATTTGATAATTTACCAACATCAAAAAAAAAAAAAACAAAAAAGGCATGCTGGTTTTTCGACCCGTGCGGCTGTTTTATTTAGCCACGAGCTCCTCTTGAATCGTCATAAAAAAATATTAAATAATCACGTATTTTAAAAATGCTTTAAAAATAAAAGCAACTTCTCCTCGCTTTTGTATCACCCTTTCACCCCGATCATTGCAAAACAAGTAAATAAAGTCGTTTCTCGTCAAGTGGATGTGGGTTTACGTTCTCGTTTACGAGATAACTGCGAGAACGAGAAGGCGCGGGATGTGTTTTACGTGCGACCACGTTTAATATATATTTTTTTTATGTTAGGGTATGTGTTTATAGAGGGCTTGTAGGGATGACGTTTGGATTTGTTGAAAGGTCCAGGGTCTAAATGGGATGTCTCCATTGGTTATTGAACTGTCTAGCAATAATCGATGGTGTTGTTTTTGATAGTTTGTAGTTTTCTTTATCCGTTAATTTCAAGTGATAAGTATCTTATATCTTACAACGTGTAGATGGCAATGCGACAATGAATAAAATCACTGACAGCTCTAATCATCCTATGCGGATTATTTTGGACTTATCAAATAAATTCTAATATCGAAATTAAAAAAGTGTTTTTAGGGTTCCGTACGTCCAACAGAAAAAACGGAACCCTTATGGGATCACTCTTGTGTCTGTCTGTCTGTCCGTCTGTCATAGCCAATTTGCTCCGAGTCTAATGGACCAATAGAATTTAAATTTGGTACACATAGGAATTTCTGTGACCCAAACACTGACGTGTAACGTAAATAAATCAATTCTGAATATGGAGGTCACTTTTGGGAGGCACAGAAGAAAATAAAAATAAACATTTGCAAACTGTACTACTGTGAGGGTCTCCAACATTGTTTTATTATAATTTTAAAATAAATAGTTTTATAGTTATTTAAGAAAACTGATGAAAATTGATCCCTCCCTTATCTCCGAAACAATTGAGCCAAAAATTTTGAAAAAAATAATGTCAATAGTTCTGTACTTATAGATTACAGGAAAATCTATAAGAAGTCTATGGTTTCAAAATAACATGGAAACTCTCTCAATATTGTGCGTACAAATTTACATTTGCAGTTGGAATGTATGGCGAACATGTTTTCAACTACAATGTTAAGTTTGTTCTTGGGATAATTACTCCCAACTATGGAACCCTTCATTGTTAGTGGTCCAACACGCACTTGCCGGTGTTTTTTCAAACAACTTAAATATTAGTGATGGGCCGATTGTGGATTTTGCCAATCTTTGACTAGCTATAGTGACTAAACTGTTGGATATAATTTCGTATGCAGACTTGGAATGGTATAAGATGTACGCAGTTTAATTTAATGTCGTCTTACCTTGTATATGATCTATGACGTTCTTCTATTGTATTAGTAGCAGTTTGGAGTATAGATTTGTGCCAGGTTTTTGGCTAAATCTTCACCCTCTGTTAGGTATACTTTACTTTATACCTCGACTACACCCTTTTGGAAAATATGTGGGTGTGCTGTCCTTCAAAATGCAACTATTACACAATTTATTATTTGCAACTTTTCAATGCGTGCCTTTTTTATCTTGCTTTCTACTCAGCCATTTTATTTTGCAGAATTCTATGGTTAGAAACTGCCAACCCTATAAAAAGTTCATTCTGTATAGGTGTCGACGACCATTTTGTTTTATTCTCCGTTTTACGAGCGCTCCTGTGGTTTAACATTCGAAAATCTATAATTTATGTCGAAGGTCCTTGTGTTTGCATTTTATCCTGAAATGATAAAATATATACTTACGACTGCTTTGTTGGTTCAGTGTTCGCAAGTAAGAGGTCCTGGGTTCGATTCCCAGGTCGAGCAAAGTGTTATTGGGTTTTTCTATCGGGAATTTCTCAGTAGCTGCTCGGAGTTTGGATTTGTTCCCTTGATGGCAATAGGCTCGCCCCCTACAAGGGACTTAAACATTACTGGGTGGATGTGTATGTATTATAAGTTATAATACAATAGATGGATTTAAATCTTGTGTACAAGCAGATTTGCGTGCGAAATTGTAACCCTGACATAAGGAATGTGGATGAAAATTATCGTCGAAGACAGACATTCCTGTTTTTCACACGGCTTCATTACACAATATTGTTATCACTTATGAAATCGCCACATTGTAAGTACCTAGTGATTTGTAAATAAGCCGTGTCACAGTGTTTCATATTTCCATACAGTGATATTGCAAAATTAATTAAAACAGCGAAATATTTGACATTTATTCGCTACGTTGCCAACTTTCAGAATAAACGCTCATAAGGCGAAAGCATCAGGGTAGCCCAGAACATTAAAATTTTCTTACGTTTTCTGCAATTTGCACGTCAGTATTAAGTTGTACGAGTATGTTGATCTAAATATGATTCGCGGCCATATCAAATGTTTATTTATAAAATTAAAAAAAAAAATTGTGGTTATTCTATTGACAGATTTATTTTCCAATTTGCATGCCCAAACTGTAATGTGTATAAAATAATAGGGATGTTGACTGCGAAAATAAAAACTATTTAGTCCGTCAGATAATAACAATATATTAGACACGTATTTTTTGATTTGTCATATTAATAAAAAATGGTTTAGATAAAACGCATTAAAGTTGGGAAGTGGGGGCTCACAACGTCACAAGCCAGTATAAAATCTACTGCACCATGCCACATTTTAACGCATTGCCTACTCAATGTATTGCCGTAATCTTTTGATTACGTAAAGAAAGAAAAAATACGTGTCCATAATTTTTTAATAATCTACCTGACGGACATAAAAAAGTGTTAGTCCAGATCCCTGAAATGTGATGGCCTTGGAAATCGTGCGCTTGCAGCCCATTAGACAAAGACTGAAATTAAACATAGAGGAAATGCTCATGAATCATTTCTTTCTATACAATTTTTCTGCGGTCTCTACCCCCTTTTTCCATAAGTTTTTCCTAAAATTGGTCAACCAAACAAAACAAAAACCATTACAATAATTACTCGTCTCTTCACAATACCATATCCCACAAACTTCGTCACACACACACACACACACATCCTAACACAATATCGGTCGTCACGGACCACATTACAGTTTTATTGGAAAAGTTTCATCCATGCCGACGTGGGGACACCCACACTAGATAAAAATGCACGTAAGTTATACCTACCCTGTATATGAGATTGTTCGCCCCTGTTTTAGAGTCAAGGAGTTTAAATTGTGTTCGAATAAAATATTTTAAAGTTGAAGAGATTCAAAATATTTAGCGTCGTAGGATACCAATTTGTCGTATTACCCAGTCACTGGGTTGTGGAGGTCAGATAGGCAGTCGATCCATGTAAAATACCGGTATTCAGCTGCAGACCCTAACATAGTTGGGGAAAGGCTAGGCAGATTGATTGTAGGATATCAATTTGTCCAGTTGGTAGTTCAGACACTTTTCTTGCCTACTAGTTTGTGTCAGCACCCGGTATAACCATGCAGTATTTTACACAATACGACTGTCATTTGACCTGAAACTAGGCTTTATTTATCTCCAAAACTTGACAGGTTTTCCGGCTTCTACTCTAGTTTAGAAATAAACTACTAAGGAATAGCTATTAGGGAAGTTGACAAAAAAAAATTATGTCCGTCAGATAGATGAAAAAAAAAATTGGACACGTATTTTTTTCTTTTTTTACGTAATGAAAAGATTACGGCTATACATTGAGTTAAAATGTAGCACGACGTCACTCTCCGGTAGATTTTATACCTACCGACTTGTGACGTAGCGAGCCCTCCAAAACTTAAATGCATTTTATCTAAATAGTTTTTTATTAATATGATAAAGCAAAATATACGTATTTTTGCTTTACCAAATAATAAAAAAAAAAACCTATTTAGTCCGTCGACTAATTTGTTTTTTTTTCCTCAGTCATTATCCCATTTCCGGAACTGTAGTAAATAATAGTAGGAGACAGAAAACATCAAGTATACATGTATAGCTATGAAAAAGTAAAACTAGTAAGTCTTAAAGCTGTCTTCCAATAGAGATAAAAAACAAAAGAGAGAGTTAGAAACTTCCTTCTCGCTATCCCGTCATCTTTACCCGAGGTGCGCACAATCTCCGCCGATTAGCATATGCCCGATAAGTCGGAGGAACGAATATTTTAAGTGAAGAACAATTTTCTTTCGTTCACTTAGAATAAAGGTAGGGCGGTATAATGATATTGGTTTTTAAAATGTTTAGTGATGAAAGTGGGTTGTTTCGTTAATTAATCAGCATTAGGAATTGCTTAAAATTTCTATATTAGCACGCTTGGCAGTTGAATTGACACTGGTGAAGCGTGTTGGTGTTAAAAACCTATTTCTGTTCTAAATAGATCGTCTGTCACCTGTCTGCTGATGTCCTTTAGTAATGGCCGAGAGATTTGAAAAAATACGGACTTTGGCGCAAGTAATTTAACGCCATATTTGGCTTTCGATGACTCAGGGATGAATAAAATATGTATACGATATACTGGGTGGCCGGAATATCGATGCGAAAACTATTACCATGGATTCAGTACGTGAATCTGAACACCCCTGCGTTGAAATTTTTAGTTGGTTATAAAAAATAAAAAAAAAATAAATGTGGCACTCGAGGACTGCCGCGGTAAAGCTATTGCATAGCATATATTCAAAAATAAGAAGATAATATTGTTGATTTAAAATATTTTTTTAAAAAAATACCCCTATACCCCCCCCCCTAAATCGCAGAATTTACACAACCGTCAATGACGTCTGCCCTCACGCGTCTGCCCGCGTTCGGGTCGCGCACTCGGCGATCGCGCGTCATTGCCTATCCCGCCCCTCCACCCTCGTTCTGCGCGCCCGCCGTCGACTCATCGCAGGTCATTCTTATCGTTCTAACTTTTAAAATATTAGTCCAAATTACTTAGTGTAAAAGACAAATTTTATCTACATTAAATACCGAAAGCGATGAAGGTATTTATTTTGATACGAATTAACTAAATACTCTAAAATATGCAACTTAAAAAAAGTATTCAATTTAAATGTATTTATAGCTCACTATTTTGGCTATAATGGCTTCCACATAAAAGGTAGATATATGCTGTCGCGGACTTTTATTTAGAACTCTTTAAGACAAACAACCCCACAATACATTCTTTTCATGTAACTCCAGCGGTTTAGGCAGCGCACGCAAAGATAGATCTCAGAGGGCAGGATTTTTTCCGACTTACTGGATACTTATCGTTATATTATGGCTAAATCACATAAAATCTTTATAAATTGTAGCCTATGTGTTATTCTGATATATAAGCCACATTACTGTAAAGTTTCATTAAAATCCGTTCGGTAGTTTTTGCGTGAAAGAGTAACAAACATCCATCCATCCATCCTCACAAACTTTCGCGTCAGGTTTTTTTTTCGTTACGGAATTTCTACATTCGGTCGCCGCGCTCAGAGTCTCCGATAAAAGCTATGCAATAGCTTAAAAATAAACGGTGCATGCGGTCAGGTGCATTGCGATGTCATTATCAATTTTAGCCCATGGGTAATATTATCCTTCAGAAAATAATAATATGCAAAACACTAAATAAATATAAGACAATATTCTTTTTCAAATACAAAACGCTCCTTCAAATTCGCGTTTTTTTCACAAAACCTTGCTCCTAATTCTTCGCTTCACTCCCCAACCCAGTTTGCCAGCACATTACATTCGTTTGTAACTCAATATGTTGCCGGCACGTACCACACGTTTGTTAGGTGTCATGTGTACACGCGTGCTGTCACATCGGTATCAGCGGGTTGAGAGGTCGCGAGGGATCGATGTGCGGCGGATACCTGATAGAAAGCAATGGGACGAAAATACTGTGAATTTAAAGCTGATACATCGTAAGTTATAAAAATGTCTTGATTTTATCAACAACAATTAACTGCGCCACGCAGTTTCACTAACATGGAGATTCCTACAGGATCCGTATATTTTACTGGCATAAAAAGTGTCCTAAGTTGCTCGGGAATAGAGAAGCTTACTGTCATAGAAAGAAGGTCTGTATTCGGATCACTGTTTCCAGATACTACCTTTTCCAAACACACATGTTTGTGGTGTACAATAAAGTATAAAATTTCAATGTCGCGAAAAAAAAATCTGCTGTTCCCTTCATTATAACGAGCTATGCGAACATAAATGTATGGAACAGCTGATAATTTTTTCGCGATTTCATGTTTGGCCCCATAGTGACAGTTGTTCATAATGATGAGTAAAATGACCTCTTAAGAGGATGCAAACGAATTAAATTTCACATTGTATATCAATAAATAAACTCACAAACAAGTTTAATCTAGTAGGTATACGTTCAAGTAACTGTTTGGCAAGAACGGTGGTGATTGTGGCATTTTCCCTTTAAAGTTCGTTCTACGGTTTCCTAGAAGATCGGTAGCCACTACATAGCGTTTGCAATTTACCGGCGAATGACGTCACTGAAACATTATTAATGAAAGTAAGTTGGAGTGTTTTCCTAGAGAGCGTTTTTTGAAACTGACAATCAAACCCCGTAAACCATGCCATCATTTCTATGACAGCCGTCACTGTGGCCTATAAGTGGTGGCCACCGTTCTTTTAGGGAACCGTAGCTTTCAGTCGTGGTAGTTTAGGAGACAGTATGAATAGAGGCTTTATTTAAATCCTATCCGGCTATCCTGATTCATGTATCATAAACAATCTTAACCACAAACGCAAACGTCAAACATAAAGTTACGTTCATTTGTTTTGCATCTTAGCCCTTTCCCTGTCCGGTGATCAAAATGTCTGTTTGTCTATTGTGCCGAATGGCAACTCGGACAATGAGTTTGTTAAGAGAAATAAGGTACCATCGAAGAAGTTCATATCTAACCAGTTTGAAATCAAAATCCCGTGAACACGATGACCACATTTGTTACCGGCCCGGTTCTATGGCCGCCGAGCGCTGCAAGCAAGAATAGTCCTTACGGTGGTTAGTTATGAACTTCTTTGATGGTACTTAATTCAGGGTTTCTCAAACCAAGGAGTTAAGTTATCGCGTAAGTCATATCATTCACTCCCTTCCCTTTAATATCATTCTTCACACAATCCATTCATTTTTTCTTAGGCCTTCAAACTCAAACTCAAACTCAAAGCATTTATTTCAAATAAACCAATTACAGGCACTTTTGAATTGTCAAGGGGGTCGGTCAGTCAGAAAGATGAAGCTAGATGCCCATTCCAAAGCGTAGTAGGTACCTATGGAGAAGAACGGGCAAGAAACTCCACGGACACTCTTTTAAATCATAATATGGTTACAAAATTCCTCCTACAAATTCCTCTTCCTCTCACTCTCCATCCATTAATATAATAATATTCATTATTCTTTTTCTAACTTGTGCAAAGGCCTTTACTCACAATATAGGCGCCCATAAACGATCTATCTATCTATCTATAACAAAACATTCTCAAACCGAAGAACCTCACCGTTTCCCTAAGACTTAGCGGCGACACTCTTAATTATACCAATTACATAGAGTTTAGATTCAAACCGTAATCATTAATTATGTTAACGGCACCGCCGGACACATTTACGACACGATCCGATTCCGACAATACTTCGGGAAGCCATTCCGATTGTTAAGTAGTTATTGGGAGCTTTTTTTACCGAATTAATAGGAAAAATATTTGAGCGTAAAATGTTAGGAATTTCTGTGGTATGGGAATGAAAATGGTAGATAGATCTTCTTAAACGATTAGTGTATTTAAAGGTATCTAAAAGGCTGCGTTGTTGATCTTATCGTGGCAGTGCGAATACTAAGCAACTCGTCGAGATTCGATACCTAGGTCAAGATCTATTGGATTTTACCTTTAAGAATTTCCCAGTAGGTTGCAGCTCGGAGTTTGATTCGCGGCTAAGTCTGGATTTGTTTTCGGGTAATGGTAATAGGCTCGTATTATAATTATGGCGAGAAATATCATAATATCATGAAATGTAATAATACGTTTTTCTTCTACTTAACAAACACTTTTTGATTGGGTCGAAAGGTTCTAGAATGGCGACTGAGTACCGGACGACGTAGCGTCATCAAGGTGGACCGATGACTTGGTGGAGGCCGCAGGAATCTGCTGGATGTGAAAAGCACAGAACCAGAAGAAGTTGCGGTGCTTGGGGGAGGCCTATGTCCAGCAGTGGACGTAGGCCCGTTAATAATGATGACTTCACTTTTCTGACAGAAACTGCGTCCAAAGCAGCATAAAAATAAATGCAATCATTAGAAGAATAAGCACTTTTTCTAGATGCAATGCCAGGCTCAGTAGCAGTAAATGCAACACGCGTGCTATTAGCCCTTATTTAGAAGTATACTCAAGTAGCCCTAAGCATGTGTTACAAATGTGTTGATAGCATACTAGATATAGTGTAATATTTCGTGATTACTTTACAACTTAAGCTCAAGATAGATAAACTAAACTGTAAACTAAAAAAAAAAAACTAAAAACTTAAACTGTAAACACTGTTACTGTGTTTACTGTAAACTTTGCAAAATAAATTTATTCTTATTCTTATTCTTATAGATGGGCGGCGTTCTTACTGCAAAGAAACTGCCAAATTGCAGTTTGAATGCAGTCAATTATGTGTAGCAGTGACTTCATCTGCATTAGGCTTGTTGCTTGCTCAAACTTACATAGATCTGCATTGGCAATCGGTAATTTGGTTGTTGGTTACAATTGTCCGTTTTTCTCCATAAAGATCTACGTTTTGGATTGGGCAACTTTCTGACTAAATGGCCGACTCCTTGACAGTTCAAAAGTGCCTGAAAATGGTTTAATTGATATAAATGCTTCGAGTTTGAGTTTGAAATCATCAAGTACTCAAGTAGTGTTGGTTCGACCATAGGTTTTGACAATCAGCCGACCATAGTGTCTAAAAGGATATTATACAGGGTGTTTGGCGCATGGACCGACACAATTTTTTCAGGGATTTGGGAGGTCATTAGCTAGGTTCTACCCATACACCCTTTGTCCCTTTTTTTTTTTATAATTAATTTAGAAGTTGTAAAATTTCATTCATTAAATACAAAAATTTACTTTGGAAGCTTGTAAGGAATTTTCTTGAAACCAGTTGTATAAAACAAAGATGTTTTTAGATTTAAAGGACTTTGGAGAATGCAACAAAATTTGTTTTGTGTCACTACACCCACAAACAAAAAAGTTATTTCAAATTAAAGGACACATTTTGGGAATTTGTTTCATTTAAAAAAAATAATCATATGTGCTCATATGTAACCAACCGTGACATTTGGGACAAAGGGTGTATGGGTAGAACCTAGCTAATGACCTCCCAAATTCCTGAAAAAATTGTGTCGGTCCATGCGCCAAACACCCTGTATATTTGATTGAATTTTCGTTGGCAGACTGGGATCGTCATTAGTTAGAAATACAAAATTTAATTAAACTATTAGAATCAGGATCAGAATTAATTTATTTGTAAGAGCTGTTATATTGACGACCCCACCCTGTAGACTTAATGTTTGTTTATGAGCTGTTGAAATTGGTCGACCATAAAGAATGTCTGATTCTTTTATTTTGTATCGCAGTGCATTTTAGAAAAGCCAAAAGCGTTGGCTCTTTTAAGAAATAAAATACAATTTTCTCCAGAAATTTTATTTGACATACAGAATACTCTTCACCTTTCAATTGTTAAAGTATTGACATAAATGTGGTAACATTTTTCAGCGACGTTAGTTTAGTGGAAGTGCTCAATATATCCTTGCAGAACAATTGGTTCCGGACAATATAAATAACAGTACATCGCTCAAAGTGGTTGGGAGTTAGCGTTCTGGCGTTTGTGGTTGGGTCACAGTGAGAGATACAAGCGGTTTGTGATGAACCCAGCTTAATTCGGCAGCACCCTAATTGTTAGGGACCCAACTAAGGACTGAACTAAAATGCAATGGATTATATATTAATGGTCATGTTCGTGAATGGGCGCCGTCAGTAGGGACTGGTCATCTCTTAGCTGCCATGGCTTATTTTAATTTTTGAATTGTTTTTATCTTTTCATTACGGACTCTTTTTAGCGTGCACGTCTTTCTACATTGATCTCATATCTATAATTTCAACATGAATGATGTAACCAATATTTTGTAAGAATATTTTCATTTAAAACAGTGTCCGTGGAGTTTCTTGCCCGTTCTTCTCCTTATGAACCTACTACGCTTTGGAATGGGCAACTGGCTTCATCTTTCTGATTGATCGACCCCTTGACAATTCAAAAGTGCCTGTAATTGGTTTATTTGAAATAAATGGTTTGAGTTTGAGTTTATAATTTAAATAAACGTAATCCAAACTTAATACAATAATATCGATGTTGGTATGCGTATGGAGTGCGCGCGCGTGCCATCGTCAGAGATCGGTATAATAGCGAAGTGGTCCGAAGGCCCACGTCCCGCCCGCCGCCTTCCGCTGACTCACGGCAGCAGCCGAAGATCGGAGGTCGGAGGCACCCGAACACTAATTGCGTTATACAGTTTCAATCACAATCCAAAAGATTTCGAAGGAAAGCTAATCGATTGCTTCATATGTTTGAAAAATTCGTCTGCTAAACAACGTAAATACTTTAATGAATATTTTTGAATTGTCAAAACCCCGTAGCCGCAGGTCTCATCACAATAACTTTTGGTCAAAGTCAAAGTCAAAAAATTTATTTCAATTACGCACATAAAAGGCACTTTTGAACGTCAATTTTACAAAAAATAGAATTGATTCTAGTCGCCCCTTCCAAAAGGTAGTTTTCGTATGGAGAAGAATAGGCAAGAAACTCCACCGTTACTCTTTTAAAATGTTTTTACAATATATTGTATACATTAATTATATAATTATATGTGAATGTGGTTCAAACCTTGTTACGACACTGTCTTGAATTAACGGCGGCGCGACATTACGCACCAGCTGTCATTTACTTAAAACAGTAGTCCAGTTATTTACCGAAACTGATAAGACTGTCATAGGATGTTACATCATCAGCCTATAATGTTCCCACTGCTGGGACACAGGCCTCCTCTCTGTGAAAGGGACTGGGCCGTAATCCACCACGCGGATTCAGTACGGGTACGGGGGATGTCACATGTATGTCTTCGAGTTTTTGTTTCTATGACATTACCTCACGATATTTTCCTTCAAGACTGTCATAAGGCGTTTTTACGAGTATTACAATCTGGACTGAAGGTTTAGTACTTATCAAGACATCGAGACGTCTCATGCGTAAATACTGGTTTAATATTCAATTCTAAGCTCCTCAATCTTTTTCAATAATCATACCATTCTCTCAACAGTATTGTGCATTCCAAGTTCCCCTTGACCTCATTTGAATCCGCTGCCCGCTCTCCGTCCTCACTGCACCACACCCGACACTTTTATTGCAAAAGTTTGTACATCCTGACTGCCGGAATTCGCCCAGTAACTGCCAACTTTACCCATTTGTAGGATACAAATTCAAACTGTATGAATTGAAAAAAAGCGTTCCCTGACTCTTGATAATTGTGTGGCTCTCATCGTTTTCTTGTTTTTGCCAATTTATGGATCAACTTTGATGTACTGTTGTTTTTATTTGGAAGGTTGGGTTGTGGTAGGTTGTGTATTTTGAATTGGTTTTCGTCTTTTGTTTTTTCTGTAATGTCCCGGCCGCATCTGCGTCTATCGTGACAAAGTAATGCGTGCTAAAGCTTCGTATGTTTTGCTCGCTAAAAAGTTATTGCGCTAATGCGGTAGTCACATTAGCGGCTTCATAATTTAAACGAATTATTAGGCTATAATCCAAGATGGCTCTCTATTATTTCGACAGATCATTTACCCAATCCGGAAACGACAGTCGAAATGACCAACGCTTGTCCGATCACGCGCCATAGAAGGACTTACCTTATTGGTGATGTTCTTCAGAAAGCTCAGGTGCGGTAGTAGGTACTTGCAACCGGCGTATGACCAGATGCATGAAGTTAACGAAGCAACAGGAGTACGTAAGCATTGTAGCAGGTTTCGTTCTGTCGCTTCCGCGAATCCGTATGGGAAAAAGCTTACATTTATGTATGTATATATCCGCAATACAACAATCCTCTATTGAAAAGGGAGGATCCTCCAACCAGACGGGTGTCATGTCTGGCGGGAAATTGCCCAACAATTGATGTTGGATAGTCTTATATATGTATGTCGTTCGCGCGGTACACTCTAATTGCGCGATGCAGGATTTGTGTGACTTCAGATTTTTTGTGTGACGTCAGGTCTTTGATGCGTAGTGCACATGTGGCGATGTAGATGCCGCCACACACCTGCATGCCAGATTTTAATGAGTTTTAATCATCTTCTCTCGTATCATCACAAATTTCATCACAATTCATCTTCGCCAATATCTTATATATTAGGCAAAATATACACTTATACACTAAAAACAGTGATATTCACAATATGAACACCAGAAATAAGGACAAATTGCGAGCTCCATTTCACCGGGTTCATAAGATTCATAACTCATTTGTTGGACTTGGTATAACCTTTTATAGCAAGTTACCATTTTCTTTGCTAGATTTTTAATGCGTGAGCCAAAGTAAAATCCAACCTTTGTTCAAAGGCATACTATTCTATCAACGACTACTTAAACGATAAGAATGGTTGGTCGCTGTGATTAATTCAAGACAATGTTCATGTTCTTTCTCCAGAATTAGCTCACCTACTGACAGGTTATATGAGTTACATAATTGTTGTTTATTTTTGTTTGACTGTTTAAGTCAATTGATTTTTATTTTATTTTCATTTGTTATTGACATGACATTTTTTTTTTTGTTTATGAGTTGTATTGCAATTTATGGTTAGCTAGCGACCTTGACAATTGATAATATTTTTTTTTTTGCGTTATTGATTATTTATTTTTACTTCGATGGTCCGTTACAGTTTTATTAGCTATATGTAAGCGGGCACGCCCTTTATGCCTGGAAGCTTTTATTCCGGTATTAAGTTCTGTTTATGTTTAGAGTTTTTATTTTTGCTTGAGTATAGATTTCGATTATTTTGTTGATATATTGGCGTGTGCTAGCTGTCATTATGGCAAATAAATTTATTTACTGTTTTGTGTTGAGTAATATAAATTATTCTGCATACTATTGTATAGAACCAAGTTATTTTTTTTTCTAACTGAACAGAAAGCAGTGCTGCTGGAGAGTTTGTTGCGCCACTTCTTTTTCCCAGCTAAAGCACTAGGAAGTGGTGGGCGTTTTGGGGGACTGCCTTATGTAATTTTGACTTTCGAAAAGTGCTGATTCTCAGCCTAGTTTGAATAAATGACATTTGAATTTTGAATTTCATATGAAGCAATGGATGGTGCAATTTCCTTAAAAATCTTTTGAATTGTGATATAAAGTGTGTTATGAAATTGGGGTGCAGGTTATGCGGAATGTACATTTATGTATCGCTACTCGGAAAGTCTATTTTAATGCACCCATTCTCATAATAGAGTTCCATTTTAACCCGTGGATGTTAACGACCGTGTAGCATGAAGCTACTCATAATACCCGATATGAAAAGTTAACGATTCTTGACCTGTTAACAGGTGCGACAAGGCCCCGGTAGAAACATTAGTAGCTCATTTATTTACATTGTGTTTAAAGTGATCAAACGATTAGCCCCTCAACAGCGTTAGTAGAGGGAGGTGGATGGAGTTGGAAGAGTAGAGTAAAGGAACTCAAACTTAAAGCATTTATATTAATTAACCCAATTACAGGCACTTTTGAATTGGTCAGTTAGAAAGATGAAGCTAGGTAATAATATTATAATAAGTTTATTTCAATAAATGTTTACAATAATTTTCTAGTTACAAATTAATTAGACATCTGTAGCCGAACTAGGCGAAAGCCTGTAGTTCAGCTATCAGCGCCAAAAAAACCCCTTCATTTAATAGACACTTAAAAATTGCCATCAAGTAGAGATGTTAATTAACATTATGAAGATTCAATATAATAAAACAATGTGATGATAAATAATATAAAAGTTCGATAAATTAATAAAAAAAATTAAAAGAAGTATATTTAAATCATTAAGAAAAAAAGTAAAAATTCAGAAAAACACCAAAATAAAAATAAAAACATCATAATATATAGGGGGTGGGTTGTGTGAGGAATGATATTATGAAACAAAAGGGGGAAAATGATAACGTAGTGGCTGGCAGGGGAAAATGGAAAGGATAAGCATATTGCACGCACCCCATGAGATTGCTAGGGCAATAGGTTCGCCCTTTATTCTTATTTAGTAGGTATAGATATAAAATGTGAAATTTAATTCGTTTGCATCCTCTTAGGGGGTCATTGTACTCATCATTATGAACAACTTTCACTATGGGGCCAAGCCTGAAATCGCGAAAAAAAATCAGCTGCTCCATACATTTATGTTCGCATAGCTCGTTATAATTGGAAATGTGAAAGTAACTCTGTCTGTCTGTTACCTTTTCACGCCTTGACTGCTGAACGGATTTGGATGAAATTTGGCACACAAATAAAACATGACCTGGCTTCAGACATAGGATACATTTTATTCCGGTCGTACGTTCCCATGGGATAGTTTCCGACACCCTCGCGAGCGAAGTTACGAGCAAAAGCTAAACGTGCTAATAGACTTGAGCATTCACTTGTAACAGAACATCGAGCATTCGCTGTTTTTAAATTTATCGAACTGAAAAACGAACAGAGCCAAGCATAGAGCCAAACATCACTACGAACATTTTCACGAACATAGAATGTTCGTGAAAATGTTCGTAGTGATGTTTGAGATGCGAACGCTCTAGTCAATGCTCGTCAAAAAAATATTCTTCACGAAGATCTTGACAGTCGCGTGTGCGAAATGACGGCGAAACAATGTCAGAATGGCTCTGCTCGGAAAAAGCTCGAACCAAATTTACTGTCCTTTCGCTAGAATGTTTGCATGAACACTCGCTAGAATACTCGCTAAAACGCTCCCGATAATTTTTCTATAATAATTCGCTAGAATGCTCATTACAAATGAATGCTCGAGTCTATCAGCACCTGTATAAAACTGCCGAACTGTGGCTCTACTGTAAACCTTAATCTATCTCAACAGAGATTCCAGGTGCTGATGTTCAAATACCTCGAATCAAAGCCTCCATTGTTTAACCTTTTTCCACAGTGAAGTGTTGGACTATCGCTATTTATAACTCGCTTGCCATGTGACCTCGATAGAGATCGATCGCGTTGGCCGTTTACCCTAATAATAGAAGAAAATTTGAGGGAAAACGGAAAAATGAATTAAGGGCTAGAAAAATCGACTGTGCTATGTTTTGTATAGGTACCTATGTCTTCCCTTAGAGTGTGTCCTTGGAGTTTCTCGCCCGTTCTTCTCCATAGAGATCTACGTTTTGGAATGGGCAACTAGCTTCAACTTTCTGACTAACTGACCGACACTTTGACATTTTAAAAGTGCCTGTAAATGTTTTCATTGAAATAAATGCTTTGAGTTTGAGTTTTGTGAAAATCATGATTATGGTTGATAGAAAATTGACCCTTAACGTCATAGTATAATCAAAAGTAAAGGCGGAGCTGTTCCTTGTCAGTGTTCACTCCAGCAGGTCAATAAAGGCAAGCCAGAGATGAGGAACAAGATCTCACCCGGGAGATAGGGTCCGTAGAGTCACTACTGCCCAACAGCTCGCCACATGCTGCCCAGCGGATGTCTGTATCTCTTTTGGTCTGGCTCCTCAGCCTAGACCTGTACCGGCAAAGTAAACTCTACCGGCACAGACCTAAATTTCGGAGCGCGCAAGCCCCACCACGACGTTAACGTAGAGATATGGCGGTGGGGTTATTATTATTATATTATAGAAACAACCTTATTTTTGGTGTTTTTAGCATAAGTAGCCCACTAAAACTTTAGAGGCATTTTTTCGTAACCCAACACGTCTTCTTGCCCTATGAATCAGTAATGCCCAGTAAAGCAAAACCGCGTAAACATGAAGCTATAAAATTTAATAGCGGCGATAACTTTTTGTGCGGCGAGTGGTAAGCATTAGGTCTTTGACGGCAATTTATTATAATATGGGTTGGTTTTCATAAATCTATGTTGGAGTTGGAAGTTCCATTAATATATAAACATTAGCATATATATCTAGCTGTTCCCGCAACTCTGATAGATGAACGTCTTATGTCTTTCTGTAGGGAGCTCGTGGCTAAGTAATTAAAGCTAAGCTACGCTTGCCGGGGTTGGTACGTGGATGGGTGACCATCTTTACATACCGAGACTTTTCCGTGCCTCGGAAAGCACGTTAAGATGTTGGTCCCGGCTGTCATTCGTGGATCTTTGACTGTTGTTACGAGTCGTCAGAAGCCCGAAAGTCTGACAGCCAGACTTACCAAGGGTATTATGTTACCCAGTAACTGGTTTGTGAAAGTCAGATAAGCAGTTGCTCCATGTAAAATACTGGTACTCAGCTGCATCTGGTTAGACTGGAAGCCGACCCCAACATAGTTGGGAAAAGGCTAGGCAGATTGATTGATGTCTTTCTGTAGATTTCAGGTCAAATATTTTCAAAACGATTCGAAAGTAAAAAAAAAAAACATACAATAGAATTGAGAACCTTCGCCTTTTTAAAGTCCGTTAAAAACGTTTCAAATATCATAAATTCGAGGGAAAAAATAAAAATGTAATTTCAGGAATTACGAATTACATTTGTGGCCTGGCAAGTCCCTATCTGATCATTCCGATAAATCTTTCTGTTTATTTTATGACAGTGCCGTATAAAATATCCCTTAATTCGTAGAATATTATTTCCAAGTATATATCTTAGTTTATAAACAGTTTATTTCTGTCCGTTTGTAAATAAATCGGTTCCAGCAAGTTCCTGAAAGAAACAACATTTATTTAGTTGTGTGTAGGTAGTTAGTTTGTGCGAAATAAATGTAGTCTTATTACAATTGAGTGAAACATAAATAAACTCTCGCCTTCTGCTCATAGGGGTGGGCAGAAACTACAGAACGCCACCTGCTACCATCCCTACATACTCCTTGCTTTGTTCACGTTCATACATCTGCAGTGCTATTCTGTAACCATCTCACCGTGAAAACTTAGGTGAAGTGAGCGTGGAGTGAGCTGTCATTCCACAGGGATTGACACTATTGACAGCTCACTTCACCCAAGTTTTCACGGTGAGATGTTTACAGAATAGCATGACTGGTCATATATGCACGCCGGTTGTGCATGAGGGCTTCAGAAGGGCCTTACGCAATTGGTTAATTGAGAATTCCTTCTATACTATGAAAGAATTCCTTCAATTTAAATTAAAACAAATGTAATTGTATGCCAAAAATTTGCATGTCATTATGTTATGATTAAATATGTTAAGCTACTGTTATACTACCATTGTAAGAACATTTGTAACCATATTTATCTGCAAATAAATCTTTGACTTTGACTTTTGACTTTGACTACTACGCACCTGACCTTTCTGAAGAACATCACCAATAAAGTCACAATATGTCCTTCTAGGGCGACCCCTTCCGGCGTTTCCACTCACATCTAGTTTATTATTATTTATTTATTTATTCATATATACTTTATTGTACACCAGTTTATACATTACATAAAGAAAAAGTAATACACTATAAAATATACAATGGGCGGCCTTATCGCTTACTGCGATCTCTTCCAGGTAACCTTGGAATGGACAGTGCTTATTCCTTACCTTTTGTTTGTCACCTTTCATTCGTCCTCTCAACCATTTCGTATGTGTAACCATTCACCGTTGAATACTCTAGCGATGTCTCTAAATCGAATGAAAGTAAAATTAACTGTATATCTAAGCCCTCACTAACCAAACATATCCCAGCTTAATTAACTCAAACATCCAATTCTCGCATCTTACCCGCAAAAAGTTACATCTAAACAATTAATTCGAGTAAATATAATTAGCTGGGGCACCAGGCTACAAACTACGCTCAACAAATAGACGCCAGTAGTCTAATTTATATGGAGTCAACTGCTGGTAACCAAATAAGCTGAAGGCATTTGAGCTGAGCGGTTATACCAGGAGTTGAGCCAACTTGGCAATTAACTGTGTGAGTTACACGAGCGGGAAGGATGTGTAGCGAATATGTCGGCGATAAAAAGGGGTCGTTGATCTGAGTGGAAACGCTGGGAGGGGTCGCCCTAGAAGGACATATTATAGTCACCTTATTGAAAGAAGAAAGAAAGAAAGAAAAGAAAGAAAATGTGTTTATTCTGCACAAACTAAACGCACATTACAAAAAAAAAACGACTTTACAAATTAGCCAAAAGCCTCGTATCCATTATTGACACAGAAAAGTTTGACAAATTTTATCTATTGCTTGCTGTCAAGGTCAGAGGCCAAAGATTTTTTTTTTTTTTTTTTTTTTTCTTTATTTGTTTATAGAGGGTTTGATCAGTATGACCATGCCACCCTCATAGGGGCATTCTATAACTACCTACGCTTAATACCTAAGTTTACCACTTTGTATAATTTTTTGGCTGTCCTGGACAAGGGAGCAGCCAAGATACAGTTATACATGCCAACATTAATAGAATTGAAATCGTTTTCTATGAAATAGTTACTCCTCTCAACCTCGTTCCTGACACATTCCGCTAAAATATGAGTGGTATCTTCTACCTTATCACACTCAGAACAATTGGGTGAATCACTCTTTCTCATTAAAAAGGCGAAGCTATTCAACGGAACATGTCCCGAACGTAGTCTGAAAGCAGTAACAATGTCATTTCGGTGCATATCTGTTCCCACAAACCAAGGAAGACGGGACAGACTGTGCTGAATGGTTTTATACCAAATTCCCTTACTTAGTGACCTCTCATCAAAGTATTCTTTCCATAATTCTAAACCTTGTTCGCGAACTCGATACAAGAGGTCACTAAATAAGGGAACACATTCAACCGATATTCCATCTGTGATAGCCTCTTTTGCCAAGCGATCTACTTCCTCATTTCCATACAATCCTATATGGGATGGTACCCATTGGAGAACAATTCTCTTGTCTTGGATCTTACCAATAGAGTCCAAAATTTCATAGGCTATCGGTGCACCTCGACAATTCGAGGTGCATCGAGCCAGGTGTTGCAGAGCACTTCTAGAATCAGTCAGTATTACATAATTCCCTGATTCGAATGACTCAATGTATGAAATAGCTTCTGAGATCGCTAGTAGTTCAACGTGCATTATTGAAATTTTGGCACATGATCTAAACTTTATAGACGCTTTCGTTTGCGGATCAAAAACAGCCCATCCCGACTCGTTACCTTCCCGTGACCCATCAGTATAGACTGAGTAAAAATGTAAATAATTAGCCTTTAGAAACTGATCACAAATTTCATGGATGTTGTTACATCTATACTGATGTTTCGGTTTGTCTATGACATCTATACAAGGCCTAACTACATTGGATAGGTCCACACTGCTAACCCATGTATTCAAAGAAAATCTTTCCAATTGCTGCGATGAAAGTATAGGGTAGTCAATAAGAAACTCATGTACCGTCACTAATAGTGGTTTCCTTTTCCGCCTCCAATATAAAGTCTGACATGACTCGGCAAGACTGCTTATCAAGGAAAATATTTTACTACCCCGGAACGAATTCACCTTCAACCAATACTTACCGGCTAATAAGTACCTGCGTACATATAAAGGTTGAAGGTGAAGTTCACATTCCATTACGTGTATTGGAGTAGTCCTTACAAAACCTCCAATAACGCGCATACACTGATTTTGTATTCTGTCTAATTTAGCTAAGTTACTCTTGTACCCGTTATCATATAAAAAGTTGCCATAGTCCAATCTCGAACGAATAATAGAAACATATAATAGCCTCAAAAAATATGGATGTACGCCCCACCCAGACCCAGCAAGAACTTGAAAGATTCTCAGAGATTTTAAACATTTTCCGGCTAGTTCCCCAATATGTTTTTTCCACCTAAGCGAGCGATCCAGCCACAACCCTAAGTACTTTATATTATCTACTACTTGAAGCGATGTGTCATTTACTAACAGATTAATACATTCTCTTTTATATCCTCTCTTAAAAACGCATACTTTACTTTTTGAAGATGAAATTTCTAAGCCTATGTTTGAAAGCAATTTAACTAAAATATCTAATGAATTTTGTACCAGATTAACAACTTCTTGTATGTTCTTATTTACTGAATAAAGCACAAAATCGTCCGCGTACTGAGATATCAAAACTCCACTACTCATAATACTTGCACAGATATTTGAAGTTACTATATTAAAAAACAACGGTGACAAAGGGTCACCTTGTGCTAATCCACGACCAGTAGTTCGACAAACATAAACATTATCTACTAAAACCTTCAACCTTCTTTCTTTTAAAAAATACCATAAATATTGACATATTTTAGATCCCACCCCAATTAGGTCCATTGTTTGAATCAATGAAATGATGTTTACGTTATTATATGCATTATCTATATCTAAAAAACATCCTATTGTCGTCTTATTTTCTGTAAAACCAGTTTGAATATGAGAAACTAAATTAACTAGATTGTCCATTGTAGATCGACTTTTTCTAAACCCCGTAGTATAAGGAGATAAGGTGTTATTTTTTTCGACGAACCATTCTATTCGATTATTCAAAATACTGTGGAATATTTTACACAAACACGACAGCATTGATATAGGTCTGAGTGCCGACTGAGACTGCGGATCGCGCCCAGGCTTAGGTATCGGAATGACTGCGATATCACGCCACTGATTGGGTACAAAACCGGTTGACAGAGAACCATTATACAGCGACAACAAAATAGATTTGCCATTCTCAGGAAGGAATTTAATCATCGAGTACGAAATATTGTCACAACCGGGAGACGTGTCCTTAGAGCGAATACAACAATTAAGTTCGTGTTTCGTGATGGCCGATTCTAATTTTGAATTATGAGAAACAAATGACAGGTCGTTAGGAGGTGCATAATCGGGAGTTAGGCTACGAAGTAGATTATTGGCTCGCTCGCCATCAACATGCTGTCTTGCACTTCTACGTCCTTTAAACCATCTCATTTTATGCCACATCTGACTTTGAGAAGTTGTTCCATCCAATGAAGTGCAGAGATCCTTCCAACCTTTATCCCTTGCTTTGCGCACTAACTTTTGTGACTCACATATCTTTTTATTGAGAAGCGATAGGTTATTCGGTGAAGGATTACGCCTAAAGGTTGCAAGGGCCAATCTACGTTTTGCAACTGATTTGGATAGCTCCGCATTCCAGTAGGGTTTGGGAATAAAGACGTTATCAGGTTCCATGTTAAATTTGATATAAGGAATATGAACGTCTGCAGATAAATTTAAAAACTCAATAAAATTATCATAGTCGGCTTGAAGATTGCCTGACTGTTGAAACTTAATAAATAATTTTTCAAGTAAGCTTTTGTAACCATCCCAATCAGCATTTTTAATATTCCGGCGATAAGTATTTCTAGGTAAAACATTGAAATTGGTCGTTATATTAATCATTAAGTGATCACTTCCAAGGGTTTCATTCATAATGTTCCAGTTAAATGTCAAAGCTAAATCAGAGGAGATTAACGTTATATCGGGCGCGGACTGTTGAAGTTGGTTATTAACTAACCTAACACGGGTGGATTTGCCGTCATTCAAGGTTACAAAACCGTTATCTAAAATAGCATCACAGATTTGAGATCCCCTTAAATCGGTCTTGTAAGACCAATTCGTGTGGTGTCCGTTAAAATCCCCCACAACAAGACTTTTTTTGTTGACTAAAGAAAAAACTGAATCCCAATCTTGCTGGCTGGTACGCACAGATGGTGCGCAATACACAGCAAGAATATGTTCGATTTCACTACAATTGACTACTTTAACACACAAAAGTTCAATACCCTGGTTTGTGGCTTGAACGTCACAGATACATGAATGAACCGACCTATGTATAAAGATAGCAACCCCACCATAACCATCATCCCTATCTTTGCGGTAAATATTATAATTTGTCAACTTGAGATGGCTATCAGGTTCCAACCAGGTTTCACTAACGGCGGCAATGTGGACTTTCTCCTGTGACAAAATATTTTCAAATGTGACTAACTTCGGCCTTAAACTCTGCGCGTTCCATTGGAGTATAGTCAATTTTACATTTTTCCTGTTATTATTCATGATTTACGAAAAAAAAAATCTAACGTCTGTTTTATTATAGGCCAATCTGAAATATTATCTACCACAACTAAAATTATCCATTCGACGCAACATTTTATAATACTTGTAACCTTAGTTAAAATAGATGTATTTTTCAAGAATATTATTTCTTTCAGTCTTTTAATTAATTCTCCAAACTTCACTTCTCTTTCTCTCTTTTCTTCAACTTCCTCAATAAACACCTCCGATTTATTGGTATTCTGTGGCTCTGGATTTAGAAAGAAGTCATATTCAGATCGATTAGAGGCAGTTTCCTTACGTTTCCCTTGTTTTTTGTAGGATGATTGTGGTGCTTGTTTGACCTCTTCCCCTTTGTGTATTTGTGCTTTTGTCGATATGATTTCATTGTAAGGTGTATATTCTCGGTGCAATGATGTCGTATTTTCTACAAGTGGAGGTTTAGACACTAACGCAGAGAACGGTTTGCTCGACGATATCTTAGTAGCAACATCTGCTGGTGAACTTGGTGCTACATAAATAGTAAGGGCCTTTCTATATGTGCAATTAAACTCCGCCATAATCTCTCTTAATCTTTTTTCTTTGAGGAATGCTGGGCAACCTTTGTACAAAGCCATGTGTGCACCGTCACAATTAACACATTTAAATGACGTAGTATCACAGTTAGTATGGTTTCCTCCACACTTCGGGCAGATAATTTTGTTTGATGGACACCTTTTAGTTGGATGACCCAACTTCCAGCACTGCGTACACTGTGATACAGGAAAGATGTATGGATCCACTTTAATTCTTAGACCATCCACAGATATATATGGTGGTAAAAAGGAACCCTTAAAGCATAACCGAACGGCTTCACTTCGTGTCCAGCCTTCGTTTGATTTACGTCGGTTTAGTCGAAATATTGACACTAACTTGCCTGGTTTAGGGCACACGATTGTATTTAGTATGTCCTCGTCGGTTAAATCTAAATCCACATCTCTTATAACACCATATGATAGACTCTTTTCCATAGCCCGTTGTATACGCCAGCCCTTTTCAAGAAATTGTTTACAATTTTCTAATCTCTCTGCGCCGACTTCATTCTGCATATCGAGGCGGACTTTGAATGGATTTATATATTTCACCCTAAGAATATCCGTAATGCCGTTATCTTTAAACAATCTGGCCAAAGCAAATTGTTTAGGCAATTGTTCACTATATGATATGTATATCTCAATCTTATCTATATCAGGCTTGTACTTCTTTTTTTCCTTTGATTTCACCTCTGTCCATTCGCTATCATCATCATCATCTCCTTTCCTCTTCTCCAACCTAGTTTCACCTTCCATTTGCATAATATCTTCTTCTTCGTATTGTGTCTCTTCTAAATCTCGTACTACTAAATCACTCCACGGACTACTGCTCGGCATAATAGTCGCCTCACAAGACGCATACACGTGACTTTCCTTAGTTTCACTCATCGCGTAGAATTAAAAACAAAACAGGCATCGTTAGCGGTTGCGCGCAGTAAGTCAACCCAACGGTATATACATGGAGGCCAAAGATAAATACATAATGTGTTGCGACATTTACAAAATGCTGATTGCAAAGTGGAAAAATAACAGTTTGTGTAACAAGTAACAACAATAACAAGAACAATTAAACTTTGCGTCGTATCTGTGCAAGAATAGGTCATTGCTCAGCTGAATGCAGTGACTTCGGACGAACCTATTGTCAACAGCGCTGATTTTCAGCAAAAACCTATTGGTGATGTTCTTCAGAAAGGTCAGGTTCGTAGAACTCGCAACCGGCTTGCGTGTATGACCAGATATATGAACGTAAACGAAGCTAAAGGAGTAGATGTCGTTTTGTAATTGGGTTGGTTGATTTTGGCATTCCTTAATAACTAAAACAGTACATCATCAAACAGCCACATATAGTACTCGAGAACTTTTGTGTGGGTGTTGTTAGTGAGGCTCTGCGTGGTAGCATCTATAGTCAGTCCCAGAAGTATCTGATAAAAATGTAAACAAATAGATCATAAAATATACCTGTGGAGGCCAATTTGTAGTGCCACGTACAAATTGAGTGCTTTAATTTAATTATTACTTAAATCCGAAATCCTTATTTTAAATCATCTAAATATGTTTTTCAATTACAATTTATTATTTTTATTCAATAATTGACGCTACTAAATAATATTTAGATTGCCATCGACATGCTAAGAAGAAGAAGAATGTTACTCGAATAATAATTGTTGGAAAAAGTGATAAGATTTAAAGTTAATACCGTCTAAATGCAGATGAATGTGTTACTAATTCGATTTAGTGAGTGATTGTTCAAGAATTTAACCTGAACAGGGTTTGTTTACAAATCTTCTGATACTTTTGGAACAGACTATATATGATACGTAAATATTGGTTCTGTGATATTCATAAACCTTTCTTTCGGCTCATCGGTATTCGAATAAAAAAGAAATCGACTTCTTTTTATTACACAACCCAACAAACTCCCAAAAGTAACCTAACTAACATCTACTTAAAAATCACGACCGCAATAATCTTAAAACGCGACCTTCAAAATACCAGAACGACACTAAAACCTCACTCCTAACATTGCAATGAATATTTAAAACCTTAACTTACTTCAATATTAAAGAGATACTAATATTAAAACAGTGTGAACAATGATAGCAGTGCCGAGTAGAAACGGCTGCGACTTACGAGTTGTAAGTCGTAGGTTCGAACCCAAGCAGGCATTTATTTTACTTTGTGTAAATTACACCTAAATCGAGCCACACTACATTTTTTGTATAAACGTCTGTACATTTTTAAACAGTCGAAACAATGCTTACCCCAAAATAATGGCCAGTATTTCGACTTCAAATCTACATGAAAACTTTCTTTGAACCATAATTATTTTGATGTTTTAAGTCTTTTTATCTTACATCGAAGTACACGTTACACGAGCCCGGGAGTGATATTCATCACCGCTGCTCTCAAAACGGTGAAGGAACACATGGTAAGGTAACCGGCATGCCTAGAATTTAAAAATTCGAAGACATGTGTTATCCACCGACCCGCACTGGGCCCGCGTGGTGGAGTCCCACTCCCTCTCACAGAGAGGTGGCCTGTGTTTCAGCAGTAAAGAACATTATAGGCTGATTATACTATTATAGTCGGTACGGATAGTATTAATTAATGTGTCAATAACCCAATATTTTTAGGGTCATCAGTGGAAAATAGAATGTAGAACTTCTGGGATATAATAAGGCAAAATTTATTTAATCTTCCAGAACGTAAAACAATAACAAAAACACGCGTACTATGGCCCACTCCCTCTCACAGTGAGGCCTGTGTACCCGGAAAAATAGACAAAATGACAGATCACAATCTGTCATTTTGTCTATTCTTCCGTCGACAAAACCAGTTTCTATGGTGGTCATGCTACGCGGGCTGCAGTGGAAGGAAACATGCAATATTCAAACAATCGGCCGAGCTTCACGGTCGTGTGTCCGGGTGTCCGGAAACTTTTTCCATTTTGCAGTTTACTAGTGTTTATAAGCAGAGCTGTCGTCTTGCAGACTCCATGGCGATTTCATTTTTATTTTATGCTTCCCGAGCGGTTTTTTGTGTAGTTCTAAAGATGGTTAAGTTTTTCGGTCTGTTTGAATTGGAGATGAAGCTTTGTTTGTATGTTTTATTTTCAGTAAAGGGTTTGGTTTTGATAAAAGGAAATCTACGAAAGGAAACGCTTCTGCTGAGAGGTCGTGGGTTCGATTACCCAGTCGGGTAAAGTGTTATTGGATTATTCCATCTGGACTTTCTCAGTCGTAGCACGGGGCTGCATTTGTGGCAGGTTGTTGCAAATAGGCTCGCCTCATATTACATGGAACTTAAACATAACTGACGAAATGTGGGTATCCTATAGTTGCACCTCTGCCTAACCCTTCGGGGTATACAGGCGTGATAGTAGGTGTTATGAGATCTAAAAAAAAAACATTGGGGTTTACTGTAGCATAAAAAACCGTTTTCTTTTCGTAAGTTACGTAAATCTTGGCATTGGGGCTATCTCTAGAGACATTAATTTTCTTGTGAAAGAAAAGAAAGAAAAGAAAGAAAAGAAAGAAAAGAAAGAAAAGAAAGAAAGAAAGAAAAAAAAAAGAAAAGTTGTCGCGGCATCTACAACGCCACATGCAAACTACGCATCACACTGAAGTCGCGGATAATCCTGCATCACGTAAGCAGAGTTTACCGCGTGAGGAGTATCATATATACTCCTCACGCATATGTACAATGTCCCGATATCAACTGTCGGGCGGTTGCCCACCAGACACAAGACACGTATGGTCGGAGGATCCTCCCGTTTCTATTGTGGATGAGTGAACTTTACACCCCGGTCCTCATACCTCTACAAATAATTACGACGCTGTTCCTTCCTTCTGAAATATCACCGACACTTGAAGAAAGATCCAAGCAGATTATCAATTGTTTTGCCAGAAATCACATTAAACTCACCAGAACAACTTCAGTAACTATGACCCGCACTTCAGTTTTCGGTAGACAAATGTTCCTCAATCCTAAACTGGTGATTATCATGACGATACGTAAACGACCACAAACTAGGGTCAACCTTACAAATTACCCTGACGGATGGCTTGACCCCTCTGTATGGAGCCTAATGGCTTGTCGCGACCTTCATCAGTTTATGTGTCCAGTTCAAGAGATAATATTGTAATGTATGTTTTGTGATATTCAATCTGATCTAGGGTGATAAGTTGTCAAATAATCAGAGTGAAAGTCTAAAAGGGTGCAATATATTATCATGACTTACGAGTGAGACGTGAGTTCAAACCCAGGCCTGCTTACTATGTGTATTTATTTTTATCACCACTGCTCTCAAAATAGTGAAGGAAAACATCGTGAGGAAACCGGCATATCCTAGAACCAAAAACATCCACCAACCCGCACTGGGCCGGCGTGGTGGATTATGGCCCACTCCCTCTCATAGAGAGGAGGCCTGTGTGCCAGCAGTGGGAACATTTTAGGCCGATTATGTTATATAATATATTATCAACTAGGTTCTGCCCGCGACCTCGTTCGCGTGGAAGTCGTAAGATACCACAATATACAGCAAGGTATACAACGTGGATACGACAATACGACTAAATATTAGTGGAGCACTGACTATGGGTTTTGCTAATCTTTGACTAACCAAACTATTGGGTCTAGTTGATAAATTTTTTGTATATAGACTGGGAACGTTATTAGTTACTAGATGACCTGGTGAACTTTCTTACCACGTGAGACAAAATTTGGATTTTTTAGATTTTTCGGCTGTTGGGTTTTCAATTTTTTTTTTTCTAAACCTACGGTGGTATTGAGGCGTCGAAACAAAATTTAAAAAAAAATCGTTCGCTCCATTTTCGAATTTTTGCGAGACTAATGCACGGCAATTGATTTTTCTATAACTGCTTATAATACTTATTAATATACTTATTACTTATGTGCTTATACTTATTACTTATGTGCTTATACTTATATACTTATATAACAATAATATTATAAAGACGTAAAATTTGTTTGTTTATATGTAAGGGGTAATCTCCGGAACTGCCAGTCGCATTTGAAAAATTCTTTTGGCATTAGATAGCCAAAATCTTGACAAAAGTTATTCTCGCGGACGAAGTCGCGGGCAGAATCTAGTTTTATTTAATTATATCGAAGATGCGCAGTTTAATATATTGCCGTATTGTCGTTTCCACCTTGTGTAAAGGTGCTGATAGACTTGAGCATTCACTTGTAATTGCTACACGATCATTCAAGCGAATGCTCTAGTCAATGCTTGTCAAAAAAATATTCTTCACGAAGATCGAATCGGAACACTGACAGAATGGTTCGGCTCGGAAAAAGCTCGTAGCAAATTTACTGTCCTTTCGCTAGAATGCTCGCTAAAACGTTCCCGTTATTGTTCGGTAATGTAACATTTGCTAGAATGCTCAAATTTATCAGCACCATAACTGAACTAACCACCCAGGGTGCGCTAGACATACCAACAAATATGGCAAGATTATGCGATCAAACTCGAAAGCTAATAAAACCAAGAAAAGTCTCAAGTTTCCACCGAAACAACGATTTTCTTCAAAATCAGCATATTAATATAGATGAATGGTGAATATAATCGTCAAATACATGAGTCGAACAAGGATAGTCCGTTCTCGTCTACATATAAAACGGTTCACTAATCGTCATGTATTATTCATGTAGGTTGAACATTAGCATAATACTTCTTTTCTAGTTTATTATAATTGCTTTGAGTTGGCATAGACTGTGGAGTTGGAAGAATGGATGTTGTTATGAGCCAATATAGTTTTATTATTTGCCTATACCGGTATTGTAAATACGTCTTTAATATAGGTGTGTTTAGATTCTAGCCAATAATGGAGTTTAATATGAAATTACAGAATACAATTCGTAGATCTCTGACATTTGTTAGAAGTCCGAAAGTCTGACAACCAGTCTTACTAAGGAGTATCGTGTTACCCAGTAACTGGGTTGTGGAAGTCAGATAAGCAGTCGCTCCGTGTAAAATACTGGTATTCAGTTGCATCTAGTTAGACTGGAAGCCAGCCCCAATATGGTTAGCTAAAAGCTAGGCAAATTATGAGATGACCGGTTAAGGTAGAGTAAAGTCAATTTTCTTTTTGAAAAAATGTCTGAAATTAGTGGAATGGTCTCGAAGAAACTAATCGTGTTGCAAGGTAAAAATAGAAGTTACGTTCTCATAAGATATCAAAATTAATATAAGTACCCAATTCAAACGGAACGAAAACCGTTTCTGAATTTTACGAAATGTTTTTTGACGTGAAAACGGATTTTTCGCTCGGGTAGTAAATTCAGTATTTCTGACCGGCAAAAACATGTAAGATTTCAATCGCTAATAACTACAAGACTTTTAATGCTAGAGTAACGGTGGAGCACGCAAAAGATATGTGGTGTGTGGTGTGGTGTGTGGTGTGTGGTGTGTGGTGTGGTGTGGTGTGGTGTGTGTTTTTTTTTTTTTTTTTTTTTTTTTTTTTTTTTTTTTTTTTTTTTGTTATTACCTACTTACTGTTTGTATTTCCTGTGCGTGTCCCAAATAAAATATTTTTCTTTCTTTCTTTCTTTCTTATATGTCATATTTATTAAAAAAATCGGCAGGATATAATTTGCCAATAGCGTCACATCGCGAGGGCAGGCGCATGCGCGCGACCCTCTATTTTTCACTGTAATGTCGAAATTCCACATCGTAAAGTGCAAAATCCTGATCAGCTAGAACGGTAATTCTGGTTTCGTTCCCAAGAGTTGACAAAGGACTACCAGGACCTAAAGAAATACAACAAAAATATGTCGCAAAATATGTTTAAAAATTCATATGAAGTTGACAATAGTAAAATAATTTTATATTTCATCGTCTCATACCGGCCGTAAATGAAAAAAATCCCAATCGAAGAAAGCTTGTATTATTATAACGAACGAATGAATGCACTGACCCTAAAAAATTTAGTGCCGACTAAATACAATAAGCAACGGCAGTATCAGAAACGGTAAGAAAATCAGTTGCTTTTTTACTATTTCCACACGTTTTCACGATACAACAGATTTTTTTTTATCAATATGAATTTTCATGACCACAAATATTTTCACACTTTTTACACCCCACGACACAAATCAACTCATTATCACCCACGAGCTTAAATATTCAAAGCTCCACTTCCATTTTTATATGTAAATCCAGGGAAACACTATGAATCACCCTTATCCCTGCTTATAAAGAAGGCAAGCCAAGGGGATGGGCAGCCGCGCCACAATTATGACTAATGATATCAATGACTTGTGCCAACTAATACCACCCTTGTTTGCTTGTCATTCTGGGAATATTATATTTTTTTTCGAGTTCTTAGGAAGAACGGCAACGTGGTGTGAAATCTTGATGTTGGACACATCTGGGTAGACTGAAAAGTGCTCCTTCAGACGTCAGAATGGGCTTAGATTTTCTGAGTAAATAATAATACTTTTTTTCAGTTTCCTCTTTGCTGCGATACGTTCTTGATTATTCTATGATTTAGCAATATTTCTTAAGTGAATTACTGCAGTACTGTTTTTATTTAATAATGCTGCTGAGTTGCGCTGAGCTGCTGAGAATTTCATTTAATAAAGCTACATTACGGTTAAAGCCTGATCAATAATGTAATCGTTAGCATAATTTGTAATTAAAAACCTTTTCCCATAGCTCTCTGATTTTACCTCGTTTCCGGCTGAACCTCCATCTTTCCCGTACAATGCTCAAAATTTTACGACCATGTTTTTACATACTTGATAATTTATTTTTACCTTTCATCGTGATTTGTGTCTTATCATATCTTTTTTTTCTTTTTTCTATTTTTATAAATATCGCAGCATTATGCTGAGATAGGAGTAGGCCCTTTTCATCTCGCACAGGTCGTTTTTTAAATTATTTTGTATATTTTTTAATGTATTTTATTGTTTGTATTTTCTGTGCCTGTCCCTAATGAAATATGTTTTCTTTCAATCTTTGTCATCGGTCTTCTTCGGGTCATTAAACTATAAGTTACTACTACGATGTTGATTGCTCATATTTCTCGCGATCTCAAGAATTCCTCACCAATAAAAAAATATTGACAATTCAAATTAAAACATTATACTTTAAAATCAAAACATCTGCATACGAGGGCTATTAAGTGTGTCAGTACATTTATGACAGCTTAACCTTACCTACCTATACAGGTAAGTTGAATGAATAGAGTTGTTCAAGTAAGACCAGTAGTAGTACCTTGTCAGGTTGGTACGGCTTATGTTATAAGTAATGTTTATTGGCATGTTGGTAATACATTCATAATTATTCAGTTTCCAATACTTAACTTAAGTTAGACTGTTAAGATCAAAGTTTGCGGAAGCTTATTTTTTCATTTGGAGAAGCACATTAGTGGTCCCAGTATGAAGTTATTTAGACGACGAATATTCACAGGTGGATGATATTTTGGAGGCATGAGGAATAGGGTGTAAAGTGCACTCATCCTCTATAGAAAAGGGAGGATCCTCCGACCAGACAGATGTCATATCTGGCGGGCAACTGCCCAACTGATCTCGGGTAGTCTTATATATGTCGTTCGCGAGGTAAATTCTTATTACGTGATGCAGGATTTTTGTGACGTCAGGTCTTCGATGCGTAGTTCGCATTTGGCGATGTAGATGCCGTCACAATTAAATTGAAAACGAGTGCTAAATTAAAACATTTAAGTGAAATATACGGAGTAAGAAATAGGAGAATGACAATACATACAGATATCACACGCTACAGCAAGCACACTGAGGCTATGGTTCATTGATGTTTCGGGAATCTGGTCTAAAAGACCCGCATAACAAAGATACTGTATGTAAATGACAGAAAAAAATACAACCGAATTGAGAACATCCTCCTTTTATTGAAGTCGGTTGAAAAGAAAAGACAAGGCAATTTAGATATCATCAAAACGTTTACTAAAATATTATGTGACAACTGTAAGCTCAGTCAATTATTCATATCAAACAGAAATAACTTACACATTCGATTAGAAATCGACTAAATTAAAAATAAATAAAAATACCCATAAATCTTATTCTTTGTCAATATCCACAATTCGTTGTACAACTCTTGGATTGTTTAGAATTCATAATAAGTTCACGAAACGTTCCTTTATGTTAAGTAGTCGATTTAAATTCGATATCAAATCGATTCTATTGAACGATAGGCGAGTGATCTTGTAGCGTTAGTTAATTAAAGTACGATTATTATAATTCGATTGGATGTTTAGTTGATATATTATGTTTTTTTGTTGTTTAGCTGTCAAGTTTGATTTCAATAACGATCACTTGACCGACAACATTTTTTGTTGTGTTGTCGTGTGCTTGTAAAAACTCGGGAATTTTAAGTGTATCATAATTTTCGATAGGCGGTGATATCTATTCATCTGATAGAGTGAAATGGGTCTCGTTGGGCTCAACGAATGGTGCGATACTAACGGGATAATCAGAACATTTGGAATCCGGATTGGTAATCGTAATATTATTGGTATATCTGATAAAATTCCTGAGCCGTCTCGTACGATATTGATGGAAAGTGAATGGAAATGTAACTTAGATACGTGTTTATCCATATCAGAAAGTACATGATCAAAATCTTTTATCTAAAATACGAGAAGGTATCACCAGCGACTACCTGATTGTATAGATATATATAATCAGGTAGTCGCTGGTGAGCTGCCGTCTTCTGAATTTATCAAATTTATAAATCTACCAATATATGGCTTGGTAGATTTATAAACTACCAAGCTAAATCAGGAAAGGATCGTCGTGGAGTGTAGCATATAGCGTAGGTATATTTACTGCAAAACTTACTGCAGCATTCAGGTGTATAAAAGCATTTTTTCCTAGAAAGCATACCGAGCAAACTTTAATTACTTCCAAAATTAAAGTTGTTTTAACTTTAATAGTTAAAATTAGCGCTAGCTACGACAGCCGCTTCATATTCATAGCCCTATCAACAATTTAACATGCACTTATTTACTCATGCACTCTTGGAACTTCGCACTACGAAACTAAGTTCTATTTGTTTTATGTTAGAACATTTATTTGAAGGTAGAGTTATGTTATGAATAGCGTATCATATGACTTGAAAATTTTATTGTTTAGAAGTTAGTATTTTTTTTCTATCTGCCTAGGTATATGTGGTACAGCAGCAATAGCCTAGTGGTGTGACCGTTGGACTCCCAAGTCATAGGTCTCGAGTTCTAACCCCATGCGCGAACCTCTGACTTTTCGGATTCATGTGCGTATTGTATAATTATTACTTGCTTCTAAAACGGTTAAGGAAAACATCGTAAGACATCCGGCCTGAGAGATATTTCTCGACGGTATGTGAAGCCAAGTCAGAGGCCCTAGACCTGCTTTAAAACTCTGACACCATGTTAGTCACTAAACACATGATATTAAAAAAAAAAAAATATGAAGCCCTTCAAAATACAAAAATTTGAGAGGTGTCAAGGGACACCCGGATGGAACGAAGTTCGAAGAGAGAGAGAGACAGACAGAGAAACATGCGCACGCCGCACAGCTTACAATAGCTTACTATAGCAAAAAGTGTCGTTACAACTTTTCGTGAGATTTTTTTCCGTCTAGCCCCCCCCTTTCACAACGCGCGATAAGGAACTTCGTTCCAAAAGAAAGGACTTGCCTTTCATCAACTTGTCTTCAGTCAATATCCGAGGATATAAATATTATTACACAGGGTACAACAGGGACCGGTGACGCGGTAGGCCGAGAAGGAGATAGCGTGACGAGTTAGACCTAAAGAATTACCTTGCAACAACAACGCCTTTAAACTAAGTTTTTCTGGCGAATCCAAGGTTAAAAAAAATTATTATGATTACCTTCTTACTTTGACCGAGATCTATATTTTGAGAATATTTTTACGAATACACACGAAGTCTGAATGTGACACCTAGATTACAGTCATGGAGTCCTGACATTTTTTTTCAAAGTACTTGAGTATGTATAAAAATGAGTTATCGTTTGTCGTTATTCAAACTTTAATAACAAAGAATTGGGCTCTGGGGTACAACTGGGACCAGGGACGCGGTAGGCCGATGGCGTGACGGGTTAGACTCTTACCGAAAGAATTGGGCTATAATTGCAAAAGAGCGGAAATGGAAAGGGAGGCTTTTGCCCTGCAGTGGGGCACAACAGGCTCATAATAATAATTATGGGGTAACGCTACAATCCAAAGTTCACTTGTTTGGCTTCCCTTACAACCTTCCACAAAAAGTATTTAACACAATATTAAGCTGCCCCTCTACCCTGACCCTTTATTCGCTGAACTCAGCAGAAAACGCTCGAAAAACCAAGCGACCACTTGCAAACAGTTTGCCAACACTCGTTCTCAACTCAACACAATTACATTAATATGCTCATTTTGCCCATATTGTACACGTGTTAGAGGTTCCAGGGCATTCTGGGGCCCTTTGTGTTTACAAGACAATTTGGGACAAAGAATATTATTATAATGTTGCGCACGAAATGTTTGTTACTCGTTTTGTGAGGATGAAAATTTGTTCCCGAGTAGGTTATTTAAGTGTATGATTAGCAGTGTCGAACTGTACATAGAGAAGTAGGGAGTGATACAGAGGTCCATCAAATATACAATGTTTTTTTCAGGAATAGATTATAGAATAGAACCGAAAAAATTGATACGCGAAGGGTTCCGTACCACCGTAATTATTTAACACTAGGTTTTTTCTTTAGTAAAACACACGTATTTGTATGGGGAACCCCCTTTAATTATTAACTTTATTTATTTGCTGTTATAGCGGCTATAGAAATACACAATCTGTGAAAATTTCAACTGTCTACCTATTACCTACGGTTCATGAGATACAGCCCGCTGACAGACAGACGAACGGACAGCGGAGGCTTAGTCATAGGGTTACGTTTGGCACGCTTCGGGTACGGAACCCTAAGAACCAATAGATCAACCACGAACCATCAATTTGCCTTCTTGGTCAGACTTTCAAGTACATAGTTAGAACAATAACTCAAAGTCTAGGTCATTCTCATGTCATTTGCCAGTGCTTACAGCCTTAGGCCCTTCAATTAGTACCAAAGTATAGCTATTAGTGCTATTACTAGCAAGTTTTCGATGAATGCCTTTCAACTCTGTTGAAGGATCGTTCAGAATAACTATTCTTGATATAATTGCTCCCAAGTTGTTTGTAGCTTAAGTACTATTATTGATTTTAGTGTCTATTGTAACTGGCTAGATAAACTTGGAAGTAATTGAGACGCTCATGACTAAATGGTTGTTATCGATCAATTTGCCGCTATATTTAGATGGTTCGAAGATATACGCGTCGCAGCCATCTGGTTAAATTAGCCAGCTAATTGGACACCTAAGTCGTTCGAAAGTGTCAAGGCGTCTATATTTTCTTTTGTCGAGACTGAATGATGAACGAATGAATGAAACGAATGATGTCGTCATCATATATTTTATATTCTTTGTCAAATGGAAGACTTCTTATCAAAGTGGTGCCAAATGGTGGCGTGAATTTTCATGGAAACCTTCATCCACAATCAAATCTAAAATTGACGGATAAAGCAGTTAAACAATTTTTTTCTGTCTGTTTATTGTTTTTAGAAAAAATGAGGACGCTGTTACCTATACTCATGACGTAATTCCTCACTGAGATTTTAACAAAGTTGATAGAAATGGAACGCACTCTAATTAGTTAAAGTTTTATCCGCTTACTTGTGTGGCGCTAGGTGTGTTAAAAAACTGTAACATCTTTACGTGTTGTTTTTGTTAATGGACAGTTTTTATAAATAAAAACATACATAATATAAAATTACCAATTTATTATTTGCTAAAAACCTTCAAAGTTAACAAGGTTTTCCCGCTTCAGTTAAATCCAGGCCAAAACCTGTTCAGAATTCGCATATATTGTGCACAATCATTTCAATGAATTCGAGCTTCTTCTTTTCACGTGGTTAGTAACTAACCTGATGTCTGAGTTTTAAAGTCGCCCACGGGCCTCTGACTTGGCTTCACATGCCGTCAAGTCATAAAATAAAAATATTGATATATCCTTATTAAAAACTAGGTATATCAATGCACAGAAACGTCTCAGTGATTCAGCAAGTTTGCTCTATAAATGTTATAAGTAGTAGTAGGTCTAAAGCTTCTCCTCGATTTAAAGAGGAGCATGGAAACCAATTTCTATAATATCTTGAGCCGCTTAAAACTGGACGGTTCTAGTTTTTAATAGCATCACAACTTTGTTCAAATGTTTGAAGACATTCTCACACCAACCTTAAAGAATATTTCATATTTCTATTTAATAACAAACTGGTTAACGGTATGGTAAACAAAATATTTTTTATTAAATTTTAACCAGTTTTCATTGGTCTCTCTATTCAAATTGTTTTAAGTGTCATGGGTGTCAATGAGTTGTGGTGATTCGAGTTAAAAATGCAAGTTTGAACGAAATCTATTAAGCGAATTTTGTGTAGAAAGTTTCGAAAAATTAATGGTATTAAGGTTATAGGTTGTTATACATTATACCGTATCTGTTTGTATGCAGTAATGTTTGTTTTTCTCTTGAATATTTGATTAAATTGATAAGTTCGGAGTTTCGGACGCGCCTGTTGAGGCTATGCATAATTATTAAGATGTGGATACAAGAGATTTTGTGATTTTCGTCGGAATTTATTGGTAGTTACGACATGTTTTCGGGAATAGAGCTTTGATACCTTATACTTAGGCGATAAATTCCTAGAAAAATTATAGGAAATTGACGCCCTATATGACGCCTGATGGCACCTATAATATTGGTGCCATGTCGTGATGGCCCAATGGTTTAGGCCTCTTTTCTCATGTACGAGGTTGTGGGTACAAATCCGGGCAAGTACCAATGTGACTTCTTTAAATAATAATATGTACTTTCTATGTTTATCTTGGACATTACTGATATCGATGAAAGAAAACATCGTGAGGTAACCTGGAATTATAGTTAATATAAGTCTGAAATCGCCAACCCGTCTTGAGCAAGCGTGGTGATCAATGCTCGTGCCTTCTCTATATGAGAAGAGGCTTTTGTCCTGCAGTGGGATCTACAAGTCATAACCTATGTTGATTTTTGCTCAAAAATAATGATGTACTTAATAATTTTATAATTAAATTGTGCGCTTTTCTCAATACTCAATACTCAATACGTTTATTGCATTCCACAATGTGAACTTAGGTGGTAGGTACATAAAGACATACATTCGTTTTGGAGCATTGTGGGCCCTGTCGGGCATAACAACATAAAAATTAGGAGGAGGGCTATTATAGATATTTGTTAACAATTTTAATATTAATCTACTTTATATTTTCAAATTCTTTAAAAAAAATCAACATGGGTTATGACTTGTAAGTCATCCTGTTGATTTTTTTTAAAGAATTTGGGGTAATTTTGGTACTAATACCTAATGTGATTTTTAAAGGGATACATTTAATAGCACTTTAAATTTTATGAAAACAACTATAAAATTGTATATTAGCATTTTAAAATAATAATACATCTATAATTTAATATTGTCATTTTATAAACATGAACCAAATTTACAAAATAAATACATATAGCAATATAATATATATAAAATAATGGTTTGCACCATAACTTACCTAACCTTTTTTGCGAGTTAAATTTATAGTTCATAGTTCATTCAATTAATTTTAAAGTCAAGCATATTTATAGTGGAAACCATTATTTTTATGGTTCATTCAATTAATTTTAAAGCTAAACATTTTAAAGTGTGAAATATTATTTTTAAAGTGCTTTTACATATTCCCCAATTTTAAATACCTAGCAATAACTTTTTTATTTTCAATAATAATAATATTACTTTTAGGTAATGTTATTGCAATACCTATGTGCCCCTTTCAGATCGGCCAGGGTTCTTTTACATATTGTAGATACATGGTGGATTTATATTATCATGGTTTAAGCAAATAATAAAATCAAGCTACCTTATACCTTGCCTACCAAGCAAATATAATATCTAAAAATCTGTGTTTGAATGCGCTGCCAACTAATCCTAATTCGTAATCTTTTAAATCCACTCTCATTTACTTAGCTACTGTAGCAAAAACATCGCTGAATTCATGACGTTTCTAATCTACAGAAAACCGCTATAAAGCGCTACACAAACTGCGGTGCAGACATGCTTTTATCTGATTTGGAAGCTGTAAATTATTTCAAGGGATGTATTTACAAAAAATGGTAAGTTATAACGTTATCGTGGACGGAAAAAGCTTCTTCATAACAGAACGTAGATGTGACGTCCACGTTACGGCATCACTTTTACCGTGATACCGTGACGTGGACGTCCACGATAAAATCATTCATCGTTAGAAATAATTATAAAAACGCACATTATGTTGGTAGCAATCGCTTTTTTAAGAGGCCTCGCCCACGGTGACTTTTTGTAGCGATGCAGTAGCGATGCTGTCGCGCATGTGTATCGATACAGCCGCGATGCTGTCGTTGGGTGTGTACCTTCGCCCAGATTCTGTATCGCTACTATCGCGATGCTATCGCCTCCCCAGCACCTCTCCCTCCGTTCTCCACCCTTCGTTCCGTCGATGTCGTCAGAAACGGTTGTGCGTTTGCATCGATACAGCCGCGCATTTACATTGTTTCTGTCGCACGTTGCAAACGCGACTAACGCGCGATAGTAGCGATACAGAAGCGTATAGCTACAAAAAGTCGCCGTGGGCGAGTGGCCTAAGTCACTCCATCTAACAGACTTTGACTGTAGCTCAGTCCATCACGAGGCGATCACATTTTTGCACGACCTTGGAATTCATGACAAATTGACATAGTCCAGAAAACCACTCCTTTGGAAGGCCATCCATCTTGTCCCCTCCACTTACCAGACTGTAGTAAAACTAGTTCACAAAAAAAAAAACTGACCTCCAAATAAACACAATCAATCTGCCTAGCCTTTTTCCAACTATGTTGGGATCGGCTTCCAGTCTAACCGGATGCACCTTAATACCAGTTTTTTACATGGAGCTACTGACTACCTGACCTCCACAACCCAGTAACTGGGTAATACGATACCCCTTGGTAAGACTTCCAAATAAACGCTACAAAGTGAAAAATAACATTTTTATTTTTTACTTTTTAGTTATGGTACTCACCCCACACAAATTATTATACCTCTACATACTATGTAAATAACAGTGAAAGGAACTTATAATACAAACAACAACATAATAATATCATCAACATACGTACATACCTACAATATCATATATACAAATTGGATTAAATACGTATTATTGAAACTAGTTAACTCAAAAACCACTCATCAGAACTTGACCTTTATATGGAATCACCTTAGGAGTAAACAATGTGAAATAAAGAAAATAAAAATCAGCTGTTCCCTTCATTATAACGAGCTATGCAAACATAAATGTATGGAATAGCTGATTTTTTTTCGCGATTTCAGGGTTCGCCGTAGTGACAGTTGTTCGTAATGATGAGTACAATGACTCCTTAAGAGGATGCCAACGTTTTAAATTTCACATTGTATATGTCGCAGTAAGATGATTGCCGTGATATAGTTATATCCCTAGAAATATAGCAATATACCGTAATAAAGTTATTTGAAAGCGGTTCATAACTATCTTACTAGGAATATAACTATGATACGATCACGATCCAGTAATGATCTGACCAAATAGGTTAGGTTAGAACTGTGAAAAACTACGCTCGAGCCGAGCGAGCAAAGCGGGCGGTGCTGCAGCAGCGGTCGACGAGCGCTAAGTCGAAATTGGTCGTATTAAATAAATTAGGACACTCCGACAGTAGGACAGTAGGGATATAACTATATCACGGTTATAGCCATCTTACTGCAACATGTATACCCTTTCAAACAATTTTTTTAAATCGCTCCACAGTTGATGAAAATATTGAGTTAGGCGCAGTTTGAGCCCGCGCCGCCGAGTTTCGTGACAACGTGTGGCGAAATAATAACAAATTTCTCTAACGATATTATTTAATATTTACAATGAATTACAAAAATTTCATCTTCATTGCATTCCTAATGATGCAAGCATTTATCTATTGTGATATTTTTCAGTTCTGAACTTTACGGACGATATCTTACGGTTTCTGATACTGCCGTTTGCTATTGTATTTACTCGGCACTAGATTTTTTAGGCTTATTACATTCCTTATGATCCAAGCTTTCTTCGATTGGGATTTTTTAAATTTCTGAGCAGATTTACGGCCGATCTATATATGAAATTATTTTGCTATTGTCAAGTTCATACGCATTTTTACCCCTGTTTTACGAAATATTTTTGATATTATCTCTTTAGGTCCTGGTAGTCGTTTGTCAACTCTTGGGTATGACTGTAGAATCATCGTTCTAGCTGAACACGTTTTTGCACTATACTAATTGGAATTTCGACATAATATAGTGAAAAATAGAGTGTCGCTTGTATGCGCCTGCCCTCGCAATGTGACGTCATAGGCAAATGATACCCAGCCTCAAAATTTTTATAAATATGACCTATCTTTTGCGTGTTCAACCATTACTCTAACATTAAAAATCTTGTAGTTATTACCGATTCAAATCAGACATGTTTTGACATTCAGAAATATTCAAGTTACTACCATAAATCCGAGAGAAAAGACGATTTTACGTCAACAAAAACATACAGACGAACGTGGAACCTCCTTCTTTTAAAAAAAAACGTTTCACCAAGTGATAATTTCAACAAAATCATCTACAAACCCTCCTAAAAAGTTTCACATATCGCACCTTTGGTAGAACAAGGGCATAATTGTCATAAATTGCCAAAATGACTTAAATATGCAGAAATGTTTTAAAAAGGCCCTTTGAACTGGAGGGACAAAGAAATTCGTTTGGCAATTTATGACAATTATGCCCTTGTTCTACCAAAGGTGCGATATGGCAGAGCCTTAAAGCGCTTTATTTAACGCGAGCACTTCCATTAAAGTAATTGGGCGCACACGGCGTGTTGAACAAATGAAAAAATTTGCTAACTCGCTTACACTAACATTGTGAGCTCTCTGTCACTGTGAAATAGCTGTTAGAACACTTTTTGTGCTAACAAGGTGACTAGGGCTTAGAGATGTCAGTTTTGGACATAAATTCTTATGTGAATGTGAGTTTTCTTAGTAGATTCTTGTTATTTTTTTTATATTCGCAGTATGAAAGCTTACACAGCTAGCTGCTTAGCTTTTTCGCAGTATTATCACGGAATATGTTCTTCAGAAAGGTAGGTTAGTCACTGACCACACGAAAAGAAGAAGAAGAAGTTCGAAGACGTGTTGACCATTCCCTGGATCAAGCAGATGTTGATAGGTGGCATTATGCTGAAGCCTCTTATCGTCAAATAGACTGATGTCCTGTTAGGCCTGTGTCCTAGCAATGGGAATATTATAGGGTGATTATGATTGCAATAGACATGCCCCCTGATACATGGGGCTTAAACATAACTGGTGTAAATGTGGGTTTACGATAAGTACCCCTCTGCCTTACCATTCGGGGAATGCAGGTGTTATGTTATGAGAGAAACGATAATGTAGCGTTCCTCTCAAGCAGTGTCATCTACCCAAGATAGTGACCATTAGGTAAACACACCAGATGACCTACTGCATATGCAAATAACTAAACTGCCCACTTACCTTCCAATATTTGATTTGTGATTCAAACGTAAAAAATCTTTAGTTTTACGCCCACTGGCCAATCACAGTAGAGATTGAGCTATCAAAGGTTATTTATATCACTATAAGTAATAGGAGACCAATAAAATATGCGTTTTACGATGTATGTTACAAATCTGTTTTGTAAAATTTATAGGAAACTACTGAATGGTTTTTGATGTGGTCTTTATTTATAGATTGCGTCATTGTAATCTTAATTGATAACTGCGTATAAATGAGAGGCTGTTGCAAATCTGCTTAGAATGTAATGATTTGTGTGAGATCGAATATCGATATTGATGTGTTAAGTCTGATTCCGGATTGGGAATATAATTTAATGCATATAGTTTTCTTTTTAATGTCCAATATAACACTTTTACATATGATGGCCATGACTTTATTCCCATGGGTAGTAACTATGTCACTCGTTTTTAGGGTTCCGTAGTAAACAAGGAACTCTTATACTTTCGAAATGTCCGTCTGTCTGTCTGTTCGCGGCTTAGCTCAGAGACTCGTAGTACTAGAAAGCTGTAATTTGGCATTAGTATACATATTAATCACGCCGACAAAGTGGTTAAATAAAATCATGAAAAAAAAAATCTTCTTTAAATCCTTTTGTATCTCGAAATGATAGGCTTTAGGAGATCGACGATAACAGCTATAGGCATCATCATCAACTGCCGAGCTTTTTCCCAGCTATGTTGGGGTCGGCTTCTAGTCTATCCGGATGCAGCTCAATACCAGTATTGGAGCGACTGCCTATCTGAGTACCAAGTATTACCCAGTAACTGGTTTGTGGAGGACAAACCAGTTACTGGGTAATACTTGGTGAGATCCCCTTGATGGGTATCTGATGAACTGGTACGACTGTCAAAGATCCAAGAATGACGTTCTTTCCGAGGCACAGACACAACAACAACGGGCGATAACAGGTCTAGGCATCATTTACAAAAGTTAAGATTCCATTATCATAAGCTGAGTAGTTTCGTTCATATTTGTATCAAACCCACAGACATATTAATCTTCCGAACATGAAATATGATTTGTTTGCTTATATCAAGTAAAACCAGGTGAAATTCTTACCATTCCGTATCTAACGCAACCTGACAGATGTTTGTATGGTATCAGCTTTCATCCCATTGATCATACATATATAATGTATGGCAACATTAATATTATAATGTTATAATTATTAACCAGTTATCTTGGCTCACTTATTTATGATATTTATTGAGTTGTTTGATATCATTTAGAATATTATATTGGGTCCCAACCTATGAAATTGGCGTTTTTTTCTCACAAATAGAGAACCTTGTCACTTCTTTGATTTAAAATATTGATCAATTGCTTGGTATTATATCGAATAATGACCATCATAGACAACTACCAATAGTAAAAAAAAACCTTATTACTTATAGTTTTCTAAACATAAAAATACCTTAAAAATTACTCCTCATTTTGTTAGCAGAAATGACCACTATTTGTTTTAACTTAGCCAAAACTTATTTTTGTCGCTTAATCTATGTGGCATATAACGTTATCTTAGTTTTTAAACAATAGTGCATAAAAGTTTTAAAACATTAGTGTTCATGGTTGTTATATAAATTAAGAAAATGTTAGTATAAAAAAAAGAAACTCTTTTAAAATTCTCCATACAAAACGCTGATTTCATGGGACCTAATACTAAGTTTCTGCCCGCGATTTCGTCTACATGAATTTTACCATACAACACCAGATTTCAATTTCACATACTTGGGGTTGATAAAAAAATTGCTGCGTCCTTCCTAAAGGTTCTAATTATCATCAAAATCAAACGCATTGCATTTATTTCAAAGTACCTGGTCGACTGAGCTCTGCTCGTTAGAGCCATTTTCGAGAACGTGATTACAAATATATATTTACAAATATTGCTCAGTTAATAGTATAGGATAAACCAATTACAGGCACTTTTGAATTTTCAAGGGGTGGGTCAGTCAGAATGATGCAGCTAGTTGGCCGTTCCAAAACGTAGTAGGTTCCTATGGAGAAGAACGGGCAAGAAACTCCACGGAAACTTTTAAATCATCATTATTTTGAGCTTATCCCTTATCTACGTACCAAATATCATCAAAATCGGTGCAGTATTTTAGCTGTGATAACGTAACAGATATACATAAACTTTCTCGTTTATCATAACGCACCTTTGGTAGAACAAGGGCATAATTGTCATAAATTGCCAAAATGACTTAAATATGCAGAAATGCTTTAAAAAGACCCTTTGAACTGGAGGGACAAAGATATTCGTTTGGCAATTTATGACAATTATGCCCTTGTTCTACCAAAGGTGTATGGTTATTACTTATTAATATGGACTGGTTTGATATAATTTCATGTATATAATTATATGTGTTGGCACGACTACTGTGGTGCCCATCGCCGGTAATTATCGTTTAGAAAATGTTTTGATTAGGGTCCGACTACCGTTTATAAGTGGGGCAGGTTTTTTGCATAATAATTGGAGGTCGGTTTGCGGAAAGTATTAGACCATCCTGTTTGTATCCGTGTGTATTCTCATATTGCTTCTCTTTTTGAATATTTTTACGTGGTTATGAAACTTAGTTGATAGCGAACTTTAAGGGAATACATCGAACGTACCGATGGCTTTCTTTAGAACCAGTACCTTTTTCTATGTGTGTTCTGAAAATGGGTTTTGGGAGGGTGCATGTGATTAAAATGGCTCTTCTTGATGTTTTCGGGCTCATGACCTTTTACTTTGGATATCAGGGACATTTCAGAGGTATGTCCTCAGAAAAAAAACAACAAAACTTAAGTATACCTAACTAGAAGATCTTTCTATTTAGTCTATGAAATATTACTGTTTGAATATACAAAGAATACCACACACGATACCACTGAATGAAGCTTAAAAAGTTCCCATCGTTTGTAAAACTCATATGCACATATTAACTTAGCGTCAGTTGAGACTCACAAATACATTCAAATTATATATATTTATTCATGTAATCTACTAAGGCGATTAATAAGCCAAAAATATTGCTTAACGCGAACAAAATTAAAAAAGAAACTAGGCCGTGGCGGCTATAACTTAATCGATTAATTTACGATTACATAAATAACCGATTAGAACAAAATCGAGAGGTTTTGTGTGTGAGCACTGTAGGGGGGCGATGACAGAATTGCGTACCTGTGGTGATGTACCGATAGGGTCGGCTCAGACGGTATTGAGAGATTGAGTCACTCTAAGCTGTAGAATTGCCTTTCGATCGTCTTCACTTATCAATCGCCTGCTTCTCTAGTTTATATTAATAGCTCATTAGCTTTCCCCTCTTTGTGTCATACTTCCCTGATCTGTGCTAGTCTCATCCAAGTCTTTCGCGTGGTCCTTCGTACGTCATCTTACCCATGTGGCTGTTGGTATGCAGAACTTATTCTATAATTTCTCGGCAACCATTCAATTAGGGCTCTGTTCTTGCCATCTCTTCGAAATGTCCTGCCCCCCTACATTTCAGATCCATTACGATGCGTTGTAGCATTGTCTTGCATAACGGTACAACATTGTGCTGAGCGATGACCGTTTTGCGTGGATGTGACGCATATTTTCTTTTTGTGTTCTTTTCATGGCGTCATGTTTTTACCGCAAATAAACATTTATTCTTTCAAAGTTAAAATGTTACCCGATCTGTTGTCAGTGATGCTGACTAAATAGGATACACCGAACTTACACTTAAGTGTTGCCATTTCTGGAGGCTATGACCATAAGTTTGGATGACTTGATGATGAGAATCGCGACCAGAAATTGACATAGCGATTTCACTTGGCGGCGGCATCAACATCGCCACATGCGAACTATTCATCAAAGACCTGACAACACACAAAATCCTGATGTCACACAAATCCTGCTTCGCGCAAATAGAGTTTATCGCGCGAACGACATTTATAAGACTATCCGAAATCAATCGTCGGGCAGTTGCCCGCCAGACACGACACCCGTCTGGTCGGAGGATCCTCCCTTTTCTAATGAGGATGAGTGAACTTTACACCCTGTTCCTCATACCCCTAAACATGTTATCACCGCAACATGCCGCTGTAAAATTAGATATTTTCATTGCTACGCTGTATTACCACAAACCGCAGCGGTGGTATGCAAGCGGCGTCGGTTCGCGCGAAATTTAGAATTTGCACAAATTAATGTTTAGTCACGTGAGCAGATCGAGTAATTACCAATTAGAACAGTATACATATTCAATAACAATTAAATTGTATTCTGCTCGCCATTTTAACTACATTTTGTACGATTTAGAATAATACAGCATACTACTGTTCCACTGCCAGGTAAAAAGCCTCTTCTCATACAGAGAAGGCACGAGCATTGATCACCACGCTTGCTCAAGACGGGTTGGTGATTTCAAACTTATATTAACTATAAGTTCAGGTTTCCTCACGATGTTTTCCTTCACCGACGTCAGTAATGTTTGGACATTACTGACGTCGTTCACAAGATAAACTCAGTAAATACATACATATGAGTTGCGTTGAAAAAGTTGGTATTTGCCCGCACCACTGGGCCATCAAATATTATACAAATTTTTTTGTTAATTTTTTACTGACTTCCAAAAAGGAGGAGTTCTATGTTCCCCTGTGTTTTTTTTTGTCTATTGTGGACCGATTTTGAAAATTATTCAGTCAGTGGCAAAACACGAAAATTAAAAAAAAAAAGACAGCGACTTCCGAAAAACGTGTGTGCATTTGTAGCGCGACTGCTCAGCGTTGGTTATTGGGTTAAATCCTCGGGCACAGTATGGACAAGGTGGTTTTTCCATAAGGACATTTTCAGAAGCAGTCCGAACTCCGGACGTGTGACAGGTTATTGGCAAAAGTTCGCATCTCTTGGCCATATGTAACATAACTGGCAAAATAGTGGCGTAGGAGTACGTACACCACAATTTTTGTCAAATTAGCTAGTCAAATTAGCTAGCAAAACTCCGCAGACGTGATGAGTCATGTCTGCGGAGTTTTGCTAGCTAATTTGACTTGAAAATAAAAGGAAAAAATATAACGATATATCGGGTGTAAAAAGACACTTTCCGAAGCCGAAAGCCACATATTCTACCCATTATTTGCATCATTTTTTTCCACTAGACCATACCTGGGAATCCACTGGTTCTGGAGATATTGAAGGTCAAAGTCGCATTTTTTTTTTTTACTTTTTCACGAAAATGAATTCTATGCGATAATGGGAAACTTTTTTCCAAACAAACATTACCTGAATTTTAGATTTATCTTAACAGATTACGCATTTGAAGTTACAAAAACGCAATGAACAACAAGTACCTACCTACGTAGCGTAGGGGCGGAGCTTAACTAACACTGAATCCGTTCATTCAAGCGTGGGTTCGCGTTAGATAGCGCGCAATAAAAACTTGTTTTTTTATATTAAAAAAAAAAAAAAATACGGTTCCCAGCAATAATTTTTGCGCAAACCTACTTAGCTATACGTACAGTATGCGTAGTTTACGGCTTTGTGATGTGTCTTTTTACACCCTGTATAAACATGACCATTTTTACACACACTTTAGCAATAGTTGTGAAGAAAAATGTTTCTGTAAAAATCTCTTTCAGAGAAGTGTGGTTTTGGATTTATTTTAATTTTGGCTGGTTATTGAATTGAGACTGGATTCATAAAGGGCAAAATATTTTTCGATCTGGTTTGAAATTTTGAAATCTGTTCTAAAAACACAATCGCTGACCAGCTGACCGCTGTTGGCGGGCAAATTCAAATACGCTGGCGGGCCAAATTCTGGCCCGCGGGCCTGGAGTTGAGCAGTCTTGATCTAAGCTAGCATCTAAGATGCCACAGTGCATGTATCGCATTCGAAACGTCTAAAGTAAAGTGACCATCCAAATTCAATTGTAACACGGCCAGTTTTGGTACTCACCTCAAGCAAAATCCCCGATGTCATTCCATCTGGCTGGGAAGCGTCCCAAGTCACGTGCGATGCTCATGGTTTCCACTTATCGACTGGTATGCTTCAACAAACATAAGCCTTTGACTGGAAGAGCTTTATGTTATGTCCGTAAGGATCAGGAATATAGGGGAACATAGAGTTCTTTGATGGTTAGGTGCACCGGAAAGCCTGTTTGATTTCATCTCAAGGCTAAAAGTACGCACGAAACAACAAGAATTATGGTGAACACGAACATGGAACACTTTGTTCGCATGTGCGTGCCACTAACGAACATCAAACACTGTTTGTCAAAAACGTTCGTAGCGATCCAATGTCGTTGTTCTGTGTGTTTGGAGAAATGTGATGGAGCATTGGTGAATCCATGGCTACTAAAGAGAGCGGGGCAGTTGAGCGTCAACACAAGTCATCTGTGTTCTTACGGTGTTGTTCACACGTACGAACCAAATGTTCCGTGTTCGATGTTCGTGTTCAGCATGTTTTGTTCGTTCATGCGGACATGCCATAATATAATTCTCGTACTTTGAAGACGTCCAAATTCAAACCGCAATTCAAACGTTTTTTAAGTTTTTGACATTGACTGCCGCTAAGATGAGCTCAGCGGCAGTCAATGTCAAAAACTTAAAAAAAGTGTTGTTAGAACTGTGACGTAAATTAGAGGGTTTTTTTTTTCTTTTTAGTGGTCTCAAGCGCTACTGCTGTGAATGAGGTCCTGGGTTCGATTCCCGTGTCAGGCAAAGTTTTATTGGGTTTTATCTGACTTCCAAAAAAAGGAGGAGGTTCTAAATTCGTCTGTATTCTTTTTTTTCCATCTGGAATTTCTCAGTAGCAGCCCGGAGTCTACATTTGTGCCCGGTTGATGGCAATAGGCTCGCCCCCTATTAAATGGGACTAAAATATAACTGGTGGAATGTAGGTGACACCTCTGTCTAACCCTTCGGGGAACTCAGGCGTGATGTTATGTTTACGTTGTGAGACATATTAATATCCGAACGTTATAATATAGGAATTGTTTACAAATCTAATTTTAATTTAACATTGATTGTTTTCATTTTTAATTAATCTGTGGCGGCATCTAGATCGTCACATGCGAACTACGCATCAGAGACCTGACGTCACACAAAATCCTGACGTCACACAAATCCTGCATCGCGCAATTATTATTAGAGTTTACCGCGCGAACAACAAATATAAGTTCCTCGACATCAATCGTTGGGCCGCCAGACACGACACCAGTCTGGTCGGAGGATCCTCCCTTTTCTAAAGAGGATGAGTGAACTTAACACCCTGTTGCTCATTCCTCTAAAAATAAATTACAAAAGTTAACTAAGATTTGTCAGTAATCAGGCTTTTTGCTACAAAACATGGCTTGACTGAAAATGGTCTACCAACTACTCATTTTAACTCTTAGTCTCTAATTATTTTTCTAAAGGGGTAAAAAATACAAAGAATATTAATTTATAGCCCCCACAAATTGGTAAGGACATACCTACCAAATTTCGCTTATACACTGTGGAGACAACACTACGGCAATAGATGGAAATACTGGCATTACTAGTGCATAGCAGTATTTTGAAAGTATCAATAAATTTGAACATTCAATTAACAATTATTTAATAATAATTAATCTAAATAGTTTAGTGATGAGCCGTTTAGGGTTGTGCCGGTTTTTGACCAGGTATAGTAACTTAACCATTGGACGACTATTGGAGTAACTAAATTAACTAAATTAAGAAGAAACCCCTGATTTTTTATGGTTTTCTAATCACACCGCGCTCGACGCTTGGCGTGTCCACACGTCGGGTCCGAGTTCGCAACAAGTCAATCGCCTTCCTGAGGATGCCTCGTTGAGAGATGAAGCACGTGTCGATTTCTTACAGGGTTCTTTATGACTCTTTAAGAACAGTTACGCGGATTAAGTTACTAAATATACGTCGTCTATTGAATTTTAACTAAATTTAATAAAAATTTGATTTAATTTTTGTATGCAAACTGATTGGAACGTCATTAGATATACGAAGTTATAGAATATAGAATGTATTTTTGTATCGTCGTCCCACATTCTATACGGGTGGTGTTGCAAGTAACTTATATTAGGGTAGTGGCATACGGATTGTTTGCACTGCGATGCATCGATTCTATTGCAGAGGATGAGACATGAAGCAATTGCTTTGTAAAATACAGTTACCCGAAGCTCTTGGCAAATTGTTGAATAATATCTCGAACCTATTTTAAGCTCACACAAACTGGTCAGATCAAAATCAAAGTAAGTCAAATCATTTATTTCAATTAGGCAAATAAAAGGCAGGTTTGAACATCAGGGTATTCCGGGTGTCAGGACGGTATTTGTATAGTCTGAGCATCCGAGCTCCGGAACATTGAAAGTATTGAAATGTATAAACAATTTCCAACAACCTTTTTCTCGTCCATGATGTGATACCTCATCATCATCTACAGCCCGACTTCATCCCCTGCTGAGCATACGCCTCTCTTCTCTTGTCCCAATCCCCACGCTGTTTTCCCACGATGTAGGCCACCCATCTCACCGCCAGACGACCGACACCTCGTCTTCAAGGCCTTGGACGTCACTCGGTCACAGCCTTACTCCACCTGTCATGAGTACGCCTTGCCAAGTGATGTGATACCTACTGAGTCAAAATTTCCCGAAGTTTAAAAGGACCGTAAAATGTAGGATACAATACACAGTGCAGCACAGTGCTCCGCAATGTAATGTCATAAGACCAACCCCTGTTGCAACAATGCAGAACTGCGGTACATAGTAATATTCCAGCTATACTACATTAAAACGCTATACAAACAGTGTCGCAACGACATCAAACCGTATGGCAGGTCGCTTAGACTGGCCAGGGCCGCCCCGCGGAGCGCGCACAAATTATATTTTTATGTGTTTTCTGACAAATTGGGTATTTTACGATGCCACGTCCGTGTAGCCGTGTTGACATCTGACAGATATCATTAAAAATGAAATGATTAAAAACTACTGTGTGGAAAAAATGCGGATCTTAAGATAGAAATATGCATAAAATTACGCTTAAGGAGACGGGTTTGGCAATTATAATTACCGAAGATCTATATTTAATCAGGTTTTTCTAAATTAATATTGACTATAGAGGTATTTGCTATAGATACAAAGTTACAACGTAATTAAAAATATTTTATTTCTTTTTTCAGGTAAGTATCCTGCTGCTGACCTCCTGATCCAGCTGGTGTAAGTCTTCATCATACATTACAGTGATAGTAATATCAGTGAATACTTCATTTAACGCCATAGAGAATTACAATCAGCAAATGATTTTGTAGCTACAGATTGTGGTATTTTAATTAGGATAATTAGCACCTAACGAAACCTAAATTACGAACATACACTGTATTAAGCTCTAACCAAACTGAAGCGGAACCCGTGCGAAATACGGGACGAAATTCGCTTGCGCCGATTGTGTTCAAACTGTCGCGTGACATCCTAATCTTTAAAACCATCAAATTCAAAGTCAAACTCAAAATATTTATTACGAATGGTTTAATACTAATTTATTATTCTATGGCACTTTTGAAAGTAAAAATTAACAAAAAAATTAAATTTATTCTAGTCGAGTAATAGACACGCGTAGTAGCGTGTCACGTCCCGCTCGGGATTCGCCTCAGTGTAGCCAGAGCTTTACATAAACTAACCAAAATTCTGTAGCGTTCAACTGCATCAGATTATGTACATGTTTTAGCGGCCTTTGCGATACCTTCCCACAGTAATCTCAGGAAAAGTATACAAGTCATAATTATCCTTAGCAACGTTTCTCTAATTCATAAAATCAACAAATACAGTAGGTAGCTATTTAGCTAGAAGCACCATTTAGAAACCGATGCATATAAAATGTCGAGACACATGTACATATTAAGTTGTGCTCACACTCGTGCACCTGCGTCTGCAACTTTCAATTCATCGTGCGTCAAGTCAAGTAGTGCATGTCTTAGTTGAATGCACAGGTCCCGTCTCTGGAAAAGAGGGCCAATTCCCGTGAAATTTATAAACGTTCATAATCTTGTCATATTCTCATCTCAGCGACAATTAATATCCAAATCTTGTCAAAAATAAAGGCAAATGCGAAGTAATTTTGACAGATTGATACTGAATTTATAATTAGAATGCAAACGTTCCCGTATTTTTATACGGAAATTCCCTAAGCTATTACTTCTATGTAAGTCCAGCTTAAGCGGAGGGAGCAAAATATTTGAATCAGCTAGCGCCACAGACATGCCCTATCTGTCATTCAATTAGTTCTGACGCATGAACTACATTATGGCGCCTCGCTTATGGACGCAAGAAAGTGGCACCGGTGACTGAAAAGTTGTGAGGAAATCGGTTGTCATGGTATGGGCATGTGATGCGGAGGGGTGAGGAAAATGTCGTGAGGAAAGTTTTGAGTACGAATGTGGATGGCTTTAAGAGTAGGGGAAGATCAAAGAAACGATGGATGGACTGTGTGGAAGATAATATGGCTAGAAAGGAGGTGACTACCGAAATGACGACTGATAGAGAACTATGAATGAAAAGAATGAATGAGGTCGCCCATTGTATATTTTGTAGTGCTTAATTATTATTTCTTGTTATGTATTTTTGTGGTGTACAATAAAGTATATATAAATAAATAATGAAAAAGACATGAAGAGTCGACCCCAAATTAATTGGCATAAGGGCAGAAGAATGATGATCCTAATAGACGTAAGAATATGAAGATGAAAGTGCGTAAGTGTGAACACAGCTTAACACATCCGCGTCTGGAATCTAGTCTTATCGCATACCGGATTCCGAGCATTTAAAATGAACGACAACCACCTCTCATTATCACTGTAAATGTTAATTTTATTCGTATAATTAACGGGAATTTTAATACAAATCGTGACAAATTAATTATTATATGATTTGATTGGCAGCGTATTAAAATAATCATCGCTCTGCTATAATATGAATTCATGGACGATATTTATAATGCAATATGCATAATCTGAATGTTAATTTTGATGAGAACCATGTTTTTGATTTGTAGTTTTAATTCTGTGTCATTGATGTGTATATTCACTCTCGTTATGGTGTAATATGCATGTATAGTATTTAGAGTTTTCTGAAATGATCTTTTCTAGGTGGCAACACTGAGACGTCAGGTCCGGGCAACTGTCAAAAGTGTCAAACGGCATATATTTTCTCGAATGAATGAAACGAATGATGAACGTCATCATATATTTTATATTCATTGTCAAAATGGAGGACCTCTTCTCAAAATGGCGCCAACTGGGGGCGTGAATTTTCATGAAAACCCGCAATAGCACAAAAGTTGACGGTCATAAAGTTTCTCAGGACTTAATACTGTTGTTACTGTCGTGGGCGCATTTACAAAACCACAATTCCCACATGACCAAACTCCGAGACCTGTAAATCTTTCAGTAGGTCACACAAAAATGTCTTCCTTGTGGGAATCTATCTAAGTAATCTGCGATGCATCTGTCTGTATCATACATTTTCTAATGATTATCTATTGGAAATAGTACCGTAATTAACAATCCGTGTAATTACTTTTACAAAACAGTATGGGCTAAGATCGGCTTAAGGACGACTTTCACCCATCTGTTTAATGAATGAAAAGTATTTTATATAAAATTTTGTATGTTAAGAAATATATCGCGAATGGGTTGGCTAAAAAAATCTTGGCCAGACTATGATTAATTAAAAATTCAAAAATAACTTTTTTTTTATTGCACCCATTCGTTTAACGATTAATGCGTTTTAGTAACAAATTTTTCTCTTAAAAAGGACTATCACTTATGGCTATTGGACGCCAAGAACATTCCTAAGCTTCGCAGTAGGGGGCCAAGTAGTCACCTATTTAGGTCATTAACTCCGAATTGATTAACAATTGGCAAAAGTCGAGTTAGTAGCAAAGGTTCTCCTTGAAAAGCTCAATTGGTGTATATCTTGCAATGTTAAAGAAAAAGTCATTTTTTAATTTTTTATTAATCACGCCAGGATGGCTATGATTTTTTAAGCCAACCCACTCGCGATATTTTTTCTAACATACTGATTTAAAATACTTTTCATCCATTAAACATAAATGAAGGTTGTTCCTTTGAGGATCCTATGCTACGAAAGATATTTTTTTTTAAAGATTTACTATTAACATGTGGGTGTTCTGAGGGCTTATATTTCTACTTTATCTTTCCAACTTCCTAAAGTTTCGATAGGCAACTAACTCCCGGTAATATCTAATGCGCCAAATAACTAAAACTTAACCCCATCCTGATTCCTCCACTATTTCCAATTTTACGTCAAATTCAATTGACGCACAACAAAAAGGTTGCGACGTTTAGTACCGAATGGGGGATGAAGAGGAATGAAAGGGGGATGAGGGGATAAAATACTCTGTGTTGTACAATAAATCGTTGTGGACGGAGATGATTTGTGGGCGATGTGGACGACATAATAAACAGTTATAGGACCAATCGATTGGGGGATAAGAAATTGCGCTGAGTTCTGCGGAATGCTGGTTGTAAAGATAAATATTTGGGGGTATTGGATTAATTTATAAACTTACGTCTTTGAATTGCTGATACCTTGGTATATCTTACAAACAATGTTGAAATGATAGTCTTATACGAAATTTCCCGGCCCTTAAACTTAAAATATAAATAGGGGGTCAGAATAGGTAGTAATATAAATATTGATAGAGTTAGAAATATTTCCGAAAAATAATTTTATTACAAGGTCCTGTATACACGTTCTTTTTTACTGGCTTATCATAAAAAGAAACGAGCATTAATCATTTATCACGACGATTGCTCACTCAAATTACAATACTAATTATTAAAAAAAAAAAAAAATAGTATTCACCCAAGATTTTGACGCAAACACCTTCAAATCGAATTGTTTCTAAGTTGTACCGAATGTACCACCTTCAAATGTATACGTGAAGTTTTGATCCCAAAACTTCACCCATACACATTCCCATCAAACCAAACTGTCAATCTCTAAGACCTTCTTACACATTACATCGCCCTTAGTGTCCCAGCACTAGCCAGAAACACTTCAAACAGATCATGGGCTGTTGATTAAAATATCAAGTTTCCCAACGATACGAGGATTAGTATTCGATCATCGAATTACCATAGATCTTGAGATACGGAGCTTAGGTGTGAGAGTAGTGCGGGGACGTGTTTCTCGATAGATTTGATTTTCTGTGACGCAAGTGAGAAGACTTTCATTTCACTACGGTAAAGCCAAAGGGGGGTTAAGATTTAATAGGCTATGTAGTTATGTATGTTCATCTGTTCCTTCATATCTCCTAAACTACTCGTCGTATTATAACAAACGAGGTATCATTGGAACCATTGTGTTATTCCGAGGGATATAATATGTTGTATAGGATTTATGACGTCACACAAAATCCAACATGGCGACATAAATAGCGAATGTAAAAGGTTTCTTCCAAACTCAAACTCAAATCATTTATTTCAATTAAACCATTACAGGCACTTTTGAATTGTCAAGGAATCGGTCAGTCAAAAATATGAAGCTAGTTCCTTTTTTAAAATTATTTTAATTACATAATGGGGTTGTGCTTTTACTGTCTCGTTGAACTAACCGACTGCTGAGCCTGGAGTTTTGGATTCGATCCCCAAGTCGGACAAACTGTAGGTAATTAGATTTTCCGTTAGGAAATTTTCACTAGCAGCCTGGAGTCTTTTAGTTTGTTTAGTCTTTCAGTAATTTGTGCCCGGTTTATGGTAATAGGCTCGCCTCCTGTTAAATGGGATTTATGACACACTAAACACCGCACTGCTAACCATACATCTCTGTGTCTTCATATAGAGACATAGAGGCAAGGTCACGTGATTTTACGATATTTGGACATATTTTCTCGCATCAAAAAGAAGGCTATTCATTTTGTTTTGATGTAAAGCAAGCAGATTTACTAACACAACTATTGATAGTTATAATACCATCCTATTATTATCCCACTGTAGGGCAAAGGGCCTCTTCTCATACAGAGAAGGCCCGAGCATTGATCACCATGCTTGCTCAAGACGGGTTGGTGATTTTAGACTTATATGTCATTTAAGAAATCCAGATTTCCACACGATGTTTTCCTTCACCGATGTCAGTAATTTCCAAGATAAAATTAAAAAGTTCTATAGTTGTTTAAGGTGAATATCGATATTAACGTAACTCCCCATCACTAAACTTAAGCGCCACGTCAAAACATATAAATAATATCATCTTGATCCATTTTGTCAAACGGTTACGAAATAGTATTAGTGTCATAAAACCCTTAATTACGCCGTAAATATCGATTAAGTGAATGTATAAGTAATTGAAATGTTTCCATACAAAACCGTGGATTTTAACTATTTCAATGGTGTTTGTTTTATGGTGTTAAGTTCATTGGCTTGAAGTGAAAGTGAAGTGTTAGTTAAACGTACGTAAGTTAAAAAATCAATTTGAAAGATTTCGCGTATCAATGGATTTTTAACAAAGGAACATTAGTGCTCAGACCAAATAAAAAACCAAGACAGCGCTGTCAACAGTGACGTGAAGCCGGTTTCGTAAACATGTGTGCACTTTGTGTGGTGTAGTTTGATTTCAGCGTCATTGTAAAAGGTGGTAAATGTGTGCGTGTGAGCGTGTGTGCTCAGAGCGGAGGTGTAGATTTGGCATGCTTCACTGTATTGTTCGCAGCGCTGTCTTGGTTTTTTATTTGGTCTGAGCATCAGTGTATGTGATTTTTTTACGGCATGTATTTAATAGAACTACTAATAATTATTTATAATTTATTTAATACTTCAAGCACAATATGTACAGAGGCGTACTTAATGCCATAGTCATTTTCTACCAGTAAACCTTTTATAATTCCCATTTTGCGCTCCTAAAAATATTATTGAACACTTTAATATAATGATGGCGCCTCTTTTGGTGAACCTCCAATAATTTCTATTTAAGGGTCCTAAAAATACTAAATAGCCAAGTAACTGCGACCATTTGGAAGTAGCGCTCACCGGCCAGCAGTTATTGCGACCAACTGTGAGAAAAAGCCAGAAAATAAAAAAGAGGTTTTCCAATTATTTAAAAAGGTGTGCATCATTAGAAGCGCGAAAGGACCCAACTTCAACTTCAAAAAAAAACACTACAAAGTGAAAAATAGTAAATAGTGTTTTTGGATCTGTATTTTAGTTGTTTGCCACCGACTTCTGTAATAAAAGTTCTTTTTCACTTTGTGGTGTGTTTTTTGGTAGTCTTTTTTTTTTTTTGTAAAAATGTTTTTTATTTTTCACTGTTTAGTTATAGTACCCTACACTAATTCGTATACCACTACTTACTATAGAAGCAATAGTTATAGGAAGTATTATAACATCATCATCACAAAGTGGATTAAAAACGTGTTATCGAAGCTAACTCAAAAACAAACCCTAGCAAAGTTAAGCAAATTTATATGGAACTACCGCACAAGCTTCTTATAAAAAACAAAAAAAGATTTTTCAAAATCGTTCCATATTTGACTAAAATATCTATGAAAATAAATAAAAAACATGGTACAGTCCACAATCTCTTCCGTTTAAAATATTATTTCTTTTGAACTGTAGAAATGTAGGTACCTATTTATAGTCTATTTCTTAAGGTTCTCAGCCGGTTCAAGGTATTCAGCTATTTTCAGGTATTCCCTTTGCGGGGTGTTGTCAAAGGAGTCTCTGGCTCAACTTGCCAGAGCGAGCTTAAGTATGATAGTTCAAAGAAGTAGGTATATTTCGCTGAATTGGTTCAAAATATTATAGAACTCAAACGCGAGCCTATCAATAATAATTAAAACAGCAGCCAAGTGCGAGTCGGACACGAAGGGTCCGTACCACAAGGCAAAAAACAGTGAAAAATCACTTTTTTTTCCATACAAGAAACGTGTTTTCTCACTGTTTTGTTTTTGTTTTCAAAATAAAAGAGAGTCCCCATGGACCCCTTTTATTAGGTCCCCACCTATGAAATCAGCGTTTTGTATGGAGAATTTTAAAGAAGTTGCTTTTTTCATACTAACATTTTCTTAATTTATATGATAACCATGAACACTAATGTTTTACAACTTTTATGCACTAATGTTTAACAACTAAGATAACGTAATATGCCACTAGATTAAGCGACAAAAATAAGTTTTGGCTAATTTAAAACAAATAGTGGTCATTTCTGCTAACAAAATGAGGAGTCATTTTTAAGGTATTTTTTATGTTTATAAACTATAAGTAATAAGGTTTTTTTTGCTATTGGTAGTTGTCTATGATGGTCGTTATTCGATATAATACCAAGCAATTAATGAATATTCTAATTCATAGAAGTGACAAGGTTCTCTATTTGTGAGAAATAAACGCTAATTTCATAGGTGGGGACCCAATATTTTTATCTTTATATTATTTTTAGTATTAACTAGCTGCGCCCCGCGGTTTCACCCGCATAAGTATCGATCTTATAGGAATATCGGAATAAAAAGTATACTATGTTGTAACCCAGCTCATGGTCTATCCATGTGCTAAATTTCATCCAAATCCGTTCTGCCATTTTAGCGTGAAAGCGACACAAACAAACAAACTCACTTTCTCATTATAATATTTAAAGGCAATACGTCGTCTTTATCAGAAGAGGTTTTATTGACCGTTATGCGGGCTAGGAGATGTAATTAAATGAGACACAATAATATTCTGAATAATCACATATCTCTGATCACATTACAATAATGTAAACGACATTCCCCCGAGTACGTAAGACGCGAGCGCACATCAATCAACTCACTGCACTGCAAGGGTAGTCTAGTCACCAATCACCATGATCACTATTATTCCAGTCGCCATATCAGTATTCTATTCTATTCACAGTCATTATTAATCAATGCCGGCTTCGATTCAACTTCGCGATCTTTTCTTCTGACAGGGGGCCGCCTTCCTAGTACTCGGGGTTACGTCAAGTTGACAGCTGTCATAATTGTTCTAGTCTATCAAGTCCGTTATTTTGGCATCGTAAAACCTTAAGACGCGCCGTCATATTTGTTAGAACTTGTTGTTGTAGCGGCCATAGTAGAACACACTCTGTAAAAATTTCAAATGTCTACTTATTATGGATCAAAATATACAGGTCTGTGACAGATGGGCGGACAACTGAGCCTTAGTAATAGGGTCCTGTTGGCAGCCTTTGAGTACTGAACCCTAAAAAAAGAAGCTACAAAATCAAACAAGAAATAAATTAAAGAAACAGACAAACACGTAACCAAAAAAAAAAAACTTTTAATTTCAAGCAAAAAGCCTTACAAAGCTTTAGGTACTTCATTTAAATTCAAACTGAAACCTTTTCAGGAAAGTCCTTTTTAATACTTCCTTACAAAGTTAATAACACAGCTCATTAATATAAAAAAAGTTAAAACGTTTTAAACTGTGACGTGGGCTGACGTCACTGACGTCGGCGTGATTGATGACGTCGGCCGTAGACTCACTGTCACGATTATTGGGCCAAGTGGGGATTTTATTTAATAGCTAGATTTTTTTTTAAATGATTTGGGGTAGGTAGACCTTGGGTAGTATCTTTGCTACTTTTATAAGGTTTTAGTGGCTACGTTATATATTTTTATAACAGAAAACAATATTTTTTTCGACTTATGAAGTTATAATGAAAGTTTTTGCGATTGTATTTTCAATAATTTTTTTTGTCCGAAATAAAATAAATAAATAATGAACTAATTTTATTCATTTCCAAACAAATCTAAAAATATTAAGGTACATAACAATTTACAGGTCGTGATGGCACAGTGGTTAAGGCCTCGCTTCTCATGCACAGGTTGTGGGTTCAAATCCGGGCAAGTACCAATGTGACTTTTTCAATTCATATGTACTTTCTGAGTTTATCTTGGACATTACTGACATGGTGAAGGAAAACATCGTGAGGAAACCTTAACTTATAGATAATATAGAGCAAGCGCGGTGATCAATGCTCGTGCCTTCTGTATATGAGAAGAGGCGTTCGCTTATTTTAACAACTTATAACTTAACTAACTAACTTCCGCCAGCAGCTTCGTCCGCGTGATCTTTATAAATTATAGCCTACGTAACTCAGTGATAGCATTCTACCGGTAAAAGAATTTTCAAAATCGGTTCAGTAGTTTTTGAGTTTATTCATGTAAGCATTTACAAAATAAATCAAGATATTTCAATGCGATTTACGATTTTATTAGTGATGATACTGTGTTATAGAATATATTATGTGATAATATTATGTTACGATTAAATAATTAGAAATTTACTTGAATTCAAATACAAAACATTAATGATTAATATAATAAATAGTTAACATTTTATATAAGTTTAACGTCCATCTATTGACCAAGTTTTCACGGTGAGATATTTACAGAATAGCATGGCTGATTTCTGGGACATTATATTTTGGACTGTCGAGCTGTACAGTACAGGCTAAGTGTAAAAGTGTTATTATTGTATGCCTAAGTGTTACTGATTAAAAGGATTTACCACAGTATAAGTGTCTTGTCTTTCATTCATTACAAACAAACGAACACACAAAGATACAAAAATTCAAATCTTTTCTCTTTAAAATATTAGTTTAGATTCCAAATTAATAATGAACTTGTATTAAGACTGGTTTTCAATAGGTTTCTATTGCTGATAATTCTGATGCATAGGCAACTACATCATTATTTAGAAATAATCCTCTGATGTACCTAATTAAAATTAATTATTTCGTTGTGAAGTTCTCATCAAAATCCAAACATTATTAATTACTCCTATATTATTTCAATTACATTAATATAGATAGCACACTCGCGTAGCTAAATATTAACATTTAATTGTGTTATAATAATTCGGGGATCACCTCCGTTTTATCTTAGTACTCGATGTTAATCGGCTCGGCGTAAGGGAGCTGAACTCCCAATAGATATTACTTTTTTCTAACGTAGTGACATTGAACGTGTAAAGTCAGAAGGGTCATTCTGTCTACCTACTTATTTAATCATGTCAGGCATAGAGATATTTCTCAACGGCATGTGAAGCCAAGTCAGAGGCCCATGGGCGGCATAAAGGGCTACAGCAGACTAGCTACTTTTAGCATCGGCGATCGGCGATTTTGCGACTGTATCGATGCTGCGTCGCGTTTTGGCGACTCTCTGCGTTCCATCGCAGTATTAAAATCGCGCGTTTTATAGATTCAATATTTAATTTTAATTTTTTTGATAACAAAAATTACAGGAAACTTGTGACCCTGCCTCCAGAGCTAGGTTAGAATACCTATATTTCAGGAGCCAGTGACTTCTACCATTTAGGTTACAATAGCGAGTATAAGCAGTAAAATTTGATAAAATTATTTTACTTAAAATTAAATTTAAAAAATAGAAGTAGAAAAATAAATTTTAATTAAAGCATATTCTATCGATGCTGCATAGCGATTTCACGACTTCCTACATTCGGACGCCTGTCGCGAGCCGCTGTGTCAAGCTTCCAAAAAGCGACTCAATCGCCGCGTTTGGCGTTTTTAAGTGTGCGGTGTGGAATGTTTGGTCGCTGCATTTAGCTTCTAAAAAGCGGCTAAATCGCCGATCGCCGATGCTAAAAGTAGCTAGTCTACTGTGGCCCAAAAACTCTGACAGAGTAGTCACTATCCACACGAAAATAATGAATTAATGAATGTCAGGCAAGAAGTTAAGCAGCAGATCCCCCTTAATCCGCAGCCTTTTGCTTAAAGGGGAACTGCAGTTGAAAAAAAAAAAGAAGATAACGTTTATTTGCGGTAAACATGACGCAAAGAAAAACAAAAAAAGAATAAATATAAATCGAAAGAAATAGTAAAATAATTAAAAACATTTTAAACATTAAAGACATTTTTTGTAAAATCGTATTCGAGGGTCATTCTTCTCTCATATAGCGTGGTTAAAACGATTAGCAGGACTAACCCCACCTACTGAACCCCACCTTCCATTCATTTGACAAAATAAGTTTACCAAGTAGAATAGTTATCCTAAATAGACGAAGCGCTTCTTGCAATGAGCAAATTTTTCGATGATTTCGTTTGATAATTATGTACGAGTATAACGTGAACACCATTTATTGAGTAAACTCAAAGTAAAAAAACACAAACTCAAAGCATTTATTTCAATTAAACCATTTACAGGCACTTTTGAATTCTAAAAGAGTCGGTCAGTTAGTCAGAAAGTTGAAGCTAGTTGACATTCCAAAACGTAGATCTCTATGGAGAAGAACGGGCAAGAAACTCTATAGACACTCTTAAATCTTGATGTCAAAATCCTGGGTAAATTATTCTTGTTGCCTCTGTATGTGAGAACAATATTTTTATGCTTGGAAACATGCTGGTCCTGCTCAATAGGATAATCTAGAATCTATATAATTATTTTAAATTTTTGTTTTGATTGATTTTACATTCTGTGATTACTTCCTCATACACTGACTTAATTAATTGTATAATTTTCGTCTACTTTTACAATGTTTGTAAATATGTGAGCACTATGTATCTACACGTAATTAATTATTTATCTGTCGTTGCTTCATTTTTAATTATTTTACCTATTGTGGTATAGCAATTTTGTCTTAGGTGCATTGTCGACACATATATAATTTATATAGCTAATGTAACTATACAAAATATTGTAAAACATTTTAAAAGAGTAACGGTGGTACATTCTTCTCCATACGAAAACTACCATTTGGAAGGAGCGACTAGAATCAATTCAATTTTTTTTGTTAATTTTGGATTACATGATTTGACTTTGACTTTGTCAGAAGTCTAAGGTCATAACTGCTTGTTTTTCTGTGTAGTCCTTCGGTTGACCTCTCTGTACGATAGCTAAGCATCGTGGGTAGCCGAGGTGGCAATTGTTACGGATAACATCTTGAAACAGATTGCTTAGCTTAAAATAAAAACTTGTAATAAGGGTTCGGAGCGAATTACGTGGAATTATAGCGAGTAGTTTCCAGGTATTTTATATTGAATAAGCTTCAAACTAACTAACGTTGTTTTTCTGAGATCTAAATCGAAAAATTACTCCGTAATTTGGTCGATACTCGCCATCAGTTTTAATATTTAAGTAATTGTATTTTTGTCCTCGAAAATGGAACACGAGTTCCATTTAGTTTTGGTATCGTTAAATTGTAAACTAGTCGAGCTAGAAGTTTAATAAAATATACGGACAAGCAATATAAAAAAGCCACAAAAATCTAAATTTCTCCTAAACCACACAGTTAGCTACATGAAGTAAAAAAATCTTGAAAACAGTTTTATAGGTGTTTTTTATGCGCTATTAACTTGAATGTAGTTTTTTATTTCAAGAGGCTATCTTGCGTGGTTTCGTAAATATTTCATGATAAGTTAGTGGCTTTTTTATATTCCAAATTCAAATTATTTTATTTCACATAAACCTACAAGGGCACTTATGAAACGTCGCTAGGTAAAGTATGAAGCTAGGTGCACGGTTCCAATTGGTCGTTTCCTATGGAGAAGAGCAGGAAAGAAACTCCACGGTTACTCTTTTAAAAATAATTAGCTTTTACAATATTTTCAAATAACAGTGTTAATAGGTATGGGAGGATAGTGTAGGTCTGCCGGGGTCGCGGGAAAGTCCGAAAGGGATACCGTGGCCCCTGGCAATGTATAGGCAACTGAAGGAACACGGGTGGGTTTTAGTCAGTAAGAGTCTGACACCCCTCCCGCTCCGCCCAGAGCGGGAGAAGTTATTTGATAATTTCCCACACAAAAAAGGACAGTGTAGGTATTTCAACAAGTACCTAAGAAAGAAGAAAGAAAGAAAATACTTTTATTTACACATGACGCAAGGAAAGAATAAAACACGAAAATAAAAAATTTGAGGGAAAATATGCGTCACATCCACGCAAAATGGCCATCGCTCAGCATAATGCTACAACCCTATGCGAGACAGAGCCCCAGCGCTGGTTTTCAGCGACAGCCGGCGTTGACGTGATGAGGACAACCAGTGCAGCTTAAAGTGAAATAACAAAATAAAATGAATAAATACAATACTTAGTCCTAAATGTTTATATAAAATATAATATTTAAAATGGTAACATTTCATACCGTCGGCGACTCACGCGCCGCAGACTTAATGCAGTCTGTGCGCGCAGCTGTCATAAAAACTATTTGTTTGACGTTTTGACATATTACGTAATAGTTATAACATGGCGCATTAACTAATTAATGTTATGATGCAATGCATAATATGTGATAAAAAAGGATGCATTGGGTGATTGTGTACCTGGTACTTAACTAAATAGAAGATTGTCAACAAATCTACAGTCCAGAACTGTAACAACATGTATAATGCTCGTCAGTTTAGCTTGGAATTGTCTCTAATGTCTTCGGGTGTTGTCGTATAATTGGCGTTAGTATTGCTTTGACCACATGGGATAAGCGAGTATAGATGTGTCGCAATTTACCACGGACTACATGATCTCTGTTTAGGGATCACCCTTGGGGAATAGTTCTGTTATGGCCCGAATTAAGGCTCGTGAAGACCAGCGCGACGCGACGGCGCGACGCCACTCGAACAATACAAATTCTAAGAAAACTTCACGGTATAACAATAACCGGTGTCGCGTCGCGCTGTCGCGTCGCGCTGTCGCGTCGCGCTGTCGCGTCGCGCTAGTCTGCACGAAGGTTTGTCTTTGCAAGAATAACCTCCAGTTTTTGGACGTCTATCCAATTAGTATTACATGTCATCTGTGACTGCTTTGTTGAACTAGTAGTCGCAAGCTCCTGCTCAGATTAGATTCCCAAGTCTGGTAAAGTGTTACTGGGTTTTTCCATCAAGAATTTCGTAGCACTCCGGAGTCTGGATTTGTGCTCGGTTGATAGCAATAGGCTCGCCCCCTATAACATGGGACTTAAACAAAACTGGTGAAATGTGGGTACGCCTCTGCCTTACTCTTCGGGAATTACATGATGTAAATTATAAAAGTAAACATGATATTTGACAACATAATTATATACTTATTTGATCGGGACATTGAAAAGGATAGGGATATATTTTTGGTCTTCTACTTCTTTTCGTGTGGTTAGTGACTAATCTGTAATCTGGTGTCAGAGTTTTAAAGCCGCCCATGGCTGCCTCTGACTTGGCTTCACATGGCGTCGAGAAATATCTCTCAGGCATGCCGCCGGGTTTAAAGAACTTTAGTATTTGCCTCTTTTTTTTTTGGGTGTGACATTATCAAATAACTTCTCCCGCTCTGGGTGGAGCGGGAGGGCGTGTCAGACTTTTACTGACTAAAACCCACCCGCGTTCCTTCCGTTGCCTGTGTGCCGGGGCCACGATATCCCTTTCGGACAACTCGCAACCCCAGCAGGTTCAATACTTGCCTGTAAATTATTTGACTCAAATAGAAATTGCAACCATGATCATTATGTGTCTGGTTTAGAAAATTTATTACTATAAAATGATATTTAGTTCATACGTGATTTTTCCAAAAGAATCCAAATATTAAAAGAAAAATGTATAAATGATTGGTATTCTGCGAACTATTTGTAAAGAGAAGCGTTTGCTAAATAAATATTTGAAAAGCGAGTTTTTCTAAAAAAAAAAAACATTTTCAGAGTAAGTTGTTTGTGAAATAAATAGTATACGAAATGTAAGTAAGTTAATAATTTGTCAATGGTGTTTTGATGAAACATTAGTGAACCTGTATCAACATCTCCGTATTATCCTTTACTAAACTAAATTCATTTACGCACAGTCTGCTCGCAATCTTGACAAGCTCCTGAGATGATAATCTCACAAGTTTGCAGAAGCTGATAGCATCGGTCGGTGAATGGCTGACCCGGTGAGGGAGCAAAACTAGGTGATGGGCGTATAGTTGTGTTGAGTTGACCTTTGTGGATGTATTTAGATCATTAGTAGGGATGTACCTAGTTTAGAGATGTTTATTTTAGGCAAAGATAAGATCGCATGCTTTCTAAGTGTGGTTGGTACTCAAAATCAAAAGTCATTTTATTGAAACTAGGCTGAGAAACAGCACTGTTGAAACGTTAAAATTACTTGAGACAGTCCCCCAAAACGCCCGCCCTTCTCTAGTTCCTAGTGCTTCATCTGGCAAGAAGTGGCGCAACAAACTCCCCAGAAGTTATCTCCTCATTATAGTCATCACATTTACCGCCTTTTATCAGTTAATTGGCGTTTGCAGAAAGTTAGTGCACTCTCCAATCGGCATTTTGTTTATATTTTGATTGTTTGTTTATTTTCATTTGATATTGACGCAACACATCACGCAAGCAATTGTAAACTGTCTTTGCTATCTGGCCCTGACATCAATTAATAGAAAAAATTGACAAACTTTTATTAATTTTGAATACGAGGCTTTTGGCTAATTTGTCAATGTCTATTTTATGTATTTTTTTTGTAATGTGCGTTTAGTTTGTGCAAAATAAATAATTTTTCTTTCTTTTCTTTTGTTTTCTTTCTTACCTGCTTCTGACAACTCTTATTTTTTTTAGACTTCGATTTATCGTAAAATAACAAGCACAAATATGAGACCATTCCACATGAAGACCACTTACACCACAATAGAATACACGAAAAAATACTATGGCTGAATAATCGTACACGGAAGTGTACAAATATGTCCTGTTTTCCTCGTAGAGAAATATTATATTATAGCCAAAACGCATTAGCCTACAAAGGTAGGGACGGCTGAATTAATGACTTGTCAAAAATGTTTCTTGGACAAAGTACTTAGTGGAGTAGGTATCTGGTACCTGAGTGCTTTATTTATTTGTAAGGACTTTTTCATTCTCGGGTGTCAGGGGAATTTCATTTTGTTAGTATTATGGCACTTTTTGTTACCTACTGTAGCATAGTCAGGCTATAATGTTCCCACTGCTGGGACACAGGCCTCCTCTCTTTGGGGGGCTGTAGACTACCACGCGGGCCCAGTGCGGGTTGTAGATGATATCTTCGAATTTTTGGTTCTAGCACATGCCGGTTTGCTTAGGATGTTTTCGTTCACCGTTTTAAGAGCAGTGGTGATAAAATTATTTACATAAAGTAAAGCGTCTGCTTGGGCGACCCACGACCTACAACTCGTAAGTCGGGGCCGTTACCAATGGGCCACCACTGCTCTCCAACTTATTGTAAAAGATGACTTCTTTTTATGAGGAAAGTAGGCTTAGCAACAGTTGTCCGGAATTGTTGGTTATACATAGAGCATGGAGCAGCCTCGGCGGCCGCTGCCAGAGGCGGTATTGTCGACACTTTCCATACAAACCAAGCGTGACACCGTTTACTTGCACTACGACACTAATGACGTACAGAAACTGACGGCTTTGAATGGCGGTCTATGACAGAATTTGGACTTTTGAATTTTACTATAATTGTTGCGTTTTAGCGTGGCTATAGCGGTCATTGCCCTTTCCCTAATATCTATCCGTAGGAACCCAAACAATAAACTATGCATGGTTTTTCGTTATTGGAACATGTTAAAGCTCACGATAGATATTTAACGTACTTTATTTCAGTTTTTGAAATAAATAAGTAATGCAAAAAAAAATAGGTGGGCCAATGACCGCTAATGCCATGCTAAAACGCGACAACTACTACTATACTGCCATCTCCAGAAGCTGCTAGAACGTGGCTATTCCGTAAGTAGATTGATGATCAAAGTAAACATGGGTTACAGTCCGGCCGCCGAGAGAATGCGTTATTGACACCTGTCAGTTTCATACTAACGAATACGTGTTTTGCGAATTTAAACCTTATTACTACTAGAAATTGTCCAACTGACAGGTGTCAGGAACGCATTCTCTCGACCGAACTATAGCGGACTAGTTTCTGGTTTCAAATTAGGCGTTCTCAATCCTTGAAAACTCCATGTTTTCGTTACGTACTCAATTGTATTAATATTATCAGTGTACTTAAGTACAGGTGAGTGTTTATGGCATGCACGGAAAGTGAACGGTGTGAATATGAATGAGCTCTACACACATACATTTTAGGACGTGGGTGGAACTTGGCAATAGCAACAAGGTATTAAAGTATTAGCACTTAGTTATTTTGGTATAATCAAATAGGATCTACTCATATAACTATCTGGAAAAGAACCGGAGTTACCGACATAGTTTGCAGAGTAAGCAAGCTGAAGTGGCAGGGGGCTGGCCATGTTTGTCGAAGGACCGATAGCCGGTGGAGCAGACGACTTCTGGAGTGGAGACCGGGTATCGGCAAGCGTAGTGTGGGACGCCCCCCAGCTAGATGGTCCGACGATCTTAAAAAGGTGGCTGGGACAGACTGGATGCGGAAGGCGTAGGGCAGGGTGTTCTGGCGCACCCTGGGAGAGGCCCATGTCCAGCAGTGGACTGCGGTAGGGTGAGATGATTGATTGAAGTAAAATACAATAGATGACGTATATTGTATTTTATAATGGATTTCCGCAAAGTCACGCCTGAATCAATTAACTATCTTGATTGAAGTATCTCCTAAGGAAATATTGGGCAATCTCCATTTATTACATGAGTCATAGGTCACGAGTTCGAACCTCAGGCACGCACCTCTGACTTTTGGGATTCATGTGCGTGTTGTAAAATTATCACTTGCTTCAAAAACGGTGAAGGAAAACATCGTGAGAAAACCTGTATGCCTGAGAGATATTTCTCGACGGCATGTGAAGCCAAGTTCGAGGCCCATGGGCGGCTTTAAAACTCTGACACCAGGTTAGTTACTAACCACACGAAAAGAAGAAAGACGAAGATGAGTTGTTCTAATGCAATTTTGAAATGCATTTTTTTATCACAGAGTTGGGTCATTATTACTGTCCTCAACTTTAGTTCAGTACCTGGGCGACCGAGCTGTGCTTGCAGTTTTCCCAGATATGAGACCTAGCTTGATCGATTTTTAACCTCTATATTGCAACTGTCATCGAAATCGTTAGACCCGTTTTCGAGAACATGATTACAAATATCGGGTGTAAAAAGACACTTTCCGAAGCCGAAAGCCACATATTCTACCCATTATTTGCATCATTTTTTTCCACTAGACCATACCTGGGAATCCACTGGTTCTGGAGATATTGAAGGTCAAAGTCGCATTTTTTTTTTTTACTTTTTCACGAAAATGAATTCTATGCGATAATACGAAACTTTTTTCCAAACAAACATTACCTGAATTTTAGATTTATCTTAACAGATTACGCATTTGAAGTTACAAAAACGCAATGGACAACAAGTACCTACCTACGTAGCGTAGGGGCGGAGCTTAACTAACACTGAATCCGTTCATTCAATCGTGGGTTCGCGTTACATTGCGCGCAGTAAAAACTTGGTTTTAAAAAAAAAAAAAAAAAAAATTACGGTTCCCAGCAATAATTTTTGCGCAAAGCTACTTAGCTATACGTACAGTATGCGTAGTTTACGGCTTTGTGATGTGTCTTTTTACACCCTGTATATTCTACTAGCTGCTTCGCGGTTTCACCCGCATAAGTCTCGATCCCATGGGAATATCGGGATAAAAAGTATCCTATGTCCTTAACCAGGTCATGGTCTACCCATGTGCCAAATTTAATCTAAATCCATTCAGCCGTTTTAGCGTGAAAGCGTAACAAACAAACTCATTTTCGCATTTACAATATTAGTTAGGATTAGGATATGCAAAAATTGCTCATTTAATAGTATAGGATTAAATCAAATAAAGGTCGAACCATTCTTTAAATACGTAAAAATATTTGGATGAGTAACTTGTGATTAATTGATAATATTTGTTCATAACTTAAGGGTACGCTAGTCGGTCATTCTTCCATACAAACGTAGTATGGTGATTACTCGTCTGCTTGACGGTGTACGCTCAAAACTAAAAATTATATCAAATTATCTTGTCATTACCTAGCCCTGTAAGGAAACAGAATTAGGAAAAAAAAATGGTTTGGAAGTTATAAGCGTCGAAACTTTTCAACGTAAATTTTAACTCGTCTTTGGGCAAAAGAGAAACCGTACAGGGATAGATAATTTATTCAAAACTTCAAATTATTTTATTTTGAATAAGTACATCAAGTAGTTTTTCTATAATATCTATACGCGCAAAGGTTTGTTCGTGAAATTTTTACGCGCTCGTTTTCGTTATAAATCATCGTCCATTTCATTAAATAAATTAATAAATGTATAAATAAAACTAGATCAATAAATACTAAATAACTAAATAAATAATTAGACTAATTAGCATGCATATTAGTCACGCCCACCAACGAGTTCGAGCTGTCGACTAGTGCACCCTTAAGGAACGATCATATTCATTAAAATCACAAGGAAGGTAGGTACTTGTGCATATTCACACCTTATTAAATTAACATCGTTACCACGAAGAGGGAAGAGGGTAGCAATAATCACTCCCAGTAAGTACATTTATTATATTATACCGTTCACGTTAGCAAAAATTACATCTAAAGGTAAAAGTATAAAAACTCAATAATAACTGTTTACCGCCAGATCTAACGATATGTTCGGTTACAGCTAAATTTCACGAAATCCTATTAAAACAATCCAAGCGATTCCAAACCTTATTTCACAGGTAATAAATTCTACAATCCCCCAAAGAAGTCAGTCTCATGTTACACCGTAGCGGAACATATGTAAAAAATGTAAGTGATGTTTAGTTAACGTTTGCACATAACGGCTTGGTCGTCCCGCGGAGGCCCCGAGCAATTTTCGTCGGAATTTTCTCTGGGGTATTTTAACGTTGTCCTGCGGTGTGATTGAGGGCAGGTCGCGGGGCGAGAAGCGATTTTCGAATGTTTTTCGACTTAATGGTGTAAGGAAATTGTAAGAAGGCTTATCGTTTCTTCTGGGTAATAATCGGGTGATAGCAGTGTGTTATAGCCTTAAAATATACATATTTACTAAGGTGGGTAAATTCATTATCTACATGGTCCTCATGTGGCCTGACCAAGATTATGTCTGGACTTCTATGTTCTATGTTATGGGGTTTGGTTTCCTTTGCCTGGACTTTAGAATAGACTGCGACCTCTGAGTTTGTTTCGGCCTTTCTTCTCAGTGTTGTCAGATAGGAAACGCCGACATCACCTAGCTTATTTTTTTTTGTTTTGTATGACTGACTGACTGTAGAGATTCCTAATCCTATTTACAGAATAAAATATTTCATTTAATTTTATACCAAACAAATTAACGTAAAATTTTCGTCTAGGCACCTAAATTAAGTGGACGCATTGGATCTATCATTGCAATTTTAAATATAATTTGAACAATTCTTATTGCGCTTGAGACTTTATCAAAACTAGCCGTCAAAATGCATGAAGAAACTATGTTTATAGACATCAAAAAACCTGAAAATCCTATTTTGTTGGTCATCATCTCTAATTTATTTTGAACTACTAGCTTTACAACCTAAATTATTGTCTACCTATGTGCAAAATTTCATCCAAATCCATTTAGCCGTTTTAGCGTGAAAGCGTAACAAGCAAATACAAAATCAAAATCACTTTCGCATTAATAATATTAGCTAGGATAGTTAACATCCGTGAGCATTCAATATTACAGGAGCATTCACACAAATCATTTAGCTGTCTAACTTAGGAAGCCATAAAGCAAATAATCAATCCTACCGCCCCCGCTGCCTCTCATAAAATGTGCCTCAAAAACTTGAATAAGAGACATCACTCACAACTTTTACTGAAATCCCTTATCTGTCAGAATCCGTGGAGTTATACCACGTTATACCAACTGTGGACTATCGTGTCGCCATGATTGTGACGGAGCGAGGAACAAACCTGTGACGTCAGCGGAGTTTTTATATGGCGGCGCAGAAAGGTGGGCTTTTTTGCTTGATGTATACTTTTACTGAGTGAGAATTTTTCGTGAACGAAATTATAGGGGTTACGAATTTGGGGTTTTCGTTATTTTCTCTTGTGGTTTTGTTGGCTTTGCATTTATGTACCTACTGGGCTGATTGATTGATTATTTTCTGATTTTAAAAGTCTTTTTTATAAACATAATATTACAAAATGCTTACAATCAGATGTAATGTATTCTAATTGTGTATAACCATATAAATAACACTTTCTTAGGATAACTTACCCTTACAAACATTTTATTGGGCTGATAGCTGGGGATTGCGGAGTTAGTTAAGTAACAATTTAATTACGATCAAACAAGATTTCACCGAAACAAGACATTCCTCTGTGTGATAAAATAAGGATGAAATAAAACAGATTTATTTTTGAAAAACAAGAAACCGCTTAGACAAAAATTGAAAACAATACCACAAAACAAAATAAACTTTTATTTCTCTAAACTAAGGAACAAATTAAAACTCTCGACAAGTCAATCACCCAAAACCTAACAACTACGATTGCCAGTTAGTTCCATGATAAACCATTTCCACGCCGAGCCACCCAATTGGAAAGAACATAAAAACGAATAGTTCGGGACTGTCCACTAATGTTTACGAAAACAGAGTCACCCTGTCCCTCGTTGGGTAGCAAATAAATGTAGGGGATAAGTCATTTGCGTTCGGCCCCTGTTATAGCCAGTTACAACCGGTTAGATCCGGTTATGGCTAGTACTTATCGGTTTTTACTGGATTATTACGCGACCAGGTAAGAGTTGTAAAGTTTGTGAGTGCAGTTTTAGAGTAAAATGGGTTTGGAGGTGAATAATTGTGGAAATTTGATAGGTACAAAGTCATTCTCAAGTCAAGTCAAGAGTTGAGCTGCACGGTCACTGACAAATGCGTGCACTGACTGGACAGGTCCACTCAATCTGTGTGGTTCTTTCCTCAAAAGACCATTTTTAGACACCAATCTACATAATCTTCACATGATCTGACCTAGATTATGTCTGGACTTTAAAAGAGACTGTGACCTCTGAGTTTGTTTCGGCCTTTCTTCTCGGAGTAGTCAGATAGGAAACGCCGACCTCATCTAGTTTAAAAATAATATGTTTGACGTGTAAAAGTGTTTTGTACAACCTATTTACAGAAATAAAAATCATTTATAATCATTTATCATTTATCATCATTCTGAAAAGATGCTGTCAGTCTTTTCCAATCTCGGTTTTACACACGTAAAAGTTGTCGTTTGACTTCAACAGCCCTCAATTAAACTTGTTAACTAGTGTAATGGTGTTAAAAGTTCAAGATCTAGGGAGGAAATTAAACCATTCTAGCAAAAGATATCTACAGAAAAGTGCTGCAATAATTTCCAATTCCAAAACTCCAAATAAAAAGTTTAAAAGTTCTACTTAACTTCTACTAACCCACACAACGATAACTCAACTGCAAATGTAATAAAACGCCCCCTGAATTCTATTTCTCTTCGACCACATAAAATAAAATAATATATCCAATCCATCATCACCTTAATACAGACATCTACAAGACAAAACGCTTTTGCCTCAAAAATAAAAAAGAAACGTCGCATAAAAAAAGCAAATTCGTGCGAATCACAGATAATTTTTTATCCGCGCCAAAAGTTCCCGCCTTTTCTCTGCTTACAAAATGGCCGTCCCCTTTATATTGGACAAAAGCGATTTGTATAAAAAATGCTATTGTTCATACGGACAATATGTCAAAATGTTGCTTTTAGCTAAATTACTTATTTACGTAAGCTATGTCGGCCGTATTTTAATGTCGGATGAGTTATGTACTGTTTTGTAGTTTATTTAAGTTGTATACGACTTATTTTGTAGGTTTGTTATGCGATGTTATAATTAAATGCCAAATGCGTTATTGAGCGGGTTACGAGTATGCTTGGAATTTCTATGTAGGAGAAAATCTGAAATTAAATTATCCGGAGTTACCGACATACGAGTAGCTTGCGGAGTAACCAAGCTGAAGTGGCAGTAGGCTGGCCATGTTTGTCGAAGGACCGATGGCCGGTGGAGCAAATGAGTTCTGGAGTGGAGACCGCGTATCGGCAAGCTTAGTGTGGGACGTACCCCGTATCTAGATGAACCGACGATCTTCAAAAGGTGGCTGAGACAGACTGAATGCGGAAGGCGGAGTACAATAGTGTTGTGGTGCAGCCTGGGAGAGGCCTATGTCCAGCGGTGGACTGCGATAGGCCAAGTAGATCGGAGGAAGAGGAACGGGTTACGAAATAAAATCCCCCTCCTTTGATGTGTCTCAATTTTTCTCACAAATAGTTTAGATATTTTTAAAATGAGTTCCCGATTCATAAGAGGATTTTTTACAAGTTTCCTACTCTACAAACAAATTTAGAGTTTTGACAACGGATTCATCATTGTATTCGCACCACATAGCAAAACATAGCTTGTAATTATCTAAATCTCATCACCTATGGTAATTAATTCAAAGTGTATGTAGCGAGTTCACAAAAATGTGCGAGAATCATGTTGAACATAACTGTACTGACGTGTGATTCAACAATGTTGGTATATCAATTTAACATCATTCTGTATAAGTTAGCAACTCGGATTGTCTCGAAGTTGTTGCCTTAACAATGCCAGTGAACTTAGCAATATGACTTTCTAAGTACATATCGATCTCGATCTCTCATCGACTTGCGTTCTCATAATCATAATCATTTATTTGTCAGATTAAGGTACATTATACGGTCTTAAGATTAATCAATGGTATCATCACATTCTGCCAAGTGTGGCGTGCAAATATTAGGTACATACATTTATTACAGGATAGAGATTATTAGGTTAGTATTAACATGATTGATTGCGTAATTGCGTTCTAGGAAAATACTGTGAAGAAATTCGTGGATTATAAAAAATAAATTCCTACCTAATAAAAATTTGCCTAGCCTTTTCTCAACTATGTTGGGGTCGGCTTCCAGTCTAACCAGATGCAAATAAATAGCAGTATTTTACATGCAGCGACTGCCTATCTGACCTCCGCAACCCATTTTAACTAGGTAATACGATACCCCTTGGTAAGACTGGTTGTCAGACTTTCGGGCTTCTGACGACTCGTAACGACTGCTTAACGTTTCGAAGCACGGAGGAGTCTCGGTATGTAAAGATGGTCACCCATCCACGGACCTACCCCGGCTAGCGTAGCTTAACCTGATGGATTGACCCATGCGGCTGTTATTACTTAGCCACGAGCTCCTACCTAATGCTAGAATAAAAAAATGCAGTTGAAATAAGATTCATATAAAGTATACAGAGTTATTGCTAATATGTCGGCAATCTGTTAAGGCGATGTAGGAGAGGCCATTTGAAACCACATTTTTTTTAGGGTACTCGTAAAGTGGAGATGTATATTTTTCTCTCGTTTATCCCATGGTGTGGGATGTCGTTGAAAAGGTCTTTAAAAAATATTAAGGGTGTGTGAACATCATTTTTCAATTCAGGGATCCGTTTGCGAAATATTAAGCTTTAAAGTGCAAATTTTTGTTTGGGTGTCAGGACTAGTGTCCTCCGCCCTGCCAGCTAAATGGTTGTACTTGGATTTGTGAAAAAAATCACAGCAGTAGTATATATAACGAAGTTAAAAGGAAATCTATCACAGCTAAGAAGGCTTTAGAGGTTAACGAGTAATAATCGACTAACTTAAATTTGCAGTTTGAAAAACACAATCTCCCATACATTTCGTACGGGAGAAAATGTTTTTCAACTACAATTTAACTTTATTCTTGGGTTAAATTCATCCCAACTACGGAACTCTTCATTGTGCGTGGTCCGACACGCACTTGGCTGGTTTTTATTTTATTTCACGTAAACTTTCATAAGAGATGCGATATTCCTTAACCGTTAAAGGCCTGATAAACAACTAATTAACGTGCTAATTGACGTGCTTGAGGGTCACCCAGGGCTTTACCGGTTAATCAAAGACAATCGTATTATGGAGTAAACTCCAGTCGTCTTTTTTACTCATTGCAACCCTGTTAAATTAAAATTAAAAACGGAACTACAGTATAATAAAGTATCTGTGACAGAACGGTGTTACAGGCTGCATACAAGTTCCTAATTTAAATGTTTGGAATTAAATTAAAACAAGTCGTCGGGAATTCTTCCACCCACACACTGTTTGGGTTGAAATAAAGCCGAGTACTCACTGATCCGTATCGCTGGCACGTCGTTTATGTCCCACGGTTTTATTGGCCGATCATTTAATTAGCTTATTTTCTTTTAGGATAGCCGATGGGAGTGAGTGATTGTGTGTGTATACGGCTTAAAATTGTATGAGGTGTGGGTCCAATTATTTGAAGGTGGCTCTTGATTGGGTCGTAAATAAATAATGTAATGGGTATGGTAAGGCATTTCATACAATTGTCTCCATTATAATTGGTTTAATTAACAATAAAGAGGTCGCGTTTTAGCATTCTAGTAGCGGTCATTGCCCTAAATTTTCTAGCATTCTTTATTTAAAAAACCGAAGTGGATAAAGTGCCGCTACTTGCGGCACTTTAGTGGCGCTGCCTCGGCTCGGCTAAAGTGCCGTAAGCATTGCATTGTCATTGCCGACTCATAGCGCCACTATGCCGCTAGTGGCACTTTATTCAACACGGATTGAGTGCCACTAGCGGCACTCTATACACTGCCTTAAAAAACTGAAATAAAGTCCGTTAACGTCCTGCATCAATATCTATGGTGATCTTCAACATGTTCTAATAACAAAAAACTATGCAAAGCTTATTGTGAAAGGGCAATGACTGTTACTGCTACGCTAAAGCGCAGCAACTATACTTCAGGTTCAGACCAATGCGAAAAAAAAACAAAATTGCGAATCGGTCTAACGAATTTGTTTTACCGTTTCGATAGTATACTTATCATTAGTCCAGTCAATATCGACACAAAAAAATGCAAACATCGCAAACGCACATCTGACTATGATTGTTTTATAAATATTGTTTACATTCTCTAGGACCATTAGTTCAGTCAGTACGTGACGTGACCCATAATCGAAAAAAAAACACTTTTTGAAATAAAGTGCCCATCTTTGACTAGCTGTATCTTCGCAACTAATAGACCTAGAGTGCTTGGGTTGGGCTCAGATTGTAGCAAATTTAGTTTGTTTCACAAAAAAAAATATGACAAAGATACCATAAAACGCGTCCCTTAGGTATATTTTTCAAAAAAACTGTATCAAGTGCCAGAATCTCGCAGTTTTTCGAGCATCATGGTAGCACAAGGATTGCAAACTTGGATATAAACTACTCTCAAGGGACCTAACAACATATTAAAAAATCGTAGTTACATGCGCGTTTTCGATGTTTGATGTTGTTATTGACTGGGTTATACGGATATTGGTGCGTATTGTGATAATTTCTAGAACAGATCAGTTGCATAGTGGATACATTGACCTCGTTCCATCCCATGGGACTACGGACCCGAGCAAGATTTGCAAACGCTAGTTAGAATAGAGGTCAGGTAAACGGTCTCCCCAGTCGACTCTAATCTTGTTACTTTTGAGGTTATTGAATAAGGGAAATATTTCGGAAAGCACGTTAAGCAGTTGGTCCCTGCTGTCGTTCGTGGATCTTTGACAGTCGGTACGGGTCGTCAGAAAACCCCCGAAAGTCCCACAACCAGGGATATCGTATTACCCAGTTACTGAGTTGTGGAGGTCGGATAGGCAGTCGCTCCTTGTAAAATACTGGTATTCAGCTGCATCCGGATAGACTGGAAGCCGACCCCAACATAGTTGGGATAAGGCTAGGCAGATTGATTGATTGATTGATTAAAGGAAATATTTAAGTAATTCTCTTAAAAAATATTGCCCTTCTAATGATGGACACTGTTTTAAATAGGGATGTTGACTGGGGAAAAAAACTATTTACACCGTCATTCAGATAATAAAAAATTATTAGGCACGTATTTTTTGCTTTATCATATTAATAAAAAATGGGTTAGATAAAACGCATTAAAGTTGGCGAGTGGGGGCTCGCTACGTCACAAGTCAGTATAAAATCTACCGGAGAGTGACGTCATGTCACATTTTAACTCAATGTATTGCCGTAATCTTTTGATTACGTAAAAAAACAAAAAACATGTCTAATATTTTTTCATAATCTACCTGACGGTAATAAATTGGTGAGCATGATAAAACCTCAGGGCAAATAAAAAACCAAGACAGAGCGCTGCGAACAATACAGTGAAGCATGCCAAAACTACACCGCCGCTATGTGCATACACGCTCACACGCACATATTTACAACCTTTTACAATGACACTACACTCAAACTACACCACACAAAGTGCACACCATCATGTTTACGAAACCAGCTTCACGTCACTGTTGACAGAGCTCCGTCTTGGTTTTTTATTTGTTCTGAGGATAAAACAGTCCGCTTACCCTAAGCGGATAACGAGTGTTTAAACTCAACGCACTATTAAACCCAGGTGAATGAAATTGACAATCAAATGTTTACTTGGTCTCGTCAGATTAACGGATTGTAAACGCGAGTTAAAACTCAAAGAATGTGTTAAGTCACATTGTTCAGCGCATTTTTGTGGTAACTACTGTGTGTGGCCAGGAAATCAGCGATAACATTGTAGAATAGTTTTTTGTAGGTATGCTAAAGTGTGGTTTTAAAAGATACCGAATTGTTATGCTTTTACAGATACGGGGTCGATACTGAAGATTGTATGGAATTAAATACTAAGAATGTATTTTATGTATTTTGTCTTTGTTTTGCACTGTCACACACGCATAAAAGTAAATAAAAATCCACTAACACCCAGTCTTAGACCAATTTTCTGTTGGCAGGACATTTTTTTTTTTGTCTTATTTCTTAAGCAGCAAAAGGCCAATCCCTTGAATACCTACTGACTGTGCCAATTGACATTATTTCACCAGCAAAATACTTATCGAAAAGCGCAAAACATTTAACAGGACTGTATGACATTTCAAGAAGGAATATTACATTTTATCACTTATGCCTCATTAAAACACTGCAAAGAATTGCAGTAATAAACTACTCGGAGATATAAATAACTTGTTGATAGCAGAACGAGATAAAGATAAGAAGCGTGTCTTTCTTTTGTTGCAAAATCCTGCGATGACCGAGAGAGAATAAAACTAAATGAAGCTGATTGCATCCCACTCGAGCTAAAAAAAAGCGGCTACGTGCTGGTAGAAGTTGCACACAAAGGGTTCCGTGTCCGTACCACCGGATAATATTTAAAGTAGAATTTTGAATTTGAATTTCATAATTTTAAGAAAAAATTTAGTACAAAAAAACTCTTTGTATTTTTTTTCTATTTTGTGTTTGATTACCTATACAAAATTTTGTAAAAGAGTAACGGTGGAGTTTCTTTCCCATTCTTCTCCATATGAAAACTACCTTTTGGAAGGGGCGACTAGAATCAATTTTTTTTTTTGTAAATTTTATCGTTCAAAAGTGCCTTACAAGGGCATGGCGAAACAAATGATTTGACTTTGATTATTATTCTTGTTATAAAAAAAAAAAAAAAATAATTCAGGCAAAACCCATATTGCATAAAATTAAATTTCACAATACTGCAACATAATAAATCTAAATAGAATAAAATGTCAATACAATTGTTATAGCGGTCATAGTAGTACTTAATCTGTGAAAATTTCAAGTGTCTACCTAGTGCGGTTCTAAAGATGTGACAGACGGATGGATGGATGTACAGCGGAACTTTAGTACTACGGTCCCGTTGGCACCCTTTGGTTACGGAACCCTAGTTAAACCGGAGTGTGGTGTTTATTGACAAGCAGTTTTATCTTAAACTCATTAAAGAAGTGTTTTAAAACTAGTGCAGTAAATTGCATTAATTAATGATCGTATTAATTCTTATTTTACTGTGCGATAAACATGTTACCACCGATCGACGTGCTTTCCGCCTGACGTGTTCATTGGTCTCGAATGAAATTATCGCTCACCGCGGGTTCCATACAAGTTAAATGTAATATAGGGAGCGAGAAGTTGACAGTTTTATTTTCAGAAACTGAAATTTGGTTATAGACATTTCTTCTGAAACTTTATTTTATTTCCTGTATTAGGTACACGAATATCAGACTTATCATTTCATGAATATTTCAAGTTGTTTAACATACAAGCTTCGGTGATAACAGGGGAGGAAAATTAAAAATATTTATATTTTTTTATTTAAAAGAGTGTCCGTGGAGTTTCTTGCCTGTTCTTCTCCATAGGAACCTACTACGCTTTGGAATGGGCAACTAGATTCATTTTTCTAACTAAACGACCCCTTGACAATTCAGAAGTGCCTGTAAAGGATTTAATTGAAATATATGCTTTGAGTTTGAGTTCGAAAGAAGTTTTTATAATCACTGTCAGTTTACTTAAAGGCCCAACACGAAGTGCTAATTTCAAAGTAATTTCTAACTATGGGCTCGCCCGTTTGTTTGGAGCGATGATATTCCAAAATCCGCCATTTTAACAGAACGACATACCAATTTAATGATTTGTGTGTTCAAACTCGAAGAGGCACATTAATGTTTGTTTTGTAATAAAACGCTCGTTAGTTAATCTACCGATTATTTGAACGGTTAACGGCTGGTTGCACCATTAACCTTTAGTTCTTAACAAGAATGGAGTAATGGCACAGATCTGTGGTAATGGTCAAATTATCTTTATTTTGTAAATAAATTCAAAAAGCCTCCATTAGCTCGACTGCCTCGTTCATCTAGTGGTCGCATACGCTACTGCTGAGCATGAGGTCCGGTTTGATTCCCAGGTCGGGCAGTATTATTTGGTTTTTTCATCAAAAAATTCTCAGTAGCAGCCCGGAGTCTTGATTAGTGCCCGGTTGATGGCAATAGGCTCGTCTCCTATTACATGGGACTTAAACATAACTGGCGAAATGTGGGTGTATTATACGTATTGCTCTGCCCAACCCGTCGCTGATTACAGGCGTGATGTAATGTAGCTTTAACTTAAAGCTAAAAAAACTGTTACATAGTGACAACAAAATGCCAAGGTGGCCCATAAAACATCCATATTTTTAACAACACTACTAGAATATTCACGTAATTACTTCAATATTCTAATAGTTTGGCAACACAGCTATCCAGGGAGGTATAACTCACGGTGAATGACGCGAGCCGTCAACTTCGTAGTGTACGACTAAAGTTGGCCTCGAGTTTAGCACCCCTGTTAATTATTGCCTTTTCAACGTCAAGCTTTTTTGAAGTAACACGAGAAAAGCTGGTTATGATGTAAAGTGAACAAAGGGAAAAGTATAGGTATTAGTTTAGTAGGGCTCCTAGTCTTATTGGAGTTTTGACCTCATTACCTACCTTTTGTACACCATTCTGTATTTATTATCAGTTTGTTTTTTTTTGTGAATTTTATTTTTTATTTTTTTGTTAATGTTTTACTAACATATTTTGTTAATTTTATTTATTTTGTTATATGTAAATAATTAAATTTAATTAAATTATTTATTTAGTATCATTAATTGCAATTGTTATATTTTTTATATAAGTAATAGGTAATAATAATAATAATAATAATTGCCAAAAACAGTGATTACATTTCCTTATAGTCTACATTAATAACTAGGTTTACAAAAACAAAATAAGACGCAAAGGTAATACTATAATTTCTGTAGCTTGTTAAAGAAAAGCTTTATTATGATTAATGCCATTCTTAAAACATCAGTCTCCCTCGTTGGTCCAGAGGTCGAAAGCGCCATTACTGAGCATGAGTTCCTGGGTTCTATTCCCAGGCCGCGCAAAGTGTTATTGGGTTTTTCCATCAGGAATTTCTCAGTAACAGCCTTGGAGTCTGGATTTGTGCCCGGTTGATGGCAATAGGCTCGCCCCTAAAATGTGGGTGTATGTACTATACAACAAGTAAAAAAAGCCCTGTCCGATCCGTGAGGATGTTGTTAGGTATCGTACTGAGATTATATTTACGTGGAAACATTCCGGAAAAAAGAAAAAAAAATCGTCAATTTTTTTTTCATTGGGGAATTTTTCCTTGTTTTTAATATTGTATTATATATACTACATTAAAAAAAAATGTAATTTCGGTACTCAAAATGTGAATGTGAATGGGATTTTTTATTATTATTTTTTATTGGTAAAAAAAAGTTATAGCTATTTTCAACTAGCAATAACTTTTTTTTACCAATAAAAAAAAAAAATTTGTAATGTTATTGCAGTACCTAGCCCCTTTCGGATAGGGCAAGGTTTTTTTTACATATTGTATAGAGTACATCTCTACCTAAACCTTCGGAAAATACACGCGTGATGTTATGTTGTGTTATAAAATTAGTGTAAAATTTCCTAATCAAGGTTTTTTTTTATACCACTGTAAACGGATAAACACAATATTATTAAACGATAATTTAAACCCTTATCCAATACCTTTCATCTCTCGTTTGCCAATCAACCTAAAATATACTCTATAAATTGTGCCATCAGCTTCATTTGACGTTACAAACACAGACATAACGTAATCACACGTTTACACGAGTTTCCCTTCGTTTACACGGAAAATATGAACCGTCTCTAAATAAGATGAATGTTGAGGCGCAAGTGATAAGCGCAGACCATAAAAACAGGCACAGTTTAGTTATTGCAATTTGAACTTTATTTCATTGTCATAAAAGTAACGAGATATTATTATAACCTGGTGAAATTGTATGCTGTTGGTTTAGAAGATCTTAAGAAAGAAAAAACCTTTATTTGCGGTAAACATGACGCAAAAAAAATAACACAAAATAAAAAATGTAATCAAGTTGAGGGAAAATATGCGTCACATCCACGCAATACAGCCATCGCTCAGCATAATGCTGCGACCCTATGCGAGACAGAGCCCCAGCGCTGGTTTACCGCGACAGCCGGCGTTGACGTTATGACGTCCACTGGTGCAGCATACAATGAGATATAATTATCATATAAAATTAAAATAAATATACAATAATTAATTTTAGTCGCATAAATAAAATATGATATTTTAAAATGGCAACATTCCGTTCATTCGGCATCGACAATACAATCGATGATGTGATAACTTGCTTCCTGCCAAATTTCATGATGTTAGGTCAACGGGAAGTACCCTGTAATGTTTCATTTATTTGCAAGTATCAAAAAATGTCGCGTAAATGGCCATGTTTTTTTCATTGCGTTGACTTAAAAGCTTTATTTGTTTAGAGTTCTAAGGGACCATAGACACTACGTATTTGATATTAATTTCAACTTAATACCTCCACACGTTCCCGAGAAAAAGGGTCTTGACAGACTGACGAACGGAAAACGAAGTGATGAATGAAGGTTGGTAAAAGATTGCTTTTAGCGATAAGACCGCCCATTGTGGGCGCGGCACCCTATGTAAAATGTCTACATTTATATCTGTAAATTTTATGGTGTACATAATAAAGAGTGTTCTATCTATTATAGGCTTCTAAAATCTCTTTCTCGCTTCTCCATATCTCTTGTACCACAGCCTCATCCAATATAATCACCACAATATATTAGCCGCTCCTACTAATTATTCCTCACACGTCACGCGCGTCTGGTCAGCCTCACTGTCACTTATTTTCCGTCTCTTTTATTAACTTTGACGTATTGTTTTGATATAAGAAAGATCTTTCCGTTTATTGGGTCACTCTGAGATGAGAGGTAGAGTGAATTCTATGTTGGATAAAACGTTGACTGGTATTACTATTAGATTCGTCTTCTTCGCAGAAGTACTCTTGTCAGAGCGGTCGTGGTCTTCATGTAGTTTCTTGTCCAGGGGCTGATATGATTCGCGTCACGATTTCTCACCATCTATTCCGATTTTTGGTGTTTTAGTGCACTGATACTCGGGTTTGCCCACTGCGGATTTAATTTTGTCAGTTCATTTCATGGGTGAGCATCCGTGTGGACTAGTGCCCTCCGCTCTACCCTGCACGACACCCTCACGCCTCGAGACCTTTCCTATTTGAGGATGCGCGTTTGGACCAGAACAGAAAGTCTCTTTTCGATTAGATTAGAATGTAGTATTAGTTTAGGTCTCTATATATGGCAGAGAACGAGTTCTAAGCACCACGCTTGCTCATTATCTTTTGGTGATTCCAAACTGTTAAGTATCAGGATAGCATACCATTCAACAATATTATAGCAAAAAAATGTTACTATTCTTTCATTTGATATCCAATTAATCTGTTACATAATCAGCCTTTGATTCCCACTGCTGGGACACAGGCCTCCTCTTTGTAAGAGGTAGGCCATACTCCACGCGGATCCAGTGCGGGTTGCGACGCGGTAGATTGGGGGTCGAGGTTGACCGCCCGAAGAGGACCAAGCATTACCGAGAAGAGCCAAACTGTGCATGCTTACGTCAACGAGGTACTGCCCCACACGGCTCAGACGCTTTATTTTATTGAAATAAATATTATGGTGTCTTGCGATTTTCACGCGAACGAAGTCGCGGGCAGAAGACTTGCTGACGACTCGGAAACAATCTATTCGGACACAGTGTCCGAATTAAGCTAGTGCAGCAGTAGACTACCATGGGCTGTGTTGATTGAATGAGAATCAACACAGCCCATGGTAGTCTACTGCTGGATATCAGCAGACTTCCCTTTGGTTGCACCCCAACACCCAGTTCGCCTTCCACATCCAATCTGTCAAAAGCATATTTTGTGATATGACCAACCCAACGTTAAAATACACCCTTCATTAGCGTATTCAAAAAACTTTGAAGTGTAAGAAAAGATTTTTTCCGTCAAAAGTTTTTACACAAATCATTCTGTGGTGGGACCAATTTAAGATATTACTGACTTATGTTATAAGAGTATGTTCTTTGTGTTGACGAAAAGAATAAACGGTAAGGTAAGATGGTTTGTGAACTCGGTCTTTTCATATTATGCATTGTACACAAACATCCATTTTATCATCTTACATATGAATATGTAAGAAAAACTACAGCTTGATGACGTTTTGAATTGGTATTCCTTCAGAAGCAATATTACCAAAAAATATATATACACCGTGACATTTTAGTCGTCTTGCAAAGGGCCACTCAATGTACCCGACATAAAATACCTCTAGGAGCAAAAAAAAAATTGTTACATTATTTCTTTTTTTTAATGAATGTGTAGTAGTTATTGTATACATGAAGTGGGCTGCTTTTGTAAGACGACTAAAATGTCACGGTGTATATTTCTAGATAGACAGTCAAAGCTGTGAACTCGTCGAAAAAAATAGCGTCCAACTGTTGGCTGCTAAATGTACGCACACTAGAAAAGCACAATGACAGCAAAATGACGTGGTGCGAGTGTAAGACGTATCTGTCACACACACCAGCTTATCAAAGTTGGTTTGTTTGTTTTAGTTCTTTTGCAGCGCGATACTCTATCTAGACATATAAATAATCAATAAATATTAAATTAAATATATTATTATATTCGATTTAATTATTTGGCAGTATAATAATCTGTTTTTATTGTTTTAAGATGTATTTTTTGTAATGCCAATAAACGAATTTTTCTTTCTTTCAAAGATGACTAGGTACCTATTTTGTTTTACTTTTATCTATCTTTCAAATGCTGTCTTTGCTTTAATTTTACGTCAACTTTTATGATTGGATGTTTTTATTCCATTCAAATTACTTTGATTACAACAGCTAACATGGCATATTACAATCATGACTTAACAATCAGAGGCGCTAAATAACGCTTTTTCGAACCGGGGGTGATTAATTTCAGACCAATTATACTTTGAAAACAGGGCAAAAGGTGTCACACGATCGATTCGATATGCCTTAACGCGACAGACGTGTGACTCCGGATTTTTTATTTGTCCGTCTGTGATGTCCGTATACCTTTTTAGTAGGCCTTTTTGTCGTAGTTCGGTTTTAGCTTTATAACTTTTATTATCTCTTGTTATAGCGGTATTAGAAATACACAATCTGTGAAAATTTCAACTGTCTACCTATTATGGTTCATGAGATACAGCCCGCTGACAGACAGATGGACGGACAGACGGACAGCGGAGGCTTAGTAAAGGGGTACCGTTTGGCACCTTAAAACCGAAATGAAACTTTGAAATGTCTTATCAAAAAACCACAGTCTTTAAAACGGGTAATCTTTCTTACTGCATAAATCAATCTCAATTATCATCACTGCTCCTAATTCAAATATTAGTTTCATTTGTAAAATTCAGTTCTTCGCCTCAAGGAAAAAGCGAGGGAACCCGTCAGTTTCGTGATGGAAGATGGTAAACCATTTATCTGAGCCCGCAAATTATGTGTCGGCAGGAGTTAAGGGGAGGTCACTCCGGATAGTTTGTAGCGAAGAACTTGGGACTGGGTCTTAACTGGTTTAAAGCAGCTCTAAAAAGGAAGATATTCTAAATCCAGTTGTATTTTTTTACGTAGGTAACAGTTATATCGTATTTCTCTGGCATTTTCATCCGATACCATTTCTTCTTTTTCACTCTGTTTGACGTAGAAAATTAAATATTTCTTTTACCTTTATTTTGCTAAGACTAGAAAATATTTGTAGGGCGCACCTTTGACAAGTGAAAAAATGCAATAGCAACCGAAGCTCTGGTTCTTCTTTTGGTTAAAATAATAAGAATAAATAAATCGCCCGTCCAATTCCACATAGGACAGAAATAAGCCTCGTGCCGACAGTAGCGACGCGAAACTAGTAATTGTTCTACCATGAAGTTTTCTTAGAAATTGTATTGTTACAGTCTGCACGAGGCTTAGCGACCAATATAAGAAAAATTTCGCAACCAGTTATCTAATTGCGCAACTCATTTTTATAAACGATTAAGACTAATCCGTTTCATTTTGACAGTTCAACAACATTCACTGCGTTGTTTACGTTGTTGAGCTGATTTTTTTTCGAACTTATGAAGCAATGGATTAGCAATCTGTTTCAAAACGATTCAGATTCTGATTGATCGTGTATTACGCAATTAGGGTACCGAAATGTGAACGTAAACGAAGCAAACGGATCGTAGCAGTTGGCAATCTGTAGTCACTGCGTACCATGGGCAGAAGGAGTGTGAATTTATGTGTGTATAAAACAAAATGTAATGCCAGTGTTGCCAGAACAGATAGTAACAGTCTATTCTAGAAACTTCTGACAATAAATTATTTACCTACCGCAACCGATGCATTTACTGTCACCTCTGTTTATTTACCCTCTGTAAATGTATCAGACTCCAGTTAAACGACTCCGTATTTATAGAAGAGCGTCCACAGACTAATGAATAATTAAACCTCATATAGTTTGACGTCACCTAGGAAAACAGAGTGCGATTACTCTGGATATATGCACTTACTCTGTGCCACGGAAATGTGTTTATGTACAAAATGTTATTGTTTTGTTCCAAAGGAGTTATCGCACGAAATATTGTTGGTGAAGTTTATAAAATCTTCACTTTATAGTTTGAAATCCTCGGATGTTCACTGGGGACTGTCTTATGTAATGTTGACGTTCGAAAAGTGATGATTCTCAGCCTTTGCATAGTTTTTTCTTGCTAAGTGACAGATGTGCTTTGCATAAGTGACAGACGGCATGAATTCAAAAAAATTGTGGTTAAAATAAAGTATTGCTCAGGTAATTCGGTTGACAGTAGCGCTTGTGTCCAGGTCTTAGGGATCTCGCGCACTAGACGGCTAGCTAGCTACCAAGTGCGCGATTTTTATCGGTTTCTATAATGGTAATTGAAGAAAGCCTGACCAATAGGCCCTTTAATGAGAAATCGATATCGATGGAGATGCTGATCAAACCGTAGTTTCAGTAGAATGCTAAAACAGACAACTTTCAACTCAACTTTCTTACTTTTGAAATGTTTTCATATATAAAAGTTATTCCAATAGGAATTGATATTGTCAGTTTTTTTCCCCAATTATCGTAAACTGTTATTAAGATCATCAAGGTTTATACTGGCCCAACTAGATTTGCACTGAAGACGCTAATTGACCTGTCAGTGAGGCGATTAGCAGCGCCAATGAACTAAAATTCAGCCAATAGGATCGGGATAGGCATATAACTGAGTTCAAAACAAAGTAATGAACTCATTCTCATATTCATTTTAAAGTAATCACCGTCCCTTTACTACCAGATTAATGCAAAACACAAAGATTTAGAGTTAATTGCTTGGACTACTTAATGTAATGAAAAGTGTCTAACCTTAAATATCGTCTGTTTCTACCCAATCTGCTTAATGGTGGCACAAAATAGATACCTACAGAAGGTCGGAGCCAAGCATCCCGCGAAAACACACGCAAATATAGTCACACTTCACGTACTGTCACTACCCTAGTGATGTCAGATATTTTTTATCACATTCGATAACAAGGAATTTAACTGAGTAGGTAAACATAACGGAAGACATATCTGATATTATTGCATTCTTTTATGAGGTGACACATCGTTTTGAAGCCGATGCAGTATATTTTGGCGTCGCATGTCTTGTCAGATAGTTTTGGTGTGTCTTCGATGTCACATATTTCTGCTGCCTCTTGTTATACCTTTCACAAATGATCACTTAAGATATTTATAACGCAAGACATATCTGATATTATTGCATTCTAAGAGATAATACATCTTTTTGGAACCGATGCAGCATCCTATATTTTGGCGTCGCATATCTTGTCAGATAGTTTTGGTGTGTCTTCGATGTCACATATTTCTGCTGCCACTTGTATATGCCTTCCACAAATGATTACATATTTTTGTCGTCATCTTCACGATAGATATTAATGTGTGAATCTTGAAATCAGATATTAATGCCGAGATGCCCATTGTACCTTATTATATATTTGTGCTGGCGAGTGGCGAGCGGCATTTGTTTGAGGTCGCCACACGTACGCGTCTGTGCCCGTGCTCCTGTTTTCGACATATTGAGATGACCTTCTGTACCTTTAAATTCTGTGACGGTAATCTGAAGATATGGACTTAGAACAAGAGCTTCTTTTGTGTCAAAGGCGTGTGTTGCGTGATTAGAAAATATTAATTACTTAGTGTTTGCTTTTAAACTGATTTGGTAGTGTTTGTCATTGTTTGATGATGACGTGGGGAGGTCAAGTTGTTTTAAGGTAATGACAAAGGTGACTGGCGATCGAAAGGTTAGACGTTGCATTTTACACGTGACGTCTGTTTATTTTCGTACTATTAAGATTAGTTAGATGTTTTCAAGATTTTTGTTTGTAAACAAAAGTGTGTGTGTCTTTTTTTTTTTAAGTCGAAGCTGTAATAAGATTTGAAACTGAATGCGTTCAATACAGAAACCACAATCAAGAGCTGTCAGTGTCATTATTCCTTAAAAAAAAATCCGTGGGTATATCGGGATGAAAGTTATTCGATATCCTTTACCAGGTTATTGTCTACCTATGTGCCAAATTCTATCCAAATCCATTCACCCGTTTTAAAATGAAAGCGTTACAAACAAACAAATAAATAAACTCACTTTCGCGTTTATAATATTAGTTATGATGCAGACCATCGACACGCTAAGAAGAAGGAGCGGTTAAGTAGAAAATCTATCAATTTTAATTTAAAAACAAACAGCTCAACAGTTTGCTCCTTCCCCTTAAGACTTCGTCTTAAATCGATCCCGTCACCTGCATCTGACGTAATTACAATCTTCACGCTTACGGCTCTAGTAGAAAAATAGCTCCACAACGGCTCCATGAGATTGGAAAATTCTTCGAGAAAATTCTTCGGATTTCGCGCTGGTAGCGAACTTGGGAAGGTATTTTCTGATTTGTGTGGCACGGACTTATGACTGTGTGGTTTTGTGAAGGGGTGAGCAGAAGCCTAAAATCACTGTAATCGTAGTAGTTTCTTAAAAACGGCCTTGACTTGACTCATACTTCCAATATCAAAGGGAGGTCAAGGACGTCTCAAATACACGAAAACTATGAACAAGTATCTCTAGAAAAATCAAGGACTTACTTATTTCCCTTGCAAACACCTAGTTCTCGACTTGTTAGTAGCGCAGCAATTAATAACTCCGCTACTACGCTATAAAAAAAGTCATCATTATCATTAATCTACATACTTATAACCATCAAACGAGAAAGCTTAACCTTTCAAATAATTTCGATAAACTGGATCGGAAATAAGTGTTTAACGTTCGCTAAATGTACAAAAATCTCTCACCATAACCATGGATCGTTTTTACCTAAACATGGTACAAACACACCTAACAAACCCTTCAATGGATCGCTAACGTTGTATAATTCTCTCGTTAATATTTGATTTACAGTACAGGTATTATGCGGAAGCTTTGCTAAGCGATAGTTAACTCGATAAGGACTAATTAACTATCCGTTAATGGTTATTAGCACGTTAACTGATATAATTGGCTGCTGTGTGACCAGCCTTAGGGTTGGCAGTTGGCATTTCTTTTGGGAACTAAGAAATTACATGCGAAATTAAAAGATGAGTACCCGTGGCAAACGAAAATGTCGTGAGGATAGTTTTGAGTATGAGTGTGGATGGCTATAAGAGTAGGGAAGGCCAAAGAAACGATGGATGGACTGTGTGGAAGATGATATGGCTAGAAAGGGGGTGCCTACCGAGATGACGACTAATAGAGAAGTATGGGAGAAAAATACATGTTGTACCGACCACTAATATATTGGGATAAGGGCAGGAGAATGATAATTATTTATTACTTAGCGAAATGAAAATAGATTAGTTTTTGAAGAAGCTGTGGTAATTTACTAGCTGTACGTGCGAACTACTTTAAAGTTCAATTTTCCATAGTGTAAAATCATCTACATAAGTGCATTCTGGACAATTAAAATGAAAAAATATATCGAAATTCCTGGATACAGTAAAAGGGCATTTATTCTATAATAATCTCTAAGAATTTGGAGCCGAATTATCTGAAATTCATTGAAAAACTTTTTCTTACATTTTTCAACAAACTCATGAAAACGGGAGTGTTAAACTTTAATACTTTCTAAAATAGTAATAAAAACGAATAGAGGCAACCTGCTATAATTTACCTTACCAATTGGTTGCTAATCTCAGTAATTTGCTTCGGAAATCGTTGTCCAAACGTTCGTGCATCCGATATGAGTTATGAAGATTAGCGCCTTGTTTAGTGGGTTAACGTGATAGTTAATGCGATAATTGTTTTTATGGAGGAATGCAGTGAGTGCTAATTAGTGCATCTCCGAGTGTTTTAGAAGAAATATCAACACACAAAGCACGGCAAAGGAGGAGGCGAAGTGACTCTTTTATTTTCTTGTTTTTTTTTTCTTGTCTTTTAAACTAACTATATAAAAGATGGACGATGGACACATGGATGTCGGCTATTACCGATCTGTTTGCCCAATTAGGATTTCTATACTAGTATCTCATATTGATAATTTATGTGACTCTAAACGGATCAATGATAAGCATCATAATGTAAAAAACACGATCACAATAATTTATTGGTGATAGCTTTTATTTTGTCAAATTAAATGCTGTCAATTTACTCTACGTACATTAAGGACGTTGACAAAAAAAATGTTTTGTCCATCAGCTAGATTATTAAAAAACATGAGACACAATTTTTTTTTAACGTAATCTACCTTAAAATGTGGCATGACGTCACTCTCCGGTAGATTATATACTGAATTGTGACGTAGCCTGCCCCCACTCCCCAACTTTAATGCGTTTTATCTAAACCATTTTTTATTAATATGATAAAGCAAAAAATACGTTTCTATTTTTTTATTTTATTATTGTCTGATGGACTACATAGTTTTTTTTTTCCAGCCAACATCCCTATTTTCGGATTCCCAATCATGGTAGTTCCCCGGATTTGAACTATCACAAAGCGGTCTCCTACTTCTATTCTTCTAAAGAGGACGCTATCAAGTTAAATTGTAGCTGAACGCACCAACCACCTGTGACCACTGAAAATCAGTGCTGTGCTGTAAGTCAGGGCATAGCACAGCTTCATGCTGAGTGGAAGCCTTCTAGTCACGCCGTGCAGCCAACTGTTGTGTGTTTTTAATTCGAATAAACTTACTTTTCTTTTCATGTGCACGTTTGTGTGACAAATAATCCTATCTTTTTTATCTTTCTAATCCAAATCAGTCACAAAGCCCCTATAGTTTAACGACCAATTCAAACAACTTCCAAGTTCTGAATCCTCTATCTTTCAACATCCCTACGGTAAGTATCTGCAGGACAGACGCGCGGTTAGCCGAATTACGGCTGTAAGTAATTTTGATAGCTCCGACGTGCCGAGAGAGCTAAGTGGAGCGAACCTTCTGGGAGCTACCAAGTTCAGTATAAGGTCAGCTTGTTACTGGTTCTTAAGACTGGTTTGGAAGATAAAGAAAGGGATAAAATGAACGAGCCGATTAGGACTCTTTTAAAATATTTTAATTAAATTTTCATTTTTGGGAGAAGTATGTTATTATAACATCAACATTAACATACTATAACATCACGCTTATCATCCCCGAATAGTTAAGCAGAGGTGTACCTACAGTACATCCACATTTCGCTAATTATGTTTAAGTCCCATATAAAAGGGGGCGAGCCTATTTCCAAATTCACACACAGATCCAGAATCCGGGCTGCTACTGAGAAATTCATGGTGAAAAAATCGAATTACACTTTTTCCGACCCAGGAATCGAACCCATGACCTCATGCTCAGCAGTAGCGCTTGTGACCACTAGACCAACGAGACAGTCTTCGGTCAGTTATTATAGTTAGTAAGAAAATGGCGATTGTTGCTGTTGTGTGCTTCCAGTCTAACCGGATGCAGCTGAATACCATTATTTTACATGGAGCGACTGCCTATCTGACCTCCACAACCCAGTAACTGCGTAATACGATACCCCTTGTAAGATTGGTTGTCAGGATTTCGGGCTTCTGACCACCTGAAGTGACTGTCAAAGATCCACGAATGACAGCCGGGATCAACGGCTTAACGTGCTTTCCGAGACACGGAGGAGTCTCGGTATGTAAAGATGGTCACCCATCCACAGACCAACCCCGGCAAGCGTAGCTTAACCGGATGGATTGACCTGTGCTGCAGTTATTACTTAGCCACGAGCTCCTATAAATAAACGAGATATGATCTTCAAACACTGCTATAATATTTATTGCTTAGTTACGTGACTGACTGACTGATGAGGCACTGACCCAAACACATCAGAAAGATTAGTTCTATGGGGGCGAAATGTCTGTAGAAACTGTATCTCTTAAACTATACTCCATTGGTTTAGGTAATTATATAAAGGTAAACAAATCGTAAAAAGGGTTTTTATAGATGACACTTTCTTGTTTAAAAATACGCTATAACCAAAAAAAAATTATTTATTTATAGTTTCCCTGTTTTGTTAATTTACTAGCTTTTACCCGGGGCTTCGCCCGCGTGGACTTCGAAAATTATCCCACGGGAACGTACTACCGGGATAAAAAGTAATCTATGTGTTAATCCAAGTTATAAACAATCTGTGTGCCAAATTTCATGCAAATCCGTTCAGCCGTTTTTACGTGATTGAGTAACAAACATCCAAATATACAGACTTTCACATTTATAATATTAGTCGAATGTTATATTGTAATCATTTATTCTTAAATACTCTACATAGATGTAACTGCTTAAGCACAATTTTTTTGTAAGATTTATAATAATAATTTATTATTTTGTAATCAGTCTGTTGTAAAGAGCCCATTATGACAGGTTCTCTAAACGTCAACGAATTATAACGTTGCTAAATTGAAGAGTACAACTTTGACGTTGCATGACAACTGTTTTGATAGGTATAACGTTTAGTCGGTTAACCTGACAGCTCTCTCGTCACGTGGTTTTGGACAGCGAGAAACATGATATGGCTAGAAAGGGGGTGACTATCGAGATGACGACTAATAGAGAAGTGTGGAAGAAAAAGACATGTGCGCCGACTCAAATAAAATGAGTGCTTTTTCATAGACATCAAACTGACACTAAAGTTTAAGTTCCGAAATAAAACCGTTTAATTTATCCCCTCATGTCCTAACAATGATCTACAATACTTTAACAGGTTCTTTTACGTGCACAATACTGCCCATTAGACCCTATTCCCCTTTACGATAGCTACCTTAATATAGAGTAGAACCTCTTTAGTAGGGGACTACACGACTTCTATATTTAACTGCGACCTTTTCAGCCTCTCTCACATATCCTCTGCTCGATTTGCAGGCTAAAAATGAGGTGAATATCTGCCTACAAGTATTTTGTAAGGAGTTTTAATAGGGTTTTGCCCTATTTATATTTTTTGCCATACACTAGTGAGAGGAGCTCGTGGCTAAGTAATGACAGCCGCATGAGTTGATCGATCAGGTTAAGATACGCTTGCCGGGGTTGGACTGTGGATGGGTGACCATCGTTAAATACCGAGACTCCTCCGTGCCTCGGAAAGCAGGTTAAGCCGTTGGTCCCGGCTGACATTCGTGGATCTTTGACAGTCGTTTTGGGTCGCCAGAAGCCCAAAAGTCTGACTACCAGTCTTACCAAGGGATCGTATTACCCAGTTACTAGGCTGTGGATTTCTGATAGGCAGTCGCTCCATGTAAAATACTGGTATTCAGCTGTTAAACTGGAAGCCGACCTCAACATAGTTGGGAAAAGACTAGTTAGATTGAAAGGTTCAGTATTGTCAGAAAAGGTGTGATTATTAGTGACATCCCGTTAGACTAGAAGCTGACCCCATAGTTGGGAAAAGGCGTAGAAAGTAGATTTAAGTCATACACTGGACCCGCGCCTGTTTCGCACGATTTCAATGAACTATACACATAAACCGACCGGAATCAATTCTATAAATGATTGTCAAAACCGCATAAAAATCCATTGCTTAGTTTAGAAGAACAACGCGGTCACACAGACAAACACGTAAAGTGACTTTAATTTATAATAATGTATAGATTTTAGTGATTTTAGAGAGCAGTGGTGGCCCATTGATAACGGCCTTGTCTTAAGGTCGTAGGTTCGAACCCTGACAGGCGCTTAAAGCTTCGTGCAGACCAGCGCGACGCGACATCGGTTATTGTTATACCGTCAAGTTTTCTTAGAAATTGTATTGTTCGTGTCGCGGCGCGGCGTCGCGTCGCGCTGGTCTGTACGAGCTTTTACTTTGTGTAAATTATTTTATCATTACTGCTCTCAAAATGGTGAAGGAAAATATTGTGAGGAAACCGGCATGTCCTAGAACCAAAAAATCGAAAACATGTGATATCTACTAACCCATACTGGGCCTGTGTGGTGCACTATGACCCACTTCCTCTCACAGAGAGGAGGCCTGTGTGACTTGTGTCCCAGCAGTGGGAACATTATAGGGTGCTTATATTATATTTCACATAATGCTTAATGATAAAAATGTATTTGGAATGTTCTTTAAGGTCGATATCAGTTGGTTAAAAGAGCAATTCCCGTATTTTTAAGAATATTCCCAGTCTGATCTTAGTCTCAATCTGTCGAAAATTATACAGCGTTAAACTGTTTCGACATTGATTGTCATTAAGATGAGGTTGCGGCTGGATTTTGGACGTTTTTAGGGTTCCGTGGTAAACAAGGAACCCTTATAGTGTCAGTCTGTCTGTCTATCTCTCCGCGGCTTAGCTCAGAGACTGTTAGTACTAGAAACTGTAATTTGGCATTGGTATACATATTAATCACGCCGACAAAGTGGTAAAATAAAAACAAGAAAAAACATTTTTTTTGGGTATATAATATATATACACGTAAAGTGGGGGTGTTTTTGTTTTTCTCGTCTGTCATATGGTGTGGCGTGTCGTTGGAAAGGTCGTTCAAACATATTGAAGGTGTATGAAAGCCATTTTTCAATTTAGGGAACCTTTTGCGAGATATTAAGCTTTAAAGTGCTAATTTTGACACTATACCTCTCGTGTCAGCTAAATGGTTGTACTTGGACTTATGAAAAAATTCACAGCAGTATTATATATAACGAAGTAAAAAGGAAAACTATTACAACTAGGTTTAGGCTATTAGGCTTTACAGGTTAACGAGTAATAATCGACCAACTTAAATTTGCAGTTTGAAAAACATGTTCTCCCATACATTTTTATTGGGATAAATTCTTCCTAACTACGGAATCCTTCATTGTGCGTGGTCCGACACGCACTTGGCCGATTTTAATTACGAAAATTGACTGTAAACCAAGCTGGATATTATTTAGGGGTTTTACAACAACATGTAACAAACCTACTATAAACACTTTCTCCATTTCTTTGTAGACTTCTGCTCGTTCTATAAACAAATACGAATAGTTTTTCTTACCATTTCTTATTACCAAACTGAGCATATAAATAGATTCGTAACCTAATTTTACCTGTGATAGCTACTTCTATAAAGGAGGGTCTACTATCAAATTTTTCTTCATTATTGGTAAAGATACAAGAACTTCGAATAGGAAGTGGCCATTATATAAAACTTGTTAATATTGTATTGTACCTATATAAAAAATATACAAAAATCACAAAAAAAACAACTACCTATGTCCGCTATAGACTTTGAAACCATCCAACCGAAATACCCCAATCCGGTTTGAAAGGCAATAATGTGAAGATGGTTTTAGACATCTAAAGAAAAAAACAATTACCTATGAAGAAAATCATTTTTTTCATAGGTAGGTTTTGTATGGAACCGATTTTTTGATGATATCTGTAGCTGTCATTGCCTTAAATCCCAACAAAAATGACTAGGCTTGCATGAATTCACCATAGTAGGTATTAACATTTTCGAAAAATCCACTGGAAAAGTAGGTAAATATCAAGACTGTTCTGAACAGTAACCTAACAAAAAGTACTAGGGTTGCATGAAGTCACGATAGTATTTCAATCATTATTACGTAGGTAGGGTAGCTAGGTAGGTAGGTATTTATGGTAGGTAGATGTGCTGTAGAGTACTTAGTGCTACCCGTGCGAAGCCGGGCCGGGTAAAGCTAATCCTTAAATAATAACTTGATACCTCTTGGTGTTACAGGTTTCCTAAAGTTATCTATTATTTACTTAAAAGAAAATGAATACCTACTTACCACTGCCCACTTCCCAATCTATTACCAAAGTGATCTTATCCGTTTACCATCAAACCTCTACAAAGGATACCAAATACTCAAGTGACACTCAAACTTAACAAGTACTACTTACAAGTACTTGTGAAGTAACTCAACAATAGCTTAACAAAGCAACCCGCGCACTTCCTGAGGTGACGGAAACGCTTCTACTCACATAAACGCCGTATAAAAACGCCCAGTACGCACGCGGTCTTATGCGACAAATATAAGAGGAAGCGATCGAGCGTGGAATTCACATTACACGCACAAAGTTTGGGGTAACGAACCCGGGTTGGGCAGACGGGCGGGCGAAACGCCGGCGTTTTTTTTGCTCACAATATTTGAAGTGAAACTTCTTTAGGAGCACTTTGCGGTCTTTCTGAAACTTTGCAGTGTTCGAAACTGAACCGTCATACTACGGTCGGTGACGTTAGATTGGGTATACTCAATACTCAATTTTTATTGCATTCCATATGTATTACATAGATGGTATAATAAGTAAGAGAGCAATATGGACCCTGTCGGGCACAGCAAAATAAGGAGAGAGGAAGAAGGCTAAGCAGTAATTCAATATTATTAGATGTTTTTAATTGGGTGTATAATTATGTATATATTGTATATTATTAGGTTTGTGTATATAGGTATAGTATATTAGTTATTTTAATTTTGTGTATTGCATAAGAATAATGTAGGTAGTTTACTCGGCTGCAGTTGGTTGGTGAAGCTGAATCGCGTGTCCTCGGCGCTGAATCGTGTATACTCGGCTCCGGTCATAAGTTTTCACTTCTATCGTGTGGTCAGAATTAAGCACACACAATCTTTTTTTTTTTAATCACTGACTTCTTAATTATATTTTCTAAGGAAATTATAATCTTGTATCGTGGCATCTATATTATTTTGCTGTCGAAAGAAAAATATCACGGCACAAAAAAAAATTAAAGGCGTAAATTCTTGCCTATAATAACACTTAATCAAATCTTACACCACATGGCGACTAATCAGTAATCAGCAACACATTTAGATTGCCCACAGAAACCCGAAACCGTTTAAAATTAATTTCATCTTATTATCATATCATTATGAGAAGCATCAATCAAAGTCATTGAGCAAGCGCCTTCGAAGCCATTCTTTTTTAACACATAGAACTCTATATATCATGGGTACCCTAAAAGTGCCATTTAAAATGTAAATACACGCTTATTCCATATAATTTACATGGAAACTAATTTATATTTTGCTCTGATTTGTCACTTCTATTAATGAAGACAATTTATTATGGCTTTTAGTACTGTTGGATGAGGTCAGAACCATGAAATGGAAAATAAAAGAAGGCCCAGTTCATACATAAGCTGCTCCCATACAAAACTCGACCCAAATGTCCCATTCATTTGGATTGAGTTTTGCATGGGACAGCTGATTATTTTTTCGAAATTACGATGTTGGTGCCATAGAGAAAGTAGTTTAGTTTGGGGTTTTCAACAAAATCAAATCAAAATCAAAAATAATTTATTCAAAAAATGAGTCAGAATCAACACTTTTTGAACGTCATAATTAATAAGACAGCCTCCCAAAACGCCCGCTCTTCACCACTTTCTAGTGCTTAAGCTGAGAAAATGAAGTGGCGCAACAAACTCCCTAGCAGCACAGCTATGTCATGGTGTCTTCGTCGAAGATGGCTTGCCGACGCCTTCGATGTTTGTGTCTTCAAAGTATGTGAAAATAAACTAATACTTATATGTAAATAAGCTGTCTGTTGTAGCATCCGAATCGATAACTTTGACTTTGCTTTTAGAAATCTAGAATTCAGAACTTTTTTCCGAGCGTTTATAACTTTTCTCTCTAAGTCATTTGTAACATTTTATGGCACATGTCCCACGAAATGTTGACCTTTTTTGGCCACATAATGCGAAGAGGAGATAGCAGCCTTGAAACCGGTCATTGTTGGCAATACCGAAGAAAAGAGAAGCTACGTCCTCAAGCTAAGGTGGTGATGACAACTTTGGACCGGAGTCTATGGAAGGAGATTTTCTGCTTAAAGGAGTCCAGTGACCATGATCCTCAGTAATGAGACAATGATTGAAAAAGAAGTGCCACCACCGACGAGGAAGCGCTATCAATGATTTTCTCGTTCATGAAACGAAAAAGATACATATATTAATAGTTGTTCGCTGACTGTTCACACCGCCAGCGAACACTCGTTAGTCGCAGTGACAAGAGCTATCAAAGATAGTACTCGCTCAGCGACGCTTGCTTGACTGGCAGAATTCATTTAGAGTCGAGCTTGGTAACTACGCCTACCAGCGAGAAATCGCTCGTCGCTTTCGCGAAATAGCTCGCTACTCACCGAGTCGTGTTTAGTTGCTGGCTCTACTCGGTCCTTATTAATCGATGGTGGTGGGATAGGTACCTATGTAGGGTCAGTCAGTATAGCACTGCAGCCTATGCCCAAAGATCCTATAACTTTAAACCTTCTGACATATTTTTGTATTTTGCACTAAAACTGATATAAATCGCGTCATTCAAATACATTTTATAAGGTCGTTGTTGTATTTAACAAACAATTATAGTTATTCTAATGGCGTTCATAAATTAGGCGGCTTGTTGTTTTGTTTGTTTTATTGGGATACCTTATCTTTATTTCCGTGTGAGAACAGTTGGGTAATTGCCATATTTGTCGCAAAAATCAATCCAATGTTGCCCTAGGCTAGTTCATTAAAAACAGCTCGAAATTTTCAAAGGATTTTAAAACATATACTCAAGCCTTCTTACCATAGTGGTAGGCAGAAACTACAGAAGGTCACCTGCAGCTATGATCCTTAAATACTCCTTTTGCTTCGTGTCTGTTCATACATCTGGTCATACACGCACGCTGGTCGGGAGTACTACGCACCTGTCCTTTTTGAAAAACATCACCAATAAGGTGATGTTCTTCAGAAGTTTTCCATTCATATATGCCTAGTAATTTTATTCGGTTCAGAGATTGGCCCATAATAACATATGGGTTACTTTTATGTCACTTACAAGAGGTCTGGATTAAACATGTCCATCTAAAGTTTGAACCATAGTTATTTACTCTTTTCTAAGGTTTTTCACATTCACTTACTCTTTCAGGAAGTTCAGGCCTAATAAAAATCTTTTTACAAAAAAAAAACAACTATCTTCAAAAAAAAAAACACTAGGTACAAAGTGACAAATTACTTTACTTAACCAAAGACACTTAGTTCTGAAATAAAATAATTTTTCAGTGTTTTTTTTTGGAAGACGGTTAAACATATAAAAAATACACGCCTACAAAAAAACCGTCCGTCTGCACGCCAGCCTAAGGGCTTGTAAATGAAGTAGCATCGAAATGTCAAATGTTTGTCGTCGATAGAAAGAACGCGTGTGTAAACAACACGGGCCCAGGCGATAGATTCACGAACACACAAATGTTTGTGTACAACAGTACACATTTGTATGATGTGTACTCTGTGATCATTAGAGTTAGGTACAGTCTACTGCTGTGCATACCAACATTTTTTTGAAGACAATTATATTATAACGTTCATCTAAATGACAGTTTATCATCATCTACTTCATTTCAGCTTAAATACGTCCACTGCTGGACATAGGCCTACCCCAAGCATCGCCACTTTGACCTCTGTGCTTCTCGTATCCAGTGGATTCCTGCGCTTTCCTTCCAACGTTACGTCTTCGGGTACGCGGGTGCTACTCCAGAACCTTTCGGCCCCATCGGCCATCTTTTCTGCGAGCAATGTGCCCACTGCGGCTTCAGTTCGTTCTGACAGATGCGTGGAAGACATTTTTCTCTGTACCCTAATTACGCAATACACGATCAATCAGAATCTGAATCGTTTTGAAACAGATTGCTAATCCATTGCTTCGTACGTTCGAAAAAAAAATCTGCTCAACAACGTAAATATCACAATGAATGTTGTTGGCCTGTCAAATTGAAATAGATTAGTCGGAATTGTCAACGAAAATGTGTTGCGTAATTAGATAGCTGGTCTAAGCTATGAAAAAAGCTGATGCTCATGTCTCGGTAATATATTAACCAGTAGCCGCTCCATGTAATTTACTACCTAAACGAGGGTAATTTGTCCACATTGAGTGTAAACAATAATGTTCCCACTTTCCTATTAAGTGTTTTGTCAATCATGGCCGATGGCTGATTAAAGTGAAATTAAATTCCGACATAATCCTACCTGTGTTTGTTCCGGTGTATCGAGAACTGCTAAACGAATTCTGATTGGGTTTTCACATCTGTACCTACTTTAAACAATCAAGAATGTTTGCAAATATTTACTTTGATTCGGTTAACGGGAAGCCATCACTAGTTTTTTATAAATGTTGGGTGCGGTGACTGCCACTTTGGTCTAGAGCAGGGGTCGCCAAGTAGTTTCAAGTGGGGTCCGGATAAAAACAGGCGTGATTTTATGTTATGGGTGCGGTCTCTATTAAAATAAAATTAAGCCCCACAATGTAATCGTAAAAGCTATTGTATTCAATACAAACCAACACTAATAATCTCTACGAACGTTTGCTTTATAAAATTAAACATGTAGGTAAACAAATTATACAGGGTCAATTAAATTAGCTAGTAAAACTCTGCAGACGTGATGGCTATCAATGTCTTAGCATGATAAAACAATAAAGAAAATAATATACGGCTTTGTTTTTGGGGTCAGTGATTGCTGGCAGTGTAGTTACTTGAAGTTTTAGTTGAGGAAATCAGTTTTTTTTGTGTACTTATTCGACCCTGTAGATACCAAAATAATAATTTATTTATGTGCACGTAAAATCTTTGCTGTACTTATCTATAACTAATACGTAGACTGTTATTGTCATAATTTATCCAAATACATACCTTATTAACTTACAGAGAATACAAGGGCCGCTAAATTAAAAACAGCTTCCAGCATATTTGTTTATGGATTAAAACAAATGACAGTGTTTCTCGTTTGTTACTCGGAGAGCCAAAGATAAGACGTTCATTAACTTAGCGATGTTTTTCTTTATTTACAACAAAATAAATACAGAAACAGTGTAAACTTCTTACTCAGTCAGAGCTCTCGCTGCTTTTCTTTTAACCCTTTTAGTGAAGAAGTCAAAGAGGAAACAATAAATGAAGTGCTAGCTAATGTTCGGGGAGATCTTTGTCGCATAAGGTTTAACAAACGTATGATATAGCATTAATAGACGTTCAAATACCACAAAAGGAATGAATGAAAGGCAATTGCATGCAGCTGAGGTGAAGATGCTAAGAGGGATGTGTGGTATTACGCGTATAGATAGAATAAGAAATGAGTATGTAAGAGGGAATCTCAAACTGGCACTAGTGACTGAAAACACATAACATCACGCCTCGTATTCCCCGAAGAGTTAGGCAGAGGCGTACCTATAGTACACCCACATTTCGCCAGTTATATTTAACTCCCATGTAATAGAGGGCGAGCCTATTGCCACCATCGGGCATAGACTCCGGTCTGCTACTGAGAAATTCCAGATGGAAAAACTCAATAACACTTTGTTTGTCATGGTATGGGCGTGTAATGCGGAGGCATTACTTGCTTATGCCATGACAACCGATTTGAGTGAGGAAAATGTCGGGAGAAAAGTTTCGAGTATGAATGTGGGTGGTTATAAGAGTAGGGGAAGACCAAAGAAACGAGGGATGGACTGTGTGAAAGATGATGTGGGTAGAAAAGGGGTGACTACTGAGATGACGACTAATACTAACCAGCGTTGGGGCTCTGTCTCGCCGTTTTGCGTGGATGTGACGCATATTTTCCCCAAATTGTTTATTTTCGTGTTTTGTTCTTTCTTTGCGTCATGTGTACCGCAAATAAACGTATTTTCTTTCTTTCTTTTTCTTTATAATAGAGACGTATGGAAGAAAAAAAAAATGTTGCACCGACCACAAATAAAATTGGGATTGGGGCAGAAGATTGATAAAAGGCCCAACTATGGCCCATTAATTAATTTTAACGCATTACAAGCACACAAAGCTAATAGTAATGTCCAGTCTGTGGCTTTTGTCCACCTCGCAAATTGGATGCAACTCCTTATGATTTTTTTTTAACCTTTTAAGAACTCCATTCATTTAATACTCCACGACACTATCATAAAGATATACACTTTTATCGTATCTAGTGCCACCACTTTCAAAAATGCAGTTTAAAAATTTCCACTTCTATAAATTTCAACAAAAAATCTCCAGAGCAATTTTCATAGGAATTACGGCAACAATGGGTGCACTGCAAGATTCCAACCCAGCCGAATAAAATAGGTCGTTCCACGGCACGTAATAAACTGACACGGGAAGAGACGAGATTACCTCTATATTTGGCCGGGTTATCTACGGCTGCAGTGGAGCCAAAGATTAAAACGATAAACCATAGATAGGTAAGTTCGATAACAATGTACGAGAGTGAACCGGGTTCGGAATTGTTGAGGAATAAGGCAGAGTTGTAGTTTGAACATTTTCCAAGATTTTATTATCAGATTGTTTGATGTAAATGGAACTGTTGACTGCAGCAGTTAGTTAATTTTACGCAAGATGGGATCCAAATTACTTGTAATGTCATGTTTGAATGAGTATTTGGAACTTGGAGATTCTTATTAGGTAAGACCGAGGTTGCTTGAAACTTAACTCAATAATTAGTAGTGGATAAAAAACCCGAACGAAATCAAATCAAACCAAGTTTTGAGGTTCAACTTCGTACGTATTTAAACTTCTCGCTCACAATCCGCGACAGCACAAGGGCAGACTTAATTTAATGCCTTATACATTCTCTACCAGTCAACCAAGGATGGTGAAGAAATAAAATTGCAGGTGCTGATCTTGAGAGGAGATAATAATAATAAAAAAATTGCTTAGTTGCCAAGAGCCTCGACCAACACCAAAGGAGGCTCTCGTTGGGCGGCTGGATCAACGGCTTGATCCAGAAAGCGGTACTCCTAGACACGGCTCGCATTGTCAGGAGGTTCCTCTCTCTGGGGCCCTGACCGCCGGTAGCTTGGACCCTGTTCCCGATACCGGTGGGCTACTATTTTTTATATTTTTAAATGTTTTTTATATATTTTTTTAAGAAATATTGAAAAATGTAGTTTCTAAGTATTTTAAATGGAATAAAGGAGATAAAAAAAAAATGAAAAAAATACATATTGAATTATCAATAAAATAAGTCAGTAGGAAAAGAGTTAATTGGAGGATTTTAGTTATTCTTTAATTGGAACGCAAATTTTAGCACCTGCCTACCTCATAATCTTTGCCCCCACAAGAGATACAGAGCCGTCAGTGTCAAATTAAACAAATCCCAGCGGAGTTATGACAATATTTGTACTGCGAGTTGCCTCACAGAGGCTGCCGTGAACTTGCTATGAAACGCTCGGAAGTGTTTTAGGAAACACGCTGTATAATATTTAATTAACAATAGAGAAATATTTTGCGAAGATTTTAGTGGTTGAGGTGTTCCGCGCACTAATTATGCGTTTTCTCTGGTAAATATTCTTCGAAAGGTGAATACAGTGAATTGAAGATAATATACGGTTGCAGGGTCATATAATAATGCCAGCCTATTACTGTCCCACTGCAGGGCAAAGGCCTATTCTCATACAGAGAATGCATGAGCGTTGATCACCATGCTTACTCAAGACGGGTTGCCGATTTCAGACTTTTATTAATTATTAGCTTCCGCCAGTGGCTTCGCCCTTATTCTTCTTTTCGTGTGGTTACTGACTAACCTGGGGGTCCCGAAGTCCGTCAACGAAGAGACGGGCCCGTCCCAATTTAGTCCAAAACGTCGGCGTGTCCCTACTCCCTATTGATTTCGGATTCATGAGTTTCGAACGGAATCATAGACAATATTTAAATCACTGTCCATTCCAAGGTTACCTGGAAGAGATCGCAGTAAGCGATAAGGCCGCCCATTGTATATTTTATAGTGTATTACTTTTTCTTTATGTAATGTATAATCTGGTGTAAAATATTTGTGAGCGAATGATACATGACAATAGAGTTGCGCTATTTTACTGGTCGATTACCGGTTTACTTATTTTGTGGTTTTCAAGCTTATTAAACAAAAATTAATATTGTTGTCGTTAGTAAATGACCACATTTTTTACAATTAATTTTTTACTACGTATTTAGTTATATAATTGAATTATTTTTGTAATTTTTGTCCGGATGGCGGCTTTATCCTGTTGATACCTTTGCCTTTTTTTTTTTACCCGACTGCCAAGGAAGGGTTAAATTTTTTCGCGCGTATATTGTATGTATGTATATTTGTATATTTACTACCTCGTATCTTCCAAATGGCTGGATGGATTTCGACAGTTATGGTATCGTTATATTCGTCTTAAAAACTCAAGTGTCCTTAGATAGGTGTTTGAAAAAAAACCTAAATGGCAGGTTTTTGACGCGATAAATAATACGTTAATTTTAAAAACAGTTAAGCGAATTAGGTTACTAAATATACGTCGTCTATTGTATTTTAGAATGTCAATGACATAAACATAACGTCTTGTTCTCCCGAATGGTTAGGCAGAGAGGTATCCAAATTTTGCAACTTATGTTTAAGTCCCATTTCATAGGGGGCAAGTCTATTTCTATTGCCATCAACCGGGGATGCAGCTGAGACTGCAGACTCCGAGCTGCTACTGAGAAATTCAAGGTTTAAAAAAACTTCTTCCAAAAAAAACACAACCTACATCCAAAACAAAAACACTACAAAGTGAAAAATAACTTTAATTTCGGAAGTCGTTGTGGTTTTGAATTTTCGTTATTTGCCTCTGACTTCCAAATTTTTGACATTGTAGTGTTTTTTTTGGAAGTCGTTTGTTTTTTTTCTTCACTTTTTAGTTGTGGTACCTACACCACACGAATTCGAATACCACTACCTGCTATGTAAATATTAGTGACAGGAAATCATCATATCATCCACATAGAAAAAGTGGGAAAAATATGTAAACAAAAAAAAAACTATGTACATAGAACCTCCTCCTTTTTGGAAGTCCGTTAAAACCTATTAACACCTTACCCGACCTGGAAATCGAACCCAAGACCTCATACTCAGCAGTAACGCTTGTGACCATTAGACCAACGAGGTATTCTAAGAAGGTCAATATTTACAACTAACTAAAAGGTCTAATCTGTAGCTGTCACAGATGTTACTGTCCACTCCTAACCTCACCATATTCGGAAACACTTCCAAAGAAACAGTTTAAAAACCAATCGTGACTAAACCGTAGTTTACTAACACGCGTTTGAACTATTTCCAAGCACTCCTTCGCATCCCACATGCCAACTGTTTACTCAACTGTATTTGGCATTTCTAAATCATGGGAATTTTTTGGTAACGAGGTGTGGTAGCACTTGTCAATGCTTGTTGATAGATCGATGACACCAAATCAGCCAATGATTTATGATATAACATAGGAAAGTCTACGATAAATGATTCGCAAATATTATACTTTGCGGAGTGGGTACAAATAGCACTTAGCCAGCGACTTCGTAGGCCAGTCTTGAATAAGGGTTTTCTGAAATGACGTTCACTAGGTGGCAGCACTGAGTCGTCAGGTCCGTGCACCTGTCAAAAGTGTCAAAGCAAATATTTTTTCTTTAGTGGTGACTGAATTATGAATGAATGAATGAAGATGGAAGTCCTCTTCTCAAAGTGGCGCCAACTGATGGCATGAATTTTCATGAAAACCCTCATCAGTCCGCGCTTAGCCTTATTCTTTACGTAGATTAATGATAACCATTATCATTATAACTACGAGGAATATCACGAGAATCTGGTCCAGAGAAAAGACTCTCTGGTCGAGAACCAGATTCTCTATGATAGACTATAATCCACAGAAGAACGTCTGACATTCTGTGCACCTTCAGAATATTGACATAGCTTGCTTAGTAACAGTGTTACGAAGGACAGATGGCAGTGGCATCATGATCATCGTTCGTTCGTGGCATCTGATAACAGTCCAGCTAGACATGATCAATGTATGCTGCACCGGTTGACGTCATCACGTCAACGCCGGCTGTGGCTGGAAACCAGCGCTGGAGCGCACACATAGGGTCGCAGGATTATGCTGAGCGATGGCCGTTTTGCATGATATGCTTGTTCTTTTTTGTGTTTGTGTAATTTCTTTGCGGCATGTTTACCGCATATAAATGTATTTTCTTTCTTTCTTCCTACGACTAGTTTCATGCTGGTTCTTCTCCATAACCTATAGGCCTTAAGAATATGAACTGGACCAATTCTAGTCCCCTTAAAACGGTTTTATAAAGAGCTCATTTGGGACAAAAAATTCTTTAATTAAACCTAAAATAAACGTTTTGCTCTGCCAGAGTACTTGTATTTTTCTAGAATATTTAACCTACTTTGTTTGGTGTGAGTTAGAACATTGTTCTGGAAAGTCTATTATGTTTTCTCTGTTCTTAAATTAAGGCTAATTCCGTTTGCAGCATTGTAATAATGGCGCTGTTTCGGGAGCTTGTGGCCGCTTGAATAAATGACATCTAGAGTTTTTATAATAGTGTTAGATAGTTAGAGAAAATGTAAGGGATGGGGATGGGTCAGTTAGGATAGAAAAAATATCAATACAGCCGTAAGACGTCCACTGCTGGACATAAGCCTCCCCCAAGCATCACCACTTCGACCGTTTCTGTGCTTCTCGCATCCAGCGGAAGCCTGCGGCCTTCATATGGTCATCGGTCCTGAGGAGGCCTTCCAACTCTACGTTTTCCGGTACGCGGTCGCCTTTCCAAAACCTTTCGGCTCCATCGGCCATCTGCTCTACGAGTAATGTGCCCTGCCCATTGTCACTTAAATTTAGCAATTTTTCGAGCTATGTCAGTTACCCTGGTTCTTCTGCCGATCTCTTCATTTCTGATTCGATCACGCAGGGAAACCCTAAGCATAGCTCTCTCCATTGCTATTTGGGTGACTTTCAGCCTTGTAATATGGTCCATTGTGAGCGACCACGGCCAGTGCCATAGGTCATCACTGGCAAAATGCATTGATCAAAGAATTACGTCGTTCGGAAAAATTATATTATCGTAGAATTTAATTCACTAACATTCATAGTGTGAAAATAATGGCTTTCTAATGGTTTCCAGTAATCAATAAGATGGGTGTCTCTGCTGGCGAAAAGTTGGTCGAAATTATGGTCTAGCATATTTAGGACTTTGTTGTAATATAATTATATCTTTGAAAAACAGATACTACGTCTTTAAATGTCTGAAATACAGATCCTTTTTCAGAAAAATGTAATTTCCAAAGTTTTAATTAATTATTCGGCTCACACAAACGTACTCAGCCATTTAAACAAAAGGCTTCCACACACGTTACTACCTTGAGGAACAACAAAGAGAAACTCTCGAAAAATAGTACAGTACCATTTGTAATTAAAACATTTCAAAGCTTTGAATACATTAAGCCTTTTACACTCGTACCCCTGAATCCTAAGGCTATTTGTAATTTTAAAAAGTTTCCCACAGCCTGAAACGGACCTTAAACTTTCTACACGAAGGATTAATTTTATTTAATTAATTCCACTTCTAGTATTCCAAACATGTTGTATCGGAAGCACTTTGTAAATTAATATTCAACACAAACTTCTGAAACATAAGGTTTTATTTTGATTGAATCGAGACTCTAAAGTATTCCAAGTATGTATCACCGGACAACGTTATACACGTATTTTAAACAGACCTAACATCAAAGACATAGATACTATTTTTGCTTGAAAAAGTGTTGGAGATATGTTTGTTCTCATAGTTAAGTGGTTGTTTACTGAAGGTGAGTGTGAAAATGCAGTTATGTCTTTATAAGTCGCCGCGTGACATCGTGTGGATTCAGTAAGTGTAGATACGGCGTTATTCACTGTCAGCGTGGATGATATTTTATTATACAAAATGGAAGTTTTTTCTCTCTTGCAGGAAAATGTTTTAGCAGAGTGTTTAGTTTCCCGTATCGATGGAGATGGATAGAAATGCTTCTTTGCTGGATTATCTTTTGTTGAATATTGTTTGGTGAAGTTTTTCCGTTGGTCTTGCTGTCATTTGTAGATCTTTGGCAGTCATTACGGATAGTCAGCCGAACGGGGTATCGTATCACTCGAAAACTAAATAATTAGACTAAATAGCATACATATTAGTCACGCCCACCAACGAATATACTTGATAACGAATGTACTTGTCACAAAATGCAAAATACATGTTATATTCTCAGTTATCTCATAAGGCAGTTTGCTTGTCTGTTTGTCTGTCACAAAGGATTGGAAGACAAAGAAACAGTTCAGAAAGCCGACGACACGACAAATTATACAGTTTATTGTATATTTATCTTAAAACTTGCTCAGAAGGCGATTAAAGTTGGGTTGGAATGGCGTGTGGATTTTGATTTCATTATTTAGATATATATGTTTGGGATTTACTTTCCAATCATGTAAACAAATATTTGTTTTTGACGCACGCCACGCATAAAGTTCAGCAACAACTTTTTTTATGACTTTTTCAATAGTACAAGTCATTCTGAAATCATCATTATTTACTCAAGAAAAAAGTTGATATTTGGTTACGTATAAAATCACATCAATTGGAAACAACAAATGTAATAGAGCTTAGGTAGTTTTAGCTAAAGAAGTGGAGAAAGAGGAGGCTCTTCAAAATCAAAATCAAAACTCATTTATTCAAACTAGGCTGAGTTGAGAACCAGCACCGTCAAAATTACATAAGACAATGTTGCAGACTGCTGTAACATGATGAAGATGGTTCTTAGCCTCTTAGGGTGCGGTCCATTTGGTTGCAGCAACCACGACATTAATCAACTGCCTATACGACTTAAAATAGATGTTGAAAAAAAAAAAAATTGTCCTTCAGGTAGGTTATTAAAAAATATTGGACACATATTTTTAATTTTTTTCCGTAATCTAAAGATTACGGCAATACATTGAGTTAAAATGTGACATGACGTCACTCTCCGGTAGATTCTATACTGAATTGTGACGTAGCCTGCCCCCACTCCACAACTTTAAAGCTTCGTGCAGACCAGCGCGACGCGACGCCGCGACGCGACTCGAACAATACAATTTCTAAGAAAACTTGACGGTATAACAATAACCGGTGTCGCGCCGCGCTGTCGCGACGCGCTGGTCTGCACGAAGCTTAATGCGTTTTTATCTAAACCACTATTTATTAATAGGCAAAAAAGCAAAAAATACGTGTCTAGTATTTTTTTATTAACTGACAGACGGACTAGCGGACTGACGGAGGAGCTCGTGGCTAAGTAATAACTGCTGCACGGGTCGATCCGTCAGTTTAAGCTACGCTTGCCGGGGTTGGTCTGTGGATGGGTGACCATCTTAACATACTGAAACTCTCCCGTACCTCGGAAAGCACGTTAAGCCGTTGGTACCGGCTGTCATTCATAGATCTTTGACAGTCGTTACGGGCCGTGAGAACCCCGAAAGTCTTACAACCAGTCTTACCAAGGGGTATCGTATTATCCAGTTTCTGAGTTGTGGAGGTCAGATAGGCAGTCGCTCCATGTTAAATACTGGTATTCAGCTGAATCCGGTTAGACTGGAAGCCGACCCCAATAAAGTTGGGAAAAGGCTAAAGATTGATTGACAGACTAAATAGTTTTTTTTATGCTCCCCAGTCAACATCCCTATTCTAAACATTTCAGCGATTTGTCATTTTTATATTACTACAGGGCGTCGGTTTCCATTCTAGTCATCTTTCTATTCATAAACTATTTCTAGACGCAATTTGTCAGAAAAAGTCTCTTTAGGAATAAGGCGTTATCTTTTTCTAAAATATTGTGTACCTTCATTTTCGCTATATTTAGAAAGATGTTTCATTATGTTTGCTATTTTGTAAGACAGTTATTCATATGCGTAAAATAGGAAATCCAAAATGGTCCATGGAGTTTCTTGCTCGTTCTTCTCCATAGAAACCTGCTACGTTTTGAAATGGGCAAATAGCTTCATCTTTCTGGCTGACCGACTCCATGTCGTATCAAAAGTGCCCGTAATTGTTGTAATGGAAATAAATGCTTTGAGGTGGAGTTCACCACATTTTGCCAGTTATGTTTAAGTCCCATGTAAAAGGGAGCCAGAGTCTCCAGGCTGCTACTGAGACATTACAATCATATGATTTGGTAAATACAAAGAGACGTAGCTTTAATTCTAGGAACATGATGGAGCTCATTGCAGGAATTTTGGTTCTGCACTGAAATGTTAAAAGCAAGTTGCACTATATTTGAGGTGCAGTGTTGAATGTCTAAATGCTTTTAAAGCGAGTGCACACAGTACAGTCTGCGTTCCGTTTCACGAAAAACTTCGTGATTCCCAGAATGTTGCGTTATTTTGAGAAATATTATGATTTTAACATATGAAAGGTAGAGAACATTTAGGAAATGTTTTGAAAGTTAATTATTTTAATAACTTGGCTTCGTTGCCTCTTTAGATAGAGAACAAGTAAACACTTACTGTTATTCAAATTTAGAGACTAAGTATCATAGTTGCGCCCTTTAGTTTGTCGAAAGTCGAAAGTTCTGTCGCGCTTCCGTTCGTCGATCAAATTTCCGTCGTCCTGTCATTTGTCGAGAAAACAATCAGTCGCACTAAGGTACGTCGAACTGATAGCCTATCGCATTAAGGTACGGCGAGCTGATGTGCTGTCGCACTAAGGTACGTCGAGCTGATGTGCTGTCACACTATTTATTTATTTTATTTGGGACAAAAAAATGTTATACATTACAGCATTTACAAAAAGTATTTATGTTACAGTCGAAAAAACGCATAACCCACACTATTGTCCACGAAATGATATCGGAGTATGAAAGCGAACGCATGCTAAAGGAAAACAAAAAATTAAAAAAAGAGGTACACATATAGAGAAAAAAAAAATACACAACATACTAGAATAAGTGAATAAATATATAAAAGTCCTAGATAAATAATAATTGTAAGTTACACATGTCATTTCTGTTATTGAATACCTGATTAATATGATTGGCCATAAGGATTCCCTTTTCGATACTCCTTTACACTACAATACCCTTTATCAGTTAGAAATTCCTTTAGCTGCCTCTGCTCTCTCATCCAGCTGCTATCAACTATCCTGAGAAGATAATCGCTCCACGTAGCCTGAGGACAAGTTAGCTTTACTCGTCATCACTCTCCTGTCAAATTGATTAGTGGTCGGCGCAACATGTCATCTTCTTCCACACTTCTCTATCAGTCGTCATCTCGGTAGTCACCCCCTTTCTAGCCATATCATCTTCCACACAGTCCATCCATCGTTTCTTTGGTCTTCCCCTACTCTTATAGCCATCCACATTCGTACTCCACGACATTTTCTCATTCCTCCGCATCACACGTTTGCTCATTATTATTGATTGTTTATTTCTAAACAATGTAACAGTAGACATTAAAGCCTTCCAGGCTTCAAGTAGTAGTCACAACGTCTCAGATCTCGCAATTCGAGGAAAAATCCGCTTGTGTCCTCGAGGTTTACCTACTTCGTTTGTGCCCTCAGCAGTACATTATGCTTTGAGCAAAATAAACCTTTAGCTTCGAGTTTCTTTGAAGATATTTTTTTATAAAGGTTATTCATGTGTGATCGATCAAACGTGAAAACCTTTGTGCTGACAACGTAAGAACATATATGTTACATTGTGTCAAGGGAAAATGGTTTTTATGACAATGGAAGAAAGATTGTTGTTAAGTGAGGGCTGAAAAGCAAAATGTCAATGCTTGTATTTATAGAAATGGGTCGTTGCGTAGAAAATGTTAGGGTTATAATTATGAGGGGTTGTCATAAATTATCGAGGCCTGGAAAAGTTTTTGTTTTTATTTCCATACAAACATCGTTATTCGTCATTTTATGCCCGGTTGATAGCAATAGGCTCACCCCCAGTTGCAAGGGACTTAAATATAACTGGCGAAATGTGTGTGTACTGTAGGAACACCTCTGTCTAACCCTTCGGGAAACAAGGCTAAGTTAAGTTATCGTTAATCGTCAAAAAACCCTTAAGAACTTGCCGGACGCTTAAACAGCGGATCCTTAAACTTGGGTTATTTTCATTCACAACTATTTTTTGTCCCCCTACTTCTCCTAGAATGGTACTCTATGCTGCAACCAATCCCTCAACAAAATCCCCTAGTAACAATTCTATAGTTATGCCCAATAAAATTCGCCGGGAGAGCCTATAAAGCCGGAGAAGTTACAACTAAACTAGGCATCGAGAAGGGCTATAAAACGTAAAATATTATAGTTACGTAACGATCCTTATGTAACAATAACTTGGTTATGTTACATGATATTTTCAGATTTCGATGTGATATACAGTACCTACCCAGAAAGGTGTGGTACAAACTATCAAACTGTACTATTTTACCGAAGAGAAATCGCGAAAAAAAATTCAACTGCCTCATGCAAAACTTCAATTTCAATACCTACTCGATTTAAATGTATGGAAAGGACGCTGTTGGTCCTATTGAGGAAGTTTTTTTAGTTTGGTAGATAGATAGATAGATAAATCGTTTATTTGGTGCACACAAAAGACAGTATAAAATACAAAAACACGATTAAATAATAACCAAATACATGAATATAGCTATAAGGTGCCAATATACAAAAAATAAAAATAAAGAAGAAAATAAAGACATTGTGATGACTATTGGCTAAGACACTTTAAAATAGTGAAACATACAAAGTGCGGTGTGCGTCTCAAGGTTGCACCAAATGGGAGTTTGATGGTCTGAACCCCACTCTTAAATATGACAACACGTTTCTGATACAATAAGCTGTATAGTTTTTTCGTGCCTTCTCTATCTGAGAAGAGGCCTTTGCCCTGCAGTGGTACAGTTAGAGGCTCTTATTATTAAATTTTTGGTTCGTGCACAATAGATCGTGGGCGCTATGTTATATCTGTATATTTACACAAACCATTTTGAGCCCTTTTCAACCTCCCCTGGGATGGGTCCAAGCTTAATTACGTAAACTGGACTAGGGGACTGAATTTGCATAAACAAAATTGTATCACCCTGTAAACTTGCTACCGCCTCTTCTGAAGCTAGCCAACAATTCCTGCATATTACTTAATAAACAAGCCTACTCTTGTTCTACTGCTGGGAAAATGAAGAAGATGCATATATATATGTCAGAAATACTTTACTGAGTTGACTAATCGAGATACTCGTACTAGCGCTGCGTAGCGGCGCCGACGGAGTCTACAACATAACACTCGGACCGGCTGGAGCTAAGTAGAATTCATCGGTGGCGGTCAAGCAGTTTGTGACGGTTTTTCTATTGCGCAATAACCAACACTACCCACAGTACGCCCACGGTAGTTAAAATATGGCCGATAATAACGAAAGAGTCACATACCCTAGTTATAAAGACAAACAAAGATTTACCCTACAAATAAAGATTGATTTGATTTGATTTGATTTGACCCTCCTCCGTTACATAATAAGTCGAGAGGTGTCGTTGCAACGAAGTTTTTTTTTGCTGTTTATTAAGTATTAAATAGCAGGCACATAGAAATAAATTATCACGTTTACTAGAAACTAAATAAAAATACAGCTGACGCGCATCCCGCCCGTCTATAATACAATCATATACTTATATATAGACTACGCTTGTAAACACACAAACACACATATTCCGCAAAAGGGTCGTGACGTTTAAAATGTTTGAGCATTGTACATGCTTTTCGGTCGCTTACTCGGTTACCCGTTTTCAAGAAAAGTTCGACCGGAGGCTAGCGTCCTCAATTATCAAGATACAGACATAAAAATGGTATCAAAACATGCGTTATTAAAAGGGCACCAAAAATATGTTTTTATATATAAGAACGCCAATTTTTTACCGATCCCTTGGGACTTTTTCAAAGAATCTATATCTTCTCAAAAACGAAATGAGATATAAAAAAATAAAAACTAAATAACACTGAGGAATTTAACGGGCTTCAAAATGATACCATTCTGGTTACGATAGAATTAATTAAGGGTAGATATACCCCTTTCTGAGACACCTTTTTTAAATCCTCTGATTTTTAAGTTTAATAAAATAAAGTAATTTTAAATGCGCCGGAATGTCGAGACCATGAGTTCTGTGGATTTTTTCGGTCTAGCTCGCATTTGCCAGGTGTTCAGAGTATAAAGAACACGCTCTATTACTACGCTAACTAAAGGCGTGGATACGATTTCAGCGATCTGGGGAGTTTGTGCTGTTTGGGAGTTTGTTGCGTCACTTCTTCTTGACACTAAGCAAAGCACTAAGAATTGGTGTAGGGCGGCCTAATTTAAGACTTTTGATTTTGCTAAATTAAATACGTAACCGTGACTAGCTCTCAGAACTTTCCTGATTCTTTGTATTTTCCCTGGGTTTTCAGCTGTTAAAATCATTTATATAAAGCCTCCATCGGAAACTTTTCAAACCGTCAAAGGGCCTAGGTAGTTAGGAAATTCAAACAAACTACAATAACAAACTTATAAGAATCGTTTTTCGACCTTTAGCGGTTCAAAAGGCCTCGAAATAGTTCGTTTGATCTCCAAATAAACCTAATACATAAACATTTAAACCAATCTAATCAGTAATCGCCTCTTATCTTATCTGTCTCATCTGAATTAACTACGCATCACGATTATCTCTCCTCCGTCTTGAGTAGGCGACAAATGTCGAAGATGTTCAGCTGATAACCAAGATGTTTCGTGATAAGAAAGTAAAGGAACATTCGTATTGATGTTTATATACCTAATTTAGTTTTATAGTTATGTGGGAGACGTAAAATAAACTTGGGTTTTTCTTCCCACGATGAGTACTTTGAAGAGCCGTCGTTTGGTACTATTTGGGTCTTGGTTCTTGTGATTTGAAGTGCTAAAAGTAGTTTGTTGGAAGTCCTTGATTGATCGTTTCCACCTACTCTAGATTTTGAATATTTTGAGACTGTAAATGGTACTTTAGGGCAGAAGTCTATATAATTCTAATCAGGAAAATCATTTTTTTTTTTTTAATTAATTATTTTACATAATTTAAAAACTTATAGACTTGAAATAATAATATGTACAAGTATATAAAAAAAGAGGGGAAATAATCATAGCGCATCAAAACATTCGTACGCATCGTTGTCAACAGGAATAGTGCAGCCTTTTGATGTCGGGATTGCCGCCACGTTGTATGGCAATGCTGATTCCTTGGACAAAAAATAGGCCAGCCCCCTGGTCACGTGAAGAGTCGACCAACCGCTTGGCGATGTCTTAAAAAACTAAGTGGGCGCTTGGACCCCATAGTGTTTCAACCCCAATCATCTCGAACATATAAATACTATTAACATTGGAGTATTTGCGCCGTTTGAGGTTTTCCGCACTTGCAGCAACCGCCCCAGGATAGCCCGCCTTGCTAGCAAGATGGGTGGCGCATGGGTGTCGACAGCCTTGTGCCATCCCATCCAAAAAGCCGCACCAACGTGTGGCTTATATTTTTAAAGATAGAATAGCATTATTGGCGACAATTTTGTTTATACCATTCCCCCTCTAAAAAGCTTATTTTATTCACTGAAAACAGTGAATAAAAAGCTCTTTTAATCACTGTTTTGGTGTTTGAATTTAGAACACATCTATATATGCGACCTCCATCTCAATGCTATACAACCTCCTTGCGAAAACATACTCTATACACAGGAAATAAATATCGTTTCACAAGTTGATTGTTATTAGTAATAATAAGAAAATTACTTTTGATTTTAGTAATTGTTCCAATTTTAATGTGCATTTTAATTAAAGCCCCTTGCAGAGTAGCGCGACGCGACAGCGCGACGACACCGGTCATTGTTATACCGTGAAGTTTTCTTTGAAATTGTTTTGTTAGAATCGCGTCGCGCTGTCGCATCGCACCAGTCTGCACGAAGCTTAATTCAACGTTCCTTTTTTCTTCAATAAATGTCTATTTTCGCTTAAATCTTTCTTTTTCTCGTAGTCATGGTATAAAGTATAGTATGCAACTCTTGAATAAAACGGATTTATATCGAGGGCCATGAATTACTCGCGTCGCTCAGGATTCTAAAACTTGAATCACTCGCTACGCTCGTGATTCAATCGTCATGAATCACTCCCTACGGTCGTGATTCAGTCGTTAGAATCCTTCACTTGCTCGTGATTCATCTATGGCCCTCGCTTTAAATCCGTCTTTTATTCACTAATTGCATAATATACTATTTCCTATACCATGAATCAGTGACGAAAAGAATTGCTCCGCGTGACGCTACTAAATTACGCACAGCCGCACTTTCGGGGCAGTCAGTCGCGCTACCATCCTAGCCTGGCCAATCTTGTTATTACGGCATGACCTAAAAATCTCATATATCCTATACTGACGAGAGAAAAAGAATTGGTATCACATTGCTAAAGTAACATAGGTGCATTTGAAAAGAAGCGTATTTTCCGTCTTTCTTTCCATTAGTTTTTGAACTTTACTTGAAAAGTGGTTACGCAATGAATTGAGAAAAAAATAAATATCAAAAATAAATTTCACAATTATCCAGTTTAATGCGAATTACATGCCAAACTTAAGTACTCAAAACAAAGTCAAAAATAATACAGAGTTTAATTTACCGTTATATTCGTTTTACCTTCACATTCCTTGTTCAGCCCAGTTTGACTGTGAGAGACTGCGACGATGTGACTGCAGGTGGTTTGACCGACGGAGGTTCAGCAAGTTCTGCAGATTGTTCTGTCTCAAACTATTGTTGTTCAAGTTGTTTTCTTGCATATTATTCATCATATTGTTTTCTTGCAAATTATTCAGAAGGTTGTTTTGACGTAAACTATTGTTCAGATTATTCTCTTGCAAATTATTTAACATGTTGTTATTCTGTCGCAAATTATTGTTGAGATTATTTTCTAGCATGTTAAGGTTCATATTGTTGTTGTCTTCCATATTATTCATCAGATTGTTACTCCGCAAATTATTGTTAAGATTATTTTCTTGCAAGTTATTGTTTAAATTATTCTCTAACAAATTATTGAGAAGGTTATTTCGTCTCAAATTATTGTTAAGATTATTTTCTTGCAAATTATTGTTTAAATTATTCTCTAACAAATTATTGAGAAGGTTATTTCGTCTCAAATTATTGTTAAGATTATTTTCTTGCAAATTATTATTCAGGTTATTATTATCTTGCAAATTATTCAGCAGGTTGTTATCATTAGACCTTAGATGCTTTAGCTGGTGATTTAAGGGGCTGGCTAGCCCCTGGGCCACCATGACGACAGCAATACCGATCACTAGTTTAAACATGGTGACTTTTCGAATCGAATAGAACAAAAATCTGTCGTAAATCGAATAATTTATCCGGATTTACGTGGCTTATATACCTCACATGGTAATCAATTTGCTTAGTACTTTGTAGTTACACACCGTTAAGGATGTTTCTCGAATCGATTTAATACATTTCGATTATTTGGCGTTGTTTAGTTTTAATTGAACGAGTAAGTGTAACATTAAATTGTGATGAGTATGAACATTGAGTTTTGAAGAAAAATAAAAACCGAGTTCAAGAAAACATCGGAAAAGACGATATTTAGTAGAACATATTTGAATACTTCTTTTGCCCGCTGCTTCGCCAGCGCGGATGTCGAAAATTATCCCATAGGAACGTACTACCGGGATATAAAGTATCCTTTGTCCTCACCCAGGATGCCATCTCTTTGCCAAATGATGAATGATCGAAAACCGTTCAGTGTTTTAAGCGTGAAAAGGTAACATATAAACAGACAGACAGAGTTAATTTCGTTTTTTTTTTAATATTAAGTAAGAATACTAGGTAAGTAAGTAAGCATATATAATATTAGTATGCATATGGATATGTTTATTTGTCGAACTACGTATGATTTATGCGTTTTAGGGTTCCGTACCGATTTGATAATAGCACTCTTGTTTTCGAGTAAAGAGAAATCCTTAAGTGCTACCTCATCTGGAACAGGAAATACATGATATCGACTTGTTTGAAGCAGTTTTAAATAGTACTCGACCACTTAAACTGGATCAGTTTTAAACATTGTAGGTAACTGAAAGAATTGCTATTTTAGGGGTATGAGGAACAGGGTGTAAAGTTCACTCATCCACCATAGAAAAGGGAGGATCCTCCGACCAGACGGGTGTCATTTCTGGCGGGCAATTGCCCAGAGGTTGAAGTCGGGAGCTTGTATTGTCCATCGCGCGGTAAACTCTAATTGTGCGATGCAGGATTTGTGTGACGTCAGGATGTTGTGTGACGTCGGGTTTTTAGTACGTAGTTCACATGTGGCGATGTAGATGCCGCCACACTATAAAACTGCAACATGGGCCGAAATGGGGGATTGAATTGTTTGAATAGGGTTTCTAGGTCGTTTGGGGTGTTATTATGAAAGGCCTTCAACTGCCTTCAAGTGTGACTGACTTACTGTACTAACGTATGGTGTTAAAAGGTCTCGGGGGTCTATTTCTAGCATAGGTTTCAGAAATCAGCAAAAATCTTGTAGGGACCTCACCTCAGTTGATTGGTGACAAAAAAAACCAGCCAAGTGCATGTCGGACCTCGCACAATGAAGGGTTCATTAGTGAGGATGAATTTATCCCAAGAAAAAACTTAACATTGTAGTTGAAAAACATGTTTTTCCATACATTCTAACTGCAAATGTAAGTTTGTTTGCACAATATTGAGAGATTTACCATGATATTACAGGATGAGGAGGAGGTTTTCCTGTTATCTATGAGTAATAGAATCATTATCTGTACTTTTTTCCAAATTTTAGGCTCAGTAGAGGAGTAGGGGAATGGTCAATTTTTATCTATTTTCTTAAATATCTTTAAAAGTATCAATAATAAAATAAAAAATTGAGATGCTCACAATAAGTTTTTTATTTTGATATGTTACACGGTACCGTTAGCTAAACGTTTTTTTTCCAGTTTGCCCCCGTATCCAAAATTAAAATAAATTGGTCCAGTAGATTCGGTGCAAATTGGCTGTGACAGACGGACAGCCAGCCAGCCAGACACTCGAGTGAACATCATAAGGGTTGTTTTTTTCCTATGAGGTACGGAACCCTAAAAAATAACTCTGAATATGGAAAAATGGATTTCCTTCACAAATACCTACAGAACTCTCGGTGCGTGAGTTCGGCTCGCCCTTCACCAGTTTATCTGACTTTAAACTTAAACTCAAATTGAATCATGTTAAATTATGTTTTGTATTTCCTGCAATGTTTTCAAAGGCGTGATATCGATTATTATTAATGGTCAAATTTACGTGTATATATTTGTGTTATCAGACTCGTAACAAAACTCTATTAAACTTCAACAATATGAAGTCGGTAAAAATCAAAATTTTCTTGTGTAATTTTAAGGTACATTTTGTAACAACTGCTAATGAATATAGATATTTTTTTTAAGGTTCCGAACAAAGGAAAGTTAGAACCTTTATTGTCTCACTTTCTTGTATGTCTGTCACACAGGTTTTTCTCGAGATCTATGCAACGTAGGAATTTGGAATTTTGGCATAGTGTTAGGTCTCGATAACGCGCGCTCAGATCAAAGACCAGAAAATATTTTATTTCATTTAGGTGTATAATGGTGCCGATTCTCTTGTACACCGAACTAAACTAACTTAAACTAAGACTAAAATTACTTACTTTTGGCTATGAGAATCTTAGAGCTATTCTGCAAATACAATTCTCTAAACTAAAAAATAATTTTGACACAACTAAAATAGAATTTGACAATCGTGAATCCACGTGGTACCCGTGGTTTGCCCTAACCCGTGATTTTTTTTAGAGCCGGAGGTGCGTATGTGGTGTAGCCTCGACGTGCTTTATATGGAATTTTTATTTTTTTGTATGGAAAATATGAAAAAAATATTACCTACGTGTTGAGTGTTAGGTGTTTAAGGGTTTTATAAAGGGGGTCGAAATTTTCATTATTTTTGCGATAGGACGCACCATTTTCGAGATATAAGCAAAAGAAAAAATAAATACAGTACTGTTTTTGCACGTGAAGTCGAGATGTTGGTGTGAATTTTAGTTCATAACAACTTATTTTATACCACACCATTTTAATCGCGATTAAAATTTGTCAGGTTTAGTCTGATTTGGTCTTTTACAAACAAAATTTTAGGTGAAAAACGTCATATTCAGAATAGCAAAATTGCCATTTTCACTAAACTAAAAACTCAGTACTATCTTAGCGCTGTCAAACTAAAATATAGTTAAGTTGTGTCACTTTAGTCTATTTCAGAATAGGAAATCGTCGTTTGACAGGAATAAACTAAATTTTAGTGATTTTTAGTTTAGTTTAGAGGCATTTGTGACAAGAGAATCGGCACCATTGTCATACTGGATGCGGAGGAGGACAGGGTGTAGTTCAGTTCAGGGGTTTATTCTGGTATTAAGTTCTGTTTACGTTTTGAGTTTATATTTTCGCTTGAGTATAGATTTCGATTGTTTTGTTGGTATATTGGCGTGTGCTAGCTGTCATTATGGCAAATAATTTTATTTACTGTTTTGTGTTGAGTTATGTAATTTATTTTGCATACTATTGTATAATAATAATAATAATAATTCTTTATTTATCGGACAACAATAAAAGGCAGAGTAACTAATAGTATTGTGAAAAGGGCATCCCCAGATTAATGTTCTGTGATTGTCCTTCTCACAAAACTTTTAATAATCGGAGAGTCAATACTATCCGAAATAGTTTTTAGGATGCCGTTGCCACTCGCCCGCAACCTTGACAACAGCGACGCGGTTTTCTTACGAATGACGGCGTGGAAGCCGTCAGTTCGGTTTTGCGTAAACATAGCAGAAGCGCTGCACCATCGCGGCAGTCCCAACAGCATCCTAAAAATATTATTGTATTGTACGCGTAGGTCATCCAACGTTCTTTTTGTATAGTTGACCCAAAGATTCCCCGTGTAAAAACACTGGCAATATGCCTTAAACAGTGTTAATTTTACTAAATTGCTACACCGAGCGAATCTTCGGGCCAACATGTTACCTCGGACCGCCAGTGCCCTACGCTCTCTTTCAATATCAACATTGTCCTTAAGGTCGTCAGCGAGAAGATGTCCTAGATATTTGAATGTTGTCACTCTTTTGACGTTCAAGCCGTTTAGGGTAATGTCAGGTATAGTATCTGGGCATTCGCCGCCGGCCTTAAAGACAATGTATTCACACTTCTTAACATTATATACAAGTCCGTGTGAGGCAGCATACGCCTGACAGACCCGAAGCATTTTATTTATTGCACCTGCCGTCGGTGCCAGCAACGCCATGTCATCAGCGTAGTTGATACTGTTTATCTTTACACCATGAACACTGCATCCCACCCGCATTTTGCTGAGGTTCACGATTAGGCCGTCTATATAGGTGCTAAAAAGCCTCGGAGATGTCAGACCCCCTGCCTCACACCGCATTCCAACCTGTATGTATCAGAGAGTGTAGTAGTATAGAATCTTTTTTTTTTTTTTTTAACTGTACAGACAGCTGTGCTGCTGGGGAGTTTGTTGCGCCACTTCTTTTTCCCAGCTAAAGCACTAGGAAGTGGTGAAGGGTGGGCGTTTTGGGGGACTGTCTTATGTAATTTTGACGTTCGAAAAGTGTTGATACTCAGCCTAATTTGAATAAATGACTTTTGAGTTTTGAATTTGAATTTGTGGCGCAGCATGGGAGAGGCCTACGCCCAGCAGTGGACTGCGATAGGCTGAGTTGAGGGGTATAGTTTAGGAGTTAGCGGCTGGCCAGCGACCGTTCCAAAGACTGCGAAGTACAGTTTCGAAACCTTAGCTGTTTGAGCCCAACTCGCTCTTGGCCAGTTTAAGTTTTGTTCTCATATCACATCATTGGATGGTAGTGTGTTTCTTTTTTATCCTTCCCCGAATTCCTAAAATATACTTAACTTCGCTTCGGGGCGTGGCGACGGCGCATCGCAGAAATCAGCGACGTCACCGAAGAGTTTCACGACGTCACACCGCAATAATATATGACGGCAATCACCCATTCTCAAAAAACTCTGTCTCTACAATACATCTTAAACTGACAGTGACAACATGAAACCTAGGGCCTCGTTCAGGAGCTCGAGTGATGCGACTTGCGTCAAGAAACAGACGCGCTCTTCACTTATTTCTGTCCGTTGCTACGCAAGTCGCGCCGCACTTGAGCGTGTAGCTCGTGGCCATGGGTAATAGCTACTTAAAATTGGGTTGGGTAAGGGCGTTTGTCCACCGCCACCGTCGACGGGACGTCACCGAGAACGAGATGACGGCGCCTAACTAGCGATACATACATATACTATGGCCGCGTGTCCACTGCACGTCCATCACCCGAGTGCTCGAATTTTCGAGTACTTAGTACGGCGTGAGCGCTAGATCTCGGCACGAGATTGTGACGGGCCGATGTGCCGGCAATACAAAACACGTTTGATCTTGTTCACACACTGCTGTCTCACCGGCAGCATTCGGCCAGCTTTTATTTTGTCTATCTTATCATACTGAACCACCGACTTCGGTCGCGGTGGACCAACGATCGCCATCGCCGGGACGTCACGTTCGTTTCGAATAATCTCATTTCTCGTTGTGTGACGTTCCAGTGACGACCATGGTGGACAAACGCCATTAGAGAATTTGGCCGTGATAGTCACCTTTTACCCGCGGCAAGGGAAACGACCCTATTCTTTAGCCACCAAAATCACTTGCGATATTATCTCAACATCATTACTGTATTTTAACCCCTTACTTCCAATAACACAAACAGCTCGAACCGTTCCGTTTAATACTACCGAAACACATTATCGTTGCAAGACAGGCAAAAACGTTAGGTGTGGCCGAATCTCGGATATAACCATTAATACGGCGAATGTGCCGAATTATGGAGGGTTAAGGAATGCGGTCGCGGTATTCCGGTGTTGTAATTATGTTTGTTTTTTGGGGTTTTATAAATGGCGGAGTAACGACGGTCTTTGGGACCTTGGAGTGTACCAAACTGCTTCTATAGGGTGTTAGGTAAAATGAGGGACATACTTTAAGGCTGCACTCCCATAAATTATGTCCCTCATTTTATATCCCGTAAATGGATGGAGCAGCTGATGTTTTTTATACGATTTTAGGGTTGATCCTATACTAAAAGATGTAACTAAATAGTTATACCATCTTCTAGAATCATGTAAACAGAACTAAAATGTATGAAACGCCCTGTTTTCATACCAATACTTACTTAATTAATTCCCTCCGGCATGACAAGAATGTCAGTTATGTAAAACAGCGGCTCATTACTGTCAAAGTGTACGGTCCAATTATATGTCAATAGTAAAGTAAATTGGAGGCAGGAGTGACAAACAATACGTCATTTACAAGTCTATGATTATTGGAGGTGCTAATGGTTTGGACAAGTAAAAAATGGGACATACGGTGTAAATGGTATAGCCCCTTATTGCCATTGTTAATAACTAGGGTCTTATTTCTCAGTACCAGCCCGGTGTTTGGATTTGTGCCCGGTTGATGGCAATAGGCGATTATTACATGAGACTTGAACATAACTGGAGAAATGTGGGTGTTCTGTAAAAAAATCAATGTCTTTAAGAGCGTTGATCCTAAAAGTTGGCAACGTCGCAATTAGCTGTCAAATATTTACCTGTTTTTATTAATTTGGCAATATTACTGTATGGAAATAAGAAATGTGGCTAACTAGCGAACTGGAATATTAATAATGAATTGCAATTATAACACTGAATTTGAAGTTGTAACCGTTTTAGGTGTAAAAAATGCATTTGGAAAGTTTCCAAATACTTTTTAAACACCTAAGACCTCGGTGTTAAAATATTAATTATTGCATTTCATAATCAACATTCTAGTTCTTTAGTTAGCCACATTTCTTATTTCCATACAGTAATATTGGCAAATTAATCAAAACAGGGAAATATTTGAAATCTATTTGCGACGTTGCCCACTTTCGGAATAAACGCTCTTAAGCCTTTATTCACTCATAAATTCGCCAATGGCATAAATTCAATAAATTATCCAATAACCAACTTGTCAGCTTTTTCTTGAATAAGGGAATTTTAATCCCTAAGTAAACGTACCCATTATTGGATGTTTATTCCATACCAAAGAAACTACAAATAAGTATTTCTTTCTCTCCCAGACTCCCAAAACCCCGTGATTTACAATAACTTTAAAACATGATAAACGCGCGCTGTGATTACAACGACAGCTTCTAACAACACTGGTAACTTATGACGCCGGCCATTATATACGATTTTAATTTTGACTCTAAACATATCGTAAATTATGGTGTTATACTGTACAAGTGATAGGAGTTAGCGATATCAATTACGGTAAAAAAAAATAAGATTTTTTTTCTGTAAGTCTAAGTTATTAATTCATTAAGTTTTATCTCTAAAATAGCATTGATTGTTTTCTGATTATCAATGTTGTAGTTTTTAAAGCCAGATACTTCTTATTCAAATTATACTATGGAAACATCTTTTGAGAGCGTATTGTTTTTTTATTTGTTTGTTTGTCCTACTTTTTAATATATTTTAATTGCATTGACGTTTTATTCTGATCTATTATAGGGCAGTATTGTGAAATTTGATTTTATTTTATGCAATAGGAGTTTTGCCAGTTTTTTTTAAAGACTACTTACGCGTAAAGCTTTGTGCAGACTAGCGCGACGCGACAGCGCGACGCGACAGCGCGACGCGACAGCGCGACGCGACAGCGCGACGCGACACCAGCTATTGTTATATCGTGAAGTTTTCTTAGAAATCGTATTGTTCGAGTCGCGTCGCGCCGTCGCGTCGCGCTGGTCTGCACGAGCCTTAAAACAAAGTTGCCAAAGAATTGGTAACAATAGTATATTATGCAATTAGTGAATAAAGGACGGATTTAAAGCGAGGGCCATAGATGAATCACGAACAAGTGAAGGATTTTAACGACTGAATCACGACCGTAGGGAGTGATTCATGACGATTGAATCACGAGCGTAGCGAGTGATTCAAGTGTTAGAATCCTGAGCGACGCGAGTAATTCATGGCCCTCGATATAAATCCGTTTTATTCAAGAGTTGCATACTATACTTTATACCATGACTACGAGAAAAAGAAAGATTTAAGCGAAAATAGACATTTAATGAAGAAAAAAGGAAGGTTGAAATAATTAAAATGCACATAAAAGTTGGAACAATTACTAAAATTAAGAGTAATTTTCTTATTATGACTAATAATAATCAACTTGTGAAGCGATATTTATTTCCTGTGTATTGAGTATGTTTTCGTAAGGAGGTTGTATAGCATTGAGATGGAGGTCGCATATATAGATGTGTTCTAAATTCAAACACCAAAATAGTGATTAAAAGTGCTTTTTATTCACTGAAAACAGTGAATAAAATAAGCTTTTTAGAGGAGGAATGGTATAATAATAATATTATCTATTCGTTTTCATAGGTATATTATAAAGGTATACCTACATCCTAACACGCTTTCAATCAGAATCCGAGGGTTTTGAAGAAATTCCCAAATTATTGCTTCAGCGTTTGAAAAATTCGTCTGCTTAACGCAATGACCGTGGCTGACTGAACTGTAAAAACGAAAGTCATTACGATCAATTGCCAATTGCCATTGTACGCAATTACCCCGCTGTTGAGTTATCCCCAGAAAGAAGGAATAGCTTACGTTGTTCATCACGAGCGAGCCGTGCACGTAAGGCGCTTCAGCTTATTTGAATACTTCTTTTGCCCGCTGCTTCGCCAGCGCGGATGTCGAAAATTATCCCATAGGAACGTACTACCGGGATATAAAGTATCCTTTGTCCTCACCCAGGATGCCATCTCTTTGCCAAATTTGATCGAAAACCGTTCAGTGTTTTAAGCGTGAAAAGGTAACATATAAACAGACAGACAGAGTTACTTTCGTTTTTTTTAAAATATTAAGTAAGAATACTAGGTAAGTAAGTAAGCATATATAATATTAGTATGCATATGGATATGTTTATTTGTCGAACTACCCAGAAAGAAGGAATAGCTTACGTTGTTCATCACGAGCGAGCCGTGCACGTAAGGCGCTTCAGCTTATAAATCGTGCCTTTCAAAAAGCAGCTTAAAGAAACAGTAAATAAACATTATATTCCTCAATCCGACTGTTGTTACGACCGACTGTTTATAAGGGCAATCTTTTACCCATAATAGGCGATATAACTATACTTAAATATGAAACTATGCCTTATAATTACGTGAACAAATATTCAAAAAGAAAATTATATTTCCTTCTTAAATAAACTGTGTTTAAAAAACTGTTAGTTTTGAGAAATGTGATTGGTGTAATGTATGGGTTTAATACTTCCCGTTGGTTTTGTAAGCTCCTCTTACTAATGAGAATCGTTCTACCTCTAAAGACTCGTGATCGCAAATTGACTACCAACTTAAATTGTCCGTATATTCCAATCACAACTGTCATTCTTTGACCGTTGTATGAAATGGCTATAACTCGCTAAACTGGCGATTGATGACTGTTGACATTTTTTTAATTGTTATTATAATTAGGTACATGGGCTTTGATGTGTCAGCCATACACACCCTGCCGGGGTTGCGGGTTTGTCTGAAAGGGATATCGCGACCTCGGCACACAGGCAACGGAAGGAACACGGGTGGGTTTTAGTCAGTAAAAGTCTGACACGCCCTCCCGCTCCACCCAGAGCGGGAGAAGTTATTTGGGGTGACATTATGAAGTAGCTGATATTATAGTCTGATAGAATGCTGGAAGCCACTAGTAGACACAAGAAATCTAGGAACACCGATGAGAAGATATGTCGATTCGTTCCGGTTTTTATTTTTACTGCGACTCTTTGTGACATTACGATATTTTTTTTTTTATTGAATATTTCTTCCTACTCACAGTATTTTTTGAACACTTATATGCTGATAATAGAACAAAAAAAAAAACCTAAGCTCAACCCGGTATCGTTAATTTTGTGAAAAATGGCAACAGAGGATCATTTGTACAATATAAAAAACTAATTAAAAAAAAAATATTCTAGGTGCATCGTCTTCACATATAATTATATAACTAATGTACCTATACCAAATATGGTAAAACATTTTAAAAGAGTAACGGTGGAGTTTCTTGCCCATTCTTCTCCATACAAAAACTACCTTTTGGAAGGGGCGACTAGAATCAATTTTTTTTTTTGTTGTTGACGTTCAAAAGTGCCTTGCAAGGGTCTCTTTGAAATAAATGATTTAACTTTGACTTTAATATCATTTGAAGATGAAAAACCGATCTATACGTGGTAGTTATTTGTAATATTTGATTTGGTTTAGTTTTATCAAATAATGAACCGAAAAACAGCATAATTTTGTCCGATTTGGAAGCGCGCCCATATGTAGACCGTGATAAAATATATATCGTGGGAAAACAACAGCGAAAACGTGTAAATAAGAAAACTGGAAATCAAAACATATTATCGTAACTTTACTTCTTGATATGTCAACACAAACAAAACTTTTAGAACATTAACCAAACAGTAGCCTTCAGTACAAGTAAAGATCAAAGTTGTACAGAACCAATAACACATATAAGTTCCCGATAGACTTCTGTTCTACTCTACAGTATAAAGAAGAACCTTCTCGACACAGTTTTGAAGCAAAATGGGAACTACAGCTTCCTTCTCACTGGGCGACTTAATGTTGAGCAGCATCGAGTTGCTGATAGGAAAAAGGTTAAATAAAAGTCGGTGGAGGTGTCGTGGGACACCTGGTTAGCACGAAGTTTCTTTCGCTGAGCCATCTAGTATGTTCTCAAGTGTTTTAGCTTACTAAAAACTACTATTACTACTAGATGGCTCTGTATTAAAAAACCAAAAAAAACTTTTGACACTACATAGAAACTGATTTTTTCTGGCATAATGCTTTTTCGTTACATGGCGATTTTTAGCAAAAATCGTTTACTCCTACCGCAAGCCGCGTTAAAGAACTTAGTTCCAATAAAATAATTCTTTCATCATCATCTTGTCCCATGTTACTGGTCGGCCGCAACACGTTTTCTTCGTATATTCTCCCCTGTCAACCGTCACGTTATCATTCACTCCCTCACGCATGTGACTAAAAGAGTGATTAATATAAATGTTGATGGATGGAGAGGGAGAGGAAGGACGATTTATGTCGGGACGTTGTACGTCGCGCGATAAACATTGCTTGCGCGATGCAGGATTTTGTGTGACGTCAGTGTGATGCGTAGTTCACATGTGGCATTGTAGATGCCGCCACATACCTACTAATGACTGTAGCTTTTGCTATTTTGTGGAATATGGAGACGTCAACTACTGCTACGTTGTTAGTCACCCATTCGTCATCATTTTATGAGCCAATTGACGTCCACTGCTGACAAAAGGCCTCTGTCATAGATTTCAACTAAGATCTGTCTTGGGCAGCTCGTGTCTATAGGTTAGCCATCGTTGGACGACCCCTCGTCAGATGGACAGACGTCCATTCATTCCGTGAATGTCGTTGTTTTTGTTTTTCACTAATTCTGTATTAGAAAAGAAACCTATCAGTCACTGCATATAAAACACTGTTATTCAACCATAACTGATTGGATAGATATCCATTCGTATAATTATATGATTGGAAGGTGATCTCATCCGTGTCATAAGCTGATGTCATCACAAAATGTTGCCTATATCTCCAGCAACATATCTCCAACACCAATTCCTCGCCCGGTGAGCAGCCAGCCTTATTCCTAGGACCAAGGACATCACTTTGACTATTGAAGCGCGATCTCTCGTCAATTTCACTCGTCGCTGACTCCCGATTCGCGTCCTCTTAAATGTAACTGTCTTCAGTCGTCCAATTTAAAATATTGAGGATGCGTTGTCAAGCATCGCTATATGAGGAAAAGTTTAAATGAGGAGGAATTGAGTGTATGGGTGTCTTTTGCTTGAAGTTTTTTGTTATGATCGTCTCTTTCTTTCACATTAAATTGTTCAGGATAAAAGAAAAAAAAAATCGCCACATTTTTTTCAATATGGAATTTTACCGGGTTTATTACATGAGGCGCTGGCGGCCGTCGTTTAGCGGGTGTCTACAAGTCATAACTTATGACCCCTGTTGAAAATTTTCTAATGGAGTAATTTTGGTGATAAAATTGGAATTTTAAATAGCAATAACTTTTTTATTTTTCAATAATAATTTTACAAAAATATAACGTTTTGGTAATGATAGTGCAGTACCTATGTGCCCCTTTCGGATCGGACCAGGTTTTTTTTTACAAATTTTTTACAAAACTTCAATAACTGCTCGACCCAAATGTATGGGCCGCTGATAATTTTTTCGCGATTACGATATTGGTTCTAGGATAGTTATGCAGTTTGATGGTTTGTACCACACCCTTAAATATCACCTGTCGGATACATGCTATATTTTTCCAACTTTTTATATATCTAAAGCCCGAAAAAGCGATTCTTAATTTGACCAAATCCGCAATTATTTACTAAATTATCAGCAGTTAAGAAGACCCCAATCCGTACTCAATATAAAAATCAATTATGTACGACAAAATGCAATTCATCGTTAATTGAAAAGACCTTTGGTGTTGCTTCCAAAATTTATAATAATAATACCCGAACTCATAAGATGTATGCCATAAAAAAAAAATCAAAACCTGTTTTCATAAATTATTAGTTGAGAAGTCTACTTCGCTCTAGATGATTACTTAAATGATAAAAAACTGTACCTACTCGTATTAATAAATCCAATGTATTGCATGCATGTATTTTCTTTTGTTTTGATTTTATTGTGAATTTTGTTTATCTTTATTTTATATATAATCCTCACTGATATTTGTATGTCATCAATGACAAAACATAATTATTTTATAAGACCTTGACCTTTAACCTATGTTCTACAAATAAATCATTCTGTTTCTGATTCTGACACATATGTTTGCATTTTTTTTAAAGTGGTAATATTTAATACTTTTCAACCCCTGTACGTACCTAATCACCTAGGGCTATCACATTCTTAACTCAGCACAGAAAAAAAAACACATTTTATCCGCAAGTACGTACAAATCCCATACAATCTTGGTACAGGACATTTTACGATGGCTCTGCTATCCTTTTATATCCCAACCCTGATTGCCTCGCCCTCAGGGTACCGCCAGCAAATGAAATGGGGATACAAATTTATGACTGTATTTTTTTACGTTACAACCCTAAGGATTTTCATAAATGGTAACAAATCGGTTTTTGTGTAATACGAATTGGGTGTTCATTTTTGTTTGTTGATCTTAGATTTAAAAGGCGTTTGTCATTTAAAATTGGGGTTTATTGTGATAGCATTATTGTTGTGGGATTGGGGTGGGCTTATCTGCGGTCATTTTAATTGGAAATCATTCTTTTTTTTTCTGGCTCTGTACAAGCTTTATAGGTTATCCATACACTAAGGTTGTAAGCAGGTCTGTCAATGGTGCGATATTTATTTATGTATTGGCACTCATGGTGACTGTAATAGTCGTCCAATACGGACACCGAAAACTGGTAAAACGCTCGGTCAAATATCAAGCCTGTATTTGCCCGAAGGTCTGAGCAGAGGTTTACCTATAATAACACCTAAATTTCACCAGCTATGTTTAAGCCCAATGTAATAGGGGGCGAGCCTACTGCCATTAACTGGCCACAAGTCCAGACTCCGGGCTGCTACTGAAAAATCCCGATGGAAAAACTCAAACACTTTGCCCGACCTGGGATTCGAACCCAGGACTTCGTGCTCAGCAGTAGTGCTTGCGACCACTAGACCAATGACGCATAATTGTGACAATCACAAGGTTGAACATCGCTTTGTCGAGTTACACCCTAAGGGGTTCAGTAGCATGAGTAAAGTATATTATAATCATGAGAACTTACCAATCAAACAGCAATCAATCACCTGCGGATCCAAGTAGGCCACGTCCTAGGCCCAACTCATTAAACATTGATCTCGGCCCAACATTGCTGTGGCCACCTACTAGGCCCAACTCATTTAACATTGATTTCGGCCCAGCATTGCTGTGGCCACCTACTAGGCCCAACTCATTTAACATTGATCTCGTCCCGGCATCGCTGTGGCCAGCTACTTGGTCCAACTCATTTAATATTGATCTCGTCCCGGCATTGCTGTGGCCACCTACTAGGCCCCACTCATTTAATACTGATGCTGCTACTGACGTAGCCAGGTACTAGGTCAAACTCATTTAACACTGATGTTGCGACTGCCGTGGCCACCTACTAGGTCCAACTCATTTAACACTGATGCCGCGATTGTTGTGGCCACCTCGTTTACCATAACCATGAACTCGAAAAGAAGAAGAACGGAGAAATGATTGAATCTCTAGTAACTCCATAATCTGAGGTTAAGACTTGCTCTCTGCTGACCATACACCAAGTAATTTTCCTGCTACTTCTATATATATTCAAGGGACTAATTATGTTAGCCTGTATTTCCTGTCTGTACTGTCTCATGGCTTATGTCATCAATTAAAAACCACAGATAATAATTGTTTCTTTATTAGTTTATTGTGTAATTTTCTGCGATCGCTACCTCATAAGCTCCGTGAGAGTTGCTCTTTATAAAAGTACAACAAGAAAGAAAACAGTTATTCTAATAATCTTTGTCTTACAATGGCTTTTGTGTAATAGTTGCTTCTTTATTTCCTTCTCTTTTATTAGCACGAAATATAAAAGAACAAGCCATCCGCCCGTCGGGATTTTCCACGGGCAAAACTGACGAACTTCCAAACAAACTTTTAATCACCTATTTAGCCACTTTAGGGGTTAAATTGTTAAATATCCTTTCTAAGTGCTCACTTTCGTTATCAAAGCAACTCTTGTGCAAAACATGCCTATAGGACCCATCGGTTTAGGTTGTTGCCTGTTAGTACGTTAATGACAAGCCACATGTGCCTGATGGGATTTTCCACCGGCAAAACTGACGAACTTCCAAACAAACTCATCCCCATTTAACCCCTAAGTGCTAATTTTATTTGGACCTGTATGTAGTCCCTGACTAAGGAATTGGTGATCATCGATCTGACAAGAGTACTGATTTCCTAGAACAGATTTTTCTCTCCCACATTATATTGTTTGCCTATAGGTATACTAAAATATAATGATATACCGTACGAAAATATAATTATATCCATTTACTCTCAGTAAGCTCTCAGCAGTGTTATAGTCAAAATGTCGCCAAGTTGTTACGGCTTATGGCTCTGTTTACCCTCGCAACGAATAATAAGCCTAAGTAAAGTACGAAGCACTTGCATTACTTCGTACTTTACTGATATCCTTATATTATTAATGTGACACTTTGTAGTGTGTGAATGTTTGTTACTGAATCACGCCAAAACGGTAGGACGGATTTGGATGAAATTTGGCACACAGATAGACCATGACCTGGCTTAAGACAGGCTCGACCTGGCTTACTTTTTTATCCGGGTAGTTCGTTTCCGTGGGATAATTTCCGACATCCACGAAGGCGAAGCAAAAGCTAGTATAACACTAGCTTTTGCCCGCGGCTTCGAATATATAAAGAAGGAGGGTATGAGTCTCTTTCGTTATTATCGGCCATATTTTAACTACTGTGGGCGTACTGTAGGTAATGTTGGTTATTGCGCAATAGAAAAACCGTTTGCAGTTCAGATCAAATTATAATATACTATCAAATTAATCACACTATAATAGCAATTCACACACTGTAGGTACACGACACAACTGCACGGAACGCGCGACAGTTTCTAAACGTCTTTACTGTTTGACCGCCATCCATGAAGTCTGATTAGCTCCAGCTGGTCCGAGCGTTATATTGTAGACTCTGTCGAGTGCCGCTAGGCGGCGCTGGCGTTCTGATTAGTCAACTCAGTAACGTATATCTGGCTACGTATATACAGGATGCCGTCAAATTCAAGCAAAAACGGTATTATTAATTGGAAATTCAATATACCATATCGATCGGTCGGTTCTAAGAATAGGGTGGTCCGCTAACTCTAACTTTGTATATAAAATGGAAATAAGGGATTTCTAAGAAAACTAATTTCTATTTTCGTCCCATCTACGTTTGTATTTCATTGTAATATTTTTGAATGGCACTATGAGCGTCAATTACAGCGTCCTATTTTGAATGCTATGAATTTTTATGATACAGAAATATTATATTAGGAGACTATTTAATCCATAAAATAATAACACAATATCACGCCTGTATGGGGCATACATGGGTCTCGATCCCGTGGGAATATCGGGATAAAAAGTATCCTATCCTTACGCAGGTCATGGTCTACCCATGTGCCAAATTTTATCCAAATCCGTTAAAGGGGTTTCGTAATCCGAAAATCCAAAGGCGTTCTAGCGTGAAAGCGTAACAACCAAACATACAAAAAATCTAATCTTTTGCTTTTATAATATTAGTTTAGATAACATCATACCTATAATCTCCGATGGTTAAGCAGAGGTGTACCTTAGTACACCCACATTTCGCCAGTTATGTTTAAGTCCCATGAAATAAGGTGCAGGCCTTTTGCCATCAACCGGGCATAAATCCAAGCCTGGCCGCTACTAAGAAATTCCAGATGGAAAACCCAATAATTCTTAGCTCGACCTGGGAATTGAACCCAGGACCTCATGCTCAGCAATAGACCACTTGCGACTACTAGACCAAGGAGCCATCGCCTGGGATAATGCCAGCCATAAAATAATGTTTAAAAACGATCAATCATTAGCCTTACTGAAACTCCCATTAATCGTCATCATTCATAGTTTTTTACTGTCACACTTTACTGTCACCTTCTCCGTTTAACCCCATTATTCCCTAAAGGAACTCCATTGCAATTAATTAATGGCCCCAAATAGGGCCAATAATTTACCCAACACCCTGTATAATGTCAAGGTTCATTCAAAACCATTTACATAGAAAAATTATGCATAGCGCTGTTAACTTTTATCACGATTGTTATGGGGCAGCCATGGGCTGTTTATAGGAGCCCTTAATTGATGGGGACGTAGTCTTTCTGCTCGTACAAGGAAAAATAGAACCGTGTAATGTCCTCTTAAGTAATTCTTGTTTTGCAGATCGAGTGAAATGTTGTTGTTTTAGTAAAGTATGTGAAATAATGAATTTTAAAATTGGGCTAGCATTAGATTGAAGTTCAGAGATATATGTTTAGAAGTATACTGCTGAATGCTGAAAATAATAATAGAAATAAATTAACATTTCAATGGCGGTCCGGACGCGTAAAAAGCTTCGTGCAGACCAGCGCGACGCGACGCCGCGACGCGACTCGAACAATACAATTTCTAAGAAAACATGACGGTATAACAATAACCGGTGTCGCGTCGCGCTGTCGTGTCGCGCTTGTCTGAACGAAGCTTAAAAGCTCGTACAGACCAGCGCGACGCGACGTCGCGCCGCGACACGAACAATACAATTTCTAAGAAAACTTGACGGCATAACAATAACCGGTGTCGCGTCGCGCTGGTCTGCACGAAGCTTTATGCCAAACTGTATATTACCACAGACACGAGTTGCTCTATGCTCGTATGTAATTTGCTTTAATGAAGAGCACAGTACATGCCAGTACAGGTAATGTCTGAGTTGAAATACATTTTGCTTTAGAATATTGGAGCAAAATACATACAAGTAGGTACAGACAGCCACAATGACTCTTTAGTCAAGCTGCGGAGGTTACTACAATGTTACTCCTACTGTTATTAGGACGCAAGAGCGAGCGAAGCGACTTCGGGACTTGGGGCATCCCAACTTGGAGAGGTTAGGTGCAGTTTTTTTTTTTACTATTCACAAATAGGAGCCCCGCTAAGCGGAGCTCCGTCGACTACACCGTGGCCGTCAACTACGCCGTCGCTATTATTGATTGTATTTTGCTTTGGAAATGACGAGCATAATGTATACGAATACAGAGAATGTCTGTGTTGAAATAAATTTTGGTCTTCAGTGTAACGAGCACATAGCGGTCCAGTACAGACTTTGGATGTTTGTCATAATATACAGTCTAGATTTACGCGGTCCGGACACGACGCAACCGCAATCACAAACTAGTTAAGAGGGCGCCTAAAGGTCCACTAGCGCCACTCTTTAAAAAAAAATTTATCTCGTGACTGAGAAGGAATTATGAATAACGGCTAGACAGGACCCTCGGTAAGTGTGTCTAGAATTTTCTAATATCTTTTATAAAGTTTCATATTGAGACACGGAGCAACAAAATACGATCTAGAGGAATGTGGCCGCTTTTCTTTAGATCGTATTTTGTTGCTTCGTGTCTCAATATGAAACTTTATAAAAGGTATTAGAAAATTCTAGACACACTTACCGAGGGTCCTGTCTAGCCGTTTTTCATAATTCCTTCTCAGTCACGAGATAATATTTTTTTTAAAGAGTGGCGCTAGTGGACCTTTAGGCGCCCTCTTAATAACGCGTTAGTAATTCGTGTCGTGGACGATGTGCCTAAAGATACCATTACGTAGCCGATCATAGGTGGCAACTGCAGGCGACGTGTCGCTGCGACACGACTGGTTTCTATGAAATACCTTCCGTAGCTAGCGACAGGCGCGTCACCTTCCTAGAAATACATAGAAACCAGTCGTGTCGCGGCGACACATCGCCTGCAGTTGCCGCCTGCGGTAGACTACGGAATTGTACCTCTTTTTTTTTTTTTTTTTTTTTTTTGAGGATGGGAAATTATCAAATAACTTCTCCCGCTCTGGGTGGAGCGGGAGGGCGTGTCAGACTTTTACTGACTAAAACCCACCCGTGTTCCTTCCGTTGCCTGTGTGCCGAGGTCGCGATATCCCTTTCAGACAAACCCGCGACCCCGGCAGGCATTGGCCCTTCCGGACCCCGTCAGTTGGTGCTGACATCTCTTTGAGGCGCGCGTGGAACACAACGCGCCGTCGACCCGGGCCTGGTCCCTATCGGACGGCGAGCTACCCATTGCTCACCGTCCGCAAGCCCGCGCCTACGGTGGCCGGAAGTCGGCTCGCGACTCCCGACGCCCGGGGCGTCTCCTGCGGCGACTAGGGGCGCGAGGGGGCGCATTTTGCCTCTCCCTCGCGCGCTCCGCCTCCTCCTTCGCGAGCATTACTGCTTCGCAGAAGGAGGTGACGGCCTCCCATGCACTCTCGCTCCGGATGGAATTGTACCTCTAAGGTTAAAATTGTAAATAGAGGAACTTATAGAGCTAATCCAAGACGTATACAAATACAAAAGCTGTTTCCGACGAGCTCTCAAACTTATCATTTAAATTGGTTAAATACAATAATGTATGTTTGTAAATAAATAAAATAAACAGTAATTTTCCGTGTAGTCGGATCACGCGATTTATTAACTGACCCAGTTATTCCTTTTCTGAAAAGTAAACATCCAAATACAAGCCGGAAAAGTGAACAAAAATAATAAAAATAAATTGAATGCATGAGAGCGCATAACAATAGTGTACACCTAGCGAAAAATTGAAAAAAAAATGCTATGGCGACAGAGCTGGCAACCTGTAACATATTCACAAACAGAAGTCCTTTGTCTGTCCTGTCGGCGAATCCGCTGATAAATTGAAACCGTTCCCGGTAAATCACTTCATTGGAACAGCCGGACCGTCACTCTGTTTAACAAAAAAGCAACAAAAAAAGCCGACAAATAAACTCTTTCGTAAACTCTATTGTAAAAAGAATCTGGGCAAGTGGGAATCGCACGAGTGCCCGAGGGGTTCCGTGCAACGAAGACCATTTGCCACGATAGCGGCTGCTGCTACATACTTTTTTAACTCAAACTAAAAAAGCATGTATTTCAATTAAACCATTTCAAATGAGTCGGTTAGTTAGTCAGAAAGTTGAAGCTTGTTGCCCATTCCAAAATGTAGATCTCTATGGAGAAGAACGGGCAAGTAACTCTATGGACACGCTCTTCAATCAAGATCAAAATCCTGGGTACAATAAAACTGCTTATTGTACTAGGTACTATTTTATTTGATTATCGTTTTTATTAGTGATCCTAAGAGTTCCATGGCTTTTTCTGTGTTTGTGCCGAGAGAATCTGTAATATTGGCTGTGTTTCTAATCCAATTATTATCCTTCTGTTATAGCTATTGGTTCTTCTGTACATAAACAAAATAATATTTTTTTTGTAAACGGTTTTAAAGATGTGGCAGACCCTTTTTTTTTTTTTTTTTTTTTGGATGGGAAATTATCAAATAACTTCTCCCGCTCTGGGTGGAGCGGGAGGGCGTGTCAGACTTTTACTGACTAAAACCCACCCGTGTTCCTTCCGATGCCTGTGTGCCGAGGTCGCGATATCCCTTTCAGACAAACCCGCAACCCCGGCAGGCATTGGCCCTTCCGGACCCCGTCAGTTGGTGCTGACATCTCTTTGAGGCGCGCGTGGAACACAACGCGCCGTCGACCCGGGCCTGGTCCCTATCGGACGGCGAGCTACCCATTGCTCACCGTCCGCAAGCCCGCGCCTACGGTGGCCGGAAGTCGGCTCTCGACTCCCGACGCCCGGGGCGTCTCCTGCGGCGACTAGGGGCGCGAGGGGGCGCATTTTGCCTCTACCTCGCGCGCTCCGCCTCCTCCTTCGCGAGCAATACTGCTTCGCAGAAGGAGGTGACGGCCTCCCATGCACTCTCGCTCCGGACCATGGCCTGAACCAGGGCCGGACGCGAGAGATCGCCGCCGCCGATCGCCTCCGTGAGGACACGGCGGTGCTCCGCCCAAGCTGGGCAGACCTCCACCGTATGCTCCACCGTGTCCTCCGGGCGATCCACACAGTGGTGACACCCGGGCGTTTCCTCCCGCTTTATTCTGAACAGGAACCTCCCGAAACAACCATGTCCGGTGAGGACCTGTGTCAGGCGGAAGGTGAGGACGCCGTGGCGCCTCTCTAGCCACTCCTCAAAGAGGGGACTTATCGCCACAATTGTGGCGTGCCCAATGTGGCAGACCCTGTGACAGACATACAGACGATAAAAGGTTCGGTACCCAAACTAAACTCAAACTCAAAACATTTACGAGTATTTCAAATAAACCATTTACAGGCACTTTTGAATTGACAAGGGATCGGTCAGTCAGAAAGTTGAAGCATGTTGCTCATTCCAAAGCGTAGTAGGTTCGTATGGAGATGAACGGGCAAGAAACTCCACGGACACTCTTTTAAATTAAAACGATAACCCTTCGGCAACCTTTCAGTACAGAACCCTATAAACAAAAAAATACAATAAATAACAGCGACAACTCTTTCGCCACAAACTCTTTTGTATGAAAAACAAAATTGAGAACAACATGTTTTTGTTTCTGTGACGTCGCGGGTTTTGACGGACGAAAAGCGATCACAAAGAAGAAAATTAATTTGGAAAGCGGTGACCGCTGGTAGTGACGTGCGATTCATTACGTTATAGAAAATAGCGGGTAAGGGTCGGGATACAGTGCGCAGTGAGAGCGATTAAGTGTGCTTGATGAATTATTGTGGTCGGGAAAAGAAAAATGTTAAGTTATTCAAGCATGAATTCATAAGGAATCATGTTTTTTTCGTTAGGAACCTGAAAGGATTTTCAGTTATTTGATTACGGTCAGTTTTTAATGGGAAATATTTAATTGATCCTCTAAAAACTTTTTGCGCTTCTCATGTATACTTTTTAAAATAATTGAGCTTCTTTTTAACATTCTGGCCTTTTGTCGCAGTTGGTCGCAGTAACTAAGCTAGGGCGGGGTCGGGGGCACCCCGACCAAATGGGTTAGGTTTGAACTATGACCAACCGTACATCTAAGTTGCCCGTAGTTAATTGCTATTGGCTATTTATTAATTTTGGATACCCCAATAGCAATTATTTGAGGTTTACAAAAAGAGGCGCAATCATTATATTAGAGGGTTCAATAATATTTTTCGGAGCGCAAAATGGAAATAATTAGACGTTGGATTGAATACATCCCGTTTTATATTTAAGTAGGTACAGGGTTTAAGTCACTTCTAGTTATGACCAATCTATATAATGAGTCAAAATGAGCACCACCGTGGCCTTGTGGAGGCGATCGGCGGCACTGATCTCTCGCGTCCGGCCCTGGTCCAGGCCATGGTACGGAGCGAGAGGGCGTGAGAAGCCGTCACCTCCTTCTGCGAAGCAGTAATGCTCGCGAAGGAGGAGGCGGAACGCATGAGGGAGAGGCAAATTTCGCGCCCTCACGACCCTAGCCGCCGCAGGAGACGCCCTGGGCGTCGGGAATCGCAGACCAATTCCCAGCCAAAGTCCGAAAGGGATACCGTGGCCCCAGGTAAATTAAGGAACACGGGTGGATTTTAGTCAGTGACACGCTCTCGTAAGTTATTTGATTATTTTTCAACCAAAAAAAAAGGCGCGGTCCTTAGGGCAGTAATGTTCATAGCATTGGTCAATGAGAAGCAAGAATTCTATCGAGAAAAAGATAAATTTTATGTTTCTTTTTATTTTATATAATGTTGTTGTTCATATTATTTTATACTTAAGTCCTGTCAAGTCATGAAAACTCAAATCTATGATTGGCGGTTTTGCTTAAGGCCTACTGACAATCGCGTTTCTATTTGTTCATTTAATAAAAGCTAGACAGCTAACATTTTAAACGGTCTAGTAAATTTCTAGTAGTCAAGTTGCATTGATGAGAGAATTCGATTTAGAAATTTCAGATTGGAATCCCAACGTGTTAATCAAAGCGTAATTCTCTTTGATGAATTTAGACGCAGATAGGCATTGGAATTGCAGTAGATAAACGGCTTTACGACAATAACGAACGTGGCCACTCGCGGTACGGCAGCTCTATAAAGTCGACCAGCAGCCTATATTCAGGATCCCTCTAATAATTCTAAGGTGAGGACGCCGTGGCGCCTCTCTCGCCACTCTTCAAAGAGGGGACTTATCGCCTCGCTGTGGCGTGCCCAGCACTGGGTTGCGACAATCGCACTCTCTATAACTCCATGAGATCCCGCCGGAGTTCTGTCCGCTGTGCCGTGATTTCTCGCGGCAGCGGAGTTACGCCGCGGTGTTTCGCCTCCTCGCGCCACTCCCAAATGTGCGCGAGGACTTTGGCTCCAGATACCATGGCGGCAATCCGGCAAGGAGGCTCGCCGCCTCACCGGAGACCGTGCGGTATCCCCGGACCAGCCGGATGGCCATGACCCTCTGGGACGCGTTCAACCGGGCTGGTCGCCGTAAGAACCGTGCCTGACAAAGGTATTCTTAATCGCCGTCAATACCTTACGTTATGCTGACAAAAAATATTTTCAAATGGCAAAAAATATTTTCAGATGACAAAAAATATTTTGTCAAATGGATTATTAAAAAATATTGGACACGTATTTTTTTGTTTTTTTACGCAATCATAAGATTACCGCAATACATTGAGTTAAAATGTAGCATGACGTCACTCTCCGGTGAATTTTATACCGACTTGTGACGTAGCTCCCCAATTTTAATGCGTAAAATATCTAAATATTTTTTTATTAATATGATAAAGCAAAAAATATGTATCTAATATTTTTTTTATTAACCATATTTTTTTTTCCTCTTTTGACATCTTTATTGGTGGTGCGAAAGAATAAAACGGAAAAAAGAGCGAGTGGGTGCTGAAACCACCTCTTTTCCCGTGGATGAATATGAGGTCCCGGGTTCGAATCGCGGGTCGGGCAAAGTGTTTTTTAACAGGTGGATATACCTATATACTAAAGTTCACCTGTCCCTAACCCTTCGAGGAAGTAACACCCATGCTATTCTGTAAACATCTCACCGTGAAAACTTGGGTGAAGTGAGCTGTCAATAGTGTCAATCCCTATGGAATGACAGCTGACTCCACGCTCACTTCACCTAAGTTTTCACGGTGAGATGGTTACAGAATAGCACTGCTGGAGTGATGTTGTAATGTTTAAGCACATGGCAGAGACTCGAGAATAGCATTCTTTTCCCGAGAATCTTTTGGTCGAATGAAATATTATGCGTAACTGTTTTACATTTTAATAAACTCAGTCTACACCAGCGAACTGCTATACTGAAGTATAGGCGTCCCCGAATTTACGGCCTTTGCCAACGACTAGAAAAAAATACAACTTTATTAAAATCATAACCTTAAAAAAGGCCCCGAGGTTTTATTATTTAATATACTGAGTGAAGACTGTGCTTCAACGAGTACATAGTATTCTCAGTCGCCCCTCGTCAAGCGTGTCGGGGGCAGCTTAACTTTGTTCTGCCAATAAATTTGTATGCAGCCCGGGGCCGACCGCCCGGCCTTATTAGAGGAAGTAAATATAACTGAGTTAGGATTATTTTGATACAAACTGGTTGAGAGATAATCGTTGGGATTGGATTTATTTTGTGGTGAGATTGGGGCGTTTAGTTTTGTTAAATCTATGAAGCGGTAGATAAAAGAGTTGGCTTTTTTGGTGCTGTTTTAGAAAAATTGTGGTTCTAAAATTAGTTAAAAGTAGGTAGGTAATAAATATAACGTAGACGGTATGTGTCTCTTTTTGAAAAACCATTTGCAGTTTAGATCAAATTATAATTTACTATTAAATTAATGACACTAGCAATGCACACACTGTAGGTACACGACACAACTATTCGGAATGCACGACAATTTCTAAACGTCCTCACTTCTTGACCGCCACCGACGAACTCTGCGTAGCTCCGGCTCGTCCGAGCCTTATGTTGTAGACTCGAGCGCCGCTAGGCGGCGCTGGCGTCCCGATCAGTCAACTCAGTAACCTATTTCCGACAAATATTATAACTTTTAACATGTACAGTCAGGCAATTAATTGTTAAGCAAATTGACACCCTATGCCAATTTGCCGTGTTAATTTCATACAACTGTCAAAAAATTACAGTTGTGATTTGAATATACGAACAATTTAAGTTGGTAGGCAATATGCTTAGACGACCTGCGGCTTTTAAAATTATGATAAAAATACACTTTCTCTCTCACACAACCTCCTTTTATATCGTCATTTTACTTTGTTTGCTCGTGTTTCATGATTATTTTATATACCTATGCTATGAGTATATGCTTTATGTATCTATTTATTGTATAGGTATTTAGATGGTGCACTACAGATTACCTACAGTATTGTTACTCCTTCCCCCTTTTAATCCATCCGAAGGTTGTTTTTAAAAGATCGCTTTTAGCGATAAGACCGTTCATTGCGTTTGTGTCTATGTAAAATTTCTACATTTATATCTAATGTAATTTGTATGGTGTACATAATAAAGAGTATTCTATTCTATTCTGCCAAATAAATGCAAAAAAGACCAAATTAATTAACCAAGGACCAATCAAACAAAACAATAATCCGAATATGCAAATAGCTCGCACTTTCCTCTCCGTTTTGATTAAAACAATCATAAATCAAATATCATAAAACTTAATGGGCCGAAGCGAAATCCCTGTCTCTAAGCACTCGAGTCCCACATTTTTACATTTCGCCCTCGTACCTAATTACAAAAATTAATTCATTTATTCCTTCCGATAATTAGTATTCGAGCCCCGCTCCGAACATCTGGTCCTTTATTAATGTCGCCCGGGATACGGGATCCGGGCGATCCCGGGATCGAGACGGGATCCCTGTAACGTCATTTGTCCGGATACGTCCCGTGTTAATTTGTAATTTCCACGAAATAAGGTCTGATGTGTCGCTAATGGATAACATTTTCGTCAAACTGCTGAGTCTTATTTATTTTCTTGGCGCTTTGATGTATGAACCGTCCTTTGTTAATACACACGCATGTATATTTATGCGTGTGTGTGTTGTTTTTAATTACAGGGTGCCCTGACGGATGGCATCATGCTTAAAGTAACAAGTTTTAATGTTTGCTCAATTTTAACGAATGAATATTAAACGTTTTAATTAGGATTATAATTTCAAATTCAAATTCTGTTTTCGTAGAGATATGTTAATATAGTTATATTTTTTTGTAAATAAGCTTATTTTATTAGTAGAGGGCTAAATTAAATTATGTATCTGCGTTTTAGAATTTATCTCTTAATTTTTCAGAGAAAAAGCTTTTATATTTTTGTTTTTATACAAATCCTTATAAAACATACATCTACGCTTGCAACGAGCCCAAAAAAACATAATCATGCGGGACACGTCCACAGCGGCCATTTTTCTTTTCGGCCATCCGCTCGCCACCTGTCAACTGCTTGACCCTTGCATTTGTCACTTGGCGGTGTTCGGGCAACATCGTGACGGTTCGGTTGTTTTTCGCAATTTATATACTTTTTTTGCGTTACCCGAATAGTCATTCTCGTCCTGTGGGACGTAATGTGTTGAGAGTTTTTCGGTCCCATTGGTTTGCGGTTGGCAAGAATTATGTTGCCTTGATTTTTAAAGCGGTTTTTGACCGGAAAGTCGTATGTCAAAAACCTTACCCTTTTTTTTTTTTTTTTGAGGATGGGAAATTATCAAATAACTTCTCCCGCTCTGGGTGGAGCGGGAGGGCGTGTCAGACTTTTACTGACTAAAACCCACCCGTGTTCCTTCCGTTGCCTGTGTGCCGAGGTCGCGATATCCCTTTCAGACAAACCCGCAACCCCGGCAGGCATTGGCCCTTCCGGACCCCGTCAGTTGGTGCTGACATCTCTTTGAGGCGCGCGTGGAACACAACGCGCCGTCGACCCGGGCCTGGTCCCTATCGGACGGCGAGCTACCCATTGCTCACCGTCCGCAAGCCCGCGCCTACGGTGGCCGGAAGTCGGCTCGCGACTCCCGACGCCCGAGGCGTCTCCTGCGGCGACTAGGGGCGCGAGGGGGCGCATTTTGCCTCTCCCTCGCGCGCTCCGCCTCCTCCTTCGCGAGCATTACTGCTTCGCAGAAGGAGGTGACGGCCTCCCATGCACTCTCGCTCCGGACCATGGCCTGAACCAGGGCCGGACGCGAGAGATCACCGCCGCCGATCGCCTCCGTGAGGACACGGCGGTGCTCCGCCCAAGCTGGGCAGACCTCCACCGTATGCTCCACCGTGTCCTCCGGGCGATCCACACAGTGGTGACACCCGGGCGTTTCCTCCCGCTTTATCCTGAACAGGAACCTCCCGAAACAACCATGTCCGGTGAGGACCTGTGTCAGGCGGAAGGTGAGGACGCCGTGGCGCCTCTCTAGCCACTCCTCAAAGAGGGGACTTATCGCCACAATTGTGGCGTGCCCAAAACCCTTACCCTAAGACATGGTTATTGGCTATGGAAATATCGTTGAAGAGAAGGGTTTTCCAATATAATTAGTTCCAAAATAGTCGTTTCTGAGTTCCATTCCCATCCGATGCACAATTGACAGGAACCACCCACACTACTCTTCATCGTTTATTATTAGTAAAATGGGTTTTTACAAGAAATCTATAAATATTCGATCTTTAAATAGACTATTTGCAAGAAAAAGTACGTCACTCCTACAACTTCACGTTAATGCTGCATAGAAACTCAATTCTTTTGTGGCGGCTCCTCCATTGCCACATGCGAATTATGCATCACACTGACGTCATGCAAAAACCTGCATCGCGCAAGCAGAGTTTACCGCACGACTGGCATATATACAACGTCCCGACAACAATCGTCGCGCAGTTGCCCACCAGACACAACACCCATCTGGTCGGAGGGTCGTCCCTTTTCTAAAGAGGATAGGTAAACTTTATACCCCGTTTCTCTATAAGCAAGCAAATCTGTGAAAATTCCCACAATCCCTTTGTTTATATACAACACAAATTTCTCTGAACTTGGAACTGATATCTATGCTGTCAACAACGAAAAGAAAAGAAAAAAATATTCCAATTACGTTGAAAAATGTATTGAAATAACTGAAGCTTAATACCTTCAAGCTGATAGAATAACGCAGTAGTTTCAACTGAATCGAGTAGAAAATCGAGTGGGCTAACATTGTTTTCAAAGCTAGTATGATTCAGTAATTCGTGACGAAATTACTTCAATCGATTTGGGGCTATGTTTTGAACGAGGGTTTGTCGATAATATGTAGTTTATGGTTGGTTGGTTTGTAGTTTATGGTTGTCATGAAGTGGAGGGAGGGGCTCTTGGCTAAATGGTAACAGCCGCACGGGTCGATTTAAGGTTAAGCTATGCTTGCCGGGGTCGGTTCGTGGATGGGTGACCATCCAATACATATCGAGACCCCTCCGAGCCTCGGAAAGCACGTTAAGGATTTGGTCCTGGCTGTTATTTGTAGATCTTTGACAGACTTTACGGAAAGCCAGAAGCTCGAAAGTCTGACAACCGGTGTTAAAAAAGTTTGACAAAAAGTAGTCGTACACTCATTTTAATTTTATTTCATTTATATAGCTAAAGTACAGTTATGGACCCTGTTAGGGCACAGCAACATACGTATTAACTTCCAATTAAAATTTAAATTCAAAGATACAATTTAGAATGTTATTTTCTAAATTTTATCTTTGAATTTTAATTTATAAATTTATGTGAACTTATAAATTACGTATTAATAGTTATTGAGATAATGAGACGTTAGTGTTAATAATAACCGAACCTGTGTTTTATGAATACCTGTAATATTTTTCCTAATTTTCTTAGAATATACCACAACATAGTATCGTTATATTATCCTGTTGACGACATCACAGACACATCTCCATAGGGGCTTGCCACATGAAATTGGATTGTCAACTTAGGCTTACATAAGTTGTAACAGCCATTGATAACTTGATTAATATCCTGGGTATTGATATGGATAACTTGAGCAGAAAACTTAAATGTTACTCCCGGGAAATCATTGTACGGTTTCCGTCTTTACTTATGTTGTAAAGGTAATCTGCAACTTGGTATCTTCCTGCCTACCTACTGAAAAGTTTTCTTTGAATTTGGGCGCGGTAACTCTTGATTATAATACACAACTAGGTTCTGCCCGTGACTTCGTCCGTGTGGAAGTTTACTATACTACAAAAAAATATCTATGGCAATCGGCAATGGTGTATGCAGCTGAATACCAGTATTTTAAAAGGAGCGATATCTGAACTCCACGACCCCGTTACTGAGTAGCACTATATAACATGTAAAAAAAAACCTTTCTGATCCATGAGGGTCTTGTTAGGTATCATACTGAGAGTCTCTTTAGGTGGCAATATTACGGGAAAAAAAAAAATCTTTTTTTTTGTAACGAGGAATTTTACCGGGTAATTACAAGTCATAACTAAGAAAGAAAGAAAGAAAAAAGAAAGAAAGAATAAAGAAAGATATAAAGAGAGAAAGAAAAATGCGTTGCTTAGGATTCCTGTTGATTTTTTTTTTTTTTTTTAATGGATTTAGGGTAATTTTGGTACTAAAACTGTGAATTTTAAATACCTAGCAATAACTTTTTCATTTCCAATCATAATTTTAAAAAATATTACTTTTTGGTAATGTTGTTGCAGTACCTATGTGTCCCTTTCAGATTGGATAGGGTTTTTCTTACATATTGTATATACCCTTAGGTAAGACTGGTTGTCAGACCTCCGGGGTTCTGACTACCCGTAATGTCTGTCAAATATCTATATATGACAACCGGGACCAACTATTTAACGTGCTTTCCGAGGCGCGGAGGGGTCTCGGTATGTAATAGATGGTCACCTATCAGCACAACTTAATCTTCGATCAACCCGTGCTGTTGTTAATTAGTACATTAATGTTTTAGCCGAAAAGGAAATAAACGGATGTGTGAAAAACCCCAAACTGACTGTGGCAAGTGATTATGAAATGCCAGAAACCTCGTGTGATATGCAAAAACTAGTTGAAACGATTACTTTTTTACGGATTTCCGGGTTTTTATTGTTTTTTCCGCTCGCTGCGGCACGCTGTTGTTTTCTGGTTGGAAAGTTGGATGAAATGGAATTAAAAAAGCTGAGTTGACTTTGTCGCAGCATAGGGGAGTTTGATAAAACGTCATGTGGGCGTCAACTGAAACAAACGCCTCTATACAAGTATCTGTGTACCTAGTAATGTTTTGAACGCGAACTCGGTAAGTTTTTAAAAGGTGGTTTGCACTGTTTTAGGGTTTTTGTATGATTGCTGTTTGAGGCGCTCAAGGCTAAATAATAAGAGCCGTACGGTTCGATCGCAGGTTAAGCTACGTTTGCCGAGGTTAGTTCATGGACGGGTTACCATCCATTGTTTTGCGTGGATGTGACGCATATTTTCCCCCAAATTGTTTATTTTTGTGTTTTGTTCTTTCTTTGCGTGATGTGTACCGCAAATAAACGTATTTTCTTTCTTTTCTTTCTTTCTTTTCTTTCTTCCATTACTTATCGAGACTCCTCCGTGCCTCGGCAAGGACGTTAAGTTGGTCCCGGCTGTCAATTGTAGATCTTTGACAGCCGTTACGCGTAGTTAGAAGCCCAAAAGTCTAACAACCAGTCTTACCAAGGGGTGTCGTGTTACCTAGTAACTAGGTTGTGGAGGTCAGATAGGCAGTCGTTCAATGTAAAATACTGGTATTCAACTGCATCCGGATAGACTGGAATCCAACCCCAATATAGTTGGGAAAAGGCTGTTAGAATGATTGTATGATTTCTGTTAAATCCAAACTAACAATTTACAGATTGCTAGTTTGCACCTAGGCCACGTCCTAACCGAAAGCACATAATAAATAAGTAGCAGTATTATATCTCGGCAGTAACCTAGAAATAATTACAGTACGTCAAAACTTAGAAATAGCATAAATTTGAAAAATTTTATTCATTTATTTCAATTTTTCGAATGTATTTGGGTGACTATATGACTTAACAAGTTATTGCGTTTTCTTAATGATAATTTTCACCTTAAGCAGTAATAAAGATTGCTGATTTTGAAGACGCACTCAGTTCGGATGGTGATCGGTTTTACGAATTTTGCCGATGCTACATCTAAGTTGTGTCGTACTGTACCTACGGCCGCTCGGTAGATAAGCCTTTCACGTTCGTGCGTAATTACAGCGCACTCTTTATTGCTGCGTACTGATCTACACAAAAATGTCGAAGCGCGTGGTTTCGGCCATTTTCTATTCAAAATTCAAAAGTCATTTATTCAAACTAGGCTGAGAATCAGCACTTTTCGAACGTCAAAATTACATAAGACAGTCCCCCAAAAACGCCCACCCTTCACCACTTCCTAGTGCTTAAGCTGGGAAGAAGAAGTGGCGCAACAAACTCCCCAGCAGCACAGCTGTCTGTTCAGTTAGAAAAACTTGATTCTATATAATAATGCTTTAATGCAAAAATAATTTACATAAGCACAAATTGCAATCAACTCATAAAATAAAAACATTTTAATGAGTTGAAGATAGAATACTGTACTTATTTATACTGTGCAGAAAGCAACTGTCGCGCCAGTACGCGATTTTCTTGATCTTTTTCTCGCGTGATTAATTGCGTTGTCACCCTTTTCCATGGATGTGACTCATATTTCTCCGTACGTTTTTTTTTTTTTCGTATAAATTTGTACTTTATGTTTTCTCTCATGCGTCTTATTAGGTGCAAATAAACTTATTTACTCTCTTTCTTCTTTCTATTATTATGTAAATCTCTTCACAATCTTTTAGCCTTGATTTCTATAGCTCAATGCAAGCACGCAGAAATATTGTTGGAAAGCTTGTTTACGGAGGAAACACACAAGCTCACCAAAATTGGTTATCAAAACACGTATTCCATACATTCTCCATCGATCGATCCATAACAGATATATCACCTAACAATCTTAGTACACAACCCTAATTGTTCCCAGGCTATTGTGCCAAACTGCGGACTATGAATTATAGCCCATTATAGCCTGCTTGCCGGCCACTGCCAATACGAGCAGGTATGGCAAATACAGGGCTAAACAATGAGCTCTTGTTGTACGGTATGCTGTCGTAAATAGTAGCTTGGGGATAATTAGAAAGGATTTGAAGGAGAAATTGAGCTGTTCTTTTGTTTGTAAAATGAACTAGCTATGCCAGCGGTTTTTTTGCTGAATATACAGCGTCAAATTAAATTAGCGAGTGAAACTTCGCAGGCGCAATGGGTATCGTTATTAAGGTGAATCCAAAACTGTAGCCGCGAAATTTAAATTTTCTTACGGTGGGTGTTTGCAATTTGTACTCCAATGTCAGGTTTTATGTTTATCAAAATTAGATTCGCGACTAAAACAGATAATTATGTAATTTACACAATTATCATTATAAGAATCATTAATACATCTCTCTAAGTTAGATTTGGTCCATAAGAAAAAAAACAAAATAAAAAATAAAAAAGTTATTTTGTTCGTTCGTTCTTTATTTGGATCAGCTAGCGCCACAGACATGCGCTATCATTCTAAGAAAGAAAGAATGAAAGAATGAAAGTAAACGTTTATTTGGACACAGTTCGTGAAACACAAAATACAAACAAACTAAAAGTGAAAGTAATCTTTTGACAATAAGTGTGTGCCTCATAGCTGCGCTAAAAAGGTTCGTTTCAGCTTTAATGCCAGACAAATGCTGTCTGACGCTGATTTTCTAATGAAACCATAAGGACAAGTGACGGGGAGTACAAACAGTTTCAACATACCGAATACATAATTCTACTAATTCTGACACATGAACTAAATTATGGCGCCTCGCTTATGGACGCAAGAAAGTGGCACCGGTGACTGAAAAGTTGTGAGGAAATCGGTTGTCATGATATGGGCATGTGATGCGGAGGAGTGAGGAAATGTCGTGAGAAAAGTTTCGAGTACGAATGTGGATGGCTATAAGAGTAGGGGAAGGCCAAAGAAACGATGGATGGACTGTGTGGGAGATGATATGGCTAGAAAGGGGGTGACTACCGAGATGACGACTAATAGAGAAGAATGAATGAAAAAGACATGTTGCGCCGACCAAATGATGCCTTTTACCCACTGCCCACTGCTGGCATCATTCCATTCTTGACATCAGCTCCGATACTGCGTTACTTCTTGCCAATTTCTAATGAATTGTTCTGCCTACTATTTCGTTTTATAATTATTACGTAAGGATAAAGAATCTGCTAAATAATACATTGGTTGTAATAAGTACTGGAACTAGGTCAATGATCGAGTGCTGTCGTAAAATAAGTCGTTTCTACGTCACTTCCTCCCCTGAACGTCATTCAAAGAGCCCGTTGTCAAATATGTGCTCAAGTTGAGGATGTTTTGGACAATTTGTGAAGATGATACGGAAATAATACCCGCTTTTTACCGAATCATACTGTAACAGATGGCTTAAAAATTAATTTAGTTCTACAAAAGTATACTTAGGCCCTCTTGCACTACTGATACATATAGCGCTTCTTCTTCTTCGAAGTTAGTGCAGTGAGCCGTACCGCTCGATGCGAGCATTAAGAGCGAATGTTAACCTCTACGTCCGCCATTCTGAATAAAAATAAATAATTAAAAACGCAACTGCCACACACATTTGAATATGGAGCAATACTGCCGCCAATTTGTTTTTTTTTTTTTCAAAAAATATTGTAGTCTATGTCACTCGAGAGAGTATAGGTAAGGATTCTAACGATACCCCATACATCCAAATCTTTTCATACATTTAAAAGTTATGGTGGAACAAGAAAACTCACATACATACATACATGAACCCTGAAAACATTACACTCCTTTTTGGGCAGTAGTGTAAGAATAATATTAATAGTTTAAAAAACACTAAAAAACACGGTTTTACGTGCACCTATAGGCGTATTCAGACCTTGAAACCTAATCGTGGTCAAAGTTCATTACAAGACCTTTCTAACAAGTCCAAACACGGCTATGATACGATATTTCATCATGGAATGCTAGTGCCTATCTTCCGGCTTCATCATCAGACCTTGAAACCTAATCATGGTCAACGTTCATTACAAGACCTTTCTAACAAGTCCAAACACGGCTACGATCATCCATCATGAAGTTCCAGTTCATATCTTCCGGCTCCATTATCAGATCAGCTCGACAGTACCATGTTATTGTATTGTCATCGAAATCACATACAACTGCCAATTTTCATAACGCTACGATCTTTAGAAGATGGTTAAATTAGTTTTCTTAGATTTGATTACATAGTTACATACATACAGGTCGACCTAATAAAAGCACGTTTCGCGAGCGGTCGCCACGTTTAGTGCATCACCGTTTTGTAACCAACCTCACCTCGAATGATACATTACAAACAACCGTTGCAAGTCATTCTGCCTTTACAGTTAAGCAGAATTTAAAAGAGGTTTTCTCGTGTTATAAAAATTGCATCTTTGAGAAAATACCTATTTCATTAGAAAGAAAGAAAAATGTGTTTATTGTAAAAAGTATAAAAAACAGAAAACAATGATTATAATGCCAAAAGGGCCTCAGCTCAGCATAATGTCAGATGAGAACACAAAGAGTACCTCCTGACGCTGTCAGCTGCAACCTACGAGTGTCATACGCTAAATCTAGAATATTAACACTTTGACAGCCGAAGATTTTAAAACGCGGATTCCATGGTTCGCCGGCGATTTTCGCCGATATTGCAACATTTATAAAATGAGAACTATCAATGATAAATCTATAATTATTTTTTTATTTATACTATTGACTTGTTTATTTCTAGGATAAAAATAAAAAACAGACGTAAATTAGTTTTTTTTATTTAAAAATGTAGAATAAAAAAGAGGTCTCGCCATTTCGCGCCAAAATTCGTGTACGTGCACTCGCAATAGCGGCGCGGGAACACTGGCGCAGCGCGACACTCGATAGCTTGTTCCGCTCACACCAAGCGCCCCACCACGGTTATTCTTACATGTGTGCGTAGCTAAAGCACTACACTATTATATCAATGCACGCCAAACACGGACTACGGACGTCGTTTTAAAACAAACACTAAGAAAGTCAGTCACGTACTGAGAACGTGATCAGCGTCACAATACAATCAACCTGGGACGTACTCTGCACGTGATCGGCTGTGAAAGTGTTAAACACAGGGAAGGAGTGTCCGTAATTAAAAGAGTAAATTAAAGGTAACAGTAGGATAATATAAAAACTGGCCAAGTGCGTGTCGGACCACGCACGATGAAGGGTTCCGTTGTTGGGATGAATTTATCCCAAGAACAAACTTAACTTTGTAGTTGAAAAACATTCGTATGGGAGAAAATGTTTTTGCAACCGCAAACGTAAGTTGGTCGACTATTACTCGTTAACCTGTAAAGCCTACTTAGCTGTGATAGTTTTCCTTTTAATTTTGTTATATTTATACTACTGCCGTGATTTTTTTCACATATCTAAAACCAACCATTTAGCTGGCAGAGGGGGATACTTGACTCTAACAAAAATGTGCAATTTAACGCTTAATATTTCGCAAACGGATCCCTGAATCCAAAAATTATTTTCACTCACTCAATATTTTTGAACGATCTTTTTAACGCCACCTCACACCATGGGATAAATTAGAAAAAAAACATCGCCACATTACGAGCAGGGGAGGCACACAAAAAAAAAACATGATTTTATTTTATCACTTTGTCGGCGTGATTAATACCAACCAAATTACAGCTTTCTAGTACAAAGAGTCTCTGAGCTAAGCTGCGGGCAGACAGATGGACAGACTGACAGACGGACATGGCGAAACTATAAGGGTTCCTTGTTTACTACGGAACCTTAAAAAACGGCATGTATGCTCGTGAAGGTTTAAAGTAAAGGCACAAAATTAAACCTACAAACGAACTAGCTCTATGTACCTATTTAATCATACAGGTGATGAAAACCTATTCTACCGTGACGTTCGTACACGTTCCTTTGCCCGTCATTGTTCAATGGGAACAATTATTCGCAGTAGGGCGACCAAGCGGCAGCAATTAACGAGATCAGTTCCGGACAGCGATCGGTAATACTCCTTTGATTGTCCGAGCGATTCGTCCGCGGACAATCCAATTTTGTGGACGCCAAGTCCCATTGTGTGTTTGTCCGGTAGCCGCTGTACTCGTATTTCATTTGTCTTGAAATTCGTGGCGATTTATTGTCACATTAGTGATATGGTTGGTTGTAGGAGTTTTATGGGGAGCAGATTAATTATGGGAATGGTGTGTCGGATTGGTAGCGGTGTTTCACTTATGTGGCGTTGAGTGCGGTTAAGGAAAACATCTAAACCTGGAGTTAAAGTTAACATAATTATGTAAGTCTGAAATCACCAACCCGTCTTGAGCAAGCGTGGTGATCAATGCTCGTGCCTTCTCTGTATGAGAAGAGGCCTTCGCCTTGCAGTGACTGTGGGACAATAATAGGCTGGTATTGTTGAGTGCAGTGCTATCATTGGATATGGGCAACTTAAAGAGTAGGTATGCCACATAGGGACATACCACATTGGGGGGGTTTGACTACTGAACACTTTTATAAAAAAAATGGAATGGTGTTAAATTGCTAGATAATGATAATAGTGGTCTTCTGGTAACACACTTTCAATAACAATCCGAAGGATTTTGTACGAAGTTGCTAATCCGTTATTACTTCATGTTTGAAAAATTCGTCAGTTCAGTTAAAATTAGAACCATTGCCATTGTAAGGCCCAGTCTGTTGCGCGTTAATAGCTAACTCGGAGTTAACAGCTAACTCAGTGTTAATCCAATAATTCTCTTTTGATTAACCTTGAGTTAGCTGTTAACTCCGAGTTATTTAGCCAACCCAAGAACGCGCAAGTTGGCCTAAGGATCCATTCACACAGACCGGCTCGGAGAGAAGTCCAGATTTTTTATCACGTGTAAAACAGATTTTTGAATTATTGTAATAAGATTTATTTTTACATGTCACTTCTTTTATTATTGAGAATGCTTGAGAGCAAACCTAACGCGCTTAGTGTGAAATAATATGAGGAGCCGACCGGCTGCCTCTGATGACGTACTTTTTGTATGCTCTTTCGCCCTCGCGCGGCCGACCGGCTCTGATTGCGTGCTCTTTCACGCTCGCGCGGCCGACAACCCATATTTCTCTCCGCTTGCGTTTTCATTTGTTTTGTTCTGTTTCAAATAATCTTGCTAACAAATATATTTCTTCATCGGAGTTATCTAAATCTATGACTCAATTTGAAAGCACACGTGATAAACATCAAAAAGAAAACTTGGACTGCGCGGAACTGGAGGTACACCGCCCTTGTAGAGCACCCGCTTGGCTCCCAGCGCATTCGTCCGGCTCCGATAACTCGCGCCGATAAAGAAGAGCACCGGTCGATGCTCTCCGAGCCGGTCTGTGTGTACGGACCCTAAGTGTGTTACGCAATTATCCCGCTGGTTATAATAATACCAGCCTATTACTGTTCCACTGCAGGGCAAAAGCCTCTTCTCATACAGAGAATGCGCCAGCATTGATCACCACGCTTGCTCAATACGGGTTGGTGATTTCCGACTTATACCTATCTTGTTAGTTGCCTGGTTGTCTTTAACCACGCCTACATTTTCTGACCCAGTTGGTGTTAGCTCGATAAAATAGCACTATTCCCAATAGACAAGGTAGCTGGTATCCAATTAATTGTTCCAATAGTATACAAGGTAATCACAAATCCGCGCACACTACATCTTCAAACAAATTAATTAATTAATTATGTGTATCTGTGTGTTAATCTTGTGTGCCTATTAACTAACCTGTGGAGCAATGAAGCTTCAGATTGATTGCTTAAAAAAAAATCGATTAAAAGAAAATGTGATCGTCGTCGCCTCGTTGGTTAAGTGGTCGCAAACGCTGCTGCTGAGCATGAAGTCCTGGGTTCGATTCCCGGGTCGAGCAAAGTGTTATTCGGTTCTTCAGTTTATTCGATGCAAATTCGCAGTTTTGTGTGGGGGCCCTTATAAATAAGGGGCAGTGTACAGAATTGAATAAGTATCAGCTTTTTCAGCAACCGATTCCTATCCGAATTGCGGATTCAGATAGGTCAGTTTTAATCAATTTTCAAATTGTCAGTTATGAGGAAAACCCCTCTTTTACTCGTAATTAAAAGAAGTAACCGACATTGTTCAATGCGCTTTATTATAATGCTGGCATTGATGATTTCAAATCTACATATATCTATAATCTACTAGCTGACCCAACTGACTTTGTTCTGTCGAAATTTCAATAATTCATACAAAAAAAAACCAACCGACTTCCAAAAAAAATAACACTACAAAGTGAAAAAATAACTTTAATTTCGGAACTCGGTGTCTTTGCTTTGGAATTTTCCTTTTTCCGCCGTCTTCCGAAATTAAAGTTATTTTGCACAAATAAAAACTTTTTACAAAAAAAATAATTACTGATTTCCAAAAAAGACACTCAAGTCTTTTTTGGAAACCGGTTGTTTTTTTTTGTAAAAAGTTTTTATTTTTCACTTTTACGTTGTGATACTCGTACCTACCCTCACATAAATTCGAATACCACTACCTGTTATGTAAATAACAGTGACAAGAACTTATTATTACATCATCCACATATACTACGTGGGAAAAATACGTATTATTGAAGTTAACTCAAAAACTACTCAATCAAAGTAAATAAAATTTATATGGGACCACCTCTGAACGAAGACCTACCAAAAAAAAAAGGAATCACCAAAATCAATTCATAATAAGCGGAGTACTCGGGTAACAAACATAAAAAAACATGCATTCGAATTGAGAACCTCCTCCTCTTTGAAGTCGATTTAAAAAGGACCTTCAAATTCAATTTTAGTTTCGTTAAAACCTATTACAAACATATTAAAATAAAAAAATTGATAAATCGGGCCGATCTCCAGTGACCAACGCACACAATTTCATTTTCCATTAAGAAAAATATTTCAGCTAACTGTGTCTGTTTATTAGATCTGTGTAACACGGAACGTGTCTACGTGACGACCATCGCGATCCATTATCAGAAGCTCTGACTCAAGGGGAGGTAAGGGGAAGAATGGGTTGAATTGATTTAGGGGAGGTCGGGGAAATGGACCACGAAGTAATTTCAGCGTGATTGCTGTTATTAGTAACGATGGCCATTTTTTTTTTAAGTTTGAGTGCTTTCTAATTTATTGTAATTTAGTACCTAATGTAAAAAGTTAGTTGTGTTAAAAAATTAAAAATTTGTGTTACGTGCAACATAAAAAAAAAAAACATTGATTGCGTAAATTGTACATTTTGCATTTGCCTATAAAAGTTATAGTATAATTTTTAGAAGTAATTAATTAAAAAAAAAAAAATTGTTTCCAAATCAAAACTGGCTGCGAATTACCTGGCTGCCTTAATTAATTATTATTTTTGCCTGATTTTCTTGCAGAAAATTCTTAAACTACTTCGCCCTGATCTGGAAATGATAACCTCTTTGCGATCACACTTATCCGTAACACCGAAATGGTACATAAAATATCACTTCAAATCACAAAAACCCACATTATTATTCTCCAAACGTAAAAACAGTCCCTTGTCAAAGACTTGACACGGCTATTAAGGTCACTGTCCAAACCATAATAGAACAATCATTCTATTATGCCCAAATTATTTAAACAAAAGCACCCTAATTGACCCCAAACCACTAATTGGACCCAAAATGTTTGTAAAATTAAATTAAACATGTAGTTTAATTGACTTTTCTTCTGAGGGTGAAAAAATTGAATTTACGCAAAATTAATTTTAATCGCGGTTCAATTTATTTGCGAGGGTCGAGGGGTCCTGTTGCTTCGTGTTAGACCAAAGCGTAATTGTCTTTTTTAAGGTCCACTCTTTCGAGGAGTTTAGTTGGTAATGTATAAAGTTTCGGAGGCGCTTCGGGCGATCTCTTGTTTGAGATTAACTGCGCAACAGTGTCGAACGCTTTTGTTAAATCGACGCTGAAATAAACTGTAATTTTGTGTTTGATCAGCAATCTGGTTGGATGAACCAAATCAGTTATTTTTCCACAAAATCGACAAACATTCTCGCATGGAATCTGTTATACATAAACAGCATGTATCAGAAAGGTGTGGTCATATTTAAGGGTGTGGCAGACCATCAAACTAAACAACTTTCTCCATGGGATCAATATCGTATGGTGAAAAAAAAATCAGCTGTCCTATACATTTGGGTCTCAGCTCAATTAAAAAGGCAATAAAGAGCGCTGAGGTGAAGCCGGTTTCGTAAACATGTGTGCACTTTGTGTGGTGTAGTTTGATTGTAGTGTCATTGTAAAAGGTTGTAAATGTGTGCGAGTGAGCGTGTATGCACAGAGCAGAGGTGTAGTTTTGGAATTCTTCACTGTATTGTTCGCAGCGCTCTGTCTTGGTTTTTTATTTGGTATGAGATTTGGGTCGAGTAGGTTTTGAAGTTTTGTATTGGACAGTTGATAATTTCTTTAGCTATTGGGATCTAGATCAATTGCTATACCAATAAAGTTTCCGATAAGATAAGATAAGATAATACTTTATTTGCCAAAATGTAGGTGTACAAAGTCGTATGATGTTATTATATATGTGGCCCATTTACATTCTACCATTACATGTGGTGTGCAAATATTTAATTTAAATTAAAAATACATTAAATTATTAAAAATGTCACAATATTCCTGCTAAAAACGTTACAAAATGTCTGATTAAATTAATTATTTGCAAATATTCAATTTCACAATACATTACCCAATTTAAAAAAATGTCACATTACATCATTCACCAATGTGATTGTCCATGAATATTGTTATAATGTCAAAATAAAAATAATAATAGTAAGCAAATGTCAAATTAAAAAATAAATAAATCTTTTTATACCAAAATTGACATTACTTTCTTTCTTCGACATGTGACACAAATTCATTAACCGTGTAAAAACATTTTTCTTTAAGCCACTGAATCAGCTTTTTTTTAAACATCAGCAAAGGTAGATCTTTAAACGCGTTTGGTAATTTATTATATACCTTAGTAGCCATTATAAATGAATTTCTCTTAAATAAATCGAGCTTACATTGTGGCAAGCAGAGCCTATGTTTATCTCTAGAGGCAGCATTTCTTTTGGTTACATCTCTATGCTTAATAAAATTTTCAGGATGTTGTCGTACTAATAGGCACAATTCTTTAATATACATGCAAGCTAACGGCAAAATGTTGTACTTTTTAAACAGTGGCTTACAGCTATCCATGTACCCAGCTCCACAGATTGCACGCACACATTTTTTTTGTATCATAAACACTTTATTGACATCCACCGAATTACCCCACAACAAGAGACCGTATGAGAGTACGGAGGAAACGTATCCGTGATATGCACAAAGAGCCGCTTCAGTTGAGACTGTGGCTCTTAATCTTCTTAGTGCATAGATAAATCTGTCCAGTTTGTCACAAACATAGTCGACAATACATGCTTTTTCCAATCGCAATTTTGATCTAATTGTATGCCCAGAAATGCAGCACTTACTACTTGTTCTATAGTAGCGTCGTTATATTTAATAGTCAGCGTTACTGGGTTTCTCCTGTATGTTTGAAATTGTATCATTTTCGTTTTCTCCATATTAATTTGTAGGTTATTGGAGTTCAACCAGTGTATTATATTTTTGATAGCTTCATTAATCTCATACTCGTAGGTGTCGACTCTTTCACACTTCATGACAAGGGTCGTATCATCAGCAAATAAAATCACTGTGTGGCGACTGATATTTGGGAGATCATTGATATAGAGAAGGAATAAAAAAGGCCCCAATACACTGCCCTGTGGCACTCCGAAATTATTTTTCTGATAGTCGCTTCTATATGACACCTTTTCACCATTATGGATTCTGGAGATTTCCACACATTTTTGTCGGTTATTTAAATAGTTTCTTAACCAGTCGTTCGCTTTTCCTCTTATTCCGTATTTTTCTAACTTGTGTAAGAGCAATTCGTGATCTACAAAATCGAACGCCTTGCTCATATCCAAGAGGATTGCCGCTACTGGTAAGCCGTCATTTATAGCTTGGGTGACATTCTTCATCAAATTGAAACAAGCCAAAGATGAAATTCTACTACAATGTAGTGCTTACTGCTGTAGCCGACTTGGTCTTGAAGTGGTTATCCATAGCCGGTTGGCTACGCACCACCACAAACGGTCTCCTGAGCGTGTTCTCAGATCGGTGGGACTCCCCTCTGCTGCGGCACTGGGTAACAATCCATACGAGTTGATATTTGAAGTATAATCTCCTTATTAGTAACACTAATTATTAAGTTATTTTGTTAACACTGACACTATGGACTCATGTCAGAAATAAAGAATTTGAATTGAATTGAATTGTGGACATTTACATACCTACAAGATTTATATTTTATACCTACTTTCAAACATTTATCATCTGCTTAGCCTTTTCCCGACTATGTTGGGGTCCGCCTCCTATCTAACCGGATGCAGCTGAATACCAATATTTTATATGAAGCGACCTATCTAACCTCCACAACTCATTTACTGGTTAAAACGATACCCCTTGGTAAGACTGGTTGTCAGACTTTTGGGATTCTGACTGCTCGTAACGACTGTACAAGATCTACGAATGACAGCAGAGACTAATGGCTTAAAGTGCTTTCCGAGAGAAAGTCTCGATATGTAATAGATGGTCACCCATCCATGAACTGACTGCGGCAAGCGTAGCTTAACCTTCCATCAATCCGTGCGGCTGTTATCATTTAGCCACGAGCCCCTCTTCGCTCAAACATTTACTGCTTAATAATTATAAGCCCCAGAATTAAAGTTACAACGTACGGTCCAATGGTGAACTGCAGTAATCCATTACTTGGTTATCCATTTGATATTACGATTCCTAGACAATGTTATTTCCAATTCCTAGATAAGCCAACCTTAAACTCGCAACTAGTTAATTCACTTCGTTAGTGGATGTCAGTGGATATTTTGAATCCAACTCGATTTCCCAGGATTTATAAATGATTTCGTCGTAAAGTGACCTAATTGGGACCAGTCTCATTCATATTTGATTTCATTCGTCGTTAGCATTTCAATTGAAAACTAAATCGTATGCAAACAACGTCATGTTTTAGACAAGTGTGCGTTTTCAGTATTGTTTTTAAGGGTTCTATACCCGAAGGCTGCCAAACGGAACCCTATAACTAAGCCTCCGCTGTCCGTCTGTCTGTCAGCGAGCTGTGTCGCATGAACTGGAGTAGGTATTAGTTGAAAATTTCACAGGTTATGCATTTCTATTGCCGTAAATTAAATTAAAAATTAAAAGGGGTTCTCCATATAATAAAAATCAGATTTTGAAAAAAAAACGTCTAACCTTGGCTTGTGGGGTGTCATTGTCTAGAGCTCATCCAGAAGAGAACAAATACATTTTATTTTTGTTTTCAAATATGATGATTGAATGATGGGCCGTAAAAATTTTCAGTTTCAGACCATTTTTGTTCGAGCTCTATCTCAACAACTAAACAAGTTGGGAATTTGAAACTTCATGTACCAAAAACGCCGATTCATAAGGTATTTATTTAAATATGGGTGATTTTCTGCAACTGCAAAAATAACTTTTTAATACATAATATCATTATGAAATACTAACGGGTGTCACCACTTTGTGGATCGCCCTGAGGACACGGCGGTGGTCTGCCCGACTTGCACCGCCATGTCCTTGTGGAGGTGATCGGCAGCAGTGATCTCGCGAGCGAGCGAGAGGGAGTGGGAAGCCGTCACCTCCTTCTGCGAAGCAGCAGTGCTCGCGAAGGAGAAGGCAGAGCGCGTGAGGGACAGACAAAATTCGAAATTTGAATTTCGTGAACTACTTTAGCGCATCCCCCTTAAGCGATTATTAACAGGTATTTATAAGATATAAGCGGAAAGGGAGGGAGGGGACGCCCTAAGGACATAGGTATAGTGACCTTATTGGTGATGTTCTTCAGAAAGGTCAGGTGCGGACTAATTGCACCCGGCGTGCGTATGACCAAATGTAAACGTAAACGAAGTAAAATGACTACATAATTATGTTAGGATCGTAGCAGGTGGCTTTCTATAGTTTGTGTCTACCCCAATGTTAAGAACGCATGAGTTTAATTATATTTGTATGTAAAGATCTTTCCGTACGAACAGAGATGTTGACTGGGGAAAAAAAACTATTAAGTCCGTCAGTTAGATAATAAACAAATATTAGGTACCTACGTATTTTTTGCTTTATCATATTAATAAAAAAATGATTTTTATAAAACGCATTAAAGTTGGGGTGTGGGGGCTCACTACGTCATAAGTCGGTATAAAATCTACCGGAGAGTGACGTCATGCCACATTTTAACTCAATGTATTGTCGTAATCTTTTGATTACGTAAAAAAGAAAAAATACGTTTCTAATATTTTTTTTATCATCATCTGACGGACAAATAAAGTTTTAGTCAACATTCCTATTATAGAACTTGACACATTTTCCGGAAACAGAACTCATTTATACTTCAAGTCTATGCATAGTTTAGCCACCTAAAATATTCAAGGACATTCTTATTCCAAGTCCCCAACAAAACTTAATTACAGCGAGAACGAGGGTCAGAACTAGCCAAGATAAAATGAAACAAGCAATTATAAGCGAAGTGTGACTAAAACTTGCGGAAAACTTCGCGTCGGTGTGACAGAGGTTACTTTAATTTGTAATTCAAACTTCGTTTGAGGTCAAAGAGGTCTCTATTTGGGCGTTGGATCCGCATTAAGCGTACCATCAAATGCCCCTTTCTGGTCAATACGACCCACATTTGCGATGGCAAATAATTAGACCTTGTTTGTGGCGGCCCTTTCTACCCCTCGATAATAATTTTGGATATACCGTCGTTTAAATTTTTTATTGCGTGACTCTACGTCTATTATGAATTTATTTGGGTCATTTTAAAATAAAGTGCTGTTTTATGTAAATGTTGAGACTGAAATTAATGTTTGTCTGGACATTGAAATGTGGCTACATAGAAATCTTGCCTTTTCACGTTTGCATTACTTAGCTTATGTGTTCAACACAATCATGCAATAAAACTAGAGGAGGATTGGCAACATTAACCTAAATATTTTTTTGCATCATCATTAGCCTGCAACAGTCTACTGCTGGACATAGGCCCCTCCTATTGCACGCCATTCAGTTCGATTCTCGGCAACTCTCATCCAGCTGCTACCAGCCACCCTGCGAAGATCGTCGCGCCACCTAGCCTGAGGGCATCCTACCTTACGTTCGCTAATTCACGGTCTCCAGTCAAGAACACGTCTACCCCAACGGTCATCGTATCTACGGCTAATGGTCTATGAACTATGTCGTTAATATTTTACTTATTGATGAAATATCCAATTATACTATGTAAATATACCTGTCATAGGGTAGACCTCGACCATCATGCTGCATAGTCGCGCTCACACACAACCTCTGTACAATGTTTCAGTGCGGTTGCCGCGGTTTGTGGCTTTCTGTTTATATGCAAAGGGGATTCTAATCTTGACACAAAATAGACATAGAGTGTTAATTAAATTGAATGGAATGCAACAGAAATATGAACTGTTTGCTTAAATCATGAAAGTTTGCATACGGTAAGTGATGACATACATTATGGCAAAAAATTTAAGTGCGTAGTACTCGCAAACGGCGCGGCGCGGGCGGCGTGCGACCAAATGTATGATCGTAAACGAAGCAAAATAAGTATGTAAGAATCGTAGCAGATGACGTTCTATAGTATCTACCTACTCCCATGTGAAGAGGGCGTGAATTTATGTATGTATGTTTAATCACAAATATATTGCCCTGTATTAGCAAAGTAGTACTTACAGAATTGCTTAATCATATTCCAAAATTATAGAAATCTAGTTACGCCCCGCGGTTTCACCCGCATAAGTCTCGATTCCGTAAGAAAACGGGATAAAAAGTACCCTATGTTCTTTGCCAGGTCATGGTCTACCCATGTGGCAAATTTCATCCAAATCCGTTTAGCCGTTTTGGCGTGAAAGCGTAACATACAAATCGTATTTCCCAGTTACTGGGTTGCGGAGGTCAGATAGGCAGTCGCTCCATGTAAAATACTGGTATTCAGCTGCATCCGATTGAACTGGAAGCCGAACCCAATAGTTGGGAAAAGGCAAGGCAGATTGATTTTAATATATTATGACGTGTAAAAGTGATTCCGATATCCTATTTAAAGAATAAACAATTTCATTTCATTTCGGGCCAACGAAAGCAGCTGTTCTAGTCGGCCGTTTTTACTTCATTTTGAGAACAGTGCTTATAAAAACATTTCATACCTTTTATTCCTTTCAGTATCCAAAAATATTAAACATTCGTATTTATGCTGAACAAAAGAGAGTACTCAAAGTAACTGTAGTAATTAAGTAAAAGCTGTACTCTCATCGAACTTCCAGTTATTCGGCATCGAATGTTTTATCCCGATGAATGTTTCATTTCTTAATGATACGGTCAAACAGTGATGAACAACAATGTTTTTACTATAATTCTGTAAGTTTATTGTAAAGCTCATTGTTGGAACGGATTTTTGAGTAAATAAAAGATGGATGCAGTGAAGAGATGAAGAGTTACTCATTCTGCCAGCCGTTTCGCAACTTTGTTGGGGTTGACTTCTTGTCTAACCGGATGCAGCTGAATATTAGTATTTTACGTGGAACGACTGCCTATCTGACCTCCACAACCCAGTTACTGAGTAACACGATACCCCTTGGTAAGACTGGTTGTCAGACTTTTGGGCTTCTGACTACCCGTAACGACTGTCAAAGATCTATGAATGACAGCCGGAACCAACGGCTTAACGCGCTTTCCGAGGCACGGATGACTCTCGGTTTGTAATGGATAGTCACCCATCCACGAACCGACCCACGAGCGATGGATACCGATGGGCTGTTATTTATTATATTTTAAAATAAAAAAATTCTATATTCTAATATTTTAAATGCAATTTATACTTATGTATTGAAATAAATAATAAAAGATAACAAATTCAAAAGTAACATAAACCACATGTTATTTGTCAGAGAACTCGCAGCCAGCAAGCATTTTTTACAAAATTTATTTGTCGTATCACCGGAGTGCTAAAAAAATTCAAATAAATTGAATGGGATCAAAAACTGCGGCGGAAACGTATTTTATTTTAAAATAAATTCTATGGCAAAAATAGGATTTACAACACACCATGTGTGTTGCCATGTCAAATAAAAGGCTTTGGTCGGTAGACTGAAAGGTAATTTCTGAATGGGTTGAGCCGGGACTAAGGTGGAAATTCAAATTTTTATTTGCACTTTTGAATTTTTATGTTAACTCGTAAAGTTTATAAAAAACATTATTTTTTAGAGATATTTAATACTCTTGTATAAAATAGTATAGATTAAATTAATATATATATTTCATTTATTATGGATCACACATATGTTTAAGAGCAGTGGTGGCCCATTGGTAACGGCCGCAATTTACGAGTTGTAGGCCGTAGGTTCGAACCCCGACAGGCACTTTACTTTATGTAAATTATTTCATCACCATTGCTCTCAAAACGGTGAAAGAAAACATCGTGACGAAACCGGCATGTCCTAGAACCAAAAATTCGAAGACATGTGACATCTACCAACTCGCACTGGGCCAGCGTGGCCCTCTCTCTGAAAGCAGGCCTATGTCCCAGCAGTGGGAACATTATAAGCTGATTATACTATGACACATAAAAGTACACACAATCCATATTACTCGTAGTAACAACGACGTAAAAAATTATTTTAGTAAAACTTATAAACTAACCTAATAACAACTAATAACTACGTGGCTCATCACATGTTGATACGTGCCTCCGCACCCAGTGCCGAACAAAGGGGCTGTCCGCCTTGTCAAATAATGTTCTTAGGATGCTGTTGGAGTTTCCTACTCTTAATTGACGCTGCCCTTTTTCTCATTATGGCATGAATATCGTCGTCATGGGCTTTCGCGAACATCTGCAAAGTACTGCAGAAGCGCGGAAGCCCCATCAACATCTTTAAACCGTATACTGAACGCGCAGGATGTTGTACAAGCTGCACGTGAAGATGGTTTGACAGTAATGATGTACTTAAGTAAAAATAAAATTACATAAAAACTAGCTCCCACTGAAAATAAAATTTAAAATTTATATTCCCAAGATCAAGTGGTCCAATCGTGCTCATCCTCCCCCTCGCTTAATAGACTAAGTTTAATCTTGACTTTACTTCTTTTCCAGGTAATCGGGCGCTCAAGTGAGGATTAAATGTAAGTATTACTGCTAAGAGCAGATGTGCTCAAAAAACAAAGAAGGCCCGGATTTCCGAAGTGGTTAAGTGGTCATTAACTTTTTGCGTCTGGGTGTTAAACCATCTTGCACACTATGCGAAATGCGACTACGACAAGACGCTGACCTGTCGCATGCGACTGTCGTCAGGTGTGCGCGTGCACCGGGAGTCTCAGACGCTGCAACAAAGTAGCGAGAGCGTGCGACTGCCCTAGTTTGTCGTTACGACTCTGCAATTCGACGTCAGTGTCCGAAACTTTGAACAAAATATATGACAATTTTCGGCCGCAGCCTGTCGTTGTGTCTTGTCGTCGAGCTGTCGCAGTCGGATGTCGCATAGTGTGCGAGGTGATTAAATGTTAGATCCCACAGGAGGCAAAAATATTTGTATGGGCAGCCGTATGGCTGCTCATACAAGTATTTGCTCAGAGATTTGTTCCTGGGGATTTGATGGTATGTACAATCACGAGTAAAAATATATTACTATGGACAGTTCGGCAATAATATCTGATTTCATGATTCATCCTTAATATCTGTCGTCAATATGACGGGAAATATATGTGATCATTTGTGGGAGGCATATACAAGTCGCAGCACAAATATGTGACATCGAAGGAACACCAAAACTATCTGACGAGCCAAAATATAGGATGTTGCATCGAGTTCAAATGATGTGTCACGTCTTAGAATGCAATAATGTCAGACATGTCTTGCGTTACAATATCTGCTTACTCAGTTTCAGAACAATGTGATACCTGATTGTGATCAAAAATATCTGAAATCAGTTTGGCAGCATAAAAACTTAACACAATAATGTTTTGAGTTTTCTTCTATTTCACAATCATTACCGCTTAAATTGCAAAAATATATTATGTGACATCTCACGGAAACATTTCAAATTCAAATTCATTTATTAATTTTGTGTACATAGGGTAAAATTATACAGATGTTATATTATAAATAAAAATAAATGTTGTTCCATACCCGCCAGATGGCATACAAAATAACTTAGGTGTATCAAAATAAAAACAAAAATATAAAATAAAGTCAATAGGTAAGTAAACGTCACAATTTCATGCCAAACACTAAGTTAATAATAATATGTCAATCAATTAATCAACATAGTACCTTATCCATTGTCCTTTAAAACTGTGTCATGTCAGTTGATTCAATTTGCGTTCCGATTGCCACAAACCGCAATATTGTATGAATCCGAATACATAATACGCGAAAAGCGGAAATTGTCTATTTTTCTCGTCCGCAGTATGTTTGTCCACCATTTTAAAATTCAACCTTTTGACCGTTCTTTCATCCCCGAACTAATCAAAACTGCTTAAAATATACAGTGGTAATTTGAAATAGCTACAGATGTATAAATGACAAAGCAGGGAGGTTACATTAATATTAGATGGGCAGTCTCAGGTTTCATTAGCTTGGTTGTGAAAGTTTAATGAGAGTGACGTCACGAGGTCTCCGAGCTATCGCGTCGATGGCAAATGAGGGTAGATTAGTTGGGTAGAGTGTGTGACAATGCTTATTAAAAAATAATGATGTCATTGTATTAAATTAGAATAGATCATTGTTTTGTTTTAGTTGACTTAAAGCAACGACTACGATACGCGACTTTTAATTATTTTATACTGAAGATCACGTCTAAATTAGTAGTGTTAATGATTTGGAAAAAATATATGTTAAATTAGAGTATTTTCTTAATAACTTATTAAAGGAATATTTTACATTATGTTTATATTACATAGTGAAATAAATTTGTAAATTTATGTCTAACGCGGATAAAAAATTGAGAATCACGCAAAATTTATCAAGAGTATTTTTCTGAAACCTTCACCATTTTAAATATAATTAAATTATGGATCTTTTGGAATACGTGTTTTATTTAAAAAAAAAAAAAAAATATGTATAATAACTTAATAATGCGTCTAATTTGGGACAGTGCTCCTTGTGGGCGAGTCCTATTACTGGCTCGACGTACGACGCGTTGCGTGAGCTCAGTACAGAACACGCAAGCATAATCAAGGTCATCTGAGTCTTAAATTGCCTGTCGTTTATCGGTGACCACTTCCCATCAAAATGGGCCGCAAGCTGGTTTGCCTTAAATAAAACAAAACAAATCTGACATGTATATAATTCGCGACGTTTTTCCTCGTTCCACCTTCTCTAGCTGTCCTCATCTAGCTAGTTATAAGAGAACTGGCACGGAGAGCGCCACTCGCTCGACAAAGCTCGTGAGGTGCGGTCATTAGATGGTTAGTTTGGGGCCAGGAGAACAGCGAGCAGCGAGAGAGGGGTCGATAATGGCGGGGACTTAGTTGAAATTCGACTTTCGTTTTTTTTTTAAATTCAAATTTAAAAAAAAAAGCACATAAACCTATATGGGCACTTATGAAACGTCAGAAGCTAGGTGATTGTTGCGATTGGTCGTTTTCTATCGAGAAGAGCCGGCAAGAAACTCCACGGTTACTCTTTTAAAAATAATTGGCTTTTACAATATTTTCAAATAACAGGGAATTTTTGAGGACAGTGTAGGTACACTGTCCTCAACAAGTACCAGGTACTTAACAAAATAGAAGATGGTCAACAAATCTATAGTCCACTAAGCCTACAGCATTCTTACATTCACAAAATAGAAAAGAATCTATAAAAAATATAAATAAATTAATAAAAATAAAAAACAATTTTAAACGAAATTACATGATTGCTATTATAACTGTAATGTGGACGCCTGAGCTTACCTTTTCTGCATCTAAATCATGAGATCCGAAATGTGGCTTCATGTTGTAGGTAAGTCGGGGGCGAGCCTATTGCCATTAACAGGACATAAATTCGCTTGAATTATTTTTAAAAGGATAACCGTGAAGTTTCTTGCCGGCGGCTCTTATCCATAGAAAACAACCAATTGGAATCGTCACCTAGCTTCTGACGTTTCATAAGTGCCCATGTTAGTTTCCGTGAAATAAAATATTATGAATTTGAACTTGCTGTTTGGAATTTCTTGATAAAAAAGCCAATCAATCAAGACTTAGTACAGAACACGCAAGCTAACCACTCAAGGTCACTGGCATAAATCTGCGTCTTAATAAATTGAATGAATGAATAAGAACCCAGTCGCTCTGATTGTATAAAAAAAACAGAAACGCTGTTCCAATGGCCCCATGTTTTATCGCTCAGTGAACTACTGTAGAAAAACTAAAACCGTGTTAAGATTCCCCTTAAATCTTTAAGTATTCGAGCAAGATGACTCAAAATATTACTCTATGAACTCCAACTTTTCTTTTAAATGTTGGATAAAAAAGATTAGAGGAATGGATATAACATTTCTATGTAAAGTCAAGTATTCCCGAAGGGTTAAGCAGAGGTGTGCCTATAGTTTGTTTTGTTTTAGCCACGTATATAAGTTGTTTTCAAGAGTCGTTACGAATCGTCTAGCGAGAAGATTCGACGAGTTTCAGCCAACGGAGCAGGCTGGGTTTTGAGAAGGATGCAGCATTATAGACCACATGCACACAGTGTGACAAATTATACAGAAGTCCCATGAGTATAATCTGCCCCTGTGTCTTGCGTTTGTGGACTATGAGAAGGCTTTTGACTCTATCGAGACCTGGTCTGTTTTAGAGTCCCTGCAGCAATGCCAAGTCGACTGGCCATACATCCAAGTGCGGAGATGTCTTTATGAAAACGCGACAATGACCGTCCAAATTCAGAATCAGCGAACTGAACATATCCCCCTGCGTCGATGGATGAGACAGGGGGCCGTAATTTCCCCGAAATTGTTCTCTAACGCATTGGAGGATGTGCTGAACTGGCGTAGCATTAACATCAACGGCGAGTAGATGTCACATTTGAGATTTGCAGATGACATCGTCATACTGGCCGAATCGCTGCATGACTTGCTGGACGGCCTAGTTAATTCTTCTGTACGCAATGGTCTCCGGATGAACTTGGACAAAACCCAGGTTATGTTCAACGAACACGTTATTACGGGACCGATTGCTGTCAATAGCGGTGTTGTCGAGGTTGTTCGAGAATACATTTACCTCGGGCAAACTTTGCAGTTTGGTGAGAACAACTTTGAGAGGGATGCTAACAGAAGAATTCAGCTGGGCTGGGCAGCGTTTGGAAACCTTCGTCGAGTCTTCTCGTCACGTATTCCACAGAGCCTAAAGACGAAAATCTTCGAATCAATGCGTCCCGCCTGTTATGACTTACGGAGTCGAAACATGGACAGTCACGCTACGGCTGGTCCATAAATTTAAGGTCGCTCAGCGAGCTATGGAGCGGGCTATGCTTGCAGTCTCTCTGATAGATCGAATCCGGAACGTAGTGATCCGGCAGAAAACCAAAGTTGTTGACATAACTCACAGAATAAGCAAGCTGAAGTGGCAATGGGCCGTCTATATTAGCCGTAGAACCGATGACCGTTGGGGTAGACGTTTTCTTGAGTGGTGACCGCGAAGGCCTGTGCCCAGCAGTGGACTACTATAGACTGATGATGTTGATGATGATGTTCCTATAGCACACCCATATTTCGTCAGTTATGTCTAAGTCCTATGTAATAAGGGGCAAGCCTATTGCCATCAACCAGGCACAAATCCAGGCTCCGGGCTCCTACTCAAAAATTCCAGATGGAGAAACTTAATAACACATTGCCGGACCCGGGAATCGATTCTGGGAACTCATGCTCTGTAGTACCGCTTACGACCTCTAGACCAATGAGCCAGTCATACGAGTACTAGGTAGTTTTTCAAGAGTGTCTTGTTAATATTTTTAAAATACGTGGTGTTTTTTGAAGTGGAAGATCCTAGCTCGAACAGAATAATGTTCCACAATGGACCACTAGACCAAGGAAGCAGTCAGGAATGTATCTTAATATGACTGCTTTCTTAACGTGTTATGACCCATAAATAATGTATCTGTTTACGATAGGCATAAAGTAATGTACACGTTTATAATAATATGCTTTTACTCTTAATGGAATCGTTGATGGTATTAGTCATAAAAAGTTTTCCTTCCCTTGGTTTTTATGATTATTATATGAAAGCCTGTGTGTAGGACCTACTCTTGAATAATTATACTCAGTCGTTAGAGTTAAGACTAATAGCATTATTAAAGCTCTCTTAAAAGTGTGCACAGAGCTTTCTAATATATTTTTTTTGCACGAGTCCTGTAGTTGTAGGTGATTAGCGCTTACCTTAATTGCACTTTATTGTGTCGTAGCAAGAGTCGCTTTTTAGGGTTCCGTAGTAAACAAGGAACCCTTATAGTTTCGCCATGTCCGTCTGTCTGTCCGCGGCTTAGCTCAGAGACGGTTAGTACTAGAAAGCTGTAATTTGGCATATGTATACATATTAATCATGCCGACAAAGTGGTAGAAAAAAAAAAAAAATTTAGGGTACCTACGTCCCCTACACTTAAAGTGGGGATGTTTTTTTTCTCATCTACCCCATGTTGTGGGGTATCGTTAGAAAGGTCGTTCAAAAATATTGTGAGTTTGTGAAAAAACTATTTTTGGATTTAGGGATCCGTTTGTGAAATATTAAGCTTTTAATTGAAATTTTTTGTTAGAGTTAGGTCCCCCCCCCTGTCAGCTAAATGGTTGTACTTGGATTATAACGAAATTAAAAGAAAAAACTATCGGAGCTAAGTAGGCTGTACAGGTTAACGAGTAATAATCAACCAACTTAAATTTTCAGTTTGAAAAACATCCTTCATGTCCCATACATTCCGTATGGGAGAACATGTGTTTCAACTACAATGTTAAGTTTGTTCTTGGGATAAATTCATCCCAACTACGGAGCCCTTCATTGTGCGTGGTCCGACATGCACTTGGCCGGTTTTATTTAAATGATTTTGCGGGGTGTCCTATATGTATTAATCCGTTCCATTAGCTACCTATCCTACGATATCCTATCAAAACTGTCGAACATCATTATTTTATTCCCACTCATGACTCACGTATAATAATACCACTGATAAAGTATAAAACGCACTAAATAGATATCAGTGAGTGTTTGTATGTATAGTAATGTGTTATTATTATCTGTATGCCTACCTCGGCGTGGATGTTAATGCTTATTTATCTGGAGAGAGCATTCTTTGAATCTTTACTCAATAGACTTGTGACTCATACAAACATCGATCATTTCTTAATTATTATTATGGTTTTCTCAAATAGATAGGGGTTGGCTTCGGTAAGTAGATTCGGCGGTCAATTTGATACAACAAAATTGTTTTTTTTAAATTTTATGCTTTTTGAGAAAATAAATTACTGACAAGTTAATAAAGACAACTTATATTCTATTTGAAATAAGATTAGACATACTAAACCTTTCACAGTGCGTTCAACCGATTTTGACTTATATTGCGTTGGTGGCATGACAAATGGTAGCTGCAGTAAACAATTGGCATTATAACCACTTTTTTGCTTTTAATGCCATCCTTATGCGTACGGTATAGAAGTCAGAATCGGTTGAACGGACTGCAAAAAAGTTTTTTTTAAATGTAATCTTATTTCAGATGGAGTAGCATCCGTATCTAAGCTATCTTATTCACACCGGTTACTATCTAGCAACAGCATCAGCGTCAGCAGTCAGTAGACTGCTCTAGCAATGACTATCTCCGTCCATCCCATCTCGTTCCATCGGACTATGAGAATGAGGGAAGAGAGAGTGCACCTGTGTCTGCGCACACGCTTGTGTACTGTAATATCTCCCGCGCCGAAGGCTAGTCTCCATTGAGATTGGCCGCCATGGCCGACATAAAAAAAAAATATTTAAAAAAAACTCATTATTCATCATCATAAATTAAAATGATCCATCTAGCCCTTCGGCACAACGATTTAAAAAAAACTATTCAAATCGTATTCTAGAAACCAAAAAATAAAACAAAATCCATCCTCAAAAATATCCTCCCATTTCTTTCGAACAAATTCCGTCTCCTTAAATCGTCTTAACCATATCATCCACACTACAGCGCCGTGTCACAATCCCAGTTCAAACAAGCCCAGTGTTTGTTCTAGTCGTTTGTTCAACGCATTGTCTCACCTACCTGCGAGAAGGAAGGGATACGTTTCCTGTCTACAACTTTGAATTAAATATTTTTGAGTAAGTTTGGAACATTTGTACTTTTACTTTGTCAAGACTCATAACTTAACATCACGCCTTAATTTCACTAAGAGTCGGGCAGAGGTGTACCTATAGTAGGTCCACCCACATTTCGCTAGATATGTTTAAGTCTCAAGTAATAGGGGGCGATCCTATAGACATCAAGCGGCCACAAATTCAGACTCCGGTCTGCTACTGAGAAGTTCCAGATATAAAAACCGAATAACACTTTGCCCGACATGGGAATTGAACCCAGGACCTCATGCTCAACAGTAGCGGAGACCACTACGACCACTAGACCAACGAGGCAGTCACTACTAGGTAGGTACACTTGACAAAGTTGTCAAGACTGTCTTGATCTTTAAAATCCATGGTGGTTTTTGAAGTGGAAAGACTCTAGCTCGAACTGACTAATGGTCGTATATAATTGTCTTCTTCTTTTCGTGTGGTTAGTGACTGACCTGGTGTCAGAGTTTTAAAGCCGCCCATGGGCCTCTGACTTGGCATCACACGCCGTCAAGAAATATCTCTCAGGCATGCCGGTTTCCTCACGATGTTTTCCTTCACCGTTTTTGAAGCAAGTAATAATTATACATGCGCACATGAATCCGAAAAGTCAGAGTCAGAGGCCTTGGGTTCGAACTCGAGACCTATGACTTGGCAGTTTGAAGGTCACACCACTAGAGTATCACTGCTCATAATATTATTGTGAATTTTTGACAATAGCTTTCACGAGTGACTACATACGTGCAATGCAACTTAGGTATACTTGGTTCTAAAAGTATTTGATGAAAATGTAAGCAAATGGCTCAGACAACGTACTGTAAGGTTTTACGCGATACGCAACCTTTTATTGTATAGGCTGTTAAGAAAACAGCCATGGCTACATTCGAACATTCTGGCAGTTTATATTTAGAATGGAAAATATCGATCTGTCAAGCGCCTAGAATAAAATATTAAAATGTTATAAATGATTTCACAAACTAATAATTACTCGAGTTCTACCGTGAATAAGTCTGATATTTAACACCCGGTACCGTAAGCTTCCAAAGAGTGTGCAGTACCTACATACACATACATATATAACATCAAACATGTGTAGTGTGTAATGTAAAACGTACCAGTGGATGCCAATTTGTAGTGCCTCTTAACAATTGAGAGTTTTAATTTGATTATTTGAAAAGTTAAACCCGAAATTCTTATTTTAAATCACCTTAAAGATACGTAACAACCTTATAGTGACAATACCTTTTACTTTGACAATTCAACTATATTCATTGCGTGAGTTTCGTTGTAGACCAGACGAATTTTTCAAACATGTGAAGTAATGGATAAGCAATTTCCTTTAAAATTCGTCGGTTTGTGATTGAAATTGTTAAGATAGTTAATTGATTCAGGCGTAACCTTGTGGAAATCCATTATTAAATACAATAGACAATCGCTCACACACACACTCACTCTGCGTCCGGTCAATCGTCATCCTGAGGATGCCACGTTGAGAGGTACGTGTCGATTTCATACAGGGTTTTTTATGGCTCTTCAGGAATAGTTAAGCAGAATAGGTTACTAAATATATGTACGTCTATTGTATTTTTTTAAATTGAAATTGTGTTATCCAATTGGGGTGCAGCCGTGTATATTTGATAACACTTTCAGCAAAAAGTTTTAGAACAGATAATATTTACTGTTCTTAGTAATATTTTGTACGCTGACTGAAATCAAAAGTTTATAGCAAGATCCAATCCCGATACAATTCAAAACATACTGAATTCTATCAATAATATTTTTCTAACACATTACACACAATAAAATGTTCCATAAATACAGTATTTTTTTTATAATATAAATAAACTGTTTAATAACAAAATATAAACGGGTGAAATAGCATCGATTTCCGATAACCCTTCCTTATAACATACCCGATGTGACCTTTCATAAATATTACTAGACTTCGACCCGTCCTCTGCTTGGGTAAATTCATACTTTATTTATTTTTATTACGCTTATGTATTTTGATAAAAAAAATATTCTGGGAAGGGACCGCTGGACTTTGATGTGAGGTATTTATTAGACTCCTTCAAAGATTTTTAGACTCTTTCTTGATAGGCAAAGAAGCCTTCATGCGTAGTTCTGGTTGCAAATCTTGGTGTAGGTACCTATCTATACTTATGCAAGGTGTTTTTTTTTATATCCCATAACTGTGGGGTATGAATGAGACCATAACAAGAAGCAACTGGCATATTAACTTAATTTTTTTATTTTTCATTACAAATAATTCGACAAAGTCAATATATTTATATAAAAACCCTTAGGTGAAATATAAAAAATAAAAAGACATTTAATTCAGACATTTTTTGTTTATAAAAAGAAAATATAACAACGTCGCATTTTCTTAGCTTTAATTATGAATGATTGCTTTGAATGAAATGATTTACTCGTACTTATTAATGAAACATGGATACACATATCGAGAGTTTAGTGGTAAGTTATCTTAAAAAAAATAAAAATAGGAAAATAATTTATATGCTAGTTGATTCTTAGACGTGGTCTTATTAATACCCTAAAGTTATGGGATATCAAAATGAACACGTTGCATATTATAAAGACGTAAAATTTATGGTGAAGGAAACGGTGAAGAAAAACATCGTCAGGAAACTGGCATGTCTTAAAACCAAAAATTCAAAGATATGTGACATCTACCAAACTGCACTATTGCCGACTGTCATTAATCATTAATTAATCCAATCCTTACTTCCTTACTATATAATTTACGAAGTGTCCAGTCGTCCGCTAAACGGATCAATAAAATAACTTTATCGTCCTATTATTGGACGAATACGTTTACCGGACGACTAGCAACAGCTTATAATTTAATGTAATATAATAATATTATAAATGGAAAAGTGAGTTTGTTTGTTACGGTTCCACGCTAAAACGGCTGAACGGATTTCGATGAAATTTGGCACAGAAGGACATAGGCTACTTTTTATCCTGGATCGCAGACAAAGTCGCCGGCAACATAGCTAATTAATAAAAAAAATATAATAATTTATTAAGAGGTTTTTTTTTAGTTAGGGGCTAATCTCCAGAACTACAAGTTGGCTTTGAAAAATTCTTTTTGCATTAGATAACCCAATTCTTGAGGAAGGTTGTAGGCTATGTAACATCACGCTACGACTCTCAGGAGCCGAGCAAAAAGAAAAATAATCAAAAAGTACGCTAAGCGAAAATGAACTAAAAGTAGGTACGGGATGGGATGTGACGTGGTGGGTCGGGGCCGAAATTTTACGGAAAAAGTTGCGAGCAGAAGCTAGTTGTAAATGTCTTGAAAAACACGAATATGAATCAAATAAGCAGTAAGCAAGTAATTTTAAATTCTACTTAGGTAGTTGGATCTTGAGACTTAAAGATGAAAGAGAAAGAGCAAAATAGTAAGTATGCAAAAAAATACAAGATGGAAGAAAATAATAAAGAAACAAGTCAACTTTTTCATTCACACTTTTATTCAACATTACACAAAACCTTTACAAAGTTAATAAAGATACTGTGGCGGCATCTACATCGCCGCATGCGAACTACGCATCAAAGACGTCACACAACATCCTGACGTCACTCAAATCCTGCATCGCGCAATTAGACTTTACCACGCGGCGGACATATATACAAGCTCCTGACTTCAACCTCTGGGCAGTTGCCCGCCAGACATGACACCCGTTTGGTCGGAGGATCCTCCCTTTTCTATGGGGGATGAGTGAACTTTACACCCTGTTCCTCTTACCCCTAAAATACTTCGAAGGATAGACTAATGCCTATGGCATTAAGTCCGCCTCTGTACATTTGTGTGCTTAAACTGTTAAATAAATGACTTTAAAAAAAATCACACATAACATAATATCACGCCTGTAATCCCCGAAGGGTTGGGCAGAGGTGTACCTAGTACACCCACATTTTAACAGTTATGTTTACCTAAGTCCCATGTTATAGGGGGCGAGCCTATTGCCATCAACCGGGCACAAACCCAGACTCCGGGCTGCTACTGTGAAATTTCAGATTTAAAAACCCAATACCACTTTGCCTGACTTGGGAATCGAAATCAGGAGCTCAAAATACAGAAGTAATTTTTTCAAACTAGGCTGAGAATCAGCACTTTTCGAACGTCAACATTACATAAGACAGTCCCCCAAAACGCCCACCCTTCACCACTTCCTAGTGCTTTAGCTGGGAAGAAGAAGTGGCGCAACAAAATCCCCAGCAGAACTGCTGTTCAGTTAGAAAAAAAAATTACTTGATTCTATACAATAGTATGCAATATAATTTAAATAAATTTATTTGCCATAATGACAGCTAGCACACGCCAATATACCAACAAAATAATCGAAAGATATACCTACTCAAGCAAAAATAAAAATTCAAGACATAAACAGAACTTAATACTGCAATAAAAGCTTCCAGGCATAAAGGGCGTGCCCGCTTACATATAGCTCATAAATCTGTAACTGGAAGTCACTGATAAACTAGGACCATCGAAGTAAAAATAAATAATCAGTTAGGCCAAAATAATATATGATCAATTTGTCAAGCTAACCATACATTGCAAAAAAACTCATAAAAAAAAAAATTAATGAGTAGATTATGTAAATAACAAACAAAATAAAATAAAAATCAATTGACTTATACAGTCAAATAAAAATGTCATGTTCTGGAGTAGCGCTTGTGACCACTACACCAACGAGACTCACTTCCATTCATTCAACACTACTCAATATCATTACAATACGTAAGATATGTACATCTCACAAAAGAATAGTTATCTCTAAATTTAATGATGTATCATTGCCAAAACAGCGATGTACACATAATATTTCCACCCGTTAACAAAAGGGACCCATAAATTAGACGCCTCACTTATTGTCCATACACAATACATGGTAACAATCTGTAATGGCGTCGATTATGACTAACTCGGAATTTCATTAACCTTCCCTTTAATTCTTGTTTTATAGAGCGGGAGTTTGGAACGCCTAAATAAAAAACAAAAAACGATTAAGTACGAGCTTTTTTGAATAATTTATGGTGATCGAAAATCTGACAACCGGTCATAACTAGGGGTTATCGTGTTACCCTGTAACTGGGTTGTGGAGGTCAGATAGGCAGTCGCTCCATGTAAAATATTGGTATTCAACTGCATCCGGTTAGATTGGAAGCTAACCCCAAAATAGTTGGGAAAGAATAGATATTTTGATTGATTGACTGAAATGAGATCGGTGTTGCTTTGGCTTCTAAATCTTTATATAGGTTAAATCGTTAGGTTTGAGTAAAATATTGATTTTCAGTCGAAATGGTCTCTCTTGCTTTATTTTAGCAAGTTAAAATGGTCTGAAAAAGACGTTCCTATCTACTATCTGGACGGTAAAAACCGCAATGTTGCAAAAGATTTGATTCCATAAGAAAGCGGTGAATGGTCACACAATAACGGCTGTCCAAATACAGGATGTTTTTTGACATCTTTTAATGTCAAATATCTATTGGTGAAAATGTCAAATTTTTATGACAACCTTTATAATAATAATGACGTTACGTGACGTCATTATTATGCCATAAAAAATCTGTTTATTATTACGAACGTCACTATTACTAATGACGTTCGTAATAATGTCGGAACCGCTTTCCTATGAAACCAAAACTTTTGCGATGTGCGAATTTTTTCAGTGCTTTTCCTCGTTATTTTATGAATACAACAAAACCGATTGCTGCATATGTTTGGAAAATTCATTAGCTCGACATCCAGACAAACGCGATGAACTTTATAGTATTGTCAAAATTATACGACTGATTCCAAACTGGGGCTTATTTAATAAAATAGGTGACAGGAGATAATCTGACAATTTTGTAAGTTCCTTTCATAGTTTTCTGCTTTATTACAAATAGTCCTTCTTATCGATTCAGATAACGGCAACCCTTTGAAATTATTATTTCCGAACGTGTGGCCTAATAAGACCCGCCAAACCGACTATTTTTTACTTCTGAATTGAGTCCTGTTTTATTAAAAACTACCTGTCGTGAATACGTAATAACTTGTACAGTTTTTGACCAATATGTCGCATTGTCAGTTTCCTGTATTAAATAGCGGGGTAATTGCGTAACACAATTACAGAAGCTTTCATTTGACAGTTCAACAACATTCATTGCGTTATTTACGTTGTTTAGCAGACAATCTTTTCTAACATATGAAGCAATGGATTAGCAATATTCTTCAAAAATCATTCAGATTTGAATGAAAGTTTGTTACGTACTGGTTTAGAAATTCTAGGCAGACAATTTTGTAGTATACCTACAAAATTGTCTTTGACTCTACTCAGAGATAAAAATTGAATGTTAGTAGGTACCCTTTTTATAGCCAAAGATCTCACTTCATCTTATCTAAAAGTTAAACATCTTGGGGAGCGTCTTCAAGAGTAATAAATGTCTAGGCTCAGACAAGTACCTCCTATTAGGTAACCCCTAATTGACTTCTGCGGTACTTAATAGTCTGTAATTTAGAATAGTGGTGACTTTAACAAGAAACATAGTTATGTAGTTACAAATTACGCGAAATTACTGAACTGAGCTATGTTTTATTGTACCAATAATTTATGTTGGTAACCTCTTTAACCTTAAGCCTATGTTTGCACGGACGTAATAAAATTGCGGCGATTTTTTTCCTACACTGGATTTTCAACTCTCGAGCATTGAGAATCCAAAAAAGCGCATCCAGCGCGTGGACACACGCTTGATGCGCTCTGTTGGATTCAGATTTGCTGGGATCAGTGCGTCAAGAAAACACATTGTTGGATATTCAACACTCGGCGCTAAGCACAGCGTCGAAAATACAATACGCAAAAAAATCTCCGCGATAAAAATACGCCCGTGCAAAGGGGACACAAGGCAAATAATTTTATGTAATGTTTTGTGTTGAGTAATGTAAATAATTTTGCATACTATTGTATAGAATCAAGTTTTTTTTTCTCTAACTGAACAGACAGCTGTGCTGCTGGAGAGTTTGTTGCGCCAATTCTTCTTCCCAGCTAAAGCACTAGGAAGTGGTGAAGGGCGGGCGTTTTCGGGGGACTGTCTTATGTAGTTTTGACGTTCGAAAAGTGCTGATTCTCAGCCTAGTTTGAATAAAAGAATTTTGAATTTTAATAATAACAACCACACAGGTTGATCGAAGTACCTATAAGCTAAACTTGCCGCGGTCGGGTCTTGGATGGGTGACCGTCCATTACATTTAGAGGCCCTCCTTTCCCCGGAAAGCACGTTAAGCATTTGCTCCCGGCTGTCATTCGTCAATCTTTGACAGTCGTCATGGGTAGTCAGAAGCCCGTAAGTCTGACAATCAAGACTGATTGTCAGACTTTCGGGCTTCTGACTGGGGTATCTTGTTACCCAATAAGTGGCTTGTGGAGGTCAGATAGGCAGTCGCTCCATGTACAATACTGGTATTCAGCTGCATCCGGTTAGAATGAAAGCCGACGCCAACATAGTTGGGAAAAGGCTAAGCCGATGATGAATGGCGGCATTTTGTCGGAATTCTTCAAGAACAGACATTTTTAGATTTGGCAGGCTTTTTTAATACATTCTATACTATTAACGGCTCTAATGATGTCGAGAGAAGTTGCAATATAAAGGTTAACGGGAGTGAAAATCGATCTAGCTAGGTGTCATATCTAGAAAAAATCTTTTTCTCCGTATTTTCAACCGGCCAGAGCTCGGTCGCCCAAAGTTTAGAACAAGATGGCTACCTTAGAATAATGACATGGCAGCCTGGAATTAGTAAGTACCTACTATCATGGCAGCATGAAATTAGTAAGTACCTACTATCGTGGCAGCGGGTGTGTAATGTTTGGCATAATAACAAATGCTCTAATTTCACTTAAACTAACGTTCATATGACATAATTTTCATAAGACATAATATCAAATGACATAAATTCATATGACCTAATATTTCGTATCATATAATATTCATTTAACATAATAACATTTAGTATAACGTTCATTTTATATAATTTTCAATATGTATAATATTCTTTTAATATAACGTTCATTTGACCTAATATTCTTATGACCTAAAATTCATGTTTAATGGGCACAGTTCTAGCCTAACTCAAATGGCACTTAACCAAACCTTAAAATATTCTATGCAAGGTCGAGGGTGGGCCTGGTCGACGGAGCCCCGCTTCGCGGGGCTCCTACTTATGGGTGGTTTATAAAAAAATAACCACGAAGGGGATGGCGGGGTCTATTCGCTCGCTTCGCTCGCTCACACGACCCCGCCATCCCCTTCTAACCTAACCTATCCGAGTCGGGGTGCCCTAAAGTCCAGATTTCATCCAGGTGTAATAGGGTATAAAGTGAAGAAATTATATTAAAAGTTACTTAGAGATTATGAATATTATAGTAAATGAATAATATGCTAAATGAATATTATGTGAAATGTGCATTATAGGAAATGTTCATTATGTCATATGAAATTAGGTAAAATGAAATTATATCAACAATTCATTATGTCAACTGATCGTTATGTTAAACAAAATTATGTTAACTGAAATTATGTCAAGTGAACGTTAGATATTTTGTTATTATGCCAAACATTACACCCCCCGTGGCAGCATGGAATTAGTATAAACTATCCTGTACTATTAAATGAGCATTCTCTATTTTCACCAAAGCAGAGCTCGGTCGCCCAGGTACGTTACTACATGTTTAAACGGTGATAATAATACGATTAATTAAACATGTGTTTAAACCAGCTTTGTTTAACACAATACATTTAATAAGTACACTAATAACTAGAAATCCATCTCCCGGCACACAATCAAGGTTTAACCAAGATGATTTACGCGCGGAAATTAGACTATTGTTGTAACCACCGCGCTGTTAACATATCGAAGGCGGCGGCTCTATGATTAGTAAGCCGAGGTACAACACTAGTGGTTTGGTAATATTTCGGTGTACTGGAACGGAAATTAATACAATTTTTCATTGTGTTAGAATATTGTGGGAGTGTTCATTGTAATGATTAAGTTTTGAGAGATTTTTTCGTCTACATTGTTACTTAATATTATCAAATGAAACGTCGGTCTATCTGTAACATCTTAGACACTCACACACTTTCAAACAAACACACACACACTAACATTCTCACTCTCACTTCCACTTTACATCATTACATACAAACTTTTAGTGATTTTTTTCTTTTTTTTTGTAATAATTATTTTTTTATAAGACTTCTTATGAGTCTGAAACAAAATTTTCTTCCACGTATTTTGTATTGGGCGTTGATAGCTTCGCCACGGTATTTTACTTTTGCAGCTATCTACGTGTAAAGTTATACCAAATTATTTCCTAATAAACGTTTTACATTTATTTTTAGCAACATTGTAGATATGTATCTTTGTTATTCTTATTCTTATGTTGCTTTGTGTTTGACTGCCTCGTTGATTTAGTAGTTGCAAATGCTGCTGAGCATGAGGTCCTGGTTCCGATTCCAGGGTCGGGCAAAGTGTTATTGGGTTTTTCCATCTCGAATTTGTCAGTGGCAACCCGGAGTGTAGATTTGTGGTCGGCTGATGGCAATATGCGCTGCGATACTTATTTTTAAATGTCGCAGCATCATGCTGAGATAGGAGCCTTTTGGCTTCGTTTTTTTATATTAAATAATTAATTTATTTTGTGATCTCCTGAGCGAGTCACAATAAATACTTTTTCTTTCTTTTTTTTACTGTTAGGTACACCTCTGCCCAACCCTTTGGGAAAACAGGCGTGATGTTATGTTATGTAATAATGATTATGTTTGGAGAGATTTGTTTGTCTACATCCTTATATAATATTAGGTCCTTACATATGAAATGGCGCTTTATATGAAAAAAGCAGAACGAAATACCCCAATTTTTCGAGCTTTTCACTTTTTCAATTTGTTTCAAGTGAATTGAAATTGTTTAATCACTCACACCGAAGTCTGCCGCTGACTCTGACGGAGTTTGCAATGGATCCGCTTCCACGATCACTTTTAATTCTTCATCGTCAACTAGGTTCTCCGGACGTCCACGGAGTTTGTTCTTTAGGTCAACATTTCCAAAACGAAAATGTTGGAACCAAAAACGTACTGTATTTTCTGTTACAGTAGTTTCCCCATACACATCATTAATCCTTCGAGCTGTTTCTGCAGCGCTGGTGCCACGGTGGAACTCGTATTCGTAAATGCGCGATTTTAAGTTTTCCATGATGTGAACAGAACGATGTCAAAGAAAAATAAAATGGCGCGAAAACAAATGAATCATTAAATTCGAACCACAAATACACATACCAAAATTTGAAATAAATTTGAATTTGGAATTCTTAACCAAACGCCAGATATTTGAGATCAAAGTGGCCAAGTTCGACGAAACGCAAATTTCATATGTAAGGACCCATTATATTATCAAACGAAACGTCTCTCTGTTTATCACATATTTACAAAGTTGCTTTGTCAATTTCAATGAACTTTAAAATTAAACTATCAACTTTGTCATTTCATCAATGCACTCTGTCTCTAATTAATAAATTGTATTTGGGTTCTAACAGCAATACAGTAATTGTATGTACAAATTGATCACATGAATGAATTGACTGAAAATGGCCGTACAGTATATAATATACACAGAAGGTTGGTTATTATCAGGGCTCAGGGCATGGTTAAATAACACATATTTCCACGATAGTTATTCAATCTGCGTTGCATTTTTCCAACTACAAGGTGAAATTGAATTCATGGGCATCCTCTAATGGAGTCATCATTTATGTTCGCATAGCACGTCAAAATGTAGGGAACAGCTGTTTTAGATAGCCCATATGACCTCCACAACCCAGTTACTGGATAAAACAATACCCCTTGGTAATACTGGTTGTTAGACTTTTTTGGCTTCTGACTACCCGTAACGGCTGTCAAAGATATACGAATGACAGCCGGGACCAACGGCTTAACGTGCTTTCTGAGGCATGGAGATAATCTTTCTCGATATGTAATGGATTGTCACCGTTTCACGAATCGACCGCGACAAGTGTAGCTTAACCATCGATCGACCCCCCGATCGGGTATATAAAAGAATGGTTAGACCTGCTGTCTTGTATGGATCAGAATGTTGGGCCAGAAAAGGGATGAATGAAACGCAATTGCATGCAGCTGAGATGAGAATGCTAAGAGGGATGTGTGGTGTTACATGATTGGATAGAACAAGAAATTAGTACATAAGAGGAAGTCTGAAAGTGGCACCGGTGAGTGAAAAGTTGTGCGGAAATCGGTTGTCATGGTATGGGCACGTGATGCGGAGGGGTGAGGAAAATGTCGTGAGGAACGTTTTGAGTACGAATTTGGATGGCTATAAGAGTTGGGGAAGACCAAAGAAACGATGGATGGACTGCGTGGAAGATGATATGGCTAGAAAGGGGGTGACTACCGAGATGACGACTGATAGAGAAGTGTGGAAGAAAGGGACATGTTGCGCCGAACACTAATAAATTGGGAGAAGTATAGGAGAATGATGATGGGGTGTACTAATGCAGTATGAAAAGTAAGTAAAAATTAAACTTTGTGCAAAACGTCAAAAGTTTTTGTTATTGTTCTGAATGATGCTTCTGACCTTGCTTGCTAGTTACAAAGTCCAACCATGAATTTAGTTGTTGATATTGAACCAATCAAACATATTGCGTATAATTAGTTGAAAGGGTGTTTCTTGGGCTCTATTGAATCTGTACACAAACTGACATCAACTCTGGCTTTGCTGGGCATGTTTGTGGGTATCCCTGGATTAGTTTGGATTCGACTGGAGCCCTAATAATGTTCTCTTCATGTTGCTAGACCACAAGACGTCAAAGTTTGGTTATACGAGATTAGTTTGGTCAGAGATGATTGATGTGAATATAAGGGTCCTATTGGTGTGTGACAGGCAGCCTTCTTCTTGAATCCATTTTAAGAAATTCAAACGCCCAAGAAGGACATATAGTGATTATTTGGTTATATTCTTCAGAAGGGTCAGGTGTGCAGTACTCGCAACCGGCGTGCGTGTATGACCAGATGTATGAACGTGAACGAAGCTAAAGGAGTATGTAAGGATCGTAGCAGGTGGCGTTCTTAAGGGCCCTCGCCCACGGCGACTTTTTGTAGCGATGCTATCGCACGTTTCGTAAACGCGCAACAGCATCGCTACTAACGCGTCTTAGTCGCATTTGCAATGCGCTACAGAAGCGATGCCAACGCGCTACTAACGCGCTACAGCATCGCGACTGTGTCGATGCAAACGCGCGACCGTGTTGGACGACATCGGGGAGAGAACGGAGGGAGGTTAGCGCGTGAGTGGAGAACCGAGCATCGGTGCAACACAGACAGGTCGAGAGTGCTGTTGTCCGTCACATGCAAAATGGTGTCGTTCGGCAGAAGCGCGACAGTATCGCGTTTGTATCGCGCCTGAATCTGGGCTCGTGGGCGAGGGCACACAGCTAGCGACCGCTTCGCGATTGTATCGATGCGGCGCGCGACAGCATCGCTACTGCATCGCTACAAAAAGTCGCCGTGGGCGAGGGCCCTTAGTGTCTGTCTAACCCCGTGGAAAGACGCCGTGAGTTTAAAACCATCACATTTATAATCCTATACTATTAAACGAGCAATATTTGTATATATATATTTGTAATCACGTTCTCGAAAGCGGCTCTAACGATTTCGATTAAAGTTGCAATAAAGGGGTATCTGCGAAAATTCGTTTTCTCCGTATTTTCACCCGAGCAGAGCTCGGTCGCCAAAGTTTAGAACAAGATGGCTACCTTAAAATAATGCTATGGCAGCATGGATTTAGTAAGTACTTACTATCATGGCAACATGGAATTAGTAAGTACCTACTGTCATGGCAGCATGGAATTAGTAAGTACCTACTATCATGGCAGCAAGAAATTAGTACCTATGTAGTATACATGGAATTAGTATGAACTATCCTATACTATTAAATCATTTTCAATTTTCACCCGAGCAGAGCTTGGTCGCCCAGGTACAAAAAAAGTTAAACTCGTTATTTATACCTACTCTACTCTTCAGCGTCCATATTTTTGCGTCCAGTGAAAAATATGGAATATTTAAAGTTCGTTCATTTATTTTTCGTGTTGATGTGCAAAATGAAACGCAGGATGCACCGAATGCTGATGACCAACGAGTTTTTGATTACAGCTCGCCAGTTTAATAGGTACTCGAAATATGGACCTAGGTACAAACTGAAGGTACTGTTACCTAAAATATAAATTGGTTGTACGAACGGGCAAAAAGGTCGATTGAGGTCATGCAAAGTCAGAAGTCAAAGTCAAATTACTTATTCAATTTAAGTGAAAACGCAAGAAACACAGAGACAATGAAACAACATTCTAGAACAGGCAATTGTTTTAGAATGTAGTTTCTTTTAAGTTAGTAAAAAAAAAACTTGCAGTTTCAACTGCAAGATTTCTTTTTTGTCGTTCGGCAAGAAAATCAACTAAACCACAGTATAAATAATTAATAGTATTATATCTCGGGAGTCACCTTGAAATAATTACCTACGGCCGCTCGGTAGATGAACCTTCCGCGTCCCTGCGTAACTGCCGTGCACTCGATACACGCGTACTGATTGATGAAAAAAAAGTCCTGTATAGAAGCAGAATTGTAATTTTTTTTTTTTTTTTTTTTTAAGTTATGATCGAATCTTCCATATTTCAACACAAATTTTAGCTCGTTTTTGGGCGTAAATAAATAACTTATGTAGTAAACAAATGGCTAAATAGAAACCGTACAGGGATAGATAGATAATTTATTCAAAAGTTCAAATAATTTTATTTTGAGTAAATACTTCTAGTTGTTTTTCCATAATATCTATACGCCCAAAGGTCTGTTCATGAAATTTATTCGCTTGTTTTCGTTATAAATCATCGTCTACTTCACAAAATAAATAAATAAATAAAACTATACAGGGTGTAAAAAGACACATCACAAAGCCGTAAACTACGCATACTGTACGTATAGCTAAGTAGCTTTGCGCAAAAATTATTGCTGGGAACTGTAATTTTTTTTTTTTTAATAAAAAAAAACAAGTTTTTATTGCGCGCAATGTAACGCGAACCCACGCTTGAATGAACGGATTCAGTGTTAGTTAAGCTCCGCCCCTACGCTACGTAGGTAGGTACTTGTTGTTCATTGCGTTTTTGTAACTTCAAATGCGTAATCTGTTAAGATAAATCTAAAATTCAGGTAATGTTTGTTTGGAAAAAAGTTTCGTATTATCGCATAGAATTCATTTTCGAGAAAAGTAAAAAAAAAAAATGCGACTTTGACCTTCAATATCTCCAGAACCAGTGGATTCCCAGGTATGGTCTAGTGGAAAAAAATGATGCAAATAATGGGTAGAATACGTGGCTTTCGGCTTCGGATAGTGTCTTTTTACACCCGATATAAATAATTAGACGAATTAGCATGCGTATTAGTCACGCCCGCCGACGACTTCGAGCCGTCGACTAGTGCATACTTAAGCACACAAACCACAACTTAGATTCTCTTAAGTAAGTACATTACTCCGGAAGTCCACTACTTCTTATTGACATCACCTGTTGCCATGCCGGAACACCAAACAACGGCACAGCAAAGTGTTTGCTTCCAGCTTGTAAACCTAGTGTCGTTTATGAGCCTAACAGCTCGAACTGAGCTCAGCTGTTGCTTCAAATTCCAGCTGCAGCTGACTTTCGAACATCGGCTGTGGCTTGGGAGCGACAGCTTGGAAGTGGCTGGAATTTTCGGGGTGTTAGAACTTAAAATATTTCTGTCTTTTGCTTGTTGATAAAAATGGGAAAGATTTCATATTATTGTGATTTATCTTTCTCAAGAGCTAGTAAATTAGTTTTTTGTTTGCATTTTCGCAGTATTTGTAAATATGTAAGTAGGCCTCGTCTAATCGGACTACCTCGTCACTCTAGTGGTCGCAAGGGCTAATGCTGAGCATGAGGTCCTGGGTCCGATGTCCAGGTCAGATAAAGTATTATTGGGTTTTTAGGAATTTCTTAGTAGCAGCTCGGAGTCTGGATTTGTGCCCGGTCGATGGCAATAGGTTCGCCCCCTATTACCCGGGAAACATTACTGGCGAAATATGGTTTTACTAAGAAGTGCTGATTTCCACACTTTTTAGATATCAAAACTAGACAGCCAAATCACTAGATCAGACATAGTTTAATTAAACTCTTTTACGGTAATAAATAAAATTCATGACGTCATTGCAAAATAGACTCAAATGATAATATTTCTTCAAAATACCAAATGTATTTATATGCAACCGGCCCCGACATCGACCTACCTCTAAAAACAAAAACCCCGGCTCTAATCCGAGCAGGTAGAATGTCTTATCGTGTACTTAAACAAATACGCCGCCTAAGCTCCATGTTATGCCGTATAATCCCTTGGATTCCTTAAAGGGTCTGTGACGGAGCGCTGTTTTTTGTCAGCGATAGTTTCTACTCTCTGGTTCGGATAATGTAGGTAAGTGAAAAAGGGTTAAAATTTTAAAGGGTGAGGCTATTAAGTTAAAGTAATGTGTACACTGTACAAGGTTAAAAGAAGTGGTATTGTGATATCTAATCACTATCATGCCTCATGTTTAAATCTACTCCAATTATTATAAAATTAACGTTTATCACCCTTTCGTTATTTCGATAAAGACGTGTTTATAAACTCCGTTATTTCACGATAAATACTAGGCAATGTAATCTATTTACCATTAATATTTAAAAAATATATTTTAAATTGCAGTAATTTCAACAATATTTCACAATAACTGTCGTTATCTTGACGTTATTTTTGTAATGCTTTAAAAAATGGGGTATAAATATGTTTTGATGATTTTAAAGATTATACATGGTTACCTAATATATTAAAATTTAGAATTATTGATCATATCATATCATAATCCTTTTCTTGTACATGTTGTCTTATTACACGACTGCCCAAAAAGGAGTGTAATGTTCATTCAGGGTTCATGTATGTATGTAAGTATGTGAGTTTCTTTGTCCCACCATAACTTTTAAATGCCTGAATTAATTTGGATGTATAGAAAGCGAAAGGTCACTCATTTACTCGCTGACTAAACAGATAAATAAAATTGACATTGCTGCTGGAGGAGCTCTTATATTAGAAGGTGTTCCACACAACGACACAACGGTCCCCCGACAGCAATGTCAATTTTATTTATCTGTATAGTCAGCGAGTAAATGAGTGACCAGTGACCTTCGCATTGTATGCAACTTTTTTTTTACTTTTTAGTTCGTATTTTGGGGGGCAGTTGCATTTTTTTATTATTTTTCTTCCATACTTCTTTATTAGTAGTCGTCATGTCGGTAGTCATACACTTTGCTAAATAATATTTTCAACTTTGTCTCTGTTAACTATATATTACAGAAATAGGAGCAGATCAATGCTGCTAGTCGACAGAAATATGTAGTATATTGCCCATTACTCAATCTCAAGGAAGCCATATAATTAATAATGTATACAAAATATTGTAAGTCATAAGTCATTTATTTCATAACAAAATAAATTGTGTTGAAAATATTACAGAACATAAAATAAAGAAAATAATAACAATTAAAAAAATAATTGTAAAACATTTTAAAAGAGTAACGGTGGAGCCTCTTGCCCATTCTTCTCCAAAACTACCTTTTGGAAGGGTCGACTAGAATCAATTCGATTTTATGTAAATTTTGACGTTCAAAAGTGCGTTTTATGTGCCAAATTGAAATTAATTATTTGACTTTGACTTCGCCTTGAGTGTCACAGGATCTCTTATAAATAGGGATTTAAAATCATTTTAATTACATAACATAACTTCACGCTCATAATCCACGAAAAGTTAAGCAGTGGTGTACTTACCTATGGTAGCACCCATATTTCGCCAGTTATGTTTAACTCCCATGTAAAACGGGGCGAGGCTCCATTCAATAGAGGCTCTTGCCATAAACCAGAGACAAATCCAGACTCCGAGCTGCTACTGAGTGATTCCTGACGGAAAAACCCGATAATTCTTTGCCAGTCACTAACCACACGAAAAAGAAGAAGTCTTTGCCCTATCTGGGAATCGAACCCAGGACCTCATGATCAGTATTAGCTCTTTCGACCGCTAGACCAACGAGGTAGTCTTTTTAATTAACTAATCATAATAAAATTATCCTTTTCCTTCAAATCCTCTCAACGAGCGGTACTCACAAAGGCGTCTTAGTTCGTTTGCATATTGCATTAAAGGCTCCGTGCACGAAAAAATCACTTTTTCGTCAATAACTTATGTACTAATTGTAAGAAAGCTTGAAATAATTGAAACATTAAGTCTATGTAACTATAAAAGTACAGTTTTTGTGGTGCTAAACCATTCGTGTCAGTCACAGCACCTGTTAATAGTTGCATCACTTTTGCGTTCTCAAAAATATGGTTTGTTTCGCCTTTGATTTAGTTAATGAAGATATTGTATAATCATAAAAGAAAATTTTGATTTAATTTCAAGGATCGCTAAAGACTAATGTGTGATTTTTAAATTTCTTGATATGATTTGCCAAATAATATAAAAAACATTACTGACAGGGTTTAAAAAAATGTTTTTTTCAACATTACTTTTATGCTATATTTTGTATCGAAGTTAATATAACGATATTGATGATATTTTTTAATGTTCAAAATCAAAAGTAAAAAACTGATCAAATGCGTCATTTTTCGGAAAACATGTTGCGAATATTTGTGATTTTCCATAATTACTCAACTTATTTGAAAAATCCCTTTCAGCCACATGCAAAACGAGGAGCTCGACTTTTCAAATCACAAATAGTTTTGTTAAAATTCTTTTTCCCTTTCTCACAACTAATGAACAAAATTGATCAAAATCAGTCGATTTCATGCACGGCCTCTTAATGTTTTAATAGTAAAGGCATAAAGATAACTGGTAAACCAGAGTATAACTCAATTCAGTTTTATAACTTACCCTTGAAGATAACGAATGATCCTTTCATTAGGGTTCCGTGACGTAGGTAATGTGGATACACGAAAATAAATTAGCTAGAGACTACTAAAAAATAAATAAACCAAAATGATTGTTAGTAGCTAAGTAATAACAGCCGCACGGGTCAATCCGTCAGGTTAAGCTACGCTTGCCCCAATTGGTCCGTAGATGGGTGAACATCGATACATACCTAGACTCCACTGTGCCTTGGAAAGCACGTTAAGCCGTTGGTCCTGGCTGTTATTCGCGGATCTTTGACAGACGTTACGGGTCGTCAGAAGCCCGAAAGTCTGACAACCAGTCTTACCAAGGGGTATCGATTTACCCAGTTAGTTCAGATAGGTAGTCGCTCCATGTAAAATACTGGTATTCAGCTGCGTCCGGTTAGACTGGAAGCCGATCCAAACATCGTTGGGAAAAGTCTAGGCAGAGATTGGGCTAGTCTCTAATCGTTGTTTTCTTAGACATACATAAATAAACTAACACATTACCATAGAAACGGCAGGAACTACAGAACGTTACCTGCTTCGACCCTTACATACTCCGTTTGCTTCGTTTCCGTTCCTATGTCTGTACCCTGAGTGTGAGTTGGTTACCGTATCACGAAATACGTGACGATCAAGTTAATCGAGCAAACTAATGAGCGATGATATTTAAAAATGGTTCGAGTGTGAGTTACACAAATTAGTAACGATGGTTCACTCCGCAAAATCATTTAAATAAAAAGCGACCCTTGCTACGTCACAATAAAGTACTATTCAGGTCGCACAGCGCTAATTACCTTACCTACAGTTATTACCTAGAAGTTGCCACTCTTTTTATCGCGTAACTCTTTTATCTTCTGACTACGCTACGCCCACTGAATTCGACAAGTCGAGCCCACGGCGTACCTCTCGTAGTTTTATACCTAAAATGCGGTAGGAACCATCTGTATTCATCTGTTTGTTGAAGTATGTCATACGAACAACTGCTCGCAAGCCAGTTACGTGCACCTGACCTTTCTAAAGAGCATCACCAATAAGGTAATTATTATGTCCTTCTAGGGCGTCCTCTACCGGCGTTTCTCTCAAAAAGTTATACAAATTCCAAAAAGATGAATGATAAAATAACATCGATTTACTTGTTCCAAAGTTATGCTCAAACATCCTTATCCATGTCATGAATAGGCGAACAGAATTTAAACATGCACATGGTTTAAAAATATGATATGTAGTCATATTACTACGCATTTCAAAACGGCAAGGACCAATTTAAATTGCATGTTCATACATCTATGATTTCTAAAGGACCAGGTCCTCTAAAAACGTCTTACTGGTCATCCTTTTTAACGTTTTCTATACGGAATGCAATATCCTGAATAACTTGTACTTCACCGGTTTTTTATTCATATTCATCAGAATTTACCGTTAAATTTATAAAAATTGCATATCTTTCCATTTTCCTTGATGCTTCTTACCCAAAATATCTTGTCCCCTAAACGTCCCAATTTAAGGAAAAAACAATTTACGAATGTACACAAGTTACTACAAAACAACTATAATTTAGGACGCCATCAGGAAAATGGGGCAACTCGCATTTCACCCATTTTCCCTTCCAAGAAAACATTTTCTAAAGGGAAAAAAAGAAATCTAGTTGACTACATATCTTTATTTGGACACGCCGATAAAAAAATAATGTCCGACATTAAGGGGAGGACTTAATTTAAATATTTCTGACGCATACACCCCTCTCACTTACTCTAGAACGTTTTGCTATACATCTATCTCTTTCTCTCAGTCGGCGATAAGTCACGAAACCGTCGTTGGGTAAATGCCTTTTTAAGTGAACCCTACAAAGTTAAAGAGAGATTTTTTGTAACAAAATGTTACGTTAGGTTATTATGGCGTTGCTCCGTTACCCCGATGATTACTTTATGTTAATAGTAACGTTTTATGTTAGTTTTAACTGCTGTACGTTTGTTCGTGGTGTTATTGTTTTTTTTTTCAAGTTTATGTGACTCTCACGCTTTTTTGAGGTTGTATTTAGGCGCCACTTTTACTGCAGAGTTTTGTGTTTCATTAATTAGAACGGTGAAAATATTTGCATATTAATGTTTCTTAATTTTTTTGGGGAATGGAAACTATTGTTATCGTTTCAGAAAACTCAGGTGCGCAGTACTCGCAACCGGCGTGCGTGTATGACCAGATGTATGAACGTGAACGAACCAAAAGGAGTATGTAAGGATCGTAGCAGATGGCGCTCTGTAGTTTCTGTCTACCCCTATGGGGAGAAGGCGTCAGGTAATGTATGTATGAAAGCATTTTTATTACATAGATAAAATAATGATACATGCCTGTGATTAGAGCACTGCAGTACAAGACCAGTACACAGTACAGTACAGTACCGTCATCTTGTGCAGAAAAGGAACCGCCAAGAAGGACCAAAAATTTTACGTTGATTGAGCAGCTATTTGCTGAAAATCTGCCTTACACGTGCAGTGGACAATTGTGGTGATACTGTCCAATGCAATGTTCCTTCTCCACATTAACTTATGAGAAGAAGCATTTACTCTCCAGTGGCACAACATTGACTGTACTAATTATTATCTTTTATGTACTTATACGTTTCAATCTGCCTAGCCTTTTCCCACCTATATTGGGATAGGCTCCCAGTCTAACCGGATGCAGGTGAATACCAGTATTTTACATGAAGCAACTGCCTATCTGACCTCCATAACCCTGTTATTGGGTAACACGATACCCCTTGGTAAGACTTTTTGGATTCTGACAACCCGTAACGACTGGCAAAAATCTACGAATGCCAGCCGGGACGGAGCTTAACGTGCTTTCCGAGACAGGGAGGGGTCTTGGAAAGCAGATTAAGTACGTAATGGCAGTTCCCATCCACGAACCGACCTCGGAAGGATAAACTTAGCGTTCTATCGACCCGAACGGCTGATATCAATTAGCCACGAGGCCCTAGTACATACAGTAGTTATATATAACATATCCCGCTTACGTGAGGGATGCATTGCGGACAAAGTGGCGTTAAGCGAAATTCGCGTATAACGGGGTAGGGTGAAATATCAAGCCAAATACCTAAATAATTAAATTGCTTTTATTGCAAAAATTAAACAGAATCAACCTATTAATTGTTACAGAAAATTTTTACTTATTATCCTTAGAATTACATGAGAAATAGTTACTTATCTAATGTTTTTTGAGAAGTATTTTGTTTACGTTCTTGCAAACAACACTGATTTGTTTTGATTATACATATACACCAAACACTTATAATGCGATTAATATCACTGTCTGATAATGGACCAATCAATGCAATTATTATTATTATTTTCTTTCTTTGGACATCAATTAATTCAGTGACAAATGTTTTTACAAAAATTTATTTAATATGACGTTAATGATGCAATAATTATGACAAATACCAATTGATATTTATACTTACATTATTTTCTCTAAGGGTTATTATGTTACTTGAATGATTTTATTTTGTTTTTCTTTTGACATGTAATTGTAAATTTTAAAGATTGTACACCCCATGGGTATGTTACAGTGATACTTTGTTATAATACTAATTTTAAGAGCTGAATTTCCACCTGTGACAAACAATAAATAAATAAATCTTGAATCTTGAATCTTGAATGCATCCGCGTACATCGAGACATTTTAGCGCGTAATTTGAAATTCGCGTAATATCGAAACCGCGCCTAACGGGGTCGCGTGAAGGGGCTGTTACTTTATACGTTTCTACTCTTGCCCGTGACATATTATTGTCTACGTCACTTACTATTTCATATAATTTGTCTTCAAGTCACACAATGTCTTCCGTAACATATTCCGTAACTGTTTGTATGAAATGTTTCCTTTTATGTGAGATATTGTGTTGTTTTTGCAGAAAGAGTAACAGACTGTAATTGGATGTTATATCATTATATATGATTTGCTCGGATTTTTTCTTGAAAACGTTTTCTATACCAGTAATGTAAGGAAAATTAAAGATAAAATTTGTCGTGATGGCCCAGTGGGTAAGGCCTTCCATGTACGAGGTTGTGGGTTCAAAATCTGGGCAAGTACCAATCTGACTTTTTCAATTCATATGTGCTTTCTGAGTTTATCATTATATCATTATTACATTTATTATATACCATTCTTCTCCATACGAGAACTACCTTTAGGAAGGGCGACTAGAATCAATTCTATTTTGTGTAAAATTGACGTTCAAAAGTGCCTCTTATGTGCCTAATTGAAATAAATTGTTTGACTTTGACTTTTGACTTTATCTTGGACATTACTGGAATTGGCAAACTTCGTGAGGAAATCTAGACTTACAGTTTATATAAATGTCTGAAATCGCCAACCCGTCTTGACAAGTGTGGTGATCAATGCTCGTGCCTTCTCTCTCTCTCTTGTCTTCTGTGATATCTAGGACTCCTTTGCGACATTACATCATATTTTTTATTTAACCTTGGTCTAAACAAATGCTTAAGGCACACACATACATAAGATTTTTTTTATATATACGTTCTCAAACTAAAACTTCTTCACGATTAAAATATCGTGAGCACTTATAAGAGGTTTGTGTGTCACTTATGGCAAGTGAATATAGGGCTAAGCGTATGCTGAGACACAGGCCCACGCAGCGCAGGGCAGAGCAGCGTACGCTGCAGCGCAGGACGTGTGACGCAGACATGTGACTGTTCTGCTCTGCGTCTCGTCGTAGAGTCAGCACAGATTTGTGTGCGACGCGTGTAGGTCGTCACTCGTTTTTTTGCTGAGATGCAGGTAACGCCGGCATAGCTGTCTATTATTTGTATTAGCTAGGACGCAAATGTCTGTGTAGCTGCGTGGCAGCATGTTTGAGTGCTTGAGTTTCTTACCGGTTTTTGTCCATAGGAAACGGCCGATTGGAACCGTGCAACTTTTGACGTTTCATGAGTGCCCATGTAATGTGGAATAAAAAAATTGAAAATTAATAAGAGTATCTAGTCAATTCATGAATTTTATTTTTATACAAGTGATACATAGTTAACTTGTTTTATAATTATAACAAGTCAAAGAAAACTCATTAATAAAACTCAAACTGTGACCGCCATCCTCTATTGTGTACAGAAGCCAACCATTAGCCATAATAAACTAAGTCACTTAAGAACCACTTTTATTCACAACACATAATGATTAAATACACGACATTGAACAACTTTTTGAACATAAATTATAAACTTTTTCGTTCAAAACGGTGTACAAAAAAAAAGTTTTTTTATCAGCCTACATGTGGGGGCGGCTTGATTTATTTCTACAATTTTTTGTCGATTAATTCGAAATAAGGACTATCTCCTTTTCGTTAACAGTTAATTGGGACATAGATTGACTAATGTATTTTTAACAAACGTGTCTTTTCTTGTTTGTCGTTTGTTTTTGAAGATTTTAATTTTGGAATGTCGTGGGTTGTGTGTAGCTGTCTGTTGTTTGTATTGATTGTATCTCTGGCATGTGGCTTAATAGCTGCAAGGGTCGATCGAAAGTTCAGCAACGCGTGCTGGGGTCGGTTCGTGGATGGGTGATCATACATTACCTATCGAGAACCCTCCATGCCTCGGAAAGTACGTCAAGCCGTTGGTCCCGGCTGTCGTTTGTAGATCGTCGACAGTCGTTACGGGTCGCCAGAAGCCCGAAAGTCTGACAACCAGTCTTACCAAGGGGTATCTTGTTACCCAGTAACTGGGTTGTGGAGGTCAGATAGGCAGTCGCTCTTTGTAAAATACTGGTATTCAGCTGCATCTGATTAGACTAGAAGCCGACCTCGACATAGTTGGGAAAAGGCTAGGCAGACTTGCCTCAAAAACGGTGAAGGAAAACATCGTGAGGAAACCTGATGCCTGAGAGATATTTTTCGACGGCATGTGAAGCCAAGTCAGAGGCCCATGGGCGGCATAAAAACTCTAACGCTAGGTTAGTCACTAACCACAAGAAAAAAAAAAAAGAACTGTGCTAAGTATACCTATTTTGTTCACGCTGGAGCACAGACCTTAATAGTAAACGGATACAAAGATAAATGCATAACAGGATTGTTTTAAATGTAAAATATTGTCGGCCATGTTTTTTAAGTTATGTGTCAATATTATATGAGCTTATCGCTCTTAAATCCAGAGTAAGAACTTCGTAATAGGTCATTCACCATTTTATTTGTTTGTCAGACACGTGCAGGCCTTTTTTCTAAGACTGATACTCTCTGTGTGTTTTTATTAAATAACTATCTTTTACGCGCCATGCGCAAGCGGCGCGCGTCCTTGGTGCGCAGGGTGCGGGCTTGCTCCAACACTGTCCTGGCGATGATTGCACAAAATTCAAAATATTTTATTTCAAACCTACATGGGCACTTATGAAACGTCAGAAGCTAGGTGCATGGTTCCAATTGGTCGTTTCCTATGGAGAAGAGCCGGCAAGAAATTCCACGGTTACTCTTTTACAAATAATTGGCTTCTACAATAGATATGGGAGGACAGTGTAGGCCTGTCAACAAGTACTAGGCTAAGCGTATGCTGAGACGCAGGTGATGCAGCACAGCACAGTACAGATTTTGCAGGGTAGGACAGGCGAGGCAGACATAGGCCGCGAGCGCGCATGCTGCGACGCAGCTACACAGACACATTTCGCGTCCCAGCTAGTATAAATAATAGACTTTATATAACTAATAGACAGAATAGAAAGATAAATAAATTAATAAAAATAAAAACCTGAAATGTCGTGATGGCCCAGTGGTTAAGGCCTCGCTTCTCATGCACGAGGTTGTGGGTTCAATCTGGGCAAGTACCAATGTGACTTTTTCAAATTATAATTATGTACTTTCTGAGTTTATCTTGGACATTACTGACATCGGTGAAGGAAAACACCGTGAGGAAACCTGGACTTATATTTATAAGTCAGAAAAAACCAACCCGTCTCGAGCAAGCGTGGTGATCAATGCTTGTGCCTTCTCTGTATGAGAAGAGGCCTTTGCCCTGCAGTGGGATGATAATAGGCTGGTATTATATTAGTATAAAAACCTATTTGATGATGATGTAGATAGATAAACAAATAAAATTCAGTTTGAACTATACCTACATACATTATTTATTTAAAATTATGCAATAGTACAAAATGTATTTACAAAATAGTTTGCTCTTATTATGTTACTCCTACACTAGACATTATTATTTTGTTGTTATTATTAAATGTCACAGTTATTAACATTTTTTATTGTAATTTTTTTTTACATTATAGAATTTTGTTACAAAAATTCCTATGATGAAGTAATTTTTACTAACTTTTTTGGTCTTATGTTACGCGTTTGGAAAAGCAGGTAAGTCAAACGTTACAAAAAACTTAAGACTGAAACCGACGTTTCCTCTTAATAAATTCACAAATACTTAAAACAAGAATCAGTTTGTACAGAGGAATATTTTCACTAACTAAATAAATTATGAATTAGGTTAATTCATTAAGGTATTCTTTGAGGGCAGCACTTTGGGAACGGTTGACTGAGGTTCCCGTATCGGAAGTAACCGGGGATCGAGTAATCAGCATCACACCTGAAAATAATTAAAAACTTGAATTAAATTACATTAAATGAGTTTCTTAAGGGTAAAGCGCCAGGGTAGCAAGCGAAAGTATATTGATTTAAATACGACTGCAACAATACAATATTGTAATCATTAAAATCATCGATACAACTCTTAGTTAAAATTACCCTATTAAATGAATATTTTATTAAATCATGACTTTTGAGGATTGTAGGTGGAGTTTCGTCTACATAGGTAACGACCTATTGGAACCGTGCACCTAGCTTCTGACGTTTCATAAGTGCCCATGTAGGTATATCAATCTGCCTAGCCTTTTCCCAACGATGTTGGGGTCGGCTTCCAGTCTAACCGGATGCAGCTGTATAACATATTTTACATCGAGCGACTGCCTATCTGACCAGAACCTATCTAACAGAATGTCAGATAGGCAGTCCCTGCATGTAAAAAAAAAAAAAAAAAAAAACTGTTATATAGCTGTTATTTGGACTGGAAGCAGACTTCAACATATTTGAGAAAAGGCTAGGCAGGTAGATAATTAATATAAACGTCAAAACAAGGAAATAAAAGCTGCTACGTTCTGACACTATCGGGTAAACGGCTCAATATTTGGCATACTACCAACTATGCCCCCAGTGACAATAAAAAGTTACAACATTGCAGCGAATTCAATTTAACTTAATTTAATGAGTTTCGTGTAATTTAAAATACGGACTTATAACAGTTTTTTGGTGTGCGCTGCCAAAAATAATCAGAATTCGAGGAACAGAAAAGGTAATTTTGAAGCATGTCAGTGAGCGCTCATTTATTTATATTTTTGTGTTCGTAACAAATAAATTGAGGGGTTTTCAGTTATAATCAGATATTAGTTATATTTAATTAATTTGTCTTTATACAATTATTACACAACGAACTATTTACAGTAGATACTAAATTAAATGACTATTTATACAGTGTATCCCTAGATAAAGTCCACAAACCAAAATTGGTGAAACTAGAACATCGACAAAAATATTGGATAAAAATCTTTGAAAAAAATAAATACTTATAATTAAACAATCAAACAAAAATTTCAAAATTACTGCAAAGAAACGTGTTTTTTCGTTAAAGGGTTTCTTTGTATTGACCATGAAACATCAATTATCAGCCATCATTATTATTTTTATTTTAACGAAATTGACTCAAAACTTATCATGTTTCCAATAATGAGGAATTTAATAGGCAGTAAAAAAAAAAAAAACTATAATCATTTTTACGATTTTTTAATGATATTTTTCCATTTTTTTGTCTATGAATAATGGTCTAGTTACATCCATTTTCGTTTGCGCACTTTATCGAGGGACACTGTTTACAAATTAATACAAAAACAAAAGGAAACTTAAGGTTTACCTTTAATAACCTACCAGCACTCTAATTATGTAACACTAACACACGATCAATCATATTGAAGGATATCACTAATCCATTGCTTCATATGTTCGAAAATTTTGTCTGCTCAAGAGTGTAAATAACGCAATGAATGTTGTTAAACTAATAGGCATAACGGACAGTCCTCTTTGCAGGGCGTTGATGGAGGCTGAGGAAACCGTCACGCACGTGCTTTTTGAATGCACAGGCGTCAAACAGATTAGAACAGAAACCCACCCAGATCTATCACAGATCTTCTGAACAGACCAGGAGTTTTAATTAACTTCTGGGGGGAGGTGGGCTGGTTGCAATAAACACCAAACAGCCGCCAAGGCCCACGCACGATGGTCCACCTGACGGACTAAGTGCGGAAACCAAACCCTATAACATAGAACATGTATGTCAACATTTATGTGAAACTTTTATGTCTACCTGTGGATAGCGTTGTGGGTTATATTATTATTAAAATTGTATTAGTTAAATTCGTTATAAGTTCTTATAATGTAACTGTTTGCTATTCCTTTCAATAAAAAATAAAATTTTGTTGAACTGTCAAAATGAAACAGATTGTGATTGATCGTGTGTTACGCAATTAGGTTGCAGGTGCCAAATTACATTAAAATGAGAGTAGGTACCATAACCAACACCGGCTTCAACTTAATGTGTGCTTTTAAAGTCTCTAATGTGACGATATTATCGTAGACGTCCACGTTGACGTCCCGGTATCACGATAACACAGGGATGTAAAATGTACGGAAATATATAGACGCTTTAAAATTTCCCTCCACGATAACGATAAAACGTGCACGTATTTCCATACATTTTATGGACGTGGACGTCCACAATCATATCGTCTCGTTAGAAATTATGGTATAAATAGGTAGCTATTAAACGAAATTGAAAAAATAAAGTGATATCTATTTATATAGTTATACAATAAATATTGTAAATAAATGTGTCAGATTTATTTACAATATTTAACTACAATATTTATCTATTAACTTTTGAGATACAAATAATAAGTTATAAGATACTAAGGTACAGAAAAAAAATCTTTTGATTCGGTTCCTAAAATATGCCCAAGTGTATTATTTGAATATTTTTTAAATACGCTCAAGCTAATCTATTTTAAACTTACTAACTGCTGGTCCTTTTACCCTTTTGCCACAAATCATATTTTTTATAAATCAATGCTTTTCTTTTTTAATACGCTCTTGTTTTTAAATCTATGAGAAGTATGTGACAATAAAAATAAAAACATCTTTTTACCCGTCATAGATAAAATATACCTCCATGAAAGGGTTGTTCTAACAAGGGACGAATTCCTATGACTGTTTTTTTGCCTAATTTGTCAAGTTTTTTGAAGCAAGGTGTTAGTTTGGTCCTCTGTTATTTGAAGAAGGCTAAAAGTAAATAATAAGGGAACGACTTTTTTAGTTGTTTTTAGAATTTATTAATGAGATAAATCTGTGTGGGCAAAGAAGTGTTTAGTTTAAAGCTCATCACACACGTAGTTATAATATATAAATCATAGCTGATTAAGATATATTTTTCCATAGTAATCTTCGAGCGACCTAAGACTATTATATATTATAAGGAATGACTAGGAGAGGGGTAGTGGGGATCAGGCCAGTGGGACGCCAAGCACTATAAAAGGCGGCGCTTCACCGCGCTCGCCCCTTTTTCTGCTTGGAGTCGCCGCCGGAGTAAGATCGTTCCATTTATTAGTTCTTATGTACTTGTGTATTTGCAGGGTGTGTCACTTTTCTTTGTTTAATTTTTGTAAAATTGAAATTATAACCGATTTGTGTTAATTTGTGTGTTTTTTTTATCTTTCTCGTCTCAAAGTCTCCAATATCAGAAGTGGGATACAATCCGGGTGATTTTATCCTTCGGCTGTTCTGTTTTCTTGGTTATTTTGGGACGACAGGGATAGAAAAAAAATAGTAAGGTAGTTTACGATGTCGGACCGCGAACGCCATTGTAGTCGAAACAAATCTCGTGACCGTGATCGCGATCGTAGTCGACGTAGAAGTTATCGCGATCGTACACCAGAAGGTAGGTTAAGGCGCGAGATGGAGGCAATGTTGGCTCGCCTGCATCAATTAGAGGAACAATCCAATAATACACGGGTAACGACAACGCCCGTGCGCGCTGCACCGCCGCCGCCATCTCGGCGCCAACCGGTTGCATCGACGAGTCGCGTTAGGGTGACGTCACCGTTTCCTGAGCGCTGCGTGTCGCGTTCGTGCAATAATGATAATCCCGGAATACCGTCGGTTCCGATACCGTCTGTTACACCAAATAACACGCGTGCGAGTAGGACAGGTGACGGTCCCGAAAGCATATCTAGTGAAGTAAACGCGCCACCACCTTCGGTGACAGAACAAATTGTTGATGCTATTCGTTCGATAAACACGGTAGTTAGATCAAATCATTTTTACATCTCGAACTTTGATCCTAGTTTGCACAACATCGATGATTGGTGCGCGGAGGTCGATCGTGCCAGATCTTTAAATGATTGGACTGATCATGAGTGTCTTGCACGAATCGGAAACTGTTTGAAGGGAGATGCCCGAACTTGGATGAATGAGTGGGTGACGAACGATCGAAGTTGGAGTAATTTTAAGAAGGAGTTTAAGCCGTTATGTCCAAAAACACCTGACGTTGCGAATATTTTATTTGATGTCATGAGTACTAACTCGGATAGCTATCCAACGTACGCCGATTACGCTCGTCGCTCACTACTTCGTTTACGTATAGTGGGAGGGCTCAGTGACGAATTGATATCTGCGATTGTTATCCGTGGTATTACCGATCCACAAATACGGGCATCAGCTACCAATGCTAAATTGCAACCTAATGACTTAGTACAGTTTTTCTCTATATACGTGAAGTCTAGTACGTCTAAGAGTGTTGCCCGTATGTCTCAGGGTTTTTCCACTAGTCAACACAGACAAAGCACACATCCGAACATGTATTCTCGAAAACGTCGGTTTGAATCCGGAAAGTGTTTTGTTTGTGGGCAGCCGGGACACAAGCAAACCGACTGCAATAAAAGAATTAAGGTAGATCAAAATAATTCTTCATCTGTGTCCGACGCTGACAAGCCGAAACCTGCTTTTGTCCCGACTAAACCCGTACAGTGTACCTTCTGTAAGAAAATGGGGCATTCGATTGAAACTTGTTTTGCCAAGTCGAAATCTGACTCGCGAAATAACAAAAAAAATGTTAACTTTTGCCGCGAAAACAAGACTACCCGCAACAATGATATTATTGTGGCTGTTATACAGGGGATACCGGTTGATGTTTTAATTGACAGTGGGTCAACGATATCTTTAATTTCGTCTTCTTTACTGAAGCATTTTAATTGTTCTCATAAACCGGCATTCCGTGTATTGAAGGGATTGGGGAGTCAAGAACTTGAAAGCACTTCATATGTGACTTTGCCTATTGAGTTTGATGGTGTCACCCTAGAGGTTGACTTGTTTGTGGTGGCTTCCGAGTTCATGAACACCCCAATTATCGTGGGTACAGATGTTCTTAATAGAGAGGGCGTCCGATACGTCCGCACGCGAGATTCTCAAACTATAACGAGAGAGGAAACAGTGTTGACTGTTCAGTCTGATTTGTCTGTCCCTATTAATACCACTCTGGCTGATGACCAACTGCAACAGTTGATGGCAATCATTAATGATTTCTCGCAATATTTTATTTCCGGTACGGCGACTAGCACCGTGAATACGGGGAGCATGAAAATCAAACTGAACAGTGAAGTTCCGATAAACTATCGACCCTACCGTCTTTCGCTTAATGAGACACTGCGCGTCCGCGAAATAATTAAGGACTTGCTGGGAAAGGAAATCATTCAGGAATCTGAGTCTGATTACGCGAGTCCCATCCTTCTTGTCATGAAAAAGGATGGGGCGGATCGGATGTGCGTGGACTTCCGAAAATTAAATGAGGTTACTGTGAAAGATCGATTCCCTTTGCCACGCATTGATGACCATATTGACCGGTTAGGACAGAATAAATATTTTACGAGCCTGGACATGGCAACAGGGTTTCACCAGATTCCCATGGACAAAGATTCGGTTCCGCTGACAGGCTTTGTCACACCTGAGGGCCACTATGAATACCTCAAGATGCCCTACGGTCTGGCAAATGCCCCGGTCGTATACCAGCGAATAATTGGGAAAACCCTCCGTAAGTTGATCGAGTCTGGTGATATCCTGGTGTACATAGATGACATTCTGATTTTGAGCAAGACTGTCGATCAGGGATTTCTTCTTTTGCGAGACGTGCTTAAGACTTTGACTGATGCGGGATTTTCCGTAAATCTAAAGAAGTGCTCATTCCTTTCGACCGAAGTTGAGTATTTAGGTCGCAGCATCAGTGAAGGTCAGGTGCGGCCGAGTCATGATAAGGTTAAGGCCTTGAAAGATTCCCCTGAACCGAAGACGGTAAAACAGGTCCGTCAATTCATGGGCTTGGCTAGCTACTTTCGTCGGTATGTACCTAGCTTTGCTCAAAAGACTGCGTGCATTGCGGCTTTGACGCGCAATGGTGTTGAATTCAAATGGGGACCGGAACAACAGGCTGCGCGAGGAGAGATAATAGATTGCTTAACCAGTGAACCAGTGCTTGCGATCTATGATCCCTCTTTGCCGATCGAGGTCCACACGGACGCCAGCTCCATTGGCTATGGGGCTGTTCTAATGCAGGTACATAAGACCGGTCACAAGCGAGTGGTGGCTTACTATAGTAAGTTAACACAAGGGTCGGAAGCCAAATACCACTCGTATGAACTTGAGACCCTCGCGGTAGTAAAGGCCCTGCAACACTTTAGACATTACCTTGTGGGTGTACCTTTCACCGTGGTCACGGACTGCAACGCAATGAAGCTCACTCAGAGCAAAAAAGACTTACTTCCTCGCGTGGCCCGATGGTGGGTATACCTACAAGATTTCGATTTTCGTCTTGAATACCGTAAGGGCACACTCATGTCACATGCTGACTATCTGAGTCGAAACCCTGTCAATGTGTGCACGGTTCAAAAGCCTCAGAACTGGGCACAGATTGCACAGGCGGCCGACGAGGAGACGAGGGACCTCATACAAAAACTGACTGACGGACGACTGGACGCGACACGTTACGTTGTCAAGAATGACCTTCTCTACGTAAAATATTCTCCTACTGGGGAATCTTCCCGTCTCCTTTGCTTCATTCCGAAAGGACACCGACTCAGTCTACTTCGTGTGTTCCACGATGAACATGATCATCTGGGGGTAGATAAAACAGCAGATTTGATCTTAAAACATTTTTGGTTCCCGGGGTTAAGGGCCTTTGTACAAAAATATATCACCCACTGCATAGTGTGCCTCTCCCATAAGAAGGTGCCTCGTGCACAGCTTCAGCCCATTCATTCCTGGGAAAAACCTGATCTACCCTTTGAGACCATCCACATGGATGTCTTGGGTCCTCTCCCACAGGCTGATGGTTATCGTTGCATCCTCATCGTTATAGATGCGTTCTCAAAGTATTGTTTGCTCTATCCTATGTACCGACAGGATGTAACTGAATTAAAACGCTATTTCTTTGTTTGGAACTCCCAAATTGATTGTCGCCGATAAAGGCCGTATGTTTCAAAGTACTGACTTCATTGAGTGGGTTAAGTCCATGGGTTGTGACGTCCACCTGATCACTCCTGAGATGCATCAGTCCAACGGACAAGCTGAACGATACTGCCGGACGGTGCTGAACATGGTCCGCATCGAAACCAATTATAGACAGCAGGAGTGGCCGAGTGTCATGTGGAAACTTCAGCTGGTTCTCAATATTACCAAGCACAGGACCACTCAATGCTCACCTCTTAACTTGTTGGTGGGTATCGATGCGACAACGCCTCTGCTTCGAAGCTTGGTGCGTGATGTAGCCCTGGAAGGCTCCAGTGCTAATAGAGAAGCACTAGTGACAATGAGCCGACAACGAACTTCAGAGCGACTAAGGCTTAACCAGCAACGTCAAGACGCTTATGTGAACCGGGGCAGGAAACCACCTCGTGCCTTTGAACTCGATTCCTTAGTGTTCGTCAGGAAACAGGCCCAGTCGACCGGCAAGCTGGATTCCGGTATGCGTGGCCCATACCGCGTAACGAAGATCCTGCCACAAGGGCGCTACAGCCTGCAACTTCTCGCCGGCTCGTACGGGAAGTCTACTCAGGCTGCTGCGGAGTACATGGTCCCGTGGCGTGGGGAGTGGACTCCTGAAGTGTGTGCTGCTTACTTTGATGGTAAGTTGAGCAGCTTGATTTATTAGTGGACATGTTACGAACTGTCCTACTAATAAGTCTCCAGAAATAGCTAACGTCGTGCTTCCTTTCTGGTTGTGTAATTGTTGGGATCGCTAACGTCGTGCTTCTTCCTAACAATTACGGGCAGATATGCGAACGTTGTGCCTCTATCTTGCCACGACTAGGTTATGCTAACGTCGTGCCTATGACCTATGTCTTGTCCAGGTTATGCTAACGTAGTGCCTATGACCTGTGGTTTGATTTTGCCTATGACTGGGTTACGCTAACGTAGTGCCTATGACCTATGTCTTTAAATTCAATTTGCTTTCGCTATGAACTAATAAAAATAACGCTTCAGGTTGTAAATTGCTCTGTTTTTACCAGGTGCAGACACTGATGACGAGGAGTTCACCCCTGAGGTCGCTGAAGGTCGGTCGTTGGATACCGAGCCGACTCCAAGTACTTCGGCTGGCACCTCAGCCGGTACTTCAGCAGGCACTTCAGCTGGTACTTCAGCTGGCCCGTCAACTGAAGACTTAGGAGCAAGCGCCTCAGTGATGTACGAGGCTGACGAAACGCTAGCCCTTACACCGCCTGAAGCTGAGCCTGGACTTTCCATACCTCTGCTGGATACGGACCTGCTAAGTTAGATGGGAGCCCGAGGACGGACTCCTGTCAGGAGGGGCCGTATAAGGAATGACTAGGAGAGGGGTAGTGGGGATCAGGCCAGTGGGACGCCAAGCACTATAAAAGGCGGCGCTTCACCGCGCTCGCCCCTTTTTCTGCTTGGAGTCGCCGCCGGAGTAAGATCGTTCCATTTATTAGTTCTTATGTACTTGTGTATTTGCAGGGTGTGTCACTTTTCTTTGTTTAATTTTTGTAAAATTGAAATTATAACCGATTTGTGTTAATTTGTGTGTTTTTTTTATCTTTCTCGTCTCAAAGTCTCCAATAATATATTATAGCTACCGTGTGTAACTGTACCGTGTGCTTGCTATAATATAATATAAAGCACAGTATATTAATATATATTATAGCTACGTCTGTGACGGGCTAGACTTAGTTAAATGGTTGTTGCTAACCAAGCGGATTTAGAACAAGCCCTGCCACTAACCAAACCGTGCAGAAAATTTGCCCCCGATGGGAATCGAACCCCGGGACCTCTGGGTCTGAGACAGGTGGTCTTACAACTACACCACGGAGGCGTACAAAAAGCGGTATTACAATCAAATTGTGTAGAAATTATGTAGGTTTTTTAAAATTATTTAAGGCTCATTATTTCAATTTCTTCGGTACTCAACTAACTATTTACACTAGGCACTAAATTAAATGACAAACTATACAAAAACACTTAGGCGTTGTATCTATCTGAAAATAATATCGTTGCATAGAATATGTGTAACATTAATTTTTTAGTTGACTAAAGTTTAAGGACTTGTTGTCACTTTACTTACGTTGTTCTTTCAATATAAACTTCATATAATTCAGGCTTTAGCGGCTCCACATCAGCTGCTTTATCTTCCGATCTCTTGGTCCTTATCATGTGATCCATATTTAACAGCTTTGCCACTCTTTCTAATTTAACTTTCTTTCTTAAAGAAATAGGATTGATGAACAGTCTCTGCTTCTCCTGAATGTGAGCCCTCACTTCTTCTAATATTTGTTGGGGCAACGAGTCTGTCTGCCAGTCGGGCCTACGTCTCTCTATCAGTCTTCGTCTCTCCTCTTGCTTTATATTCATCTCCACTGCCTTTTCTTCCTTCATTGATGCCCTTATTTCTAGATCTTGGAAATTTTCCAAATCTGGATTCATAAGAACAGCGTTGTTTTGTTCTACTCGTCTCTTTATCGTATTTTGATTATTTGTATTGTATTTTTTGCGAGCATCAAAGAGCTTCTCGTGGTAAACATTTTGCGGGTAGGACCAATTGTAATGCTGAATATTAGTGAATGGATACGGCAGGAAAATTGAAGGTTTGACTTCATTTTGGTATTTTCCGGCGTTGTGTAAAAGCTTTATCGTGACAAGTTTGTAAGCTGGGGCTCGAACTGTTACCGGCGCCGGAGCTGCTGCTGCTGTGTTGCAGTGCGGTGCTGGTGCTGGAACTGGTGTCGTTGCTGGTGTCGGCGCCGGTGTTCTTGCATTCGCAGTTAACGGTTTCTTTTGCTCATGTTTGTACGAAGACATTCTTTGAAAATTTGAAATCGGATAGTAATAGGGTAGCTTTCTAAAGTCTTTGTAAGAAAGAGGACCACCGAAAAACGTATCGCTCATTTTCCGCATTACTGGTAACGAAGTTAGTATTGGTGGTAATAACGTACTCATCATTGTTTTCGGACCCACGTTTACTTTACTAGCAGCAGGTGGCATACCAATAGCTATCGCTGGTATCTCTGGATTTATATCGGTTCTTATGACATCGGGCCTCACCAAATCAGCTAACCTTACTTTTCCGCTCGCCAGAGGCTCATACCAATACGAAGCATGATTATGTTTTGCCACTTTATTGTACATGTTAGATTTAATTATTTGTTTGTCTAAAGTTTTAGCGGTACTCACAGCTTCTTGCAGTAGGTTGTCCGTGCTTGTTTTATCAAGTTCTTTATAAATATCTTGTGCTAAATTATATATTTCTAATAAAGCATCGAAGTCACCCTTCTTTACCGTGTGCAGTAAATCTGTCAACCTTTTTATCTCTTTACCTGTTAAGTACCTATCCTTGTCAGATGCATTCTTGTCATCAATGTCATCATCTAGTTTAATTCCTTGGTTTTCCTTTAAAGTATCTTTGTTTATAATAGCAGGTTCAGTTTGATTGTTGGTACTGACGATATTTGTTACGACTTTATCTTTTTTAACGAAGATGTCCTCCTTTTGTATATCAACCATTGTGAGGTTCTCGCCTAATAGTTGGATGGTCGTGATATTAATTTGTCGCTGAGGTGCATACTCAAGTCTTGTTATATTTTTTCTCTTGAGTTTGCAATGGTATTTTCCGCAGAATGAGCTGGCTGTCCATGTGCTGTTTGCAGGGTGCAGCTTACCCGTCTCTGGATCCCGGCAGAAGAAACCTGGAATAAAAAAATAAAATAATAAATAGAGAATATTCAGTGCCTAGTGCCACGCGTCTCACGCATGAGGTTGTAGGTTCAAATCCAGGCAACAACATAACACGACTTTTTCTATTCATATGTACTTTTTGAGTTTATTTTGGACATTACTGACATCGGGGAAGGAAAACATCGTAAATAAACCTGGACCTATAGTTCGTTCCATTATAGAGTCGAACATAGATCGATCAGGCGCAATCAGTAATAAAAAATATATATAAGTCGGAAATCACCAACCCGTCTTGAGCAACCATGGTGATCAATGCTCGTGTCTCTTCTGTTTGAGAAGAAGCCATTGTCCTGCAGTGGGCCTGTTATAAGTTGGTATATTATATTATAGTTCTTATTAAACATTAATAAGCATTGTTTTGGCTCAGACACTAATCCAATAGGATAAGACTGGGGTATATTTTGATTGATTATGGCTGCATTCACTAGATCACTGGCTTTATACAAAAGGGAACCTGACAATAGACGAGGAAACCCGATGAATAAATTTGCTTTTGTTAGATGTAGAGCTACGTAAGATACGTGCATAGTTTGATGTTTTAGTGACTTCATTCCAAGTCTTATTGTTGTTTTTTTAATCAACATTAGGCACTGGTGATCTAATACATGATCAGCAATTATTAAAACATAGCATAACATCACGCATTTATGCTACGGAGGGTTAGGCAGAGCCAACTGTTTAAATTAGAAACGTAATTATTATTAGTCCTCCTTGACGATTTCGATAACGAAATTTATTATTATTTTATTATTTCAATCTAGTGAATAAGTAATTATAATGTAGGACATTGTCGTCACGTAACAATTGTCGTCTTAGCATAATTTAGCTATAAGAACCTTGTATCTTTAGGATTAGATTATTATTATCATTACTGATACTCTGTCAGTTAATTAAAGTAAGTTTTATAAACTCTCCGACTGTCGTTTACTTAATTGGCGTGAGCCGTAATATGACGTGAATTGGAAATATAAGTATGCAGTCTAAATAAATTATTGCATTATTATAGATTACAAAACTAAGTGCGAATTGAGAAAGGAATAGAGTTGCATGTCCAGCAAAAAACTGCGATAGACTGAACATTTGGATAGGTTGCTTTATAGATTTTTTTAACACTGCGTTTCTTGTGACTCTTCAATTACATCATCATCATTTCAGCCAAAATACACTCCACTGCTGGACATAGGCCTCCCCCAAGCACCGCCAATTCAAGCGGTTCTGTGCTTCCCGCATCCAGCGGATTCCTGCGGCCTTCACCAGGTCATCGGATCAATTGCATGAGATTATCAGTTAGCTTACATACAATATGCGCTTTTAACGAGACGTTATTATCGCTGACGTACACGGTATCACGATAATACAGGGAAGTAAATAGTACGGAAATATTTTATGAAGACGCTTTTTTTCATGTACATGATTAATAACGTGTCGTGCAGAATTATAAAAGCGCAAAAGTATGCATGAATTACAATCTATCTTGACAACCAATACATTTATTATAGTTTTTACGATATCAGGTGACTAATTAAACGATTTGAATATTGAATTAAGTTGGCTTATAAAAAGCATGGCATTAGTGTTCAATCAATCAATCAACTCAGCCTAACGTAGTCCACTGCTGAACATGGCGTCTCCCAGGCTACGTCATAACACCCTGTCTCGGAGGACAGGGACCGACCGACCAAAATCTGACTGTGTGTGTTCTGTGACCGACCGATGGTGGTATAACCATCCAACAAGCCAACCTAAATTCTCTAGAGTGACGACGGGTAACAGCGTCATCGTTGCGAAAGGATTGGCCCTGCGGTCAACTCGCATGCCCAGCGTGGTGACAACAGGCATAAAACTCCCAAATAATGATGAGTATGAGGGTTCGAATGCTCTAAACTATCAAGTTGGTGAATATTCGAATTTACAACAAAGTGAGTAGCGACCTATCTCTTTCCCTCATAATTTAAAGGGCTTTCTCACTAATGCGATTATACCACCCAGCTTCCTGACTTGTAAACATAGGTGGAACTTTGACTGATACGTTGCTAAGGCTCAGCCTTGTACGGATACAAGGCTGAGACTTATCCTATACAATCAAGGGAGACAAGTGTCAACTCAGGAGACGTGTACAAAACTTAGTCGGTAACTATGTGACGAGAATATCTTGGACAGGCTTTAGAAGTGAGAAAGACGAGATTATTGGTCCTTAAGTACATTAGGGTATGACTGAAATTAGCTTTAAAACTCTCCTTTGACATTTATGGGGTGTATTATGCCTTTGCTAGTTTTTGGTATTTTATGTAGAGAGTAACAGAAATTAGTAACACTTTTGTGGTTCAAATACTGCATAACATATCGCTGTAAAATAAGAACAAGTGACAGGGATTTGAGCATCGATAAACACTCTACAAGAAATAAATAATCAAGTTGATTTACTCACTAGATAATGTGGTTTTGTTTTTTGATGTGTACTTAGCATTGATTTATGACAGGGTGCCGAGGTGGGAATTTTTGTGATCATGATGCATAAATTCATGAGTGCTGAGATGGGAAGGTGTCGAAATGAGACTAAATCTTATTTCCAGAAAACAAAAGTAGACCACATGTCGATGTCATGTAATGTATGTCATGTAGTAACTACATGTTTAGAGCCATAAATATATAATATGAATATAGAGAAAGTGATTAGTTGCACAATAATTTAATCAGCAACATCTTTGTAAACAGAACAACACATACACAATGCTATTAAATGTAAATATTTTTGATAATACAGTCTATTGTCTGGCAGGTAACGGACTGATGGAGTCAAATGAAATCTGGTGGAGGAAATTATGATTCTAAGTTGTCTATAAAAGATTACTTTTTTTGTAATGAAATGAAATTGTTTATTCTGTAAATAGGATATCGGAATCACTTTTACTCGTCATATTAAAAATAAGCCAGATGAGGTGGGCGTTTCTTATCTGATTACTCCTAGAATAAAGGCCGAAACAAACTCAGATGTCTCTTTTAAAGTCCAGACATAATCTGGGTCAATGAGGACCAAGTACATTAGTATCTAAAATGGTCTTTTGAGGAAAGTACCACGCAGATTGGAGTGGACCTGTCCAGTCAATGCAAGCATTTGTGAGTAATCGTGCAGCTCAACTCAGAACTTAAGGAGCTAAACGACTCGATGAACAATACCAAAGAAAGGACGTAGGAGGTAGGCGGCATAAACTACTCAAACTGCCAGATCATCATTAAAAAAAACTGAGAAAGAAAAACACATGATTCAGTTAGTCCTCACATTCATAATAAATTATTAATATAACTATGGGTGTTATGATAGAGATGGAAGGGATTGAGTTAGAATAGAAAACAGCATTTTTTATTTGTCATTATTATCACACAAATCAGGGTGAAATACTACGTTAGCGTATTCAAATTATTTTATTTCACATTTAAACCAACATGGGCACTTATGAAACGTCAGAAGCTAAATGCACGGTTCCAATTGGTCGTTTCCTGTAGAGAAGAGCCGACAAGAAACTACTCGAATAAAAAAAACAATCGGCTTTATAATTTTTCTAAATTACTGTGTTAATAGATATGGGATTTATCGCCTATTGGTCCTTCAGTACATTCTCTGTTAGAAAGTTCAGAAGCATGAGGAATTAAAATTAGAAATTATAATTACATTTGCTATAAAATAACAAGAGACTGTCACAAGAAAGGATCAAAATATATACTTCACCATCATCATTATCCTGTCCTAATCCCAATTTATTTGTGGTCGGAGCAATATGTCTATTTCTTCCACACTTCTCTATTAGTTGTCATCTCGGTAGTCACCCCCTTTCTAGCCATATCATCTTCCACACAGCCCATCCATCGTTTCTTTGATCTTCCCCTACTCTTATAGCCCTCCTCGTTCATACTCAAAACTTTTTCCACAACATTTTCCTCACTCTTCCCGATCACATGCCCGTACGACAAATTTCCACAATTTTTTTTTGCAAAAATTTTCATTGGATAAAACATCAAACATGACCTTTATCTAACTTCAGAACCAGCCCAGTTGTCATTATATTGTGTGGTACAGTTTATGAATATAACATACAATCAATAGATGGAGCTAACCTAATATGAATTCAACCTTGAGAAAGGTTTTCAATCAGCGAAAAGAATTTAAATATAACTATAGAAAAAAGAAGCTTTAGACATATAATCTTGAAGAGTTACGTGACATGCTTTTATGTATTTTTTATGAGAGCAAATATACTGATGTAAAAAGATAACATCACGGTTATCCCGAGGGGTTAGGCAGAAGTGTACCTATAAGTACATCCACATTTCGTTATGTTAACCCATGGCCCATGGGCGAGCCTATTGCCATCAACCGGGCGCAAATCCAGACTCCGGGCTGCTACTGAGAAATTCCAGATGGAAAATCCTAATAACACTTTTCCCGACCAAATTGGACTCAGGACCTCTGGCTCAACAGTAGCGCTTCCGACCACTAGACCAACGAGGCGGTCTGTAAATCTATATATATAAAAGGAGAAACTCACTGACTAAATGACATATCAACGCAGAGCCGAAACTACTGGGACTAGAAATGTCAAATTTTGCACACAGCTTCCTTTTATAACGTAGGGGAGCACCAATCAGGGGCCAACTTTAAGGGGACGAAAAGGGGGGATTTCGTTTGTACGAGTATGAAAAATCTTATTTCTAAAGTTAATAAACTTGAAACTTGTCACAAAAAGTACTAGGCTTGCATGAATTCAAGATAGTATTTCAATCATTAGACGTTGTGCACAATTTCTGAGCAGTAACCTAACAAAAAGTACTAGGCTTGCATGAATTCACGATAGTATTCAATCATTATGTTATGCTACTAATATAATTTGAATGAGGCAGACAGATAGTTTATAACCTAGATTAACACATAGGATTCTTTTATCCTGATAGTATGTTTCCGTGGGATAATTTCCGACTTACACGCGAGCGAAGCCACGGGAAATAGCTAATGTGTTATTATATATTAGGTCCCCCACCTATGAAATCAGAGTTTTGTATGGAGAATTTTAAAGAAGTTGCATTTTTCATACTAACATTTTCTTAATTTATATATCAACCATGAACACTAATGTTTTAAAACTTTTATGCACTAATGTTTAAAAACTAAGGTAACGTAATTTGCCACTTAGATTAAGTGACAAAAATAAGTTTTGGCTAAGTTAAAACAAATAGTGGTCATTTATGCTAACAAAATGAGGAGTCATTATTAAGGTATTTTTTATGTTTAGAAAACTATAAATACGTATAATTAGGTTTTTTTTACTATTGGTAATTGTCTATGATGGTCATTATTCGATATAATACCAAGCAATTGATGAATATTTTAAATCATAGAAGCGACGAGGTTCTCTATTCGTGAGAAAAAAAACGCCACTTTCATAGGTGGGAACCCAATATTATATGAAAATTCACATGACATCCTTATGATTTTTATTTCCAAGACTTGACTGAGACGAAAATTCTGATTTAGGCTACAAATAAGGCAGGTTGCGAACATTCCCATAGCTGGACAATATTGTTTTTTGTTATTATTTTGTAAGGATATTGTGGTGAGAAAATAAATATATTATTATTTCCTTTATTTCATTTTTACACATATAATTTACATTTTTAAATATTTTTATAAAAACAAAGAGAAAACAAAAACATTTAAAAATATATTATTATTATTATTATCGTCTTTGACATTTCTCGGGACCCTGGGGTCCCGGACCTTTCTGGAAGGCGTACGAGGGGCCGAAGCCAACTCGCAGAGGCCCGTTAGGCGTTTTAATGAAATGAGGCACCAACCGATGATTATCCCTGTGTGCACTATGCAAGTGCACCCAAGGACAACCCCCGGTTGGCGTAGGACTATTGCAGGAAATGGAAACAAAGATATTGGACTATGGGTTATTATTATTATTATTATTCGGTATAAATAACTAGTCTAACCCGAATGTTCGCACATTCTTTAAACGATTCTAAAACGCAGAATATATCGGTGTTGTAGGAATGGACGAAATTCTAACAATGAGTCGATACTTCATAGACGCTATTAACTACGTAATGTTATGACTTAAGTTAGTGATGGCTTAGGTGTTGTTTATGAATGTTTGAAAAGCATGCGAAAAAAGGCAGGCAGTTAGTTCAACAACGATTGGAGTAGACATGTTTTTCATAGCAGTTAGACAGGGTAAGACAATGTAAATTCTAAAAGTATAACACGTAACGTAGATGATGACGAAAGACGGATTATAAATTGAACATTAATGATGTAATTAATATTATTATGTAACAATCAATCTGCCTAGCCTTTTCCCAAATATGTTGCGGTCGGATGCAGCTGAATACCGTATTTTACATGGAGTGACTTACTATCTGACCTCCAGAACCCAGTGACTGGATAATACGATACCCCTTGGTAAAACTGGTCGTTAGGAGCCCGAAAGTCTGACTTTCGGGCTTCTGACGACTCGTAACGACTGTTAAAGATCCACGAATGACAGCCGGGGCCAACGGCTTAACATGCTTTCCGAGGCACGGAGGAGTCTCGGTATGTAATTATACAGTTACCACCTAAGTACACATTATGGCTAAAGCAATAAAGATATTGAGTATTGAGTATGTTAAGATGGTCACCCATCTACAGACCAACCCTGGCAAGCTTAGCTTAACCTGATGAATCGAATCGTGCGGCTGTTATTACTTAGCCACGAGCTCCTCCTGTCATGATTATGTAACAATACAATTTAAATGAGTGTCCATGGAGTTTTTTGCCTGTTCTTCTCTATAGGTAGGTACCTACTACGCTTTGGAATGGGTACTTAGTAGAACTTTATCTACCTGACTGACCGACTTCTTGACAATTATTCAAAAGTACTTGTATATGATTTAATTTGATATATAAATGCTTTGAGTTTGGAGATGGGAGAGAATTGAGATGAAATCAGATGCTGTGATGCAGAATGAAAAGTTATGTGAATTCAAAAACTTTATATTACAAGCTAACTTAAACTTGATGAAGATGTCGACGACGAACATTAAACAACTATAAAACTAATTTTGTTTAAGGACCGATAGGGGTTGAATAGGTTTTTTACATAAAAATGTAATTACATCTTAGCATCAGGATCGTAGTAGCTGGCGTTCTGTAGGTTCTGCCTACCCCCAAAGCAAGAAGGTGCGTGTACGTATGTAATAAGATCTGTCAGGTTTAAATGTATAAGTCAATACATCTCAGCCTAACTCTTTTTGTTTACCAAGAATGTTAGGAACGTAATATTAAAAAGAAAAATTTCAATATAAAGGAAGCCTTCTTGATTCTTCCCCCTCCCCATGAGCGTGGGATCAAAGCTATGTGAAACATTTTGTGTAAATATTATAACCAAACTCGTCCTGATTTCCCTACTGCCTGCACAGACCGGAGAAAATCTCTTGGTAAATATTTCAGAACAGGTTTTTTTTATTGTTCAACAACATCTCTAAGGCTTTTATGCCGAAGGGTTCGTAAGTCGTCTTAATAAAGGGAAGAACCCTTCTGTGGGCTTGACGTAACACAAAGTAAAAGTTTGGCCAACAACTAACGGACCAAAAGTTATTAAAATAATAATACCACAGATACATAACATAACAATACGCCTGTAATCCCAAAGCTTTTGGCAGAGGTGTACCTATCTATAGTAACGCAGGTTATACTAAGTCCCATATGTAACAGGGGTCGAGCCTATTGCCATCAACCACGCTCAAATCCAGACTCCGGGCTGCTACTGAGAAATTCCTGATGGAAAAACCCAATAACACTTAAGGCATATAGCACATATCAATTCGGAAAGGGATCGTTACCGTATCGCCGCGGGTTGCGAGCTTGTCCCGAGGCGAGGCACCTCATGTAAAATACTGATATTTAGCTGAATCCGGTTAGACTGGAAGTAGACCTAGACATATTTGGGAAAAGGCTAGGCAGATCATGACTAAACTGGGCTCTCTACGATACTTTCGTTGGTCTAGTAGTCGCAATAGCGACTGGCAAGCATGGGCGCTGTGGGCTGCTCCGACTCCAGATTTGTGCCCGGTAGATGACAGTAAAGCCCGTGGCGAACTTATAACAACCGCACGGGTGGATCGAAAGGTATCTGCACTTGCCGCGGTCGGTTTATGGATAGGTGATCCATTACATATCGAAACCCATCCGTGCCTCGGAAAGCATGTTAAGCCGTTGGTCTCGGCTGTCATTCGTAGAACTTTGACAGCCGTTACGAGTAGTCAGAAGCCCAAAAGTGACAACCAGTCTTACCAAGGGGTTAAACTGGAAGCAGACCCCAACATAGTTGGGAAAAGGCTAGGCAGATTGAGTTAGATGGCAATAGAGCATAACTGACTAAATTAGGAACGCACCTCCTAATCGCTAAAGCTTTGAACAATACAAGCATGATATTATGTATGTTATTATATGTATAGTATAGCAATGCGATATATGAATAATAAAGCAGTCAATGATTGTGGTGAAACATTCGAATTCTACATAATAAGATGCCGAGTAACGCATTAAGATTGTATGTGCGTATAACAGGAAAACACATTGTTTGCGCACGTACAATAATGTTATCAAAAACACGCAATTAGCATTGCTTTATTAGCAAATAACTTAGTCACTCGAGTTTCAGTTGAATTCCAAAGAAAAATGTAATTGACCCACTAACATTCACAAAAAGACAGAGATGAAGCCTATTTCTTTTACAAAATATAGTCGTTAGTAGTTTTAAAAGTAGATACTGTCTTTTTAGCATTAGAAATTGTAGCTAAAGAAGAATTATCTTTGCAAAATGGACGGCTAAATTCACAAACGTCAAACGTCAATTCAAAATTCGGAGTTGAGAGTAATAGAAATGAACCAAACAGCTTATCTAGTTGGACTAACTTAAGATGCTTATGCTAGAGTCTTTAGGAGCCCAGGCTAAAACAGCTGGTTGGAATCTGGTGGTACTTTTTTATCAATGAGGTTTAAGACTTACTGTTCTAACCAAAGGCTGTCATGATAAAACTATTATGAAAATCTTATTCGAAGTAAAAATAAATCTCGGATATAAGGACCAATATGGAAATGAGCTGGCCTCCTTCAATAATCACAATCTGAATCATTTTAAAGGATATTGCTAATCCATTGCTTCATATTTCCGAAAAATAACGTAATGAATTTTGTTAAACTGTCAAAATGAAAGCTACTGCTTGCAGTAGCAATAGTGTTCACACTTATGCTGCTATGCACTTATGCTACGCAATTATGTGCTCAATATAATATTATGTGCTTTCACACTTATGTGCTACGCAATTACCCCGTAGGTTCTTAGAAGCTTTTGATGGAGAGAAGTAGTCTGGGAGGCTTTTGCTCTACAGTGGGACACCACAGTCTCTGAATAATCCAACTTAATATTACAAATGCGAATAAGTAACTCTGTCTATCTATCTGCTTGTTCCCTTTTTACGCCCTTACAGTTGAACGGATTTCATTGAAATTTAGCACACAGGTAGGTAGGCAGGTTTACCAAATTGACCTAGGGGTAAGGGTATGTTTTTGGATACTTTATATCCCGGTAGTACGATCGCGTGGGATAATTTCCGACGTTCACGTGGGTTAGCCCACGTTAGCCGCGAGCAAAAGCTATTTAATTATTATTAAATCCATAATAATAAGGACCAACCTCGTCCAGTCAGGCTCCCAACACCGAACACGCACACCGACACAAGTACCACACACTCGCGCAACATCCTCGCACTCGGTGCGCCTGCGACTGTCGATCGATCGCGATCTGTTCCGAGCCTTGCGCGAATGTTGTTATGATTTGATGACATCCGCTGGTCTTGAATGGTTCCCAAAGTTTTATAATAGATCGTTGTTACAAGGAATGTTTTTATGGAAATGTTAATGTCCTAAGAGTCTTTTTACGTTAGTTTTGATAAAATGCCTAAGAGACAACAATAACAACAATACAGAGGTAAAATAAATTATTATTGTTAGTAGTACGCAAAAAAAATTTAGACTTCAGAGAGCCGTTAAACTTCAGACTATTTTCATGAGGTTTATTCAAAAGTATTATTTTTGTTTGTAGGAAAGGTTTAGGTGTACCTTATAATTTTTTTTAAACTTACACACCTAACATCATAACTTCTCATCATTCTTACTTAAATTCCAACTTACAAGAAAAATAATCAAAAATTGAGTTAAGTGCAGTTCGGGCCCGCGTTGTAGAGTTTCGTGAAAACGTCAGGTGAAAAATAACTAATTTTTTAACGATGTTTATATACAATCAATTACATTTTTTTTTATGTTCATTGCATTTCTAATGATGCAAGCTTTCATCGATTGTGATATTTTCCAGTTCTGAGTAGATTTACGAGAACACATTTTAAATTTGCAACAAATATTCTTACGGTTTGTTATACTGCCGTTGCTATTTTTTATCGGCACTAGATTTTTAAGCTCACTGCATTCCTTATGATGCAAGCTTTCTTCGATTGAGATTTTTTAAATTTCTGAGCATATTTAAGGCCGATATGAGTCTATATATGAAAATTATTTTGCTATTGTCAACTTCATATGCATTTTTACCCCTATTTTACGAAATACTTTTGTTATATCTATTTAGGTCCTCGAAGTCCTTTGTCAACTCTCGGAAACCACATCAGAATCACCGTTCTAGCTGAACACGGTTTTGCACTATTCTAATTGCAATTACGACATATAGTGAAAAATAGAGGGTCGCGCGCATGCGCCTGCCCTTGCGATGTGACGTCATAGGCAAATTATGTCCTGCCTCAAAGTTGATATAAATATAAACTATCTCTTGAGTGCTCAACCATTACTCTAGCATTAAAAGTCTTGTAGTTATTAGCGATTGAAATCTTACATTGATGGTCAGAAATATTGAACTTACTACCAGAACTTCGAGCGAAAAGACGTTTTCACGTCAATAAATAAAATATCTTATTGCTGTTGAAAATTACAGCGTCAAAAATCATGAATTTGCGTAAAAATGTAATAGGGCTCTTAATACAGATCATTCTTTGTTCAAACGTTATTATGTGTTAAGTACTAAAACACAAAAACACACAATGTACAACATATGCATGCCAAATCCACTACTACTTCAGCTAACAGGTTCTTTTAAGAAACACAACCATTGATGAAGTTTAAATTTAGCCTATTAACACTGTTTCACACACATTTTTACTGCAAGAACCTTCCACAAAGACGCAAACGGCCCAAAAATATCACTAAATCATCCAATTTCCTGAATTCCATACTTCGCTTGTCCGCCCGTAATTCAGCGACAAATAATAGTATCAATAACCCGCCGGGGTGCCGCAAGGAACTCTCCTAGGACCGGTAAAGTTCTAACAATGCGGGCCTGGACAAAGGCATTGATATCCGAGTTGCGACGGCTTTGTACAACTTGTCCAGCCGGATATTTTTATTGGATTACAGATTTAATAGTACAATATGAGTTTGACAGTTATTATTACATTTTTCTGCGATTTTCATTGCCTTTGTTGTATTGTTAGAGTTTGTGGTTGTTTTGATGTGAATGTGAAAGAGTGTTCTTTGTGTCTTTCTTGAAATACTTTTTGTTTGTACGATGTGTTACTATAAAATATAACAACGCTATAAAGGAGAATAATTTACAATGTGTTAGGCTTGTTAAATGCTTTGCAAATCACTGCTCGCAAGAAGATTCCTGATCATATTTAATTCAATGGTATATTATTCGCTAGATTAAAATCGTGATTCTAGGAAGAAAATGGTTTTACACGTAATAAAATCATTAAAATGAATTAATCACAATTAACAAAAACTTTGAGAACCTCACAAGTTTAGAATTTAGCGAACGTGCCACCTTTTTTTACGTAAGCACTTTTTGCAATAGATGAGCTGTAGGTATACTTGACATCATTGATTATAACGTCATACTTTCACGCCTTGTAACACTGCTGGACATCGCTCCCAACAATAATTTAGGTATCCTTCTGCTCAGGGAATCCTGTTACCATCACCATGGGATATTGATGATTGCAATAATTATGTGAATTATAGCAAACTAGCTTTTGCCAGCGGCTTCGCAGTGCAGATTGGAAATTAACCTATGTCCTATAGCCCAGCCATCTAATTACGTAACATATTTTCGTAAACGATTACGACTAATCTTTTTCATTTTGACAGTTCAACAACATTCATTGCGTTATTTACGTTGTTGCGCAGATTTATTTTTCGAACTTTTGAAGCAATGGATTAGCAATCTGTTTCAAAATGATTCAGATTCTGATTGATCGTGTATTACGCAATTAGGGTACTAGTCATCCATGTGCCAAATTTCATTCATATCCGTTCAGCCGTTTAGCGTGTAAACGTAACAAACATACTCACTTTCGCATTTATAAAATTTGTTAGGATAGTAATGTCACATTGGTCTAGTAGTCGCGATGCACTACTCCTGAGGTTCTGGGTTCGATTCCCAGGTCGGCCAAAGTGTTTTTGGGTTTTTCCATCAAGAATGTCTCAGCAGCGCCCTGGAGTCCGGATTAGTGCCCGGTTGATGGCAATAGGCTTGCCCCCCTATTACATGAGACTTAAACATAACTGGCGAAATGTGGGTCCCACACCTTTACCAAACCCTGAGGGCAATGGTTGGCAAACTTATTTTTCAATGAACCAAATATCAATACTATAACAACTATTATTTCTAATGAGAGCCAATCATTTCGGTGTGTCCAAACTGTCTCAATACACTCTTAACCCAAAAAATTCACATCCTCTTTCACTTCACAACGCTTCCTAAAACTAACTTACTAAGAAGAAAGATGCCTTCATCATCATCATCTAATCGGCTGATAATAATATGATGAAAGCATCTTACTTATTAACAAGTTAACCTTGGAAAACTTTGAACAGTAAATGCTTAATTTTCGGTGTCCTGTAAATTTTTGGTTCGAAAATAAATCTTGGTTAGAATTTTGAATAAAACTTGATAACTTGCTTGACGGAAACTCCGACCCCAGCGCGTATCTACGCTCGCATTCATCGACATTTGTATAGAAAGAAAGAAAAATATTTTATTTGGGACACGCACAGGAAATACAAACAGTAAGTAATAATAAAAATAAATTATAAAATAAAAAACAAAAAAGGAGCATTTAAAAACAGAATAATAACGACCTGTGCGAGGCCAAAAAGGCTTCTATCTCAGCATAATGCGGCGATATTAAAAAAAAAAATCCACAGAGCCGCACTCTTTAGGCCAAAGAGCCGCATGCGGCTCGCGATCCGAGGTTTTCCGACCACTGCTTAGGGGAAAACAGGCGTGATGTTATGTTATGTAAACGGTATGTAAATACCACCACCTTACCTTCCATAATATGTGATATTCATGGACACTCTATGGCGGTAATCATAAAAACCATGCCTGGCCCTAGAAAGTATGAATTTACCTACATCCGAGACCGAAATGGTTTTTCATTCGTATTTTCATCTTACTTTAAGGGCGTTTGTCCACCGCAGCCGCCACGAGGACACCGAGAAACAAGATTATTCGAACAGAAAGTAACGTCCCGATGACGGCGATCGTTTGTCGTTACCGAACTACGGCAGTTCAGTATGTTATGAATTTATGATAAACAAAACAAAAGTCGGGCAAACAGCACCGGTCCTACGGTAGTGTGACAAGACTAATCGTGTTTTGTATTGCCGGCCGGCACAATCTCGGGCCGAGTTCTAGTGGTCACGCCGAACTACTCGAAATTTCGGCGGCTGGGATCGCGGCGCTCGGGTGACAGACGTGCGGTGGACGCGCGGCCATAGTAAATGTATGTGTCGCTACTACAGAGCCGTCATCTCGTTGTCGGTGACGTCCCGGTAACGGCTGCGGTGGACAAACGCATTAAGGCGCTACCCTGACCAAATAACCTTTAGCATTTGTGGCACACTAACTCTGCGCAAGAGTTACTTAGCGAGTACGCTCAGATTTTAGAATAAAATCTTTATAAAATCAAATTTTCGTGTTTTGAAAAAAATAAAACTAGCAAAATGTTCTTTATTAAATTACCTATCCATTAGTTTAGGAAGCAAATCAAAATAATGGTTATTTTAGGAGGAGATGCATGTAATAAATCATTATTTCTCATTTCTGTGGCTTTTTTGTGGCCCTTTAATGAAATATTACGGTGCTTAAAATAAAAAAAAAACCTTTTTGGAGTCAAGATTATGTAGAAATTTAATGTATTTTTTATTAATTGCTAGTTCTTTTAGATAAAGAGAAGTTGGCTCCCAAAAACAGCCTAAAAAACGGCTACCGCTGTGTTTCGCACGGGAACGCGCCTTAAGGGTGCTTGATTTTAGCCTATAAACGGAAATCCTGCCACGGGAATATTCTTATTATCTGTTTGAAGTCACATGCAAAATCTAGTTAATTATAAATGTGCAGTATTAGGTATCCATATGTTGTCATTGTTTTGTTTATTCAATGTAACTGTTACGTCAGTTATAAACAAATTACTCGATGGGTGTCGTAACATAAGTCTAAGAATAGGAAGGACCAGCTGAAGTCTACTGTGACTAATTACTATCTAATTGCTATCTTGCCCGCGAATTTGTCCACGTAAAATTTCTTGTTTTAACATAAAATATTATCTTATGACGTTTGGTAATACTTTAGCTTCCCATTAGTAAAAGAATTTTCGGAATCGAATGAATATTTCCGTATCCCATATATACAAACTCACTCTTTAAAATATTATTATTATTTTAGATATAGATTTTATGGTTGATTTATTTTCAGATGTACAACATGTTCCTTTTGATTATAACTCTAGGGTATTAATGAGCCCTTGTCAAAGATTCAACAGGCATTAAGAAATTATTAAAAAAAAATAAAAAAACCTTAAATTTTTCCATCAAAATAATTAGACAAAGTCACGATTATTTATGTAAGTAAATACCAAAAAAAAAAAACAACATTTATAAATTTTGACTATATTCGCCCATTAAAAAAAATTAAAATGTCGCTTCTCTTAGCTTTAATTATGAATGATTGGTTTAAATGAACATGATTTACTCGTACTTATCAATGAAACTTAGATACACACATCGAGACTCTAGTATTATGTTTTCTTCGAATCCATGTATTTTTGGAACACGTGTTCTAGGGCTTTTTGTATAGCATAATCATAACCTTAGAGTTATGGGACATCATAAGGAACACGCTGTATAGTTATACGACAGAAAAATCTGTAATTTATATCTGTAGGAGATTCCCTTAACATATATAAATTACCTTGTACTACCGAAAATTAGAACATTTGAGGTTTTACCCCCAAATCTCTTTGTTCAACCTTGAAGTCGCAATCGATTCGTGCATTTTGATAATTCTACATTCCCCTGCTCATATCTCAATTTATTTGGGGTCGGAAAAACATGTCTTTTTCTTCCTTACTTCTCTATTACTCATCTTCCACACAGTCCATCCATCGATTTATGCCTTTTACGAAAGTTTAATCTAAAATCACCGAAGGACCAAAAACCACTTCAAATAACAACGCCGTCGCATCAGCACCCATTTATAAATTCAAACTCCTTCTAGAATCATACCAGCTTAATGAATCAAGACTAAACGAATTCCTTTTACACATATTTAAATTCCGAATCATAACTTTAAAAAAACAAAAGCCGACCAATCAGCGTACATTATTCACAATTACACACTTCTCATGTCTTCGCGCCTACATTTTTAAGTAGGTTTAATTTATTTTTTCCACACGGCGCGGGTGAGGCGCCCCGGTGAGACCACATGCTGCGTACGTAAAGGATTTCTTTAATTCTTTAGGGTTCCTTTAGTATTTAGATTATAAAATCCTAACTAATATATAAATGCGTGAGTTTGTTTGTTTGTTACGCTTTCACGCTAAAACGGCTGAACGGATTTGGATGAAATTTAGCACATAGATACACCATGACCTGGAGAAGGACGTATGCTACTTTTCATCCTGATCCGCAGAGGAATTCGCGGGCAACAGGTAGTAAATAAATATAATAATAAAGCATTATAATTCATTCATTTATATTAGTATACTACTAAAAACTACGGAACTTTTCGATTGTTTGCATTTAGAATTCGATTCGTCATAACTATTCACAACCATTCGATAGGCATCCGAGTCGAAAATAACATATTTTCGGTTACCCGATTCGCTTATTCCCCGACCGCAAATACTCGTCGGGAGAAATAGTGGTACTATACTATAATATTGGTACTATTTGGCTTAAACTGTCAACATTTTCGGTGCGTTTTTTCGAGTTTAGATTCCTTTAAATGCTAACAAAAAAAAAGAACTCAATTTTTTATAGTTTAGTCCATCGATAACATTGATTGATGTTCAATTCAGCCCGGAAGCGTATCGAATTGTTGTAAATAGCTACGAGTATACAGTAATTCCTGGATGTAAAAATATCGAATGTGGTAATTTGATTAATTAAAATCAGCTATATATACTATGGAGCAAGTTTAATGGAATTTATTGTTTATTGTCGTTGTTGGAATGTCCTATATTAATATTATTAAAGGTCATCAAGCTCTAATAAAATCGATATTAAAATAAAAATATGCATCCACAAAATTAAGATCGAGTCTTTCAGAGAGAAATTGGTAGATTTATATGAATCGTTGTTGATCGTATCTAATAAGACGATAAGATGATATGGGTAGAAAGGCGGTCACCACCGAGATGACGACTAAGACAAGTGTGGAATGTTGCGCCGACCTCAAATAAATTAAGATAAGGGCAAGCAAATGATTAGTTGATCGTATCTAATTAATAATAATTAACAACTTTTCTTCCTTCCGTACCTAACAAACAACTCAAAGCATTAATCACTGTATCATGCATGAATACCACCGCGATAAAAGTCAAGGCAAAGGAAGATAGCAACACTTTTTTTTTTTTTTTTTTTTGGATGGGAAATTATCAAATAACTTCTCCCGCTCTGGGTGGAGCGGGAGGGCGTGTCAGACTTTTACTGACTAAAACCCACCCGTGTTCCTTCCGTTGCCTGTGTGCCGAGGTCGCGATATCCCTTTCAGACAAACCCGCAACCCCGGCAGGCATTGGCCCTTCCGGACCCCGTCAGTTGGTGCTGACATCTCTTTGAGGCGCGCGTGGAACACAACGCGCCGTCGACCCGGGCCTGGTCCCTATCGGACGGCGAGCTACCCATTGCTCACCGTCCGCAAGCCCGCGCCTACGGTGGCCGGAAGTCGGCTCTCGACTCCCGACGCCCGGGGCGTCTCCTGCGGCGACTAGGGGCGCGAGGGGGCGCATTTTGCCTCTCCCTCGCGCGCTCCGCCTCCTCCTTCGCGAGCATTACTGCTTCGCAGAAGGAGGTGACGGCCTCCCATGCACTCTCGCTCCGGACCATGGCCTGACCAGGGCCGGACGCGAGAGATCGCCGCCGCCGATCGCCTCCGTGAGGACACGGCGGTGCTCCGCCCAAGCTGGGCAGACCTCCACCGTATGCTCCACCGTGTCCTCCGGGCGATCCACACAGTGGTGACACCCGGGCGTTTCCTCCCGCTTTATTCTGAACAGGAACCTCCCGAAACAACCATGTCCGGTGAGGACCTGTGTCAGGCGGAAGGTGAGGACGCCGTGGCGCCTCTCTAGCCACTCCTCAAAGAGGGGACTTATCGCCACAATTGTGGCGTGCCCAGCGCTGGGTTGCGACAATCGCACTCTCCATGCCGCCATGAGATCCCGCCGGAGCTCTGTCCGCTGTGCCGCGATTTCTCGCGGCAGCGGAGTTACGCCCCGGCGTTTCGCCTCCTCGCGCAACTCCCACATGTGCGCGAGGACTTTTGCCTCCAGATCCCATGGCGGTAGTCCGGCAAGGAGGCTCGCCGCCTCACGGGAGACCGTGCGGTATCCTCGTACCAGCCTGATCGCCATGACCCTTTGGGACGCGTTCAACCGCTGGGCTGGTCGCAGCCTCAATGAACGCGCCCACACCGGTGCCCCGTAAAGGGCCATGGACCGCACGATCCCCGCATAGAGCCTCCGGCAGGAGGCGTTTGGACCCCCTAGATTGGGCAGAAGCCGCTTCAAAGCAGCCCCTGCCCTCTGCAGTTTGGGAGCCAAACGTCGGAAGTGCTCCACGAAGTTCCACCGGCTGTCGAGGACGAGTCCCAGGTACTTCATCGTCGACTCGACACCGATGTGAACCCCTCCTGCCGTTATCCGGGAACCCGACAGTGGCGCGTTCCGAGGACCATAAAAACACATGGCCTCGGACTTGTGCAAGGCCACCTCGAGTCCCAATTGCCGGATCCTATCGACGATTGTCGCAACCCCGCGTGTCGCCAGTTCGGCCGCCGCCTCGTGCGACCTCCCCTGCGCCAGGACCAGCGTGTCGTCAGCGTAGCACACTACGCTGACGCCACTAGGGAGGTCGGCGCGCAGCACCCAGTCGTAGCCGATGTCCCACAGATGCGGCCCCAGGACCGATCCCTGTGGGACACCGCACGACATCTCTCGCCGGTTCCACTCTCCGTGGTGACCGGGGTAGATGACGGCCCTGTCCGTCAAATAGGCCTCGACCACTCGACAGAGGTAGGTCGGCATCCGGTGATACCGGAGTGCCTCCCTAATGCAACTCCAGGGCAGGGTATTGAAGGCATTGGCGATGTCAAGAGACACCGCCAAGACGACCCCACCCCGGGCAATAGCATCCCCCGTCGTGAGGGCTCGAACGCGCATGATGGCATCCACCGTAGAGCGCCCCTTGCGGAAACCAAACTGGCTCTCCGCCAAGTCCGGTCCCACTCGCACCAGCCGCCCGACAAGGCGGTCTGCAATCACTCTTTCAAAGAGCTTGCCCACCTCGTCGAGCAGCACAATGGGCCGGTAAGCGGACGGAGAGTCCGCCGGGCGCCCCGGCTTTTTGATGAGGACCAGTTTCCCCGTCTTCCAACGAAGCGGGAACTGGCCCCTTTCCAAGCATGCGCTTAGGAGCCCCCTTAGTCGAGGCCCGAGAGCCTCCAAGGCCAGAACCCAGGCTTTTCCAGGTAAGCCGTCGGGTCCTGGGGCGGTATTCTTGGCATTCAGCCTACGTACCGCCACTCTCAAATCTACCTCGGTCACCTCCGGAGTATCGTCGTCGTCGTCACTATAGTGGTCCGCATTGGGCACCGCAGAAGGCGGAGCCATGGGCGGGGGAGTATATTCCCCCCGCGAAGGGAACAGAGCGCTCACCACGTCCTCCACGAGCTGGGGCCGGAGACTCTGCGTCAGCGGGGGAGCCCATGGGCGGAGTTTGTCTCTCGCCCATTTGTATGGGCGTCCCCACGGATCTCTGTTCAGAGTCTCCAGCGACTCCTCGCGGGCCAGTCCTCTGGCCCGCTCGATCTCCGCTCGGAGGGCGGTCTTCGCCGCTCTGTACCCGTCGTACAGCTCCGCCTCAATGGCTTCCGTATCCGGAGGGCGGATACGGAGCCTGCGGTGCCTGGAGTACCGGTGGCGCGCAGCAACGCATGCCGCGCGTAAAGCGGTCAGCTCACGCGACCACCAGCACACCTGGCGCCGAGCACGTCCGGGCTGGACCCGGGGCATTGCCACGTCACATATCTCGGACATGGCCTCCCGGAACCACTCCGCCTCGACATTGATGTCGGCAGGCCTGTCCGGTGATGACACCCAGGCCTGCACGATCGAGGCTTCCAGGAGGAGCTCCCGGTCCAGCTGCTTCAGCGCCCACCGCGGACCACTCGGGGTCTGTCGGACCGACGCGCCCGAGGTCTGGGCGGAGACGTCAAACCGGATGTACCGGTGATCGGAATAGGTCTCCACCCCCTCCATGACGCGCCAGTCAATGACACGCGGCGACAGAGCGGGGCTGGCGAACGAGATGTCCACCACTGATTCACCCCGCATCCGCACACACGTGGGGACAGAACCCCGGTTCAGGACGACCAGGCCTGTCTCCAGGGCCCAGTCCTCCACCATCCTGCCCCGTGTGTCCGTATACCGGGAACCCCAAGCCACGTTCTTGGCATTGAAGTCCCCGAGGACGACCACGGGGAGGGGATGGTACCCGACGACGACGACTCTCAACTCCCCAAGGGAGTTGTGGAACTCGGCGAGAGTTCGGTTCGGGGAGAAGTACGCTCCCACCACGACAATCTCCCCGAACCGTGCTGCCACGCAACCCTGTCCCCTCTTGACGGCCTCGAGGGACGGGGTACCGGCGGCGGCCGACGATATTATGGTCACTGAGCCGCTCAGGTCCTCCACCCAGTCATCCCTGGGCGGGACAAAGTACGGCTCAGCGACCACGGCGATGTTAATCGACCACTGCGCCATGCTCTGGAGCAACAGATCCTGAGCTGCGGCGCAGTGGTTGATGTTCGCCTGGAGGAGGCGTAATGGGGCCACTATTGGCAGTCCATTCTCGCCTCCCCCCGAGCCCCGCGTGAGGGCCCCGCCACAGCGGCAACGGCGGCGGCGGCGACAACTGTGGAGGCGGCAGCGGCGGCGACAGTAGTAGCGGCGGCGGTTGCGGCGGTGACGGCGGTGGCGGAGGGCTTGCCCCTGGCTTTGGCTTTGGCGGGTTGGGCGCAGGCCTTGCTCCCAATCCGGTGCTCGGCCGGCCTGCCAGCCGCCGCACATACGGCGCAGTGCGGCGTGGCTTCACACGAGCCGGCCTTGTGACCGGGCTGACCACAGCGATAGCAGTGATCGCTGCGGTCCACCTCCGAGGTGCATTTCGCTCCAACGTGGTTACCCACAAGGCAGCGGAAGCACCTCAGAGGTTTGGGTTCCAGCAGTTTGACCTGCGCGGATACCCAGCCCACCAATAACCTTTGGCCCTCCCCGGCGATTTTTCTGGCCGCCGACACGGGGCAGCTCACCGTTACGGCTCGCATCCCCTTGAAGTCAGGACGGATGGTGCCAGCCCTAACCTGCTCGGCAGAGCACCCCCCAGTCCTGACGACAGCGGCCACCACCTGTGCCTCCACCACGGAGTCGTCCAGGCCCGAGATGCGCATGTCTACGCACTTGGTGGGCCTGGACACTCGGGCCTCGTCCGCATTTAGGGACGCCCTAAGCTTTTCAGCCAGGGCGTCAGCGGCCGGGCCACTTGCCGCTCCGGAAGATAGCAACACTAACTTAACAAATTCTAATTCTAATTCATGGGATGTTCCAAAATATTGGATTAGGTCTACTATTATAATTACCATACCACCATCACTAGTTGTACAAATTTTGTTTACAATTGTCAACTTTCAAATATTAATATTGTCATACAAATTATTAATAAAAATAGAGCTAAATAAAAATATTACAAAGAGTTTAAAGCTAAATAAAAATATTACATTGGCCCCAAACTAGGCAAGCTGTATTCGGGGCACCAATATGGAGGATTTACCATTTAAACATTTTTTTTTTTAAACATGTTCGGTAAATAAAAGTAAAAATAGGTTTTTATTTATTACAATAAAATAAATAATAAAGCTACATAAATAAAAAACTAAGAATCAAAATTAAATGAAAGAAGACATAATAAACAAATCTAGAATAAAGAGAAAATAATAATAAAACTAGAAAAAACGCTATTATGTGCATGTGCATGAGTGTAAGTGTTAATAATATCAGAATAATTGTTTTTTATGCTAATCATAATTCAATTCTTACATAAAAAATATTATTTTAAACGAATGAATTACTTTAATATTGTTGAATTAAATTGAAATTATATATTATTATTAAAATACAATATTTGTATCCTCTAGGTACTCTTTGACATCGAACCCTTAACAATCTAATAACAGCTTAGTATAATTCTATCACACTACCCTAAACTACTGACCCTCATTACGACACACGGCTCACGCTTGACCGAATCGCATTGTTTTGATGTCCCAGCGAGGATATAATGTTCTTTACACTTAATAAGTGTCTCGGGTTCACACAGGTCGGCTTGTCCACACCTTAAAGCAAACCCTACCTTAAGTCTTAAAAAATAGAGTGTACATTTAAATACACCATTGTTAATTACAATTTCAATTTTAGTATAATTCGAAGTGGCTCAAAAGACCAGTTCTGTGTGTTGCTAAGCCAGGTATGCTCTGTGAGCTCGTTATTGTTCCAAAAGGGTAGGTTTTCCTTTTGAGTTTAATGCAGACTGTTGGTATCGAATTAATTATTTAAAGTGAGTATGTTTTCCTGTGACTTGGACAGCGAGCTGTAATTAAAAAACCATGATTTTTGACAGCTATGAGGAACAGGGTGTAAAGTTCACTCATTCTCAGAAAAGGGAGGATTCTCCGCCCAGACGGGTTTCTTGTCTGGCGGGCAACTGCCCGATTCTCATACAGGAAAGGCTAGCATTGATCACCACGCTTGCTCAAGACGGGTTGGCGATTTCAGACTTATATTAACTATAAGTCCAGCAGTGCTATTCTGTAACCATCTCACCGTGAAAACTTAGGTGAAGTGAGCGTGGATTGATGAGCTGTCATTCCACCTAATGCTAGAGATTAACACTATTGACAGCTCACTTCACCTAAGTCTTCACGGTGAGTTTTTATTTACAGAATACGTCGGCAGGTTTCCTCACGGGGTTTTTCTTCACTGATGTCAGTAAAGTCCAAGATAAACTCAGAAAGTACATATGAATTGAAAAAGTCACATTGATACTTGCTCGGATTTGAACCCACAACCTCGTGCATGAGAGACGAGGCCTTAACCACCTGGGCCATCACGACACTTAAAAAACGACACGAAAAATGTTTTACTTTAAAATATTCCAAAGGAATTATAATTTCCATCCTGCTTTTGCAGCGATTTTCCCTAAGTAGATAGATTGTCAAGTTTTTAATGTAATACAAGAAATTGCTTTTTCCACTCTTTTGCCACTTAAGTTTAGGTACCATTATTAATTTGAAGACGTTGGTGGGCTGGTATCCAATGATTAAAATCTTGAAACAGCATCCGATTGAGTTGAATAATATCAGAACCTTATCAGCAGTAACAAATTACTAGCCCATTGCTCACGTCAAGTAATCAATTATGTATTTCAACTATCAAGTTTCCTACCATCCATGAGTCAATGATATATTTTATTAAACGGTGAAAAAAAACATTGTGAGGAAGCCGACATGTCCTAGATCCAAAAATTCGAAGACATGTGACATCTACCAACCCGCACTGGGCCCGCGTGGTGGATTACTACCCTCTCCCTCTCACAGAAAGGAGGCCTGTGTCCCAGCAGTGGGAACATTTTAGGTTGATTAAGCTATGCTTATACTAAGCCACTTCCATCCGTGAGACAAAGATAAAGATATTTAATTTTGCAAATACGGGTACAAGTCAAGGTGTTACATAATATAAATACAGAAACAGCCATATTTTGCCAATCACAGCATGCAAAAGTAAAGGGCTTAGGTACAAATGAAATACATATTTCCTAATAATACATAATAATATTCTAATTCATAATTCATTAATAAAAATAATCAGTCAATAATAAAATTAATGTCACAATTTCAAAATACAATATATAAAATAGTCAAACAACTTCTTTCTCCAATAAAAAATCTTCAACCCTATAATAAACTTTGTTTACTAAAAAAATTCTAAGCCTTTTTTTAAGATGTATTTTTGATGATTAAGTAGTTTGAGAAAGTTCTATCCTTGCGTCATTTACTTATTTTGTGCTTAAGAGGCTTACAACAGCTAAAGCGCGGTCACTGCCGGACTGCATTGAAAGAAAGAGAAGCGCTATGACACAACGCTGGTAATTTATTGCAAAATATGAAGTAACAATCTTACAAAGAATCTATTGTTTGGACTGAAAAATTAAAATACTATTACGGTAATATGTTGCTTGTAGAATAATCTGATATAAAATCAGGATGATTGCATGTATATTGATATAAATAAATTTTTTTTTTTTTTTTTTTTTAACGTATCTTCATTTTTTTTTTCTATCGTATCAAATTAGTTGTATTATGTTTTCAATACACTATCTTACTAGCATATATCCTGAAGAATGTCGTATATTTTTCTGATTTTGTTTACTGCAGTGGATTATATACTTTTAGGCTATATAAAACTTACGCTTAGTCACGTTTAGGTCCTGTAGTCCCCTTAAATTGATAGTTGAGGAGGATATAAATAAAAAAAGAAATGTATCGGCTTTATATTTAGTTCAGCTATTATGCAAAGTTTCATGATCTTATTTAAAGTATGTATTTTTAATATTAGCGGTTTATTGTTCGGTTTGGAGGTAACGTTGTAATTTTTACAGTTGAGAATCGTGTTTTCGTCAAACATAGTACGTAACATAATCCTCAACATAACCATATAATTATTTCGTTCAACATTATTGCTGCAGTATTGTCAATATCGCGGAGGATCATCCTAAGCTATTTGAGGTAGGTATTGTAGACTTAACAAATTTTGAAATGTCACATTTCATAGTCACATTTTGAGCAGCTAAATTCACATTACTAGCATACCATAATGATGCATTTAAACGTTCTTGTCCCACTGTAAAGGGCTCTACACACTGTCACAAGCCGCGTCACTTCACACTGGCAGTCTAATCCGTCGGTTACACGATTACCCGAGTTAATGCCGCTGGCTTTAGTTTGTAGGACGTATTACTAACTGCTTGATGTGCCTATAAACTTGGTTTGATGCACGAAGATTTACTTATAACAAAAAGGAATATTTAAGGCTCATGGTTACCTTGCAAAAAACGAATGCTACAAATTTAAAAACGGGCAAGTGCGTGTCGGACCACGCACAATGCAGGGTTCCGTAGTTGAGATGAATTAATCCCAAGAACAAACTTAACATTGAAGTTGAAAAACATGTTCTCCCATAGATGTAAGTTTTTACGCACACTATTGAGAGATTTACTATTTTATTTTAAGACCATAGACTTTCCTTTTCCTGTAATCTATGAGTAAAGATCCATTCTCTGTATTTTTCTCAAAATGAAAGGCTCAGTGGTTTCGGAGATAAATTTATTTTAAAATAATAACTAAAATATATTTGAGATGCCTCGCAAGAAGCCCTTTTATTTGAGCACACGGTTCCGTTTGTAAAAAAAATTTTTTCTTATTTGCCCCCAAAAGTAACCCCACAGAACACAGAAATACATATGTGTACCAAATTTCAACTTAATCGGTCCATTAGGTTCGGAGCAAATTGGCTGTGACAGACGGACACACGAGTGATTTTTTATGGGTTCCGTTTTTTCTTTTGAGGTACGGAACCCTAAAAAGAGTGACCATGGAGGTTCATGCCCGTTCTTCTCCATAGGTACGTAGGTACCTATGGAGAAGAACGGGCACGCTATGGAATAGGAAACTAGCTTCATCTTTCTCATTGACCGCGACCCCTTGATAATTCAAAAGTGGCTGTTATTGGTTCATTAAGGATTTTCATAAAATTCACGCCAGCAATTGGCGTCACTTTGACAAGAGGTCTTTCCATTTCGACAATGAATATAAAATATATGATGACGTTCACCATTCGTTTCATTTATTCGTTCATCATTCAGTCACGAATAAAGAAAATATACGCGCTTTGACACTTTTGACAAGTGCCCGGACCTGACGTCTCAGCGCTGCCACCTAGTGAACGTCATTTCAGAAAACTCACCTTGGAATAAATGCTTTGGGTTGGAGTTTGACAGAAATCGTACTTTACCGTTTCTTATGCCTTTGAAAACTGTTGTTACTGGCTCAAAATTCAAAAGTAATTAATTCAAACTAAGTTGAGAATCAGCACTTTTCGAACGTCAAAATTACATAAGACAGTCCCCCAAAACGCCCACCCTTCACCACTTCCTAGTGCGTTAGCTGGGAAGAAGAAGTGGCGCAACAAACTCCCCAGCAGCACAGCTGTCTGTTCAGTTAGAAAAATAAATGATTCTATATAATAGTATGTAAAATAATTTACATTACGCAGCACAAAACATAATTTAAATTATTAGCCATATGTCAGCTAGCACACGCCAATATACCAACCAAAATCATCAAGAACTATACTCAGGCAGAAATAAAAACTAAACGTTGACAGAACTTAATATCTAAATAAAAGCCTCCAGGCATAAAGGGCGTGACTGATATTCAGAAGCCCAAACGTCAGTTTAAGTTAAACAATAGCAGAGAACAATGAGGATGTCTTTACCGCCTCGTTAGTCTGGTGGTGCTGCTGTTGAGCATAAGGTTCTCAGTACCAGCCCGGAGTGTAGATCTGCAGAGTCTGCTTCCAGTTTCTGGCAATAGGCTCGCTCTTATTACGTGGGACAACATAAATGTCTCTGAACTGCAGATACACATCTGCCTAAAGGTCGCCAGACACTTTGAAGATAATATAAAATTTATTATTATCTTCGACATTTTGCTCACCCTACAATTTAATGGACCAGCACACACTGAAGATAATTTAAATAATTATACCTTAAAGGATTTTTAAGCGCTATCATATATTTATTATCTTCAATGTGTGTGATGATAAGCTTTACTGTTTGGGGAATACACGTGTTAGGGACCTAATTTAGGATTGAACTCAAAAGCAATGGACTGTAAGTTAAATGAATGTAATCCAAAAAGGTACAATAATATTGTCGATGTTGGTAAATGTATGGAGTGCGCGCGCGTGCCGTTGTCGGAAATCGGTAGCGAAGTGGTCCGTTGGCCCGCGTCGCGTCCCGCAAGCCGCACCTCTCGCCGCCGCCCGCGCCGCCTTCCGCTATCTCACGACAGCAGCCGAAGATTGCCGAGTGGTCGGAAGCGCCCGAACACACGCATGTTAGGTTATGCTAATTAATTAATCGGTACTGTTTAACTGCTTTTAGGTGAATTTAAACCTAGGTTAACATAGAAAGTATATTTATCATAACTGTTTGGTTATAGAAAGAGAATCACACAACATTGAACAAGTTTGTTTTCTAATCACGATGAAACTAATAATGTGAATTCTATTGTACTCTTCGTCCTGAACAAGTGTTATTTATATTAAACATCCCTTCATAGTCAAAGTATTAACGCGGTTGCCCACGGTGCGTGATATTGCGGACGGACGCGGACCAGCCCGCACGGCCGACGACGACGGACAGCTACGCATTGCACACCAAGGCCCTTGCCACGGTCCATGATATTGCGGACGGACGCTGACTAGACCTTAGCGATTGGATCCATATTGTCATTCCGAAATGCAAAGTGAAACTTAAGCTCGCACCGCACCTTTGAAGTTACCAACTCGCCAGATCGGACGCACCGCGACGGATGTGTCTGCGCTATCACGAACGATACTCTTCCCATGGTGCGTCGGTGCGGCCCGCGTCCAGCCGCAATATCACGCACCGTGGGAAAAACCGCCTTTACTATGAAAACAGCTCGTTTTACACTCAAACATTTGTTCTAGGAGATCCTATTATTTAATTTTGCATTATAAATGTCCACTCCACCTGTAAGGAAGCACGAGGAAAATGTCTTGAGGAAAGTTTTGAGTATGCATGTGAATGGCTACAAGAGTAGAGGAAGATCAAAGAAACGATGGATGGACTGTGTGAAAGATGATATAGCTAGAAAGGGGGGTGACTACCGAAATGACGACTAATAGAGGGGAATCCCCCTCTTTCCATAAAAATTTAAGGCATAATTTTGTTTGGCGTAACGTTTTCACATAACTTTTATTAGCATAATTTTATTATACTGTGGCAAAATAATACTTTGACATAATGCAAAGGTTAGCATAACTGTCATTTGGTCTGATTTGTTTTGGCATAATTTGGAGTTGCATACATTTTTAAGGCACAATATTTATTCGTCTATTAATCATGAGCCATAAATATAAACATTATTTATTATAAAGCTTCGTGCAGACCAGCGCGACGCGACGCCGCGACGCGACTCGAACAATACAATTTCTAAGAAAACTTGACGGTATAACAATAACCGGTGTCGCGTCGCGCGACAAGTCGCGCTGGTCTGCACAAAGCTTTATTTGGGAATTACGCCTGAGCTGCTACTGAGCCGCGAACGTATTTATTTTTATTTGAGTTATATTAGGGTTTATTATTTTTATTCCAAAGAACATTATGTGTAAATATCATTATGCTTTTATAACATTATGCTTTTTAAAATGATGCTTCATTATAATTATGCCAACAGTATTTATGGCAAAACATTTATGCCTACTAATATTATGCGTAATGATCATTATGCTGAATTTCGTTATGCCAATTTAAATTATGACAATAATATTGTATGCTTGTCATTAGTAAACTATAGTATGGAAGAAAAATACATGTTGAGCCGACCACAAATAAATAAGGGCAGAAGATTGATTAGAATGGTGACTTGTTAGATGAATTGGTGATCAGTGAGTGAGAAACGGTGATTAATCACCCGCACTGCAAAATACAAGTTATAGAGACTTTACAAAGAATTATAGTAATATTATTCCTTTACTAATATAACGTTTCACTAATAAATTCTAACCGAGCTATCTGATTTAATAATAATTTATTTGGTTCGCATTAATCGTTTTTGCTAACGCTACAAAAACCTCACGTACGCGATTAGCATCGGTTTATCTAATGTTGAATGTTTTATGCTGTCTGTACGTAGCGTTGGCAATAAGTCTATGTGTCAGATTAGTAGAATTTATTTAGATCTTCCTTTGTTCTGAAATCTGAAATCATTATTGGTACCTATCGAAGTTTACTTAAATGCTTGAAAAAACTCCTGCAGTCGGTTTTTTTTAAATTTTCTTCGTTTTAGTGTGTTACGTCTTTGAAATCGTTTTCTGAAGCCCTTTATTTAGATATATATATATATATTTTAACCCTTTATTTAGACTGATCAAAATACCAAATTATTATTTTTCTTTTGACGTCTAAAAACAAAACCAAGCCAACCATTGCACGGCCTAGACTAACCGATTGGGACCTCATTATTAAAATCCATACAGCCGTTACGATCAGCTTACCATCGATCGACTCGTGCGGTTATTATTATTTTGCAGTTTGGTAATAGTCACCTACAATCCGCTTTGAATACCCATTAACGATTTACAACCAACTTCAAAGCATATCTCTCATACAAAAGTAGCAATGTATATCAAATGCAGTAACATACCAACATCGTGCAAAGCACCCATCAACACTAAAGTTTCAAAGTGCCTTTAATTTCGCACGTCGCCTACAAAGACCAAAGCATTGAAAATAACAAGCAATTAGCTGTAAAGCGACCAATTTAACTTGACACGCGGCAAAATCTGGTACTACGTACAATTGTACGGAATTTGACTTACGATTGACGTTAGCCCAAAGAAAGTGGCGCCAACTTGAAATGTCAAGATGTATTGGTAAAGAATGATGACGTCATAAAAACACGGCATCCTGCAGTAGAGGCTAGATCAATAATTCGCGTCTAGGAAGAAATGCTTGAAGAAATTGGCGTGATTTGACTACTTTGAATAGACGTGTTTTGTAGGGACTTTTGAGTCTAGATTTTTACATGAAAGTTACTTTAGTCTGAGTTAAAAAACTGCTAGGTATAAAATGTAGAAAACAGTGGTAGACAGGTGTAGATAAACTATATCTACAATTCATACCTTTGTTATAAATGTACCTATAACTAAGCGATGATTTCTCAATGGTCGAATAACTTTTATCTGTGGAATAAATATTACGGTTTCACTGCTTTTATATGTCAAACTGTAAAAATTAAATTTCAGATTAAATTTATCCGACTATTGAAAAATCGGTCCTCAGTCCAGATAATTATGTTATTCGGTCCTTTGGCATTAGGTCCTTATATAGACAGTAACAAAGACACATCAGTTATTGTGGTCCATTGGCAGAACTGTTGCTAGTGTGACCTTAAAGGTTATTTCATCTTTTATAAGCTGTTAATTACTTTCTCCTACTTCGAATAAATTATTTGCAACCTTTTTTCAAATCATATAGGTAACTGCGCAGCGAGTGATCGCGTGTTTTCAGCTGTTACCCCCAATAATATGCGAACTGTATAGTCAAGAACATTCAGATATTGCACATTGTCTTCGAACTCATAAATCTTTTTCGTTTTATCGTTTCGTGACTTCGTTTTGGCAGTTTTTTCCAATATTATATGAAGTCGATTCCAACTTGTACGGATTGGATGAGAAGTTATTACTGTAGCGGCAAGTAATGTGGTATGTATTGGAGTTATGTCGGATTTATTGTCAGGTAAATGGTATTTTTGAGGATGTTGATGGTGGCTTTTAGTTTTGTGGAGGGTGTGAACAAAATGTGGAGTGAGATTATCACATCTTACAGCAGAAGAAGGCGGCATGAACGTCTTTCTATCTGCAAATAAAAATATTTACAGAATTATTTATGCAGGAACATGGTGATCGCAACATCAACTACCAATACGTCGAAAAATCGCGTACTGGTAATGGTTTTACGCGTTAGTACGCGATTTCGAGTCACTAGAAAACCTGTATTTAATGATACCAAACCTACTTGACACTTAAATTCATGGATGTGTGTGGGTCGAAAACTACCATGACAGTGACAAAGAAAACTCAATACCTACTATTATTAGCTATTCACCAGCCATATTTCGCATAACATCCACCACTTTTCGGCCAACCACCTCCTTCAATATAACAACAACCCATTTACCCAAAATACCACACACATACGCTATCTTAGATCCTACAGATAGCAAAGTATCAGAGAAAACAAAAGAACAAATACGAGTAAACGTCCGTATAAATGTATTCCAGCAAACGTTCTGTTCGCGTGTTTTGGTACCATTTGATAGGCGTATCACGAACACAGACGCTTTAAGACGTGCACAGCAAATCACTGTGTTTTACACATTTGGTGTATCGTGTTGGTATTTTTGGAAGAGGTTTTTCCACGCGGTGTTATGGCTGAGATTTTTGCGTACGTGAATGATTTTTATATGGACGAGCCTCGCTGACTAGGACAGGATTTGCTTAGTCAATGTTTTATTGATCATATTTCCGTAGCACTGCATCGTTGGTCTTGCGCTACTGCTGAGCATGAAGTCTGGTGTTCGATTCCCAGGTCGGGCAAAGTGTTATTGGATTTTTCTATCAAGAAATTCTGAGTGACAGCCCGTAGTCTGGATTTGTGCCCGGTTGATGGCAATAGACTCGCTTTCTTTTACATGGGACTTAAACATAACTGGCGAAATGGGTACACCTGTGACTAACCCTTCAGAGATTACAGGCACGGTCTTATTTTCTTTCCAATGTAGTCATTATAAAAACCCATTCTCTTTTTTCTTCATCATCGTTCTCCTGCCCTTATACCAATTTATTTGAGTTTACCAATCTCTCTTCCTTCCATACTTCTCTAGTATCATAATATCACCTGAAAGAAGTCCACTGCTGGACATAAGCCTCTCTCATCTCTCGCATCACTTCAACATTGGATCTTACGCTGCACGCAACCTGTGTCATTTTTTTTTTGTGAAGAATAACTGTGCGTTTCCACTGAAGTGGAGACGACCGGAACTGAGCGGAGAACTGTAGAAATCGACCAATCACAATGGTTGAAATCCTCATCGCGTCTCTCGTCTCGTCTGTGATTGGACGATTCCTGCACGTCTCCGCTCGTCTCCGCTTCAGTGGAAATACACCTTTAATCCCAGCTTCACATTTTGCTCATAGTTTTTCTCTGTGGCTTTAACAACATCAGCAGAATATACCTCTGAAGAAAAACAAGCGTAAAAGTATATAAATAAAGGGAAAAGGTAAAGATTACAGTACTAATGGGGTGCGAGCTCATTTATCAACATTGTCATCTTTTGCAGTATCACGCGGAGTAATCGGGTTATCGTATTTCTTGATAATGTTTTCTCAGGTTGAAGAAATATTACTTACCTTAGTATCATCTACCTTAATTTCATTCTTCTAATGTTTTAATGGAGTATTTTCATGCGTATAAACCTAAGATCATTTACCCTCGTATAAACATAGAATGTTAATACAGAATGTTAAGCTACAAAGGAATCAGAGAGTAATCTCTGCTTAAGGACGTTTATATGTCGGAAATACGTCAATGATTTGACTACCCAAAGCCGCCTAGCGGCACTTGACAGAGTCTCATAACACTCCAACGGAGCTAAGCAGAGTTCATGGGTGGCGGTCAAGCAGTGAAGATGTTTAGAAACTGTCATGCGTTCTGTATAGTTTTGTCGTGTACCTACAGTGTGATTAATTTGATAGTAAATTATAATGTGATCTGAACTACAAACGGTTTTTTTTATCGCGCAATAACCAACACTATGCACAGTACGCCCACAGTTGTTAAAATATGGCCGATAATAATGCAAGAGACACATACCCTTCTTCGTTATAGATAATATTTTTTTGACCTGAAGAAAGCTCTTAGGAACTCGTATGCCATTATTGACTTTGGAATTAAAGATTGGTCCTTAGATCCGCAACGATACTTTTCAAACCTTCCTTTGAGTTAGTGTAGTGTAAAAAGTGTAGAAATAATAGTGAAAATAACACATGAACAAAGTGTTTTTATTATTATATATCAGACTCTAAGAAAGTGGAACGAACTTGTGTAAAGTACAATCAACACCATTCTAAATGTTAAAATAATTATCACGTAAAAAAAATTGTATTTTTTTTAAGTTATTTTGAAATTGCTTAGTATTCTCATAGGCTAAATTTTAAGTGAAACGATGTTTGTTGGTAAGCGCATTGAGAATGGCTGGACAGATTAGCTATATTATTGTTTTAAAAAGATTTAAGGTTTTTATGGAAACAAAAAAATTAAAAGATGCCCGGTAAATTGGAAAATTCGAGAAAAACTGAAGACGCTGTTTCTATGGAATTTTTGTATGAACTCAAGACTATATTGAAATTTTGACTTAACGACGTCTGTCGGTCAGCTTGTAAAGCATAAAAAAAGGCTTTCCAACACCAGACTAAACTACAAACAACAATTTCAGAATTCAGTGCTTATTCAAAACTAATTACAATCTTTATTTTGCCATCAGTACCCAAGGGAGATTCTAAATGCTAGTTATGATTTATACATGAGGGTTATTCCGAAGATTTATTGTTGTTCATACTGCAGGCAAATACGCTGTTTGCCTTTATTTAAGGCCGTAGCCTGGAAATAGGAGTTCTTGCTCTTTTTTGCCTATCAGGTTGTCTTTGAGGTGAAATGAAATGAGATGAAATTCATTAAATAATGGATTTATTTATACATGAGGATTATTCTGAAGGTTTATTGTTGTCATAACGAAGCCAAGTTACTTTTTCTTCCCGTTAATTTGTTTTTTTGTTAGGGTCCATACCTGGGAACCTGATCTAACTGCCTCTGTGGTCGATTCCCAGTGGAAAGACAAGTGGCAAATTTTTTTGCTCGTTTGGCTTGGTGGTAGGGCATGTTCTAAGCCTGCCTGGCTAGCTACCACCATCTTATCTAAGTCTGTCGCCATAATAACAATGTTAACAGGATTGTTGTGTTTCGGCAGTTAGAGGTAAGATAGCCAGTTCCTTTATGGTTGAGGATTCCGGGTGAACAAGAGATTCCACATCGCGGCTGAAAAAAGTAATTGATGTGGAAGTTCAAAGTTCCATCTTTTTTAGGTGTTTTTTACGAAAACAGGTTTTGAAGCTCATAGCACTTTAAATAATGTCACAATCCCTGTACCGTTATGCACAATATTTTGGGTGCCTATATTGCGCGCTACCGTAAACAGCGTATTCACACCCAAAATAAAAGTTGTTTCCCAGCAATTATTTTTGCATAAACTTACTCAATTTGAAGTACAGAATACGTAGATGACGGTTTCGTGATAAGTGTTTTTACACCCTGTATCCTAACTTCCTAACTACTATTATAATACGAAAGTGAGTTTGTTTGTTACGCTTTCACGCTAAAACGGCTAAACTAATTCGGATGACATTTGGCACACGGGTAGACCATGACCTGGGTTAGGATATAGGATACTTTTTATCCTGATATTCCCACGGGATCGAGACTTATACGGGTGAAACCGCAGGGCGCAGCTAGTTAATAATTATAAGACTGAGGCATTACTAAATACGCCAAAACTATCTTGAAATTACAAAGTATTAACACTCAAACGAAAACGAAGCTAAAGGAGTATGGAAAGATCTTATCAGGTGGTGTTCTGTAGTGTCTACCTACCTCCATGGGAAGAAGGCGTTAGTTTATGTACTAATACTTAACGAGCAAGTGTGTAGATTAATGCTGATTCCAATTCATTCTAAGAACAGGCTCTTGCCCCACAGTATTACATTCCACCATATTATTGTAACTCAATTATACTTAACAATGCGAGCTCCCAATTAAAAGACAACATATTATGTTCTGCGACAACTTTTAACTTAATTTTTAACAGGTGCTAAATAACACGAGTCAAATTAAAACAACTCATTATTGTAAGTGGGATACGCTTTGGAGGAACAAATGACTTTCGAATTTATTTTCACGGGGAAAGGGTGCTGTTTAGCTTGTGTGGGAAATAAGTATGTGGTAGAGTTCTACCAATACTGTCAGCGAAGAGCGATTATTACATTGTAGAATTTGTGATAATTATCAGCGAAGCAAGCATGCAGTTATGTATTCTATTTATTTAGATTCGAACGACCGAAATAGGTAAACAAGCTGCAAAACAAGAAGGTTACAAGGGAAAAGGACAAGATGCTTTTACCCAATCCTTACATTGTATGGGTAACACTGTTCTTTGATTGTCTCATAGAATACGTACTCCCAAAACCTTAACCAGGAGATAAAGGATGCGCTATGGTTTTTTTTTTGGTATTTTTTTTTATCGAATCTCTAATAATTCCCATTTTGCGCTTCTAAAAATATTATTCAACACTCTAACTTATTAATTGCGCTTTTTTGTTAACCTCAATTAATATTTTGTTTAGTTCCTAAAAATACTAATTAGCCAAGTAACCGCGACTAACGTGGTTGGACGCAGTTTTAACTTTACCTAACCCAATGGCTCGGGGTGTCCTACCTTATTAACTGCGACCAACTGTCAGAAAAGACCAGTTTTTTTAAAGTGTGCATTATTAGAAACGCAAAAAGTTTTTAAAGGTTCATTAATTTAAAAAAGTGGCCATCATTAGAAGGTCAGGTAAGGAAGGTTGGTAACTCATAACTCAAGCGGGTCAAGCACAAGCAACTTGTAATTGTAGCATATAATATGGATTATCTTGGCCCTCTTTTTTTGTTGGGAGATTCTCAAATAACTTCTCCCGCTCTGGGCGGAGCGGGAGGGCGTGTCAGACTCTTACTGACTAAAACCCACCCATGTTCCTTCAGTTGCCTGTGCCTTTCCTGCGACCCGGCAGGCATCGGTCCTAGCGGACCCCATCAATTATCTTGTCCCTTGAAGAACAGAAGTGAAGTCATTTTTAATCGCCAATCGCCCTCACTACAGCCAAGCCTCACATATTTACAACACCTTTCTTTCATTAACAATCCACAGTATATCAGAGGAGAGTGGCAATAAGTCCAAAGATGAATAATTTTAATAGAGATAAATTTTCTTTTACTTCAGCTTATTTCTGACGGCTTCATAATGAGTTTTGCATTTACGAGGTTTTAAGCTGGTTTGGTATTGTCTCTGTTGATGCGTTCTTTACTGTATATCACTAGTGACTGTTTTAATTATTACTACTGGTTTACCTTAAAATACTACGAGAGATTAACTTCTCATAGTCCTATGTTCAAGACTTTTATCGTGTCCTATAATATGAAATGAGCAATATTTTATATACACCTACTACATATAGTTGTAATCACGTTCTCAAAAACGGCTCTAATGATTTCGATGAAAGTTGCAATATAGGGGTTTACGGGGCGAAAAATCTATCTAGCGAGGTCTCATATCTGGGAAAATTCGTTTTCTTTATTTTCACATTAGCAGAACTCGGTCACCCAGGTACTTAATATAATATGGGGAATTCAAATAATACTTACGTAAATAACAACTTATACTTCACTAATTACACACAAAAACACAAAAAAATAAAACTATCTTTACTAAAACAATTCATAGGGGGGCCGAATGTGCAACGGAAGGAACACGGGTGGATTTTTCAGTAAAAGTCTGACACGCCCTCCCGCTCCACCCAGAGCGGGAGAAGTTATTTGATAATTTCCCATCCTCAAAAAAAAAAAAAAAAAAAAAGGGGGGCCGAATGTCTAAACTTTTCTTTTCTCTATTTGTATCAACGTTTATCTTATAATTTTGGCAGTGTATAGAATGCCGCTAGCGACGGATAAGTATAAGTACCCCTGTCGGATAAAGTGCCACTAGCGGCATAATAGCATCACTGCCTTGGCTCGGCTAAAGTGCCGTAAGTATTGTATTGTCATTGTTACTGTCACTCAGTCACTGTCACTTGTTATTTTGTTTGATTGTTGAGGTTAGTTCGCTGTAAAACACTACTTTACATTCTCTTGTACCTTAACGGACCCTGGCCACAGTTCTAACCTAACCTAACCTACCTTTCAGCCATTTTCATTTGCTAAGCTAAGGGGTTATGGTTACACTTACATAAGTTTAGCGGGCTATAGATGAAATAAATTAACATTAACCTCTCCTCAAAAATAAATTCATCTTTTAATAAAATTATCAAAAACAAAATATGATCAATCAGTACAAAGGGCAGCGAACTGACATCAACAATCAAGTAAAATAACAAGTGACAGTGACAATGACAATTCAATGCTTACGGCCCTATAGCCGGGCCGAGGCAACGTCACTATTATGCCGCAAATAGCGGCACTCTATCTCTCTTCCTATAATTGTAAGCCATGTTTATATTTATATATACTTTATTGTACACCAGATGATACATTACGAGTAGATAAAAAAAAGTAATACACTACAAAATATACAATGGGCGGCCTTATCGCTTACTGCGATCTCTTCCAGGCAACCTTCCCATAGTTATTATAATAACTAGTACAGGTGGAATATTAACTAAATCTCTATCTACAGTAGGTACCTATGTATACTATAACAAGTGAAACGAAGCTCAAAGATAACCCGTCCCAATCCTTCACAGCAGGTCTATCTTACAATTCAATCAATCACTGAACAAGAACCCAATTATTCCCATCACTTGTCGCGGCGTCGCCTGTTATAACAATATGTTTAATTTTATTAATTAATTGTCAGTCGTTTTTGTCATCAATGATGAATTAAATGATGTATTGATAGAGAGGACTGATTTCTTTGTATAAAATACAAGGGTTAACTTGCATGCGGGTTGTATTTATTCATTTATTTCAAGGCAACTACAACAGGTAACAATCACAGTATATCAGTAGATTCACATTATAGGTTTCGACCTGATTATCACCCAAAGCGTAATCGCACAACATGACTAGCAACAATAATAATAAAGATGACAACTGCAGTAAATAACTTAGTTCACAAAACTACAGCTGCAAGGTCCGTGCGTCTGCCCTCCAACACTCTTCTACGGAAAGTGTTGGAGACCAAACACGCCAGGTAAAGCACATACACTATTGACAAAAAGCTACGTGTTAAGAGGGCGCCTAAAGGTTCACTAGCGCCACTCTTTAAAAAAAATATTATCTCGTGACTGAGAAGGAATTATGAATAACGGCTAGACAGGACCCTCGGTAAGTGTGTCTAGAATTTTCTAATACCTTTTATAAAGTTTCATATTGAGACACGGAGCAACAAAATACGATCTAGAGGAATGTGGCCGCTTTTCTTTAGGTATTAGAAAATTCTAGACACACTTACCGAGGGTCCTGTCTAGCCGTTATTCATAATTTCTTCTCAGTCACGAGATAATATTTTTTTTAAAGAGTGGCGCTAGTGGACCTTTAGGCGCCCTCTTAAGTGTATGATGTTAGCAAGAGACCGTAAATACGTTGCCGAATTTTTAATGCAAACCACGAAAGCCAGGATAAAATTGGATTATTATTAGGTATCCTACTATCATACTAATACTATAAAATAGGTGAAAGTTTATATATTTGGAAACATCGAATTCCGTTCAGCCGTTTTGGCGTGATTCAGTAACAAAGATTGAAAGTTGTCGGTGATACCGGTTGTCATGATGATGCGGAGGAATGAGGAAAATGTCGTGGGGAAAGTTTTGAGTCTGAATGTGGATGGCTATAAGAGTAGGGGAAGACCGAAGAAACGATGGATGGACTGTGTGGAAGATGATATGGGTAGAAAGGGGGTGACTACCGAGATGATGACTAATAGAGAAGTATGGAAGAAAAAGACTTGTTGCACCGACCCTAAATAAATTGGGATGACGGTAAATGATGATGAGTACAACAAACATTGGTACTCAATCACGCAAAAACGGCTGAAGGGATTTGGATAAAAATTGGCACACAGATAGTTTATAACCTGGATTAACACAGAATACTTTTCTTCCCGTTAGTACGTTCCCGTGGGATAATTTTCGACCACCACGCAGCCGTGGCTATAAGTTATCATAACGAATTTAGCCATTCCATAAATATTGGGACCGCCACGGACAAATCGAACATGGTCTAAAAATTTCAAAAGCGAGATTACGGCCATAAATTATGTACTACCTTACCTTAATTGATATTGACGTAGACAAACAACATAAAATAATGAAAACAGAACCTGTCAGGAATGATTTAAGTTAATTTTATACAAGTGTGTGTTCACTCGCTGACGCCTACGCCCGTCAATACGTCCACGGCTTTACGAGCTTATTTTATCTGATAAATTGTTTGGGTTATGTAGATGTTGCATACCATCCATTGATTTACAAAGGCAAGGGACTTATGGAGTATTTCAAAAAAAAAATTTTTTGCGATTCGTGTAAGCGACTTTTAAGGATTTTATACTGAAAATCACGTCTAAATGAGTAGTGTTAATGATTTGGAAAAAATATATGTTAATTAATATGAGCATTTTCTTAATAACTTAGTCTGTGAATATTTTAGATTATGTTTATATTACATAGTGTAATTAATTTGGAAAGTTATGCCTAACGCGGATAAAAAACTGAGAATCACGCAAAAACTGTCAAGCGTATTTTTCTGAAACCTGCCCCATTTTAAAGATAATTTAATTATGTATCTTTTAGTATACGAGTTTTATTAAAATATCTTATGATTTATGTATAATAAATTAATAATGCGTCTAATTTGATACAGCGCTCCTTGATGGGCGAGTCCTACTGCCAGCTGGACGTATGACGCGTTGCTTGAGCTCAGCACAGAACACGCAAGATAACCACTCAAGGTCGCTGGCATATATCGGCGTCTTAAGGCATCTGTCCCACCGCCGACGAGGAAGCGACTAGCTATCAACGATTTTCGCGCTCAAGAAACGTACAAATGATTCTAGGTCCCGTGTAAGTAAAAGAGATGAAGGCGAGCTTATGAGCTCGCTTTGCTTTGCAAATCTCTACATTTTGTATTATAATTTTGCGTCCCTAAGGACCAAAAATAAACGATGTAACATTAGACATTAAAACTATCATTTGATTGTTCAAACAATATGTTTTTACTAAAATAGAATAGTTCGAAAATAACAAAAAAAAAACCTTTAGCTCGTGGGACTTGAAAAACGGGGTTTTTTCAAGTCCCACGAGTTCAACCACCCAATTAGTCTGGGGATTATGCCTGACAGTACAATATTATACTTATTCTTCACAGTATCGACGTCTGCAACAAAAGCACTAAATCTCAATGAGTATGTAAAGGGGTCATCTATTTTAATTAGCCCTTGAATTGTTACTGCGGTTGATGAATGTGACTGTAGACTGATGAAGCAATAGAAGGGACTGGCAAAGCAAAGCATCGAATATTGAAATGATGGATTCCGTTGTGTGGTAAATAAACTTCTTGTTTTGTCTCTAGATCGAACAAAATTATCATTTCTGAAGTGTTTGGAATTTGAGTACTAATAAAATCACTTTTTTAATGTAAAACTCCTGTTTATCTTAAGTATTTTAAATAACAATCGGTTTGGACACAGTACTATATTCTATAAAGTCCTCACACCGTTCAGCCATATTGGTTTTATCACACTCCTTTGTTCAACTCACTAAGTACTCTACTTACATTCTTCTGGCATTAATTCCCATATTTCTATCTCTCTCTACTAGACTTTTGTAGATGATAATACTGGTACTTTTCCCTACTGTATAATATTTTCGCTAATTGCAATACTAATGAAAACAAATTGCTGTACAGTAACCCTAAAAAAAAATCATCAAAATATTTAAACATTTCAAATTGTAACCGGCGATGCTGTTGTATCAACTCTTATTTACTAACACAAAGCAATACTTTGTTCACTTAACAATCATACAATTTCAAACTAAATTAACCTACTTTTAAGAACTATCTTCCTTCCAACAATTCCGTTCCAATTTCTCGTGGCCACCTCTATCGAATCCATCGCTCTATGCATCTACTTACCCTCTCAGTTTAATTGGTAGATTCTTCGACAGATATCGATTGTCGCCCCTCCATCTTTAATTGTATATATCTTATATACAGCTCGCATATATTGTATTGTTCAGCAATAAATCCTTTAGATTTATAATGTACGGTGTAAGTTGGAGTAATGAATTTCGGTACTTAATTAATTTTGATGTTTATTGGAGGTTGTTGACTTAAATTGGAGAAAAGCAGGCGGTAAGTGATTGAACTTGAAGGGTGCTAATGAAATAATATATAAGATACTTTAAATATGGTCCTTATGAAATAATTCATAAGTCACTCTGGTCCTTTGAGTCGCCTTCGCTTATGTTACAGAAAGTAAGGAAATACCGTTTTTAGAGAACAATAAAAACTGGATTATAATGTTATCTATTTGGCTTATAAATCAGCCGAAACTTTATAAAACAATAATTACATATATTACTACCAATGAGTTTTACTAGACGTATCAGAATTTAAATACTTTGCAGAATATCCCACGCAGAATATTCGTCTCCCACAAAACAGGTATTCAAATACCACATACCAAACCATCACAATTGATTTACCTACACCCCAACATAATATTACCTACTCGAACACAATACCCCTCTTTACACCACAGTCGGCTGAGGCCCAAACGGTTTTACCCTCAAAGAGGTACAATGGTAGCCTGTGACGTAGGCACCGGAAGCCGCCGTCGCTCGCTACTACCGGCTTCCGGTGAGAGCTGAAACAATTACCAGAAGTTCCACTGCGGTTTAGTTGTCACGTTTAAGTTACAAGTTAGGCAAATTGTTGAGTTAGTCGGTAATAGTGTTTATTGTTTTAGGTTTGTCGTGCAGTTTAGGGATTTAAAGCAATGCAATAAGCTTTGATTTTTTGAATAAACATACTGTCAAAGGTCCGAATAAGCAAAAGTTAGTTTATAACTACTTTTGTCCGAGACTTCGCCCGCGTGGAGGTCGGAAATTATCCCACGGAAATGTACCACCGATATAAAAAGTATTATATATGTGTTAATTTAGGTTATAAACTATTTGTGTGCCAAAATTCATCCAAATCCGTTTAGCCGTTTTTGTGTGATTGAGTATAAAACTTTCAAACTTTCTCATTTATAATATCAAAAATATTGTTGGACTAGCTGCCCGCTCCGGTTTCCCACTGGTAGCACTAAATACTTATCTGCGGCTACCTACCTACTCTACCTACCTACCTATCCTACTACATACCTACCTACATACCTACCTACATACCTACCTACATACCTACCTACATACCTACCTACACCTACTCGTATAACCTTGTCCTGTGAATAACAAATACAACAAAAACAGAATGATCCAATTTGGTGCAGCCGTTCGCAGGTGATGGCGTGACCAAGCGAAATAGGGATTCTTAAACTTAGCTTGATGTTTTCAATGCTATTAAAATCATTTAATTGCATAGTATGTGCGGTGTGCGTATTATCTTCTCCTATTGATCGTGGCTCATTATCTATTGGAAGATTTTTTGCTTTGTTTTTCGTTCTTTTAGTTAGTTTGGGCGACTCATTATGCAGATTTTAATAGATTCTGTGGTAAATGGTATAATACCTCGCTCGAAGAACTCGCAAAGCTTCATTGTCTTGGCGGCTATCTCGTAGGTCTTCACTGATAGAATCTGTCTTACAGCAGTAACAGCTGGTGTGAAAAAGGAGGGCTGCTAAATTCTCAATTCTTCCACATCAGTCAATATGCCTAGCCTTTTTCCAACTATCTCGGGGTCGGCTTATGAAGCGACTGCCTATCTGACCCCCACAACCCAGTTACCGTCTAACACGATACCTATTGGTAAGACTGGTTGCCAGATTTTTGGGCTTCTGATTGCCCCTAACGGCTGTCAAAAATCTATAACGAATGACAGCCGGGATCAACAGGTTACCGTGCTCTCTGAGGCAGAGAGGGGTCTCGACATGTAATGGATGGCCATCCATCCAGGAACTGGCTTCAGCAAGTGTAGCTTAACTTTCTATCCACCTGAATGGCTGTTATCCATCCACATACAGGTTTAGTTTTAAATACTTTATTCTCAAAAAGACAAAAGAGCCACTTACATGAGAACATAGGTTAACAAAATGTTAAACTTATTCTACGTAACGGTCACCGATACTTTACAATAGCACTCTACACTCACTCATATTCACTCTGCTCTCGACGCTTGACGTGTCCACACGTCGGGTCCGAGTTTGCAACAAGTCAATCGTCATCCTGAGGATGCCTTGTTGAGAGGTGAAACACGTGTCGATTTCTTACAGGGTTCTTTATGACTCTTTAACAATAGTTAAGCGGATTAGGTTACTAAATATACGTCGTCTATTGTATTTTAATACAATAGGCTTAAAATTATTTTGTTTTTATATTATTCTCAACTATAGGTACTCTAAGATTAAACATTTAAACAAACCTTTTTTACAGTCCGTTCAACCGATTCTGATTTCTATACCGTTGATATAAGGATGGCATTAAAAGCAAAAATGTGGTTACAATACCAACTGTTTACTGCAGCTGCCATTTGTCATGCCACCAACGCAATAGAAGTCAAAATCTGTTGAACGGACTGTAAAAAAGGTTTAGTTAAATGTCTAATCTTATTTCAAATTGAGTATAGTAGGCTAGTAACATTGTTAGTGAGTGGTCTCAATGATAAAATGTGATAGTTTTGCTTTAAAACTGCAGAAAAAGCTTATATTTTTTATATAGAATGTTAAATTATTATAAAATTCTGCTTCATCATAGGTACACACACCTAAATGAAAATCCCCTAAACCTTTTGCCCCAACCTGTCCAGTGACGACAACGAATAAAGGTTTCATGTTGCACCCTGTCACAGCGTGTTCACAACATGTTGTAGTGTAATCTATCTTTATTATACAAGTTGTTTGGACAAGCCTGATCTAATGGATCGCGTGTATTGATCTAGCACAGAGTTAGGTAATGATTTAGCGTGATTTTACTGTTTGAGGTGGCAATTTGAGGAACGATGCGATAAGGCAACGGTGAGGTTTAAAAGCAGATGTAGTTACATTGAAAAGAGTATGCTTAGATGGTCTGGTCATGTTGAGAGGATGAATGAAAGTCGAAAAAAGAAAAGAAAGAAAGAATATACATTTATTTAGCACAGACTTAAAGCAACAAGGTATTTTACAAGACAGATGTAAGTAAATAGGGTAGGGTGCCGGGAGGAGACGCCCTAGAACAGAGGTTCCCAATCTTTTAACATACGTGCCCCCCCTTTTTTTTTTTTTTTTTGAGGATGGGGAATTATCAAATAACTTCTCCCGCTCTGGGTGGAGCGGGAGGGCGTGTCAAACTTTTACTGACTAAAACCCACCCGTGTTCCTTCCGTTGCCTGTGTGCCGAGGTCGCGATATCCCTTTCAGACAAACCCGCAACCCCTGCCGTGCCCCCCTAAATTTCTTTTAAAATCACTAGATACGCCCCGGAGTTACTTTGTCGACATGCAGAAAAGCATAAGAATGTAAAGTGAGCGAAAGCGAGGTCGAACATATTTGCACCCCCTTGAATAGGTTAGATTTTAGTTTGATCATTCAAACAGAAATAGAAATTACTTTGTCAACTTATGCAGAAAAGTTGAAGACTCAAGAGAATATAGAATGGAAGAGTGAACGAAGCGAGCACGAAAATTGTAGCAAGCCGCCTCGGATAGGTTCGGTTTTCTTTAGTCTATTCATACAGAAATAGAAAAACTTATTTTGTCGACTTATGCAGAAAACTTGAACCTCATTTTACAGCACCTAAGTATAAGTATTAATATTATGAAACATTTGGGTTTTGGAAACTAGTCTAAACCTTTTCTAAAACCAAGAACATATAATTTCACAAATCTATACTTTATTAGAAAGAAAAAAAGAAAGAAAGAAAATAAGTTTATTTGCGGTACACATGACGCAAAGAAAGAACAAAACACAAAAATAATCAATTTGGGGGAAAATATGCGTCACATCCACGCAAAACGGCCATCGCTCAGCATAATGCTGCGACCCTATGCGAGACAGAGCCCCAACGCTGGTTTTCAGCGACAGCCGGACTATACTACTGGAGCCACCACGTCCGTTGGTCACTCTACGCCCCCCGAGGGGGATACGCCATACCGGTTGGGAATCCCTGTCCTAGAACGACTTAATTATAGTGACCTTATTGGTGATGTTCTTCAGAAAGATCAGGTGCGCAGTACTCGCAACCGGCGTGCGTGTATGACCAGATGTATGAACGTGAACGAAGCTAAAGGAGTATAAAGATCGTAGCAGGTGGCAGGTGGCAGCAAAACCTACAGAAGTAGGTTCTGCTAGTTGGCAATTTCATGAGTGGTATTTGGAAGGAAATACAGATGAACGGACTATATAATCTGCAAAAATGGAACTCGTTACAACCATCATCCAAAAAGTTGCAGAATGCCACGAACACAGACTCCCCCGACATGTGAATGTCGAGGCAATCCAGCTGCTAGACAACACAGACAGTGCGTCGGGCTAAAGAGAACTAAACCATTTGAGTTACTGTAGTGTTAAAACAGTGAATAAAAATATTAGTAACAATGCTGTGGTATACATGTGTAACACATGAACAAAGTGTTTTCATCAATTAAAGTGAAATAGTGTAAAAGTGCAAATTGACACTATTCTTAGTTACATAATCTGTCTCGTAAAATATTAAGTTAGAGTTAAATTGCTTAATGGTGCCGATTCTCTGTCACAAATGCCTCTAAACTTTTCGATCCCCTTTATGAAACCCATAAACTCCTAAAACTGAACATGTAGGTAATAATTTTTCATATTTTTCATACAAAGGGAAAAATTCCATATAAAACACGTCGAGGCTGTCCACCACGGCGCGTCCGGCTCTAAAAAAATCACGGGGTAGGGCAAACAAATACCACATGTGTCAAAATTATTTTTACATGTAACTTTTCTTGTAGAATAGCTTTAAGATTCTCATAGCCAAAAGTAAGGATTTTTGTAATAGTTTAATTCGGAGTCCAAGAGAATTGGCACTATTAGCCTATTAGGCTAGATTGTAATCTATTACTAAGAACTGTAGTTCTTATTAATACAGAGAAAAAAAATATATAAGCTGTAGAACTGATGGTAGGTTGGGCAGGAAGGCGCTGGAGTAATGATCGAAAAGGAAGAAGTCACTTCTTCGGCTGTCAGCTAGAAATGTTAGCTGACATCTTCGTAAAAAAGTGAGGAAACACTAGATGAGGACGGTCAACACTGATAATTTTAATAATTGTGTGTAAAAGATACAGCTCTTTTGCGCCAAGCATAATGTGGTTAAAGGTTGAGCAAGAAGTGGACGATAGTAAAAAGAGGTTTGTCGCTAAAAACTGAGTAAAATGATGAACCTGTGACGTCAAGGTACTCTTATGTAAGGTAAACCGAGAATGGCTGGCAAATCTTTACATTTCCAATCACGGAAGGAGGATTATACATCGGAAAAAATAAAAAATTTCTTACTTAAAAATCTTTCCTTATGAGCGTGAGTGTTTACTATAGGTACTTACAAAGATCCTAAAGTTTATCTAAACTAATAATACAATAAAGAGAAACGATTTGGTTTTTTGTGTTTTTTTTGTAATGAACAAACTCAAAAACTACCGGACCGATTTGAAAAAAAAATTCAACATCAGAATGCTATAATTATCACTGAGTAACGTAGGCTATAATTTATGAAGATATCACGCGGGCGAAGCTGCTGTCGGAAGCTAGTTTACAAATAAATAAGTAAAAGCGAAGTTAATTGTTAAGCAAACTGACACTTTAAGTCAAATTGCCGTGTTATAACCATTTCATACAACTGTCAAAGAATTACAGAAATACAATATCAATAAAATCGTGAAAACCGTTGAGCGCTTAGATGCAAACGGCTTCTATTAGGCGATCGTTTGACGGGCAAAATAATAATATTTATTATATTTATTCATAAAAATAAATAAATTAATTAATTTTTTTTTTTTTTTTAAATCTTTATGGCTAGATACTTTCATGCTGACGGTACATACCACTTTTTAGGCGTTTCGACGACGTAGTATCAGCCGGTCGATTCTGTAAAAATCTCACCGTGAAAACTTTGGTGAAGTGAGCTTAAAGTGAGCTGTCATTTCTAGGGATTGACACTATTGACAGCTCACTTCACCCAAGTTTTCACGGTGAGATTTTTACAGAATAGCACGGCTGGTGGCCGGTGGTGTTTATTCGGGTTGAGTTGACTCGGGCCGAGCTGTTAAAGCTCGTACAGACCAGCGCGACGCGACGCCGCGCCGCGACACGAACAATACAATTTCTAAGAAAACTTGACGGTATAACAATATCCGGTGTCGCGTCGCGCTGTCGCGTCGCGCTGTCGCGTCGCGCTGGTCTGCACGAAGCTTTACTTACCCATCTAATTTTTCCGACTTTACATCTAAATGTATGACTAAGTTAATGTGTTTATATACCTGTCTAGTATAAAGCCTAGCTCAAAATAATCAATGTTAACGTAATCCCTTTGTGTACCATTCTCTCGCAGATGCATTAAAGCTGATTACACATCACACAGCTGGCTTACAGTGAGGTGTGTAAGCCGGCCCGAAGCCCAAGCTAGGCTACTTTGGCCCATCACATTTGTAGACAGTACGATGGATTCACTCTCTGGTGTATTCACTGCTTTAGCTCAAAGGATGAGCTTACTATGTAGCCTTGGTATTAACATTTGCAAGCCTTTATTGAGTAATGAAATGGTTCTATAGCAGGTTTTAATGGCTACACATTGGCTCATTTTTACAGACTATGGTGCAGCAATGGTCAGCGTCAAGTCGATTAACATTTCAGTTTTTTTTTTTAATTTAATTATTGAGCTAAACAATGAAATACAATAAAAAAAAAAAAAAACATTTTCATTTCAGAAAAACAAGATTACAAATTATTCATTAATCATAAATTATTAAGTAGTTATTTCGAAAAAAACATTATTACATCACGTTAGTGATAATATAGTATATTCTACTGATGAAAGAATTTTTTAAATCGGTTCTGAAGTTTTTGAGTTTATTCATTACATACCAACATACAAAAAAACAAATCTTTTCTTTTCATAATATTAAATTAATTACAATGTACCGAATAATTTTTTATAAATTGATGAACTTCTCAGCAGCAAGCAATCCCTGAATCTGGATTTATGCCCTGTTGATGGCAATAGAGTAGCCACTGGAACTTAAACATAACTGGCGAAAGGTAGGTTTACTATAGGTCATCTCTGCCTAACCATTTGAAGAATACAGGCGTGATATTATTCTATTTCTAACTATCCTAAGTACAAATGCAAAAGTGACTTTGTTTGTTTGTTACGCTTTCACGCTAAAATGGCACACGGGTAGTACATGACCGGGAATAGGACATAGGATACTTTTTATCTCGATATTCCCACGGGATCGAGACTTATGCGGGTGAAACCGCGGGGCGTAGCTAGTCTTATATGATTCTTCTGTATGTGTGTGTGTTATTGAACTCCTCCTGAACGCTTGAACCGATTTTGATGAAATTTATTGTGTTTTTGAGTGGGTCCCTGGATGGTTTAGATTGATAATTGAACCCGGTAGGTGGCAGTGCGATCAAGCTCTAGGAAACAGGAAAATGACTGTCCGGTCAGCTGATTACTCATAAAATAACGTGTAAAAGTTGTTTACTTTTCAACAGTAATTCGACTTTTTTTCGCTGACCATATCGAGTGAAACGAGCATTTGATTGGTGTCATGCGTGTGATACAGATCAAAAAGAAATAATGAGGGCGAGATTTAATATTCATTCAGTGACAACCTCGTGCCTGAAATAATTGAAATCTATTTTTCGTTCATTAATGGACGATTAATATCCGAACAAACACTAAAATAGACAAATGTGTCAGCAATATTAACACCCGGTGTCTTAATCGAGAATTTGAATTTATCGAACTCTAAAAAGTTGGAACTTCAAAGTTCCAACTTTTTAGAGTTCGATTAATTCAAATTCGGAAATATTGAAGGTCAACCTTCAATATTTCCGTAACCAGAAGGTCAACAAAAAAGTATCATAATAATGGGAAGAACAAGTGACTGTCGGCTTCGTTAAGGGTAATTTTATACTTATTATACTGCCCTGCTAAGCCGAAAGGCGCTATCTCTGAGATGCGCCCTTTTAGTTTTTTTGTATCATTCAATAGCAATAACAATTTCGCATTTAATGGTATAAGCCAAATACCGCTATCTAACTTAAAACATTAAAAAAAACCACTCAGAAGTTTTTTATATCCTTATGTTTCCTTAAATTACAATTAACAAAAAGTAAATTTTCTCAAAACTTACTCCGATTGAGATAGCGCCTTTCGGCTTAGCAGGGCAGTATATTATCCAAATATTGAGAAACTGCAGCCAATAGCCACCAACTTAAGTTTAAACTTTAAAGTACCTAATATTATCACACAACATAACTTACACCATCTCTGCACTTTACAAGTTAAGCAAATAATTTAAGTTTTCCCCTACATGGTCACAGGTAATGTCCTGTACTAGCTGGTGCCCTGAGGTCAAGTCGTGAAGATGCGGCTATTGTAATACGACACCACATTATTAGCTATTGTCAGGGAACAAATTGGTGTTGTTTTATAAAATTACTAGCCAAGAGTTGACAAAACATCGAGATTTCTTAGTTTAACGTAACTTTAATAGTAACGTATTATGTACATAAACCTTCCGGGATAAATTCTCTAAACGATGGTGAAAACCTCATCAAAATCTGTTGCGTGGTTTAGAAGAACAACGCGGACATACAGACAGACACGAATAGTGACTTTAAATTTATAATATGTGACTTTAAATATGGGAAATATGTCAACGATTTTCATAAATTATGCCCCGACTCAACCTAACTGGGTTTTGTAAAAGATAAGTTTGTTAGAGAATAACTACTTACTACAACTTGTATAATAGATTCGAGCTGGTATGCATTGTATATTTTATTTTAATGGTGATGAAAGTGATGAAAATTTACTTAAAAATGGGTGATACTCGTACATATGACAATAATTATAATGATCACCCATTTTACAGTCAATAATCAACCATGCGAAGTGCTGACTATTTGTAGTGTAGTGTACTCGTAATGTAGACACAGTTACAGGCTATGACTAGGCTAAAACTTAAGAGTACCCTGTTACCGGGCGCAGCAAGAATATACAGCCACTATTATACCACCATTTAACTTATAGCTATGGGCATGTGCCTGCTATCTTTTTTTTGTTTTTTCTTTTTTTTTCAATATCCCGATATTATTTTATGAACTTACATTTGTGTTTTTTTTAATAAATACGGATTATTTTTAGAAAGAAATGTCTTCACCTCCTCAATTGTACTAAAAAATGTTAGTTAAACCGATAAAATGACTCATAACCGTTTAGAAATAATAAACAGAAGCCAAATTGAGCCAATAACATAGGAGATAGGTATGGCAAATGCTAATAAAAAAATAAAATTCTAAAAACATGAAAAATATTAAAGATAGTAAACTTATAGATATACTCGTATGATATAATTTTCCATAGTTTTTCATGAATATTCAGAAAAATACGGGTGGGCGACATTTGTATATGGGCGACATTTGTTTATGTCGTAGCCATCTGGTTAAATTAGCCAGCTAATTGGACGCCTAGGCCGTTCATTAAAAGCCGGCATCCAATTGGATGCCTAGGCCGATAGTTAAATGAACAAGAATCATTCAACGTATAACAACTTGGCATATCGAAAATCAGCCGTTTGAAGATGACTGATCAAGACTCAGGCAAGTGATTCAAATGGTGAAAAAATTTCTGCGAGCAACTTGGAAATAGCGCTCGCTCGGCTCGTGCGCTATTGGTCACAGTTCTAACCTAACCTATTTCACCCAGTTTAAATAAATTACTACACGACATTCAGCCATCTCGTTAAACGTTGCGCTCAATGACTTGGCTCCTGTACTCAATGTCCTTCAGCTATTTAATTGGATGCCGGCGTTTAATGAACGGCCTAGGCGTCCAATTAGCTGGCTAATTTAACCAAATGGCTGCGATATATATATTCCATACCTACTAGATAATATTACAACATACTTTATTATACTACTTTATTACTTTATATTACTTATTCTCTTTCCAACAATAATTATATTTAATATATTATATTAATTAGTCATTTGAAATATAAAGATATTAATAATACTATTTTATATACCTACAGGGTTATCGGTAATAATTATGTCCGCAATCCATTAAGGGAATGTAGGAGAGGTCATTTACAACCAAATTACCCCTTTTGACTCCTATGCAAATGTCAACAATTTTCGAGTCATTTGACATTTTATTATATTTTTTGTTCATTCTTTTTACTGTCAATCGTTTTATTCGTGCACCTTGTGGGTTAGCTGCACTCAGCGGACACTCAATGCCCTTCGTGTATAATATAATAATGCTTTAAGAATGTTGTTGGGGCTGCCGAGATGCTGCAGTGCGTCCGGCATGTTTATGGAGGCTCAGATTGATGGCTTTCATGCCATCATGAGAAAGTGAGCAGCCTCCATACTCCACCGTATCCGAGCAAGCTCCAACAGCATTCTGAAAGTATTAGCGGAACGGTTAGACACTGGATCGCACTCCATGTCTCAATTTGATGTCGTTTATTTTATTTTTATGTTTTACGAACATAGTTTCTAAGTACTTACTAACAAAAATGTATAATTCTGTAATGGATAGTCTGAATTAAGTTATAAACAAATAAAATAAAATAACTCGAAACTGGTTGATATTTGTAAAGGGGTCATAAGGGTAATTTTGTTGCAAAACCAACTCCTACACCCCCTTAATGGATGGCCGACATATTACAGCATCAACATAGCAACATCTCCCAATGAATGGGCTGCAAAAGTCAGATACCATCATTACTCCGTCTAAAATGCCGCATAGAGTCCCATCTGGACGCTGATTTGCTTTGACAGTTTGTAAGTAACGCGACCGCGTTTGAACCTTTGCGTTTCATGAGGCTACTGTTTGCACAGGACTTCGACATTCAAAACACCAGCACTGTATTCTGGTAGGTACTGCGTAACTTGCGTGTTTTTTTATGACAATTCAGGGCATAGAGCTCTAGCAACCTAATTAATTGAGTAAGCCGTTGTTTTCATTTTACTTGCTTTCAAAGGTAAGGTATATCGAATGATTGAGCCATTATTGACTGCGTCGTTAGTCTAGTGGTTGCAAGCGCTACTGCTCAGCATGAGGTCCTGGGTTAGATTCCCGTGTCGGGTTATTGGTGTTATTGGGTTTTTCCATCTGGAATTACTCAGTAGCAGACTGAAGTTGGACGATTTGTATGATGGCAATAGGCTCGCCCCCTATTACATGGAACTTAAACATAACTGGCAAAATGTGGATGTACTATTGGCACACCTCTGCCTAACCCATTGGGGAAAACAGCTTTGAAGTTATGTTATAAGTTCATGAGCTGAAGAGAAATGATTTGATTTTTTGTATGTTTATTACGCTTTCACGCTAAAACGGCTGAACAGATTTGGATGAAATTTGCCACAGGAGTAGACCATAACCTGGACTAGGACATTGAATACTTTTTATCCCAATATTCCCACGGGATCCAGACTTATGCGGGTAAAAACGCGGATGCAGCTAGTTTTAGACACAGAGGCTAGCTGGCTACGTTATCACCATAAATTCAGCCACCATAATAACCAGTATGCCATAATAAAGCCACACTACAGCGTCCGCAGTGGCCAAACGGTGTCAATCATGGCCATCATCCCATTACACATTGGTTGGTTGGCCGCCAGCCAAATACCCACTATTGGGCCATCGTCCTAGGCTGAGAAAGATCCTGCTCTATTTATGAGGCCTATATTTCCCGAACAGATATTATGGGGATGGCCTAGTTTCGGTTTTCGGTTGCAGATGATGTTTTTCGTGTCGTTCGTGGAGGTTTTTCAGCTTTATTTTAGATTAGCTTCGATTGCGACTTCTTCCGCGAAATTTCTTGTTCTCTGACCCACCGCGTCGCATCACATCGCCCGCCCACGCTGTTACTTCGTTTCACTTAACGTTGTTTCTGACTTTTTAGGGTTCCAAAGTCAACAGGGAACCCTTAGTTTCGCCATGTCCGTCTGTCGTGTGTGTCGGGCTTAGCTCAGAGACTCTTAGTACTAGAAAGCTGTAATTTAGCATGGGTATATTAACAAAAAAGTAGTAAAATAAAATAATGAAAAAACAAATTGTACTTGGCTTAAATTACCTTCCTTGCGCGTTAAGTGTGAATGATATTTTGTTTCTCGTCTTTCCCATGGTATGGGTATCGTTGGATAAGCCGTTTAAAAGTATTGCTGGCCGTGGACACCATTTTTCGTTTTCATAATTATTAAGCTTTAAAGTGCACATTTTTGTTAGAGTCAAGTGAACCGGGCCCGGCCATCTAAATATGTAGTTATTTTTGGATATTTAAAAAAATACCGGCAGTAGTATATCTATCGAAATTAAAAGGAAAACTATCACAGCTAAGTAGACTTTATAAGTTAACGAGTAATAGTCGACAAAATTACATTTGCATGGACATTGCAGTGTATGGCAGAACATGTTTTTCAACTACAATATTAAGTTTGTTCTTGGGATAAATTCATAGCGACTACGGAACCCTTCATTGTGCGTGGTCCGACACGCTTTGGCCGGTTTTTTCTTTTAGTTTAGCTCCTAAGGGTCGTAGCGTGATGTTAAATAGTCTATAATCTTCCTCAAGAACTTGAAACTTGTCACAAAAAGTACTAGGCTTGCATGAATTCAAGATAGTATTTCAATCAATAGACGTTGTGCACAATTTCTGAGCAGTAACCTAACAAAAAGTACTAGGCTTACATGAATTCGCTATAGTTTTCAATCATTATGTTATGCTACTAATAGGATTTGGATGAGGCAGACAGATTGTTTATAACCTGGACTAACACATAGGATACTTTTATCCCAGTAGGACGTTTTCGTGGGATAATTTCCGACTTCTACGTGAGCGAAGCCGCGGGAAAAAGCTAGTATTAGTATAAAGATTTAGATACCTCGGTATACTTACTACGTGATGATAGGTACCTATTGAAATTTCCGTTTCTACTTTTTTCGGCCTCGTTATAATAGCAGGATATTGTGAAGTGGTTGTGAAGATCGCAAAAAAGAGCTGCACCCCCTTAAAATAATTTTATGGGGTCATGTTTTAATTACCATGCAAGTCGCCAAGGATAGATATTTTGACATTCTTCTCCCTTTTGTGTGGTTAGTGACTAAACTAGTGTCAGAGTTTTAAAGCCGCCCATGGGCCTCTAACTTGGCTTCACATGCCGTCGAGAAATATCTCTCAGGCTTGCCGGTTTCCTCACGATGTTTTCCGTCACCGTTTTTGAAGCTAGTGATAAATTATATATGCGCACATGAATCCGAAAAGTCAGAGGTGCGTGACTTGGGTTTGAACTTGAAACCTATGACTTGGCAGTCTGACGGTCACATACCTCTATTTTGAATGGCAGCTCATACAAGACAGCTGGCAGACCAATAGCCAGGTGGGTGGATGACCTACAGAAAAGATCGCTGGAAAGACCTGGATGCAACTTGCACAGACCAGGGAAGCATGGCAGAAAAAGAGGCCTATACTCAGCAGTGGGTGGAACAAGGCTGCCAATGAAGATGATGATGATGATGAAACAAGACGACTATCTGATAAAATCACGCGAAAATAAACCTTAAGAAGCCTTTTACAAGACCCGTTTCCAAGTAACGTTCATTCTCTTTAAAAGTCATGTCACTCTCAGTGAATTTTTTCAATTTTTTTTGTTCCTCCTCCGAGAGAAACAGTAATCGGGTTCTCGTTAATACTGCCCGGCGACTAACAATATTATTTCTTTCCGTCCTTCTTTGTTGTTTATTTTCTTTCTTTTTAAAGCATCGCCTTTTGAAAAGTTTTAATTTGATTGGTAGTCTGTTAATTTTTGTGCGACTAACGAATGTTTCAGTTCATTTTGTCTTCAATTTTATTAAGGATTTGAATTTGTTTTGACAGATTAAAAGCTAACTCATTGAAGTTCTTAAATTGTTTTTTGAAGTGAAAACGAGAGGCGCGTGGAGCGATTTTAGGTAGGGGCAAACTTATGGGTTCGCGTCATCTCACGCCGTAGTGTTTTACTATAGATTGTAGATGGCGCTAATAGCAGTTTTAAGTTTTCACTTCTATCGGCAGTTTCGTTGACAGACAATTTTTTTTAAATATATTTCTTTGGTTTTTTAACGTAAATATAGTTTGCCACATTGAGGAGTCGAAGGACTTTGCGCAGATTTGACCAATGAGGCTAGAAATGTAAAAGATAAAAGATATAAATCGACATGTTTTCAAAACAAAATTACAAATCAATTCCATAAACTAAATTCTTTAACTGGAAATAGTCTCAAATATGAAATGAAAACTGCTTACCTGTAATTAAGACAAGGCTTTCGATGATAATGCTAAATCTGGCAACTTTGATAGATACTAGAAAATCTGTTAAATTTAGCTCTTAAATCTCAGCTCATTCAATATTGAATAATTCATCACTAAAATTGACATTCAAACTCAAATCTATTTTAAGCACACTGAGGTGAATCCCGCGCGGGATGCGGGACGTGACTGCGCGGGTCGATTGTTTTAATTATTAAGGCACTGACAAGTTCAAGACAAATGTTCTAAGTAAGCTTGTATTAAAAACAATATTGCCAAATCTATATAGTTTGTAGTTAATTGACTCAGGCCTGATTTTGCGGAAATCCTTTATAAAATACAATAGACGACCGACGTATATTTAGTAACCTAATCCGCTTAACCGTTCTTAAAAAGCAGTGTTCTCGATGCTTGACGTGGCAACACGTCGAGTCCGGGTTCGCAACAAGTCAATCGTCATCCTGAGGATGCCTCGTTGAGAGGTGAAACACGTGGTCGATTTCTTACAAGGTTCTTTCTGACTCTTTAAGAACAGTTAAGCGGATTATGTTTCTAAATATACTTCGTCTATTGTGTTTTATATAGTTTGTGGTAGCGGAAAAAAATATATGTTAATCTTGAACATATTTCTCAGAACTTGGTTGTTAACAAAATACTAATATTACGAACGCTTCTAACGTGCACGTCTTTCTACATTGTTCTTACATGTATAATTTCAACATGAATGATGTAACCAATACTTTGTAACAATTTATTTTATTTAAAAGAGTGTCCGTGGAGTTTCTTGCCCGTTCTTCTCCATAGGTACCTACTACGCTTTGGAATGGGCAACTAGCTTCATATTTTTGACTGACCGATTCCTTGACAATTCAAAATTGCCTGTAATGGTTTAATTGAAATAAATGATTTGAGTTTGAGTTTGAGTTGACTAATAATAAAAAAACTCGATAGGAATGAACGGTAAACTAACCCTTTACCTTGAGTTCCAATCCAAAATATCTGGCCGCGGTTTAGCTCTTGTCAGCATCTTAAGAAGTGACACGACTATTCGCGCCAGCTTGAACACCTCCATACGAGTTAGTTGACCAATCGGCGCGAGCGAATTTCGTCCCGCATCCCGCACGGGATTCGCCTCAGTTTGACCAGAGCTTTAATCTAACTTTATTTTAAAGAACACTTTGATTTAAAATTATATTCAACCAGAGTTTCACTAGCAAACAATATAGACAAAGAAACTCCGAGCTTGCTCAATTAAATCGGACGATTCTCTTTTCAGATATAAAAGAAACAATTAATTGTAAGAAAAAAGTTGCTATGAAGGCCCGGTTTCAAAGGAAGATGAGCGAGAAATGAGAAATATAAGCAATAAAAGGTATCGTGAATCTATAAACAGATTAAAGAAAAAATACTGCTAGGTACTGTAGTAGTGAGGACCGATGAGGAAAGACAAGCTAGATATAGTACTCGTAGGAAAGACTTACCTTCCACAATCCAACCGAAATTGAACGTGGTTCATCACAGTCCCAGAGTTCAATCTGTCTTTTTATCCAACAAGTTGCCAACGGACTTCAAAAGCATATACTCGTATCGTAAAAACAAATTAAATGAGTTTATACATAGATGACACACGACATCCACAGTTAAATGATTGATTTATGAATTGTTAATATGTATTTGTGTATTGTTATTTTTTGTCATTTTTCTTTCTCTTAATACTGGGAAATAAATTTTTAAAGTTAAGAGACTTACAACAGCTAAAGCGCGGTCACTGTCGGACTGCATAGAAATGAAAGAGAAGCGCGATGACACGACGCAGGTAATTTATTGCAAAATATGAAGCAGTTAGCGATTTACAATAAATCTATTGATTGGACTTGAAAATTAAAACACTATTATGCTAATATGTAGCTTGTAGAATAATCTGACAAAAAATTAGAATGATTGCATGTAAATTAATATGATTTTTAATCGGTAAAATAAATTTTTAGAGGTGTCTTCATGATTTTTTTTTATCGTATCAAATTAGTTGTATTATATTTTCAACACATTATCTTACTAGCATATATCCTCAAGAATATCATATATTTTTCTGATTTTGTTTACTGCAGTGGATCATAAATACTTTAAGGCATTATAAAACTTGCGTTTAGGCACGTTTAGGTCCTGTGGTCCCCTTAAATGGAATTGTTGGTGATTATTTAATTTATTGTTAATGAATTATAGACATTAAATTATTTAAGTATATATGTAGTGATATTAATATATTTAAAAAGCGTTATGAATTTTAAATATGAATGTAATGTTTATGCTTTTTTTATTCTTTTATTATCATCACAGTAATATTTTCTCTACTTGGTATTTTCTAACGTCAAAGTTCTGAAACAAATTCAACCGCGGAACCATTTTTGCTCGTATTAAAGATATTCTACAGAAAATAATACAATCATTGATCTACGATTCTGAAGAACAAGAGGTACCCAGCGCACCATCTGTGACCATTTTACTAACTAACAAAATGAGGCCATTTTACTGCTTTGCAGTATTATTTACCTTGGTTAAAAACAATTCTAATTTACCGCAACTGCGCAACTAGACAACAGATAACTAAAAGCAACTTTATGACGATACACAAAACAAGTTTTAACCAGCATTTGGCTAACATCTCAGAACCGTTTATCCCGCTCAAATCAGGGCCAAGCACACTGCATTAATAACTTATCTGATTGAACTGAGCGGAGCGGTGCGAGGTCGCTGGTCGCTGGCAGTGTGGCCTCGCCCTGCAGGTGGAAGCGAAACAATCTGGGAGGTGCTTCTCGGATAGACTTCATTAAGTCGGTCAATAGTAGTGCGTTGTTTCGTGCTCTACTCTCTTTACTATTCATTAAAACCTGTGTTTGCGTTGTTTTAAGTCGGGATTTTAATTTGGACTGAGTTTTTACCTGGCCGTGTGTTGCCGAGTTTTTTAGAAGAGAATATTAAGTAGAGAAGTCCAATTGCAAAAAACGAAAATTCTATACCAAAGACACTGACTTCACTGATTAAAGTTATTTAATTTGTAGGTTGTAAGTTGTTTTTTTTTTTTTTAATCTTAATTTTTCTCTTTTTAGTTGTGATACTTACCCAACACAAATTCGAATACCACTACCTGCTATGTAAATAACAGCGACAGGAACTTATTATAACATCATCCACATAGACTAAGTGGGAAAATACGTATTATTGAAGTTAACATAAAAACTTCGCAAGCAAAGTTAATAAAATTTATATGGAACCACCTCCAAACTATGACCTACCAAACAAAAGTCCAAAAAGTAAAGTAGTCGTGTAAGAAACAAACAAAAAAAATCTACAGTCGAATTGCGAACCTCCTCCTTTTTGAAGTCGATTAAAAATATGTTGCAATGACCAGCACCTTAATTACGAAACACACATTCAACCAGAAGCCGAGAGTTTTGAAGCAAATTCCTAAACCATTGCTTCACAGGTTTGAAAAATTCATCTTCTCGACAACGCAAATAACGCAATGAACGTGGCTAAACTGTCACTTCAGGCAATGAAAGGAATTACAGTCAATTGTCATTAAATGTGTGTTGCGCAATTACCCCACCGCGCCGTTTGCCAAACAAGGTGACTGCGAATTTCTGTCAAGAATATTAACGGCAATTATTTGACGGAATGTCATATTCATATTAAGTACTTCAAGGAGATCAACACTGCATAATAATTAGCGAAAGATATAAATATGTCTAGATATGCAGTCATGCCAGAAAACTGCGTCCAACTGTAAGCCGCTGAATGCACGCACAATGACAGCACAAAGACGTAGCTGTTACGCACACCAGCAAAAGAAAAGTTGACCAGTAACCTAATTGCGTAACAAACGAATAATCAGAATCTGAATCGTTTTGAAACAAATTGCCAATCCATTACTTTTTAAGTTCGAAAAAAAAATCTGCTCAACAACGTAAATAACGCAATGAATGTTGTTGAACTGTCAACATTAAACTCACCTGACATCATCTGTCATTAGAAGACAGCCACCAAACAATCAGCCAGTGTCACAATTATTCGACCTTTTCGGTGATTTCAGTAACTTCATTAAAAAAACTAGATGGCGCCACTTGCTGCGCCGTCAATTATAAAAGATCTCAGAACATTTCACGCGAAAAATACGAGATTTAGAACGTCTTTCAACAGGAATCTAGACCAATTAATATTACATACTTACTTTAATCGAGTTCCTAAGTTATCGTCCGCAAATATCTCAAGATATTTTCACTTAACTTTAAACTTACTAAAGAAGTAATTTGGCTTACTTTCAACGGATTGGTTGGTTTCCAATATTTACTGGCTAGGCTGTTATTTTAATTATTATATCTTGCTCTGTATTTGTTCAAAACTTTATCAATTTAATCATTGTTCAATTTGTAAAGTTCGTTATCAAATATTTATTTGCTAGGCCGTTTGAAAGGGATTAATTTTCTGTGACCTTCGTAATGACACTGAGGCAGAAGTATTAATGAACAAGTGAAATTATATTAAAATTTAAAAAACCCCCGACACAAATATTTCCTCATTTCTCTTTCTTACTCCATCCATCAGATCCTGTTTATCATCTATCTATAACCTATTGATTGAGACCGATTTAAAAAAACTGCATACAAATCGGTTAACTCGTTTAAGAGCCACGATGCCACAGACAGACACACATAAAGGTCAAATTTATAATATCCCTCTTTTTAACCGACTTCCAAAAAGGAGGAGGTTCTATGTTCGTAGAGTTTGTATGTTTTTTATGTATGTCCATCGATTTCTCCGTCAATTGTGGATCGATAAAAAAATAAAAATAAACATATTTATAAACTTTGTTTGAATAGTTTTTGAGTAAGCTTCAATAAAACGTATTTTTCCCACTCAATATTTTATGTGGATGATATGATGATAACTTCCTGTCCCTGTTATTTACAAAGCAGGTAGTGGTATTCGAAATCTATGATTTAATCCCTCAAAGAAAGACCGAGTATGAAGTGTTACGGGGTAGATTCAATAAAATGACTATGGAATTGAACTTGCTTGTATTTCTATCTACCACAGCACTTCCTTAATAAATACAGGTACAACACAATGAAACAGACAAAGGACAAGTTGTACAAATAGAACAGGAATGATAGAAATCGACTGAGAGAGACCTAGGGCTTTGAGGAAGTCTAGTTCTTGGAGCAGAATGGGGCGTGCGCTGGTCTTGAGCCAAGATGGTGCACTATCGACCTCCGGTCTGCAGAGGGCAGAGATGTGGCGGCATCTACATCGCCACATGCGAACTATCCATCAAAGACCTGCCGTCACACAACATCCTGCCGTCACACAAATCCTGCATCGCGCAATTAGTTTACTTACCGCGCGTACCACCATACATACCATCGGGCGGTTGCCCGCCAGACACAACACCCGTCTGGTCGGAGAATCCTTTGTCTAATTAGGATGAGTGAACACCCTGTTCCTCATTCTAAATACTTATGTCCGAACTTGTTTTTCAGAACTTATAACAAGCTACTCGCACACATTATCGGGTTCATTAAGGCATTAGAAAGTTTTTAAAACACATTCAAATACGAACGCCCCCTAATATTATGCGCTTAGCTAGAATATAGCGTTCTACGATTAGATAATTGCAACGAGGAGCATTCAGCAAATAGCATGCTTTATCCAATACCTTTCATCGCTTTCTTTAAAGTTTGTTTAGATATCACGTATTGCAATTATGCTACGCGCGTATCGACGTACGCTACGAGCGTAGCTTGTGTTACGGTCGTAGCATTAGTTACGCGAAACGCGCTTCGGGAATGGTATAGCGACTTCTAGAGAACGTGTTCTGGTATTAGCATTGTATTTTCAAATTCAAGGTATTTAGGTCTCATTATTTTTCAAATAGATGAAATTATAGGGTCTTTTGAAACGTCAATACCACGTTTATATATCATATAATCTTACTCTCGAAGATCCCATTATATACCATATTTCTGAAGACCTTTGATTTGTGCCCAGTTGATGGCAATAGGCTCGGCCCCTGTTAATATAACTGGTGAAATGTGAGTGTACTATAGACTCACCTCTGCCTAACCTTCGAGGGACAGGCGTGATGTTCTGTATGTTTGAAAGACTTACGCCTCAATTTATACCACACTCGTCAAAATAACATAACATCAACCTTTCCACCGCAATTCGTCGCAACACTAAAACCATACGGGTATAATTCGTCAGAAAACAAAGGCAATAAAACGAAAACACCGATTTATTATCCCTTAGATTATCGTACCCGACTGCTGCCATAAAGAAAGGCGGTATATGTATTAGCATGTGACCCTGCCGGCAGTCGGAAAGTTTAATGGTGGAAAAATCAATGTTTGAATCACGGCAACTCTTTGTGTGGTATCGATCTGATTAGTTGGGGTATGAATAAGACAATGTCAATAATACTTCAGTGGTCGATAGGTGTGGAAGCATTTTGTAGCTGTTAACGGAAAGTAAAGATTTCTGCCAAACATTCTATCAATGTAGAATGTTTGGCAGAAATCTTTACTTTGGTAACAAAATTCTATTTAAGATTGTTCTCAATCGCTCATCGCTTGGCCGTCATTCGTAGATCTTTGACAGTCGTTACGGCTAGGCAGAAGCTCAAAAGTCTGACAACCAGTCTTACCAAGGGGTATCGTGTTACCCAGTCACTGAAGGTCAGATAGGCAGTTGCTCCATGTAAAATAAAGGTACTCAGCTGCATCCGGTTAGACTGGATGCTGACCCCAACATAGTTGGGAAAAGGTGGATTGAGAACAATCAATCCACCTGGATTGATTGTTCTCAATCGCTGTCTAAAAAATGAAACTCAATTTAAGTTGTTATAAGACTCATTCTTTTCTTGTCAGGTGTATTCGAAGCAACAGAAATGACGTTAAAATCTTTAATTCCTTTAGCTACAGCTGCGTTTTGAATTTTCAACCATCCATTTTTTACTAACATATCTTAGATCATTAAAATACTAACTTCCTCTTTTTTTTGTTTGCTGGTTTCATCGTACTTGCGCTCTGTATAAGTACAGCATGAGAAAAAATTATCAGCCGTCCCATAAGGGTCGAGTAAGTATTGAGGTTTTGGTATGGGACAGTTGATAATTTTTTCACTATGACGATAGATAGATAGATAGATATATAAATCGTTTATTTGGTGCACACAAAAGACAGCATAAAATTATTCTTTCTCTCATACACCAAACATTATGAAATATAATATATATATATTTTTTTTATTTGATTTACTATAAGTAATATAGGAAATCAAATTTAAAAATTAAACATAAATAATAACATAATTTAATAATAATGAAAATACTTCTAAGAATTTATATAATAACTACCTACATTATTCTTATGCAATACATAAAATTAAAATAACTAATATACTATACCTATATACACAAACCTAATAATATACAATATATACATAATTATACACCCAATTAAAAACATGTAATAATATTGAATTACTGCTTAGCCTTCTTCCTCTCTCCTTATTTTGCTGTCCCGACAGGGTCCATATTGCTCTCTTACTTATTATACCATCTATGTAATACATATGGAATGCAATAAAAATTGAGTATTGAGTATAGAGCATAAAATACAAAAACACGATTAAATAATAACGAAATACATGAATATAAGGTGCCAATATACAAAAAAATAAAATAAAGAAAAAAATAAAGATATTGTGATGACTACGAGTATTGGCTAACACACTTTAAAATTGTGAAACATACAAAGGCGGTGTGCGTCTCAAGGTTGCACCAAGTGGGAGTCCAACTCAGCATGTGTGTGCACGTGTGTGTGTGTACGATGCTGTTCCCATGGAGAAAGTTATTCAGTTTGATGGTCTCAGATAATGGGCAAAATTTGACCACACCTTTCTGATCCACGCTGTATAGCTTGTCTTATTCATACCCTAAATGTTCACAAATCGTTTATACTCAATAGTTTATTGACCTCGAAAGAAATAATAGCGGTGACTTGACTAAGGGTTAGTCATTTTGTAAGGGTATGAATAAAGCCTAAAGAATAAAAAATTTGTCGAACAGACAAATAACGATATCAATTTGAGGGTCATTATTACAAATGACGTTGGAGATTTTTTATACCTATTCGCTGAAAACGTGGTTTTTAACCGCCTCTGTGGTCTAGTGGTTAAACTACTAACCGATTCCAGTGAGGGTCAAATTTTCTGATCGGTTTGGTGTGTGGTATGGCTTGTTCTCAGTCCGCCTGGCTATTAGCTACCGCCATCTTATCTAAGTCTGCCCACTTAAAAACAATGTCAACAGCATTGTTGTGTTTCGGCAGTTAGAGGTAAGATAGCCACCTTCCACCTTCGGCCTGATCATCACTTACCATCAGGTGAGATGCAGGAAAAGCTTCCACGTTGTGGTTAAAAACAAATACTGTCAGGTACGTTGCATCTTAAAAAAAAAGCTGGAATGTCTTGTGTCTGTAATATCAAATTACTGATTCTATGAAATGAATTTGACTGAAGGTGATTTTGTCTGCAAACCTTTAGCAAAAACATAGGAATCTTCTTTAGTAGATATCAGAAATCGCAGAAGGCAATAATACGCCCATTTTTTTTCTTCTTTTTTGATTAACTCAAACGTATATGCAAATAAATAATTATCAATTGCTGTTTCTTTAAAGCTAAGCTATAGTTGAAAAGTAGAAAAGTAGAAAATAAAAATATGTACCGTTGAAAATAACGAATGTAAATGGGAGCACAATGTACATATATCAAAGGCAAAAAAATTGAACAGAACAAAAAAAAACTAGTATTAGGCCAGGAATAACCAAATAGTTTATATGTTACTGAACCCTATACATAGTAAACTTTAATATTGACGAAAATACAAGTGTCGGTTGCAAAGGGAATTTCAGCATTACCGCTACATGCCAGTTTCCTAAAATGTATGCATGATTTAGTAGATTTCGGCGAAGTAAGGCCGACCTGATATAATGTGAGGATATCCTGAAGGTATGCGCCAAAGATATTTAAATATGTATGTGCAAATAACAAGTGTTTGCTTGTGGATTTGAAAGTAATAAGTTAATGCTTGGTTCCTATTAACAAAAACGAATCGTTATGCTTACCAACGGTAGCAGTTTTTATTGCCAAACTGGGCATATAAATAGATTCGTAAGCTAATTTGAGCTGCGATAGATACTTCCATATGGGAGGGTCTACTATACAAAGCTATGAGGTCTTTGCTTCATTATTGGTAAAGATACAAGAGGCTGAAATTTAACCAATACCGGTCTGTAGATTATAGGAATTTATTTATTTATTTAGGCAAACCAACTAAATACACACAAGGACGTTCAAAGTACATAACATTAATAAATACAATAGAATTGCATGCATCTAAATTATAGGTATGCACAGCATTTTAATTAGATCTCACTATACAATAATAATCAATATAAAGATGGATAACAATGCAATTACAACCATAATATCATTAATCTTTTATAAGTACTTAAAATTAACTTAAATTGAAATTAAAATTAATTGAATTAAAATGAATTGAATTAAATTGAATGAAATTAAAATGAATTGAATTAAATTGAATGAAATTAAATAAGATTGAATTAAAATGAATTGAATTAAATTGAATGAAATTAAATATGATTGAATTAAGATTGAATTAAAACTAACAAACTAAAATCGGCCATTCATTATGAAGATTAATAGTAAAATTCTTGAGAAATACTTACATACATACATAACATCACGACTGTATACCCCGTAGGGTTCGGCAGAGTTGTACATATAGTACACCCACATTTCGTCAGTTATGTTTAAGTTCCAATGCGGGACTAGCCTATTGCCATCAACCGGGCACAAATCCAAACTCCGGGCTGCTACTGAGAAATGCCAGATGGAAAAACCTAATAACACTTTACCGGACCCGGGAATCGAACCCAGGATCTCATGCTCAGCAATAATGCTTGCGACTACTAAACCAATGAGAAGCAACATAGCAGAAGTAATAGTTAATAGCTGAGCTCCGCGGTTTCACCCCCATAAGTCTCGATCCCATGGGAATATCGGGATTAAAAGTATCCTATGTCCTAACCCAGGTCATGGTCTACCCATTTGCTAAATTTCATCTAAATCCGTTTAGCCGTTTTAGCGTGAAAACGTAACAAACAAACAAACTAACTTTCGCACTTATAATATTAATTAGGATGATGGTGATTATGATTACTGACTAATTACAATTCTGCATGCTAATTTCCTCTAAGGGGTAGGCAGTTCTATATACAGGGTGACTGGATCTTGACCCGCCATAGCAAATTCGCATAAAGATGAGGTCATTTACTGATTAATGAACCTGACTTTCCCTAGCTAAAGTTTTATAGTTTGGGAGATATGTAAATTTTTATACTTTATTGAGATTCAAAATAAATAAATAAAAATAATAAGGAAAGTAAGGTCTAATAATTAGCAAATGAACTCCTCTATATGCGAATTTACTAAGGCGGATCCAGATCCAGTCATCCTGTATAATCAATATCAACCAACATAACCGTTTCTTATAGCCAGGTGCAACCATAACCCAACGGTCTTATAACCATAATCAGCCATTAAAAGTAATGGCGTGATAGCCCATCGGCGCATTTAAGGGAATCTTCATAATTATAGTAATGTAAAACCTTTAAGGAAATTGGTAGAACAGTGGACTGACCAATTATCTAATGAGTTAGTAGATAGGAAAGAATATTCGTGTAAGTCAAAACTTGGTATAAAGGTGGTAACTTGGGCAAAGACGCGATTCTGGTAGACCAATTTACAAGAAGTTCACTGAAAATTTTCTACTAGAGTGGCGTCTATGGGCGTACCCAGCTTTTAGTACAGGGCGGGGGAATCAAAAATTTCTAAAGCCGGTTTTTAATATGTTTTACATAGTTTGATATGGTTACAGAATGAATATTTTTCGTCGCCTATGTTTGGCTTCTACAAAACCGTCGGCCGCGCCCGGCGGCTAGGCGGCTGGCGGCCTAGCCTAAGTGCTTGCTAGATGCGTTCACGTATTTTGCATGATACAACATGACCGGCCGTGCAGTGTTTTTTCTATTAATTAATGTTTAGTATATTGGATGAATTCATGTAAAGTCTTAACGTGACTATAACATTATAGTAGGTAGGTACTTAGGCATATAAGATCCAGGGGGGGCAGCTGCCCTACCCTGCCCCCCTCCTGGGTACGCCCATGGTGGCTCTCTCTGTTGTTTCGTGCCTGTCTTCGGGAGTCTTCATCCTCAGATAAAATGCAAAGTCAAAGTCAAAACAGTATTTTGTGTTGGTATTTTTGTAGAAATTAATTCTCTATTCTTAACTTACTTATGTTTTCTGGTGATTTCCGAATGAGAGTGTGAATACTGAAATTATTTATGACAAGTTTCTGTACGCATTTTCCAAATGTTCGGGATCAGATCAATTCTTAAGATTACCGCCTACATACAAACTCACAAATTTTACCTCCTTATTCTAACTTCCGAACTTTAACATTATAAAGGCGAAAGTGAGTTTGTTTGTTACGCTTTCACGCTAAAACAGCTGAAAGGATTTGAATGAAATTTGGCACACGGGTAGACCAAAGTTAGGACATTTATCCCAGGATACTTTTATACCAGTAATACGTTCCCGTGGGATAGTTTCCGATATGCACTCGGGCGAAGCCGCTGGCTAAAGCTTGTAATATAAAAGCATAGACTACAAGAGCAAAGTGGTAAAGAAGAAACTTTGAGCACCAATTCGCAGTGCTCAAAAAAAACTAAAAGAGCATTTATAGAACTTTGAACAGCACTTCCTACTTAACAATTCGCAGTGCTCTCAAAAACCTAAAAATACATTTTTAGATTTTTGAACAGCTCTTCCTATTTAAGCCAGCTATCGAACCCTTATCTTTTACAAACAAATCACACACTTTATTGCACTGACCTACAATATAATACGACCGATAAGTAAGTCACACTGCAAACAACTTTTATCTTTAAAATCAAACTAAACTGTTATTTTTAACAGTTTACGCTCACCCCAGCAACTTTTTTTGCAATAAGCACTTAGATAACAACTTATAATCGCAATGGTACGTAAAGGTGGGTTTAGACCAAATGAATATAGAGCTAGAGCACCAACGAATGCCAACGAACAAGAACTGGAACTCTTGCACATGCTTTAGAGATTTTTAGATTAGGCGAACGAGCACTCAATGCTCATTCGTGAAGTATCTGTGACTGGTTGTAGACTAGGTAAACTATTTCTGACTCTGAAAGTGCCATAGTAATTGCTAGAATACAAGAACGCTTTGAAAAGATCGCTTCGAGGAGCGAGCACGTCCGAACACGAAAGAACGCTCGAGGCAACTGTTCGTACGCTCGTGTGCCGTTTACATCAAGCGAGCGAGGATTCTTCGTAGAATCTCCGCAAACAAGATAGAACAACAAAAGAATTTGATGGAGTGGGGATGGATGGAATAGAATGAGCATTCGCTCGTTTGATTTAAACCCACCTTTAAGCAAACATGGAATCGCAATTTCCCCTACACGTGACTACGAGTGAAGAACAAACAAATCAATGGAAATAGCTTTCATAATAAACTAAAGAGCTATCTATAATGATACCGTTTGATAGACAACCCCTTATCATTATGCAAAGTGGATCACTACGGAGAACACGTGAAGGCAATTTCAATATTATCTATACTTAGATTATAGATTATTTTCGTATCAAACGGTGTATTTTTGTACTTGACTCACAGATAAAAATAGTAGTAGTTTAATTTTATTTGACAAAAATAATCTCTATGAGAAACTGTCTCCAATGAGTAATAACTACGTTTAGTTTGACAAATTAATTGTTTAGCAAATTGAGACACAGTCATAGTTGATTGATTATCAATCAACTATGAATGAAAAATGGTCTAAAAAACGAGGTCTGGCATTCCGGGAGTGACGCATGCTTACGTTACTATCCAGTTGCCACTTTATTGCAACAAAACACGAATTAAGGAAAGATTTTCAGTCACTATTCTGTTAAAAAATATGTACAAAGCATTTAAATTGTCATAAACCAACGTAATTGTTAATTAAAACCTCATTGTTTTATCGGATTCGCACAGATAATAAAGGTGGTTGGGGAGTTATTATTACACACTTCTGGTAACACAGATGTGATAACGTAGACTTGTGTCACCCACGTGGCCAGTGTGTCTCGGAATGCTATACCTGGCGAAATATATTATTATACCATGGAATGAAGAAAATAAATGATAACTATTTCGAAATGTCGATGCATCGATTTAATATGAGGGTTGTCTATGGCTTGATGGTCGTTCTTAATAGCATAATCAGCCTATAATGTTCCTACTGCAGACACAGGCCTCCTCTCTGTGAGAGGGAGTGGGCCGTATCCACCACGCGGGCCCAGTGCGAGTTGGTAGATGTCATATTAAGTCTTCGAATTTTTAGGTTCTAGGACATGCCCCGGTTTCCTCTCGATATTTTTCTTCACCATTTTGAGAGCAATTGTGATGAAATAATTTACACAAAGTAAAGCACCTGTCGGGGTTCTAACCAACGACCTACATCTCGTAAGACGGTGCTGTTACCATTGGGCCACCACTGCTCTACTGGTCGTTCTTAAGAGGGCGCCTAAAGGTCCACTAGCGCCACTCTTAAAAAAAAATATTATCTCGTGACTGAGAAGGAATTATGATCTATTCCCATCCAATACCAAGAGCTAATACCATTTGGTATTAGTTTATTTCCGAATTTATTTTCTATTCCCAACGAGTACCACATTTTTTTAAATAAAAAAATCTATTACTAACGAATACCAAAACGTGACTTTTTGTACACTCAGCTACACAAAGTTATATTTTATTTTCTAACATTTACATACTATACTATCGTAATTGAATGCTAAAACTTTCCAAAAGCTCTTAAAGAAGACGCAGATTTGCAATCAGTGGTTGTTAATCAATACATGACCAATGCACCTGACGCAAAGCGACGTGCAACGGAAACTATAGCGAAAAATCGGTGGATCACATACGTTACTGACCAACTCCGTGAACAGAAAATTAGCGTTGGTCATTGTTTAGAAAAATTAAGGCTCTAACTTCTATTTGGTGAAATTTTAAAATTAAGCTGATTATTACCTACTTAAAAATGCGTAAGTACTACTTTTAAATATCTTTGCAAAAAAAAAATTCTGTTTTATTACTAAGCTACATAATTACGTATTTTAAAAGTTGATTATCTGTGATATTTAATAACTATTGTTAGATTGTAAGTAAATTCACAACTTTTGATGTTTTTTGCCAAAAACATTGTTACATTAAAAGTTGATTATTTGTGATATTTTATAATTTTGTTAGATTTTCAGTACTTTAACTATTCATATTCGATTTTTTGCCAAATTTTTAGGTGATTTATTATTAAGATACGCAATTATATCATCACCATAAATATAAGTCGTTTGTCTGTGATATTTTATACCTACTCTATACTTTTACATACTAGGTAAGTATCACAGTTAATTAATAAGTAGGTACTGAAAATTGCTACTATTTGATAGTTTGTATATAATATTATAATTGTTGGACTTTTAATAGTAAAATAAAAGTATATAATATCTCTAAATGTCTAAAAATGACAAAATAAAAGAAAAAATAAATATGTGATTTATATTCAAACCCTAATCTTGATTAAACATTACTTAAAATCACTCAAAGCATTTTAATTTTACTGAACCTGACTGTACCTGATTTCTTCAAACTTGTTTTGGTATTGGTTTTAAAATGTGGTACTCGTTGGGACCAGAAAATAAATTCGGAAATAAACTAATACCAAATGGTATTAGCTCTTGGTATTGGATGGGAATAGATCGGAATTATGAATAACGGCTAGTAAGGACCCTCGGTAAGTGTGTCTAGAATTTTCTAATACCTTTTATAAAGTTTCATATTGAGACACGGAGCAACAAAATACGATCTAGAGGAATGTGGCCGCTTTTCTTTAGATCGTATTTTGTTGCTTCGTGTCTCAATATAAAGCTTTATAAAAGGTATTAGAAAATTCTAGACACACTTACCGAGGTTTCTTATTAGCCGTTATTCATAATTCCTTCTCAGTCACGAGATAATATTTTTTTTAAAGAGTGGCGCTAGTGGACCTTTAGGCGCCCTCTTAAGAGGGAACAGGGCCTGCGAGATAAATGAAAAATAGGTATTTGAAGAAATTATTGCCGTCGTCTTACCTCAAGTCTGCCCCCGTAGAGTGAGATAGGGACAGCTGTAGCTCAGACCGATTATATCACAAAAAAAAAGTGTGTATTCTCCTTTGTTCTCCTCTAAAACAAGGCCAGGAGCCAATTCAATCATTTTTAACATTAAAATTTTAATAAAGAGTATATCTATCCTATCATTTTGTTTTATGCTAAAAACTTTTCGAATTTGTCTGGTAGTCCTCTAATCACGGCGGTGAAAATGGGGCATTTTTGTAATTATTGGAGCGTCATATTTTCTTTACCAATAAGTTGTTGAAAAAAAAGGAAATAACCGGGACGTGTCTAAAGCAGACCTTGATTATACCCTCAGAAATAAATAAATAAATGTATTACACCAAAAAATATAAAATGTAAACTTCGGCAATATTACTTAAGTATTTTAAAGGAATAATTGTAACCACTTAATGACCTAAAGATTTTATTAATTGTATAAGTAGTATGATAATGAGATAGACTCACGATAGCATAAGTTTAAACCTTAGTGGTTTTTTATTGCTATCTATTATCTAATCCTGTGTTCTTTGTATATATGATAATTAAATAAAAAAAAATAAAAAAATATGAAAAAAGAAAAAAAAATGCAAAAAAGGTGAATACATTTGTATGGAGAATCGCAGACCCTGCTCCCTCTTAATAATATACAGTTAAAACCGTTTATAATGAGTTCGATGGGACCGTCGGATTGCGGTTGTTATAGCCGATAGTCGTTATAACCAAACACTGTGTTAAGTAAACAGAAATACTGGGTCCACAAAATTTCGTCGTTATCACCGGTAGGTACGTCGTTTAAAGCGAAGTTGTTATAAACGGTTTTGACTGTAGTTTAGATATTGAGAGAATATTCATACCTCGGAGAAAAATAAATGTTATATTATGAATCGTTCTGACTGTCAAATACGAGGTTTTACAAATTAACCGCTAAAGTCCCCGCGCGCCCCGAGTGTTTAACTAGAAAGTTTGATAGTCAGGGAAATCGGCGTTAAGGATCATTAACCGACTTCCAAAAAGGAGGTGTGTGGTGATATTTTTATCTTTTTTTTTTATACAATGAGAAATTTAATTCGTATGCATCATCTTAAGGGGTCATTGTACTCATCATTATGAACAACTTTCACTATGGGGCCAACCCTAAAATCGCGAAAAAAAAATCAGCTCTTCCCTACATTATAACGAGCTATGCGGATGCAAACGAATTAAGTCTCGTGCAGACCAACGCGACACGACGGCGCGACGCGAATCGAACAATATAATTTCCAAGAAAACTTCACTGAATAACAATAACCGGTGTCGCGTCGCGCTGTCGCGTCGCGCTAGTCTGCACGAAGCTTTAAATTTCACATTGTATATGTTAACCGATTTCTCCGTCAATTGTGGATTGAATTTGAATCATTTTTTTGTATGAGGTTATGCTCCCAAGTTGGTCCCTTAAATATTTTATTAACTTTGCTTGGATAGTTTTTGAGTAAACCTCAATAATACATATTTTTCCGACTTAGTATATGTGGTTGGTATGATGATAACTTCCTGTCACTGTTATTTACATAGCAGGTAGTGGTATTCGAATTTGTGTGGCCAACCAACCAACAACTAAAAAGAGAAAATAAAACAAATTAAGACATTGACTTCCGAAATTAAAGTTATTTATTTTTCACTTTGTAGTGTTTTTTTGGAAGTCGGTTGAGAAAATATGAGATATTTAGTCACGTCCTTCGTGGCAGTCCTTCCATGTAAAATACTGGTATTCAGCCGTTCCCAACATAGTTGGGTAAAGCTAGGCAAATGATGATTGTCACGTCCATCATGATTTTGTTACCAAACTCCACTTTGAATTGATCTAGAAACAAGCCCATGACGTGCATAACGGTTGCTAACTCAGACTAATGAGGCGTCTGCGACAAGAGTTACTCCTGAATTAAACATGACAACAGCATAGTCTGCGAGCATTACAAACTCGCATTTTTAACGAAGAAAACCGTGATAATGTGCTATATCCCATATGTTACATCTACCAAGTTTCCTCTCGGTGTTTCTGTATCATCCTAGGGTTGACTAGTAGAAAATGCCTCAGGCATTAAGTCCGCCTTTGAACGGTATTTTTTTACTCGTGCATAAAGTATATTTTTTTAAATACTCCTGTTTATACTTAATTAATTATTATTCTTCTCGGAATCATAGTAGTTGCTTGTAATATAAAGATGCCAATATTAATCAGATAAGCAAAAAGATAAAAAAAAGAATTAATATTAGTTACCTACTTGCAGTTGTAAGAGTGTAAGACAGAGTTAAAAACATTGTATTTTATCAGGCGTTGAAATAACGCCTGTTAAAATACACATAGCAAAATGTTGCGTCACGTTAACAATATTGTCTAACTAATCTACTAGGAACTAAAATTATTTTTAATATATACGTGAATTGCTAAAAGCCTTGTTTTTAAGTTACTTAGCTACAGTGTAGTAATACTTACGTGGCTTATATGCATTCATAACACGCCATCTGTCACAGAATGAAAATATACGAGCGAATTATGTAACTGGAAATTAGCTTTGGCCCATTTAGGTGGATTACTTAAGCGTTGTTTTTCTGACATTGTTCTGATTTCTTATGTGGTATGTGGGGTAGGTATGTTTTTACTACATGCATACAAGTTGTTAATAACTCCGCACTTTTTATACCCTCCCCCCATTAAAATGTTTGAGATTTTGTAAAGAAAGAGCCACTCCCAATCCCACGAAATAAATATACTGCCCATTCCTGTAGTACAGGATTAAGTGCAGCATTGAAACTGAACGCGATTAGCACATCTAAACTGCGTTCAAGAGCTGTCAGTGTCAATATTCCACAACAGTGATGACACTGACAGTTCTTGACCGCGTTTTTGATGTGCTGATCGCGTTTAGTTTCATTGGCGAAATTCGCCCTACAAGAGAAAAACCAAGAAACACGTCTGACAAGTAAAAAAACAAATAATGCAATCATCATTATTCATTTTGCACATACCTAAATGAGCGCTAACGTAATGTTATGAAAGCTTTGGCTTCCTAAGAAAATGGTCACATAATAACAGCTGTTCAAAAATACAGGGCGTTTTTGACACCTTTATGTCAAATACTGGTGAAAATGAAAAAAAAGAAAGAAGGAAGAAAGAATAATGTTAATTTGGACAAAGTTCGTGAAACAAAAAATAACAAAACAAAAAGTGAAAATAATCTTTTAACAATTCAAACTCAAAGCATTTATTTCAAATAAACCAATTACAGACACTTTTGAATTGTCAAGAGGTCGGTTAATCAGAAAGATGAAGCTTGTTGCCCATTCCAAAGCATAGTAGGTTCCTATGGAGAAGAACGGGCAAGAAACTCCACGGCCACTCTTTTAAATCAAAATATTCTTCAAAATAGTGTGTGCCTCACGGCTGCGCCAAAAAGGTTCATTTCAGTATTAATGCCAGACAGATGCTGGTGTTCTAATGAACCTTTAGGGGCAAGTGACGGGGATGACGGCCGTCATGATATTATAACGGTACCACTTAACAAGACGCTGTAGGCAAAGAATAAAATCAATACAGCTACATAGCGTCACAGCTTAGATGTAGCATCGGCGAAATTCGTAAAACCGATCACCATCCGAACTGAGTGCGTCTTCAAAATCACCAATCTTTATTACTACTTTAGGTAAAAATTTTCTTTACGAAAACGCAATAACTTGTGAAGTCATTTAACCAAATACATTCGTAAAATTGAATTGAATGAATGAAAATTTTCAAATTTATGCTACATCTAATTTGTGTCGTACTGTACCAGCTACAAAACAATAAAAAGAAAACAAAAGAGTTCAGATAGTATTCTCAAAACAACAACAAAAAATCACCTAGTAACAACTAACGGATAAATAACGTTTATATTTCCATGTTTTCTTCACCGATTGTCGGGGTCCGTGCCGATTCGACGAATCCTTTATTCGTAAACTTTATGCGAAACTTTGCCGAAACTTCGTGAACAGCTCACGGATTGTTTGACGGAACCCCTAGTGATGGGAAATGTCGATAAACTTCAAAGGTAAATGTTTATTCTGAGGTTTGATTTGATTGAGGGGCAGATCAGAACAAAGGCTTTAGAATGTCAGTTTGTGTAAGGAAATGTTTATTTATGTTAAATGTTTTATTTTTTAAGTACGTACCCTAAAATATTTGCTAACTGATTGATTGAACAGCAGCCCGGAGTCTGGATTTGTGCCCGGCTGATGGCAATAGGCCCGCCCCCTATTACATGGGACTTAAACATAACTGGCGAAATGTGGGTGTACTATAGGTACATCTCTGCCTAACCTTTAGGGGAAAGCAAGCGTGATGTTATGTTATATATAGGTTATGTAAGTATCACCTTACCTGCCATAACATTGATTTAGTTTTATCAATACAAAGTCAAATATCAAAGCGTCAAAAAAACCGTTCCTTCCAACCGCTGCTTTCAAATTTCCCAATAAATTGTAAACTAATAAAGTGTATTTTATATATCCATCTATGTAAAGTTCTTTATTTGATATGATATTTGATTTGACGTTTGCTATAAACACACACTTTATGTACTCTGCATGATTATAATCATCTGCCTAGCCTTTTCCCAACTATGTTGGGGTCGGCTTCCAGTCTAACCGGATGCAGCTGAATAACAGTATTTTACATGAAGCGACTGCCTATCTGACATCCACAAACCACAACCCAGTTGCTTGGTATTACGATACCCTTTGGTAAGACTGGTTGTCAGAGTTTCGGGCTTCTGACGACCCGTTACGACTGTCAAATATCCACAAATGACAGCCGGGACCAACGGCTTTTCGTGCTTTCCGAGGCACGGAGAGGTCTGGCTATCTAAAGGAGTTCACGTATCACTGGTCAGTTTCCCTCAGTCGTCAGTTAACTAATTCGCCAGTTTCGTTGATTAGTCAGTTTCACTGATTCGTCAGTTTTGCCGATTAGGTATTTTAAGCCAAGACCTATTTTGTACCCAGTACCTAACTAACTGCTAGGAAAAAAAAGTACCCTTATTCAGCCGTTAACTCGATAACATACAGTGACATCTCCCATCACTAGTTGAGATTCCGCGGGGCTCACCCTTTCAGTGTACACTTTTCAGTCCAATGTTTGGGGATTAATAGTTTTTTCTTCAAAACTTAGGCTTTACCGAACGTTCAGGTTATTTCAAGTGCTTTCGTAACTGTTACAAGTGTTAGACGATTGCTGTTTGATATTATAATGCTTGTTATTTTTCTCCGTATTTTGAATGTTAGAAAGGTTATGTTTTTTGTCTGACTTTTAATTGATGTTCTTAATAACATAACATACCGTAATATCACGTACGTATACGTAATATCATATTTATAGTAAAACCCACATTTCGCCAGTTTGCCTTTTGCCATCAACCGGGCTCAAATACAGACTCCGAGCTGGCTACTGAGATATTTCTAATGGAAAAACTCAATAACATTTTGCCCGACCCGGGAATCGAACCCAGGTCCTCATGATTAGCAGTAGCGCTTACGATCACTAGATGTACAAGGCAGTATTTTACTGTTCTAGCTAGTTTTAGCGTTCTTTTAACGATTCTTAATAGTATGAGGTTTGTTTCAAAATCTGGCAAATAATGTTAAATTGCCAAATAATTAATATGCCTACGGTTAAGGGAAACATTATGAGGAGAACAGTAACTGGACTTGAAGTCTAAAAAAATTTTCCATGAAGTTTGTTGCCCGTTCTTCTCCATGGGCACCTACTACGCTTTGGAATGGGCAACTAGCTTCATCTTTCTGACTGACCGACCCCTTGACAATTCAAAATTGCCTGTAATTAGTTTAATTTTAATAAATGCTTTGTGTTTTTTATCAAACTTGGTGATCATTTTTCGTCCCTTCTCTGTATGAAAGAAGCCTTTGCTAAGTAACAGATCGATATTACCCATCATTTCGATTTTTCTTCCCCCCCTAGCGTTACATAAGCACATATCGAAAGTTCTACAATACGTTTACCGCATACGCTGAAGGGCAAAATAATGGCTGTCATCAATAAGAACGGATCGGAACGGCGCCGGAGCGTCGGTTACCTACAGTTGTACGGCACGCGACGTGGGCCCGGATCTAGGGAGTATGGAGGTGGTAGATCTCTGGGAGGTGCGAAATTACCAGTGGATTAAAAGAGAATCCACTACACTAAATTGCGCTTAGCATCGTAGGCAGTCTCAACCAACTTATCCAGATAATTATATTTTGTATCCACGGAAATTCTTGCCCGTTCTTATCCATAGGAATCTAAGTGTATGGGAATTAGCTTCACTTTTCTGACTGACCGACTCCTTGACAATTCAATAGTGCCTATTACTGATTTAATTTTCGACTTATTTTTTTTTCTTTTTCACATTATGGCGTCTGGTTGTCGCCATATTGAATTTTGATTACTGTCATGTCTTTACTGACCACTCTGACAATCTCAAAATTTTGACAAATCTATTGGCGTAATCATCAAAATCGGCGTTATTTATTTATGTAAGCTGACAAACACATTACCCTCCTTTGCGTCGCGTAGTCGGGTAAAAATAAACAAAAGAAGTTTTTTTACCTTTTTTATGAAGAAATCCCTTTCACCTAACTGTATTATTTGTGATAAACCAGAAGATGTCCAACACGTCCTTAAAGATTGTATTCGCAATAATTTTGAAATGCAACATATAAGTAAAAAGAAAAATTTTATGCATTCGATTTAGAAAAAAATCAATGTATTCTGGCTTACTCTGCAAGCAATAAAGCTAAGCTTATTTATAAATTTATATTTAATAGTCTTAAGAAAATTTTGTAAGTAACTTACTTAAGGGAATGATGGGGCTGACATGACCTGTTAATGATGAAAGTATAAATAAAGAAATAAGAAAAAGTTTTTACGTTTTTATTTAGGTATCTCTTCCAAAAATTCTCTAACTCTTGTACAGTTTTCCTCAGCTACAGTTTATGTGCCGAAGAAAGGTAGAATGATGTACTTAGATACGTCAGCAGGATCTAGATTACCGGGCTAAGCTTACTTAGAGTCAGACTTAGGATATTTAGAAAAAAAAGTAAAGATTTTGAGAGTATTTCTTTTTTTATTATTGAAGAGAAAAAAAGGTATTGGAAAATACAGAGGCATTTTGTCTTATCCGACTGTCAAATAGTTGAGCCTTCTTCTTTGTAAGATTAACTTTATATCCCTTGGTCTAAAAAGTCTAATCCATCAGACGGTACGAATAAAAATAATTGATTATTTATTCGTACTTACCGTTGAATGAATTAGACTTTTTCTGAATTATTGAACAACGTTTATGTATGCTCATGGCTAAGTAATAACAGCCGCATGGGTCGATCTACCATCTTTAGATACCGAGACCCCTCCGTGCCTCGGAAAGCACGTTAAGCCATTGGTCCCGGCTGTCTTTCGTGGATGTTTGACAGTCGTTACGGGTCGTCAGAAACCCGAAAGTCTGGCAACCAGTGTTACCAAGGGGTTTCGTATTACCCAGTTACTGGGTTATGGAGGTCAGATAGGCAGTCGCTCCATGTAAAATACTGATATTCAGCTGCATCCGATTAGACTGGACCAACTCCAACATAGTAGGGAAAAGGCTAGGCAGACTGATTATATTCTATTATAAAATAAAAACAAAAGAAATTCAAATAAACTATTTAAAGACTAAAAGTCGCGCTGATAAGCACGGTTTGTTAATATCAATAAATTATTGTCTGTCAATAAGGTCGAACGCTCTGAACGCATCAACAGCCAAATATTGAATGAAATGAAGCTCGCGCTTGGACCTCCCGCTTTTTATACCCTACCGCCACGACCCGCGTCGAGCGCGGCAACTGTTACACAAAAATAATCCTTATGGCATGATTCAGTATTCACGCGCGACGGCGCGATGGCTTATTAGCGTATTTCATGTATAAGTTTGGTGTTTCTATACCGTTTACTATGATTCTTTTTTTATTGAATAGGTAATAATATTAACTTCTTTTAATTAGGGATGAGTGAGAGTATTATAAACGTAAGAGTAAACAAATATAATCAGAAAGCTCCGAACTGCTAAGCTATCGGGAGTTACACGTGTTATTGTGAGTCAACCATAAAAGATAGACATATGCTGTTGTGGGAATTTTTTAGATAATTTTATGTAGAACATTTCCGTCATAAATGATTTCTATGTAGCTCTAACCATTAAGGCTTCACACGCGACGGAACCTTAAAAAATGGAGCAACTTCTCCCGTTTTCCCAACATTTCCCTTCACTGCTCTGCTCCTATTGATTGTAGCGTGATGAAAAGTATACTATAACCTCCCCAGGAGTATGAAGAATAATTGTATCAAGTTTCGTTAAAATCCGTCGAGTAGTTTTTGTTTCTATAAGGAACATACAGACCGACAAAAATTTTACTGATTGCATTTTTGGCATCAGTATCGATCACTAATTACCCCTGATAGTTATTTTGAAAATATATATCATGTACAGAATTGACCTCTCTACAGATTTATTATAAGTATAGAAGATAATTAGAGATTCTGACTAAGTTTTTTTTTATCCTTCAGATAGGTTATTAAAAAATATTGGATACGTATTTTTTATTTTTTTACGTAATCAAAAGACTACAGCAATACATTGAGTTAGTTTACAATTATTTTGATAATGATAATCAAACAATAATTAAGTACTTACAAAAGTGGTGGGATATGAATTTGAAGCCTTCTAAATACAGATAAACGTGTTTTGTTTAGTGAGTGATTGCGTAAGAATTTAACCTGAACTGAGTTTGTTTACACTTCCCTCAGATACTTTTGGAACAGATTTTGTGAATGCATTTTTATATTATATATTTATATTATTTATGTATTTTTATATTATAGATAGAAAAGATAGATAGAATATTATTTATAAGGCATACCATAAAATTACAGACATTAATTTAGAAATTTTTCACAGGGTGACATAATAGGCGGTTTTATCGCAAAAAGCGATCTTTTACAGACAACCTTTCTTCAAATTTGGATGGATTAAAGTGAGAAGAAGAGCAATACTGCAGGTATGTCAGTGGTGTACCTTTGACATAAAAAAAAAAAAACCGAAAGAAAAACACTTTTAAGACCTAAATTTAATGGCATATTCAACGTACTCCTACTTAAAGTGGTTAACAAACACAGCAAGATTTTAAAAATAAATAAATGAAATAAAAAGAAAGTTACTGTTTATAAATGAATGAGTTTTTAATTACCGGCTCTAACAACCTTTCTACGTATTTTTTTTCCGTTCCGTTTACGTGTCTGTTTATACGTGTGTACATAACTGTTAAATAAATAAAAAACAACAAATTATAAAATATCAAATCGTTTGTTCTGCAAAAAACATTGGAGCTCATTTTTTATTCTCGCCCTACAGACTGTTATAATATTTTCATATAAATGAATTAAACAAGAGCAGCGCATTATCCCATTTCCATAGTAATTGGATTTACAGCAGTAAATGCCTTAATTATTGAAATGCTCACGGATAAATTCACATTAATTTGGAAATAGTACCTATATTAAAAAAAAACAAAAAATAAAAAAAAAGCAAGTGCCTCATATACAAAAAAGGCACATACATAAATTCAAAAAAAGGATAACAAGCACAGACAAAAAAAAATACATCTATCTACTAGTTTTTTTTTTTTTAAGGTATAATAATGTAATTTCCTCGTTGTTACAGGTGCAAATGACTTAGTTTCGTGTAACGTGATGTGAGGAGAGGATCAGCCACCATGCTGATACGGTGCTTACTACTCGTGCTACTGTGTGCCGTAAGTTTTTTTCTTATTTTTACGCATAAGCCTTCTTAAAAATCCAGTGCACGATATAAAATCGCGCGTGGAGGCGATTTTATATCGCGCACTGGATTTTTAACGCACTTTTTAGCACCGATAGTTGAAAATCCAACAATGTATTTTTAACGCGATAGGATGTACTCTATAAGATTCTCAATGGTCAGCTCAACACCGAGAGTTGAAAATCCAGTGCACGATAAAAAATCGTTCGGGGGAAAAAATCGCACGTCGATCGATTTAATACTCCGTTTACGATTTAGTTTCTGAACATGTAAACTCAAACTCAAACCATTTATTTAAATTAAACCATTACAGGCACTTTTGAATTGTCAAGGAATCGGTCAGTCAAAAATATGAAGCTAGTTGCCCATTCCAAAGCGTAGTAGGTACCTATGGAGAAGAACGGGCAATAAACTCCACGGACACTCTTTTAAATAAAATAAATTGTTACAAAGTATTGGTTACATCATTCATGTTGAAATTATACATGTGAGAACAATGTAGAAAGACGTGCACGTTAGAAGCGTTTGTAATACAAAGATAAAAACAAAGAACAATTCAAAAATTAAAAATAAGCCATGGCCGCTAAGAGTTGACCAGTCCCAACTGACGGCGCCCGTTCACGAACATGACGTATGGATCAGCACCATTCAGCTCAACCATTTTGAAGGGAGCTAAATGATCCAACACACGCGCCACCATCAGCGCGACATCTGAGTGAGCATGACATACTCACAGCCGCCAGGGCACATTCAAGTCAATAAAAAAAGTATTACCCGGTAAATGGTAGCTCTTTAGTACATAGTACTCACACCTGTGCTCTGGAATTATATAATACAAAGGAAATTGATTTTATATAATGCAAAGATGGTTTTAAAATCTTCAGCAGCTCCAACTGTATTTTCAGATGTTAATCAATTAGTTGTGGTTGTGGAGCAGGACCAGCATTGAGCCAAGCATTTTTATCAGTGATGTAATCCCCCAACTTATAATATGCCTGGCTGCATAGTGTGCGTTTTAAACAAGACTTGAATTTCGTCTCATTCAGTTGAAGTATGTGGGGAGGAATTTTATTGTAACATTTTAAACAGTACCCCATGAAAGATGAGTCCACTTTAGCCAGTCTGAAACCTGGTTGAACTAATAGGTCCCTATTTCTTGTACTATTTATGTCTATCACCTCTTTTACTAAAAAGATGTAAGTTTTTTCTTACGTACATGATGTTTTCATAGATATATTGACAAGGTACCGTCATGATGTTAATATCCTTAAACAGTTCCCTTAGAGAGTCACGCCTGCGGAGATAGTACATGGCTCTAATCGCTCTTTTCTGCAGAATAAAAATAGACTCGATGTCTGCAGCCCGTCCCCACAGTAAAATACCGTAAGACAAGAAACAAACTTTGAATCCACATTTTTACGTTCAGTTTCGATTCTCAGAAAATTAGAATGTTTCGTCAGACCATTCTTTTCCCAGTTATTTTAGCGTACCTACCATTTAATTATATAAAATGGATAATTAGCTAAGTCTGTATAACTTCATTACTCAGTTGTCAAAATCCAATAGGAAACTAAGATCTATTAAGTCAATCTATTTTAAGTCTATTTTAGGTACTCGACTTCAATTACTTTTAATATACTCCTGCAATTATGACGAACTGATAACACAACCTAAGAGGCCATGATAAAAGAAGATGTCCTGCCAGTACCACCAGAGGTCAGTCACAAGAACAGTCAAGATAACCACTTCTACTGCTTCTTCCTTGTCCCAAAAACTTACTGATCACGAAACCCACCAGGGAAAACAGAACCTTTGATATTTATATAGTAATGATAGTATTTTTTTTCCAAACTTCAGTACACATTACATTAATGAGGTCTCGACCCCTGAACTAGGACATCCTCCTGTATGACAGGGGTCGAGGTGTCTCCAGTTACATGGATCAGCATGAGAAGCAGCTTAAACTAATTATTGTAAAAATAAATGTAAACTATATCTAGATACAGTATATACAATAATTTAAAGAATAAAAAAATAAAAAAAAATAAGTTACGATAGACGACGTATATTTAGTAACCTAATCCGCTTAACTGTTCTTAAAGAGTCATAAAGAACCCTGTAAGAAATCGACACATGTTTCACCTCTCAACGAGGCATCCTCAGGATGACGATTGACTTGTTGCGAACCCGGACCTAACGTGTTGACACGTCAAGCGCGCAGAGCAGAGCTCGATGCTTGACGTCTCATCACGTCTATCCCAAGAACAAACTTAACATTGTAGTTGAAAAACATTTTTTCCCATACGGAATATATAGGAGATCATGTTTATCAAACTGCAAATTTAAGTTGGTCGATTATTACTCGTTAACCTATAAAGCCTACTTAGCTTTGATAGTTTTCCTTTTAATTTTGTTATATATACTACTGCTGTGATTTTTTTCACAAATCCAAATACAACCATTTAGCTGGCAGGGGGGGGGGACACTTGAGTCTAACAAAAATTTGCACTTTAAAGCTTAATATTTCGCAAACGGATCCCTGAATTGAAAAATGATTTCCACATACTCAATATTTTTGAACGACCTTTCCAACGATACCCCACACCATGGGCAATGAGCACCATGGCGAGAAAAAAAACATCCCCACTTTACATGTTGGGGAGGTATCCTAAAAAAAATATTATTCTTGATTTAATTTTACACTTTGTCGGTATGATTAATATGTATACCCATACCAACTTAAACAAGGTTATTATTTTATTTAACTACACTTAACAAAAAACCCCAGACATGAGACTTAAACAATACCTTCATTTTGTTCAAACTCAAACTCAAAGCATTTATTTCAAATAAACCAATTACAGGTACTTTTGAATTGTCAAGGGGTTGGTCAGTCATAAAGATGAAGCTAGTTGCCCATTCCAAAGCGTATAATAGGTTCCTATGGAGAAGAACGGGCAAGAAACTCCACGGACACTCTTTTAAATCAAAATATTGTTACAAATTATAATCGTTACTCATCTGTCCAACGTGCATAATTCTGCGCGAGGCAATAAAAAACAAATAAACGGAGCTCCGTAGTGACGTCACAGTCGTAAACAGCCAATCATAAAGAAGAACTGCTGTTATTTGTTATGCTGTGGCGTTATTTTGTGGATAAGGGTTGTTGGTGAACTGTATTTGTTTTTAGTCTGTGGTTGTTTTTGAAACTGGAACGGCTACGCCAGCAGTTATATACGAGTTTTATACACGGCCAGTATTAATACAAGTTTAAGATACAATAAAATATTTTTGAAAAAAAAAAAAAATATCCTTTTAGGAAAAATTGGTAAAATCAATATTTGAGGTTCTTCCCCACCGACGCCCGATTTAACATTCAATCCTATATACACCTCTTCCCTTGCAGCTGCTAAACGGAACATATGTAGATACCCATCACCATTCATATATAATTAGCCTTTTAGTCGGACAAACATAACGTGTAGTTGTCAGTCTCGTATTTGGCGTTTTGTTTTTTAAGTCCCAGTCGGCAAAGACCTCCTCCAGAAGAAATGCTGTTCGTTGTTAAGGGGACTACAGAACCTAAACGTGCCTAAACGCAAGTTTTATAATGCCTAAAATAATATGATCCACTGCAGTAAACAAAATCAGAAAAATATATGATATTCTTCAGGATATATGCTAGTATGATACTGTGTTGAAAACATAATACAACTAAATTTGATACGATAGAAAAAAAATCATGAAGATACCTCTAAAAATTTCTTTTAACGATTAAAAATCATATTAATTTACATGCAATCATTCTGATTTTTTGTCAGATTATTCTACAAGCTACATATTAGCATAATAGTGTTTTAATTTTCCAGTCCAATCAATAGATTTTCTGTAAATCGCTAACTGCTTCATATTTTGCAATAAATTACCTGCGTCGTGTCATCGCGCTTCTTATTCATTTCTATGCAGTCCGACAGTGACCGCGCTTTAGCTGTTGTAAGCCTCTTAAGCGCATCACTTCAGAACCGACTTCGAAAATTTTTGTTTTAAAATGTTCGGAATAGTCCGAACTAAGTTTTGACAGCAAGAAAAAATTGAAAAGTGGCCGAGAAAATTGAAAGATTCGAGAAAATCTGGAAGTTCTTTTTCTATGCGATTTTGTTTGGACAGGATAACGTCTGTCGGGTCAGCTAGTGGAGAATAATAATAACTCGTCAATTATTATAGGTATCTGCTGTCATATCTTAGCTCCACGTTCCTTCGACGGTTCATTGGATTACACGATGTATATATTCCTAATTCATTCTGCCACGTGGATATCCCTTCGTTATAAATTCTCAGAAACCATAACCACACATGATTCTCGAGAGGCAAAATCTATCGAACAGGAAAACACGGTTCCCAAGTAAACATCAAACTCAAAGGGATACAGCGACCCGATATGAACTTATAACGGTGGATGATCGCAGTTTGGGTGCGTACTCTATTATAATTGTCTTTAATGTTTCTGTGGTTTTAAGGAAATAGTTACCTATCTAGGAAATTATTAAGGGAAATATGTAGCTGGTCCTCTAAAAACGTATTAAATTAATTTAAAACATCGTTCTGTTTCAGTCAATCGTTTGAGAATTGCAAAGACAGAATGATGATTTAAATACAGAATGGTGATTTAGTGACCTGCATCCATCCACAAACCTATCCACCAACCTACCTATCCAGCAACCAACCCACTAACCTACCCACCATCCCACCCACCAACCAACCACCCAGCAGCCAACCTACCCACCAACCTACCCAGCAACCCACAAAATGAATCGAAATAATAATCTATAGGAATTTGTTTTTTTTTTCACGGTTCGGATATGAGTAAAAGTTGTTTAGTATGACGGTTAGAACCCCCTTGACGGATGCAGGTGTCGCCATCGCGCCCCCACATTACCTAGTTTTGTTTAAACTGTTTTTTTATTCCATCGCCGGCTTCTTGCAAAAATGCACGCGCCTTATAATTGATAATTATGGCAAAATCAAGCGGAGACGGCGCGGCAACGAAGCATCGGCGGGCAGCGCGGTGGCGGCTCGGCGACGGCGTCGTGTCCTTGAGCACTTGTGCGATGTGTGATGTAAGGCCCTTAGCCTCAGACCTAATGAAATACCATCTGTAAAATAACGAGTCGTCAAATATAAGAACTGGTCACAAAGCCTATTGCTCCTTGTCTTACTATGACTAGCGAAGAGCACTAAACCCTGGTAATATGTTTAATATTGTTCCTTCAATCCACACAGTTCATAGCCTTAATATAAATACAGTTACATGATATTACTGAAGAGGGAGCTAGTGTTGCGACATAAACCATCATCAGACAGCATCTGTCTGGCATTAATGCTGTAATGAACCTTTTTGGCGCAGCCGTGAGGCACACACTATAATTGTTAAAAGATTATGTTCACTTTTTTATTTTATATTTTGTGTTTCACGAGCTGTGTTGAAATAAACATTATTCTTTCTTTCTTTCTTTCTTCCTCTACACAGAAATATACGCTTGTCGCGGTCGGTTCGTGGATGGGTGGCCATTCATAACATATTGAGACCCATCCGTGCCGTTGGTCCCGGCTTTCATTTGTAGATCTTTTACAGTCGTTACGAGAAGTCAGAAGCCCTAAAGTCTAACAACCAGTCTTGCAGGGCTCGGAAACGTTATTTAAAATAATGTTTTAAAAACGTTTCGAACAGTTCTTTGTACAAGATTTTATTCAGCATTTTTTGTTTTAAAGTAAATTTGTAAGTAGTGTAGTAGTACTATACTTAAGTAACTTTAGAATTAAAAAGGTTTTAGGTTTAGTTATTTTGATGATGTGCTACAGGGTGACGTTATCGCTCAGCGATAAAGCCCTTAAAATAAAGAAAAAAAAAAAAAAAAGATTTTATTCGGAACGAAAACGAAATGAGAACATTTATTCCGCAAAACAAAAACCGGTTTATTCCGCAGGACGCAGCCGCGCACGGGTCTTACGCTGACAAGCATGAACTTGTTTAGTTAAATTGTACCTTATCTTCATTTATTTACACCATTGATTTCAATGAGCTTGCTATAAGGATTGTATTGCGATTTGCGAGTTTCTAAAATGGAAAATAACGGTTAAAAGCGTTTTATTAATCGAGAACGATTAAAATTTTGTTCTTCTTCAAAAAGGTTTTTATAACGTTCCGTTCGAACGTAACCGAATCAAATCGTTTCTTAGGTGTTTAAGACGAAACCGTTTCGAAAAATATACCGTTATCCGAGCCCTGCAGTCTTGCCGAGGGGAGTCGCATTACCCAGTAACCCAGGAGGAGTTCCGATAGGCAGTCGCTCCATGAAAAATACTGGCATTCAGTTACATCTGGTTATACTGGAAGCCAACCTCATTGATTAGCTAAAATAAATGTGGTTGTTTTAGAATGAACTAGTTTTTGGCTGTGGTTTCGCCCGCGTAGAGGTCAGAAATTATCCTATGGGAACGTACTGCCGGGATAGAAATAATCCTAAGTCCTAACCCCGGTCATGGTCTACTTATATGCCTATCATCGAAATACAGAACATACAGAATTACATTCGCATTTATAACATTAGTAAGAGTATTAGTAACATTACTTATTACTTAATGAGCGGCCTTAGTGAGCGAGCTGCTCTGATTCAAAACATTACACGTGTGTGACTCACGTATTTACGAGTATATAATATAGGTAAATAGTGTACGTACCAGGATAATATACATGAATAATATAAAATAAGTATATGCAAGTTATATTTAAGTGATTAAAGAGTGTTGTTGTAGCGAATGTGAGTACCAATACAAACCATTTCTGGTTTAATAGTACAAAACAAGCACGAACCTGTATTAAGACTGTATGCATAAATAAAATAAAATAAATAATTTATATTTCCCCAAGCCTTAGACAGAGGTGTACCCATAGTACCCCCACATTTCACCAGTTATGTTTAAGTCCCATGTAATAGGGGGCGAGCCTATTGCCATCAACCGCGCACAAATCCAGAGATCCTAGCTGCTACTGAGAAATTCCAGATGGAAAAACGCAATAACACTTTTTAAGTATTGCTTAGTATAAATATTATTAAAGTGATCCGATGATCAACAAAAAGCGTAGTAGGTACAGCTTATTGTTTTAAATCTAGTTAATTGGCCTACCATTTAACTTCAACCTTTCCCGGGAACCCATTTAATCCGATACCAAAGCTTTATTCGATTTAAATCATTTCCCGATCGTAAAAGTCAGTATCAACAAATCGACTAATTACAACCAAGCCAAACATGTCCCATCCCTTACATGTAAATTAGCCTATTCTCTAAAGAGCTGTATTTTCCTAACGGCGGCAGAAATTCTCGAAGGCGCCATTTAAATTGATTCCCTAATGCTAATAACACGTAACAATTTCTAAGCAGGCGACTGGCGTAATTTTCTTGTTAGATAGAATTGTTGAACTAATTTCTTCGACGATGTTTAGTTGGGGTTTAGGGATAATTGGAAAGGGTCTAGAATCTAGATGTTTTGTAGAGTGGAGAATATCTTTTAAAGGTATGAGGAACAGAGTGTGAAGTTCACTCATCGTCCATAGAAAATGGGAGGACCGGATCCAGACGGGTGTTGTGTCTGGTAAGCTACTGCCCAACGATTGATGTAGGGACGTTGCATATATGCTAGTCGCGCGGTAAATTCTGTTATGCGGGATGCAGGATTTAACGTGACGTCAATGTGATGCGTAGTTAGGTAGATGCCGTGATGATGGTAATCGGTTGGCATGGTATGGGCATGTAATGTGGAGGAATGAGGAAAGTTTTGAGTATGATTGTGGATGGCTATAAGAGTAGGGGAAGACCAGAGAAACGATGGATGGACTATGTGGAAGATGATATGGCTAGAAAGGGAGTGACTACCGAGATGAAGACTAATAGAGAAGTATGGAAGAAAAGGACATGTTGCGCCGACCACAAGTAAATTTGGTTAAGGGCAGGAGAATTACGATAATGTCAGATTTACAACTTGTCTTGGTTTAGTTGAATAGGCTGCAATATTATCAATAACCTTTCTGTGTAATGCTTGCAAGGATTGGTACCCTCTTTATTTCTGTAGCATCAACCTATTCTGCAACGTGTTTTATATCGGTTCATGGTTCCCGTACAGGGTCATCAGGAATGGACCAAAAATGTTTCAGAAAAGTTATCTTCCACTAGTAGCATTTACGTGAATCGGGCGAAAAAAATGACTGAAAGTGGTAAATGACAGGTTGTGCTTTGGATGTGATTACTCGTCTAAGGCCTCATCTTTATTAATATAATTATAATAATAATTATATATAAGGTCACCCGGGGCTAAAGCAACTATGGGGCTAAAGCAACTAATTCAATTTTCTCTCAATCTAATCATTTTTGTAGATAGCTCTATCTATTGGAGTAAAGAGGAATCATAGTTTTTTCAAACAAAGTACAGATAGCATCACTAGTTCACCTATTGTAGTACTGACAGATCATTTTCTGTCAGCCGCTATTTTGGAGCAACGTGTTGCCGCGTCGTGTTTTGTGTTTTGGTACATTAAAAATATTTCGAGTCGTTGCAAGGAGAAATAGAAGTGCATCCTAAAAACAATATAAAACGTAAGTGTTTTTGGTATATTTGGTTAAACTCTAGGTGTTATAATTAACATTTTATTGATATAGTTACATTAACCCCTTACTTTTCATGCACGGGGGTTATTGCAACTATTTTTGCAGTCACATTCGCCCCATGCTTTTTGTACGAAAACTGCAAATTACTAGTGACGTTCCGTGTCGATATTTCGATAAGTGAATTTCACGTATTTGCATAAATGTTTAGCTGCAATTAGTATGAAGTGTTTTAGATTTTGCGTAGTTTTAACAAAATGAAATAGATAGGTAGCTTAAATAAAAAAATGTACCAAGAATTAGTTAGTTAATACAAAATCCAAATTTTGTTATCAGATGGTCCGAAACTATAAAAGAAAAAAGGCGAAGAGTTACTGCAGTGAAACACTTTTTGAAGCTGTACGATTAGTACAGCAAAAACTGTTGACGAGTTATGCTGCTGCGGAACGTTTTAATAACCTAAAATTTATTTACTTTAATACTTAAGTAATAAGTTTTTAAATAAACGTTTGATATACATACAGAAATCGCTTTTTCTTCACCTAAATCCAAAATATTAGATTAGTCATCAATGCGTACCTGCTTATCGTATTGTCAAAGCATTTTACATAAGAAGAAATCTTTTCTTGCTTTTATTTTATGTCCTGAATTCCATTAATAAAATAGAGTTACTCTAGCTGAGTATAATAAATATACTTTATTGATGTTATTCTTAATGAACACTTACATCGATTTTGTGTTTTTGCAATAAGAAACCTATATTTAAAACCTTTCATTATTGTTAATTATCGAATGTCTGTACAAATATTTATCGATAAGTAGTAGGTACTACATCTCAACACTAGTCAGTATGGAAGACAGTCGCATTCGCCCCATATAAAAAATAAAGTAAATTTGCTTGAAACTGAACTCTCTCTCAGCGACTATAGATAGCTTTTACAGATAATTCTGTGTGCATCTACATGTACTCTTGACCTCAACATTTAGAAACAGAAAACAACAGAGTTATAACGAATAGTCACATTTACCCCAAAGTGGGGTGAATGTAACTATTACTGGTCTTATTCAACAATAATGCAAATTAATGAAAAACCAAAGTCTATTTGTAACTTAATTTATGTCGAAACTGTTCATCGAAAGCTGTGCAATGAAGTACATTTATTAGAATATCCCTATTATTTAAGTCGCTCATGTTGGAGGGAAGCAAAGTTCCAAAATTTTTTTTTTTAGTTGCATTCGCCCCGGGTGACCTTATTAAATTATATATATTATTTATTTTTTATTTTAAAAATTAATTATAATAATATATTAATATTTTATAGAGGTATTTAGTGTGTTTTGTATGTAGAGGGGTATTCTTCGGAAACACTGATCCGATTTTGAAAATTCTTTCATGGACAGGAAGCTTCAATATTGCCGAGTTTCATAGAATTTTTTTATTTTAGTGTAAAATATTTCTTTTGAATTATCCAAGAAACACGCCAATGAAGTCGCGAACAGAAGCTAGTGTGAAATAAGCTGAATAAAAACCTACAGTAGTCAGTTCTGGTCACCTAGTATGCAGCGACAAATTAAGATAAAAATTCTAACAAAAACATGTCTCAACATAAAATCTCCTCATTTTTCAGTTATGAAAACAACGTTACCTGTTCTTACTTCACAAATACAGCGAATTTCCCGTACATTTCCTTTCACCTGCAGTGCATTTTCCGCACTCAGTAGATTTTCTAACGTATAATATAACAGTGGGGTGCATTATACTTTCATTAGTTGAGGTAATTTTCTGAATCTCTGTTACAGTGCAGATTGAGTTTGTTAGCTGGCGAGTGGGACGAGATGTGAGCGAAGGCGAAAAGCAGAATTTGTTAAGGGGCAAACTAGATTGCGGTTCGCAGTTTGCCGGTGACAACAACTGCTCAGATCGCACCTGTGTGGTTTACGTTCATCAGTTCGAATGGTCGTTGTCGATCAACCGTAATCTTTGATGATGATCCGCTGATATGTTGCTTGGATTTAACAACGTTCTCAGATAAACTGTTGATTTTTCAAATGTTTTTTATTTTTCGACATGTAAAGGAATGAATAGTAATTTTGTATCGTTAGCATGAATATTGAACAAAATAAGGGAAGTCACAGTTTTCATGTCGCTAATTTTGTACAGAAATTGTTTCAATTCCAATGTGAGCGTATTTGGATGCAACAGTATCTATCTATACAGCAGAATATGGGAACAGCAAGCGAGAGAGACGTTACGTTACTATGTTGTTATTTAGCTCCATACTCTCGTGCTTTGCGTACTGAATTTCATAGTCAGAAATCACCAATAACTACGCCATGAACAAGCGTAGCATAGAAATGCTATAAGTTTTCCACGTGAGAAGATACTTTTGCCCTACATTAGGGCAATCGCCAGCCACAGTCTAGCATTATTACCTACCTAATAGGGATGTTTACAAAACATATTTTTAGTCGGTCAGATAGATTATTAAAAAATATTGAACAATAATTTCATCAATCAAAAGATTACGGCGATACATTGAGTTTTTTTTTTTTTTTTTCATTGGTAACATCCCTATTACTACAACATAATAATACTAAGTAGCCTATTATTGTTCCACTGCAGGGCAAAGGCCTCTTTTTATACAGAGAAGGCACGAGCATTGGTCACCACGCTTGCTCAAGACGGGTTGGTGATTTCAGACTTATATTAATTAGTCCTGTACCCTAATTACGTAATACACGATCAATCAGAATCTGAATCGTTTTGAAACAGATTGCTAATCCATTGCTTCGTACGCTCGAAAGAAAAATCTGCTCAACAACGTAAATAACACAATGAATGTTGTTGACCTGTCAAATTGAAACAGATTAGTCGGAATTGTCAACGAAAATGTGTTGCGTAATTAGATAGCAGGTTTCCTTATGATGTTTCCCTCACCGATGTCAGTAATGTTTAAGATAAACTCAGAAAGTACACATAAATTGAAGAAGTCACATTGATATTATACCCGGATTCGTACCCACTATCTTGAGCATGAAATGCGAGCCCAAATCCTGGCTAAACGTGGTATGTACTACAATGTACCATACCCAAAGCAACCGCGTGCTATGCAAACCATCTACAACGCGTTTTGATACTGAAATTATTATACATACTCGTAGTATATTTTGGTGCTATGTGGTTTTCTGGGGAGGAGCAGCTATTTGTAGTCATGGTTGTTGTAAAAGGGGAGTTAGTGGTTTTATTGGGAGTATCAGCAGCAAGACAGTAAGTTGCCAATACCTCCTCCATCTGTTATTTATCGCGAAATACATTTTTTAATGATTTATCATAAGTTCTAGTAAAATTTCCATCTCTAAATCCCGTCTAAGTAAACCAGCGTGTCTATGGTATTGTCTCGCAACTTCTATGGGACACACGGTGTCTTCGACAGTTAGAAGTTATTGTCATTCTGCCATCGTTGGTGTCTTCTGTTCTAGAGCTTTTATCGGCGCTGTGAGCAGTTCATTGACAAATGCTTGTACTGACTGGACAGGTCCACTCAAATCTGTGTGGTTCTTTTCTCAAAAGACCGTTTCAAAGACTTATCTACATGGTCCCTCATATGGCCTGACCAAGATTATGCCTGGACTTTAAAAGAGACTGTGACCGGCAAGAAGTTCTACGGTTAGTCCTTTAAAAATAATTGGATTTTACAATATTTCCAAATGAATGTGTGTTAATAGGTAACAACAGTGAGGTTTAAGCCATTCTTTTACCTATTTCTCATGCTGAAATGAAATGAAATGAATTTATTTTCTGTAAATAGGTTTGTACAAACACTTCCTACTTATATGACTACTTTAAAAAGTAAGGCCGAAACAAACTCAGAGGTAATTTGTCAGTAATCGTGCAGCTCAACTCAGAATTAAGGAGCTCAACGATTCGACGAACAATACTAAAGAAAGTACATTTGGGTAGGCCGCATACATATTACTCAAACTGCCAGACCATGATTAAAATTAACTGCGAAAACAAAAAAAAAAAATGACCCACATAGTCTTCACATTCTGCTGATGCTGATACCGTAGAGGTCATGCTTGAAGGTCGTCATGAAAATCATGTAGAGCCTGCACGCATCGAGATGACCTACAAGATGGGTTGCACGCAACGTGTAACCCTTATGACCTATTTAAATCTTATTTTGGTACGACCCTCAACGGTAAGGGTCCTTGAACCCCTTGGATTTAAAAAGGGAGCCTGTAACGTGTTTTTTTTATTTCTGTTGTATCCTATGAGTTATTTTGGGAAGGGATATGAATAATTCGTTTTCGGGATCATAAATCCATTTTTCCATTGTAAAGGGAGACTATCTATCTGTTTGATACGTTTTCAAGGCTAAAGTACAAAAGTCGTAAGAATTATTTTACATTCCGGAAATTACGATTCGTTGAGCTGCGCGGTTTCGCGCCCCTTTTAAGCTTTATTTACATGAAGCGACTTCGCTACTCCCCTGAAACTCTCGCATTGTGTTCCTCCCTTCTAAACGGTCGATTAACTCTCTTCATGTAAACGTGGCTTATGCTAGAGAAACTGCGCGTCTTAGTACCTACATCGGAAATAAACTGCCATATTCGAGTAGCAATATCTAGCAATTTAATAATTGCCCTGTTTATCGTCAGCCAATCTGCAAAATTAAGCGGCACACGAAATTGCTAACTAAACTCTAATAAATTAATTAGAACACATGATTGATTCGTTTCCCAATCAGTTATTAATAACGAATAGTTAACAATTATAACACCTCGCTTTGCACGCTATAAATGCTCATAATAATAATTTTCTGGCGTAAATGATTCAATGCTATAAATTTTCCGGCATTAATACGTTAGGTTTGAGCTATATTTAACGTAGCATTTCGGTAATGTTTAAGTTATTATGTTGCATTATAATGCAGTTGTGACGTTGATTGCAGCAGGTTTCTAATAAACATTTAGCAATAAATTTAGAATAATGGTAATTATCGTAATGATAACTTTAGAAGAAATCGTCGTTAGAAATAGAGGAAATGTGACATCAACCAAACTGCGTCACATCTACCATGCACACCCAGTAGATTACATCACACTCTCCTTCGCAGAGAGGTCGTGTCCCAGCAGTGGGAACATTAATGGGTATGGCTGATTTCGATTAGTTATGTTTATGATTAAATTGTCCTTGAAATTTTGATAACAATTATCAGCTACATAGGTAGTATAATCTGCCTATTATGTTCCTACTGCTGTGATAGAGGCCTCTTCGAGAGGGAGTGGGCTGTAATCTACCACACGAGCCCAGTGTGGGTTGGTAAATGTCACATATCTTCGAATTTTTCTCACAATACTTACTAAAAGCAACTGTTTTTATTCTACCTCTTCAATCATAGGTTCTGTCAAAAACGGTTTCCTCGCCATTTGTAAGCCAAGCATACAATGTAGCAAAAATAAATTCTAGTATAAGTCTAATACGCAACATGTGATCGAAATACCGAACAATTCTGTATCGATTCTAGCCGTCTGACATTGTCTGACCTTCACATATGTACAGTCACCAGCATAAATATGTATACAGTACAGTCAAACCATTGATACAAATTGTATGGAGTTAGGAACATAGTATTTTCGAACCCCTCCCACAAGGTAACGTGGACGGAAGACCTTGTGATGCGAAGCACAGAACCGGGCTTGGCCTATGTCCAGCAGTGGACGTCTTTCGGTTGAAATGACGATAATTATTAAGAAATCCAGTCTTACAAAGGGGTAATCTTGTTACCCACTAACTGGGTTGTAGAGGTCAGATAGGCTATCACTCCATGTAAAATACTATAATATGTAATGGTATTTAACTGCATCCGGTTAGACTGGAAGCCGTCACCGACAAAGTTGGGAAAAAGCAGAAGATGAATTTGAAATATCTTATGTCAATCGTTAATTTTATTCACCAATAAATCGTTTTTGTAATCTGATAAGTACATAGGTACATATGGATACTTGTGACTGTACTTCAGGTAAACTTGTGCAATAATTTGACACTAAGTCTGATGCAGATATTAAAGTTCTGAAAGCTATTTGTCTAACTATTTTGGAAGTGAAATGCTTTGAACTTTAAAGTTTTGACTATGATTATTTTATGCAAGAGATGCGTCTAACAATTTTTAACATTAGTAATAAGGCAATTAGTTTTGTGAAATGTGCTTTCTAAGTTACGAAGGAAGATGTTTGAAGAATGGTCAACTGTATGTCGGGTTCGGCTCATTTTTTTCTGCACCGGTTGACGTCATCACGTCAACGCTAGCCGCCGCTGAAAACCAGCGCTGTGGCTCTGTCTCATAAAGTAAAGTAAAGTAAAGTAAAGTAAACATTTATTTGCATAGATTGCAGGTACAGTAAATAAGATGTGACAGTTTGGTGGTTGATCCTTGTGCAATGTACCTTATATTAGGCATGCAACATTATTATAAAATTAGTGAATTTATTTAATTTTTATTTATTTAATTGATCAGACACGGGCATATCTTAAGGCAGGGTCCATAGTTGATCAGGCAGGGGCCGTAGTTGATCAGGCAGGGGTCATAGTCCTTTAATAGTTCTAGGTAACCAGTCCACTTTAACTATCCAAACACATATTCCAATATCTTTGTTTACATATCCTGCAATAGTTCCACACCAACCGGGGGTTGTCCTTGTGTGCACTCGTATAGTGCATACAGGGATAATCGTCGGTTGGTGCCTCATTTCATTATAAGCGTCTAACGGGCCTCTGCGAGATGGCTTCGGTTCCTCGTACGCCTTTCAAAGGTCACCAGGGTGCTGAGTTAAGTAAATAATCGTAATAATACAAGCCCATTATTATTGTCCCACTGCAAGGCAAAGGCTTCTGATACTGCGAAATCTCAAGACGTGTTGGCGAGTTCAGACTTATATTGACAATTCACAAATACACATGCACTCACTATTATATCTATAACATACAGACACACTTACAACATCAACAATACTAACACAAATCACAGCACCATGCATACGCATATACTCTTCTTTATATGTATTTATTATTTAAGTTTTTTAAATGTCCTTTTTACATAAAATTGTTAACGGAACGAATTGTTATCATCCTGGATCGGAGCCTGGATCTCACAAAACAGGGAATCCTAGTATGAGGTCTAGGAATTCAATCCCCTTGAATGTAACTTTGCGAAATAAATTTATACTTATTCTTATTCTTTATTAACTAGAAGGGGTTTTCTCACGATGTTTTTCAAATTTCCAAAACTCAGAAAGTACATATGAATTGAAGAAGTCACATTGGTACTTACCCGGATTTGAACCCACAACCTCATGCATGAAAAGCGAGGCGTTAACACTGAGCCATCATGACATACATGTTAACATTAGTCTGCCAATATTAAAGTATAGTTTTAATAGCATGGGCGATCTTTAAGATATTGTGCTTATAGAGAAAATTACTTTCAAAATATTTTATTAATTTTAAAGATCATGGTCAAGTTCCATGTACGGTGTGAAAGGTGGAATCCAAAATTTCTAGCATCATTTAAGAGAGAAAGTAGTTCAGCAGAGCAGTTTGCTAAACCGAGCAGAAACTATACCCAATACGATTTGTTTTCGGAAATAAAATCTAGGCATAAACCGAGTCATTCTGATGTAACCAGAATTTTAATCCATTATGTTCAATTTGAATCATGTGAAGGCTATGTGGGTCATTGTTTGTTAGTTTTAATCATGGTCTGGCAGTTTGAGTAATTTATGCGGCCTACCCAAAGGTCTTTTCTTTGGTATTGTTCGTCGAATCGTTGAGCTTCTAAAGTTCTGAGTTGAGCTGCACGATTACTGACAAATGCGTACACTGACTTGACAGGTCCACTCAATATGTGTGGTTCTTTCCTTAAAAGACCATTTCGGACACCAATCTACATGGACTTTACATGATCAGGCCATGATTATGTCAGGACTTTAAAAGAGCCTGTGACCTCTGTGTTTATTTTGGCCTGTCTCCTCAGAGTATATAGGAAACACCGACATCAAGTAGTTTTTAAAATATGACCTATTTACAGTAATTAAATCATTTATCTCTCAAATTAATTATTATTTTTACCAACGGCCTTGCATAGAAAGCAAGAAAATGAAATTACTTCAAACCAAAAACACTACTTACCTACTTAGTCATATTCTCTTGCATACCTATGCAAGAGAGTATGAGGGGGGTTATGATGCTTGCTTTTGAGTACCACTGTTTTACGAGGACCTCCTCGTAAAACAGTGGTGCTCAATCATTTAACCCCTCGCAGTCTATGCAGGCTGCATCCACTGAATAAATATTGATTTGTCACAAACTACGCCGAGTTGAGGTGCGCCCGGAACTGACTGATTCAAGTTTGTGACGTTAGAGTATAAATGTGAGGTGTAGAGCGAAATCTAAAATATATAGTACTGGCTGCAATGGCACGAGTTTATTTTCCCCAGCTTCTAGAAGGTTTTACGATTGTACTGTTTATTAAGTCTTGCAGTAATATAATAAAAATAAAGTTAGGATTTTCGGGGAATCGAGCTAGTCAGGAAAGTTAGAACTGAGTGCTCATTGTAAAAACTCAAACTCAAAGCATTTATTTCAATTAAACCATTTACAGGCACTTTTGAATTGTCAAATAGTCGGTCAGTTAGTCAGAAAGTTGAAGCTAGTTGCCCAGTTCCAAAACGTAGATCTTTATGGAGAAGAACGGGCAAGAAACTCCAAGGACACAAATAAATTTAGAAAAAAAAAATTAAATATATAAAATTACAAAATTCTGGGTACATTATTCTTATTGCTTTTATATGTGAGAACAATAACCAAAAAATAATCAAGACAATTCAAAATATAACATTAAAAATAAGCCCTGGCAGATAAGAGTAGTACTACTTAGGTATCTTTTTTTTACCACAACTGGCAAGCCTTCATCTCACCTGATGGTAAGTGATGATCAGGCCGAAGGCGTGGGAAGCCAGCTTCACGCGGAAACTTCAACCACAGAGGAACTGGCTATCTTACCTCTAACTGCCGAAATATAACAATACTGTTAATATTGTTATTATGGCGACAGACATTAGATAAGATGGTGGTAGCTAGCCAGGTGGACTTAGAACAAGCCCTACCACCAACCAAACCGAGTCGAAAATTTTGCCCCGCTGCGCTGGGTAATCGAACCCGGGACCTCCAGGTCTAATACCACTTGACCATATAGGCGGTTAAATCTTAAATTGCAATTAATAAAATTAACAAGAAATATATTATAGATTTATTTCTAAAATGAATCAAGATATTATGACTTTTTTGTGCAAATAAACGTACCTATATTATTTCTTTGAGAATTGCCTATATCTAAAATATTGGGCTATATTATTATGACGAGCATATAATATAGCATAATGGGAAATAATAAAGCTTCCGAAAAACAAATTAACTTCCAGCGATCAGTGGTTGACCGTAATACTATCTAAGCTGTGATAAAATGAATTACCCAAAAAAATACCAACCTTCCGTAAAAAATACTAAGTTTCCGAAAACATTATGTTTTGCTTAAATAATCGTTTTTTTTTTTTTAAGCTCTATAGAAACCAGCTTAATTTCTACTATTGGATAAAGAATAACTTTTTTAATTCAATTTTAATGAAAATAACTACCTACCGGTAGTTGCGTTCGGGTGCAGAGGTGAAAAAGTGGGTGAAATAGGTTAGGTTAAGTTAGAACTGTGACCAACCACGCGCGAGCCGAGCGAGCGCTACTTCCAAGTTGCTCGCAGAAAATTTTTCAGCATTTTCTAATCCGGGTTTTGGGATGAAAAAGATTAACTGTAGTTTTCGTTAAAACGTAATTTAAGCTAGTGGGAAAATAATACGACAGCAAAATGCTGTATTGGTTTTCAGAATTTTCAGTATTTTATTCGTTCGTTTCTTTATTTATTTGCATTCGCATAAAAATTGCCATATTTTAATATTTTTTCGCAGCCCTTATTACCCTAGCATAATCAGCCTATAATGTTCCCACTTCTGGGACACAGGCCTCCTCTCTGTGAAAGGGAGTGAGCTGTAAACTACCACGCGGGTCGGTAGATGTCACATGTCTTCGAATTTTTCGTTCTAGGACATGCCGGTTTCTTCATGATGTATTCCTTCACCGTTTTCAAAGCAGTGGTGATGAAATTATTCACACGAAGTAAAGCACCTATCTGGCTTCAAATCCACGACCTACACTCGTAAGTCGGGGGCGTTACCACCTGGACCACCAATTCTCTCGTCATTATGACGAGCACGAGAGATGAACTAAACATGAGAAAGGCTTATGCCATGCTAAATAAATATTTGCCAATCAGCAAGGTGTTCAGTGAGACTGAATGTTCAGGGTATGTCAGAGATACCTAATCAATTTACAAAGAATCATTATATAAAACATTATGTGAACTTCTACACGCTCTATAGCCGTAATCATACTCCACGGTCACACCTAAGAGGATAGCACTTAAGGAAGGTCGGGTTTGTTATTGCGAGCAAGTTATACATCCTTGGCTCCATGTCCCAGATTGGTTCAATTCGCTGCTCATTTTGAAGACGAATATTGAACGACTTGGTTGAATAGACGATTTATCATTTTTACCTTTTCCTCGATAATGTTGGCCTTGCTGTTTAGGAAAAGCTACTGCAACTGCTTTATACAATCGTGACTAAGTAAAAAAATGGGTTGGTACCATCTGATCGCCAACTCTAGCACCGCGAGCGCTTATTGGTCAAATCAAATAGCGCGTTCTTCCCCGGCTTCCTGTTACACACTTCCGTCTCTTTTCACGAAATCGCTCCCACAGATTGAAGGACCAGGAAAGATGTTACACATAAAAAATCTAACAAGGAGTGTTGGCGCACAACCAATTGGAAAGATTAGATGATATTGGGTGATATCAGAAGATCGCGGGGAAGATCTGCTTGAGACTGGCATAGACCAGGAAAGCATGGCACAAAAGGGTTGAGGCCTATTATATACACAGCAGTAGGTGGAAAAAGGTTGCCAATTATGGTGTTGCCAAAAGACTCAAAGAAAAAAGGAAATGTATTTATAACCGACTTCATTAAAAGAATGATTTAAGAAGCCGTGCACGAAACCGACTGATTTTGATCGGTTTAGTTCATTAGTTGCGAGATAGGGAAAAACAATTTGTGATTTGAAAAGTCGAGTTCTTTGTTTTGCATGTGGCTGGAAGGGACTTTTCAAATAAGTTGAGTATTCATGGAAAATAACAAATATTCGCAACATGTTTTCGGAAAAATTACGCGTGACTGACGTTTGATTACTTTTTTACAAGAAACTACTTTTGATTCTGAACATTTAAAAACATTATCAACATTTTTTTATGGTTTACTTGCATGTGCCTGAACCACTTTTTTCAACTTTCATACAAAATATAGCAGAAACATAATGTTGAAAAAAACATTTTTCTTTTTAAATCCTGTCAGTCATGTATTTTTCCTAATATTTAGCAAACCATATCAAGAAATATAAAAATTACCCATAGCTTAGCTAGTTAGATATCTTTTTTTTTTTTTTACAATGTCTTCATTAAGTAAAGCAAAGGCGAAATAAACCATATTTTCCAGAGCGCAAAAGTGATTGACAGTGATTAACTGGTGCTGTGACTGACACGAATGGTTTAGCACCACGAAAACTGTACTTTTATACTTACACAGACTTAATGTTTCAACCTTTCAAGCTTTCTTACAATTAGATAAACATAGACGAAAAGGGGTTGTTTCCGTGCACGGAGCCTTAACTGTCTTGGACTGCTCAACTAAATAAATCGAAAAAGTAACAGGAAAATCCTATAAGGAAAGGGAATTGCCTTCCTCTCGTAAACATCATTTCCGATTAACGACACGGTACCAATTTATCATCTCTCATAGAAAATCTATAGATAACAAATTGGAATCATGAACATAAAAAATTGACATATTTCTGTTTTTGTATTTAGAAGGAATCGAAATATTTGTGACTTGTTTCACTTCCTCCGGCTTAAAATGTCATTAAAAATATGCTGTTCTATTTTAACTGACAAAATAAAGGAGAAGACACAAGACGAGTATGACCACGAATAACTTTTTACAGAGCAGTCGTATGATGACGAATTCATTTTTTACTGCATCATCGTCTCGACGCCCTGGGGCGTCGCGAGGCGATGGTCCTGTGACTCCAGCCGCTCCAATACTACAAAGACAAACTGCTTGAATTTTTGAGCTCAGTTCCTCATGAAGATCGTGCCATCATTACTGCAGTAATGACGGCTCTATTAACATTTGCGCATCGTACTTGTGCGAAACAGGCTTTTCTGCAGTTGCAGCAATAAAGAACAAGTACAAGTTGTAAATATGTTATTTGTTTTTTGTTTTATAAGTAACTTGTTACTAGACTATAACTACACACTGGTAGGTACTTTTTGGCTAGAAGAGGGGGGGTGCGTCGTAAAAAAATGGTAAACTCCCAAGGGCGTCACTGTAAAAATAAGTTCGGGAAGCCCTGGCATAGGGTATCGAAGTTGTTCCAATTTGAAATTGAAAAATAAACCCATCCCTATGGGTGGAAAAAGATGGGTTAATTAATTTTTCACCTGTGAACGGATTCTGTTGAAACTTAGCGCACATATTATGCAGTAGGTTTGTACTCAACATTTTAATTATGTCGTATCTGTATGTATTTTACTGTGAGTACAAAAATAATCAAATAAATCAAATACTTAATAATGTTGGTATGATTTAATTTAGATTTTTTTTGTACACTTGTCAGTCCTTTTTCTTCGATTTAGTTTCCTCTTTCGGCCTCCTCTTTAGAGTCCTTGTCCATAGAATGCATTACAAAAAAAATGTGTTACATATATTTCTTCATTTAATTTTCCTAAAACCTTCAGGGCAGTCATGTTACATAACGTCACTAATCCAACTGGCAGACTGTCGTAGACCCAAGCTGTCATAACATGGAGTCCGAGCACCGATAGTTATTGAATAAATATCGATTGGACAGCACCGGTGTGCAAACGAGTCGGGCCAAACGTAACCTACTGCTGACTAGGTTTTATTATGAAGGAATTCGAAGCAAAACTGAAGAGAAACGAATGCTTTAGAAGGTTTTTTATAAAATACCGGACCGATTTAAGAGTGAGATAATGAGGAAGGGTCGTAAATACTCGTGGCGGTCCAAATGTACGTGCATGATTTTCAGACACCAGGATACTGATCCAACAGCTCGCATATCACAATGTTGTTATCAAATATTTTTTTAGTTATGGATCCCTTGACTGATATATTGTGTGCAAAACTGCTTTTAATATTCTGAAGTTGTCAATAATTGTATAATTCGTAATAATACATGGAAGACACCATATTCCTTTCCTCTTTAATAAAACTATTTTTTATGTTGTTCACCATATTTCTTTTATTTGGATTAACTGACAATCGCTACCATCAACACCATAGATAATTGTTTCTCAAAGATAAATTAAGATAAGATAAGATTTATTTATTTGTTTAAACATTGTATACATACAAGAGCATGCAAGATATACATCGTTTGAGTCCAATCATGTTTAGCCGTAAGTATTGGCGTACAAATATATCCATGACATTGAAAAGGATTAACAATAAGAGTAATCTAAAAAAATACCTTTATTTTTTTAAATAACAAAAAAAAAAAAAACTAATTTCTTTTTATGTTATAATGTCAAAATTCAAGATACGTCATCACGTCATACGTCAAAAACTATAATATCTAACAAATACAAAAATAATGTCAAAGTTATGTACTAAATGTTTCTAAACTTAAACTTCTTTATTAATAACAATAGTTTTTGATCTAAGATGAACAATCATGTTCAATAATAAATACCTCCTACCTATTAATTATTCCTATTTATTATTTTGAGCAATAAACAGTTACACCCTGATGCAGATTTTTAATTGATAGCAACCATTTTATATTTCTTTGATTCACTTAAACCACGTAGAGCCGATTGTTGACAGTCAGACACACACCCCAGACCGGAACCATCACGAATTCAATCGAATCTGATTGAAAGTAAACACCGGAATTAAAATCTGGTTTGCTTTGGGCACAGGAGTTATGATGCATTGTATTTTGAAACTTAACCGTATAGAAATAGAGTCTTAAATTAATTAATTAATTAGCTGAAATATTTTTCATGCATTTGATGTCATGGATTTGGTGGTTGACTGGTGGTGAGATTTTTTGTGTCAGAAAAGTTAACTTTTGAGTATTAAATCTATATTTATAATTTCATAAGAAGGTAAAATTTGTTTGTGTGTTTGTTTGTTTGTAAGTTTGTATGTAGGGGGTAATCTCCGGAACTACCAGTCGGATTAGAAAAAATATTTTTGCATTGGATTGCAAAATTCTTGAGGAACGTTGTAGGTTCACGGAGGAAGTCACGGGCAGAAGCTAGTTAGATTAATATAATTATGTCTAGTTATGTAGTAATAAGCCATTTATCTGTATGTGTACAAATATAATTCCCTATCAGAACAAGGTAAGTAAGTATTGAATTATTTCTACTCTTAAAAGCTCAAACCGTCTGTGTGCCATCAGAAAAAAACGTATAACAAGCAAACTTTTCGTACCATTAAACTCACTACGCCAATACGCCAAATAAAATCGAAATGGGAGCAAAGCAAAACGACAAAAAGTTTCACTCGTACCATTTTAGTCACCCCCTCGACACGCCAAAGATTGCAGTGAAATTTCCGAGTCGGGGTTCGAACGCGGGACTTCCCGAGGGCATTCTGCGGGAACAGATTAGGCACATAATTGACGTGTGCATTGTCTGACACGTGCTGAAAACTTATGGAGGGGCGGGGAAACCATGCATGTATGCGTGGGAGGGGCGGGGGTCTCCATTTTGGTTTATATTAGATTGGGTTGAGATTGGGGCTAATGACCGGAATTATGCACATAGGTACTTAACATATCAGGTGATCAAAAGCTTGACCAAATCTTTGATTAGTAGTTCTGCTAGTGAGGAGCTTGTGGCTAAGTAATAACAGCCGCACGGGTAGATCGATCAGGTTAAGCTACGCTTGCCGTGGCTGGTGGGTGAATAGGTGACCATCTTTAGATAAGACCCATCCGGTTCTCGGAAAGCTCGTTAAGCCGTTGGTCCCGGCTGACATTTGTAGATCTTTGACAGTTGTTACGGGTCGTCAGAAGCCAAAAAGTCTGACAACCAGTCTTACCATGGGGTATCGTGTTACCTAGTAACTGACTTGTGGAGGTCAGATTTTTTTTTTAAATATACCAACTCAGCCATCTCTTTGTATTAGAAATGATTTTGTATATTCGCAAAAACTTAGGACTGTTCAAAATAAGAAGCGATTTCCATAATATAAATACACGTACGGTAGTAAACATGAAATTGTGAAAAACCTTGTAAAGAAAAAAAATATACTCACTTTCCACAGGTAACGTATCTACTTTGCACTTTTACATAATTAACCGGACACGGGCACAAACAGTATCCGCTTTTATAACAAGTTGCCAAAGTCGGTTACAGAACTTAGCGATGGAAAGTTCAAAAACCACATCAAACGTGTCCTTATCAAAAAAGCATATAAGATTAACGACTACGTTGAAGACAAGGCATTTTGGCAATAATTACGATGATTATTTAATTTTACCTTTCTTTTACATAATTCCTTCACATAACCTTTTCATTATTTGACATTATATACGTACAATATTCTATATTTTTTATTAAATTAGATTTGTTATAGATATAGTGGTACTTATGTCCTTTGGTTTAAATAGGTCTTTATTTTTATTATTTTATTTATCTTTTATATAGATTATTTTCTTTTAGATTATGTGAATGTGAGAACGTTGTAGGCTTCTAACAGATTAGATCTTTTTTGTTATGTATTTTTATGGTGTACAATAAACTATATATAAATAAATAAATAAATCTGAAGACCATTTTCAATTTTGCTAAGTACCTGGTACTTTTTGATAGGCCTACACTCTCATATCTTTTTACACTGTAATTTGAAAATATTGTAAAACCCATTTATTTTTAAAAGTGTAACCTTGTAGTTTCTTGCCGGCTCTTCTCCATAGGAAACGACCAATTGGAACCGTGCATCTAGCTTCCTCTTCTTCTTGGGAAAAGGCTAGGCAGATGAATACTAGTTCTGCTGCTATAATTATGTCGTGTTCATTTCAGTGATTGGTGAGCCAATTACACAACAATAAGGTCACTATTAATAAACGAATACAATTTTTATCGTTTAGTTTCTGAATATTGTCAATTTTTTTCTTTATTTTGTTTACTGCTTTGAGATTTGTCTTCACCTCCGTTTTCTTCATATTCCACAAATTATTTTAATAAAAAGAGTTAGTTAATCCGCTAAAATGATTCATAAGCTTTTAGAAAAAAATAACAGAATCCAAATCGAGCCAATAATACCATCGGAGACATGGCAAAAACTACTCAAAAAATAAAAAATTGAATAACATGAAAAATATTAAAGACAGACCGACCCCCTTTTAAAGGTATTTTTTCATGAATATTCTGAAAAATACGGGCAGCCACATGCCTGTGAGTGACATTGTATAATATAAGTATAAGTTAAATTAAAAATATGGGGACAACCCTAGCCCAGCAGAGGGACAGAATAAATTAACAAAAAATTTTATTTAATATTACATTATTTTGAAATAGAAACATTAATATGTACCTACGTGTTTGGTTCACAATCCACAGCCAGATAGTTTTATCAAGTTCGTAAACTCGATCAACTGCACTGCAAAAGTAGGTCCACCTCAAAAACTAGAACAGAGACCTCATCGTTAAAAGAACTCAAAAATGTTATTAAAACCCAACACCCTGGCTCGGAGCCAGCTCCAGAGCAATGCAGAGGCGCATAGTTCAAATATTGGTTATTTTCCAACGCATGGGTACAGTTAGCGAAAAAACTTTTAATTAATATTCAGTTCGGAGCGTAGTTGCTGCAGGTGTTTCGAAAAAATGTTGTTGATAGTTAATTAGCAAAGTTTTGATCTGGAAAATATTATTTTCTGCTGAGGAATGATTTTTTTTGCTGTCTTTACGGGAAAAAGCTGGCACATTGACTGTAGGTAGTTCAAAAGGTTACCAACCGTGTTGGGGTCGGCTTCCAGTCTCACCGGATGTAGCTTATTAGCTTTAGATGAAGCTTTATTCTACGACATTGATTGTACATTCTGTGATTACTTCCTCACACACTGACTTATTAATTGTAAAACTTTAGGAAAATCGTCTATTTTTACATGTTTGTAAATATGTGTGCACCATGTATTCGTTTATCTGTCTTTGCTTCATTTTTAATTATTTTTACCTATTGTGGTATAGTAATTTAATTCCAGGTGCATCGTCTTCACATATAATTATTAATTAATGTATACAAAATATTGTAAATAATTTTTAAATCATTTTATTAGCGTTGGGGTTTCTTCTCCATACGAAAACTACCTCTTGGAAGGGGTGACTAAAATCAATTCAATGTGTTTATAAAGTATGTCAATATAAAGTCGTTTTGAAGTTTATAATTCGAATATTACGATATGAGAGTAGATAAATATATTTATTGTGTATATAAATGGTACACCACAGACTACCTGCAGTATTGTCTCTCCTTCTCTCTTTAAATTCCAAAGGTTGTCTTCAAAAGAGCGATAAGACCGGCCTTCTGGTGTCACCCCTTGTATTTTTTTTACATTTTATATCTGTAAGTTGTATGGTGTACATAATAAAGAGTATTCTATATGTTGGAATAATTAGACAAGTTATTGGAAAGAACGTATTTTCAGCAGCGGATTGCGAGAGCGCTCGTTTGAGCGCTCAAACTGAAAATCTGCAAAGTGTCTGGCAATCTCTTTTATTTGAGGAACTTTAAAAATAGATGTCGAAAGTGGAAACTCTTGTACCTACTTTATAAACTAAAACTTCAGCCGATTTTAGGAAGAAAAGGTTTGTAGTGTTGATATATTATTTTTACCCGAATACGTTGAAGCAAAAAGGAGGGTTATAATAATAATAATAATAATAATAAACAATTTATTTCAGATTCATCCTAAGATTACATCCATATTTGTTAGTAATGGTTATGATTTGGACCGGTACATATGAATGTATGTTCCTCTGTTCCCTCATAACTTCTAAATTACTCATCATAATTTGACAAATGAGGTATCCTTGGAAGCAACTGTAACTTCACATTAAATATGGCGAACTACTTACCTTATCATGAAACACGAGCAAAGCAATATAAATAATGATAAAGGTCGAGAGAAAGAAAGGAAAAAAAAAGGAGAATGGGGGAGAGAGGATTTCTTTTTAATAACATAAGGAAGATTTAATATTAATTTCAGAAAGGTCGATGTTCTACCGTGTACGCTTTCCGTCCCAGAATACTCCCAACTCTTTCGTCGATGGATAAAAATAAAAATGATTGTGAAACTTGAAACCCTTCTTCAAAACTTCGGAAAATACGATAAAATCCACCATCCACGCCGAATTCAATCTCGCGTGGCGCTAACGCTATATAATTTCGGCAAATAAAAAAAAAATCTATCAAAATAACGCTGTATACGGAATATCGCTGGCGCTCCCTACACCGCCAGCCATAACAGTTAAAACGTATCGCAGGATAATGTTCGCAGTAGATTGCTTGGTGTCAATCTAATATTTATGTCGGGGGCGTTATTTACGCAGCAACGGATATTGCCGTGTCCAGGGAATCGTCTTGGCAGATCTCATCATATTACTGGGACCGTAAACGGGTTAGGGACGGGATTATGAAGAAGTGATACAATTTATTTTATTGTGGCGACAAATAAATTGGTACCTACGTTTTTTGGTACGTGATATTTAAATTGAATTGGCTGTTTACTGTTATTTTGTTAGGCTTTCCCAAAGCTCTAGAGTGAGTGTTTTGAATAATAATGTTTTGATCAGACGGGTTCTGTTTTTGTTTAGACCGGGCAGAACTTTATGTACCTAAGTTTTTTTATTCTTTTCTTGATTTTCATGGTCTACTAGTATGTTAGGAATATTATATAATATGTTTTTTTAAACAGAATTTCTGACGAAGATTCTTTTACTTTTTTGAGCTTTTAATTAAAACGTAAAAAAAAGTAAGCAATAGCTCTATACTTATCAGAACGAGTATATTGTAATTTTTTCCACGTTAATTAAAAAATAAGACCCAGCACATTGAACAACTATCAGATAAACTGCATTACTCCATCGATCTCCATCCTTTGCACGCCGGATTAAGTTTATTCGCAAACAATCCGACATTGACCAACAAACGCAATTTATTTTATCACAATACTCTTTCCAATTTTATATAAAATCTGTGATTGCTAGCAATCTCGGCGCGATCATTATGCGGACAGTGTTATACTCGTATATATTAAATGGTTCGGTCTCGTATGATGCGGTCGCTGTCAGTTTCCGGCACATTTTGTTTGATTGCGACTTTACTGATTTACGTGAGGCTTGTATACGTTGTGGGCGGGTTATATTGTCCCTGATTTGGGTACTTAGGAGGTTTTTTGCGAGTTATATTATAACCTCAACGAGTGGTGATAAGTACTTCAATGTACAATCAGGACAATGAATTGTTCAGCAAACTGACAGCCTACGTCAATTTTCCGTATTAAATCTATTTTATACAACTGTCAAAAAGAACAGTTGTATAGGTACGGACATTTTAATTTGGTAGTCAATTTGCTTATCGACTAAATTGCTTGTCTTTACGTTTTGCACATTCTGGGTAGTCAGCTCCACTGCTGCTTGTACGTGGCCATTCTTTTGACATAGCATGTGCTTAAAAGGTTTGTGCAGATACAAAAATAAAGAGGATACAAGAGAAATAAATAAAATTGATTAAAACACAAGTCCTAGTGATTTCATGGTGGAAAGCCATACAGGAAAGTCGGTACCATGGTAGGGGATGACAAAGAATGTCGACTGGACGGATATTTTTAAATTTTATAACCTCCGTTTATGCATTTCATATCCAACTTAAATATCTGCAGTATTTAGTAATTGTAAATTCGTAGGTATGACACGCTCTTGATATTTTCATCAAACGAATGAAAGGCATGTCTCACTTCTCATAAAATACAGCCTTTTGGGTATAATTTATGAATTTTCTGTATCAACACAATCCAACCACACATCGTTACAATTTTTTTTTTTCATAAATTCCGTAGTCGGTTTCTTGAAAACCATTGTTTCTTAAATACACAGAACATAAAAAACTATTATAAAGACATAGAACTATTGTGAAAGACATCCTAGGAACATGATTATAAATATGTTACATTATTTTACTTTATTAAAATTTGTTCTGGCTAACTTATAGCTGTTCCAAGAAAACCAGTGTTCAAACAACATAAAACTCACTCTGTGCCATGCAACCAATTTTTTTTTTTTAAGTTTCTGCTAAGCGTGATGTATGTTCTTGTCATTCTTTGTAAAACACAATCCAATTTAGCAAAAAATACCATAAAAATAAATAAAAATTGTTCTGCTGCCTCTATCTCACATAACATCGACCCGCAATCCCAATTCCAGCCTGATTCGCTTTTACAGTACCTCTTACCCAACGGCCACGAGCTACACGCTCAAGCGACACGCGTCTTGCGACAGCGATTGCGGAGAAAAAAAATACAAGAAATGGTTTAGGGCAAAGATTTAAATCGTAGATTCGCCCTGCCGGCCGCGTCAAAAGATGGTTGCCTTTTTGTTTCGTTTGACACTTCTGACATACACAATGTCGCAGAGATTTGACTTGATTGTCATGAAAACCCCATTATTATTATGTGAGCTCACTCTTCTCAGTATTTTTTCGCGCGACTTAGTACGGTGAGGGCAAAGCTAACGATTTTAAAACTTTTGATCATAGCATGCCACATGTCACCGCGACGCGACTTGCGGAGCGACACAAGTGACATGCGCGTGTGTCGCTTGACACAAGCCGCGTCGCTCGAGGCCGTGAACGGGGTCTTAGTGGACCGCATTTTATTGTTCAGTTGATGGACCGATGGACATGTTTCATGGTTTACCGCTAATACGGTCCGTTACAGGGATCCGTCATTTCCTTTTATAGTTTTGGTGAAATAATTCACGTTTCGTTTACCTATTAGGGGTGAAAGAAAATTATGAGGTCCGTCTCGGTTGGTTACTTGTGTGACTTTGGTGCTAAAAATTGTGATTTGGGCTTTTATAATTTCTAACTTGACGATATTATCGTGGACGTCGCTTTTACCGTCCACGATAACGTTATAACGTGCACGTATTTCCATATATTTTATGGACTTCGAAGATAAAATTTACTGTCACGTTAGAAATGGTAAAAGTGCACAATGGGGAGTTTTTCTTATAATTTATGAAAAAGCAGGTTCCGTCCTATTTCTTACTTTTTTTTTTTGTTTTTTATTTAATATCGTCTACTACCAAGAATTATAAACAGCCCTAGTTTATACATCGTACACCGTACGCAGAGGTTCTTTTAATTCACCCAAAATGTATTTTTACGACGTGCCGCTAGCTTCCAAAAAGTAAAGCCACGACCGAACTCTGCGAACAAAATGTCACACATTCCCCTAAAAATAAAATGGAGACCAGGGTTACTTTTTGTTTAAGCGTTCTGCTTCTACAAAACAATATCCCGGGGCATTTCTATTTATATTTGTAAACGTTGAAAACTTTTCGCCGGGAATAACTGCGAATTTAAACTATTGTGGGTATTTCCGGTAACTTTTGGACGTTTTTGGCGTCGGACTGACTTCGGCGGACGTGCCTCAGGGATTGGATAAATATTTTGTGGACATGTGTGTGGGTGTGTGCCTAATTTTAGGTGTGAAAGTTTCTAGGCGAGTGACATGAAAGGTAAGTAGTGTATTTCAGTCGTAACTTGTGTTGTACGGTTGACGTGGTTCGCACTTATTTGAAAATTGCCATTCAAAATCTATTCAGTAGCTATGATTTTAACGACAAACTTAATGAGTATCAACAAACTATTAATAATGATCCTATAACATGTAATAAACATAATAAACCCAAATTATTAACATGAAATGACACACACACACCACACACACACACACCCACACACACACACACACTCACACACACATCATTGGTAAGCGCATCACTTGAGAACTGCTGGACCGATTTGGCTACTGAGAAATCTCAGATGGAAAAACTCAATAACACTTTGCCCGGCCTGGGAATCGAACTCAGGACTTCATATTCAGTAGTAGCGCCTGCGACGTCTAGACTATCAAGCCAGACTGTACTTCCATAGAACTTATTAAGCCTGTGAAAACACACACGCTATGTATTCCTGTTATATATTTTTTCCAAATCCAACATAGGTGGTGTCAGCTCCAGACGCATACATTTACTCGTTAACATTCACAGTTTTCAACGAGAATTTCAGTCCATATTTCAGAAATTTTCCAGAGCTTGAAAATATACAAAGAATATTCTAGTTTAAAAATCTTGTTTGGTACTGAATTGTATTGTATTCGAGAAGTACGTGCCAATATAGTTATGGAGATTTTTCAGTGGTATTGTTCCAAAGTTTGATTGGTCTCTTTTAAAGTAGAAATAGTTTGGAATGCGGGCTCAAGTTATAATGGTTATCGGCAATATTGTTCTATTTATGTAGATCCCTCCCGTCGTCGAGATGGTTTTGCTTGAGAGTTCAGTTTTTATTGGATTTAAATTCTTGTTAACTGTTGAATAAACGTTTCACTCTTGTTGTAATAATTTAATGATGGAATCAAAAGTCGAGTTTGTAAATAACCAGATGGTGCCCGCTGTTTCCCTCGGATCTTAGAGGAATTCATCTCAGATATTATTATAATACCAGCCTGTTACTGTCCCACTGCAGGGCAAAGGCCTCTTCTCATACAGCGAAGGCACGAGCATTGATCACCACGCTTGCTCGAGACGGGTTGGTGATTTCAGACTTATATTAACTATAAGTCCAGCAGTGCTATTCTGTAACCATCTCACCGTGAAAACTTAGGTGAAGTGAGCGATGAGTGAGCTGTCATTCCACAGGGATTGACACTATTGACAGCTCACTCCACCCAAGTTTTCACGGTGAGATGTTTACAGAATAGCATAGCTGGTTTCCTCACGATGTTTTCGTTCACCGATGTCAGTAATGTCCAAAATAAACTCAGAAAGTACATATGATTTGAAAAAGTCACTTTGATACCTGCAGGATTGGATATTATACTTTTCCAAAAATCCGAGTATCACCTCTTTCATAGCTTGCTGAGCGGTATAAAATTTTTGGACAAATCCAACTGTCAGTGCCCTTGTTTCGTCACCATAAAGATACTTTATCATGCTTAGTCGTTTTTGCAGATTATCAGCCAGGCAGTTCCCATATTTTAAGGGTTTCCGTACGTCCGAATGAAAAAACGGAACCCTAATAGGATCACTCGTGTATCTGTCAGCCTGTCTGTCCGTCTGTCACAGCCAATTTGCTCCGAATCCAATGGCCCGATTAGGGACACATGAATTTTCGTGACTCAAACACGGATAAACTTACATTTGCAGTTGGAAATGTATGGGAGAACATGTTTTTCAACTGTGTTCTTGAGTTAAAGTAATCTCAACTAAATAACCCCTTCATTGTGCGTGGTCCGACACGCACTTGGCCGGTTTTAATTTAAGATCGTTCTAACTCTAATCACAGTCTCAATTAAAGATAGCTAATTGACTCAGGCGTGACTTTCCGGAAATCCATTATAAAATACAACAGTATATTAAGTAACCTAATCCGCTAACACTCACCGCGTTCACACTGCGTTCGGCGCTTGACGTGGCAACACGTCGTTTCCGGGTTCGCAACAAGTCAATCGTTATCCTGAGGATCCCTCGTTGAGGGGTGAAAGACGTGTCGATTTCTTACAGGGTTCTTTATGACTCTTTAAGAACAGCGGATTAGGTTAATAAATATACGTTGTCTATTTGTATTTCAGTCACAATTTGTCAAAAATACTTTGAATTTACCTAAGCACCTATATTTTTGACAAGTTTTTGTTGCTTTCGAAATGAGATTGCAGCTAGATTTTGGACATCTTTTATTTTGGGGATTGGCTTCGTGTTATCTGATTTTTTCATGGTTTTCTTATAAACTGTAAGTCATAGGATTGAAAATCCGGAAGCATGTCTCAAATAAACATCGACCTACAAAACGCGGTACAACATAGACAACGACATAACATCACGCCTGTAATCCTCGAAGGGTTAGGTTGAGGTGTGCCTATAGTACACCCACTTTTCACCAGTTATGTTTAAGTCCCATGTAATAGGGAGCGAGCCTATTGCCATCAATCGGGCACTAATCCAGACTCCAGGCTGAGAAATCCCAGGTAAAAAAACCTAATCACCCAACCTAATAACCTAACACCTTTTTTTTTTTTTTTTTTTTTTTTTTTGCCGGGGTGGAAAATCCTCATGGATGTCCTCCGCCCTGGGGCGGGCGGAGGGGTCTGTCAGACTCTTACTGACTAAAAACCACCCCGGTGTTCCGACTCACACCTACGCCGGGGGTCGCGGGAACGAAAGAATCTTCCGCAACCACCGGCCGGTGCCGGCCCGCCACTGCGGGCCTCCTCTCGGGTCAGGGGGGGGAGTGAGGTGTTTGACTCCCCCCGCGACGTCTCAGAGGGGCGCGCGTGGAACACTACGCGCCGCCACCTCGGGTCCTGATGTGTGGGGGGCGACGGACGTCCCCGAGTCCGTCGCCCCTGGACCCATTTAGGGGGGCCGGAAGAGGGCGTTGTCCGCCCTCCGCCGACGCCCGGTGCGCCTGCTGCGGGCAGGGTGAGTGGACGAGATCTCCCTCTCCCTTTCCGCAGCCTCCTTCTGCGAGACGACCGTCTCGCAGAAGGCGACCACCGCGTCCCAGGACTCGGCGCCGCCGACCATAGCGTTCACTACGGCCGGCAGCGACAAGTCACTGCCTACTTCTGAGATGAGGGCACGGCGAATAACCTAACACCTTACCCAACCTGGGAATCAAACCCTGGACCTTATGCTCAGCAGTAGCCCTAGCGACCTAGACTAGGCACTCAAATTTTCCAAATGATGTGTTTTTTCCTTATAGAATAGAATAGAATAGTTCTTTATTTGCACAGAAAGTAGAAAGTGTAAGTGTGTGTGTGTAAGTGTAGTGTGTGTGTGTGTCTGTGTGTGTGTGTGTGTGTGTGTGTATATGTAGTAAGTGTATCAGTTCCATGTAATAAGGGCCAAAATAGACACATATATGTATGTAAGACCATCCTAATCAACCTGAAAAATAACGCCATATCAATCTTCATCACGGGTATCGAGGTAATCCGTATAGAAACATGAAATATGTGTGCCTACCATCCGCGAGACCACCTTAATGATATGTTCTGCTTAATAAATCTGCCGGCTGACACCGATGAATATTGATGAGCTCGTAACATCAGCAAAAAGATTACAACACGAGAATATTTCAGCTATTTATACAAAAATGTTTTTGTTTTCTTTAGGGGTGAATGTGGTGGGTGTAATCAAAATTTTTGATGTGTAACATCTTTCCTCTCGCTTTCCTGAAATCTGTGAGAGTGAGTTCGTGAAAAGGGACGGAAGTGTGTAACAGGAAGCCGGGGAAGCGCGCGCTATGTGATTTGTCCAATTAACGCGCGCGCGGTGTTAGTTTTCCGAGAAATTGGTACTGTCAGCCAAGATCTCAGATGTTACAAATCATGCGACTACTGTAAGGCCTGCTCGTTTTTTTTTTGTCTAAAAATAAAAGGCAAAGAAACAAATCTCTTTAAATGAAATTCTGTCTATGGTAAAGTTGTCTAAAAAGATCTCCGAAAACGATATTAGCCCAGGGAAATTAAATGTTTATACACGTTATTATGCATAACTTAATTCAATTTCCCGTGTTATAGCCATTTTGCACTGCCAAAGGTCATACATATAGTGTCATACCATTTCCTTTGCGATTCTTTGTGAGAGTTTGTGCGGCAGGGCCGGGCGCGCCGCGGCTTGCCCAGCGGCGAGGCCGGCAATGCCGCCGGCTTTGTGTGTAGGAGCCATAAGAATCATGACAGTTGTGTTTTGAATACTATAGCGCTACAAGGATATTGTGGCGCGTGGTCAAAATCGGAACTAATACCGCCATCTTGTTTTTCCGATACAATTTCGCAAAAAGATCACAAATGTTTACCAACAACGCCTCCCTGCTAAGGTACCATTCTGTAACCGCAGGCGGCAACTGCAGGCGATGTGTCGCCGCGACACGACTGGTTTCTATGAATTTCAATGAAATACCTTTTGATGCTCGTGACTCGTCATTTGCAGCTACGGGCGAGCGACAGACGACACGTATAGCCCGACTGCAGGCCAGTAGTGCCGCCAACGCTCGAGCGATAGCACGTTTTCCTATCTATTCCGTAGTCAACCGCTGGCGGCAACTGCAGGCGATGTGTCGCCGCGAGACGACTGGTTTCCATGAATTTCTATGAAACCGACGTGTCGCGCCACACGTCGCCTATAGTTGCCGCCTGCGGTCGGCTACGGAATGGAACCTATACGGGCTACTGCCGCCTGCGGTCGGGTTCGGAACCATGACTGCAGCGACATGTCGCTTTGACATGACGCGGCGACACGTCGCCTGCAGTTGCCGCCTGCGGTCGGGTACAGAATGGTACCTTACATGTAATTCAAGCGCTAACAAATTCTAGTGTGGTTCTTGTATACGGACAATTAATGGCGCTGGTTTTACAAAATTGTAATTGTAATTTATTGTAATTGCTTTTGATGTGGTACATAATTAAATAATAAAGTAAAAAAGTATTTTTTTTTTCGTTTTTGCTTTGATAAAACCGACAAAGGGATGAAAATAATTATACGTAATATTAAGATAATATAATACAAAATATAAAACGAACGTGGTTCTGACATTTAAAAGAAAAATAAAAAACGAAAATGAAAAAAAAAAAAAAAAAAAATGTCCTTTGACGACTATTTTTTTTTAACAGAGAGGCGACGAAACGCATTGGTAATAAAAAAGAAAGATGATAATGCGTGTATTTGCAGTAAGAAATGCAAAGAAAAAACTAGCAAAATAGGGGAAAATATGCGTCACATCAACTCAAAACGGCTACCGCTACTGAGTGGATGGATAGGCGAGAGCCTATCTACTGACTCTATGCGACAAATCGCATAGGGTCAGTTTTATACTGATAAAACTGCGACCCTATACGAGACAGAGCCACAACGCTGGTTTTCAGCAAGAGCCGCCAACAGCATTACCACCAACACGGGTTCCCAAACAACTTTTTTATGAATGAATAGAATGGACATGTAACGTGTAATAAGGCGTATGATAAATGGTAATATTATTTTCCGCTTAAGTGGACTTTCGAGAGGTAACTAAATGTGAATATTCGGCCAAATATATTGCAAATGTTCGGCAAATTATTTGTGGAATACTTGGCATCATAGACACAAGTGTGTGTTGAATTATATTCTTTAGAATGTGGATTCACTTAAGTAGCAGTATGGCTCTTTCAAACTTTGTCTAAAGATTAATTTAAATAATATTTCATCCACAAAACAAACACCTAAAGTTTTTTTTTTTGCGGTTTCAGCTAAGAATGAACTTTTTAAGCTTTTAGAAAACAATGAAAATTCCTTAACGCTAAAATAATTTGTTCTCTCATGCGAAATCTGTACCAATAGGTATAAAGTGTTTCTACAAAATCAGCTTACATTAAAATTCTAAAACGAACGAATCCATATTTTAGCATAATATTCTGTTAAGTAAGAAAATCTGAGTAGAAGAAAAATTAAAACATATTTATAGATTTAGACTCAGCATAACCGTCAGACGATTTCATTAAAAATAACTGAATCTGCAAAGTATCCGTTACTAGGGATTTGCCGCGATATCACTTAAATATTTTCAGAGAAAAATATCTTGTTCAGCAATAGACACTTAACGAAAATTATTGAGATGGGAGTACTTTGCTTGTGATGAAAGAGGGCGAGCCCGTGGCTCATTCTTCTTGTTTTCGTGTGGTTAATGACTAACTTGGTGTCAGTTTGCACACATGCCGTCGAGAAATATCGCTCAGGCATGCCGGTTTCCTCACGATGTTTTCCTTCACCGTTTTTGAAGAAAGTGATAATTATACAATACTCACATGAATCCGAAAAGTCAGAGGTGTGTGCCTTGGGTTCGGACTCGAGACAATGACTTAGCAGTCCGATGGTCACACCACTAGGCTAAGCTCATTTTATCTAGGTGAAACGTTCGATCTGTGAGGTTTGTTATCTAACCTTAGGCCCCGATGGTCTTAGGGGTTTTACGAGTCTTAGGGGCTCGTGGCTAAATAATAACAACCGCACAGGTCGGTCGAAGGGTAAGCTACACTTGCCGCAGTCGGTTCGTGGATGGGTGACCATCCTTTACTTATCGAGACCCCTCCGTATCTCTGAAAGCACGTTAACGACGTTGGTCCCGGCTGTCATTCGTAGATCTTTGGCAGTCGCTACGGGTGGTCAGAAGCCCAAGTATAACCAGTCTTACCAAGACGTATTGTTTCCAAGCAACTGGGATGTAAAGTACAGATAGGCAGACGGTCCATGTAAAATACTGGATTCAGCTGCATCCGGTTAGACTGAAAAGAAAAAGAAAGAAGGAAAAAGTGTTTATTCTGCACAAACTAAACGCACATTACCAAAAAAATAAAACAATACCACTTTACAGATTAGCCAAAAGCCTCGTATCCATTATTGACACAGAAAAGTTTGACAAATTTTATCTATTGCTTGCTGTCAGGGTCAGAGGCCAAAGATAATTACATAATGACCCCAACATGGTCGTCATATTTTAGGCCCCGATGATCTTACAACATATTTATGACTGTCGGTACGAGTAGTCAAAAGGCAGACTCCAACATTTTAGTACTTACGAGAAAATACAATGAAAAATAGATCCATGTCAGATTATTTAACGGAATGGTGGTGGGGAGTTGGCCCAAAGAGCGTGGTTAAATTTGCGGAAGCTTTTAAATGGCAATTGTATGTAAGTGCTAATGTACATACCTTTATATACTAAGCTTTCTGAAAAATAAAAAAATAAAAAATAAAACGAGAAGTGTCTTGGGACACCCGGTTTCCTTGCGCTTTTGCACACTTTCTGGCACAGTCTGGTATTAATAATTAAATACAATTAGTTTATTTCAAGTAACTAAAGTCATAGACAAACATTCATAAAAGGATACAGACAGGATTACAAGCACAGACAAAAACGAACACTCACAATGTAACAATATGACTGCTGCAGCATTGCCGAATATAAGGGCAATCCAGTCTGTTGGCGATCATCGCCAGGACGCCGTTGGCGCTGCCTCGCACTCTGCGCACCCGAGATGCGCACCGCTTGCGCATCGTCGCGTGAAAGCAGTCGGTGCGCACCTCCGCGGACATGCCCGAGGTACTGCATTGGCGAGGCAGCCCCACCACCGCCCTGAACGCATTATTGAACTGGACGCGGAGGCCGTACCGAAAGTGAAAAAATGAACCTTATTGGCACAGCCGTGGGCCACACACCTTGTTGTTAAAATATTATTTTCATTTTGTTATTTGTATTTTGTGTTTACTAACTGTGTCCAAATAAACGTTATTCTTTCCTTTTTCTTCGTTTTCGTTACGTAATAAAAGTGTCGTGCCGGCCAAAATGTTACCCCGGGTCCACACTCTCGCGAGTGCGCCTGGTGGAGGCCGTTGCACGAGCCGCGCCAAGCTGAGGCTACACTAGTGCTACCCATCCACACTCTCGTTTTATACAGTTGCCCGCCACGCCTTGCGCCTCGGGTCCTTTGACTCCAGTCAAAAAACTGACACCAAGCGGAGCGCGCGCGAGGCGAGAGACGACGAGAGGAGGCAAAGGCGCCTTCCACACTATCGCGCTCGCTTCAGCTCGTCTTGCCTCCTGGAGAGTGTGGACCTGCGTTTACACTTTTTTCGGTCTATCTCTCATTCATCAAGTGTGCAGAAAATAACGAGCGATAAGGAACTTCGTACCAAAAAATGTGATGATTTAGTAAAACTGAAAGCCTCAACAAAGTCGAGTCGCGCCAGTCTGCACGAGGCTTTATGGCTTAGCCATAAAGCCTTGTGCAAACTGGCGCGATGCGAATGTTCTACCGTACAGTTTTCTTAGAAAGTGTGTTTTTAGCATTAGAGTAGCATCGTGCCGTCGCGTAGCGCCAGTCTGCACGAGGCTTTATGCAAAAACCTGGAAAGATTAGGTACTATAATTTTGTGTACTATGCAGAGATTGCACCAAAAATACAGAAATCCACCTATTTTGCTGACGCTACTCCTAAAACCGTCCCTATTTTAGATATTTCAGCCATCGTTGGTAACTCCGTAATGATAGTGTTACAGTGTGACGGCGCGTCGCATTCTGCTAAAATATGTGCACCCGGGTGTAACATACTGCAGCAAGTTATTATACGCGAACTACTTTTGTTGCAGAACAAATGGGAGTTTATAACGTTAATGTTTAATCTGGGTTATTTTCCAAATGTAAGTATAACATGACATCAAGTCTTGCTTCCGCAAAGGATTGGCCAGAGTTGTACTTATAGTACACCTACATTTCGCCAGATATGTTTAAGTACTATGTAATACGGGGCGAGCCTATTGCCATCAACCGGGCACAAATCCAGACTCCGGGCTGCTACTGAGAAATTCCAGATACAAAAACCCAAAAACACTTTCAACGACTTTTGCTCGACCTGTCAATTGAACGAACGACCTCATGCTCAGCAATACTGTAAGGCGGTATCTTTGAGATACGCCCTTTTAGTTTTTTTTATACCATTCAATAGCTATAATAATTTCGCATCTAATGGTATAAGCCACATACCACTATCTAACTTAAAACATTTAAAAAAACCACTCAGAAGTTCTTTATATCCTTATGTTTCCTTAAATTACAATTTACAAAAAGTCAATTTTCTCAAAAATTACTCCGATTGAGATACCGCCTTTCGGCTTAGCAGGGCAGAATAGCTCTTTCGACCTCTAGAACAACGAGGCATGCCCTCGATGCCGTCCGAAATATTTCCTCACGATGTTTTCTTTCACCGTTTTCGAAGCAAGTGATAATTATACAATACGCACATGAATCCGAAAAGTCAGAGGTGCGTGCCTTGGGCTCGAACTCGAGAAGTATGACTTGGCAGTCCGATGGTCACATCACTAGGCTATCACTGCTAGCTATACGAACGAAGAGGAACTAAGTAAGAAAACACCTTTTCCTCCCTGTTCCACCTTTTTTTTTCCGATTTCGTGAAGAAAAGACCAACGAACCTTACCTCCATAACAAGGGAGGCTCCTATAAACATTTGTTCATAAATCGTTTCAATTACATAGACCGTCGACCCACTGAACTCAATTGTCTGAGAAGGTCACTCGGAATTATCAATATCTTGGATCGGAACGCGAAAGGAAAAATCTGCAGTCAGCAGGCGGCACGTGATGTACATACCTGAAGACATGGAGCGTTCGGATAGGCTAGTGACTTGAGCTAGTGGGTAGAATAGTCCAACTAATATTATAAACGTGAAAGTTTGTATGTTTGGATGTTTGTTACTCAATCACGAAAAAATTCCTGAACGGATTTGGATGAAATTTGGCACACGGGTAGGATATAACCTGGATTAACACGTAGGATACTTTTTATCACGGTTGTACGTTCCTGTGGGATAATTTCCGACTTACACTCGGGCCAAGCAGCGGGCAAAAGCTAGTAGAGTAATAAAAGAGAGCCATTAAACAAAAACTTGACGTTAAGCGGCTTAAATGTGTGCTTGTGGTATTTTGTGATAGTGGTCTTAATGTGTTGGTAAGGCATCTTCAGTAAGCAGTTAATGCTTAGGTCGGATTGTACAGGTCAGTGTCTTAAACGAGTAGGAAGAAGAGCCGTCGGTAATATTGCCAATATTATCTTGTTATATAAGCGTGACTGAGTAGGTAACCGAGTTACGTTACTAGTTAAGAATGTTTGCTGAACTAATAATAACGATATCATGGAATAATTTTGCAAAATATCGCATAAACGCCGATGAGGAGCGTTTGAATTGGCAGGTGACTGGCCCAAGTAGATAGCATTGTCAAATAGCTGAAGTAAAAAATACTTGGCCTAGTTACTAGAACAGAAAATGCCGAGAAGGCTCTGCGTGCTAGCAAAGAAATTGCATACATGCAAATTACCGTTTCTATGAATTTTATTACTTAAGGCAATGGCGAAGGATATGCACAGAGTAGGTACTATAGTATAGCCTTCTTAAAGCAAGAGATAGCCTAGTGGTGTGACCGTCAGACTGCCAAGTCATAGGTCTCGAATTCGAACCCAAGGCACGCACCTCTGACTTTTCGGATTGATGTGCGTATTATATAATTATCACTTGCTTCAATAACGGTGAAGGCAGACATCGTGAGGAAACATGCCTGAGAGATATTTTTCCAAGTCAGAGGCCCATGGGCGGCTTTAAAACTCTGACACCAGGTTAGTCACTGACCACACGAAAAGAAGAAGAAGCAAGAGAGTGCCAATTAAATATGCCTTTAAAAAAATAGCTGTTTTTAGAATTATCTAACAGGAAAACTCAGATACGTTTTCGCTCGATGTGTTAACTAAATATTGGTTTACTTCCCCTATTTGAGCAGCTCATTGGCTATGTGGTTGAAAGTCAATCGTAAATGTGAGCATTGACTTCAAAGTTTTTGCCAGCACATGGTTCGCACTATTATACGAGTAGATAACACTGGATTTTTATAGTTAACTCGCCAAAAAGTTACTTCAAAGCACGAATTACTAAACTGGATCAAACAATCATAATGTTTGGCACTGGGTAAAAAAAACCGGCCAAGTGCGTGTCGGACCACGCACAATGAAGGGTTTCGTTGTTGGGATGAATTTATCCCAAGGACAAACTTTACATTGTAGTTGAAAAACAAGTTCTCCCATACATTCCAACTGCAAATGTAAGTTTGTACGCATAATATTGAGAGATTTACCATGTTATTTTAAGACTGGATATCTGAACACAGTATAGACTTCATATAGGTTTTCCTGTAATCTATGAGTAAAGAACCATTATCTGTATTTTTTTCAGAATTTTAGGCTGAGTAGTTTCGGAGGTATGGGATCAAAGGAATGGTAAATTTTCATCAACTTTCTTAATTGTCATCACAAGCATTGAATTAAAATTATTAAAAAAAAAAATGATTTTCACAATAAGCCCTTTTGATATGTCACACGGTACAGTTAGCAAAACTTTTTTTATATTCTTATTTGCCCCCAAAAGTGACTCCCATATTCAAAATTCATTTATTCACGTCAAACGTCCGTGTTTGGGTCATAAAAAGATATATGTGTACCAAATTTCACCTTAATCGGTCCATTAGATTCGGAGCAAATAGGCTGTGACAGACGGACAGACAGACACACGAGTGATCCTATAAGGGTTCCGTTTTTTCCGTTTGAGGTACGGAACCCTAAAAACAACACACTGATAAGTAGGCAAACTAGGACCTTGTAAAAACAAATTGACACCTTTCAAACCGGAAAACAATAATATTCAATACTTGGCGGCAAAAATGGTGACTATACTGGGTGATATCCTTCCAAAGAGGCACCCCCTACTACTAATTCAACACTATTTGATTAGCATGTATGTTACTAGAACCCAGAAGCTAGTCAGTTAGAACCCAGTAGCTAGTCAGTTAGAACCCAGTAGCTAGTCAGTTAGAACGCAGCTCGCCATCTTGGCACGTCCCTAGCATCACGTATCAGTACTTACCCCGGATATAATTATTCGTTGAGCCCGGATCTGCGGCCGCACCGCACTGATATTCAATTTTACAACAACTATAAATTGCTACATAATTTGTGTAAGAAACTTTAGAGTTATAAATTCAATACATCTTTTTATAATAGCCACAGCAGTGCAAGTTGAACTTCTACGTGAAAAGCAAGATAAGCTATTACTAACTGTTCCAATTTTAGCGTTGCTGTGTTTCAAAGGTAGCTATGGGATCTGCTAACCCCGTGTGTTGCAGGTGGCGTTAAAAATTGTCCATTAGGTGGGCAATGGTCCGATTTACCAGCTTGAAAAATATAATGAAAGACATGCACAACATTACAGACATAGATCCAAGTTATTGCGCAGTTCAATTTCAATAAAACCGACATATTTACAATAAGGAAGGAATAACAATAAGAAATAATACACAAAATTAACAAACAAAACAAGTCAAACTAACAAATAACAATCAAATAATGTTGGCACAAAAGAAAAACATCATCATCTATAATCTTACAAATGATGTCACTAGAAGCAAACCAAAGTTAATGCTAAGCTTAACTTTGAATAATCACTAAACTCAGTAACAGTCCGGAGTCTGGATTTGTGCCCGGCTGATGGCAATAGGCTCGCCCCCTGTTACATGGGACTTAAACATAACTACGAAATGTGGGTGTACTATCAGGTACACGTCTGCCTAACTCTTAGGGTGTTTCAGGCGTGATGTTATTTGTTGTAAACCAATTGAAGCCATTTATAAAGAAAAGAAAGAAAGAAAGAAAGAAAAATATTTTATTTGGGACACGCACTGGAAATACAAACAGTAAGTAGGTTAATAACAAAAATAAAAAAATTACAAAAAATAAAAGCATTATAACGACCTGTGCGAGGCCAAAAAGGCTCCTATCTCAGCATAATGCGGCGATATTTAAAAAATAAATACCGCAGCGCTGGTATTCTGATAGGGCCCACTGTGATGAAATCCCTGTGTGATTTATAGAAAGACCTTAGCCAGTTCTGCGCCAGAAACTACATAACAATATTAACATGATGTTCAACTAATTAACACGGTCTTTTGATGTGATACTCTTGAATAGTAGTGATGTAGTAGTCGTGTACTTACGTGTAAAGCTAATTGCACACTTGTAACTACAGTTAGGTACAATGTTTGCTCGCTTTGTGACTCGTAATGCGTAATATCCTTACATCTGTGGACGCCCTTTATGAAAATGGCGTTTGTGGTTGGTATTATTCAAACACAAAGCATTTATTTCAAATAAACCAATTACAGGTACTTTTAAATTGCCAAGGGGTCGGTCATCAGTCAGTAAGATGAAGCTAGTTGCCCATTCCAAAGCGTAGTAGGTTCCTATGGAGAAGAACGGGCAAGAAACTAAACGGACACTCTTAAGTTACAAATATTGGTTACATCATTCATGTTGAAATTATACATGTGAGAACATTGTATTGCACGTGTGTACGTGCACGTTAAAAACAATTCAAAAATTTAAATTGATTAAAATAAGCCGTGGCAGCTAATAATAATAAAACGTTTATTTCGGAAACTTGCTCCATATTTTTTTTAGTGATACAACTTACGTAACTATGTTAGTACTTACTTATAATTAAAAACAAACAAAATAAAACCTACAATACAAAACAATTTAATTCATGTATTTTCCTGCAGTATCAGACCCGTAGCTGTGCATACGGGTCCAATACTCCAGGAAAACGCCGTCCAGCCTATCCCCGATCACCTTCAGTATGCCGTTGGCGCTCCCACGAATTCTGCGTAACAATGATGCCGTTCTTTTCCTCATGATTGCTGAAAAACTATCTGTAGTACATTCAGCAAACATGGCTGACGTGCTACAGAATCGCGGTAACCCCAACAGCACCCGGAAGGCGTTGTTGTACTGGACCCGAAGAGCGTCGTAGGCCCTCTGCGTATGCTTGACCCACAGGCTGCATGTGTAAAAAGACTGACAATATATATAGCTAAGAGACGACCGCCGCCCCTTCAGGAACATGACGCATGGATCAGCACCATTCAGTTCAACCATTTTGAAGGGAACTTAATGATCCAACACACGCGCCACCACCAGCGAAACATTTGAGTAAGCATGACATACTCTCAGCCGCCAGGGCACATTCAAGTCAATGAAAGACGTAGGTACCCAGTAAATGGTAGCTTTAAAGTAGGTACATAGTGCTCACACATGTGTTATGCAATTATATAATAATAACCGATTGAATTTATACAACAAAAAGATAGTTTTACAATCTTCAGCAGCAATTGGTTTATGCGCCCTTGTGGAGCTGGAGCAGCGTTGAGCCAAGCATTTTTGTCAGCGATTTAATCGTTCAACTTATAATCAAAATGCAATGGTAAGAGACAAATAACATCACGCATGCATTCTCCGAAGGCTTAGGCGGAGACGTGCTTATAGTACACCCCCGTTTTATCCTGACGAGAAGACGAGGGGCAGGGCGTTTCGTAAGAGACGTAAGGGAAAAAAAATTAATAGGGGGCTTTCAGGAACTCCATGTTAAAGATACTTAGCCTCTTCTTGTGATCCCGGCACCCTATTACTGTGACGCATAGTTATGCTGAAATAATAATTGCTGAAATAGTGGCAGTTCAACTCCTAATAACAGGGATTGTTATTAGGAGTGGTCACCTCTCATTTTGATTTAAAGGAGTATCCATGGAGTTTCCTGCCCGTTTTTCTATAGGAACCTACTACGCTTTGGAATGGGTAACTAGCTTCATCTTTCTGACCGATTCCTTGACAATTTTATTCAAAAATGCCAGTAGGTCATTTGAGTTCGTTTACGTAAATAGAGTGCAGTGGCTCTCCATGGGTTGGGCAGTTAGTTTACCTAACTTCAACATGAAATAACGGGTGCTAAAATATTCACAACGATGCCGAGAGTCACTTGTTATTTCCATTAAAATGGTTAATTTTTTATACCGGACCATAACTGGGAACCTTCTGGTTACGGAGATATTGAAGGTCAAAGTTTCAACGTCATGTTTTTTTACGAAACAAATTTTAAATGTTTAAACTTAACTTTTAATACTCCCACGATGCCTGTACCGTTGCATGCCCCATAAGCACTGCATTGCGTACCACAACAGTGAATTTTCACACCAAAAATAAAAGTAGTTTCCCAGCAATCATTACAGGGATTATTTTTGCACAAGGTTACGTAGTTTGATGTACAGAAGGCATGGATGACGGCTTCGTCAAGGGTCTTTATAGACCTTGAATGTGGCCTCCATGATAATCACGTCACAGTGGCAAATTAAGTTTCCCAGAATACCCATCAGCAGACGCAGATAAATATTTAACACGATACGAGGGTAAACAACTGCCATAAAGCTGGAAGACTCTTTGATTACAACATTTACAACGGACGATCATTAAAGTAAGCGAAATAAATTAATTTAAAACGAGCCGGATTGAAAAGTTTCCGAGCACTGCTTTAACAATTTGCACGGTGGGCTCTGAATATTAATAAGGTTTTAATACGCGAAGCAAGGTTTTATGGGTCTTTGGGTGTTTTTGTATGGTGTTGGTAAGATATGGAGGACTTTGTTGATTCTCTTGAGAAATAGGATTGCATGGAAAAGGGCGTAAAACAGCGGCGCTTGACGGCAGAAAAATGTATGGTATTATTACTTCCCAAGAATTAGAATAGGACCCTCAAGGAATTGGGAAGCATATAGCCAAGGTGAACGCCTAGACCCAGACACTATTTTCGGAAATCGCATTGGTTTGGACTGTGACGACTACATCGCCACATGCGAACTACGCATCAAAGACCTGACGTCACACTAAAATCCTGACGTCACATAAATCCTGCATCGCGCAATTAAAGTTTACCGCGCGAACAGCATATATAAAACTTCCCCGACATAAATCGTTGGGTAGTTGCCCGGCAGGCACGACATCCGTCTGGTAGGAGAATCCTCCCTTTTCTAATGAGGTGAACTTTACACCCTGTTCCTCATACCTCTAAAGGAGAAAGACAGCCGTCAGCCTTCAAAGCTAGAGTGAACAGGCATCTTCTAGGGTTCCTCGTTCCATTAGTAGACTTCATCCGTCGTTTTCCGCAAGGCGAGATCGATGTCAATTTTCAAAAGTTAACTTTACTTCTACCAGTTTGACCTCTTTCCCTAATTGACGAAGCTTTGATGAGCAACTTATAGTTAAAATACAAAAGACAAACGCTACTTTAACTAGGAACACCTTCGTATTTAGTACGAAAGTGTGACCTTTGGGAAACATGGAGCCGATTACAGGCCGTAGTAAGTATATAGTAGAAAAGGACAAAGTGAACCCCATAGTGCCTGCTCAACAGCTGTTCACCTGTACATTTTTCATTCCATGACATTTCTGTCCTACTTCTGACGACAAACAAACATAATGGGCCATTGTGTGTTATCTGTGGAGTGTCAATTCATTGTCCGTGTCACTGGTGTGTGCGTGACATATGTGCGAGTCTGACGTCACTGCGGCCATTTTGAATTTACAATGACTGGCGTATGTCAGTTTGGTTGGAAGGTTTTGTGATTGGACGGCTTATTATAGTTAGTTGGCCACTGATGAATTGGTTTAGGGTTTGTTAATCCGCCTTTTAGCCTGAGTTTACCCGTACAAATATTTCAACCTGTAAAGTGGGACAATTGCTCATATTATTTATTGCTTTAGCATCCACAGTGACATGATAATGTTAACTATTTTGCCAAGCGTGGTGATGTTGGAAATACTCCTCGATTGAGAGGATGATAAGCAACAATGTATGTTAACAAACGAATTACAACATGATTTTCCTCATGATTACAGTTATCGTATTAATATTTATTTTATTTTATACCTTAGTATTAACAGCTGCCTATGAAAACAAAATGACCAAATTGAATAATTATACTCTCGATAAACCATCTACTTTGGGACCTGATGAAATGATTTCCAACATTTTGCGGATTTTAATGGATTTTAACATGCGTGCCAAACCGCAGTGCCAAACATGTTGAAGGTTTTACATCAATTGACTGGCCTTTTAACGAAAATATTTGCAGAAATGATTTTAAATTCAATCCCGCTGGAATATTTTATTAAGCTTCTATTACAGTTTTTGGAATAACGTAAAAAAAGCAAATGTACCTAGTACCGTACCTATCAAATTAAAATCTTCATTCATTTAAATTCAAATGTTAATAATAATTAATTTAGTAATCCATGTATTTCCTAATCTAATTTATGAATCCGATTTAAATTACTGTCTATTAATATGCATGAATTGTGTACACCATTAAGTCTCTCCCCCACAGGCGCGTTTTAATGGTCGATAATATCGGATGCGTTATTGCGATATCCGTTTTCAGTACATTTTGTATTAGGACGGCCACGAAGTTAAACACTGCTGTGATAATAACGACGCAATAGAAGTAGGACGCATGCGTTCCTCCGTAGTGCGATATTCCGATATGAGAACAACAACAACAGAACAAAAAAGAATATTACGATCTTACACTTACCTGCGTTAATAACGTTAGTGCGGTGTACTGCTGGGGGGGGGGGGGGGGGGGCTGTAGTGTACGTAACACCCAGACGTTAGAAATATCGGACGATGAAAACGCAGCTGTGTGCAAGGAATCGGGACGCATTATCGCATTCTATATGATCGACCGATAAAAACGCGCCTGTGGGGGACAGCCTTTAGTAATATATTTACACAGAACAAAGATCCTATGTAAATGTATAAAATGACATGTATTGCAAATATGTCGTTGGTGTTCCTAATAAATAAATAAAAAATGGCTGACATAGACTGGAGGCGGAAGGTGAAGCCGGCTGTTGTTGCGCTACTTGGATGAAGGTTATGTCCAGCAGTTTACTGTGATAGGCTGCGCTAATAGACATCTTCACACGCGCTAGTATAGGACTAGCATTGAATTTTGTTTTTGGTTTCAAAATAAGTCAAATTGTCTTATGCCCCGTGCCTATAAACAACAAAAACGAATCGTTTTGGTTACTGATAGTAACATTTTTAGGGTTCCGTACCTCAAAAGGAAAAAAGAATCAATCACTCGCGAGTCTGCATATCTGTCTGTGTGTACGTCACTGTCACAGCCAATTTTCTCCGAATTTAATGGACCGATTAAGTTGAAATTTAGTACACATATGTATTTTTGTGACGTGTAACGTAAATAATGAATTTTGAATATGGGGGGGTCACTTTTGGGAACAAATAAGAAAATTAAAAAAATAAGTATCGCATAACAAATAAAAGGGCTTGTTGCGAGGATCTCAAATATTTCTGTTTATAATTTTCAAATAAATACATTTAAAGATATTGAAGAAAAGAGAAGAAAATTTACATTCTCCCCCTTATCTCCGAAAACACCGAGCCTAAAACTTTGAAAAAAATACAGAGAATGGTTCTTTACTCATTAATTGCAGGAAAACCTATAAGAACTCTATAGTCTTAAAATAACATGGTAAATCTCTCAATATTATGCGTACAAACTTACATTTGCAGTTGGAATGTATGGGAGAATTTGTTTTTCAACTACAATGTTAAGTTTGTATTTTTATTGAGATAAATTATTATTTGTTAAGATAAATTTACCCAAACTATGGAACCCTTTATTGTGCGTGGTCCGACATGCACTTGTTTGTTGTTGCATATAAATAGATTCGTAGACTAATCTTACCTGTGATAGCTACTTCCATATGGGAGAGTCTACTATGCAAAGCTATGAAGTCTTTGCTTCATTATTGGTAAATATACAAGAGTCTTAATTTTAACCAATAACGGTCCGTAAATTATATGAATCGGCTAATAGTCATTGTACTGCTTTTCGAGGCTATACTCGTACAAATGTTAAATTCTTTCATTATTGGCTATAACGCACAGCATAAACCGCTGGGTCTAGTAGCATGAAATTTTGCACAAGAGTTCCTTATTTAAGGAAAATGAGCACTAAGGAAGGATTTAAAAAAATTCTTCCCCTAAAGGAGTTAAACAGGGGATGTTTGCATGGAAGTTCGTTATTTTTGTCGATGGGAAATCCGTTTGGGCACACCACTATATTCGTACTAACAATATTTCTATACACATGTAAATTACTAAAGTAATAAAAAAACTAAATGTTTACTGTTTCATTTAGTTTTTAGCTGAAAACGGGAAATTGGAGCAAATTAACGTAAACTCCGTGTTGCAACTACGAGTATGAACTGAAATATTGTGGTGGCTTTTATACGACTGTTGTGCTAGGGTTAAAGTCAAACTAACATTTCGTATATCTGTTAGTTTTGTATGAACTGAGTTACTTTTGCAGTTTATGTGGATTTTTATGTGGTTAAGAATTTTACCATTAAATTCAACGTTATTTAGAAAAGTACTACAGGACCTAAACGTGTCTAAGCGCAAGTTACAGACTAAGCGTATGCAAGCAGAGCAGTTTTTGTAGTACGCTGTGGCGTAGGCACGTGTGACGCAGACATGTGTCTGTTCTGCTCTTCGTCTCGTTGTACCTAGAGCCGGCACAGATTTCTGCGCGACGCGTGTCAGGTCTTCACTTGTTTTTTTGCTGAAACGCAGATAACGCAGCACAGCCGTCTGTTGTTTGTACTAGCTATGACGCGAATGTGTCTGTGTAGCTGCGTTCGCAGCGTACGCTCGCAGCCTATGTCTGCTTCACCTGCCCACCCTTCTAAATCTGTACTGTACTGTGCTGCGTCAACTGCGTCTCAGCATACGCTTAGCCTCATAATGCCTAAAAGTATAAGATCCTCTGCAGTAAACAAAATCAGAAAAATATATAATATTCTTCAGGATATTATAATGCTAGTAAGATAGTGTGTTGAAATCATAGTACAAATAATTTGAAACGACAGAAAAAACACACGTATATACCTCTAAACATTTCTTTCATCGATTAAAAATCATATTAATATATAAATAAAAAATAAAGATATGGAATACATGTCCATGCATGCATGCATGTCCATGTGTGTACATGGTGGTTATGGAATGCAATTAAAGATATGAATATGAATAAATGTAATCATTCTGATTTTTTGTCAGATTATTCTAGAAGCAACATATTACCGTAATACTGTTTTCATTTTTAAGTCCAATCAATAGATTTTTTGTAAATCGATAATTGCTTCATATTTTGCAATAAATTACCTGCGTTGTGTCATAGCGCTTCTCTTTCTTTTTTATGCAGTCCGACAGTGACCGCTGTTTAGCTGGTAATTTTGTAATTACAATTTTTATAGAACCACAAAATGATAAATATCTGTCGCGTGCCAATTTTTGTTAAACGTTTATTGGTTGATAATATGAGTGTAATGGTCGAAGTATAGTACAATATTATTACAAGGCAGATACTGTATAGTGTAATATTATAGTGACCTTATTGGTGATGTTCTTCTGAAAGGTCAGGTGCGTAGTAATTGCACTCGGCTTGCGTGTATGACCAGCCATGCTATTCTGTAACATCTCACCGTGAAAACTTGGGTGAAGTGAGCTGTCAATAGTGTCAATCCCAGTGGAATGACAGCTCACTCCACGCTCACTTCACCTAAGTTTTCACGGTGAGATGGTTACAGAATAGCATGGCTGATGTATGAACGAAAACGAAGCAAATGGAGTACGTAAGGATCGTAGCAGGTGGTGTTCTGTAGTTTCTGTCCCAAGGGCAAAAAGGGTGAGTTTATCTATGTATGTATAGCACAGTATCTAATCTAAACGTAAAAAATTATAGGTAGGTTGGTAACGGAAAATATAAAATTAGCATCCTTGTTTCCTCCACCACCCCAGTCACTGATGCCAGATAATAACCCTTCATAATTTACGTCATATTTAAGATGCCAACATCCTTTTTCAATCCACGTATCGCTTTCATCTCACTAATTACGTTCCTAATCAAGGTACCATCGATCTGAAACCCCATACACACGTAAAGTCGGGTAAGATTAACGGGCAAACATTATCCTTCTTACACGGCGCTCATAACCGGATTACAGCGGTTCCGTCTGGTATAAACCAGTATAAACCGGAATGTACCGGTTTGAACCGCCTTTTGAGGGTACTGGGAGATGCAGAAGGTTCAGTCTTTACGACGTTGCAGATGGGACGTTTGTGCGTAATTTAGGAGTCAACAAGTATCTTGAGACTATGAATTTTTCACTCCTTCTAAGCGCAATGTGACATGGATGTATCGAAAGATGTAGATCATCTCATACCTCGTCTCACTCCTTTCATTTATTATTCTCAGTCAAGCCCGCCCTTCTAGTGAATTTAGGCACAGAATAAATAAATAGCAGTATTATATCTCCGCAGTGACCTTGAAAAAATTACCTACGTACGAACGGTAGATTAACCTTCCGGGTCCTTGCGTAACTGCCGCGCAATATTTATTGTAGCGTACTGATATAGACTGAGATTTCGAAGCGCGTCGTGTAGCCCATTTTCTATGAAGATAGAATACTGAGATTTAGGTACCGCACGAATAGCTTAGCTGACACTGTCCATCTGCAGAGGTCCTTTTGGGATAGTATTTAAATAGGATCTTTCTTTGTTGTAGTTTTATCATTGAATAATGATTAAGTCAAGTCATAGGAGTAATTTTGACCCGAGTTGAAATTTTTCGGGTATTTTCCTTTTCTTTACGTCATACTGATTTTATCATTAACCTTCTGTCTTCGCCTGCTCCGTTTCACGCCAGCTGCAAGCGGTTATATCGGGATTGTCTCCGCTAATGAAAGCCGTAATTACGACAACGTAGTACTGGGGATGTGCGTGAGAATAATTGGCACTGGATGGGATGTTGTCATTGTGGGAAAGCTGAATATTTTAACTATAATATTACTGTGTGATATTATTTGTGGCTGAAAAAGGCCAGCTTGTTTCTTGCTGTGGGTTTCGCTAAAGGCGACTAAATGGTAAAAATATTAGTTAGTAACCAAGGGTGTAACAGGGCTGGCTACCCCGGATAAATACATTGGTGAGTGGACGTACATTATGTACTTGCATATAAAACATATTGAGATTGCCAATTTATCTGCCTTCTTCTAAGCGTGTTGATTGCAATCTATACAACGTGTTCGTTTTGATGTACTGTCCCATACATAACTCTAAGGTTATTAGTATTAGTAAAAATTATTCAAAAAGTCCTAGAACACGAACGTATTCCAAAAATACTTAGCTTCGAAGATTATATAACAATAGACTCTCGATGCGTGTATCTAAGTTTCATTGATAAGTACGGGTAAATCATTTTCATTCAAACCAATCATTCATATTTAAAAAGCTATAAAAATGGAACGTTTTAATAATTTTTTTTTGGACGAAAGAATCAGAATATTTTTTATATATATTTCATGTAAGTGTGTTTTACATAAATAAACGTGACTTTGTCGAATTTTTTTGTACTTCTAAAAATGAAGAAAATTATCAAAAAGGCTGTTGATTCTTTGACATTGAGACTATGTCAAAGAATCAACAGCCTTTTTAATACGCTAGAGTTATGGGATATCAAAAAGAAAACGCTGTATATAGTCGGCCCAGAATTTGGCTACGAGTTTGACACCTTCAGTTAGCGTCCATCAGTTCCTGTAACGTGCAGACAAGAGGACAGGCTGGACACGATATTAACCCTAGCTCACTATCCTTAATTTTGACTAATGTTATCACTAAGCATTCGTAAATTTTACGACGGATTAAAACATCAATTTTTTATTTAATCAACTTTATTTATGACACAATACGACCTTAATTAGCAGTCTTAGTTTTCTTTTTATCCAATAACATAATCTGTTTTAGAAAAACCTACATTGAACAATGATTGCTCATAGACAGAATAGACTCCCCGCAAATCTCAGAGTTCGTGCTCATACGACGTTTTTTAACAGCTGCACGCGTTGCGAGGTCTGGGAACGGTTTGACTACAACCTTCCTGATCTAGTCTACAATTTTCAGGATCCCCGCGATGATTTACTTCAAATTTCGTTGCGAAATTAGTTTGAAATTTTACGCCATCATTAGTGGGTCACTAATGATGGCGGAAGTCGGAATCTAATTAAAACACTAAATGCACAACGTACGCGTCGTCATTTTGACGAATGGTTAGTGATCCAGGGTTAAGTGTCCTATTATGTGCGGAACAGGACCACATTTACACTCCAGGGCGGAGTCATCTGTGAATCTTCACCTGAGCAGGTTTTCCTTACGTCAGCCTATCTGGGTCCGGAATCTGTTTACAAGACGTTAGCGTCGATCGCAGTGTGTATCACACTACACCCAACATTCATTTCCATACTTAAGCGTGGGCACCAGCACACCATTGTGAACAGCCAGTCGAGCCTTTTTGGACATCAAGTGGTTGGTCACAATCGCATGTATAGCACTATTCAGTTCATTTCCCGCATTCAATCTCCTTTCCACATCTTCATCAATCCCTTGGAAATATCAAAGTAAATTCTCACCTGAGTACCAGGTTTACAAACAATAGTCTTAGCATCAATCATTTATTCTTACTAGAAAACATTTTTCTACTAGAATATTATTTTTAAGTAACGAGAACCCATATTTGGCATGATGGATGGCAAGGGGTGAAAAAATGATTACACATAAAGGAATCGTAGGAAAGATGTATCACTTTGATACTGGAGAGGGACACACGGACTGTAAAGGTAGAAAGTAAATAATTTTTGAGATTAGAGTCTCTATATTGCTCAGTTCTTCAAAGAGAACTTCATAGCTAGTTTGATCTGAAATCTTGGTACTTATGATTTCACATTACACTTATTCCTTGTACAAAGTGGACAAGTTATTTTGCAAGAAATTTTTGACTGCATGGTGAGAATTTGACAACGATTTGACCGTCAGACTGCCAAGTCACAGGCCTCGAGTTCGAACCCAAGGCACGCACCTCTGACTTTTCGGATTCATGTGCGTATTGTGTAATTATCACTTGCTTCAAAAACGGTGAAGGAAAACATCGTGAGGAAAGATGAGAGATATTAGTCGACGGCATGTGAAGCCAAGTCAGAGGCCCATGGGCAGCTTTAAAACTCTGACAACAGGTTGGTCACTAACCAGACGAAAAGAGAAGAATAACATAATCAGTATTTAATGCTCCCACTGCTGGGAAATAGGGCTCCTCTATATGACGGGAGTAGGACGTAATCCTTTACGCGGGCACAGTGCAGATTCTGATGTCATAATGTTTTCAAAGCAATGTTCTCAGACTCAGGCGCAATTGACTATTAAAGTGGGCCCGAAAATTGTACGACCGTATGTCTTAACACAGATTCTATTCGTGATAACGCTATACATCATCCCTTACAAATAATACTGTTGGCGTTAATATTAGTTGATCTATGTACTGTTAACGTCTCTACAAGATTTAATATTGGGAGTAGGCGGGCAGGTAGCTCGAAGACTGAAAAGATAAGTTCATTAGTTAATTAATATCAGCTTATTAGAATGTCCCATGCAGAAAAAGGTTCTTGGGTATCAAAGTTTGTTATTTGAAAAAAGATTCGACCTTCAAAGGACTCTGCAGTGCCTTAAAATTTCATGTTTATTAAAGTGACATGTGAAAAAGAGATGGCCTATCCTGCTGAAGAGTTTGCTGCGCCAGTTCTTCTTCCCAGCTAAAGCACTTGGAAGTGGTGAAGGGCGGGCGTTTTGGGGGATTGCCTTAAGTAATTTTGATGTTCTCAAAGTGCTGATTCTCAGCCTAATTTGAATAGATGACTTTTGGTTTTGATTGCGATTGATAATTCTTCAACATTTTCTCAACGTGTGGTACAAATAATTTCTACAAAGGCATCAAGAATAACATGGCAGAAAATTTTTGCTTCAAAATATCTAATATCAAGCTATTATTAGACTACCATAAGACGTTTTATTATTCGGTCTGAGTATTTGACAAGATATTTAATCTAGGACAGAATATTTATATTATTGAAAGGATGAGACGCTTATAATATTTCCCAGCCGAGTATTCGTGCGCTAGATAATACTACCAAAATTATATTAAAAATACTGTGACGGAGAGGTTTTGCGTGGAGGTACAAATGAGACCACGAAACCTTGTCAACATAAAAAAAATATATTTATAAAAACAAATACGATAAAGGGGCTAGGTAAGTTTATGGTCACAAGGGATTTCCTTAATTCCCTTGGGTGTAGCGCAGTACTTTCCTGTCTCAGCCTGGTGCGACGATGACACCAGCGTGTGTGCCACGCTGCAGACGAATGGTGATGGTCTGCGGTTAGTCTTGGCTGACCCGTAGTAGCTCGACGTGGGCACGCGGGTAAAATAGGTACCCGGCACGGAGCTTGATAACACACGGAAATGCCGGAAGATGGTGGCCCGTAACCCAATGTACGGATGCCACAGATAATTTTGGATGGTTTAGCCGGAACTTTGGACCCTGGAACATAAAGTCCAGCGTGTCACGAGAAGGCTAAATAGTCATCTCCGCTGATTGTGACACCAAAGCATAAGCAAAGCGAGATATAGTAGTGCGCTTAATGAAGGTCGTGTGTGGATGTCACAATCAGTACGGAGTTTACAAAAAATGGAATTTGAAATGAAAAGCACGACATGACGCACATTTTGAGTTAGTAAAAGATACATATAAAATGCACAGAGCTAATAGCAAATAGGTTGCATATAGAAATAATTACGCAGAAGGCAAAATAATTTAAAACAATAGCAGAAAAATAAGAGCAAGTAGGCACACGCCCTAAGTTGACCTAGATAGGTCAATACACACAATATAAAACATAATTAGCTGTTCAACACTTACCCAGTATGGGGTTACTAAATCACAGAACTACATAAGTAAGGTAGACTAATAGGAGTCAATAAAAACTGTTGCCTGCTTTAGGCTTTGAAAATTATGAAGACCACGTATGTAAGGTCACAAGTGATCCAGGATCAAGTGAAATGATCACGGCGGTTCGCGACACCACCATCATTATTTCACTCACGGTGACCAGCACATTCGAATGATTTGGTTATCGGTCCTCAATCACACGTAAGGATTCGCCGACCACGCGCATCACTAGCACGGACAGCCAACTAAATAGGTTTAGTAACTAGGACGTCCCTAATATTATTACGTCTGTGAGACTTGACACTTTATTGTTGTCATTATGTAATAAATAGGAAAGTAACGATACAACGTTATGTACAATACATTTTATTAAAATTCTGCCAATTTTCCTGATAGGGTTGCTCTAACAGTAAAATAGTGTGAATTTTAATCAATCAGCCAAGCCTTTTCCCAACTATGTTAGAGTCGGCTTCCACTCTAACCAAATGCATCAGAGTACCGGTATTTTACATGGAGCGACTGCCTATCTGACCTCCACAACCCAGTTACTGGGTAACACAATACCCATTGGTAAGACTGGTTGTCAGACTATCGGGCTTTTGCGATCTGTAACGACTGTCAAAGATCCACGAATGACACCCGGGACCAACGGATTATCGTGCTTTCCAAGGCACAGAGGAGTCTCAGTACTTAAAGATGGTCACCCATCCACGCACCAACCCCGGCAAGCCTAGCTTAACCGGATAGATCGACCCGTGCTCCTTTTTTTTGGGCAGTTGTGGAATAACAACTGATAGACTAAAATAAAAAACCAACGACAGTCAAACGTAACCTATAATTGAAAAGGCAAAGATGCAAATACATGACATGATACCAATAAAGAAATAAACTAACTAAATACTAATAACACGAGAAAGTGTCTCAACTAACGGTACTACTAAAATAATCAAAATAAACACTTCTTCAAGACAGAAACTGCAGTAGGTATCTACTTCTTGAGTGTAGGTCTCCAAGAGATATTGTCCAGTCCATGGAACTGCCTCTTCATATTCTGTTTATCAGACCACTTGGAGTCCAGGTAGCTGTCATCTTCATCCTGTTCCAGCTTCTTCCATTCCTCTTGCTTCCTGTAAGCGTGCAAGGTCAGCTGCTTGCGGTCTTCCTCAGACATGATGGGTTCCCGACCTGGAGCCCCTTCAGAGTTGGAGCAGAGCTTCACTGTCACTTTCGTCTTGTTGTTTTTGCCTGAAGATTTCGAAAAGATCGATAAGTATTCAAATACGGATGTTCTAATATTTATTCAGTACCAATCCTTCGTATTTTTGATTAACGACTCCAATTTAACGTTCCAATTCACCTAAATTTGCAATGTCAATTTGGTAGGGTCGTTAGTAGATATTTATATTAGGTAAATTTAGATACTGACTACATACTCCATAAATCAAAAGGTTGGAACAGGCTGTTATAATATTTATCAAATCAGTACTAGTACTCGTATGAATGCTGGTTAATAGGCCAGCATAATCGGCTTTGGATTAATATAAGGAACAAATTAATGATGATTTTGAGGATTATCATTGATAATCACAAATCGACAAAGAACAGTTTTAACATGCTCAGGGCACAGTATAAATATGAACAGTACAGAAACTACGAAGTAAACGTTCGAAACGACACACTCTCATTGACGAGACCCCAAGCGATTGTCGCGGTGCTGTTAGTGTGCGGGTGTCGTGTCGAGACGAACAGTCGCCACGATCTTTTTTAAAATGGAGAGTAGGTACTTATTTCAACAAAAAGGCCTTGTTTCCATATTGTCCATGGATATATTATATTGTGCTCAGGGTCTCCGAAACCAAAACGCCATCCGATTGATTTGATTAAGAAACCGATGAGTTTTACCGAGATTTTGAATCAAAATGCCAACAATTTTACTATAAACTAGCTTTTGCCCGCGGCTTCGCCCGGATTGTTATCGAAAATTACTTACCATACTACCGGGATAAAAAGTACCCTATGTCTTAACCCAGGTCATGGCCTACCTGCGTACCAAAGATCGAAATTCGTTCAGCCGTTAAAGCATGGAAGGAATAGACAGAAAGACTAGAGTCCCATTTATAATATTAGTATGAACAGTATCTAAGCCAAGTACTTGCATAAAAGATATAGGTACCTACCCAAATGGTCACTCAGTTTATTCCCACTGAGGAACTTTTTCCCACAAGCCCACAGACAGGCTAGACTTGGGTCTATAACCTCGGTAGAAGCCTGGGTTCCCGAGAGGTCCTCCACATTGTCCAGCTCCATTCGGACAGGGTCGTGAGGTGGGAGACCTCCGGGGAACACAATCTTGGTGGCTCCTCGAAGCTCATCCAAGGATCTGGCTACGTCCTTCTGGGTTAGGCACTTGCGGAGATCGACCTGAAAATAATATTACAATTTTTGAGATTGGATTATGTCCAGTGTTTTTAACTGCGTGAAGAATCGTCTACCTGTCCCTTTTTTCCCATTGTTGCGTAGGTAAAAAATACCTGCATGGCAGCATTCCTAAATGCGACTACATAGTTTGCTTTTTATCTGGTCAAAGCAGCTGGGATGATTATTCAATCCGTTTGGACTGGAAAAACTGGAAGAAGTGGAGAAGCTGATTATGCTATGTAGGTTTAACATAGCATAATCAGCTTATAATGTTCCCACTGCTTGGACACAGGCCTCTCTTTGAGAGGGAGTGGACTGTAATCTACCACGCGGGCCCAGTGCGTGTTGGTAAATGTCACATGTCTTCGAATTTTTGGTTCTAGGACATCCTGGTTTCATGATGCATTCCTCCACCGTTTTGAGAGAGAAAACCTACATGTTTCTTGCTAATGAACTCCTTAGCATCTTCAGCTGCCTTCTTTATAATCTCCTGCATGTTGGGAGGGGGGGCGAGGCCGCAGCGGCGTCCCATGTCGTCCTTCACGAACACGTGACCTGGCGGAGCGCAGCGCTTGGCCCAGGGATCTTCTAGTTTTAGCTCCATTATCTGTAATTATTGAGACATTTTGACGATAAGAAAGAAAAGAAAGAAAATACGTTTATTTGCGGTACACATGATGCAAGGAAAGAACAAAACACGAAAATAATAATTTGGGGGAAAATATGTGTCACATTCACGCAAAACGGCCATCGCTTAGACTCGCACCTTGGAGTCTTATTCGTAGACGTAGACAAAAATCAACCTTGAATCAACTACATAGATTGAACTTACACCTGTCTCCTGGCTGAGTAAGGCATTTTAGTCTCATTAGTATTAGCTGCAATTCCTAACTATCCAAGAAGAACGGTATGTTGCTTTATCTTTGTATCTGGCTCGTCTCAAAGATAATCCACATTATCATCACGGTCCTACCCTGATCTCTATTTATTTGGGGTCTGTCAAGAACATTGTTCACTTATAAAATAATGTTTTAACAATAATGAGTGCCTCAAGGCTGCGCCATGCACGGCTAAGTGGTTAGATTTATAAAAAAAAGTTCACTCATTCTCCATAGAAAAGGAAGGATCCTCCGACCAGACGGTTGTCGTGTCTGGTCGGCAACTGCCCGATGATTGAAGTCGAGACGTTCTATAATAATGCTAGTCGCGCGGTAAACACTGCTTGCGCGATCTAGGATTTGGCATGACGTCATTGTGATGCGAAGTTTGCATGTGGCGATGTAGATGCCGCCACAGATTCAAACACAGTCACCTGAGTCATCATCAATGCTTTACAAACCTGCTCATCAGTCAACCCCTGCATCTCAAGTGGCAAGAAAGTCCCATGTTTCTGCAGCTCGTCCATCTCGTAGCACAGTCTGGTCACCTTCAGTCTCCCATTGAAGATCGCCGTGATATCCTTCACGACATCATCCACCTCCTTATCCACATCTGTCTCATACAGGAACTGGTTCTGATCACCTCTTTTCACGAGGAATAATACCATTTTGAGGGCGAAAGGAAATTGTAACAATGCGTCGAAATTATGTGATGTTTATTGAACTAACAGACGTTGCTATGGTTGCTATGCCGTTTCTATGGGAGCGGTTGTAATCAAATTAATACGTCCCGTATTTAAGTGTATTGTCTATGATAATACGGTAGTGGTGCGAAACAATTTGTTTTTGGTGTACGAATTCTCTCGTTAAGAACTTATGCTGAAATATAATTGAAATTGGTAGAAAAATGTTTTTTTCTACTTTTTTCGAGATAATATTTATATAATTTAGAAACTTCTTTCAATAATACTCGTATGTACAAGTATATAAAACAGGAGCGAAAATAATCTTAAGGCATCAAAAAAATCGTCCGCATCGCTGTCAACAGGAAAAGTGCCCAAAAGGCTGGCAGCATTGCCACGTTGTATGGCAATGCTAATTCTTTGGGCAAAAAGTAGTTTTTAATAAATGTTTATTTCGAATTTAGTTTTTGCCGTATAATTTATTGATTCTGGGAGTAAATGTTAATTAATGTCGTGTGTAAAATCTAATTTTGGATGTAGTAGATAGGGCTAATGAGTGTTATGTTACGTCTGTTAATTATTATTGGATGCAAATTAAATGTTTTGGAGGTGGCGAAAATCATTTTGGTGAAATACTATTGACACTATAAATGTGAAATTATATTGTGATAGCTTTAGTACCCGTCATTTGGTAGAAAAACCGTTAAAAATATATTTTATAAACCTATGCCATTGTTACCTAATTCCAAAGTACTCAAACCCAATTAAAATAAAGAATAACAACACCATCAAAATTCAGAATTAATTTATTCAAACTAGGCTGAGTATCAGCACTTTTAGAACGTCAGAATTACATAAGAAAGTCCCCCATCTCATCAACAACCTTCAAAAGTTATTAAATTCAAAACTCAAATCAAAATAATTACGACATTTCGACAAATACAATTGATTGAATAATGGGTACCTACAATTAATTGAATCGACGCTTCCTCAGTTTGTGCGAAGCATTGCTCTCGCGAATACAATAGGCGCTTTTGTTCTACCGCTGTTTCTGAGTTACTCTCGTACGTGGATTCATTAGACTGTGATTATGTTTTGTGTTTTTGTTTGTAATTTGTGTTTTATGGCTTCGACTTGAAAATTATTATTGTGATTGTAATTAAATTTGTATTTCGTTATTGTTATTATTTTAAAGAATATTTTTCGTTCTTGATAGAAATGAATGCGATCCGAAATCTGTTATGGATTTTACAATACTCTTTGAATTAACATTATTCACTATTTACCTACTGGTAAATGCCTCTTTAATTTTTTACCTATTGTGGTATAGTAATTTAATTCTAGGTGGATTGTTCTTCACATATAATAATATAATTAAGTAATGTATACAAAATCTTGTACTCAAAACATTTTAAAAGAGTAGGTAGCGGTGGAGCTTTTTTTAATTTTTACTCCATACGAAAACTACCTTTTGGAAGTTTACAAAAAATTTACAAAAAATAGTTTTCTCTATTTTTAGTGAATTTTTACGTTTAAAAGTGCCTTTTATGTGCCTCATTCAAATAAATTATTTGACTTTGACTTTGAACTTAATTGTCCATACAAGAACCACACAAAAATCGATTGTAATAATATTGTCACAATCACCACGCTTAACTAAAGGCCAATAATATCTTTAGTCGGTCTTTACGACCTCTGCAGAACCCAAGCTTCAAGCCTATTCAACGTCTTCCACGCATAAAACAAATGCCGGCCGAAAAAAAACATAAAATATAAAAATAAACAGAAAAGTGGCCGGCGCGCCGTGGGCCGACCGGGTCAGTTAACCTAATGTAGCGAAGATGGTCACTGGGCCGGAAAATGCCGACCCGGCCAGATAAAACATCTAACTATAATTAAATTTTTCGTATTTTTGCCCTGATACATGTAAATATGTAACTTAGTGTTTGTCAAGCGTGACTAGACTTTTTGACTGTTTTATTTTTGCAATAGTCAATGAACTTAGGATTTAACCATTGAAGATTTCAAAGAATAAAATATTTATGGTGCTTGAGCATTCGAGGAGAAGACGTTTCTATTGGTATTCGTAACATACTGCCAAAGAAAGATCTCAATCATAATGTATTTTATTTTTCAACATTAATTTGTCATAAGGAATAACAAAGATGGAACCTATTTCAGATTCGATAAGATTCCTTAAGATCTGTGTATAGAAATGTGTGGTTGATGGTTCAATTATAATTATAACACTGAATTTGATGTTATAAGATAAGAAGATAAGATATAACGGTTAGTTATAAATGTAAAAAAGGCATTTGAAAAGTTTCCAAATACTTTTTTTACAGCTAAAATTAAATATTCGGTGTTACGATATTAATAAAAATTATTGCATTTCATAATCAATATTTTAGCTCACTAGTTAGCCATATCTCATATTTCCATACAGTAATCTTACCAAATTAATCAAAACAGCGATATATTTGACATCTATTTGCGACAAAATGCTTGCTCTTAAGACGCAGACGTGCGTGTTCTGTACTGAGCTCACGCAACGCGTCCTGCGTCCAGCCAGTAATAGGACTTGCTCATCAAGGAGCACTGTCCCAAATTAGACGCATTATTAATTTATAATACATAAAACAAAAGATATATATAGTATACGTGTTTCATTAAAATACAATAAAACACGTCTAATAAAAGATCAATAATTAAATTATATTTAAAATGGTGAAGGTTTCAGAAAAATACGCTTGAGAGATTTTGCGTGATTCTCAGTTTTTTATCCGTGTTACTACTGCACATAACTTTACAAATTAATTTCACCATAATATCTTGGCTACCTCTTCGGAGAATGCCAGCGTGAGGTTATTTTATGTCAACTACCAGCAACAGATAAAACAGATATAAAAGATGTACCTAACCAGAACTGTATCCCACAACCAATAACTTGCATACGTGCACGTAATCCCTAAATACAACTCCGCCATAGATTACAGCACACAAATCACTCCGTTTATCGAGATGTCCCAATTCGAATAGATAATCGATTGTATCGAATATCCTACACAGGCGATTGAACCGAGTTGCATCGATACATCGATACAGTTTACGTTTCAACGGGTACCTGAACAAACAAGCTGAGGGCTGGCATGTTTTTCTTATATTACGGAAATATTTTTGAAAAGCTGGGGAAATAGAACTCATATTGGAGAATACTGCAATATTTGTAGATAGGTTCGCTGTGTTTTACACGGTTTTTACTTTTTATAAGGCTTTTTCTTTACTGGTAGCCCAGTCAATAACAACATCAAACATCGCAAACACGCATGTAACTACGATTTTTTTATAAATGGAGTTTTTCAAGCACCAGGTTTTCAGGGTTGCAAACTCGGCCATAAACTACTCTCAGTGGACTTAGCAACATACAAAAAAATCGTAGTTACATGCGCGTTTGCAACTTTAGCCTTATTTGTGTTGATTTTGTTTCTACTGGAAAATCAATTAGTCAGTCAGTCAGTTTTTTTTATAAGGTGCCAATATACAAAAACTGACTAACAAAAACTGACAGCTATATTCATGTATTTAGTTATTATTTAATCATGTTTTTGTATTTTGTGTGCACCAAATAAACGATTTATCTATCTATCTATCTATCAATCAGTCGGTTTATCTATAATATACCTTCATGCACAACCAACCCTAAACTCAAACTGCCAGATTCATCTGCATATAGTTTTTTATGATCATGAAAGTGGACCATGAAACAGGGTCAGCAGAGTGTTGCATGGCCTGGCCATTTAGTGCAGGTTTCCAACAAGCGGGTGATTTAGTGGGTGCAAAAGCGCGCTCGTTACATTGTGTTTTTGAGCAAAAAGAAGCTCTGAGGCCGCGAATGTTGTAACAGTTCCACTATAAAAACCTAGCCACAAGCTAGGTTTTTATAGTGGAACGAGTGAAACTAAGGTTTGAAGTAAATTTTTTGTTTAGCAAATTATGGCATCATTTTGTTGGTAAATAGAACGTGGTATCTTATAACCAGATTTTTATAAGAGTGGGCCTGACAACGTCAAAATTTTACAGTGTATTAGTGGTTTAAATGATAACAATAACAAATTAACGAATAATAAGACAGAACTGAGGACACGACACGATTTGTGTAGACTGTGTTAAGATTAACCGTGCGGGTGAATTCAATACTAACAACCTACGATTTTCATTCGTCTTAAAAATCGAGTTTAATTATTTTCAAGATTGATTAATTATTTATCTGACATTTTTTTACATTATAAATAAAGTGTCCATAACAGAGTTTGATTTGAATTAAGTTTTTGGATAACAACAGAGAGTCTGAATATTTTCACTTTTGAAAATGATATAATTTATAATAACATCTTAAGAACGTTTATGCAGAAAGTGGGCAACGTCGCAAATAGCAGTCAAATATATCGCTACTTTGATTATTTCGGCAATATTACTGTATGGAAATAAGAAATATGGCTGGTGAACTAAAATATTTATTATGTTATAGACCGAATATTTAGTTTTAGATGTAAAAAAGTATTTGGAAACTTTCCAAATGCCTTTTTACACCTAAAATGGTTACAACATCAAATTCAGTGTTATAATATTGCAATTCATTATTAATAATATTCTAGTTCACAAGTTTTAATCAAAACAGGTAAATATTTGACAGCTATTTGCGATGTTGCCAACTTTTTGAATGAACGCTCTTAAATATCACATCCGGCTTTTGAATATAGAATTAACCTTTTTTCTAAGAAAACGATCAATAAAATAACTAGCACAATCATTTTCCAACACGCGAATACGACACATAGTTCACTACTTTGAAATAGGAGTATTTTCAATATAAGTAGTCAAATAGTCTTTCCAGTTAGTTATAGAGAAAAAAAAAATGTGATTGTTTATACTTACTTTCTATTTTTAAATTTATTTCCGTCTCTTTATTCCAGATACCGCACATAATATGCGGGCACCGACACGGGCACGACATATCCACTGAGGACCCGGAGATCATCGAGCAGCACCACGACAACACCACACACCATGGGAAGGTCAGTTGAAGAACACCATCACAAAGTTAAGCTTTTAGTTGACGAAGACGCCCAACGGGTAAATAGTGAAATGCCTAATGAGAGGTTAGGAACTCAGGAGTTCGCTCAACTTAAGGTTCCCCTACTGACGTAGATTCTATAGTACACTTGAAGATGTTAAGAGGAAATGCAGTCACGTGGTCGTGGCGGTCATTGCATACTAACGTATTTATTTTATTTTATTCTATTCGGGAAACTCACAGCTAAATTACTTGTTATTAAACAAAATTAAATTAAATTAAATGCCATTTACAAGTTTCCACTAATAAACACTAAAATTAAAAACGAAAAAAAGGTCAGTACAAAATACCTGTTAAACATAAATTTGGAAATAAATAGTACGCGATAAATTATAAATTAAGAATCATATTTTTCCAACAATTACTTTTCCGTAAAGAAGCTTTTCACCAACAAATGCTTAAGACGAGAAACACTGTATCCAAATCATGTTCAGTAGAAAGTTTATTAAACTTTAGCTCACACGGATTAGGAATGAGTTCTGCCTGTACGTGGACTTGGAATGAGGGACATGTAATAAGCTAGGATTGCGAAACATTTTGCAGTGTGTATTCCTGTTTTCTCTCTGGTCAATTATACTAGTCCAAATATTATATTACGATATATTGTATATCTCTACCACTGACATGTCCTATGTTTTGTTTTTGGCGTAATTATATTAAGTACAGTACGGCACAACTTAGATGTAGCTTATATTTGAAAGCATGCATTCATTTCAACTTTACGAATGTATTTGGTATTATAAAAAAAAAAAAAAAATTAAAATTAAAAATTGTTTATTGTTCCAAAATCGTTACAATACGTATAGCATGAGGCAGCCCCGTTAAGTTATTAACAATACTTGTGTTGGGGCTGACTCGCTACTTCCCCTGTAGTACATTTACAAAATGGAGACTAATAAACCAAAGATAATAAAAAGGATACAAAATAAAAACTAGAATTCTATCAAAAAGAGCAGCTCGAATTGTGTATGTGTACGTATGTGTGTGTGTGTGTGTGTGTGTGTGTGTGTGTACATGTGTGTATGTGTGAGTGTGCGTGCGTGCATGTTTGTGTATATGGTATGTGAGCGTGTGTGTATGTTATGGATTCCATTTTAGTAAGGTCTGATTAAAATCTGTTCGATTTCCTCATATGATAACGTTTTTAGCCAATCAGTAATAATCTTCTTGCATTTATGTTTAGACTCTGGATTGAATTTTAATTTAGCGTTTATTTTATTGTAGACGTAGGCAGATTGAGCGCTGTACTGACGCTTTGCAAAAGCCGTACGAACCCCCGAGGAGTGAGCCACAGTATGATTGCGTCTTTTATCCTTGTCTGCTGGGGTATATGGGGTAGATTTATGTAGGTATAAAGTCATGTTTAATAAATATAGCTGCCTAACTGTTAGTATACCACACAAACTATATAGACTGCTAGTCGGATATCTGTATGGTTTAAAATACATCACTTTTAAGAGTGACCTCTGGGCTCTTTCGAGCTCAAGCAATTTAGTTTTGGAGGCTCCTCCCCAAACCGGAATGCAGTATGTTAAAACAGATTGTGCTAGCGCAATATAGATTTTACTTAGCAGGTCTGGAGGCATAACATAGCGAAGAGTTTTAAACATCCATATGAATTTCCTGACTCGAGAGATATTAGTATCAATCTGTGCATGCCACGATAAACGCTCGTCAATAATAATACCTAGGTATCTTGTAGAAGTGACTCGTTGTAATTCTTGACAATTTATGTTCATGTGAGAAGACGTCATACTCTTGCGGATTACTATTTTAAAATCTGAGCCTGGTTTCGATTTTGCACTTGGGGAAAAGCAGATGTAGTTAGTTTTTGTAACGTTTAAGGTTAGAAGATTAGCTTTTAACCAGTTTCCAATAATAGTTAGGCCATTTTCCGCTTTTTGGCGCACAATCTCCCATGACTGCCCAGAGAAGACAATGGCTGTGTCATCCGCGTAGGAGAAGATCTTCCCACCGCTATCCCTGAGGTTACATAATTCATTTATATACACCAGGAACAGCGGTGGGCCGAGCACACTCCCTTGCGGAACGCCAAAAACAACGTTTTCTTCTTCACTAAGGATGTTTTCTATCTTAACCTGTTGCTTCCTTCCCCGCAGATAGTTGTCGAAAAGGGAGAGAGCCCTATCTCTTAGTCCTATGGCTTCAAGCCTCTGCACAAGGATGGGAACAGAAACGGTCGAACGCTTTTTTAAGGTCCAGAAAAACTGTTATGCATTTGTAACCTTTGTCTACTTCTCTTACTATTTCATTTGTCAACGCCGTAACAGCATCCTGTGTCGAAAGCCCCTGTCTGAAACCATATTGACAGCTAGAGAGAATATTATATTTATTTAAGAAGTTTACAAGTCGGTTATTTAGTATTTTTTCTAAAATTTTGGATATTGACGGCAAGACAGAAATTGGGCGGTAGTTATTAACATCGTTTGTGTCCCCCCCCTTGTGCACAGGTGTAATTAAAGAACGTTTTAAAGCAGTTGGAAATATTCCAGTTTTGAAGCACAGATTCGTTAGTCTACATATTAAAGGGACAACAAAATCTCTGGCCAATTTGAGGAAGTCATTGGGTATACCGTCCCATCCAGGAGCGCTTCCAGAATCCAGGGACATCAGTATTCCATCAACCTCCCCTGGGTCGGTCTCTAGCAACACAAAAGAGGTCGGTTGAATGCATGAATTAGTGTAACTTGGGAGGCTCTGGGAGGCTTATGACTTAACAAGTTATTGCGTTTGCGTAAAGATCATTTTCACCTAAAGCAGTAATAAATATTGGTTATTTTGAAGGCGCACTCAGTTCAGATGGTGATCGGTTTTACGTATTTTGCCGATGCTACATCTAAGTTGTGTCGTACTGTACCTGGTTGACCGAGCTCTGCTCAGGTAAAAATAGAGAATGCTCATAGTATAGTTTATACTAATTCTATGCTGCCATCATAGTAGGTACTTACTAATTCCATGCTGCCATGATAGTAGGTAGGTACTTACTAATTCCATGCTGCCATGATAATAGGTACTTACTAATTCTATGCTGCAATGATAGTAGGTACTTACTAATGCCATGCTGCCATGTCATTATTCTAAGGAAGCAAAGAGTATAATAATAATATGGGAGTAAGGTAGCCATCTTGTTCTAAACTTTGGGCGACCGAGCTCTGCTCGCGTGAAAATACGGAGAAAACGCATTTTTCCCAGATATTTTATGAGACCTAGCTAGATCGATAATTCGCCCCCGTAAACCCATACATTACAACTTTCATTTAAATTATTAGAGCCGTTTTCGAGAAAAGATATAATTAAAAATAAAATGATTTAAAAAACCTTTAAAAATAATACGTTGGAATGAACGCCAACGACCACGTGATCGCTTTTTCTCTTTATAGTTTAATACTAGTGAGAATATGTAAAGAGTAGTAGTAGATGTACATCAAAAATATTCAAAATAATACGTCTCAAGGCTCTTGGAAGACTTGTCTGGGAAAGTACTATCATAGCAGTTTCTGTCGCTAAATAGCATTGTTGTGTTCCGGTTTGAAATCCTTATGTGCTAGTGAAAAGTAGTTACAGGTACCGTATATTAGATGATTCAAATGTAAGGTTTGCACTATATTTTGAATGCTACCTTTGGTGTTGTGATAACAAAAGACCACTTTTCATCAAGTTTACGTTCGTCTATTTGATAACCGAGACTCATTTATCGAACTCAATAAAAAACAGATTGTATCCAAATATGCAAAACAGGCTTTTTTCATAGATTAAACCGTTTATTTTAGGCCCGTCAGCGAGGCGTTAATAAAACACATCGATGCCTCGAGCGACGCCCCAATCAAAACACTTTGAAAGCCGGTTCAAATTAAAACTAGACAATACATGTTAGCGTTTAGCATTTTTGCTGAACTTTGTAAAAGAATATTTATTAAAGAAGATAAAAATATACACACAGGATAAACTTGTTAAATAAATTAACTAACAAACTATTACTAACTGAAACTATAAACAAACTAAATTATGGCGTCGAAAAATTCTTCCCAGTCGCTGTTGACTGGTAATGTACCCCCAGAGACTGGCGACATTGCCATGTTATATGGCAAAGCTTAGCGTCTGACCGATGTAAAAGCCAGCCCTGGGGTCACGGGAAGTGTCAACCAGCTGTTTGGAGATTTCGTTAAACAAACCATGAGCACTCGGACCCCACGGCCCGAGGGTTTGTTCAATAGATAAACAAAAATCGGAAAGGTCTAGTGTACTACTCGGAACCGGCGTGCGTGTTTATTAGCTTATTATGATATAAAAACATTGTTTGAAAATAAAAATGATTACTCAGATTTACTTCATAACGTCAAATACTAATGTTTTGCATTAGTACACCGCAAGCCGATGAGAAATCATTCTGATATAGGTAAAGCTGTTTTAGAAAATTTAAAAATGTTTTTGAGCGGACAGAAAGCAGAAGCATAGCATGAAAATATTCATCAAAAAACCTGATCCGTACGTCGAAAAAGATCACAAATACAAAATCCTATAAATATTAGATCCGAAACAAATGTACACCGAATTTAATTATCGAGATACAACGAGTGTTCGTAAAAGAGCAGGGTTAAAAATTGTATGGGGTGGCAGCTGACAAATTGAAGTTGTACACCCGAGGGTTCAAATTTGCATACACGACAGTATTGTAATGACGTTTGAACTGTAGGCGAATAGCGATTTGATTTTTGGTAGTGTTGCAAGCGAATTTGGGCTTAAAGTGGCTTATAGAGCAACTGATGTTAGGTGATAATCTCTGCCTATAACTCGTAAGACAAGACCACCTTCTGGTGTTCTTTACCTGCCTTATGTCACTGTATAATAAAGTACATTAACCTTCCGCGTCCGTGAGTAACTGCCGCGCACTCGAGACCGTTGCGTACTGGTATACGTGGGACGTTTCAGCCGTTTTCTTTGAAGACGTTATACTGTGCTTATGTTCTGCCATAACTGTCAGTAATTTCTTCATCACCAGTTCCTACCCGACTGTGGCGGAGCCTAAAAGGGAGGTAATGTTTTCTTCAAAATCTGTATTCGGAACACATCAATAATGCAGAAGACGCAGCAAAAATAGATAATGTGGGTGATATAAGTAGGTGATTTGATGGTAGTATTTAAAAGGGCTAATTATTTTACTTGAGTGTCAGGGTATCCGGTTCTTACTGACATGGATGTCTTTGAATTAAAAACATAAGATATTTTTATAAGGATTGATTTGATTTAAAAGAGTGTCCATGGAGTTTCCTGCCCGTTCCTCTTCATAGGAATCTACTAGGCTTTGGAATGGGCAACTAGTTTCATCTTTTTGACTGACCGACTCCTTGACAATAAAATTTAAAAGTGCCTGTAAACGGTTTAATCGAAATTAATGCTTTGAGTTTGAGTTTGAAGGAGTAGTTCCTCTAAGATTCAAATGATACCACAGCATCAAAGCCACATGCACCATGCTGAGTGGAAGCCTTCTTGTCACAGTCATGACGTGCCAGCAGCTGCCGACTAATTCTGTTTTGCGCTCATTATTGTATTTAAATCTATTGTGTTTTATTTTCTTATTTTCTACTCGAGTTCGATCTTTTTAATTATGCACGTGTTCTGTGACAAATAAACTTATTTTTCTTTCTTTCTTTCTTTATCATGGGTAGCAGCTAGTTAAAAAAGCCATATCCGCTCTCAACTCATCCTTTACACTCTACGATCCCCCTCTGACGGGTACGTTTCGATTGTAAATTTCAGCGCAAACCGGTTGTTGTTATTGCCGTCTTGTTGGCTAGCGCCCGTAGTGCCGTGCCACTAAATGTGCCGTCGGTGCCGTCAGTGCCGTCACTTAGTGCTAGTATATTGGCAGGGAGATTGCTCGCCATCGGTGGTACTACACTCGTTTGTAGCCGACCCTTGCCTGAACTATGTTGGGTCGGGCGCTGGGCTAACTGAAGGTGCTGAATGGTAGTATTTTATGTGGTTGGCAATTGTTTTTTGTCGAATTTATTTTGTTGTTTTATTGTAGGGCCTAACATTAGAGATGTTAGGCCATTTACATTCAAACTGTGTTAAAGTGAATCTGTCTTTTTATTGTTTTTAAATGATTCTGTTCTCGTTGATTCTTGTTGATGTTTTTGGTGCTCTGTTTTATATAAACATCACTACACCTGTATACCACGAAAGGTTAGGTAGAGGTGTATCTTCCTATAGTATACGCACATTTCGCCAGTTATGTTTAAGGGTCATAAATGCCATCAACCAGGCACAAATTCAGACCCCGGGCTGCTACTCAGAAATTCTACATGGAAAAACCAATAACACTGCCCGACCCAGGAATCGAACTCAGGACCTTATGCTCAGCAGTAGCGATTGCAATTACTAAATCAATGGGGTAGTCTCTGTTTTGCATATAATTGACTAAAGACAAATTTACAAACAACTTTATAACCCGAAAATAATAATCAATCAATTTATTTAAAGGGTAAAAGTTTGATAAATATTGGGTCCCCACCTATGAAATTGGCGTTTTTTTCTCACAAATAGAGAACCTTGTCACTTCTATGAATTAAAATATTCATCAATTGCTTGGTATTATATCGAATAATGACCATCGTAGACAACTACCAATAGTAAAAAAAACCTTATTACTTATAGTTTATAAACATAAAAAATACCTTAAAAATGACTCCTCATTTTGTTAGCAGAAATTACCACTATTTGTTTTAATTTAGCCAAAACTTATTTTTGTCGCGTAATCTAGTGGCATATTACTTACGTTATCTTAGTTTTTAAACATTATCGCATAAAAGTTTTAAAACATTAGTGTTCATGGTTGTTATATAAATTAAGAAAATGTTAGTATGAAAAAAGCAACTTCTTTAAAATTCTCCATACAAAACGCTGATTTCATAGGTGGGGACCTAATATTAACAACATAAGCGGAATAAAATCGGAGTTGTATTTTGTGACCTGATTATTGGCGGATTTTGAAATCTGAAACTTAAACTGCTACACAGACAACAGGGTTTCTGATCTAGCCTCATATTACATGAGTACCTAGGCGACCGAGCTCTGCTCTGGTGAAAATAGAGAATGCTCATTGAATACTTACTAATTCCATGCTGCCATGATAGTAGGTACTTACTAATTCCATGCTGCCACGATAGTAGGTACTAACTAATTCCATGCTGCCATGATAGTAAGGTCTGGCGTTTAAAAATTTGCAAAAGATGTAAACAACAATGGCCGCTCGAAATTGACTATGATTAGAGATGCGGCTGTATAACGTATTAGGTACTTGTATCTTGTTCTAAACTTTGGGTGACCGAGGTCTGGTCGGATGAAAATACGGAGAAAACGAATTTTCCCAGATATGAGACCTAGCTAGATCGATTTTTCGCCCCCGTAAGCCCTTATATTGCAACTTTCATCAAAATCGTAAGAGCAGTTTTCGAGAACGTGATTTAAAAATAGAAATATATATACAGATATTGCTCATTTAATAGTATTGGATATTTTACCTATAGCAACGTACGTTCTCAAATGATACAAAAACGTCTATACAATAAAATGAATATAAAGAGTAATACGAAGCTATAAAATCCTCGGAAGGCGCACAATAGAAATAATGGGGTGAGTATGATATACACCGCGCTCGCAGCACGAGTATAATAATCGTAACGCGCAGATTAAACATTTATGTATGGAAGTTTGTAGACGAGCGACTGGATACTCGTAGATGACCTCAAATTCAAAATATTTTACACATAACATCACGCCTGCAATCCTCTAAGGGTTAAAGTCAAAGTCAAATCATTTATTTCAAATAGGCCCTTGTAAGGCACTTTTGAACGTCAAAGATTACAAAAAATTTAATTGATTCTACTCGCCCCTTCCAAAAGGTAGTTTTCGTATGGAGAAGAATGGGCAAGAAACTCCACCGTTACTCTTTTAAAAAGTGTTAAAATATTTTGTATAATATGTAGGTTCATTAGTTACATAATTATATGTGAAGACGATGCACCTAAAAAAAAATACGTTACCACAATAGGTAAAAAGAAGAATTAATAAAAATGAAGCAACGAAAGATAAATTAATTACTTATGTGATAGAAACATGGTTCTCACATATTTACAAACATTGTAAAAACACGATTTTCTTAAAATTTTACAATTAATAAATCAGTGTGTGAGGAAGTAGGTAATCACAGAATGTAAAATCAATGTCATATAATAAAAATAATTATTTATACAACTTAAATTAGCAACCAGTTTGATTTTGTCTAGATTCTATTTTATTCTATGGAGCAGGACCAGCATGTTTCCAAGTATTTTTAACATGGATATAATCCTCTAATTTGTAATATCCTTGTTTACAAAGTGTACTTTTAATATGAGATTTAAATTTTCTTTCATTAAATTGTAATATATCACAAGGTATTTTGTTGTAACATTTAACATAGTGATAAAAGATGAAGATACTTTAGATAATCTGAAAAATGGTTGATCTATTTTATCTTTATTTCTAGTATTAAAATTATGTCTATCACTTATTTTATTAAAAATATGTAGATTTTTTCTTACATACATAATATTTCATCATCATATCATTGTTAAACAGAGGTGTACAATCGGCCAAAGTTCCGCATGCTCACCTTAAAGGCGATAATCGCATAGCACGACTCACGACTCGATCGCACAATGCACGAGTTTTGACCAATAGGATGCACAAAGCGTATTTTAGTGGTGTTCGTATTAGTATAATCATGTATAGAATGTGTGACACTCACACTAGGAGCGTACTTTGCTCACTTGTTTCTGCTAAGAGACGAGTTTTTAATGGGCACGGCCAGCGCGGCGCGGCGGCGGCGTGAGCTCTTTGTTATTGAATTGAATTGTTATTTTATTATTGACAAGAATTAATTTTAGTACTCATATCTTCTGTTTGTTTGGTTTAGAAAATGTATTATTGATATTGCAGTATTTACAAAAATAATTTGTAATAACTAATAAACTACAATTTATATGTATTAATCCACTTTAATATTTTCCTCTCTCTATCGGGTCTATAGATATAGGTTATTTATGAACACTTTCACTGCCTCTCCAATTTTCACCATATCCTATGTGATGCCGCATGCCGCAGCAACCGCACCATATTCCCTTCACAATAAGATGGGACATTGAAACGAACCGTTTTATTACAGTCCGTTCCACCGATTTTGACTTCTATTCCGTAGGCTTATGGATGGCATTAAAGGCAAAAAAGTGGTTACAATACCAACTGTTTACTGCAGCTGCCATTTGTCATGCCACCAACACAATAGCATTCAAAATCGATTGAACGGACATTTATGGTTTGTTTACCTTTTATCTCACTGCTCCCTGAATACGTTAGGTATAGGTGCGTTGACCGGCACTGCATGAAGGTATCAAATGTTTATATTGAAATTTTTTGTGTTTAATCGACTTTATTAAAAGTAAATAACTATCTAAATTTCTATGTGTTTGTTTATACTTGGGCAATTTGGGAATACTTGAAAATTACAGTAATATTTGAACCAATACTCTGCGCAGTTCATACAATGTTATCAGAGCTTTTTGTTTGTAGCTAACGCAAGGCCGCAAGCCGCACAACTCTTGCAACTGAAATAAAAATAAGTTCATTATCTAAGACCCATTGTTATTTAGTGGGAATGTCTGGAAATTCGGTTAAACAATAGAGGACGGCTTAATACAAGGGCCATACGTTTTTTTATTACCTTAGGATTATCTCAAATGTTTTGCAGTTGTTCCTTGTATTTGGTTTAATTCTTTTAACAGTAGGTAATTGTAATATTACCTTTTATTCATTAAAATAATACAGGGTGAAATTGAATTCATGGGCATCCTTTTAAGGGGTCATTGTACTCATCATTATGAACAACTTCAACTATGAGACCATACCTGAAATCGCGAAAAAAATATCAGCTGTTCCCTACATTTATGTTTGCATAACTCGACAAAATGTAGGGAACAGCAATTTTTTTTTCTCGATTTCATATTTGTTCCCATAGTCAAAGTTGTTCATAATGACGAGTACAATGACCCCTTAAGAGGATACCCATGAATTAAATTTCAGCCTGTATAACGAACAAGGTATCGTTGCAATTAAAATGCCCAGGCATGCCGTGCAGAATGAGCACTTTAAGACTGGATTATAATCAAACCAACACTTTACTCTTTTATAATTCATGCTCTAGTCAAAGTTTGACAATTCATGATTTTAAGCGAAATCAACGCTACAGGCGCGTTACCGGCATTGCATGTCAAGTTTTTTTTTTTAAAATCTAACAATGATTCAGTTCCTACGCCACTTTAAAATTCAGAAGCTTATCAAGTAATTAAACTAAACTATAATTTGTGCCTTGGCAGCAGTGAGAGTGAAAGGATTGAAATAAAATGTTGGGTACTAGTGAAATATATATTTTTAGTTTGTGTTCATTTAACATTATGCAGGATTAAAGATTTATTTAGGTTGATATTTAAATCTTATCTGTATAATAAAAGATGTATAGTAAGTGCAGTGTTTTGTATGAAACTATCGGCTGTAATCTCAGTGTGAAAAAATAAACAGTTAGTTAAAATCTACTTGAGAACAATTTTAAGGATTTGCTGTTGTAGAAAAAAAAACAATATAAGTAACTTAATTTATTTTTAATAGACTTTTTCAAAACATTAAAGATTCATCCAGAAATTAACATATTATAACAAAAAAATACACAGAAATTATCATCAAAATGCTAAATATTATAAGTGAAAAGATTCTTACTCATAATATCATTTATAAACTGTATTTATCTACACTTATATCGTAAAGTTCAAAATATGAAATCAACACAACAATGACAAACAGACAACACAACAACAACAGGCAAAAAGCCTGTCAGTAAATAAGATTAGGAGAATATTGCTCGTGCAGTTCTAATGAAATTGAAAAGTTTTAAGATTAGTACAATTTAAGAATCTTAATAATTTTTATAATTTGCAATAATTACATTACACTACAGACTAGGTTTATCAAGCAAATGAGATCAATTATTTATGAGGTGGACGGATATGATGACACTACTGAATATGTAAAATAACAAACTAACGAGATCGGGGCTTACGACAACATTGATTGTAAATAAAACAACAAATCCACCAATAAAGGCAACATGACACTATATTGACATCAATAATTTTACAAGAAGACTTCAAAATCGTTGGCAATATTTTAAACTATGATTACGGTCTACAGTCTACCCTGTGACATTAATCAACGAAGTAATATAATACAAATTGGAATAATAAAAATAAACCTAATAAAAATAGCTATACAGGGTTATTTGCAAGCCGCCGGAGTCGCGGGTTGTTCGAAAGAGATACCATGGCCCTGGCACAGGCAACTGAAGGAACACGGGTGGGTTTTAGTCAGTAAAAGTTTGACTCGACCTTCCGCTCCGCCCAGAGCGGGAGAAGTCATTTGATGATAAAACACTAATAAGCTCGTAGGACTATAATACTAACATCATAAATAACAACTTTTGTTGTATGACTTTTAATAATTCATATAAAAAATAATTTCATAATACAATTAAAAATATTTATTTTGATCGCTCTAAATTTGAACAACTCTACGCGGTACCAAAATATGTAAGTAGTTAAATAAACAAACAGTGCGTTGCGAATGCAGGGTCGCAGCGGTACTTACTACAAAATACAGATCTAAAAAGTGTTATTACAAATATTACAACAAAAACTTGAAAGTTTACTTTTGGTATTCTAAAAAGTCATAGATCAAAAGTGGTTGTACTAATATAGTCTTACCAGGTGTTAGAAAAATAACCCTGTATAATGTAATTATACAGTATGTTAATTAACGAAAGGCGTTCCCGTTAACCCGCAATAGTATAGCGTCCACATGCTACCAAAATATGACCATTCGAAAATTCACGAAAAAAAATCTGCTGTTAATTACATTTATGTTCGCATACCTAGCTTAACAAAATGTAGGGAGCAGCTGATTTTTTTTCGCGAATTTTTAAATGGTAATATTAATTGTAGCATGTTTGGACTATTGCGGGTTAACGGGAACGCCTTTCGTTAATTAACATAGTGCATGTTAAAAATTATATTAACTTAATATTTCGTCGCTGCTCCTCCCGCATCTATCACAGCATCGCAACGGCTACGCATGGACCTAGCCAGGACTTCGCACAAATTCGAACCTCTGAATGTGTCCCAAACTTGTTCGCAATGTGTGACAAGTGCTTCCTTCGTTCTTTCTGCTCTACTATCCCATCTCTGGACCATTAAACCCCACAAATTTTCAATGGGGTTTAAGTCTGGCGATCGGGAGGGCCATGGCACTGTTTTAATTTGTGGTTGCCCTCGCAACCACTCTTGAACAACCCGCGCACGGTGTATCGGGCAATTGTCTTGGAAAAAATAAAATTCTGGCACGTCCAGTTGTGGATACACCGTGCGCACTGTGGGTACCATGATGGTTTGTAGCACCTCTAAATACGTTTGGCCGTTTGCCCTCCCTGGTATAAAAGCGAGCTCGCCTGGTCCAGCAGTACTCATCCAGCCCCACATGTTCACTACAATTCTTCCCGATTCTGCATTTGGGTTCACATTTCGAGGTTCGTATCTTGTGTTATCTACACGCCATAAATTCCGACGACCTTGTTGGCTAGACCTAAAGCACTTTTCATCAGAAAATATGGCGTAAGAGAAATCGAAGTCCCTGTAGTCACGAGCGAATCGCACGCGAGCAGCTTTCTGCTCCTGCGTCAAAATATATTTTTTTGCGGGACGTCTGTGATGGACTCCAGCTCGATGCAACTCGTTTCTAATAGTTTGCATCGAAACTTCGTATTCTTGTGCGAAACTGCGAGTGGATGTGAACGGGTTCTCTTCATACGTGGCTATCATATTATTTAACTCGTTTTCGTTTATAGCCCGGGGTCGAGGTGCACGAACGCGTTCTGTAATTTCTCCTTCTTCATATCTTCGCACCCAGCGGCGCACCGTTGTTCTCTAACGAAAAAAAAAAAAAAAAAACAATCAGCATCGATTTTTTACATAATATAGGAACTAAGTATAATAATACGAGTACACTACAAAAGTCTTATTCAAAGGGCACAACTAGTACACTATAAATAGAAATTATAAGTATTGAAATACTTAAGGTGTGCATTTTGGTTGACTTCATGATAAATAAACTCTTAACTTTTCTATAACTAATTTAAGTAGTTATAACATTCATAACTATATTTTAAAATACAAGTTGTAAATGCAATAACTGAAAATCTCTTAAGGGGTCATTACTCATCATTATAAACAACTTTTACTATGAGAACCAAACCTGAAATCGCGATAAAAAAGCAGCTGGTCCATACATTTTGACGAGTTACGCGAACATAAATGTAGGGAACAGCTGTTTTTTTTTCGCGATTTCAGGTTTGGTCCCGTAGTAAAAGTTGTTCATAATGATTAGTACAATGACCCCTTAAGAGGTTTTCAGATATTGCAATTTACACCTCGTATACCTATGAGTAAGAAAAATGGCATAGCGTAAATTCCAACATTGTATGAAACTGTCCCAAGCAAATTTGTGCTTTATCTCTACTATTTAAAAGTGTTTATCCCGTGCGGGCTGGCAACGTGGCATTTCTAAAGGTTTTTCGTGGTTAAATACCAACGATCTAGTGCTTGGCCGAAAAAATAGTAAGTACTTGCTATTTTATCGGCCAGCCAAGCACTAAATCGTTAGTATTTAAAACTATGTGTGCTATTTTTTTTAAGTTTTTTTGGTAAGTATTTACGAGCACTACTAACAAAAATTTACATTATTGTCAATTACTTTCCATCTGCAGTATTATGATAAAATAAATGTTAAAAATAATTATAAAAAACAATTATCTTGTGCTTGGGCGAAAAAAAATTGTAGTTTGAAATATAATGATCAAGCCTCTAGAAATGCGACGAATGCGCTCTGGTTTTTCTAATTAAAATGCGGCAACGACGCTGTGAGATAAGGCACCATTGTTTAGGTTGTTTTGGTTTAGGATTTATTATCGGGTCATAAAAGGCTCCAACAACGTCTTTGAAAGCAAAAATAAATAAAAAGAACAAACTTATTTGAATGCATTACTATAAGTAGGTAATATCTTATGAGACTTTTAAAAAGAATCCATCTGAAAGTTATAATAATTTTATTATTTTTATATATAAATCTGCCTAGCCTTTTCCCAACTATATTGGGGTCGGCTTCCAGTCTAACCGGATGCAGCTGAATACCAATATTTTTCATGGAATTTGTTTTTAAATTGCAATATAAGGAAAAATGCAAACTATGAAATAATAATATTACTATCACTTTATTTATTTCTATATCTCTCCCTCTATCTGAATACAAAAACATAACTTACTTGCATGTTCAACTCCACTGCTATTTGGGATATATTTAACCCTTGTCTATGCAAAACAATAATTTGATTCCTTTCTTCCTGAATCAGGTTTCGGGTCGTCATGGTTGCACCACGTTAGTCACAGCCCACACACAATACACACACAGTCCAGGATACAAGCTAGGGTCAAGAAGAGGCTTTCGATCACAGTCCGGTATACAAGCAGAGGTCACAGTTAGGCAGGCAATCAGTCCGATAGAAATAAACAGGTCGTAAAATGAAATGGCGATAGGAATTTAAGGGAAGCGTCAACAATTAGCGAGAGCAAATTGGCACTGCCGCGCTCTAGCTAATGTTTGTTATTTTATGTTACTCGCTCATTACTCACACAAATGCATATTGTCTCTAATTGGGGGAAACTAGGAAGGGGTGTGGTTTGTCACTAGCTGCGCTCTCGCAGGAATATTTTCTTAAGTGAGCATGCTTAACTTGGGCCGATAGTACATTAGTATACCCACATTTGGCCAGTAAAGTTATGTTTTAGTAACCATGTAATAGGGGGCGAGTCCATTGCCATCAACCGGGCACAAATCCTGACTCCGGACTGCTACTGAGAAATTCCAGATGGAAAAAGCCAATAACACTTTGCCCAACCCAGGGATCGAATCTACGATCTCATGTTCAGCAATAGAGCTTGCGACGAGACCAACAAGACATTCAAAATATTTTATTTCGCACAAACCTACATGGGCACTTCTGGAATATTAGAAGCTACGTGCACGGTCCTAATTGGTCGTTTTCTATGGAGAAGAGCCGGCAAGAAGCTCAACGGTTACTCTTTTAAAAATTATTTACTTTTTCAGTGTTTTAAAACTACAGTGTTAATAGCTTTGGGAGGCGCTATGGTCTCATAACTGCACTATCGCGACATATCTTTTACTTGAATCAATGATAATTTACTTCAATGTTGTTGATAAGGCATCATCTGCACAGCTTTTTCCCAACTAATTTGTGCCCGGCTTCCAGTATACTGGCAAAAACTGGTAAATAAATAATAAATAAAATAATAATTAAAGACTGGTATTCAGTTCCAACCGGTTATAACCGGTGACCGATGCGAAAGTGAGTTTGTTTGTTTTTATGTGTGTCTGTTTGTTACGCTTTCACACTAAAACGGCTGAACAGTTTTAGATGAAATTTGGCACGGTAGACCATGACCTGGATTAGGACATATGATACTTTTCATCCCGATATTCTTATCGTATCGAGAATTATACGGGTGAAACTGCTAGTTTCCTATAAAAGTCAGTTTCAGCACATTATAAACACGGTACCCTTGTTTTTATATCAATTTCAATTCAAATTTTCTTTGTCAAGCTACATTTATATCAGCCGGTCGATTCTGTGTATAACGAGCTCTGATTTGTATAACATTAGACACACATTAGATCACAGCTCAACCAAGATTCTCTATGTCTACAAAAAATCCGTGCCAAAATAGTCGCACGTCTGCGTCTCCCCATCATACGCTTCCCGTGTCTGGGTGGAATTATATCGTCATTCCGTCTGCTTGGTAGCACCACCACAAAAGACATGCGAGCAACAAAAAAAGTAGCAAATGAGGAGTTATTGTCTATTGCTCGTTATTTTCCAATATAGAATTACTGTAGCGTCGCGTCGTAGCGTCGTATCAGGCGTAGCGCTACGCCGTAGCGCGTAGATACTACGGAGCTACGAGTAATACAATTACGGTTTGGTAAAAAAATATTCAGTTTTAATTTAAAAGCTTTTTATAAATCATGTACTGTATTTTTTTTAATACTATCATTTTATAAATTCAAATTCAAATTCAAATTCATATTCAAATTCATTTATTCACGTATAAATAGAGTAAATACAATCGGTGGTTTCCATGTTACATTATTTGGTCTTATAATTCTATTTAGCCTGTGGTATGGCATGTGAATCGTTTTCTTAAAAGTAAAAAGGAATAAAGAAATATAAATAATGGTTAGTCTTAGCCCGTGGTCTTAGCCAATACGTGTCTCCGAAATTCATAGTCTTATATAATGTCAATAAAACAATTATGTGCCTGGTAAAATACATTGTCAAATGCCAATAAAACTCAGTCATTTCTACGTTGAATTAATAATACACAACACACATTATTTAAAATATTTATATATAGAATATTTTCCTTATTCCTGTAGCCATTCATTTACCGAGTAAATCATTCTTTTAAGCAGTAGCTCTTTAAGCTTTTTCTTAAATTTTGGTAGGGGGAGATTTTGAATGTCTGTTTGTAACCTATTATAAATTTTAACGCACATAGCTGAGCAATTTTTTTTGAACACCGCAGTCTTTGGTGCAAAATCTAACACTAGTCGCTGACCATGTCTGGAGTTACGAGGGTAGACATTATCCCGTGTATAAATATCACGAGCTCTTACAAATAGATTAGGATTGGACTTTACGAACACACAAACTTCAAAAATGTACATACTCGGTAGGGGTAATATATTGAGTTTATTAAAGTGAGGTTTACATGACTCATAAGGAGGAGTACCAACAATTGCTCTTATGCATCGTTTTTGGGAGAGAAACGCCCGCTGGGAGTCTGTTGAGTTTCCCCATAGTATTAACCCGTATCGTAGCACGGAAGCTACATGGCCATGGTATGCCAACAATACCGTACTTTGGTTAGACGTAGTTCTTAGTCTGTTTAGGACATATACGAAAGTGTTAACTCTCTTGCAGACTCCGTCAACGTGTCCTTTCCAGTCTAGGTATTTGTCCATGGTGAACCCTAGAAATCTTACACTGGTAGATTCATTTATTTTTATACCGTCATATGAAATATGCCTTGGAACAATTTTTGATCCACGGGTTTGGAATTGTACAAAAGTCGTCTTATTGATATTTACTTGTAAATTGTTCCTTACTAACCACTCTATAACTAAATCAATTGTATTGTTTATATCAATGTCAAAGTTATTATTAATTATACTGTCATATGCTAATATTATTGAGATGTCATCTGCAAATAATATACATTTTTTAGTAAGAATGTCAGGTAAATCATTAATATATATAAGAAAAAGGAGGGGTCCGAGGATACTTCCCTGCGGAACGCCGTAACTGTTAACAAGATACTCAGACCTCTCTTGTTTTACCGCTGTATTATGTTCACAAGGTATTTCTACACATTGTTCGCGATTACTCAAGTATTGTTCTAACCATTGTAACGCTGGGCCTCTGATACCATAGTTCTCCAGCTTTTGTAGAAGCAGATCATGAGAAACGAAGTCAAATGCTTTTGACATGTCAAAAAATATTACTATTGTCTGCTTTTTCTTGTCAATGTTTACTAGGATATTGTGTACTAAATCGAATGCAGCAAGTGTAGTTGATTTTCCCTTTTGGAAGCCATACTGTTCATTCTTAATTAATTTGTACTTATTCAAATACGAAGATAATCTTTTATGCATAGCCTTTTCAAATATTTTAGACATGATAGGGATTAAAGTTATGGGTCTGTAGTTACCCATTTCTGTTTTCTCTCCTTTTTTATGCAATGGCTTGACTACTGACTTCTTTAGCCGGCTAGGGAAATTTCCTTCCTGGAAGGATAAATTTATCAGGTATCCGAGCACGGGGACAATACTGACGACACATTTTTTTAAAATATCGGTTGTAATACCATCATAACCGACAGAACTTGTATTGTTTAAGGACATAATAATATTTACAATTTCAATGTCTTCTATCGGTGTAAGAAATATGCTATTGTTTGTACGGTTTTTATTTGTATTTTGTATGTTATTATTATCACTGTTCGATAGTTGTATTAGGTAATTATTGAAATGATTTGCTATGTCATAAGGATTGGTTACCATACCATTGTCAGTTTTTATTTCATTTATGAACTCTTGAGTGGCCTTATATCCTATATCATCATTAATGACTTTCCACGCAGCTTTACATACATTCTTAGATTTTTCAATAAAATTGTCATTAGTGATTTTTTGCGACTTTGATATACAGCGACGCAATAAGTTTGAATAGTTGTGGTACTTAGCTTTATTTTCTTTTGTTCGCTTAGCGTAAAATTTAAATCTTAAATGTCGCTTGGTTTTACAGCTGAGTCGTAGCCCCTTAGTAATCCATTTTATATCCCTATACTTTGTGGTAATCATTTTCCTAATTCTTGGGAAACATAATTCAAAAAATAAGCACAAATCGTCATGAAAGATATTAAATGCTGAGTTCAGGTTAGGCTGTTTGTAAACACTGTCAAAAGTTAACTTGTCTAGACTTTCCCGAAATTTTCGAATATTATCCTGACAGAAGTCTCTCTTTGTTATATAATATTTCGAAGACTGAAAAATTTTGGTTTTTATTGTCACGTCTAACATCTGTGCTGTGTCGTGGTCGGAAAGTCCTAGTTTCAATATTTTACTAGACGCTTTTTTAACGTTACTAATTATATGATCTATGCAGGTATTTAGTCTTGTTGGCTCATTAATATGCATTGTCAGATTATAGTTATGTATGATGTCCTTTAAATTTTTGACAGCTTTACATACTTTGAGCGTGTTAATATTAATATCACCTGCAAGAACAATTTTATGTTGGTTGTATTTGCTGTTAAATAATAATTTATATAACAGCGTATCAAAATGCTTTAAAAATAACTCAACATTTGATTGAGGTGTACGATAAATACATACTATCACAATTTTTAAACTTGGTACCTCTATTCCACAGCATTCGAAGATCGTTTCACGAGCAAAGTTTTGTAAAATATTTATTTCTTTGTACAATATACCTTTCTGAATGTATACGCAAGTACCGCCTCGCCTTTTTTCCCTACAGTATGTTGATGCTAAGTTGTATCCAGTTATTTTAGCATTTTTTATATCATTTTTTCCTAAAAATGTTTCACTGAAACATAGTACATGTGGGATGATTTTTGTTACCTGTAAATTTGTGAGAGTCAATTCAAGAATATCTTTTTTGCACATTAATCCCGCTATATTCTGATGCAAAATATGAAAAAACGATGTATTATTTTTTTTGTGAACGAAAAAAGTCATCAATATTTGACTCGCATTTTTCTACTGGCACGGTTTTAGTACTTTTTACAAAATAATACGGGATTGTACCAATTTTTGGTTTGTTTTCCGATGATATTCTCAAATTTACTTCAGTACTGGTGTGTTTATCATGTTGAGTTTGCAATTGAAAATAATAGGGTATGGTACCTTTCTTTGGAAAACTTATTTTGTTTTTGATTTTCTCGGTGGGGATAGTTACTGGCCACGTAGTATGTACATCTTTGGGAGTTCTATTATTATATGTCAAATATTTTTGCTTGTAGTCAATAAAGTCAATTCCCAAATTTATTTGTTTACAAAGTTCATTATGCTCATCCTTGTCATAATAATCAAAGTATGTGATAATATTGTCCCTATCGTACCCATTTCCTATACTCAAGTCTATAAATTGACAGTTTTTGAATTCTTTACAAACTAATTTTAGCATATTATTCAATATTTTTTCATTTAAATATTTACTGCTTATAATACTTGTTACAAAAACCTGTCGATCTTCAAGAAGTTTTAAAGCAGCTGAGATTTCTGCCATCACGTGTGTGGGATTTACATCGTGTTCTCCTATAGATAATATAACTCGGTCATCTTCTTGAATTTGAGAATGATGTTCTTGAATTGGTTTTAATATGTCTTTGGCTCTAGCCCCAGGTTTTATTAATCCAATAATAGAATATTTTCGGTGTTTTTTTCCTAGTCGTGAATTTATAAGCTGACTAGATAGTCCTCGGCATTGTTCACCTCCAAATATGTGAATTTTATTTAAGTTGTCCGTACCCTTCCTGTCATTATTATAGTCACATACCTCTGGAGTGTATGTTTGGTCAGCTGAAATCTCAGTAATATCCAGTACAGGATCATGCGTCTCTTGGTTCATATCTTGAGTTTCGACGTTTTTAATTTCCATGAATCTAGAATTGTCAATTAGCATTCGTCTTGATTTTCGCCTTTTAGACTGTATCTGATTCTTAATATTTTGGGTCGGGGGTGTAGTACATATGCTTTTTAGGGAGTTTATTTGTCCAGTTTGCTGACTAACAAGGTTTTTTAATTGATTCAATTCTAAGTGAAGGTTTTCGATTTCATTATTAGCCACCTGTAACTGCTCTGATAATAATTGATTTTCGGCCTTCATTTTTTCTAGTAAATCTACGTCCTGACCAGTAGATAAATCTAAGCTTCGTGTGTGTGGTTCCGTTGCTGACGAGTTGAGTGATGATGAACATAGAGATTCTATTGATTTCGCTCTATGTAATCGCTTAGGTCGCATTGTTACATTCTTGCTTGTATTATTAGGTGTTGAGTCCATTATTGATATATTATTGAAATCCATTATATTTTTGTGTAGTATTTGCCAAATCTATAAAAATGTATGCTTAAAAAAATGCAAAAAGTAAAATCATAAAGAGAAATCCGCATAAGTCATTTCCGCTAGGATGCGAACCCGTAACTGCGCGTGCAGTGCGGCAGCTATATACACCGCTCCGCCAACGAGACTTTACCAGTTGAGTCGAAATATTTGATCGCTATGCGCTGGGTTAAGAGTATTGCGCAGGCGACGACGGGGACGGTAGCGGTTAGCGCGGGAGGTATCGAGCGCGCTGCGGGTTGTCGTAGGTCACGGTTATAGTTCGTTATCACAATGTTTGAATTTTGAGTTTTTTTCCACGGGTTTATTTTTGTTATAACTTTAGATTGCATATGCCAATTACTATAAAAAATACACCGTTCAGTAGGTCACTTCACTGGCTTTGAGTCAATAGCATCATATGGCCACAATATTCACTTTTTACCACTTTTTACATTTAAAATCTGAGGAGCAAAGTAAACAACGTTCCGTCTTAAGGAATTGTCAATGACAAATCAAATATTTATTATCATGCATGAAAGAAAACAGCTTCTTCAGCTTCACTCAAATTTAAGAGGGAACAGGGCATGGGATTCTCCATATAAATGTATATCCCTTTTTTCTTCCTGAATAATGCATCTTGAGCAATCATTTTTTTTCATAAAATCAAGGTCTGCTGTAGACACGTCCCTGTTATTTCCTTTTTTTTGGCACCTTATTGGTAAAGAAAATATGACCCTCAAAAAATCGCAAAGGTGCCCCATTTTTACCGCCGTGATTAGAGGACTACCATACAAATTAGAAAAGTTTTTAACATAAAAGAAAATGATAGAAAACTAGACATAATTATTCTTTCTTAAAATGTTAATGTGAAAAATAATTGAATCGGCTCAGTTTTCGAGGAGAAAAAAGAGGAAAATGAAACGTCGATCTCGTCAGTTTTTTTTGTGATATCATCGGTCTGAGCTGCAGCTGTCCGTATCGCACTCTACGAAGACAGACTTGAGGTAAGACGACGGCTATCGTTTCTTCAAATACCTACCTATTTTTCAAATTCCTGGCAGGCCCTGTTCTTAAGGAATATTTTATGAAGAATTATGTGATAAGGCAACGTTAGGTTGCGGGTATGAGGGTTTGGTGATGTTGAGAAGGTGAATGAAAGGTAACTAACAAAATGTATATACAAGGCAGATGTCAGTGGAAACGTTGGGAGGCGACGCCCTAGGAGGACATGACCTTATTGGTGATGTTCTTCAGGAACCTCAGGTGCGTAGTACTCGCAACGGCGTGCGTGTATGGCCAGATGTATGAATGTTTTTTATTTTTTATTATGTAAACATAACATCACGACTTATTTCTCCAAAGAGTTGGACAGAGGTGTACCGATAGTTTATTCACATTTGGAATTGAAGAATATATCTATGAATGAATGTTTATTTATTTAATTAAATAATGCATATTTACAATATTAAGCCTTATAGTAAAATGGTAGGTATATAATAATGGTTCGACCTGAACTAGGATAAACCTGTATCTCAGGTGTCATAAGTGCAAAATTACATTAAAATTTTCTAAAATTGATGGTAGACATAAATAGTGAGTAACTTAACAGACTAATGATAGGACAGTACTTAATTAAAAATAATATTTAACTTAAAACAACCAGTAACTTTTCTGTGTCATCATAAGACAAATTTTGTAACCAAGTTGAAATAACATTTTTGCATTGTACCGTTTTTAAAGCAGACATAGACAAAATTGCGTTTACTTTATTATACAAAAATGGGCCTAAGAATATAAAAAAATCTATACATAAACGAATGCCTTAATCTATAATTGTCCATACAGATGTCTTTACGTCTTTTATCAGTGACAACTCTATCATACGGCAATTTAGAGTGCTGTTTTATTAAAGTATTCATAATGAATAACTGCCGCACTGTCAGAACATTGCAAGATTTATATAAAACTTGGGTCGGGAACAGGATAGGCCGGAATGTGGATACTTTCAGAACAGGTCTTTGCGCGCGCTCCAGTGGTAGTAAAATTATACCATTATATAGTTTTTTTTTTTCTTTCTAACTGAACAGACAGCTGTGCTGCTGGGGAGTTTGTTGCGCCACTTCTTCTTTCCAGCTAACGTACTAGGAAGTGGTGAAGGGTGGGCGTTTTGGGGGACTGTCTTATGTAATTTTGACGTTCGAAAAGTGCTGATTCTCAGCCTAGTTTGAATAAATGACTTTTGAAATATGAATCTCCACGCTTGCTAAATGCCGATAATAGCCAGTTAACACTCTAATGACACCCTTTTGACCTTTTTTTATTGCTTCTATCTTTAGTCACTAAATGTAACGTGACCTGACCTGTACTTTTCCGACTATAAATCCCCGACTGTAATTTCCTCGAGCTCACGAGTAGGTGTTAACCCAGAATGACAGTTTATAGTGCCATCACGTTCTATGCTCACTTATACTTAATCTTATTCTGTTTCGATGTGCATTACTTGGATAATTCAGTGTAAGAAGCTGTTGGAATGACCTTGTTGCTAGAGTTTTGTGACGTATTATCGGGATTATAAGGTTCATTCTTTAATTTTAAAGATTGTGTGAACCTTGAGTGACATTCTATTAGCGATAGCGATGGTGGGAAAGACAAAAATATACGAGACTAACATAAATCTGTCTTTCCCAAGTCAGTGCTGTTGAAATAAAAAAAAGTAATTGATAATTAAAAATCACATTTTTAGTACCAAAATTACCCCAAATTCATTAATCTTTAGCAAATTTTCAGCAGGGGTTATGACCTGTAGACACCCGCTAAACGACGGCCGCCCGATCCCATTGACAAAAATATTGCCTATTCTTTTTTTTCGATTTTCCTGTAAATACCACGTAAATAGACTCTCAGTAGGATACCTAACAACACCCTCACGGATTGGACAGGGTATTTTTTACATGTTATATAAACAGTGATGTAGGTAAAGTCTCATATATAGCCAGTAAAATTCTTAACCCTTCATCCTAACTGCCCAATAAAATTATCCAACAACTTCTAAAAATCCTAACACATCTTTATAAAGAACCTATCGCAGAACCTACCAGATCCGAAAATCCAGGCGAAACAATTGCTTATTCTCGACAGGAACATGCAAAAACATCACGCGCTGGCAAATCTCTTCCTCATGCGTCCACGGAATCACAAATATGGCGGGGAGAATTTCGAGAGCGGTTCGTATTGTGTCTGAACATTAGAACGATGTGCAATTGTTTCGTGATGTTTGGTTCTGACGGGTCGACTGATTGCGTAAAGAGGTTGGAGTTCAAGTAGTGATGACTTATTTATTGTTTATGAAAGTTGAACTGTTTTGAAGGCGGATAGAACACCGTTCTTTATGTAAGAGTAACGATCCGGCCCGGCTTCGCACGGGTGCAATTTACATATGAAGACGGTATTCAGTTCACGACACGTGCACAAGTTCTGAGCAGTAACCTAAGTACTAGGCTTGCATGAAGTCAAGATAGTATTTCATTAGTACTTCTTTTTGAATATATAGCTATATCTATCTGGAATAATCTAAGTGTTATTTTTTCAAATTAATAGTATATTTACATAGTTATGAAGATTGTAATTCGCACGTGTTTATAATGCAGACTCTTTAGTAGATAGATAGATGGGTTTTAGTCAGTAACAGTCTGACACGCCCTCCCGCTCCGCCCAGAGTGGGAGAAGTTATTTGATAATTTCCCACCAAAAAGAAAAACTCTTTATTAGATGCGTGAGGTACGAGTAAAAGCCAATTCGGTTCCCGTGTGTGGCAAGCGATTTTTTTTAAAATCTTTGTCTTCAGATTTGTTTCTTTTTAGCGTTCCGTACCTCATAAGGAAAAAACGGAACCCTTATAGGATCACTTCGTTGTCCGTCTGTCAGTCTGTCAAGAATCTTTTTCTCAGGAACGCGTGGAGATATCAAGTTGAAATTTATATCAAATAGTAGGTCTACGGTCACTTAGACCTCTAAAAAAATCAATAAAAGATTTATGCGATTTATTTTGATACTCGTAAATAAATCGAATCGGGTACTTCCCGTTGACCTAGAATCATGAAAGTTGGCAGGAAGCAAGGTCTCACAGCACAAGTCAAGGAAAAAGTCCGAAAAATGATCGTTTGTAGTTTTATCATATTTTTTTTTTGCCATTCCTTTTTTTTTTAATTGACCGATTCTTATATCGATGTATCGGAGAACGTTTTTCAACTACAATGTCATATTTTTTTGGGATAAATTAATCCCAACTTCGGAACCCTTCATTGTGCGTGGTGGTCCGACACGCAACTAGCCGGTTTTTTTAAATAAATCAATATTTCCTTTGAGAAAAATTTGCTATCTCCAGTATTTAGACTACTTTCCCTCCAGATGAGATTACAAAATTCCGCCCTCTATTCATACTGTACTTAGAGGTAGTACAGTAGGAGGAGCAAATTAACCCTAAAATCCTGGTTGTTTCCTGTGAGTTATTGTATTTCAAACATCAAATAATTTCATCAAAATAATTCAGGTTTATTTAGGGCATTTATGCTCTGAAATACATAGTAGAGTATAAGAGCCATATTGAGCCTTCCTATCGGGATAGTTAATTGACTCAGGCGTGACTGCGGAAATCCAATATAAAATACAATAGGCGATGTATATTTAGTAACCTAATCCGCTTAACTGTTCTCAAACAACCCTGTAAGAAATCGAGGCATCCTCAGGATGACGATTGACTTGTTGCGAACCAGGACACGATGTGTTGCCACGTCAAGCCCCGAACGCAGTGTGAGCTACACTTATATAGGATTACTGCTTGGCCCACCTCGGCTGGGATCGTTATGAGTGCTATGATGGGCTGCGATTGTTTGCCCCTAATCGCAAATACAAGTCGTCTATTGTATTTTCTATCGGGAGTTTTCTTTACGAAGTACTAAGCTGTAGGCCCAACAATACGATTATTTTTACTTACGTAGAAACGTAGCATGTTAAAAATTCTTCCCAATTACCCGCTCTGTTGGTCTTGTTCGCGAGTCAATCAAAACGTTACATTATGTACATATAAGTAGCTTACCGTATAATGTTCGCGAGTGAGTCTGTCATACGGAAACTGAATAATTTTATACCGATGTCATGCCGGGCACGTCTCACCGACGCCTGGTTTTATAATGATGTTATTTTGAGATTCCCGTAGGTGGAGGGTTGTGAAGTTTTGTAGGTTATAGTGGTGCAAACGGGTTGATAAGGTTATGTATATTTAAAAGTGTCCAATTTTATATTTGAATTTTAAGGATAATATTTTTATATTCACTAGCTTGTAGGACATCAGCCATGCTATTCTGTAAACATCTCACCGTGAAAACTTGTTTGAAGTGAGCTGTCAATAGTGTCAATGCCTGTGGAGTGACAGCTCACTCCACGCTCACTTCACCTAAGTTTTCACGGTGAGATGGTTACAGAATAGCACTGCAGTACATCTACATTTCGCCAGTTATGTTAGTCATGGTTTACTAATGATAAGCATAAAATATATTGTCATAATTTACATTGGCTTAACGAAATTCAGCATAATGATTATTGCTCATAATATAATTAGGCTTAATTTTTTGCCATAATGTTTATTGCATAATAATTATGAAGCATAATTTTATAAAAAAATATGTTATAAACGCATAATGATGTCTACAAATAATGTTCTTTGAAATAAAAATAATAAACTCTAATATAAGTCATATAAAAAAACAAACATGTTCGCGGCTCAGGGGTGGCTCAAGGGCCACCCCCCCGCAACTTAACCTAATCCAATAGAATAATTCCCAAATTATAATAAATAATGTGTATATTTAGGGCTCATGATTAATATACGAATAAATATTATGCCTTAAATAATTATGCAACTCAAAATTATGCCAAAACAAATCAGACCAAATGAAAGTTAGCTAGTCTTTGCATTATGTCAAACTGTTATTATAACACAGTATTATTATGCTAATAAAAGTTATGCCAAACAATATTATGCCTTAAAATTTGATGTCAAGAGGGGGATTCCCGTTATCCATGTTATAGGGGGGAAATCCAGAGTACGAAATGATACTGAGAAATTCCAGATGGAAAAACCCAATAACACTTTGCCTGACCTCGGAATTAAACCCAAGAGTCAGGACTGATTCTGGTCATTAGCTTGAGGTGTAAAATATAAATATAAGGTTGTCTGTAAAAAATCGCTTTTAGCGATAAGACCGCCCATTGAGTCACCGAGTAAAATTTCTAAATTTATTTCTGTAATTTGTATGGTGTGCATAATAAAGAATATTTTAACCGCCTCTGTGGTTTAGAGATAAGACCACATGTCTCAGACCCAGAGGTCCCGGGTTCGATTCCCAGCGGGGACAAATTTTCTCTCTTCACCATCTTATCTAAGTCTGTCGCCATAACAACAATGTTAACAGCATTGTTGTGTGTCAGCAGTTAGTGGTAAGATAGCCAGTTCCTCTGTGGTTGAGAATTCCGTGGCCTGATCATCACTAACCATCAGATGAGATGAAGGCCAAAAGCATCCCACTCGTGGTTTAAAAAAAACATTGCAATATTATCAGGTACTATTAGAGGCAGCAAGCTTAACCATTTTTTTTGCAGTGGACTTTTATTTCCTTAAAAAACGACCCCAAAGCTGCAAAAATACTTCAATAGATAAATTGGTTTTCTATGTCCGTAGAGCTTAGTATTATGGCTGCAGACTGATGCAGAAGGGTTTAACACAATCCTGGCGAGCCGTGTCAGTACTGCCAGTGAGAACCGTCACTTTTATCGAATTTTCCGATTCAATAATCCGGCCAAATTGTGGAAACATACAGCTGTGGCGAGTGTTTTAAAACATAGCGGGTGTCGCAGATTACAAATTATAACAATAATTGTAATCTGCGATACCCGCTATGTTTTGTCTCCCATAGCTAGTAAAGTAATACTGTAATTTGAATCAATCTGAATATTATAAAGGCCAATTATTTTTAAAAGTACCCACGTTCGCATGGACGTAAAAATATCGCGGCGGGATTTTATCGCGCACTTGATTTTCAACTCTCGGTGTTAAGCCGAGCGTTGAGAATCCAACGCGCTGGGACTCACTCTCGTCCCAGCGCGATGAAAAAACACTCTGTTGGATTTTCGACTCTCGGCGCTAAGCAGAGCGTTGAAAATCCAGTGCATGAATAAAAATCGCCGTGGGAAAAATCGGTCGTGTAGTTTCTTGCCAGATCTTCTCCATAGGAAGCGAGCAATCGGAACGATGCACCTAGCTTCTGACGTTTCATACGTGTGAGTATATTCGATAAAAAACAAAAGAAGATTTTATTTTTTTTCCGACTGTGGCGGAGTCCAAACGGAGGGTAATGTTAAACCAAGATTGTTATGTTTTACCACAATCACCACTAGCAATTTCTATAACTATCATGAAGTTTGTAAATGTGTAGGTTAATTATGATAATTATTATAGTGAATGTACTGATATTCACTGATAGGAATTTGTGGTGTTTGACAGATAGTTGACACTTGACGGTTGACTGACAGTTGATCGGATACTAGACGGTTCAAACAAACGGTTACAAGAGTTTTATAAAGCTCATAATAAAATGTTAGATGTCATTTTATTGAAGTTTTTAGTGAATGGATTTGTACTTAAAAGGCTTATTTTCTTTTCCTTGATCGTTTCTAAAGGCATCGTTATTATAACTCAGCCCGAAAATATTCAGTCATTCTATGCCTATCCTTTTCAACATTAAACGAAGTCAAGCGTCTGCCGTTACATTACCCTCCCGTATGTTTCCAATCATGAGCATCGCACTGTCACATGGCATGCAATTATCGTCGACTGTACCGTCACAGCCGATCACTCCGCTTCTGTTGTTGACTGCACACCGAATCTCCATACTGTAAATAATGGTTAATGCGTATAATAAAGGATTTATTTAACATGTTATTAATATTTGTATGTAGGTATTTGTTTATATATTTATACTTGAAACTCATTGTGTTACAAGAATTTTATTGCTTAAAGAAGTGGTACCTATTGGAGTAGGTCTGAAAACCAGTCTTACCGATGGTTGGTGGTTAGTTTCTTGCAGTTTGTCAAGGAGTATCGTGTTACCCAGTATCTGTTGTAGAGGACAGAGGTCCGATAGGCAGTCGCTCCATGTAAAATACCAGTATTTAGCTGCATGCAGTTAGACTGGAATCTGACCCCCAAATAGTTGGCAAAAGTCCGGCAGATGGTGGTTTACAAAGGCTGTTTTGAACCTTCGGGTTTGAGGTACAAAAACTTGAATATTGATAAAATAAAATCCTTGTAAATGTTTAAGGGCTCCCACACAAAACTGCGATGCGATGCGATACGACGTCGTATCGCAGGTTTTTAGAGGAGCTTTGTTTTTTAGGAAATCGCAGATTTTTGCAATGCGATGCGAATTCGCAGTTTTGTGTGGGTGCCCTTAGTTACAAAAGAAATACTGTTCCTTGCTAGTTATTTCTGTTTATTTCCAAAATAATACTTATTTTAATAGGTACTACAACAGTACACCAGCCATGCTATTCTGTAAACATCTCACCGTGAAAATTTGGGTGAAGTGAGCTGTCAATAGTGTCAATCCCTGTGGAATGACAGCTCACTCCACGCTCACTTCCCCAAATTTTTCACTGCAGCACTGCTGGTCCCTGTTTCTACCGTGGACGACGTTACTGGAACTGATCTACAGTAGATTGTTTTTGACACATCTTGTACGAGTATAACAAATAAGAATTTGCCTTAAATTTGCCAAAAACACACGACCGGCAGACCATTAAAAATATGTAAATTTGTGGAAATGGGGCTCTGTACTTACACTATGTAACTCTTTGAAACTCCTACTAACTGTAAAAGTTTTCTACTTCCATTTAATAACTAGATATTCAATTTCCAGGATCGCGGCGGCTGGTCGCAGTGGAGCGAATGGTCGCTGTGTTCGCGAACGTGTGACGGAGGCGTATCACGGCAACTCAGGACTTGTTCCTCGCCTGCCGGGTGCAGGGGCGAGCCAGTGCGGTACAAGATCTGTAACATGCAGGTGAGGTTCTGTTACCCTAGTAGTTAAGCTTACTCATTGCCTTCAATGAAAATAGTGGGACGAAATTGGCTCTTCCCGAAAGATCTGGACCGCGTTAGTACATAACAGATATATGATGAAAACGGGGAGGGACGTCTTTGACCTACAGTGGGTCAAATATATTAGAAGCTAGATATATAGAAAGTTATAAATATGTTGGGATATATGTGGGGAGTTAGTTGCGCCACTTCTTCTTACCAGCTAACGCACTAGGAAGTGGTGAAGGGTGGGCGTTTTGGGGGATTGTCTTATGTAATTTTGACGTTCGAAAAAAGCTGATTCTCAGTCTAGTTTGAATAAACGACTTTTGAATTTTGAGTTAGGGTAAATCCGCAACTGTAACGGCGAAATACAAATTTTCTTACGTTTTTTGCAATTTGCTGGTCAGTGTCAGGTTGTATCTTTATCAAAATATGATTCGCGACCATAACAGATATGTATTTACAGAATTATAAACATTAATACATCTCTCTAATTTAGATTTGTTCCATAAGAGATTTGTTTATAGGAACCAAATGTGTTAATGATTCTAAGGTTACTCGTTTAAAGCCTTTTGATTGGTTGAAACTAGTTTTAAGTATTGATCAAGTCTTGAGTGAGGTTCTGTACGGGACTTATTCACACAAAATTTAACTTAATCTAATTTCTTATCTAAAAGGGTTTATAATATTTTTGCTGCTTCAGACGTAAGCTTAGCTAAAATACCATGGAACCTTATAACATCCATTACCGACAATTTCATCGAGTTGAGAAGTACGTTTTTTTTGTTTTTAAATTGGACACATTCCACCAAACATAGTGTGAATCCTCTGTTATACCACAAACATCAGAACTTTTTAATCCATATTTAATATCGACATTAATTCCGTATTTAATTGACTCAGGCTGAGCGCTGGTAGACCTGCGCTGTGTCGACCAGCGCTCGGCGTAGCAACACGCCGTGTTCGGGTTCGTGAATCGAAAGTCAATCGTCATCCTGAGGATGGCTCATTTAGAGGTGTTTTACCACGTGTCGATTTCTTACAGGATATTTTGCTAGGCTGTTCAAAAAGTAATGATAATCGGTTCATATTTTCTATATATACTAATAATAATGCAGAAGAGTTTTTTTTTGTATGTTTGAACGTACTAATCTCTGGAACTACCAGTCAGATTTGAAAAAATCTTTTTGCATTTGACAGCCCAATTCTCGAGAAAGGCTATAGGTGGTTTACATCAGGCTAGAACCGTCAGGCGCCGAGCAATAATAAAGATAACCGATTATCATTACTTTTTGAACAGCCTAGTATGACTCTTTAGGAATAGTTAAGCGGATTAGGTTACTAAGGCCCGTATTACAGAAGCTCACTCAAGACTCAAGCATTACTTAAATCTAGTTTCAACCAATCAAAAGGCTTTAAACGAGTTTTAAGTAATGCTTGAGTCTTGAGTTACGTTCTGTAATACGGGCCTAAGTATTTCTAAATTAAAGAAATTAATCAAATAAAATATACGAATCTATTGTATTTTATTAATTTCTTTCACAAACACAACAGCAACAAACAGCACATTACTCGATATCGCAGCGCGCAATCAAAGTGTCGCATTCGACTCTTGATAATTGCGTCCGTGCACTGGCGGCTGAAGTAAATGGGGCGTTAACTTAATGAAACTGTTTAGCTCGCCGTTCCGGTCGTTTGTGGCGCGCTTAAATGATTAGTGAGTGTGTGGAGGGATTAAGGTTTTCGTGTGTAGTTTTAGGGATTTTTCGGTTGATCAAATTGATTAAAAGTACACCACCAAAACCACCAATGGACACAACCATCCATGGTACTAACCATTAAAATTAAAATGAAATTGTTTATTCTGTAAATAGGATATCGGAATCACATTTACACGTCATATAAAAAATAAAAAACTAGATGGAGTCGACATTTCCTACCTGACCACCCCAGAGAAGAAATGCCGAAAGAAAAAAGAAAGAAAAAAAGAAAGAACACACAGAAAAAAACAAACAGACTCAGGGATGTCTCTTTTGAAGTTTGGGAGTCAAATATAAATACTTGAGTGGGTACCTACTTGATTTTCTACGTAAGTTAGTTGCTTTTCTACAATATGATTGAGCAAGATTAGAATTAAATTTCGTATAACACATTACCGTTTTACGCTTTCTAAATAATAATTATATCTATCAGACAACTCTTCATTATACCGTTTGCGTGATGTTACTGTAATTATTAAATAATTACCTATAACAGGATACATTAGAATAGAATATCGGTCATTAATTTTGTATTTATGAATACTAGAATAGATTAACCTATTAATTATGTCCCGCTATAATTATACATAGTAGCAATACTATGATTGTAGGACCTACTCATCGTCTCATCCATGAATTCAACTATATTTGTCGTGTTTTAGCAACACAATAGCGGTCATTAACCCAGGTGGGTCAATGCCGCTAACGGCAAACTAAAGCGCAAACGCAACGCTAACTGAAATAAAGTCCGTTATCGTCCTGAATCAATTATCTCTCGTGATCTTCAACATGTTCCAATAACGAAAATCCATACTTAGTTTATTGTTTGGGTTCCTACGGAGAGATATTAGGTAAAGGACAATGACTGCTATTTCTATACTAAAACCCGACAACTATACATAATCTTGATTTGACAATTTACATGAAAATGAGACTCAAACACGGTCGCATAAACCCCATTCTTAACTTCAATAACGTCGCTGTGCAGTGAAAACCTCGTAATTGCAATAAACGTTATTTTAGAGGGGAAGATAAAATCAGGAAAATGGCCGTCAATGACGTTCTCTGATTTTCCATTATCATCAATAGAAGGTTCTAGAAGCATCTTAGAGCTGTGCACGTGTGTTCTAAATATGCATTACCTACCTACGAGTTTTTCTACACAACTAATGAATAAAAAGAAATACATTTTTTTTTTGTCTACGAGGTTTTCACTGCACGGCGACGATAAGTGAAAACATGTCCATTTCAACAATAAAACTAAAGAAAAGATTACGAATACGTCGCTCCTATAAATCAGACTACCTCACACACATACAAAATTTACAAAAACAATTGTGTGCTGGGCACATTGTTCCCATGTGTACGATCCGGGCGATACATTGTCGGTACAGTCGCGTTCTTTATTAAATAAATGCAGGACGCATGCTTGTGAATAAAATGTATTTGAACTGTTGTTCTGTAACGCCCGGGATACACGAGGCTAGTTTTTAGGATTCTGTAGTAAGCAAGGAACCCTTACAGTTTCACCATTCCACCTGTCTGTCCGCGGCTTAGCTCAGAGACAGAGTACTAGAAAGCTGTAATTTGGCATGGCTATACATGTCAATACTTTTTTTAGGGTACACTTAAAGTGGGGTTTTTCTTTTTCTCGTCTATCCCATGGTGTGGGGTGTTTGGAAAAAAGTGTTGTGTGGGGAAAGGTCAAGTCCCCCCCCCCCCTGCCAGCTAAATTGTTGTACTTGGATTTGTGAAAAAATTCACAGCAGTAGTATATATAGCGAAGTTAAAAGAAAAACTATCACAGCTAAGTAGGCTTTACAGGTTAACGAGTAATAATCGACCAACTTAAATTTGCAGTTTGTTAAACATGATCTCCCATACATTCCGTATGGGAGAACATGTTTTTCAACAACAATGTTAAGTTTGTTTTTGGGATAAATTCATCTCAACTACGGAACCCTTCATTGTGTGTGGTCTGACACGCGATTGAGCGATTTTTCAAGATTGTGCTAGTAAGCTAGCAAGCTAGTCTGACCTCGTGTATACTGAACTATCCTCATTTTATGGCTAGTAAGCTAGTGAGAAATATAGCCAGCTAGTAAGATAGTTTAATAGGTAAGGGTTTTATTTTTGAGCTAGTAGCGCCTAGTAGGGCTAGGAGAGCAGTGGTGGCCCAGTGGTAACGGCCGCGACTTACGAGTTGTAGAAGTCGTAGGTTCGAACCCTGACAGGCGTTTTACTTTGTCTAAATTATTTCATCACCAATGCTCTCAAAACGGTGAAGGAAAACATCGTGAGGAAACCGGAATGTCCTAGAACAAAAAAATCGAAGACATATGACATCCAACAACCCGCACTGGGCCCGCGTGGTGGATTATCGCCCCCTCACAGAGAGAAGGCCTGTGTCGCAGCAGTGGGAACATTGTAGGCTGATTATGCTTTATACGCCTCCACCGCTGATTTTACTATCCTGACTTTTTTACTAGCCTCGTGAGACCGGCAAACTCCAGTCGGATCATTTTACTCTACAGTCTAAGTCACTGCAATACTACCTCACTTAAAATTTCTTAGCATCGTGTTAAAAGCTCTAGCATAATACACTAAGCCAGGATATTACTTGCTTGCTACCCTAGCTTCAAAAACTAGCCTTGTGTAACCTGGGCATAAGGGGAGTAAAATTTCCCATTACGATAAATGGTCCGTTTCAGTTACCAATGGTATAAATATTGCAGTGACAAATAAATTATAAAAGAAGGATTATTAGTTCTATCAGTGGTCGGTTTCTTGCTGGTTTCCAAGGGGGTGTTACCTAGTAGCTAAGTTGTGGAAGTCAGATAGTTGCTCCATGTAAAATACTGGTATTCAGCTGCATTCGGTTAGACTGGACGCCGACCCCAACATAGTTGGGAAAAGTAGGCAGATGATAAAAAGTGGTTGGTTTCGCTTCAATCTAAACGAGACTTCACCTCTCTATTCTGAACATGTGTGTTCATGTTCATATGTCATGGATAAATCCTAGGTTTACTAATGACTGAGTGAAAGAAAGAATGTGGAAAGACTCTCCAATTGCACGCCATTCAGCTCGATTCTCGGGAACTCCCATCCAGCTGCTTCCAGCCACCTACCCTAAGTAGTAGTAGTAGGCGCTCATCCTCACTTAAATGTCTCGCTGATGGTGGCGCATGCGTTGGGCCTTTCGGTGCTGATCCACGCGTCATGTTCGTGAGCGGGCGCCGTCAGTTGTGAATAATCATCTCATATCTGCCAGGTTGCCTATTTTTAATTAGATCATTATTTTTTTACTCACTTATAGAAGCAACCAGAATACTCGTAATGTACAGAGAAATTTTGTAAAATATTGATTTTAAAAAGTGTCCTTGGAGTTTCTTGCCCGTTCTTCTCCATAGAGATCTACGTTTTGTAATGAGCAACTAGCTTCAACTTTCTAATTGCCCGACTCTTCGAAAATTCAAAAGTGCCTGTAAATGGTTTGAGTTTGAGGTTAGTTTCAGTTTAACAGAACAGATTAAAAGAAGTCCATCATTAATCCTGCTTGCATATCTAAACGTAAAAGGATATTCAAACACATTAAACTATCGTCAAACAAGTTTGAAATAACTACGAAGCGATCGCTTCTATCGCCGCTGACTCGAGGTAATATTCAATTAAAAACTCTCAACTATCAATTTATTTGAGCTACACAACGCTAACATAATCAGAAACTATTTGAAACGGTAACTTTTCAATATGAAGCCGTATTGGAAGCATTATTCTCTGTGAGCGAGCATACGATGAAACTTTGGTTTCAGCGTGATTAATAGAATGACTTAGCGAGGAGCTTGTTACACCGAAGTGTACTTAAGCTGATGTTTGATACGGTCTGACAGCAGCCGTATATGTATATTGTTATATGCTTAGTTCTTCAGTTTACGCTTCTGGTTTTCAACCGACTTCTAAAAAAGGAGGAGGTTCTCAATTCGGATGTTTTTTTTTTAAATATATGTTCGGGCATAACTCCGTCATAAAAAGACGGATTTGCAAAATTCTTTTTTGTTTCAAAGGATGTCTCGAGGTCCCATATAAATATTAACTTTGTTTGCGTACTTTTTGAGTAAGCTTCAATAATACGTATTTTTTCCCACTTAGTCTTTACGGATGATGTTATAATAACTTGCAGTCACTGTTATTTACCTACATAGTAGGTAGTGGTATTCGAATTCGTGTGGGGTAAGTACAACAACAAAAAGTGAAAAATAAAAACTTATTTACAAAACAAAACATACGAGTTCCAAAAAAAAAACACTACAAAGTAAAAATAACTTTATTTCGGAAGTCGGCGGTAAAAAACGAAAAAGGCACCGACTTCCGAAATAAAGTTACTTTTACATAATTAATTATTATTTATGTTTTAATTTTTTTACCTAAAACCATAAAGTGAAATTCAATTATTATTGACACATTTCCGAGCAGTATTATGTCGAAGGTATGTTCCGTCGAAATAGAGATCCGCCGAACAAGTGCATATCGAAGAAGGTTCTGTCGAAGTAGTGTCTTTCGAAAGTGTGTGTTGTCGAAGTATATTCTGTCGAACTAATGCTAGTCGAATATATGTTCTGTCGAAGCAATGAGTAGTCGAACTATTGTTTTTCGAAATTGGGACCGTATTGAAATAATTAACTGTCAACTGTCAAAATTCAGTGTGACACTCGCCACTACGAAACATACGATAGAGAAAAGTAATCTTTTCTATATCAGATATTTCATAGTAAACCAAGTAAGTTTCATTTTATAGTAAACCTTTTATCACAAATACTTCACCAAACTTCACCCGCTGTTCTCATCCACTGAATAATGAAATACAAAGAAAGAAACTATATAAACACAATCACAAAGATTGAATCCTGGCATTGTCTGCGTCGGTCGCGGATCACCCGGCTGTAGCCGTCGAACTTCGCTATAAGATCAGCTAACTTGTTGCCAGTTGGCTTATTGTATGCCGCCGTGCGTTGTTTCTCGACGAGTTCCTGCGAGTCATCTTCTAATGTTTGTATTGTTTGTGTTCCTACGAGTGCTATTCCAAAAATATATCAGCCATTGTTTTTTGAAATTAGGGCATTAGTAGACATGCTTTTTTAAACCGACTTCCAAAACGAGATGTGGATGCTTTTTTTTTAAATGTGTGTTTGACTATAACTCCGTCATAAATATAAACGGATTTGCGAAATTAGTTTTTGTTTGGACGGGTATACTTCCGAAATGGCCCCATTGTCATCTGATCTGATGATGGGATCCTGGAAAAATCGAGGGAAGTCTTCAAATATTATAGGCACACCTAAAGTGATTTGGGTATTTTTTATAGTAACTCATGCAGTTGCTTTCGGTAAGCACCATTTGGTGAAGTGGAACTGATGACGAAGACCACAGATGGCCACTGGAACTGCTCATATTAAGTATTTCACGGGTTGCGATTCGATTACTTTAATAAAGTCAAAGTCAAATCATTTATTTCAAATAGGCCCTTGTAAGGCACTTTTGAACGTCAAAGTTTACATAAAGGACAATGCAACTTTTCCTTTGACCGCTGGCCCAAAAAAATTAAACCTGTTGTGCATAACTGAAACCTATGCCAAACGTTAGTACTAATCATCCATGACAACTTTTACTATGGGGACAAAAAAATCTATTCCAGTAAAAAAAATATACAGGATAACAAACGTTTTGAAAAAGTTTCGATGTTTATATCACTTACTTGTTTTAAACATTTAAAATATCGCCAATTGTAAACATATGGACAAATAGGATGTAGGATTCAGAATTGACAAACTACTATACAATATACCTTAGTACTTATAGTTCTATAAACATAAAAAATACCTTAAAAATGACTCCTCATTTTGTTAACCACTATTTGTTTTAACTTAGCCAAAACTTATTTTTGTCGCTTAATCTAAGTGGCATTTTCGTTAACTTAGTTTTTAAACATTAGTGCATAAAAGTTTTAAAACATTCGTGTTCATGGTTGTTATTATCCATACAAAACGCTGATTTCATAGGTGGGGGGGGGGGCTATTATTTATTTAGGTTTAAAGATATTTATATCCCATAAGAACTATATAACAGTTCATTTATAATGAGATACAGAGTTATTAATAAGTATAATTAAGTCATATAAAAATCGACACTTTTTTAAAACATTTCTTACCCTGCATATTTTTTTACTGGGATAGATTTATTTGTCCCCATAGTAAAAGTTGTCATGGATGATTAGTACTAACGTTTGGCATAGGTTTCAATTATGCACATTGAGTTTCATATTTTTGGGCCAATCGGTTGCATTGTCCTTTAATTGATTCTAGTCTAATATGGTTGCCAAGCAATTTATGCTCATGACAATGCATATGGAGAAGTGGAGCTGATGGTGAATTACCAGGAGAACTCCTCAACGATTAACGTCCCTGGGAAAAGCAATATTTTGTAAAAGGGGATGAGTAGTTGACATTATGCTATTGTAACTTAGATAAATTACAAATTGACCGACTAAAAAGCGAGACATAAAAACTTTTTTACAAAAAAAAAACAACCGACTTCCAAAAAAATACTACAAAGTGAAACATAACATAAATTTCGAAAGTCGGTGGCAAATAATGAAAATACTAAACCAAAGATATCGACTTTTTCGTTTTTTTTTTAAGTTTTTTAGCATCGTTGATCCGTAATTTTGCTTCTTTATCAATAACTTCTGCCAGCGATTTCATACGAGTAAAATTTATTTTTTCCCCGGCCCACCGCGTCGCATCGCATCGCCTGCCCGCGCTATTTCTTCATTTTCGCTTATCGTTCTTTCTGACTTTTTTTCTTTTTGCTCTGCTCCGAAGGGTCTTAGCGTGATGTTAAGTAGCCTATAGCCTTCCTCACAAATTGAGCTATCAAATGCAAACTGATAAATTACAAATCCGACTAGTAGTTCTAGAGATTAGCGCACTCAAACAAACAAACAAAAAAACAAACTCTTCAGCTTTATTAATAGTTCTTGTATAGATAAAGACGCCGTCGTACTATTGTAGTCGTTGCTGGTCGTCAGAAGCCCGAAAATCTGACAACCAGTCTTACCAAGGGGTACCTATCGTATTACCCAGTTACTGGATTGTGGAGGTCAGATAGGCAGTCGCTCCATGTAAAATACGGTATTCAGCTGTATCCGGTTAGACTGGAAGCCAACTAGCTGGCTAGGCAGATTGATATAGATACCAGTCTATTATTTTCCCACTGCTGGACAGGTGCAATACAAAGGCCTCTTCTCATCATAATCAGAAGGCATGAGCTTGATCACCACGCTTCACCAGGATATTTCCCTTCTCCGAGGTCAGTTATATCCAAGATAAACAGAAAGTGCATATGAATTGAAAAAGTCTCATTGGTACTGGCCCGTGCATGAGAGGCGAGGCTTTAAACACTGGGCCATCAAGACACAGTCTTCATCAATGATGTGTTGCATTTTCACCAGTCTTTCCTGCAAGTCGCTGTGGGTAGCAACCAAATCAGTGCGGAGTGGCCACCAGCCGCTGTATCAAACTTAAAAAATATCATAATCAGTCTATAATCTTCCCACTGCTGGGACACAGGCCTCCACTCTGTGAGAGGGAGTGAGCCGTATCCACCACGCGGGTCTAGTGCTTTAGTGGATGTCACATGTCTTCGAATATTAGTTGTAGGACATGCCGGTTTCCTCACGATGTTTTCCTTCACCGTTTTGAGAGCAGTGGTGATGAAATAATTTAGACAAAGTAGAGCCGCCTGGGTTCGAACCTGCTTCTCGTAAGTCGCGACGTACTGGGCCACCAATGCTCTCAAAAAATTATAAGGAATTATTCACTAACCCCCGAAGCTAAAACTAGCATTAGGTCCTTGCAAAGACATTACTCTCCTTCTTCAGTATTTTGTCATTAACAGATAAAAGCACTATTGATTTGGTCTTGACAATAAGCCTTGTATTACTATGAGACTTCAATGGAGATTGGATTTTCAATAGATAATCCGCGTAGCGAAAATAAGAGAAGAGTATTGAAGTAATAAAATTTGGCTAAACAAGTTTTTAGAGAAGGAACATAATACTCCTTGAAGGCCACAAATTCTCATTTAATCAAGGAATATTACAATAAGTACTGAAACGCGTTTCTCTGTAGCTGAAAATAAAATTAAGTTAGAGGGTAGACCCCTTTTAACGAAATTAGCGCCATCAGAAGCTCGTTAGCACTATTGTTTATTACAAGACAGACAATGGAACATTATTTTATCATTTTCTAAATGCTAATCTTGTTGTACTAAAAAATAGGTGGACAGGATATCAGATGGTATTTTACAATTTTGAAGTATAAATAAATAATTAAATCATTATTATTTTTCCAAAAACAGTATTACAGATTATTTTTCCAGTAATCATTGATAAGCAAAAGCTATGCAATACAATACAGTACTTAACTTTAGTGGAAAAGATCACCTGTATGGTACTAGATAAAAAAGAAAATATTGAGAATAGGTCAACAGTCCATGTCGTCACGATTGAAACTTACTATCAATATAACAAAACAGTCCATGTATTCTGGATAACGATCGTGCCATTATGCGCAGGCTACCAACAAAAACTGTAATCAACTTTTATGTTGCAGATAAATTTTAATACCAACGACACTCCATTTGCAAATTTAAATTTACAAAGTTGCTACAGTCACTGAGGATATAAGATAAATGTAGAGAATAAATTGGTCTGAAAACGCCGTCATGCAGCGAGCAAGCGTGCTGAAATAATGCTCGTTCCGTCGCTGTACGAGATCAGATATTTGTGCTGCAATGTGAAGGCTGATAACATACACATAAACATCACGCCTATTTTCCCCGAAGCGTTTGACAGAGGTGTACCTATAGAACTCCCACATTTCGCCAGTTATGTGTAAGTCCCTTGTAATAGGGGGTTGAGCCTATTGCCATCAACCGGGCACAAAATCCTGACTCCGCCAGACTGTAACCTATTGTTATTCTGTTCGTAATTGCTAGTCTCAATTTTATGGCGTGTGACAAAAGGAGACTTTGCAGTACTAACTAGGTTAAAATTCAATGTCGTCAAGAAAATTGGTATCTTGTGTAAGACTATCCTAAGCTTAATCCGTCTGCCATGTGCTGTGATATTGAATCCCTATTTAACCTATGTATATGGAAGCAGAAGGCGGAGGACGTGGTTTTGTTGCACAGCCTAGGAGAGGTCTATGTCCAGCAGTGACCTGCGAAAAGCTTAGTTGATTGATAACCAATATACTTATACCTGGGCCCTGTTTAATAAACGTTACAATCCTACAATTTTGTAAAAAGTCACATATTTGTAAAAGTTTAATTTAATAAACCTTACAAATATTAAAAAAACTAACACGTTAATAACTTAAAATTATCGCAATTGTGTTTATGCTGTTTAATAAACATTTACTTTTATGTAGAAAACGCCTGTCGATTTCGATGACAATATTGTATTTACAAATATGTAGTTGTAAGTTACAATTTACATAAAATGTAAGTTTTTGACGCAGATTCTTAATAAACGAGGGTAAAGTTCTTGCTCTTGAGTCCAGAATTTGAGTGTTTCACGTAGTACTTTGTTATTGGTTCGGTGGAGCACTAAGGTCATGGAGAATAACAATAAAATTACGAAATTTTTCGTTGAACGTAAACTCTGTCACATTAAAAGCAATATGTATCCTTTTACAAAAAACTCTCCGTTGCCGTTCAATCACATATTCAGCATCACTAACATCACAACTTTCACTACTCGTTGTTAGAATCATTTTTTTACATATAATATTTTAATTTCTTTATTCATTAGGGTGAGGCACAAAACTTTACTTTTAACTCTTTTTCAGACTTATACTACAATTTACAAAGTACCTATGTAAACTTGTAATTACAATTATGTGTTCAAAAAAGTAGTTTTCCCTGCAAAAGTGCAAATGTTTATTAAACAGAACAATGTAAAAGTGTAGGTACAATTTTACAATTTTGTAAATTTTCTACTATGACAAATTTGTAACTTGTAATTTTTATTAAACAGAAACTTGTAGAATTGTAGTCTGTCACCTATAATTTTATTTACAATTTGTTAGTTTGATTAAATTCATAACGCGTAACGGTAGTTGCAAGTCTCCTAATAACGTGATGCATCTTTGTGTCATTGAACATAATCTTCTGATCTCAACGTGATGCGGGCAGAATAGTCGACAACGGCTCCAATGCCATAAAAAAGTCATCGAATTTCATTGTCTTCTGAAGAACAATTCACATAATTCAAAACGTTCAAAATCTATAAAGTCGCAATCTCAGTAACAATCAATGTCAAAAACTTGTTAAAAATGTTGGAAAATTTTTGGTATTTTTGACAGATTGATACTGAGATCAGACCGTGAACGTTCAAGTAATACGAGAATTGCCTCACCGATGTCATTGACTACAATCTCATTAAAGGTAACCTCTACGAAAACTCAATAACATTCACAACGTCTTTATAAAGGTTAGAACAGAACCAATATACATAAAACATTTTATTAAGATAAATTCTATTCTCCTAACAAGATAAAAAGAATCAACAAAGTCTGGAACTCAGACGTACAAAATTATCTCAAAAAAGGAACGTCGGAAAGCGACCAATCAGATTTAAAAAACGCCGGGAGTCAATAAAACCGTAGCGAGCAACTCATTATCATTCTATACGCGTGCCTCCCTCCCTTCCATCCCTTCCAAAGAAGAGCCGATTAAGTTCGTGAGTGGTTCGGACTACAATATCCTTTTCAGTGAATGCAAATTACAATGCGGTGTGAGTGGCAGCCTCTTCAATGGGATTTAGGCTTTTAAAGCTTTTTGAGTTTTTTGCATTGTGGCGGGATATATTGATGGTTTATTGTGAATGGGGGATAAAACGTGACTCAAGGTTTAGTTGTGGACAATGGTGGATTTTGCTGTCTTTATTCGACATATTGAATTTATGTTAGTGATAATTCTAATGTAAAACATTACCGTCAGATATTTATGCTGCCAGGATGTCACCTTTTTTGGCAATATAAGCGGCACTGATTGCAATATAGAAGAAAACTTGAAACATTATTTTGTCAGCTTTTTACGCTACCTAAGTGATGTCAGATATTTTTGATCACAACGAGGTATCACATTCTTCTGAATTTAACTGAGTAGGCAGTTAGGTGACACTAACTGACTCGTCTTGTGTGTGTATATTTTGGCGTCGCTTTTCTCGTAAGATAGTTTTGGTGTTTATTTATTTATTTATTTAACGGTTTATGTACACACATATAAACAGACAAGAAGAAAGGAACAGAAAAATACGTAAAACGTACGTACGTTTTGGTGTTCCTTCGATGCCACATATTAATTTGTGCTGCCACTTGTATATGCCTCCCACAAATGATCACATATATTTGCCGTCATCTTGAAATCAGATATTATTGAAGAATCATGAAATCAGATATTATTGCCGAGCTGTTCATAAGTAATATATTTATGCTCGTTACTGTACATCTCTGTCTAACTCTTCGGGGAATGCAGGCGTGATATTATGTAATGTTATGTGTTATACATATTTGTAATCTTTATAGTTCGTTTTATTATTGAATTAATAGAAGATGATTGACTGTTGTTAAAGGAAACAAGGTTAAGAAAACCTTATTTTAGGTTTTATTGATAAAACTCAAATTGTTTCAAATTCCTTAGAAAATCAATCAATAATATAGTTGTTTTTTTATTTAAACTAGTGGTCGCCCAGAGGTCGACATTCAACCATAACTCATTTAAATGTCATGATTCTAAGGTAGCCATCTTGTGTCAAACGCATGGTAGTGTGTGTAATGCTTTTTTTAATAATTTAATTTATTTCTAATGTATATTATATAAAAAGATTAGCTTTCTGCACTCCTTCTCCATATAAACTTTATCTGTGCCAAATTTCATACTCCTCCGTCCGCGTAATTTTCGTAAAAAGGGGTACAAAGTTTTTGCTTCACGTATTAATATATAGATAGCACTAAACAAAAGCTCCTAAGATGTCGATATATTTTCTGATACCAAGGCATTACCTTTAATTTTTCCTATGAACTGGTTTCGTCGCTTTGTCATAGGGATGTGACCCAAATGGCGGATATATCCCCATATCCGAAAAAAAATACTTTGTAATTTTCCGTGTGTATTTATTTAAGGTTTATAACAGGTCAGTTAATGTTTATTTTACACTGTAGTACAGTTTTTCTTTTTTATAAATTCCTGGCTCATGTTTATATAGCAACAATCAACACGTTTATATAATGCTAGTACCAGATTAACAATAAATCAATATTTATTTTATCCCAAAACCAATGTCCATACTATGCTCACGTGAGTATAACCGAAAACATACAAAATAATTTAAATGTACTTAATACAAGTTATTGAAATTCAAATAGCCAGTATCGTTATTATTTTAAAATGCATTTGTTTCCGCTTTGGAGTACGCCAATGGCTCGGTGATTATTCAGAAAAAAAGGCAAAAATACAGCTCTTAAAATAAAATATATCGCAGACCGATTTCAACCATAACCATATAAATTAACAGTCATCATGCGAAAAATGAAGAGCCTATTCTGACGTAATTAATTATTAAAACTATATGCAGAAATGCAGAAGTAGAAAAAATAAAAAATACCGAGCAAAGGCGAACTTAATGCCTGAGGCATTTTCTACCAGTCAACCTTAGGGTGCTGCAGAGAGAAAACATGGCATGTGCAACATAAGGGATACGTTACACGAATAGAGTTAATTAAAAGAGATTTTGATTTAAAGAATTTGTTCTACGAAATATTTATACTAATATTGTAAAGAGGTATAATTTGTGAGTTTGTATGTAGGAGGTAATCTTCGGTACTACTAATCCGATTCCGAATATTGTTTCACAAATAGGAGCTACATTCCCTCAGTGTCTGTCGTAGGCAGTGTTTTATGTTAAAACGAGAAACTTCACACGAACGAAGTCGCGGGCAGAAGCTGTCGTGAAATATTGCTTGCGCGATATTTCGTAGAATAAACAGGAACATAAACGATTTATCTAAGTACTGAGTGCAACTTGTATACTATTGGTGCGCCTCTGCAGACGTGATGTTAAGTTATGTGTGCAACATCTTACTGTTACAAAAAGGTATCCATGATAAAATGTATAGTAATATAAACCGAACTTAGAAAACGAATTAAGCTTTGTGCAGACTAGCGCGACGCGACAGCGCGACGCGACAGCGCGACGCGACACCGGTTATTGTTATACCGTCAAGTTTTCTTAGAAATTGTATTGTTCGAGTCGCGTCGCGCCGTCGCTTCGCGCTGGTGTGTACGAGCCTTTAAGGTGTCGCGTTTGGCAGCCGCAACAGCGGCCACATAATTTCAAGCGTATTTTATCGAAATTATTCTGAAATACGTTGCCTACCCTGAAATGAGAAAAACTTACTTTGTGCATACCAAATCGTATATTCAAATTCGTTCAATAGATTGAGAGGGATTCCAATTTTCATTTTCATGCATGATTTTTTGTATTGAAACTAAATGATGGTCATAAAAACACTTCAAAAGATATCAAATTGTTGGTATAATATTTTTGCTGTTGTTATTTCATTGAACGAAAAATCTGCTACTCACTATGCCGCTCTGAATGTTTACCTATGATACAAATCTTCACGACAGACTTATGTGCCTTTTAAATACTATGATTAAAATAAAAAACCCATTTCAAAAAAATATCCGAAGATATCCGCAAATATCAGAACGTGATCCCAGCTCTAAGTTGCGGCACACCGTCTTGAAGTCCGATAATGTACGTGTTCAAGATTTTCTTCACGATAGCAAACGAAACGGGTTTCTTTCAGTAACCTAATTCCGCTCTAATGACTACTATTCAATAATTTGATACGTTTAACCTTTGTTATAGTTAATCAATTGTGTTAGGGGTTCTTGCCATTCGGTATAGTGTTACCCAGTAACTGAGTTGTAGAGGACAGATAAGCAGCCGTTCCATGTAAAATACTGGGTTTCAAAAGCATCCGGTTAGACTAGAAGTCGGCCTCAACATAGTTGGGAAAAGGCTAGGCAGGTGATAATGAGTGCTACTCATTAATTTAGTGAGTAACACACTCACTAATAGTTCATTTAATTTCATTTCATTTATTCATTCAATACTTACATCTTTAAAGTTTGTTGTTTGTTGTAAAGTTTTAGTTCGGTATGATCCGACACAGCTGGGCGGTAAAAACGAATATAATCAAGATATAATTTTCGAAAAAAAAAGACGTTCGGCTTATCTCTAATATTTTTTTTGCCGGCCCGCACATGCCCCAGCGAGGCTAGACGCCGAACGGAGTTTGCCGATTGACACGAGCCGAATGTAAGCCAAAAATATGTGTAGTAATTGTTTCGGTTTGGTTTTGTACAACCAAATACTGTCGAATCCAATGCCGGCGACCAGAACAAGTTTGTAGCAAAGTCAAGTCACACTCTAGTAGCACCCTTTATATTTGACTTAGTTACGTATGTACAGTGTGTATTGTTAGAACCTCATTATAATTATGTTTGTAATCGGAACTATAATTGCTACAAGAACTAGAATAAGTAGCGCTTAGAGTAAAATTACCTTGTGGCGTGTAACCTCTAAAACCGCTGTTGTGGTTATGGTTAGATTATGTCCTACTTGCATGGAATTAAATCCCAAGGGTTACTATACATTACTTGTCGTTATAATTTTGTTCTTATCGTTAGCTGTAATAATATTCGTCATTTATTTTCGTTGCTTATATAGTTAGTATGTATGTATCTATGTATCTATTATATACCATATATCTGTGTATCTATTATAGTATATTGTACTTGTATACCTTTTATTTGCACCGAAGATAACCCCATTTTATGTCCAGAAAATCACTGTCCATTCCAAGGTTGCCTGGAAGAGATCGCAGTAAGCGATAAGGCCGCCCATTGTATATTTTATAGTATTACTTTTTCTTTATGTAATGTATAATCTGGTGTACAATAAAGTATATATAAATAAATAAATAAATACAATACTTTACACCCTTGGAAGAGTAGATGGGCTAATCCTTCAAAATGTATGAACCGTTGTTTCGCCGCAGTAAAAACTATTATTAAATTATCTACTGAACTTCTTTTATGCCTCTGGAATTTAATTTAAGTTTTTTAACCGACCAAAAAGGAAGGGGTTCTCAATTCGACTGTATGCGGTGTTTCCATACAAATTGTATTAACTTTGCTCGGGTAGTTTTTAAATTAGCTTCTATAATACGTATTTCCCCACTGTCACTGTTACATAGTAGGTGTGTGTTTAAAAAGTGAAACGTAAAAACATTAAAAAAAAAAAAACATACTACAAAGTGAAAAATATCTTTAGGTCTGTGGCAAAAAAAGATAATTCAAAAGCAAAGAAACATTCGAAATTAAAGTTATTTTTCACTTCACACAAAGTAGTGTCTTTTTTGGAAATCGATTGTTTTTTTACCGAGATATTCGCCAGTATTTTGCACCTAAATCGCTAAATAAATAATAATAATATAATAATAATAAACTTTATTTATCCAAAAAACATACAGAGTTTGAAAAACAGTTTGATATTTGGTTTAGAAATAAATGCATTTAAAGGTAGTTTAAGTTACAAAATCTGTACAAGAATAATACTCTACCTCTTAAGCTAGGGTATACCTGTATTTTAAGAGGTAGTTTACGGTCATTAGTTAACAAAAACTTATCTCAAGTGGACTGTGTCATTCTACTGTATGGTAAAACAAGAGTGGAATTGTATGTTGTGTGTGAGTGGTGTGTGTGCAGGTGTGAGTGTAGGTGTATGTGAGTGGTGTGTGTGTGTAGGTGTGTGTGAGTGTATTATACAAGATAGGTGAGTAAAGACTCCGTATAAGAGTAATCCTTAAGGAGCAGCCACTCTGTTAGTTTAGATTTTAGTGCATGTGAGTTGAGTTTTATAATATTGAGATGTTTGTTAATGTTTTTATAGATATGAGTACTTAATATATAATATTGATGTTTGGCGAAGGAGGTCTTGTGTTGGATATTTGGTGGAAGGTACGTGCGTTTATTTGTTATAGGAGGAGGAAGGCCTGCGTGCTTTCTAAGGGTGGATTTAAGCACATAAAGCTGACGAACCGTAAGTACTTTACAGTCAGAGAACAGTTCAGTTGTTGGATACCGATAGGGCTTTTTCGTCATGACTTTAAGTATAGCTCGCTGTGCTCTTTCCACCCTCAGAAATCTTGTCTTAGCGGCACCGCCCCATGCAACTATGCAATAACCTATCACTGATTGGCATAGTGCAAGGTACACCATCTTCAGAGTTTGTAGGTCGGCGGATACTCTAAGAGACTTAAATATATGTATAAGACGTAAAGTTCTGGTGGTGACGGCGTCAATTTGTTGGTCCCATCTCAGTCCGGCATCTATGTATACTCCGAGGTATTTAACGCTTTCGGATCTAGCAAGCGGAGGACAAGTGCAGGGGGTGAACGGGTTTGTGCAAGAATGAGGAGTTATACTAAAAGAAGGGGATGGTTTAGCGTTACGTCGTATAGCAAAGGGAATATAGGTAGTTTTTTGTAGGTTTAATGTAAGAAGGTTTGAGTTTAACCACATCATAACTTTAGCCATGGCCACCTCCGCATTTGCTTTCACAATGTCCCAAGTGATTCCGTCTACAAGAATTGCAGTGTCGTCTGCGTAAGCGTAAATTCTACCATTTGGGAGACTCAGTCTGCAAAGGTCATTTACGTAGATCTGAAATAGGGTCGGGGAAAGGATCCCTCCCTGGGGAACACCATAGGACACGAGAAACTCATCACTTAGGTAAGTATCAATTTTAATGCATTGCTTACGGTTTTTTAGGTAATCCCTAAATATCTCCAGCGGCATTCCACGCACACCGATACTTTCCAGCTTCATAATGAGTTTGGGAACAGAGACCGTGTCAAATGCCTTCGAAAGGTAAATCTGACTTCTTTTTAGCTGTCGATGGCAATCTAAACAGAGTCGACCCAGAATTTGAAGAAATCATTTAACTTAGGTACCTATTACTTGTCAAATGATTTAGATGACTTATTACTTTGTGTATTGATGACGGGACATTGTTGACGACGCCAATCGTATCATGTAACAATCGGATCCGTGAGGGTGTTGTTAAGTATCGTACTGAGAGTCTATTTATGTGGTAAAAATCGTTAAATTTTTTTTTCAATGGGGAATTTTACATGGGGCGCGGGCAGCCGTCGTTTAGCGGGGTACCTACAAGTCGTAACGTAAACTGTCACTGTCACAAATCGACCGGCGGGTTGCTAGGGATTAACACTATTGACAGCTCACTTCACGCTCACTTCACCTAAGTTAGAGTCTGTTGTCTGTTTCTGAGTGTTAGGATTTTTTTAGTAACAATCTGGAGTTTGAAAGTTGGCGGTGTGATAGCCCCGTGCCTCGGAAAGCACGCTAAGCCGTTGGCTCTGCGCCTGATCTCTCTCGGACGGATTGCCGTCCAATCGGACTAAGAAGTGAGGGAAGAGAGAGTGCACCTGTGTCTACTTACTTGTGCACTATAATATCCCCCACAACGATGGCTAGTCTTCGTGAATTATTATTATCGTTATCTGTACCCATATTTTTTTTTTCTTCCACAGCCCTGTCGCGGAAACATATCGCTCCTAGAAGAGGACATTTGGCGCGAGCAACAGTGTAGCGCGCACGACGACACACCCTACGGAGGGGAGCTGTTCCACTGGCGTGCGCACAGAGATGACGCCGAACCGTGCGCGCTGACGTGCCGCGGTGTGCCGCAGCATTCGGGGCAGAGTCCCGAACCGGTGCGTATGATTTGATACTTAAGTCGACGATAACCGACATTTTAATGATTTTATACTAAATAAAGATCATGTAACGAGTAGTGTTAATGATTTGGAAAAAATATATTATTATGTTAAATTAGAGCATTTTCTAAATAACTTAATATTTGAATATTTTAGAATCTGTTTATATTACATAGTGAAATTAATTTGTAAAGAAATGTCTAACGCGGAAAAAAAACGGAGAATCAGCAAAATCTAGCAAGCGTATTTTTCTGAAACCTTCACCATTTTACATATAATTTAATTAATGAACTTTAAGCATACGTTTTTTATTAAAATATTTTTTGTTTTATGCATAATATTTTAATAATGCGTCTGATTTGGGACAGTGGTCCTTGATGGGCGACTCCTATTACTGGCTGGACGTAGGACGCGTTGCGTGGGCTCAGTAAAGAACATGCAAGCTAACCACTCAAGGTCACTGGCATATTCACAGGAATTCCGGTCCAGTGGCACCCTTAAGGTTCTCTATAACTCTCTGGTGAGGAGTATACTGGAATATGCATCTCCTGTATGGAATCCAGCGTATCGTGTCCACATCGACAGAATAGAGTGCATCCAAAAAAAGTTTACGAGATACCTGCGCTACAGATCACAGACTTGTGATCGCGAAGCTGATTATCCTCAAAGGCTCTGCCACTTCAAGATGAGCTCCTTGGAGCAACGAAGGAGTTGCTCAGATTTAATTTTCCTTTATAAGACCCTTCATAATTTGGCGAATGTACCGGAGTTGGTTTCGGAGATCAATGTAAATGTGCCCCGCCGTACCTCATACAGATCCAATTTTAAAACAGATACATTTCAAATGCCTAAAAATAGAACTAATCTTGGCCGTTCAGCTCCTTTATACCGATTTTTGTCTAGCTACAATAAGCTGTGCACGCGTACCAACAACTTAGACATATTTTCGAACAGTCTGAATGAATTCAAACGATACGTCCTCAGTTCTTAATCGATTTCTTTGACTAATTTTGTTACAAAATGTTAATTTGGGTATTTGAGTGACTCCATTCTAGATAATTAATATTGTACAATTTAATTTAATTTTTGAACTCTAATTTTAATCTATTCTATTCTTTTAATTTTAATTGTAATTAATGTAATGCGTCCTAATTTATTTGTTATTTTTATTGTTTTAATTTATAATTGTTTTTCTAATTTAATTGATGTTTTTTCTTTAATTATTCTGAATTTTAATTTAACTACATTTTAAACTCAATGCAAATTTTGTAAATTTAATTTTGTTATTATCATAATTCGATTTTAGTTTTATTATTGATTATACAAGTGCTGTGCACACCTATAAGTGACGAATTCACCGCAAAACTGTTAAAATAGAATATATTTAATGTAATTATTTAGTGAATAAGTCGTTGGTGTGTCAATAAATAAATAAATAAATAAATAAATAAATATATCTGCGTCTTAAAGCTAAAGCGCCAGGGTAGCCCGAAATTCAAATTTGTTTACTATTTTTGCAATTTGTTGGTGGACATTAAATTTAAATCATGAGAGATTAAAGGCACGAGTAAACTGAGAGAAAAGATTTGATATTTGGCAACGTTATTAACGTTACAAAGCTTTAAGGTAACATTACCTACAGGTGTAGGTAGGTTTATACTGTATTATTTTTGGCGAAAAACAACAATAGGAACGATTGTTTTTGGATCAGTATTTTTTTTTTGCAACTAATTATATGAAAAACGAATAGAAAATCTTTGTAAATATAAATGTTTACGTTTACATTTTCAAGGACTTCCTTTTAATGCCTGTACGCAATGACCCAAATTGTACGCGTCCAGTGGAGTGGAAGACACAGTGAAGACGACGAGAAGAAAACATCAAAATAATTTGTTTGAATTAGGTCCTTAACAATTACTGTCATTGACTGGCTGTGACATGTTAGGTTTTACAAAATACTCCAGCCGATCGATTCTGTAAAAATATCACCGTGAAACTTAGGTGAAGTGAGCTGTCAAAAGTGCTAATCCCTAGCATCCTGCGGGTCGATTTGTGACAAGTGACAGCTCACTTCACGCTCACTTCACCTAAGTTTCACGTTGATATTTTTACAGAATCGACCGACAGCAGTCACCGGTGTTGCCAGTGACTGCTGGCAAGTGATAAACTGAAAAAAAAACATTATTTATTTAAAAAAAACAGAGAAAAAGGTATCTTAATTTTTTTTTAAACATAGTAAAAAGTATCTTAAATATTCAAGATCGCTGTCCGGAATTTGCACAAAACCCTTTTGTTTCCCTTATAGCAATATTTCGTTAGGTCTCCCATAATACATAATTTATATGAAAAAGAGAATGAACAAAATGGAACATTGAGCTTCGTCCGCTCACAAAACATATGTACTTAATTGCATTGCATTTTAAGAAAGCAATTTTAAAATGTAATAGAAAGTTAAAACTGCCAAAATCTTCTCCACTCCAGTTGAGAAACTTAAATACATAATGCAAAGCTGAAAGCAACTTTAAAATGCTGGACTAGTATTAAAGGAAAGTTTAAAAATAAAGTTAGACACTGTCTGAGGAAATTGTAACTGGATTTAAGGGCAGCCTTAGTATTCAGAGAAGAGATGACCTCTAGATCTTTAAGAGGTTCTAGATTTTACCAAATTATTTCAGCTGTAGGTATAGTAGGTAATTACAATCTAGTTATTCATGAATCAAGGTTTCCGTAGGTACTTAGATATGACAACTCTTTTTCCACGTGGAGATCGTGTTCTTCTTGTTTTTGTTTCGATGCTAAATTTATGTTTCTTGTACTGTTTGGGGGCCTGGAGTGGCCACATTTATTGCGATGTCAGAGGCGTTGTTTAGATTGGCAGGGAAGCAGGTGAACGAACGTATGGGACATTGTATAACAGATAAAGAAAGAAGACTAAGCAAAGACGCAAAGTCAGGCATGTTGGGATCGTACAAGGCGACTATCTATATATATATAAAGAAGTAGCGGTCAATAGCGTTCACATGTCTGTCAATACCCACTGCAATCACCAATCCATCTGCTAATTTCGGTGATTAAGTTTACAATCTTAAATGTCATATTTTGTTGACTACTTTGGTAGCTACTGGTCAACAGTTTGTTAAGACATCGCATCTATATTAGCTAGTTATTTTAACGCGAGTAGACTGGACTGATTGTGTGTGAATCGCTGCAGCAAACTTTCTGTATCGATATCGAGGTTCTAGCAGGGATTCTCATAACTATAATATTAAACTTAATCTACACACTTAAGCTAACACTGCCCGTGTTAGATTAAGTGTGTAGGTTAAGTTTACCAACTTACTTGTAAAGAAATATTATTATCAACATAAATTTTGAGTCTATGATAATTGCTGTTTGGAAAATAATATATATATATAATATATATACGAGTATGTCGGGGGAGGGTATGTGTCTCTTTCGTTATTATCAGCCATATTTTAACTACTTTGGGCGTACTATGGGCAGTGTTGGTTATTGCGCAATAGAAAAACCGTTTGCAGTTCAGATCAAATTATAATTTACGATAATATCAACTCTGACGAGCGCCGCCGCGAGGCGGCGCTGGCGTCCCAGTTAGTCAACTCAGTAACATATTTGCGACATATGTATAATTCCTGGTGAGATCCACTAAACTGGCTAATTAGCGATCTCCATTTGATATAACTATTGCCTTAATCGCCATGCTTAGAAGTATAATTTTTATCAATCCACAGAAGAACGCTGCACCTTGTCCAACGCCACATTTTAACTTTACTAATTTAAAACTTCATTTGCAGACGGTTGCCCTGGATGACGAGGACCGGGTGGTGGTAGCAGTGCTTGCAGCCAGGGTGTCTGATGGCACCAGGTGTCGGCCGGGCAGTCTGGATATGTGCATCGATGGGAGGTGTCAGGTTAGTATTGAGTTACAGAAATTTATTTCTAGGTTCTTCTTAATATATTATTCTTCTATTGAGCAGAGAAATATGTAAGAACTGGGCTAAAAAAATGTTGTATTATTTTTGGGGTGTAAATGGCTGATTTCTTTATTTATTTTATTGGTTCACCCACAATTGTTCACACTGGTTTTATGGCAAAGGTAACATGCGAGAATGTACATTATATAACAGGCAAGTAATGTTTTCATGCCTGTAAGTAATTGTTACACTGTTGCATAATTATACACTTCGCATGCATAAAGAAATTAAAAACAAAACTAGTTTTAAATTACTTAACTAAAAGTCAAATTATTGAATGGTTTATCAATATAAACTACTTGGTATATAACCACATTTCCGAACCAGATAAATATAATATGATATAGCATCAAAAGCACCACTTTTAACTAACATTAATTGTTAATTTGCCTTCAAATACAGCTGCTGTTTATGTGAGTACCTATTATAATAAAATTGAAGTTATTAAAAGGCACAAATCGATCGATTTTCTGTCTTCTTCATTTCGTGTGGTAAGTGACCAACCTGGCTGGTGACTTTCTGTAATAACACTAAATCAGTGGTGGCAGCCAAACGGTGAGGCAGACGCTCCATGCAAAATACTGATGTTCAGCTGCATCCGGTTAGACTAGAAACTTACCTCACCTAGTTGGTAAAAGACTAGGCAGGTGATGACTAAATCAATGCTGAATATTATTCTTCTACCCAATTCAATTTTCAATAATAGTACCGTAATATCTACAACACATCAAATATACCACACTACCTTTCAACAAAACCCCACAAACGGACATTATATTGAAACTCCGAGTTCGTTACCCTAAATATAAATGAAGGTAGGAGCCGATGCCCGCTGAAAAGCTGTCAGAGGCCATTCTGAACGGCGAAAGTTGGGACGTAGTTTGTTCAAACAGGACTTGATTCATAGGTGTAGGGTTGGATGTATGTTTACATAGATTTTTCTACAGAATTAAGTCGTCGAGAATAAAACTTTTGGTACCTATAATCTTAATTAATATTATAAAGAAATAACGTCCTTTTTTTTTAAGTCGGTTAGAAAGATTTGATTATTTGTGTTTTTAAGTTTGTATCTTTGTTTGTTACTCTTTCACGCTAAAACGGCTCAATGGATTTAGATCAAATTTGCCACATGGGTAGACCATGGCCTGGGTTTGGCACTTTTTGTCCAGATATTCTCACAGGATGTCGAGACTTATGCGGGTGAAGTTAGTTTACCAAAAAGCTTCCAAGTCAATTTGTAAAGCAGAACATAAATAAAATGCCCGCTAATTATCAATCTACACTCATATTCTACTTCTCCACATAATAAAAATCTTAACTTCATTCACTGACACACCGCACAGCCTAAGCCACTGAGTCTGGAAGCTTGAAATTTTGTACGAGAGTTTCTTTTACAACGAAAGTGAGCATCACCATCATCATCTGCTTAACTTTTTCCCAACTACTATTGTAAAAGCCATTTGTTTAAAAGAGTAACCGTGGAGTTACTCGCCGGCTCTTCTCCATAGGAAACGACCAACTGGAACCGTGCACCTAGCTTCTGACGTTTCATAAATGCCCATGTAGGTTTATGTGAAATAAAATATTTTCATTTTGAGTTTACTTAATTAGAAAATTAACATGATAATGAGGATCAACTACACAATTTTAATGAGGACTATTATGTTCATAATTACGTATTGAAATAAATTATTTAATTCGATAGACAGTATAATAAATTCCTCCTGTTTTGGTCGGCATTAATTATTCAATGTTGGTTCAAAGATTTTAACGCAATCATCATGCATTTGGTTTGGTATTCCATTGTTTGTTTTAATTATTAATATTAAATGCTTTTGCACCAGTTGTGCCACAGAGAGGCTAATCTATCTGTTCATTAATAATACTAGCATTTTATTGTGCCACTGCAGAGCAAAGGCCTCTTCTCATACAGAGAAGGCACGAGCATTGATCACCACGCTTGCTCGAGACGGGTTGGCGATTTCTGACTTATATTAACTATAAGTCCAGGTTTCCTCACGAAATGTTCCTTCACCGATGTCAGTTATGTCCTAGAAAAGCTCAGAAAGTACATATGAATTGAAAAAGTCACTTTGGTTCTTGCCCGGATTTAAACTCAAAACCTCGTGCATGAGAGGCTAAACCACTGGGCCATCACGTCATAGCTATGTCAATCTGCCTAGGCTTTTCCCAACTATGTTGGGGTCGGCTTCCAGTCTACGCGGATGCAGTTGAATACCAGTATTTTACATGGAGCGACTGCCTACCTGACCACCACAGACCAGTAACTGGGTAATACGACACCCCTTGGTAAGACTGGTTCTCAGCCTTTCGGGCTTACCCGTAACGATTGTCAAAGATCCACGAATGACCGATGGGACCAACGGCTTAACGTTATTTCTGAGGCACGGAGGAGTCTCGGTATGTAAAGATGGACAACCATCCACGGACCAACCCCGACAAACGTAGCTGAGGGATCGACCCGTGCGGCTGATAATACTTAGCCACGAGCGACATATCTGTCTATTTGTTATTATTCTGAAACGAACATGTGACAGTGTGACTGACAAAGGGATGATATTAATATTTTTTAGGCAAGAAGTTTTCTAAAAAGGATTTTTCGAGACTTGATCTCTGATCGGCTCTAATGGGGGAACTTTATGTGCAAATCGTGGAACACAGCTCGTCCAAAAATATAATAAATAACAAGTTTATTGTACGTAGAGAAACATAAAGTTATTCATACATTTAACATGATTGCACAAGCGTTAGTCAAAATCAGGTAGAACAGCTGGCTCCTAAACTAAGTAAAAAGATACTTGTATCTCAGGAACCTGACTGTTGAACCATTACTCTTCTTTTGTTTTAGTCGGGTAACAATGTAGTTGTGCGTAGTGTGGATTATTTTAATATTCCATATTATCATCTGTATGTTTGAAAATTGTCCATGTTGCCGAGAACTAAAATCTACACTGATAATTTAAGAGAATTTTCCATTCCTGGACCTACGGGCATATATTCAGATACCTACATACCTACGACAATCGCCTGTAGCTAGGAACACTCAATCTATCAATTGGTTGTAACCTTAGGACTTTGGTAGCCGTCAGTAATTGGGTTGTCGAGGTCAGGCCACAGGCAAGCGCCACTCGGATCGTGTGAAATGGTTTTCAACCGCATCTGGTTAGTCTGTGACCGATTTGTAAAACAGTGGTTTTAGTGTATTTTTAGTTAGTATTTTGTTGGGCTTTTCCATTTAAATTTCTTCAGTAGGAACCCGGAGGCCCAAGATCAAATTAAGGATCTTTGGCGACATGTGGGTGTCTGTAGGTACTCTACATCCCCGCTTAGCCTCTTTAGGGGCACTAGCATTATGTTAGGTATGTTTATGTTATGTAAATAGGCTCGGTAAAACATGGACTGTAATAATCCAAAACTAAAACACAAAGCTTGGTTGTCAAAGAAAACTTACTGAGGCTTGCTTGTCTTAGTAGTAAGTACTAGAAACTGGTCAAGGGTGGACATTTTGGGCTTGTTATTTTTAACGTACGTAAAATGCTGATTCTTCACCAATTTTTTTTAAAAGCCACTTGTAATTGCAAAGTAACCAAGTAACCCAATTTATTACTGACGGAGCTTTGATGTGGAAACCAATGCTTTTACATCAAAGCTCCTAGCTTTACATTTCTCCATTTTCTACAAGACATTATAATAATCAAGAAATTGCTTGAGCAATAATATTCCAAGATTGATATTATTCAAGTATTACGCGGTTGCCTCCACTAGACCGCGCATATATTAATATTTCAACAGAATTACACGTTTCATATGTCTAGGCTGACACAGTATTAATATATCCAGTAGACCAATTCTGAGAAATTTATAAAATAATGTCGGAATATTTAGTAATAGATTCTAAAATTCATGTGTCTTTCGGGGAAATACGCTGGAGATAATAATTTTACCTAACGGTATGCTTAAATTATTATCTAATTAATATAATTATTATTATATTAATTATTATCTCCCGCGTTCCGGTTTAAAGGATTTCGGTACCGGTAAAACTACCACAAAAGGTTTTTTAAGCCTTTTAGATTTACATGTGGAAATTTGTACGTGTCTACGTTTTGATCTTCTATATCTTCGAATTTTGTATTTTTTCGATATTGAAAAGAGCAAGACTATATTGTCAGCGTCAGGGAAATAAAATGATAAGCAAAAGTGAATGTTTCGTGTGCTTTGTGACTAACCTGGTGTCAGAGTTTTAAAGCCACCCATGGGCCTCTGACTTGGCTTCACACGCCGTCAAGAAATATCTCTCAGGCATTCCCAGGATTTTTTCCTTCACCCTTTATGAAGCAAGTGATAGTATATAATACGCACATAAATCCGAAAATTCACGAACACCAGACCCATAAGTAAATATATAATGATCATCTTTACACCCTACGTTAATTTGCTGTGTTATAACCGTTTCATTTGCATCTAGAAAATTTCGTGAGGAGACTTTTGAGTATAAATATGGATGGCAAGAGGAGGGGAAGACCATAGAAACGATGGATGGACTGTGTGAAAGATGATATGGCTAGAAAGGGGGTGACTACCGAGATGACGACTGATAGAGAAGTATGGAAGAAAATGACATGTTGCGCCGACCACTAATATATTGGGAAAAGGGCAAGAAAATGACGATAGTCATTTCATACAAGTGTCAAAGAATAACAGTTGTGATTTCAGTATACGGTCATTTTGCTTTACAATGTATTTCTTTTACTTTACCTATTGGTAATCGTATGATTAGTGCAGATATTGGTAAGCTTAGGATGTTCGCAGTCACCATGTTTTGTTCGTTCATGCGTACAGGACTAGAGCTTCTTCTCTCGCTATGCAACGAACTTGATAATATGAGACTAGTAAGTTCTATTATGTATATCATAACAATATTTGACAGTCAGCAAAGTGCAGCAGAGTTGACTGCCCAGCCTCGAGCGATGCGACATGTGACGTGACTTGCGTCAAGCGACACGCGGGCGCGTCTCCGTCCGTCACGCGCGCGTCTGCTCTAAACAACTTCTTTCATTTGGTTTCTCCGTAGTCGCTGTCGCAAACGCGCGTCGCTTGAGCGTGTAGCTCGTGGCCACGGACTTAAGCTGAAATAAATATTACCTGTTTAAACTCATTTGGTGTGAGAGTACAAAGTGGGCCTACTTGATATTTTTATTCTGTGGTACAGACGTGTCACCTCAAGAACGTCCCGTGAATACAGCTCGGTTCTAAGTGCGGCTTAATGTTCGGTTTCCATGCGAGAACAAGATGGGAAACTGAAATGTGGCTTTATACGTTCGTGGAAGACACTCTTTGATTATTTAACTTTAAATGGTGTTCTTACTCATTCTTGGGACGACCTACTTACAATTAGCTAGCTTCATTTTACATAATGTTATTCAGTGTATCGAAATGCAAGGAACTGCTTCGAATTTTTATTTAGGTCATAAGTTATCACTCTGCCAAGAAAACTTTGAATGCTGCCATCTTGGAAATCAATGATTATCTTTATGCTTTTGTTTTAAACGTAACCCCGTTTTAGTTTTCATTCGTTTGTTTCTAGTTTCTTGCAAATATACGCCTTTGGCGATACAATGCTCATACCACCATCACCACCATCAGTATACTAGTGCTACCAGCCACCCTACGGAGATCGTCGCTCAACCTTGGTGAAGGATGCCATCAGGCTTGAGGGCATCCTTCACCAACGATCATCGGTCTTACTATTAACATAGCCATCCCATTGCCACTTCAGCTTGCTAATTTTGTAAACTACGTCGACAACTTTGGTACCCTGGATGTTCCAATTTGGATTTTCAGAAACATTAAAGAAATCATAACGAGCCCAGCTACAGCAGCGCAAGCTACAAAGGACCAAGAAAAGCGTGTTATTTTTATCAAGAGCTCGCTTGCTAAAACCGTACCTTAATACGTGTTTACCGCAAAGCGCCAATAAACAATAAACACGCTTCTTTTAACACGTCGCCTCGCATTCGGAGCGTGACAACGTTGGGTACAGTCGACAAAAGAACTTGCTATACAACAGGCAAGATATAAACATCTGTGCACTGTAATGACGACTGTATAAATTCCAAGCTTTCGCCCGCGTTTTATCTCGTTAAAAAGTAACCTATGTCCTTCCTCAGGTTTCAAAGTATACCCATACCAAATTTGATACAAAATTGATTCAGACGTTTAGCCGTGAAAGCGTAAAAACAAACAAAGAAACTCACATTCGTATTTATAATATTAGTTAGGATTATTGCTTGCTTCGTAATTTTTGAGTCCTAAAAGCTGAGTTCGGCAAGCATTGCAGCTGTACTTGTTTACAATGACATCTCTCATTGCGCTTCAACCATTACAAGTCCTTCTGTAGGTGCGCTCTTCGCACCTCACACGCACTATTCCTTTTATCGTTATGGCCCGGCCTTAACACCTTGACAAGGTGTTAAGGCATGGTATTCAGATTTCAGATAGACAACGACAAAAAATATATTTATCTGCTTTCGCAATTTAGTTTTCAAACATGTAAATCAAGCATGTGTTTTTATAAAAACAATTTTAATAAAAAATAAAGTTCAGTTTTTCACCTCAGACATTTTTATGACTTTTTCAATAGGACCTACTTATTCATTCTCAAATCCATTTAATAAATACAAAAAAAAAGTTGATATTTCTGGAAATAACATACATTTGGAAACAAGGATTTCAAAGAACTTCATTTCCCATGGGTTTAAAAAAAATGCTTGGCTATTCTCAATTTTGCTGAATGTACATGTGCGAGTGTTAGGATAACCCACACACACACACATCCATCTGAATAACCACAGAGTAGGAACAAATGCAGTGATAATACGTACATATATATTTCTTTGGAACGTGTGAAGAGCTCCGGGGCAAATGTGCCTTACATATAACGTAGTTGCAATTTGTTTTCTGTCAGGGAAGTTTTCTTGAAACTCACTGAGTACTTGTCCTGTTTTAGTGCATTCAACCTGATTACAATAATGATACGGTTTCATAAATTCCTTAGTACTTCTGTATTCGACGGCCATGGTAGATGCGGCCATATAGTTAAGTAGGTAACGATAAGTCGTTATCACTGCGGCACGTGCCTTTAGTATTATGCTAGTTTAACTGCATCATAAATATAAATTACATCATATAAGTATAACTAGTGATAAAGGAGTCATGAATCCTTTAATAAAAAGTACTCAAAACTCGTTTGTATCGCGTTTATCATAAAATATTAGTTGCATCATAAGAGTATAAGTAATGACAGGGGGACGTCGTGCAGTTCTTAGTTATATATATAAGCCGTAATCATCGTGATACGTGTTTGTCGTATCTGCTAGTTTCAAAATATGTCATAAATATAATATGCTTTTAAGAATAAGACTAGTGATAGCATGATGTCGTGCAGCTCTTCGTTAAAAGTAGATATTAGTCGTTATCATCGCGATACGTAACATGTGCCTTCTCTGACAGTATGTAACATAAATATAAGTTGCATCATATAAGTGTAAGTAGTGATAGCAGGACACCGTGAATCTCTTGGTTAAAAGAATAAGTCATTATTAGGGTGACACGTGCCTTCTCTGTACTCACATAAATATAAGTTGCATCATATAAGTGTTAATGGTGATTGCAGGACGCCATGTATCTCTTAGTTATAAGTATAACTCGTTGTTATCGCGACACGTGTCTTCTCTGTACTAACATAAATATAAGCTCCATCATATAAGTGTCAATAGTGATTGCAGGACGCCATGTATCTCTTAGTTATAAGTATTACTCGTTGTTATCGCGACACGTGTCTTCTCTATATTTATCATAAATATAAGTTGCATTATAAACGTGTACGTATATCAATACGTATACCACGACGTCCTCCTATCAAGCAGGAAGTCGTGCATCTTTTTAGTTAAATGAATAAATCGTTACCAGCGCAACACGTGCCGTCTTCGTATGTATCATAAAATATAAGTTGCATCCTATTAGTGTAAGTAGGGATAGCAAGACGTCGTGCACATCTTCGTTAAAACTATAAGTCCTTATTATCGCAACACGTGCCGTATCCGTATGTATCATAAATATATAAGTTGCATTATATGAGAGTAAGTAGTGATATCAGGATGTCGTGCATCTCTCAGTTAAAAGTATAAGTCGTTATCAGCATGACACGTGCCTTTTCTGTATGTATCATAAATATAAGTTGCATCATATAAGTGTAAGTCGTAATAACAGGACGTCGTGCATCTCTCAGTTAAAAGTATAAGTCGTTATCAGCGGCGGGCATGTCTAGCTTTCAGTGTGGTGTGTTCGCTGTGTGGTGAATATTTAATGACTGCTCGGAGGTTTGGAGTAAGGTGAGTGAAGTAGCGGTTCGTGAAGTTTTAGTGGCTTAGTGTACTGTAGATTTTTTGACCATTTTCTATTTTGTTAAGTACCTAGTACCTGTTGAACGGCCTACACTGTCCTCCAATACATATTAACACTGTTATTTGAAAATATTATAAATACAATTATTAAAAAAAAGCAACCGTGGAGTTTCTTGCCAGCTCTTCTCCAAAGGAAACGACCAATTAAAACCGTGCACCTAGCTTCTAACGTTTCATAAATGCCCATGTAGGTTTATATGAAATAAAATATTTTGATTTGATTTGATTTATTTTGAGAGGATATTCCATGGATACTGATGGATCAGATTTCTCTAAAGAAGAAAGTTAGTGAATCCTTGACCAAGACAAGTTTGTACATGCTATAACAAACGATATATGACAAGGATGTATGTTTGTCACTGCCTCTTAGATGGTAGTTGGGTGCACCGCATGTGAAATTCCTCCTCAATATGGATAAACGTAGATTATATGACTGGATATCCGGTCATAATTCTTGGATGCCCACTAAGTCACCTTGTGGTCATGTAATTGACCACAAGGTGGACCGATGACCTTGAAAGCTGCAGAAATCTGCTGGATGCGGGAAGCACAGAACCGGTCGAAGTGGTGGTGCTTGGGGGAGGTCTATGTCCAGCAGTGGACGTCTTTCGGCTGAAATGATGAAGATGATGAATTGACCGTGGAAATCAAAAGAAAGAAAATAGGAAGTGTGACACTCGGCCACAGATTTGGCATACATACAACTAGTTTAAACCCGTGACTTCATCCGCGTGAAATTTCAATCCGCGTCGCATCCCATCGCCCGCCCGGGCTATTTACTCCGTTTTCACGTTCTTTCTGACTTTTTCACTTTATGCTCGGCTTCTAAGAGTCGTAGCGTAATGTTACATAACCTATAACCTTCCTCGAGAATTAGGCTATCCAAAGCAAAAAGAATTTTTCAAATCTGACTGGCCGTTCCGGAGATTACCCCCTACATACAAACAAACATACAAACAAATAAACAAACAAATTTTGCCTCTTTATAATATTATTATTAGTATAGATAAATAGTAGTCAATATGACCGTTTCCTGTACTTTGCACCACCGCCGGTTATAACACCACACTGCAGTAATTCAGTTAGTTATGCTTTGCAAGCGGACACGAGAATAAATAGGCTGTTTTTGTGTGAAAACAATGCTAAAATACCGTGTTGAAACAACAAATTGGTTTCGCCACACATTATAATGTTATTGTGACAATTTTAATGGTATTTGTATGAGGTACAGACATAATTATAGTTAGTTTGCTTTTCAGTAGTCTCGCTGGTTTTTGTTGCAATAACAAAATTTCATTTGGTTTGAGGTATTTTTGCACATAAACTAAAATTTTTGAGTGGTTTCCTGAGAAAACGTTGAACGGTCACAAACTAACGGCTGTACAAATATAGAGCGTTTTTTTACAACTTAATAATCAAATACTGGTGGAAATCACAGTTTCATGATGGCTTTATGATATGAGTATGACGGATCGCTTTTCTAGAAATCTGTAACTTCATTGGGGCTGAGGGCTGAGCGTGCGCCAGACGTAAAAACCGGAAAATTAAACTACACTAATAAGATAAGATTTGTATAAAAATAAAAATTCATTTTATTTATACAAAAAACTTTCAACAATGCTTAAAGACTAAGTCACATAACTTCAATAAATAAAGGTCATAGAGATAGGGTTAACCCTAACTCCCAAACTAGGAGATCCTGTGACTTTTATCACTATGATACCAAACACCTTTACTAAAAAGTTTGTTATATCGGTATACAAAAATCATGGCAAAAACAGGTTTGAAAGCACAATGAAATTATTTCAAAAGATTAAACTAGAAGTAAGGAATTTATTAAACGTAGTTGTAATGTGAGTGTGTATATGTAATTGTGTGTGTGGAAGTGGAGGTGTGGATGTGAGAGTGAGCTTGTGTTTGAGGGAGTGGAAGTTTGCATACGGGTGTTTGTATGATTGTGTTTGTATTATTCGCCTATATATGTGTTGTAGTGTTAGTATTTTGTTTGTACTAATTAATAAACTCAAAAACTACTGAACCAATTTTAAACATTCTTTCACCAGTAGAATGTTATATTTTCAATTTATCACTGAGTAACATTCTAACTTATATTATAAATGTGACACTGAGTTTGTTTGTTTGTTACGCTTTAGAGCTAAAACAGCTGAACCCATTTTGATGAAATTTGGCACATGGTTAGACCATGACCTGGGTTAGGCCATAGGATACTTTTTATCTCGGTATTCCCATGGGGTCGAGACTTATGTGGCCATTTTAGTGTGAAAGCGTAAGAAACAAACACAGTTTCGCATTTATAAAATGATTATATATTATAATATTATATCATAAACTATTAAATGAGCAATAATTGTATATTTATATTATATTAGTAATCACGTTCCCGAAAACGGCTCAAATGATTTCGATGAAAATTGCAATATGGAGGTTTACCTACGGAAGCGAAAAATCGATCTAGCTAGGTCTCATAATATCTGGGAAAATTCGTTTTCTCCGTATTTTCACCCGAGCAGAGCTCGGTCGCCCAAAGTTTAGAACAAGATTTAGAATAATGACATGGCATCATGGAATAAGTATGAAATTTCCTATACTTACTATTAAATGCGCATTTTCTATTTTCACCAGAGCAGAGCTCGATCAGCCAGGTACTTATAAGTTATATAAGTTAAGATAATGCGAAGAGAGAGAAAAAAAGCTAGGTGTTTATAAAATTGGCTAACAAAATAATTAGAGCAGTAGTAGCCTAGTGGTGTGACCATCGGACTGCTAAATAATAGGTCTCGAGTTCGAACCCAAGGCACGCACCTCTGACTTTTCGGATTCATGTGCTTATAGAATAATTATCACTTGCTTCAAAAATGGTGAAGGAAAACATCGTGAGGAAACCGGCATGCCTGAGAGATATTTTTCGACGGCATGTGAAGCCAAGTCAGAGGTCCATGGGCGGCTTTAAAACTCTGTCACCAGGTTAGTCACTAACCACACGAAAAGAAGAAGATTAACGTACGTTGTGCGTATATTCAAATTACAAGTGTCAATCTTTGACAGTCGTATGAACAGCAAATTGACGTAGTGTGTCAATTTGATAAACAATTTCCCTGACTGGACATTTACAAGTATCACCTTAAGGTTGTTTTAACATTAGTAAGACCCCAAAGGACTACAAATATAAATAACTCAATTTAAATATAAAACTAGATTATAACTCATAGAAATGTCGTACTAAATAGCTGCTTGCCCAGAGGACCTGTGTCAGGAAAACTTTTTAACACAATTTCCAATTTTTGTCCATACTACATATGGCATTAAATTTTATGAATGTCTGTTTAGATTATTTTAAACAAGCTTCTCTGATTTTATTCATATTCCCACTGGAACCGTGCATTTTTTTCTGGCATAGAAAGTATATCACCTAGGTGTAACTGTCTCGTAGTGAAAGATTTTTGATATGTAACATCTTTCCTCCAGCTTTCCTGCAATCTGTGAGAGTGATTTCGTGAAAGGGGACGGAAGTGTGTAACAGGATGCCGCGGAGGCGCGCCCTATTTGTTTTGACCAATAAGCGCGCGCGGTGGTTGGTAGTTGGCTGTTAGATAGTACCAATCCATTTTCCGAGAGGTTGTAAACAGGATGATGATGTTGGTAATGATGATGATGGTGATGATGATGATTGCCTATTTTTGATGTGTAACATCTTTCCTCGAGCTTTCCTGCAATCTGTGGGAGTGATTTCGATAAATGGGACGGAAGTGTGTTACAGGAAGCTGGGGAAGCGCGCGCTACTCGATTTGACCAACGAGCGCGCGCGTTGCTAGAGTTATATGTGAATTGGTACCAATCGATTTTCCGAGAGGTTGGTACTGGCAGCCAAGATGTCAGATGTTACACATCTTGTGGGACTACTGTACGGCTTGCTCGTTTTCTGTGAACAGATAATTTTACTTCTGGATAACATTTTAGTAGTTATAAGATGTATTTTATACGTTTGACGAATACATCATCATTATTATTTTATCATCATTATAACATTCTTGTCACAAACGGCTGTTCGTAAAAATAGTCTTCCCAAATGGCAAATTTTTACATCGTCATCTCGAATACCAGTATTTTAAATTAAGCAACTACCTATCTGAGCTTTGAATCCCCGTAACTGAGTAATACGATACCCCTAAATAAGATTGCCTGGACGGCAAGGTTGCCTGGAAGAGATCGCAATAAGCGATAAGGCCGCCCATATTTTATAGTGAATTACTTTTTCTTTATGTAATGTATAATCTGGTGTACAATAAAGTATATATAAGATTGGTTGTCAAACTTTCGGGCTTCAAACTACGCGTAACGACTGTCAAAGATCTGCAAATAACAGCTGGTACCAAAGGTTTTACATGCTTTCTGAGACACTGTAATGGATATTCACCCATCCACGAACCGGCTTCGGCAAGCGTACCTTAACCTTCGACCGACCCGTGGGGCTGTTATAATTTTGTTTAATGACAATTTTGTGCTAAAATTGCTAGAAACAACCTGTCAGATGAATTTTTACTCGCATAATTTTTCCATAACAGCAAAAAAAAATATTCACCCTTCATAAGCCTTTTTGAAACACCCTTATTCATATTAGCCGGAAACCCGAATCAAAATAAAAGGGTCACCATATAATAATGCAATAAAACAAAACCTAAGTTTGTTTGCGAAGGTCGGAACCCGACAGATTTGAATATTGCGACCGATCCGGAAGCGTGTTGATTTAAGTATTGACACGGGACCGGAAGACCGAAAGGTTACCTTTCGGTGAAGATTTACACCGCTGTGTAACAAATATTTTTGTATTGAAGAGTTTTAGGAGACCAAAAGTTAGTAAGGTCAAACTCAAAGCATTTATTTCAATTAAACCATTTACAGGCACTTTTGAATCGTCAAAGAGTCGGTCAGTTAGGTACTCAAAAAGTTGAAGCTAGTTGCCGATTCCAAAACGTAAATCTTTAAGAAGAAGAACGGGCATGAAACTCCAAGGACACTATTTTAAATCAATATATTACAAAATCCTGGGGACATTAGTCTTGTTGCTTCTTTAGGTAAGAACAATGTAAAAAAAGATTAAAAATAAGCCCTGGTAGATAAGAGATGACCAGTATCAACTGACGGCAACATGACGTGTGGATTAGCACGTTCCAGCTCATCCATTTTGTTGGGAACCGAATGATCCAACACACACGCCACTATAAGCGAGACATTTAAGGAAGCATGACAAGGCTAGATAAAAGCTCTAAACAGTAAGATAAAGGCAAGCATATCACATCATCATTTGCCTGCCTTTTCCCAACTATGTTAGGATCGGCTTCCAGTCTAACCGGATGCAGCTGAACATCTGTATTTTATATGTTGCGATTGCCTATCTGACCTCCACAACCCAGTTACTCGGTAATACGATACCCTTAGTAAGACTGGTCGTTAGACTGTCGGGCTTCTAGCAAAGACACGCCTAACAATTTATTGATTAATTTATTATTTATTTATTTCAATTGTTATGCGTACTTACCATTTCATTGTGATTAGCTAAACCTGAAAATTTCTAACAACAAACTTGAAAAGAGACGTAAATTTGCTCAGAATGCAACACGTAGGCAGTTTTTACCAAGGCTGCTCAATTTCTTCTACGGAAAGGATCATCTCCTTACCTTAATGAATTTCGATACCATTGTGGCGACTTCTATATCGCTAGATGCGAACTACACATCACACTGACGTCACGCAAAATCCTGCATCGCGCAAGCAGCGTTTCGATTGTGGCGGCATCTACAACGCCACATGCGAACTACGCATCACACTGACAAGTGCAAACGCAACACAGACACACCAGTCTGGTCGAAGGATCCGCCTTTTTCTATGGGGAATGTGTGAACTTTACACCCTGTTCCTCATTCTTTTACATCATCAGTAATTCTTCTTATTGTTTTTTTCTTCTTCAGTAAGTAAAAAATAAATAGGTAGTTTTAATAATTCATCACTTTCTTCATCTAGAAACCAAAACGATTTTCATTATAAAAGTACAAAATATTTGGAAACATGAAGGAAATGAATAAATTTTGAGTTTCAGAAATATTTTACAAAGATAAAGCTAGATACGAGACCTACACAATTTCAGTCTCATCCATATTATATGTTTTACTTCAACAAAACGAGAATATTCTTCACAGTAACCTCTCGGGTCCCCTTCATGACAATTGTAATTAATTTTATTGTTTGTACTGCTACAAGGTTTATACTCATTAAGATAATCTATTTGACTTGCTAAATAACCTCTGTGTTGATAGATAGTATCAAAATTGTAAATATTTCACCAGACTTAAGTGGATTTTGCAGTAATTCTTGGTAATTTTGGAAGGCGTTATTTTGAGTAGCGGTAACAGTATTTACGTGTTTTTGAAGTTAAGTAACTTTTAATGGCTTTTGAGGTCGTGTACCTCTTTAATTCCGTGATATAAACCAGGTAAATAATTCCAATTCCAATATTTTGTAAGAATATTTTGATTTAAAAGAGTGTCCGTGAGTTTCTTGCCCGTTCTTCTCCATAGGAACCTACTACGCTTTGGAATGGGCAACTAGCTTCATCCTTCTGACTGACCGACCCCTTGACAATTCAAAAGGGCCTGTAATTGGTTTATTTGAAATAAATGCTTTGAGTTTGAGAGTTTGAGTAAGCATTTCATGGGTATTTGTTTCGCCGGATTCTCTCATTTTATTGTTTGTCCAGTTTTATAAATTCCATGTTTATGACTTCCAGGCCGAACCAAAGATCGGATTGATCTGACAAAATCACCAGTCCAAGATAAATGAAAAGCACCATTGCTTATTTCTTTTATTTTAAGAGCGTTTGTCCTCAAAGCTGGCAATGTCGCAAATAGCTGTCAAATGGATTAATTTGGCAATATTATTGTATCAAAATATGAAATGTGGCTAACTAGTGAACTAAAGTATTGCAATAATTAATATCGTAACACCGAATACTTAGTTTTAGATGTAAAAAAGTATTTAGAAACTTTCCAAATGCCTTTTTACACCCAAAACGGTTTCAACATCAAATTGAGTGATAAAATTGCAATTCATCTTGTTCTAGGTCGCTAGTTGGCCACATTTCATATTTCCATAAATTTCATATTGCCAAATTAATCAAAACAGCGAAATATTTGACATCTATTTGCGGCGTTGCCCACTTTCAGAATAAACGCACTTAATCCCACCAACAATTTCACATCAAACCCAACGGTGTGATAACCATCCGTCCACTTCACAACCTTATTTTTACACCTTCAAAACTAAATTCTCGTTGAATTTTATACCTTATCCATAATGCAATAGGGGCGTCCAATTGCCAAATTCAATTTGTAGAGCTCACCTGAAAATCTAAACAGATTGTAATGTATTAGTTATCGAGTTCCCTCACTTTTGCCCTTCGTATATTTTGACGACTTTTGCCGGCTTCCTCTTGGACTATCAATAAGGTATCGTTTTGCTTTTATCCTGTACCTCTCGGATTTTACTTGGAAACGTATCGACTTTATTCTGAAATATGAATAAATAACCCCTTTCTACGGCTTTGTGTTGGAGTTTTATGGAGTTCCTGTTTTACATACAGGTGTATCGGAATCTAGATAAGATAAGATAAGATAAGATAAGATAATATTTATTTGCTTAAACATGTGTCATACATACAAGAAAAATACATGCATGCAAGATGGTAAGGACATTATTAGGTACAGGCATGTTTGCCACATAGTGTGACGTGCAAATGTCAAGGAATATTATTAATTAATTAAAACATTCTCTTCGAATAACAATAAATGAAGTAGTTAAAGAGCAAAAATAACAAAAATCAAACAGAACATTAAAACAAAAATAAGTTAATAAGATAGTTATACAATAATCCTGTCAAACAATAAAAAATAATATACAATCCAAAAATTAAAAAACAAAAAATATTAAATTAAATCAAATAGCTACTATGTCAATACAAAGCTTTCCTCTAGGAACTCGTTAATGTTATAATATGCTTTATTTACTAGATGTGCCTTCAGTTTTCTTTTCAAGTGTACATTATTAATCTCCTTCCAGCTCTTTGGCAACTTATTGTAGACAATTGCAGCCATATGGAAAACACTTTTGCGCATAAGTGCAGTCCTACAGGGAGGTACACATAGTTGGGTTTGGTCACGCCTGTTCCTGGGAAATTGCTCTGCTTTGCGCGGAAATAATTTAGGATTGTTCCTGACAAACATTACAGTTTCAAGAATATACACGGATGGCAACGTTAAAATTTTATGCATTATGAAATAAGGTTTGCAACTGTCCGTGATTGTCAAATGAAACATTGCTCTAAGGCATCTCTTCTGTGCTTTAAATGCTACTTCTCTATTAGTCGAGTTACCCCAAAAGATAACACCATATCTGAGAACGGATTCAGCCAGACCGTAGTAAGCTGTTAATAACGCCTCCCTATTGACATTTCGTGACAGCAAGTACAATGCATAGGCACTACTACTAATTCTCTTACTCAGAGAATCTATGTGATCCTTCCAATTTAAATGTCGGTCAATAATTAGTCCCAGAAACTTAGTTGTATTAACCGTGTCAATTGTTATATTATTATATGTTATGTCAAGATTGGAAAATGTCAATAAACGCTGGCTAAAATGCATAATTACTGTCTTACTTAAATTTATTTTTAAATTATTATTGTCTAACCATTGAATAGTATTGATCAATGTTTTATTAATGTCAAATTTATATAAGTCTTTATTATTACAGGGTATAGATATAGTACTGTCATCCGCAAAAAGTGTTACAGGATGGTCAATTGATTTTGGAAAGTCATTTATGTACAGTGTAAAAAGTGAAGGTCCTAAAACACTTCCTTGCGGAACTCCGTAGGTAACAGTTCGTTCCTCCGAAAGAATGTTTTCTTCATGTTTGGTTATAGAGTTCAGGCTACTTATTTCGGTTATTTGTTTTCTGTCATGCAAATATGATTTTATAAGTTCCAGAACATTTCCTCTAATACCGTACGCATCAAGTTTTTAAAATAAAATATCATGTTGGACATAGTCAAATGCCTGAGTCATGTCACAAAATATAGCACAGACGGGAGTCTTTTTATCCATATTAGAGTTTATATTTTTCTAGAAATATGAAACGTATGTGATTTTTTATTTAGAATAATGCGGGTGCATAAGCATTCAAATACCACAAGTTAGGGCGTTTGTCCACCGCAGCCGCTAACGGGATGGCACCGAAAAACGAGATTATTCGAACCGCACGTGACGTCCTGGTGACGGCGATCATGTTTCCACCAAACTCGACGGTTCAGACAAAAGGTGGGCAAACGGTACTGGTGTGATGGCAGTGTGTGGATAAAATCACACGTGTTTTGTATTGCCAGCTCATCAGCCCGTCACAATCCCAGGCCGAGTTCTAGCAGTCGAACCGAACTACTCGAAACTTCAGCGGCTGGATGACGGCGCTCGGATCACGGACGTGTGGCGGACAGGCAGCCGTAGTAAATGTACCATCGAAGAAGTTCATATCTAACCATTGTAAGGGCTATTCTTGCTTGCAGCGCTCGGCGGCTATAGCACCTGGCTGGTAACAGATGTGGTCATCGTGTTCACGGGATTTTGTTTTGAAACTGGTTAGATATGAACTCCTTTGATGGTATGTACCGCTACCCCGGTGCAGTCATCTCGTTCTCGTTGACGGCAGCGGTGGACAAACGCACTTCGATACTAAATGTACGTCTGGCGCAGTCTTAGCAGTCAGACCCGCCACCACCTTGCTTACTGACCAATAACTATTCTTAGCTATTCTTCTTACCGTACCAATATGAGAGAAACAAAGTCCCTCTGCCGACCTGTCTGTCTGTCGCGATAAACTGAAAAACTACCGAACTAATTTTCATACGGTTTTCACCAATAGACGGAGTGATTTATGAGGAAGTCTTAGGTGTATAATTCATTAAGGTTTTGTGCAAATTGGCTGAAATGTGACGATGATTGTCGAAGACTGGAGAGCTTTACTGGCGTGCGCCGCGTAAACTAATAGAATTATATGAAAACAATGTATTACGGAATGAATACATTGTTTACCTGGATTAACATATAGGGTACTTTTAATCCCGGTAGCACGTTCCCGTGGAATATATTCTGACATCCACGAGGGCGAAGCCGCGGGCAAAAGCTAGTTAGATATAAAGGAAACTTTTGAGCTTCAATGTGGATGCAAGAACGATGACTAACCAATTTTGCGCTTGACTGTATCCACTGGTAGCTTTAAATAATGTAAGTTTTTTTTTAAAGTTTGAATGTGTGTCCAGTGAACCAATAAAAATACAGAATATAAAGTATGTGGTCAAGACAACCCGCGAGTCCAGTAGCGAGGGGGTCCATCTGACCGAAGACTCACAAGAATAGAGGAAGACCATAAAACATTACATGGACTGTGCGAAAGTTGATAATTATGACAGCAAATGGAAGATGAAGACATTTATTTCATTAAATTTATTTATTCATTAACAATTATCATCGTGTTGAACATTACATATTAAATAAAATTATCACATGCATAAACAATACATTTAAAAGTCTAATTAACATTTAAGGGAAATGTTAAGTTCAAGAGTCAATTAATTTCAAATATAAATACGAGTAGGTACAATGTCAAATTAATAGCAGGTATAATGTCAAATTCAATGTCTAACACATCGTGGACATGGTGTGCTGACCCCGAGTAAATTGCGATAAGTGCAGGAGGATCGATCATGACGAGATCTACAAAATCCAAAAGTCAAATTTTTTCGCCGAGTCCTTATTCAATCAATCAGCCTAGCCTTTTCCCGACTTTGTTGGGGTCGGCTTCCAATCTAACTGAATGCATCTGGATACCAGTATTCTACATAGAACAACGGCCTATCTGACCTCCACAACCCGCCGAGTCTTTATTATGCCTTATAATATAACAGAATTCGGATATTGTTAATAATTATGTAGCTTAAAGCCTTGTGCGGACTGGTACGACGCGACGGCGCGACGCGACTCCGGTAAAATTGTTCTACCGTGAAGTTTTCTTATGTTGGGGCTACATTTCGCGTTATCGCGAACTATACATCGCGCGTTCTCTGTTGCTCAGCGAGCGTTGTGTGAGTGAGAGCGCGTGAACTTTAGTTCGCGATAACGCGACAATGTAGCCCGAGCATTAGAAATTGTTTTGTTAGAGACGCGGCGTGCTGTCGCGTCGCGCCAGTCTGAAAGAGGGTTTTATCATTAGTAAGTCTACTTATTCACCCTAACACACTGATTACAAAAAATCTTTCTTTCAACATTTATTAAAATGAAACCTTTTATATTGAAATAAAACTGAATGTTTTTCCATTTCCAGTATCCTGTGCCAAGTAAGTAGTGAATATTAGCGCTGAAAGCGAACAGTTTGACGCCTTTCAGCTGCTGTAGCTATTCATAGAGTTTCGCCGAAAGATTCCAGTTTCGGACACACGGATCTTTAAGTGTAAAAACAATTCATGGAATCCTCTTTCATCATTAATTCAATTCAATTTATTTATTCAGTAGCAATTCACTTCCAAGTTTATCACGGACATTACTGACTTCGGTGAAGGAAAACATCGTGAGGAAACCTGGACTTATAGATAATATAAGTCTGAAATCACCAACCCGTCTTGAGCAAGCGTGGTGATCAATGCTCGTGCCTTCGCTGTATGAGAAGAGGCCTTTGCCCTACATAATCAGCCTATAATGTTCCCACTGCTGGGACACAGGCCTTCTCTCTGTGAGAGGGAGTGGGCCGTAATCTACCACGCGGGCCCAGTGCGGGTTGGTAGATGTCACATGCCATCGAAGTTTTTGGTTCTGGGACATGCCGGTTTCCTCACGATGTATTCTTTCACCGTTTTGAGGGCGGAGAAATAATTTACACAAAGTAAAGCGCCTGTCAGGGTTCAAACCTACGACCTACAACTCGTAAGCCGGGCCACCAGTGCCCTTTTGTCTTTGCCCTGCAGTGGAACAATAATAGGATGGTATTATTTTAATAATAATAATATTTTTTTAAATGCTTAAGTTTTCTTTTTTGTTTTTATAAAAATATTTAAAAATGTAAATTATATGTATTTAAATGAAATAAAGGAAAATAATAATAATCTTTCTTATATCGTTTTTTAAGAAATATTTAAAAATGTATTTTATACGTTGGAAATTTTAATAAACGAAATAATAATAATGTTTTTTTTTTTAAATCTTTAAGTGTGAAAAAATATATTTTAAAATGTAATTATGTATGAAAGAAAATTAATGAACGAAATGTTAATCCATTTAATTCAGGCGACGCAGGCCCGTAAAAAAAAAACCAAACCTAAACATACATTTATCTTTTTATTATAATTCGCATTGTGTTCGAATATAATCCACCTTGAAACAAAAGTATTGGATGTACAAATATACCTATAGGTGTATTTGTATTTTTTTTTGTTTTAGAGCTATAGCTCTTACCTTGGTATCACCATCATCATTCTCCTACCTTTATACCAATTTTGTTGTGGTCGGCGCAACATGTCCCTTTCTTCCATCCTTCTCTATTAGTCGTCATCTCGGTAGTCACTCCCTTCCTAACCATCCATGGTATGAACTAAACTAATGTATCTTAGAACAGCTTTAAGGTTTGAATTTCCCTGGCACGTATCGTTCAATAAAGTCCCATTTATGGAAGCAATTTAAAAGTTAATCCTTCTTGAAAGTGCATTACGATACTATCGACATAACAAAACTAGTTGCGCCCCGCGGTTTTACCCGCATAAGTCTCAATCCCTTGGGAATATCGGAATAAAAAGTATATTTTGTCCTAACGTAGTTCATGGTCTACCCATGTGCCAAATTTCATTAAAATCCGCAACCATTTTAGCGTGAAAGCTTAACAACAAAAAAAAACTTAAAAAAATAATAATATTAGTTTAGACAAAAGTCGTTTATTCAAGGCAGACGAAACACAAAACATTAAATTAAGTAAACTATTTGCCATAATGTGACCTGGCACACGCCAATAAACCAACAAAAACATTGAAAATTTAAAATTCAAAAGCCATTTATTCAAACTAGGCTGAGAATCAGCACTTTTCGTACGTCAAAATTACATAAGACGGTCCCCCAAAAACGTCCACCCTTCACCACCTCCTAGTGTTTTAGCTGTGAAGAAGAAGTGGCCCTACAAACTCCCCAGCAGCACAGCTGTCTGTTTAGTTCACGAGCATAACGCAAAGATCTGCCATTACCCCTCGCCATATATGAAGGAAGGCGGCATCCGACCCCCGACGCTACCGCAAGCAGTGACATCTAAGGGAACATGACGAACGTGCTGCCGGTTGCTCAGGCAAGAATAATATAATATATTATTCTTATGATCTATATATTATATGATCAATTGTCGACGTCGCTAGCTAACCACATATTGCAATACAACTCATACAAAAAAAATATGGAATGAGTAGATTATGTCAATAATGAAAGCAAATAAAATTAAAACAAATTGACACTGCCCGACCTGGGGATCGAACCCAGGAACTCATGCTCAACAGTAGCGCTTGCGACCACTAGACCAACTAGTTAAGGGTCGAGGGTAAATAGAACTTAATACCTAAATAAAAGCCTCCTGGCATAAAGGTCGTGCCCGCGTACATGTTCAATGCTGGATTACGTTTTTATAGCTTGAATGATATAACATCAAATTGCTTTTCATCAAACTTCAAACTGATTGATCGAATATTCGTTACAATGAATAATGAAAATTTTAGTGCTCAGAATTTAGCTGCATCAAGGCTCAAGCGTTCAATCGTAGCGTTGTTGTAACAAAAGTTCTTTTAATGAAACTTTATCACATGGATATATTGAGGCATATTTATTGCATTAAGTTGACACATTGCATCATTATTTTTTTGTGGTGCTTTTTATAATTTCTTACATGACGCGGCATCACGATATCACAGGGCAGTAAAATGTTTGGAGATATATTATGAAGACGCTCCGAATTTCCGTTCACGATATCGTCATAACATACATGTATTTCCAAACATTTTACGGACGTCCACGATAATATAATTACTTTAGAAATTATAATAATAATATTATATATATATATTTTTTTGTTTTTGTTTTTTGTTTTGTTTTTTATAAAAATATTTAAAAATTTAAATTATATGTATATATATGAAATAAAGGATATATTATAATACAATAACTTTATTTTCACTAGCATGAAATTCAAATCTAATTTTAGACCACGTTCAAAACCTACACAAACAAATACAAAGTAATACCCAAAGCAATCACTGCGAGTATCTAAAAGTATCAAGTCCCGAAATCCGCCAAACTACCAAGCCATATCTACCAAAATTCCACCACTTATTTCATTCGCGGAACCTCTCAAACTGATTTTATAAATGGTCTCTACCGCAGTTTTGATTTTCTATATTCAAAAGGAGTGAAGTGGTCTTTTGTTTAGAAACAAATGCCTATAGAGCCACTACAGCATTGCTTTTGGCAATAATTAATTACCTATCTACGATTGGATTTTGGAGTATTAATGAAATGGTCTCGCAATTAGTTGGTATAAACCTACAGGCGTTTGTTTAAAGTTCATTGTTTCAATTTAGTGACTTATTTATTGCTTTTGGAGATCAAGAATATGCTGAAACCGTAATAGACCTGACCAGACCTGGTTTGAATTGGAGTGTATTCATAAGAAATCACGAAAGACACGGGTCGGCCCGACGATCACTCGCTTCAACGGACTCCAGCGCGATGGACGATACTCCTGTCTCATTTAATTAATAACTGTTTGTTCGGGAAAGTTGTATCTTTTGTAAGATCAGACGGCATTAAAAATTGCCTACTTAAACAGCCCACTCTTTTATTGCTCCCGGCGCTAACATTGGAATTATAAGTTTTGAAGAGAATAAGTTTTCATGCAGATATAGATGAGGACAAGTTAAAAATTATTCCAATAACAAATAAGCTTTCTTAAAGAAGAAATAGAATTATCTAACGCTATATACAAGTCTACGAATCAACGTCGGCCATACATAACCGTAATATGTATAACTCTTAATTTTATATAATTTAGAAACATTTTTTTCAATTTTTGTTAATGTGAGTACTATGGAGCCGTTTTTTATGTTATTGAGATGTATGTTTGACTTGAAAGAGCACGGCAGTTGAGAGTACGTCATGCTCACTTAAATGTCTCGCTGATGGTGGCGAGTGTGTCGGATCATTCGGTTCCCTACAAAATGGTTGAGCTGGATGGTGCTGATCCACGCGTCATGTTCGTGAACGGGCGCCGTAAGTTGTGACTGGTCATCTCTTATCTGCCAGGGCTTATTTTTAATCTAATATTTTGAATTGTTTTGATTATTTTTTGTACATTGTTCTCACATATACAGGAACAAGGATAATGTACCCAGGATTTTGTAGTTTTCTATATTTAAAAGAGTGTCCTTGGGGTTTCTTTCCCGTTCTTCTTCATAGAGATCTCATCATTTTGGAATGGGCAACTAGCTTCAACTTTCTGACTAACTGACCGACTATTTGACAATTCAAAAGTGCCTGTAAATGGTTTAATTGAAATAAATGCTTTGAATTTGAGTTCTTAATTTATATTTAACAGTCGTTTATCTTCAACAATTGATAACAATATTATACAAGTTCTTATACCAAAACTATCAACAATGCTAAATAGATCATAACTTATTCCAAAACACCATCTCTGCGGCTCTAACACCGAAAGTGCCAGTCACAAACTCGCCAATGTTTTGTCAAACTGGAACGGTAATTATAATCAAATTCACCAGGAACAGTTAGACTGTTAGACGGTTGTATGCAAATTCGTCGCCTCCGTCTGATTGTATCAAACTTGCTACATATTTTTGCTTAATCAACTCGTCTACGAAACGCTTGGATTCGGTTTTAGCTTGCATAGTGTTGTACATTTTCTTTGGAAAATCTTTGAATGCATCTTTTGCTTTCGTTTTAAGATTGTCATCTTTTTCATTTTCTTTTTCTACTACTTTGGACTTAGAATTTTCTTGCGTTGATATTCTGATTACTAGAAAAGCGATGAGTTGCAGTCTGATAAAATAATCGCACTCGATGCTTACAAAAAAATGCACCTACTGGTGTCTTTATGGATTTTACAATAATCTGAATGATCTGATCTGACTGCCTTGTTGGTCTAGTGGTTCCAAACGCTACTGCTGAGCATGAGGTCTTGGGTTCGATTCCCAGGTCGGGTAAAGTGTTATTGGGTTTTCTCCCTCAGGAATTTTTCGACTGCAGCCCGGAGTCTGGATTTGTGCCCGTTTGATGGCAATAGGTTCGCGGCCTATTATACAGAACTTAAACATAACTAGCGAAATGTGGGTGTACTATACACTCGTCACCTCCTAGTCACCTCTGCCAAACCCTTTGGGGATTGCAGCTATGATGTTTGGTTATGTTATGTTATCTGAATTTATGCATGAGAATATAGATACACTGGAATTCCTAAATACTTTGAAAATAGTTCAACTTATCAAAAAATTAAATTATTCTAACTAGGCTGAGAATCAGCACTTTTCGAACGTCAAAATTACATAAAACAGTTCCCCAAAAACGCCCGCCCTTCACTACTCCAGCTTTAGCTGGGAAGAAGAAGTGGCACAACAAACTCTCCAGAAGTACAGCTTAAACACTTCGAATACAACTCAACCCACGCTAAAAATGCATGCTTAACATCCCACTACCCAACATTTTAAAGATACAAACATTCACCGAGATACCACAAACTTTCCACGGGGCATAAACCATCACCATTATTGCACGCTAAACAAGAATTTATAAATCCAATAACAATATTGCATCCACGTTTCATACCCAGGCGGAAGAACAGAGTAGATAGGTACAGAAGGTCGACAACGTATACAACGACAGGCGAATACTGGCACACACACTTATTCCTTCACAGACTTTACGGCCTTTTGCAGTTATTTAACCTCTGACAGTAGCAACCCAATAGCAACCTTATGATAACGAGAATACAGATCACTATGATTTTGACAGACTCGTCAATGGCAGCAAATCAACAGCCACCTTATTGCAACGCCAATTAAGATCGCTGTGATTTTGACAATGATACAAAATTAGAGGTAAAATAACTGCGAAAGTATTGTAGATGCGGGCGATCTCAAACAAATACCAGTCTCGAGTGCACTTGCACTCGCTGTACGTGAAGCGTGCCTATGTGTGCGTGCCTTTTACGGAGCTGACTTTCTGTATGTATCTATTCTACGCCCACGTCTCCTGTAAAGAACAATGCTTTACAAGCATTTTTTGTTGGAGCACAGAAAATAAATATCCATTGAAAAGTTTTTTTTTCTTTTTCCATCAAGCTGAAGTGAAAATAAAGGAATACTTTAATCTATTCTGTTGTTACTGCAGTTGTATTGACAGTGGGACTAAAATAAATGGAAGGTGGGTATTTCTTTTTCTTCAGCAATCAGTGTTCTTCGTAGAGTTTTTACGTTATTTAATTGAAGAGATTTTGTATCATTAGTGCATTCGCTTTCTTTTAAGATGGGTGTTTATGTTTTCTTAGTTTTGCTGAACGTGACTTATCGCCTAAAATAATTCAAGAAGTATCGCTTTCTCTAGGTTATTTATTTATTTATTATTTAACGGTTTATGTACACACATATAAACAGACAAGAAGAAAGGAACAGAAAAATACGTACAAAGGTGATGCTTATTTCTAAAGAAATCTCTTCCAGCATACCTGCGATAGAAAAGTAGTTAAAGAGATCATGGTTAGACCATGGTTGGTGTTGTTATCATGGTTTCTTAATACAAAATCAGCCTCACCTTTTCCTATTTTGGGGTCGGTTACCAGTCTAATCGAATGCAGCTGAATAACAGTATTGTACCTACATGGAGTGGCTGCCTATCTGACCTCCACAACCCAGTTACTGGGTAACACAATACCACGCGATAAGACTGGTTGTCAGACTTTTGGGCTTCTGACAACCGTAACGACTGACAAAGTTCTACACACAGCCGGGACCAACGGCTTAACGTGCTTTCCGACACACGGAGGGGTCTTGATATGTCATGGATGGTCACCAATCCACGAACCAACCGCGGCAAGCGTAGCTTAACTTTTAATTGACGCGTGCGGCTGTTATCATTTAGCCACGAGCCCCTCAATAACCCCAAATCTTACCTAACTTAACAATTTTATTTCGTATGTTGGTCACGATACAGTGAATCTTTGCAACAAACTCTGAAACTAGATTTTCTTTATACAATGTTATCAGAATACTAGTGGACGCAGTGGTCTGACCGCGTGATTGCAATCTCTTAACCGTCTCTTGAAATAAAGGAGCTCGCTAAGAAACATCTACAAGAAGCTACACTGAGAAAATAGGTCACATAAGTCATTATAATCATACTGGCCAGTAATTATCACACTGAAGTAGCGAGACGTCATGGACCCGTACCTCGAGGACTAGTTCGAAGTGGCTCGGAAAAAGAGTTCCTGAAAGAACATGGTGCAGGAGTGCGACTAGAATCAATTCAATTTTTTTGTTAATTTTGACGTTCTTAAGTGCCTTTTATGTGCCGAATTGAAATAAATTATTTCTGCTAAAAAAATAAAGAAGTAAAGAACAGTGATCATCACGATTGCTCACTGCAGGTTGACAATAGACCATCATAAAGCCAGGTTGCCCACGACTTGTAAAAGAATAACGGTGGAGTTTCTTGCCCATTCTTCTCCATACGAAAACTACCTTTTGGAAGGGGCGACTAGAATCAATTCTTTTTTTTTTGTAAATTTTTACATTCAAAAGTGCCTTTTACGGAATAATTGAAATAAATTATTTGACGTTATTCTTTCAACGTTATTCAGTGATATTCCAAACTTAGAAAGTACAAATTGAAATAGAAAAAGGCACATATATTCCCTTCACAGCCAGATTGCTCACATCACACAATAACAGAACACTGCACAGGCTACTTTTACGTTTGTTTTTAATACCCCGAAATACAAAGCTAGTAGTACATGATTGGCAAAACGAAATATTAGCTGTGTACACGAGCTTAACATTCCGGGCCGCAAAGTTTTAATTTTAAAAACGGGAGCAAACGTCGTGCCTAGGACAAAGGCGCACGGAGGCCCCGCGCTACTCAATGTGACGCAAGTTACGAGAGCAGCGATGAAGATAAAAATGTTATACTTAGAATTTTACGTAAGTATTGATAGAGTTGTTTTTATTGATAGAGTAGTGCTTCGTTGGTCTAGTAGACGCTACTGCTGACCAGGAAGTCCTGAGTTCGATTCCCGGGTCAGGCAGTGTTATTGGATTTTTCCATCAGGAATTCCTCAGTAGCCCGGAGTCTGGATTTGTGCCCGGTTGATGGCAATAGACTCGCCCCCTATTACATGGGACTTAAATATAACTGGCGAAATGTGGGTGTACATAAGGTACACCTCTGCCTAACTCTTCGGGGATTACAGGTGAGATGTTATGGTACTTAATAAGTAAGTACTTGGTCGACCCCGAATTTTCCCAGTTACGAGACCTAGCTAGATCGATTTTTCGCCCCCGTAAACGCTGATATTGCAACTTTCGTCGAAATCTTTAGAGCCGTTTTCGAGAACGGGATTACAAATATAGATATTGCTGATTTAATAATATAGGATCTTATTGCCACTATAGGTTGTGTAAGTTTTTCTCAAAAAAGAAAAAACGTGAGCCGTTACATTATCATTCACTTCCTTTTCTTTCTTTCATGGCTCCTGCTATCTAATTACGCAACACATTTTCGTTGACAATTCCGACTAATCTGTTTCAATTTGACAGGTCAACAACATTCATTGTGATATTTACGTTGTTGAGCAGATTTTTTTTTCGAACGTACGTTGCAATGGATTAGCAATCTGTTTCAAAACGATTCAGATTCCGATTGATCGTGTATTGCGTAATTAGGGTACTGGTTGTAGGAAGCTCGACGCAAAATTCATTCACCAAACGTAAATATTGAACTCTAGTAACACGTGGTACAATCCACATCTTCCTTCGTATATTGATAATTGTATCGATGCTTCGTTTGTCGTTATAGAAACCGGGTGAAAAGTTCACTCATCCTCCACAGAAAAGGGAGGATCCTCCGACCAGACGGGTGTCGTGTCTGGTGGGCAACTGCCCGATTGACGTCGTGCCGTTTTATATAAACTCGTCGCGCGGTAAACTGTGCTTGCATTATGCAGGATTTTTCGTCACGTCAGTGTGATGCGTAGTTCGCATGTGGCGTTGTAGATGCCGCCACAGTCGGTACAACTGCTATCTCAATTAAAAGTATCGCTTGTGATATTTTGCTTAACGTATCGTTCTAGTATAGCGTTTCTTCAGTAATTCTGTGGATAGAAGTTCAATATTTTAATATTATTTTTCTCAAAAATACATAAACTCACGCCTTTTCCCCAAGGAGGTAGGCAGAAACTACAGAACGATCTACCTGATCCTTATCCTTTTGCTTCGTTTACGTTTAAACATCTGGTCATACAGGATTATTCTTCTCATTTGATGCATTCTTACTCTGTCGCACGATCTGTATGGTCTGCTTGTAGTAATCAACAAGTAAACAGTACAACTATTTTCTTAATGTCCCTCGGCAAACTTCGTGTTTCGTCAGTCGTCGGATTTCTATCAGCTACCCTTTGCACTTGGTGCTTGTACGTATTGACTCCTACCGCTGCACCCGCATTGCCGTTAACCATAATTACCCCGAAGTTCGCCGAGGAACATTAAGAAAATAGTTGTACTGTACCTCACTTTACTTAATACAAACCCTCGCTACAGTATCCACCTTGCACCAAAACAGGAGCCTTATTATTTCGCGTCCCCATTCCCTGATGATGTCAGGTCTCATCCGCCATTGTGTCACGAGGTTTCAATACAGTGTAGTTTTTTCTGTTTTTTTTCGCTCTGAAAGGACGCCGAGTTTAGAATCATTTGCCCAAATACGTTAATAAGTTGTTCGGGAAGTCAATGAAGAGTCTCTGCAACAATGGATTGAGTTCAGATTGGAAAATGTGTTCTTGGAAGAGTATTGTTTTCTGCAGTTTTTGTTCATTCATTGAACGGTTCAAGAAGCATCATCATTATTAACAACCGTATTCCGTCCACTGGTGAGGCCTCGCTTTTGTGCTATGCTTCCATGTGTGACTCGCCACACGAAAGCTCGCAGGAGTAATGATGATGACGTCACGCTGGCTGCACTGATGTTTATACTTGGGGTCACCAATTTAGAGGTAAGACGAACAGGGTGTAAACTTCACTCATCCTCTATGGAAAAGTGCAGTTGCCCGCCAGACACAACACCCGTCTGGTCGAAGGACCCTCCCTTTTCTATAGAGCATGAGTGAACTTGACACCCTGTTCCTCATATCCCTAAAGGTCTATGCGATCTTTCCAACTCTCAACAAAATTTTGAAAATCAGGAATCAAGTGTATTCAGCTCTGGAAAATTTATATAAATGACTACTTCATTCCTTCTTTAATTAATTAAATGACCAACATCAAACAAGTCATCTTCCTGGCCTTTACCACAGCACAAACAAAAAAGCTATCTATGCGCGTCCATAGGACATCTGATCTTAAATCAACTGTAAGAAGGTCTCGTTGGCGCGGCTCCAGCTCACAATCACGACTTAGTTTATAGCTCCACTCTTATCCTTGAACATCTTTTTGTTATTCTGGCAAAGGAGAAATAATATACTGATGTTGATGCTGTCAGAGGATACATCTTATGTGTGAAATTAATGGATTAGCCAATAGTTTTAGTAACTAGGTAGGTTCCTAGTAGAATTTATATACAGAAAGTAAAAAAAAAAGTACGGGCCTTACTATAGTCGCATATGAGTAACATCTGATCTTGGCTGATAGTACCAACCTCTCGGAAAATGGGTTGGTACCATCTGACGGCCAAGTCTAACACCGCGCGCGCTCATTGGTCAAATCAAATAGGGCGCGTTTCCCCGTCTTCCTGTTACACACTTCCGTCCCTTTAAAAAAAATCACTACCACAGATCACAGGAAAGCGAGAGGAATGTTACACATCAAAAAACTAGCTACTGGTTAAGATTGAATCAATACTGTGAATATAATTGATGTAATCTGCGTTCGCAATTTATTCGCCAAACATGTAAACAAACACAAGTTTTAGGAAAAACAATTGTAATGCTACTACCCATAAGGTTCAGTTTGCGCTACAACTTCATATTTTTGATGACTTTATTTACACTTGCATAAAGTTAGTATTTGTTTAAGTAGAAATAAGGATTTGAAAAGACCTTAAAAAATAAAATGCAATGGGCTCCCTTGTTGGCCTAGTAATCACAAACAGCAGCCCGGAGTTTTGAGCCGGTTAATGGCATTAGGCTCACCCCTAATACATAGGATTTTTACATCATAATAATACCAGCAAGTTAAGCCGATGGTCTCGGCTGTCATTCGTGGATCTTAGACAGTCGTCAGAAGCCCGAAAGTCTGACAACCGGTCTTACCAAGGGGTATATTACTCAGTTACTGGATTGTGGAAGTTAGATAGGCAGTGCTCCATGTAAAATACTGGTATTCAGCAGTATACGGTTGGACTGGAAGCCGTCCCCAATATAGTTGGGAAAAGGCTAGGGATTGATTTGAAGGGCTAAGGCCTCTTCTCATACAGAGAAGGCACGAGCATTGATCACCACGCTTGCTCAAGACGTGTTGACGATTTCAGACTTATATGAACTATAAGTCTGAAATCCTCGCGATGTTTTCCTTCACCGCTATCAGTAATGTCCAAAGGAAACTCAAACTTCTGCCCTCCCCTTCACCGAATATAGGCGTGAGGATATATATAATGTTTCTACACATACACGTACCATCAAAGAAGTTCATATCTAATCAGTTTCAAAACAAAATCCCGTGAACACGATGACCACATCAGTCTGTTACCGGCCCGGTGCTATAGCCACCGAGTGCTGCAAGCAAGAATAGTCCTTACGGTGGTTAGATATGAACTTCTTCGATGGTACATAAACAGACGCCTTCTTCTAAGGGGTAGGCAGTCACTACAGAACGCCTACGATCCTTGCATACTCCTTTTGTCTCTTTTTTTAGGGTTTCGTAGTAAACAAGGAACCCTTATAGTTTCGCCATGACCGTCTGTCTGTCTGTCTGTCTGCGGCTTAGCTCAGAGACGGTTAGTGAGCTGTTAGTTAGCTGTAACTTGGCATGGGTATACATACATATTAATAACGCCGACAAAGTGGTAAAATAAAACCAAGTTTTTTTTTTTTACGCTATGTCCCCTACACGTAAAGTAGGGATGGTTTATTTTTTCTCGTTTATCCCATGTTGTGGAGTATCGTTCAAAAATATTGTGAGTTTGTAAAAACCATTTTTGGATTCAGGGATCCGTTTGCGAAATATTAAGCTTTTAACTGATTTTTTTTGTTAGAGTCAAGTATCCTCCCCCCCCCCCCCTGCCAGCTAAATGCTTGTATTTGGATTTGGGATAAAATTTACAGCAGTAATATATATAACGTATTTAAAAGAAAAACTATCACAGCAAAGTAGGCTTTACAGGTTAACAAGTAATAATCGACCAACTTAAATTTGCAGTTTGTAAAACATGATCTCCGATAAATTCCGTATCTCCCATACGGAAACATGTTTTTCAACTATAAAGTTAAGTTTGTTCTTGGGATAAATTCATTCCAACTACGGAACCCTTCATTGTGCGTGTTCCGACTCGCACTTGGCCGGTTTTATCTCTTTATTTTTATTTTTATTAAAGATGAAAAATAAAAGGTTCAACTAATCGAAAAGGTCTCGTCCAAAACAATAATCTTTTTAGGATGCTGTTGCGGCTGCCTCGTTTTTGCAGTGCATCAAAAATGTTCGCGGTAACCCATACAAATGAATTTCAAGCCATCATCTTAAAAAAAAACGGCTTCACTCCTGAGCAGAATAAGAGGCCGTCACAACAGTATCCTGAACGCTGTGGCGGCAGACACTTCCCCCGCCATAATATGGCAATTTGTGCGAAGATTTATACCATAAGAAAGTCGTCTTTGTGTTCGTCAAACGAATACTGCCTTAATGTATAAGAGTATTATTCATATCGATGGTCCCAATTAAGAAAGTCGTATCTTCAAAATGTCAAAATGAATTAATTTTGATAAAATTAAATATGCACATTGTAGAACTCATTATAGCTTATGTAATGATGTAATAACGTGAAAATCGCCAAAATGTCACTATCGACTTTCTTAATTGGGACCATCGATATGGCACCTGTGGTTTATAATAAATTGCCTAAGGACCTAAAAAAATGTAATGTTAATTTGTTTAAGCAAAAATTAAAAACAATGCTATGTGAAAAATGTTATTATAGTATCTCAGATTTTTTAACAGATAAATTTTGACATTATGTATTAAATAAATATATTTAATATTATCTGAATAATTGTTTTAAGTAATTTTAATTTGACTTTATGATAAAATTCTATAATAATTAGGTATAGGTCAAGTATAGGTACTATAATATTAGCAAAATCTGACTGAAGCATTTTTTATTTTTTATTATATATATATACTTTTTTTTTTTTTTTTGACATCCATTTTTAGATATTTTATGATTTGTGAATTATTTTTTATTTACTGTTGACATTTTATGCTGAATTCACTTTAATTTATTGATATTGACTTGAAATCAATTATTAATAATCTTAACTATTACATTTGTACGCCTTAATAATTGGCAAACATGTCTGAACTAATTTTTTTCTTTGTAATCCTGGATGCATATCTCTACTATTGTATGTGTACACATGTTTACAAATGTCCAAATGCAAATAAATATATTATCTTATCTTATCTTATCATAGTTAGACCATTACCATTTCCCGTTGTGTTTAGATATTGGGTGGTCTTCTCACAAATTCGTCTTTAATTAAAGACAAAACTTTTCAGACTTTTTTCGTTTTTAATTTAAGTTACTAACTATAGTTGTACGGTGAAACCGTACACTACCGACGACTAAGCATTTTTACGTAACTTAATTAATTAATATCAACTGAGCAATCAGTACTCGATTAGCGGTCATCGCGTGTGCTCCCTCGTTCCTTTATATTTATAACCTTTGGTCCGTTAAATACATTTATTTTTACCTTAAAATACAGCTGTATCATTGACTATATCAAACATGCCACTATACCACATTCCCTACGGCTACGAGAAGGCAAACGCAAAAGAACGAGACTGTGTAGCACGGAAAGACAAAGAACTGCTCTCGCTCAGCGGCATTATTGGATACTGGGTTCACGGGTTTACAATAAACTTAATGCTCTTCTAAATATTTGCTTACTTACCAGGCAGCAATGCAGGAACGCTGTTAGTAACTGGCTGAGGGGTCTCACCTACGAAGAATCTGAGAGACTTATACAATTAGTGGGTTAACTGTCTTTTTCACCTACGCATACACACTCATACCTTCTGGATTTCTGGACACATACTACCAAACACACACATACACCCAAACCCACATACACACCCATACACACAGACACACATTACAACACACATACAAACACACACATGCTCTTTTTGTGTATTTCCTTCTTTATATAAGTTAGTTTTATTTTCGTTTAGTAAGTATAAACAACTATCTTAGCAGGTCCGGAGGAAGGTGATGGCATTCGTGATACAGGGTAATCCTAGTACGAGTGCCAAAGCACACCTAAGTGCACATTGCATAAGACCAAATTTGTTTTAAGGAGATTTACTGTACCTATTCTTCCAGTAAGATTTTTTTTTTTTTTAAATCTGCCAACCTTCTACATGCTTCTACAATAGTGATTTAGGTGCAAATATGATACTAACAATTTATGGATCTTTTTGACTTATCCGGAATAAAATGATTTTTTGTATTTATTTTTATTTCATAAAATCACTTTTAGCTATGTTTTTGTTCGTCGCACCACTCGAAAGCATACATCGAATCTTGAACATAACAAAAAATTTACATGAAAGTAAATCAAACAGTTTATGCCTCCACAAGGAGCTTGAATAGAAACTTTTTCCATAAATTCATGTATTCATAGCTCTGAACGATCTAGACTTTCAGGGGCATCTATATCAAAATTATTTTCTATATTTTTGATCTAGAGGCAGGAAAATCACCAACTTTCTAAGTCAAGTTCCAAGTTTTTATGAAAGGTTCTAAGATGTTAGACCATATCGATGAAAAAAATACTTTTGACTAGCAACGATTTTTTCAAAACTTTGGAAACTACCTCAAATGGACCAAGTTTCCATGAAAGCCATTTTGCTAAGTCCCCAAATTCTTTCGATGTTGAAGGACGAAGTATTTTGGAGGCAAAACCACTCAAAAAGTGATACAACTGTGATTCGGGACTCGTCGTCTCTTGAACGTATTTTGCATAATTTCATATATTATTTAAGTGGAAACTTCTTGAGTGGAATTTACATAATCCCGTGCGGTACGTTACGAATACTTATTTGCGAAGTTTTGCGTCGGCTTGATTGGTCAATGGTTTTATGTTAAGATCGTGTTCCTTCGGCGCTGAAGGCGAAGTTTTCTGCTCTAGATGTGTGAGTTTTTGAAGTTTGGCAGGTCATATTTTAGCAGAGGTACTTCTGCATACACCTCGTGATGTTGATTGGTCTGAATTTTGTTAGAAGCTCTTTAGTACAATGATACTGGAAACTAGAACTAAGAACTAGATACTAGGAAGGAGCCGTGGATGGGTAAACTATCCATCACATATCGCGACCCCTCCGTGCCTCGGAAGTACGTCCAGCCGTTGGTCCCGGCTGTCATTAGATTTATTTTTTATTTATTTTATTTATTTAGCTACAACGGCTGTGCAGCCAATTATAGTAACAAAAATTAAAATTTTTAAGGAGACAATAATAATAAACATTAAAATATATAAAATAAAATCATGAAAAAAAAAAAAATTGGCTAAAAAAAATATGGTTGATCTTTGACAGTCGTTACGGGTAGTCAGAAGCCTGATAGTCTGACAGTGTTACCTAGTAACTGGGTTGTGAATGTCAGATAGGCAGTCGTAAAATACTGGTATTCAGCTGCATCCGGTTAGACTGGAAGCCGACCCCAACATAGTTGGGAAAAGGCTAGGCAGATGATGATAGCCTCAATAAATTTAAATCATTTATTAAACAGAAACTATGTCGAAAACAGGTGTTTTTAGAATCAAAGACTACATGATACTATATGAGCTCATATACTTAATTGTTTGGATTATTTTACGAGTATTTGACTGTAAGTCAATTTATTTTAAATTTTGTTTTCATATATTGTTGACATAATCTACTCATTAAAATGTTTTTATTTTATGAGTTGATTGCAATTTGTGCTAATGTAAATTATTTTTGTGAATTGAATCAAGTTTTTCCAACTGAACAGACAGTTGTGCTGCTGGGGAGTTTGTTGCGCCACTTCTACCCAGCTTAAGCACTAGGAAGTGGTGAAGGGTGGGCGTTTTTGGAGGACTGTCTTATGTAATTTTGGCGTTCGAAAAGTGCTGATTCTAGTGCCTAGTTTGAATAAATGACTTTTGAATTTGAATTTGATATTAGGAACTTCTCTTGTATCAGTACGAAGTATAAGAGAATAGATAATGTCCAGGTTATAATGTAAGCCAGCCAACAAAGTGGTAACAAGACAACTGCCAACTTTATTTTTTTCCACTTTGCGGTACCTCTTGGCCTGCATCTCACCTGATGGTAAGTGATGATCAGGCCGAAGGTGGAAGCGCGCTTCACCTGGCATCTCCAACCACAGAGGAACCGGCTATCTTACCTCTAACTGCTGAAACACAATGCAGTTAATATTGTTGCTATGGCTACTGACTTAGATAAGATAGACTACTTATCTAGGCCCTAGGGTGTACTCTTTAATACATTATTTAAGGTATTCTTTAAGTAATTTCTTCATTACACTAGTTTTATTATTCCATTTATTAGTTAACATGAGACTAGTTCCGTATTCACAGCTTGCTTAGTACTTGGTATTAAGATGAGCGTTTGGGGACTGAAACTCATAATGGTTTGCTTTTCCTTTCGAAGTACGGTTAGGGAAATAAAATCTTTATCAAATTGACACACTGCGTCAATTTGCCCATTATCAATTACTGCCCATCATACAACTGGCCCTCTCCTTTGCGTGAAGCCGCTAAAGCGCTGTTAATGTTATTTAATCGTAAGCCATAATTTAGTAAGCAGATGTATTTTAGTTTAATTAGGGTACGATGGAATTGATATGTACTATATGTAAGTATAAAAATTCCTTTAAAGAAATAGAAAAAACAAAAAACAAAAAAAAAAACAACTGGCAAAAATTACGGTTGTTATTATTTGAATATACGTCTATTCAAATAACAACAATTTAAGTTTAACCCCTGACTTAACAAACGCCTAAAATACATCACGCATCCACTAAACTAATTAATAACTTCATACTTTTTTGCTTACCACAAAAACAGAATAAACCTCCACCGATTAATAAAACATGCGCACCTAACTGGCCATCTTTGGACACTCAATTTCGCACTCTAATATAAATCTCAACCAGAACGAACAAATAAAAGTATCAAATCCCCTATATTTTTAAAGCTCAATAACAACCGTATGCCATCTCTTTCTAACGCGACGGCATCAAGTAAGCCAGAAAAGGATAGCATCAGTCTACTTTATTATGATAATCGGAAAATTCGCCGAGACTGTACGAATGCGATCCCCGAATTCAGAGGTCTGAATAAACGATGAGACACCCAAGAGGTACATATCTATGTAATTTATTGCCCAGAATGTGGTTCAAACTGATTTTCTGGATTTATTCTGAATGTACGTAAGGGCGAGATTTGTACCTGGTTTGAGAATGAGTGGGTGTCGAAAGCTTGCAAGTGGTATCGGTATTACTGATTCTATTATCTGATTTGTGTACGTAGGAGGATTGTTTTGTTAAGACCGTTTATCCTAAAAGTCGGCAACGTCGCAAATAGCTGTAGAATATTTACCTGTTTTGATTAATTTGGCAATAATACTGTATGGAAATATGAAATTTGGCTAACTTGTGAACTAAAATACTGATTATGAAATGCAATAATTAATATCGTAACACCGAATATTTACTTTTAGATATAAAAAAAGTAATTGGAAACTTTTCAAATGCTTTTTATACATCTAAAACGGTTACTTACAACATCAAATTCAGTGTTATAATTGGAATTCATTATAATAATGAATTAATATTCTAGTTCGCTGGTTAGCCACTTTTCATATTTCCATACAGTGATGTTGCCAAATTAATTAAAACAGCGAAATATTTGACATCTATTTGCGACGTTGCCCACTTTCAGAATTAACGCTAAGAGCGTTTATTGCAATGCAATTAGCATTTAAAATTATAATTTGGAAAAGTGGTCATGAATTCTGTTTGACTTTCTTGCAATGATGTTGGAACTTAAGAACGTGCTTTGATTAAGCTATGGTTTCCAAGTAGAGCGGTGGCCGCCATATAGCGTTGTTTTTTGACACCGGGGAATGTCAAACCCCGCTGTCATTCATGACACGTCACTGCTGCCGTTATGTGACGACCACCGCTCTTCTAGGAAACCTTAGCTTTAGTAATCAGTTAGTTCAATTAAATTATAGAACGCTAGCTTTTGCCCGCGGCTAACCCCACGTGCACGTCGAAAATTATCCCACGGCAACGTACTAACGCGATAAAAAAAGTATTGTCTGTCCTAACCCAGGTCATGGTTTACCTATATACCAAATTTCATCCAAATCCGTAGGTACAGCCATTTTAACGTGAAAGTGTAACAAACATCCAAATATACAAACTTTCACATTTATAATATTAGTACGATTAACGTACGAACGTAAAACATTGCAACTTACTGTACTTAATGAAGCGCGAGGTGACGATGACGCATCGCGACACCGATAAATGAATTTCTGAGAAGTCATCAAGGAAATTGTTCCAAAAAAGACGCGCTTTCGCGTCGAGCCTGTCTGCACCCGCCTTAAGCTTCGTGCAGACCAACGCGACGCGACACCGTTGATTGTTATACCGTGAAGTTTTCTTAGAAATTGTATTGTTCGAGTCGCGTCGCGCCGTCGCGTCTCGCTTTAACATAAATATCAATACTGATTATTGTAACTAAACTTACTTTTCGGATTCATGTGCGTATTGTATAATTATGACTAGCTTGAAAAACGGTGAAGGAAAACATCGTGAGGAAACCGGCATGCCTGAGAGATATTGCTCGACGGCATGTGAAGCCAAGTCAGAGGTCCAAAGGCGGCTTTAAAACTCTGAAACCAGGTTAGTCACTAACCACACGAGAAGAAGAACTAGGTATAACAGTTATTTAAATTAGCAAAACTGTTTTCCCCAAATTATTTGATAAGAATTTAAGTGTAACCTACTTTGCATAACACAAACGGTCGCAAAAATTATTTGCTTAATTTAATTCGAAATAGGTAATGTATGCCCGCAAGGTTTTCGCATTTTACTATCGCTTTTACAAAACACCTGACTGTGCAAGCAATTACCTGCCTTATTACAAACGAAATATAACTCATTGCAGCTGCAAAATAATGTGTGTTTATTGCCCAGTTAGTGTTAAATGAAAATAAACTGTAATAGCTAGCAATAGGGATGTATTTCATAATTATGTAAAGTCGTATAATATGACTATGGAAATTGCTCTCTGCATGAAAGATCGCTGGTTGCGTATACCCCTTTTGGAATATTCATTGAGGGTGATACTTAGGTACTTTTGCATGCGACAGTATGTAAAAAATCTTGGTCCTTGACGTCCATTCATTTGGTTCTTGAATACGAAGGACCTTCTTATAGTTCTTATTATGAAGATTTTGAGAGGTACTTAAGAGGGCGCCTAAAGGTCCACTAGCGCTAAAGCTTTATATTGAGACATGAAGCAACAAAATACGATCTCAAGAAAAGCGGCCACATTCCTCTAGATCGTATTTTGTTGCTCCGTGTCTCAATATGAAACTTTATAAAAGGTATTAGAAAATTCTAGACACACTTACCGAGGGTCCTGTCTAGCCGTTATTCATAATTCCTTCTCAGTCACGAGATAATATTTTTTTAAAAGAGTGGCGCTAGTGGACCTTTATGCGCCCTCTTAAGAAACGAATTTGAACTTATTTTGTCTGCGTAAAAGAGTAAGTATGCCAAAGGGTTGATCGATTAATTTTTCTTCAACAGTATGACAGGAAACAGAGAGAAGAAAAAAATTTTTTTTGGGATATGCGTAGGAAATACAAACCGTTAACAAAATGAGCAATTAAAACTAACAATATTAAAATCATTTTTTAAATTAAAAAAAATATATAAATAATAACGACTTGTGCGAGGCCGAAAAGGGTCCTATATCAGCATAAGGCAGCGATATAAACCATAGTGCTGGTATTCTGATAGGGGCTTGCTGTGATGCCACGCACACACCTACGGACATATAAATCACACTAGAAAAAAAAACTACTTTTATCATTAAGGAGTGAATGAAAACAATCCTTTTTTTTTTCTAACCTGTATTGTCCTACGGCTGGGTAAAGGTCTCCCCATATTATTCCAGTGTTCCAATCCAAACCCCCCCCCCCCCCCATTAATGGAAAACAATTCCTATTTATGATTTTTTTATTTCAGACACAAATATACTCGTATTAATAAGAGTTGCCGTAAACTAATATTTTCTTCTGAAAAAAATATTACCATTATTAACATGACATCGCGCCTGCATTTCCCGTAGAGTTAGGCAGAGGTGCACCTAATAGTACACCCACATGTCACCAGTTATGTTTATGCCCCATGTAAAAGGGGGCGAGCCAGGAACCTGTCACAAATCCAGATTCCGTGCTGCTACTGAGAAATTAGATATTGAAATTCCCAATAACACCTGAAAAATATATTTAACAAAATATCTAACAATAAACTCTTGTCCCCAGCGCGTCGGCTGCGACCTACGAGTGGGCTCAACTCGTCGTGTGGACGAGTGTGGAGTCTGTGGTGGTGATGGGTCGTCCTGCTCCAGACCCCGATACCACTGGCTGGCGACACCAGGGTCACTGTGTTCTGCCACTTGTGGGGGCGGTAAGTCATTTTTTTATTTTATTAGTTGACAAATAAGCTGGTCACGTGATGGTTTTGGTCACTGCCCGCCTATTGGCATCTACTCGTATATTACTAGAAGCATCGCATGTTCACCGTTTACATCTTTTTGGGTCTATACCGCGATGACGACTGCGGATCTCGCACACCAGACGGCCTCGACTCCGGCCAGTCGTGGCCGTCTAGGGGCCAGTCGTGGCGGCTAGTTGGCCGTTGCGACCAAGTGCGCCATTCGTATTGGTTTCTATAGTTTTCCTGGTCGCGCTCGTGGTCGTGGCCGAATAGTGCGTGAGATCCCTAAAAGAGAAGTATGGACGAAAATTATATGTTTATTTATTTATTTGATTTACACGGCCGAAACCAATTACATAAATCAAAGTACATGTAAAGTACATGTTGCACTGCCCCCAAATAAATCGGGGTAAGTGAGAAATTATGAAGCCGATTTTTGTCACATGCTTAAGTCAAATATCACAAACTAATTTTGACCTTCTAGACGTGAATTTTAAGTCATGTTTTGTCATTATTGAACGTGGACCATAGTGACTAAGCTGTGCAGAGATTTGACAAGAAAGAGCATTGGAAAAGATGTTGCGGAAACGACATCATTTCCCCCGGGGACATACCTATCAAAGGCATTGCACAGTAGAAGCACCAATTGCATAGCACCGGAGATTTTTGAACCTTAAGTGCCGATAACATCACCAAGCGTTTTCAGTCAGCGTGATTTCATCACGATAAAAAATGGATAGCCAAAGATAAAGATAAAGATAAAGATAAAGATCAATTTATTTGTTTAAACATGTGTAACATGATACATGAATATGCACATATAGATAGAAGCGAAATTTTACCGGACCAACATGTTTTGCCTCTCTCGGCGTACAAATATTGTAAAGGAAAATATGGAGTATTTGTTCCCTCATAGCAGCATAAACTATAACTCCACTTATTAATAAACACGGGGTAAAGTTATGTCGAACTTAATTTATACTTCGAAAAATGTATGGTAATATGGACGTTGGCTAAAATATATTTTTTTGTCCGTCAGGTGAATTATTAAAAAATATTTGATCACGTATTTTTTTCTTTTTTACGTAAAAATAAAAAGATTACGGCAATACATTGAGTAGGTAATACGTTGAAATATGGCATGAGTTCTGACGGGCCTCAACTAATGCATGTTATCTAAACGATTTTTTATTAATATGATAAAGCAAAAAATACATGTCTAATTTTTTTTATCCTTTTTTTTTTCCCAGTCGAAGAAAAGAAAGAAAGAAAATACGTTTCAACAACAAGTCAACATCCCTATTCTGAAGTTTACATTGCTTGTATTGCTTGTAACTTTACCTTGTTCAAAATATTTTCCAATAAGCAAAATAGAGGCTATTTTAATAAAGCACAAGGCCATTTTCAATTTTAATCAAGAATATCAATTAAACTCCAACACAATCTAAAGAGGCGTCTCAACAACGAATTACATCCCGAACCAGACTTCTCACAGAACGTTCTATCCAAATCTCTTCGATACATTAGTGAGGGCAGCATTGTTAATTGTCGGCCTCCGGGTTTGCCTGTAATTTATATCTGAAAATCCGCCATTACTCGAAGCTTACGATAAATCAGACAGCGAATTCCTTTTGTCTCCGCGCAACAGTTCCTTAAGTGGTGCGGTGCAGACGAGCGATTGTGTGAACTACTTTTTGGCGAGTCATTGCGTTTTCATCTTGTGAATAGAATTCGAGATTGACAGCGACACAATGCAAAGATTTGTAGTTAGTTTGCTTTAAAATAATGATCGGTACTCAATTTAGCAACATGATTGTGCAAGTGTGAATATTGAATAAATACATCACCACCTTTTTTGCATTGTTGAGAGTTATAAAAAATAAAAAAAGTCTTGCAAAATTAAGAACCTACATGACAGTACCTAATCCGCTTCTGTTTTCTTTGAAAATCAATCAATCTGCCTAGCCTTTTCCCAACTATGTTGAGTGCGGTTTCCAGTCTAACTGGGTGCAGCTGAATACCATGTATTTTACATGGAGCGACTGCCTATCTAACCATTGGTAAGACTGGTTGTCAGACTTTCGGGCTTCTAACGAACCGTGACAACTGTCAAAGAACCACGAATGACAGGCGAGACCAACGCCTTAACGTGCTTTCCGAGGCAAGGAGGAGTCTCGGTATGTCGTGTGTGTTCTGTTTTCTTTAAAAATACCTCGCATATATTATGGTGTGATTATGGTATTAGAAGAAAGTGAATTTGTATTCAAACAACACCTTCACATTTAGTACTTCTTACAGTCAAGTTAATTTTAGGTGTGTAACCTAAAATTCCATCATTCTATTACTCCACGACAAAAAGTCGCCCGTATCCCCTCCCCATTACGCTAGCGAAATTCTCATCGGGCGATTCTAATTAAGAACCCTTGAAAGATGAATCTGAGATAAGTATTAACACAGCGGAATTGTGCGCCGGAGTCATTTGTTTCTGTTACCAACTGGGCTTATGTAATACCGAACCTGGTTAATCGCCAGGGAATAGGTAGAGATGTAGGTGGTTGCCGCCTTCAATTAATGGGAGAATTGGAGATATTGTTACAAATATAGCGCTGACGTCAAAAACATAATAGATTCGGAAACTTGAGATATAAGAGAACTAGGCTGTTACTATTGTTACCAAGGACAATTAGAAAAATATGGATGAAAAACAAAAAAGGCGAGCTTTACACTAGTTGCATATGATGTGTAACATCTGACATCTTGGCTGACAAACTCTCGCAAAATGGGCTGGTACCATCTGACGGCCTACTCTAGCACCACGCGCGCTCATTGCTCAAATCAAATAGCGCGCGCTTCCCCGGCTTCCTGTTACACACTTCCGTCCCTTTTCAAGAAATCACTCCGACAGGTTGCAGGAAAGTGAGAGGTAAGATGTTACACATAAAAAAAGATACAGCCCAAAGCCAAAAAAACTCATAATAATAATTATTATCACAAGTTATCAAGCCGTGTGTCAGTGCACATCTACTGACTGCATAGGCGTCCCAAATTCCACTCCTATTCCTCACAAAATATCACTGGGTAACACGATACCCCATGGTAAGACTGATTGTCAGACTTTCGGGCTTCTGACTCCCGTAACGATTCAAAGATCCACGAATGTCAGCCGGGACCAACGGCTGGGACTCCTCCGTGTCTCGGAAAGCACAATAAGTGCTTTCCGAGGCACGGAGGAGTCCCGGTATGTAAAGATGGTCACCCATCCACGGACTAACCCCGGCAAGCGTAGCTTAACCTGCCACGAGGGAAATGTTAAGTAACTTAACCTTTCTTAGCCACGAGGGAAATGTTAATACACTATGCATGTCTATTAAATGATCAAACGAGCAGATTTTAAGAACCTACAACCTAATTGCGTAAAACACTTTCAATCACAATCAGAGAGTTTTGAAAGATGTTGCTAATCCATTTCATATGGTTGAAAAATTCGTCTGCTCAACAACGTATGAAAATGTGTGAACTGTCAAAATTAAACCCACTGCGATTTGTCTTTTTATAGGGTTACACAATTACCCCATGGAACATTATTTTAGAAAGCTGGCTTTATACGTGAAGTAAGATTGTATTTTAAGTTCAAGCTATCCCACGTTTTACAGTAGGCTGCACGCCTGTGGTAACAGAACCAACATAAGCTGGCCTCTTAAGAGGGAATAGGGCCTGCGATTCTCCATACAAATGTATTCCCCCTTTTCTTCCAGAATAATGCCTCTAGAGCAATATATTTTTTTCTTCATAAAATCAAGGTCTGCTGTCCCTGTTATTTCCTTTTTTTCAGCAACTTATTGGTAATGAAAATATGACCCTCCAAAAATGACCCCTTTTTACTGCCGTGATTAGAGGACTACCAAACAAATTCTAAAAGTTTATAACATCAAAGAAAATGATAGCAACCTAGACATACTCTTTCTTAAAAAAAATATGTAAAAAATGATTGAATCGTCGATCGACGTCAATTTTTTAGGGTTCCGTAGTAAACAAGGAACCCTTATAGTTTCGCCAACAAATGCCGCCCATGTCTGAAAATCATTTTTCAATTCAGAAATCCGTTTGCGAAATATTAAGCTTTAATGTGCTAAGTTTTGTTAGAGTCAAGTGCCTGCCAGATAAATGGTTGTACTTGGATTTGTGAAAAAAATCACAGCAGTAGTATATACAACGAAGTTAAAAGGAAAACTATTACAACTAAGTAGGATTTACAGGTTAACGAGTAATAATCGACCAAATTAAATTTGCAGTCTGAAAAACATGATCTCCCATGCATGGGAGAACATGTTTTTCAACTACAATGTTAAGTTTGTTCTTGGGATAAATTCATCCCAACTACGGAACCCTTCATTGTGCGTGGTCCAACATGCACTGGGCAGGTTTTTTTTGTGATATAATCGGTCTGAGATGTAGCTGTCCCTATCGTACTCGACGGAGGCAGACTTGAGGTAATAGTTTCTTCAAACACTAATATTTCAAATTCCTCGCAGGCTCTATTTCCTCTTAAACTATTTATACTCTGCCAGCCAGCATAAGCAAGCACAAATTCAAAGGGTTACCACAAAAGTGCGCTCGACTGCACGAACTGCGCGTCTCGATCTAAATAAGGGAACATCTCTTTTACTTCTCCACTTACCAAAATTAATCCTTTAATACACTGTTAAGGTGTTAACCCCAGCAAACCGACTATTTATTACAGAAGAAGCGTTATAACGCAGACCTAACCCTCCACTAGATTACCTCTTGCCCGCTGACCCGAGACGGTCTTGCAGACCTTCAGACGTTTCAATTGTTAATTAGGTGTCAGTGTCGTAATGATTAATGGGGTCTGTCAGGCCCCTTTGTCGGTTAAAGGGTTGAGAAACGACGGTCAAGACTAAATGAATGGTTGTGACTTTTTGGGGGGTAGGACTGGAGATAATTTTCGCGGTGTTTTGATGCCGATAAGGATTTCATTGTTAGGATTAACGGGTACTGAAATCCAGGGCTTGTAATGAACCTAAACGTGGGTTATTTATTACTGATAAAAACTAACCTCAATAATTTTACAGCGAACTTGCCCTACATTATTTCAATTATTAAAACGCCAATCTTCAAACGATTAACAGAAAAACAAATAACATCACGCCCATAATCCCCGAAAGGTGAAGCAGAGGTGTACCTGGTATACATTTCGCCAGTTATTTTTAAGTTCCATGTAAGTAATAGTGGGCGATCTTATTGCCATCAACCGGGCAAAAAACTCAAGACTCCGAGCTGACCTAGAAATTTCTCATGGAAAAACGTAATAACACTTTGCTCGACCTGGGAACCGAACTCGGACCTCATGCTCAGCAGTAGCGCTTGCAACCACTAGACTAACGAGGCAGTCTATAGATTGACAGAAATATAATAATGTTTAGAGCTAATCTCGTTTTTAATGAGACAGATTTTTTACTAGACAGCCCATTTTAATTAATTGTTTCATCTAGAAATAAAACTGATTAACTTCAATCAATCTTGAATGTAATTAATAAGCTGAGAGTATTTTAATGAAAGCAAACCGAATAAGTACCTCCGTAAATACTGAAAAGATTTTTTATACAGCATGTCTTAGAAAAGGACCGATGACCTTGTGAAGGCCGCAGGAATCCGCTGGAATCCGCTGGATGCAGGAAGCACAGAACCTGTCGAAGTGGCGGTGCCTGGAGGAGGCCTATGTTCAGCAGTGGACGTCTTTTGGCTGAAATGATGATGATGGTGTCTCAGAAAGTTGTGGTCAATCGTGAATATATAATCAGCCATCCCATATAGGACATATGGGTCGAGTAGGTAGTCATATTTTGTATGGGAGAGTAGATTTTTTTTTCGCGATAACGATGTTGATTTCATGTAGAAAGTGGTTTCAACTTGATGGTCTGTACCAAAACCCTTATAATAACGACACATTTATGATACATGCTGTGTATGCGTGCAAGCAAGGTGGTGGAGGTGTAAACCTAAAACTTTACACCCCTGTCTTCTCGAATCTAAGGAAGCAAAAAAGATTAGTCATTAAAGACAGCAATAAAAACGATAGTCTATTCATTGCTCCAAACGTTAGAAGTCATTCAGAGCTTCAGAGAAGCTGAATAGAACTCTTTGCGTTTTAAAAACACCGATGAATACAATGCAAACGGTATGGGCAGGTACATATGGCGTAATAGTAGATTATATAACAAGTGATAAAAAAGAGAATTTAATTCGAGGGACTAAGTTGGATCCCGAGAGCTGTGAAGGATTCTATATTAGAATCCTGAGTGGAGCGAGAGAAACAAGGACAGAAATAAAAAAAAAATCACGAGTTGTATGCTCTACTTTTTACCATTGACTGAGAGAAAATAAATAGTAGTATAGTATATTTATATTTTTTTGCGGCAACAAAATTGTCTAATATAATTACTGCGTTAGAACGAAATGGTACCGTACTCATTTTATTATTTATGTTAATAGATTTTCCAATGACATAAAACAACCACGATAACATACAGAAGCTAAAGTTGGCGGCATTTTTTTTTATTTTTATTGTGTAGCTTTATGGAGTAGCTCCATTTAGCTAGCCATTACGAACTTTCAGCACGTTTTATTTAATTTTTGTACATACTTCGTATAATTCGGGCTTGTCCCAAACTCAAAATGTTTTTATTCACTCAGTGACTAAAAGAGAGTTTTATTCACTGTTATCGATAAATCAAATGCCATTTTTCGAGTGGCAATGGTAAAGAAAGTTTTTTTTTAAATTTGCGTTCCTAAGTTATTTTGGAACCAAAACAAAACTGAACACCTCTGCCTTCCAAAATATATAAAAAAGGTTTTTCAAGACACCGACAAGAAGAGAAAAGTTAGCCTTTTATCACTGCAAATAAATACTAACATACGAAACGAGAAACTGAAGAGATTTTTCAGAAAACAAAAAACAATCTGATACTAATCCAAGCTTTTTTTTTCTACAAATATACGAAGCATTGCAGATAGAATACGAACACTTTCAATTTGATATTCAGCAGAATCTCAAGACTAAATGGATGTATTTACATATTTATGTATTCAAAAGAAGTTTTCTGGAGCTCGAGATCTTAATCGTTGATTAGCATAGACGTTATTTTATTATACTTTATATTTTAGCTGGAGGAGGCGAAAAGAAACTGGTGAGGTTAATGTACATGTGTATTACTTTGGAGGATACAATTAGAAATCTGGAAAAGAACTGGAGTTACCGACATAGCTTGCAGAGTAAGCAAGATGAAGTGGCAGTGTGCTGGCCATGTTTGTCGAAGGACCGATGGCCGGTGGAGCAGACAAGTCCTGGAGTGGAGACCGGGTATCGGCAAGCGTAGTGTGGGACGCCCTCCAGCTAGATGGACCGACGACCTTAAGAAGGTGGCTGGGACAGACTGGATCCGGAAGCCGGAGGACAGGGTGTTGTGGCACAGCCTGGGACAGACCTATGTGCAGCAGAAAAAAAAATGTGTATTCAATTATAAAGTAAAATTATGATTTAGATTAATTACAATCGAGGTTTAATTCTACCTGCCTGATCTAGGTTCATGAAAAATGGAATGCAATCAACCAATCAATATCATCAATTGTAACCTATCCTGCAGCTAAAACAATCATGTTGATTTAAAGGTTGTAATTTTAACTGCGGAACGCAAGATTATTGACACCAAAGTTGGAAAAATTATCAGTAGAGTTTTATTTTATGCACATAATTCTAAAAGAAATGAGTAGTAGCTTGCTATCAATATTGATATCGCCACTACAATCTTTTCGTGGCGAAATCACCTAGCCTTTTCCCAATTATGTTTTGGTTGGCTTCTAGTCTAACCGGATGCAGCTGAATACCCGTATTTTACATGGAGCGACTGCCCATCTAACCTCCACAACCCAGTTACTGGATATCACTATACTTCTTAGTAATGCTGGTTTCGGACTTTCGGGCTTCTGAAGACCCGTTCTCACGTCTGTCAAAGATCCACGAATGACAGCCGGGACCAACGGCTTAACGTGCTTTCCGTGGCACGGAAATGCGGGTGTATACTCGTAATATAACCCATTCACAACCATAAATTCATCCGTGAATTACTTAAAAAACCAGGGCACGTGAGAATCTAGCGATATAGCTCGGTTAAGCAGCCGACAACCTCCTAGGATGACCTGCAAGATGCCATTTACAAAAACAACAACACGATAGCAGGGAAAACTTACGACTGAAGCCGAGTATATGCGATTCAGCGCCGAGTATAGGCGATCCAGCGTCACCGACCGACTCAAGCCGAGTATATGCGATTCAGCGCCGAGTATAGGCGATCCAGCGTCACCGACCGACTCAAGCCGAGTATATGCGATTCAGCGCCGAGTATAGGCGATCCAGCGTCACCGACCGACTCAAGCCGAGTATATGCGATTCAGCGCCGAGTATAGGCGATCCAGCGTCACCGACCGACTCAAGCCGAGTATACGCGATTCAGCGCCGAGTATAGGCGATCCAGCGTCACCGACCGACTCAAGCCGAGTATATGCGATTCAGCGCCGAGTATAGGCGATCCAGCGTCACCGACCGACTGAAGCCGACTATACGCGATTCGGCGCCAAATATACGCGATCCAGCGTCACCGACCGACTGAAGCCGAGTATACGCGATTCAGCGCCGAGTATACGCGATCCAGCGTCACCGACCGACTCAAACCGAGTATATGCGATTCAGCGCCGAGTATACGCGATCCAGCGTCACCGACCGACTCAAGCCGAGTATACGCGATTCAGCGCCGAGTATAGGCGATCCAGCGTCACCGACCGACTCAAGCCGAGTATATGCGATTCAGCGCCGAGTATAGGCGATCCAGCGTCACCGACCGACTGAAGCCGAGTATACGCGATTCAGCGCCGAGTATATGCGATCCAGCGTCACCGACCGACTCAAGCCGAGTATATGCGATTCAGCGCCGAGTATACGCGATCCAGCGTCACCGACCGACTCAAGCCGAGTATATGCGATTCAGCGCCGAGTATAGGCGATCCCGCGTCACCGACCGACAGAAGCCGAGTATACGCGATTCAGCGCCGAGTATAGGCGATCCAGCGTCACCGACCGACTGAAGCCGAGTATACGCGATTCGGCGCCAAATATACGCGATCCAGCGTCACCGACCGACTGAAGCCGAGTATACGCGATTCAGCGCCAAATATACGCGATCCAGCGTCACCGACCGACTGAAGCCGAGTATACGCGATTCGGCGCCAAATATACGCGATCCAGCGTCACCGACCGACTGAAGCCGAGTATACGCGATTCGGCGCCAAATATACGCGATCCAGCGTCACCGACCGACTGAAGCCGAGTATACGTGATTCAGCGCCGAGTATAGGCGATCCAGCGTCACCGACCGACTGAAGCCGAGTATACGCGATTCGGCGCCAAATATACGCGATCCAGCGTCACCGACCGACTGAAGCCGAGTATACGCGATTCGGCGCCAAATATACGCGATCCAGCGTCACCGACCGACTGAAGCCGAGTATACGCGATTCGGCGCCAAATATACGCGATCCAGCGTCACCGACCGACTGAAGCCGAGTATACGCGATTCGGCGCCAAATATACGCGATCCAGCGTCACCGACCGACTGAAGCCGAGTATACGCGATTCGGCGCCAAATATACGCGATCCAGCGTCACCGACCGACTGAAGCCGAGTATACGCGATTCGGCGCCAAATATACGCGATCCAGCGTCACCGACCGACTGAAGCCGAGTATACGCGATTCGGCGCCAAATATACGCGATCCAGCGTCACCGACCGACTAAAACCGAGTATACGCGATTCCACGCCGAGTATACGCGATCCAGCCGCACCGACCGACTGAAGCCGAGTATACGCGATTCAGCTTCACGGACCCGAGCGTGACGGTTTAGTTTTGTTCACTGTTCGGAAAGGGCGCCTAAAGAATTTTCACAAAAAAAAACTGTGTTTTTCAATAGGCAGCGACGGCGACTGGCTGGTTGACACTTCCCATGACTCAATAGCAGAAGCTAAGCAATGCCATACATATAGTTGGCAATGCTGCCTCTTGGGTATATTTTTTTTTTTTTTTTTTCTGTTAAGTTGTAATTGATATTTAATTGCATGTTTTTTTTTAATAATAATATTTGAACTTCGTTATTTTGTAATATTTGTGTATAATTATGTTTCATGTTGGATAATTTAGAACACAATTAAGATTGTTACTGAATAAACTGAATTGAATTGAATGGAACACCAGCCCACAGCGATGTGGAGAAATTTTTCGACTTCATATTTTACTTTGTTTATACTTACGTTAGGTTGTTATATTTTTATTTTTATTGTTAGTTCATTTAGTTCATTCAGTGTATTAATATAAAAAAGTAAAACCTAAGTATGAAAACGTCACAACCTACGTACATAAAAAACCAAAATAACCTATTTCTAGGTTACATTCAAAGGTCACAAAGTTCGCTTACGACGTTCAAATAAAACGAACATTTACGTTTTATTTTATTGGTACCAATTTATTTTTATTTTATTAGCTTCAACCTACGACTGAAAGTAGAATGTAATAATGTATCCGTGTTTTATTATACTACATAACTTATGAATTTAAATGAAAGCGAGTTTTAAATAATATATCGCCATTAATCGCCTAATCCCTTGTTAAAAAGAATCAAAGTGATTTTGTTAATGTATTTAATCGAACCTCCTAATATAATGATTGCGCCTCTTTTGATGAACCTCTAATAATTTCTATTCTGGACTAATAAAAATACTAAATAGCCAAGTAACTGCGACGACCTTTGATGTAGCGCTCGCTGGCAGCTGCCGCGCCACCGCTCGCGTCGCTCTCTCGGCTCGCGCGCGGTTGGCCTCAGTGCTAACTTAACCTGACCCCGAGGTACCCTTATCCTCGAGGTTTTTACTTAGTTACTGTGACCAATTGTGAGAAAAGGCCAGAAAGATTAAACGTGTAATACTGATATAAATAAAATACAAAGATATAATATCTCATATTCAAAGAAAGCCACACACATAATTATGATGGTAGGGCCAAATTCTCAAAAAACAGAACATCTGGATTTCTGAAAACTAATAATTTTTTATGGCTACGTACCCGAAAGGTGCCAAACGGAGCCCTATGAGTAAGCCTCCGCTGTCCGTCCGTCTGTCTGTCAGCGGGCTGTATCTCATGAACCATAATAGGTAGACAGTTATCACACTTACACCCGAATACTGAAACGCCACTCAAAACTTAAGCGTTACTTATGACTCGTTTAAAGCCTTTTGATTGGTTGAAACTAGTTTTAAGTAACGCTTAAGTTTTGAGTGGCGTTTCAGTATTCGGGTGATTGTATATTTCTATTGCCGCTGTAACACCAAAAATTTCACTTAACAATAAAAATTGAATAAAGTTATGTAATAATTAAAGGCATTTTTGCGTATTAAGCTCAAGCGTCCGAGTCCGACCCTTTTTATTTTTAGATACAGTATATGCACGGCAGTTCAGTGGGTATAACAAAATGACACAATTTATTACGCTGCTGCTAAACAAAATGCTAGGCACTCCTCTTCCACCTTTTCATTAAATTATTAGCCTTATTTAATTCCTAGAGCCTTTCACTTGGATACACAATTGCCGTGGTCGAGTTAAAAACTTTAAACAAACTTCGCACTCAGGTCGGCCGCAGCAAAGCAAATCTCCACAGGTGGGCAATGTATTTGCGGCGTCTCCCCGCAGACCATGGCCCACCTCTCATCTTGCTCCGCATCTGTCGCCGTTACCATCAAAGAAGTTCATATCTAACCAGTTTCAAAACAAAATTCCGTGAACACGATGACCACATCTGTTATCGGCCCCGTGGTATAGCCGCCGAGCGCTGCAAGCAAGAATAGTCCTTATGGTGGTTAGATATGAACTTCTTCGATGGTATATGTGAGGACCTTATGTCTGCGTCAGCGACTGATGTTAGCGTTGCCAAGTTATGGGACAAACAGGAAATATAAATTATATTTTCCATCGGCACGCCAAGAATTGATTCGATTCTTGAAATTCGTGTTGGTCGGCTTGGACAAATAATTGCAACGTTCCTAATGTTAATTGACCACAGCAGTTCCCTTTTATATCCGTTTCTTAATAATGTTCCGTAATTTTGTTTTCCAAACTCGGTTAATGTGAATTTAAATACTGCAAGACCTATACTCAATTCTTATTATTTTTTCTTTTAGGGGCCTCGAGCACTTTTACGATAATGGAATTAGGAGCTATTTATTTATCTTTTTTAATGATATTCCGTTTTATTTGCGGATTTTCATAATTTTAATTGTCTTCTACATAATAGTATACAGGATGTCAGGGAACACCGACGCGAAAACTGATAGCATGGATTCAGTACATGAATCTGAATCTTTTCGTCTTTTCGTCCCGCGCGTTGAATCCTTTTGTCGGTTATTAAAAAAAGAAGTAAGAAAACTGTTGCTCCATACATTTTGACTGCGTAGGTATTGCACTTTTCTATGAAACAGCAGATTTTTTTTTTTAATAACCGGCCAAACATTTCATCTCAAGGGGTTCAGAATCATGTACTGAATCCATGGTATCAGTTTTCGCGTCGATGTCCCTGACACCCTGTATTTAATTAATTTTATAAACGTTACCTACTTGCTTTGAATATCTTTATAATTATAATAAGATCGCCTTTACGTTTCTCCAAATTGTATAACTGTTTCCTCCCTACGGGGTAATTGCGTAACACACTTACAGTAGCAATGGCTTTCAATTTGACAGTTCAACAACATTCATTGCGTTATTTACGTTGATGAGCAGAAATATTTTTCGAATATATGTAACAATGGATTAGCAATATCCTCCAAAAATCATTCAGATTGTGATTGATAGTGTTAAGAAATTAGAGTGCTGGTCATAATATTATCATCGTTTGCACATTCTTCCATCGTATCTCTTACTTAGGTACCTCTTAGTATCATCTTCAGCCTCCTACTCTTATTCCAATTTATTCATGCTCGGCGCAGCACGTTATATTTTTCCGTACCCAGATCTCTCTGTGATGACGTTCCTGTCAATATGTCATGAGTTCTGCGAGTGTATGAATTTTTTGTCAAAATTTGCTATTTTAATTGGCAGATTGCCGTTTTATGTTATGGTAAGAATAAATATATATTCTTCCCAGCCATGTCATCTTTCACACAATCCGTCTTCTTTTATTTCGTCTGTCTCTTTTCAGCCGTGTTCCTCGTTTAATTGGTTGTTGTTTTGTATAGTCATTCAAATTCAAATGACAACAAAACTTAAAACATTTTCCTTATTTCCTAGTACTCGTGTACTACTACCACCTTTTACATGTTTTCTATTTTCGATTTCCCAATCAGCCGTAAAATAAGCGTTGCTACGGAACCTTTACCAAAACAAAGTTGCCCGAATGTTTTTTCTAATTTCATCTTCCAAATGAACGTTTCGTGTTTCGTAAATGGAAAAATAATTACGTTTTTGTACTTTTCCCCGCGGTGGCCGCGCTGCCTATCCACCGAGTTTATTGGTGGTATAGAATTACATTTTACGCAAATGTAGTTATTTTTAAAGTGGTTCTTGTTTACTTATAGAATATTATATTGTTTTGTTTTTCTTATTATGGTGAATACATAAAAATAACGGTGGCATTTTTTCAGGAGTGTGTGTACATAAATCTGATTTATACTGTGACAAAAAATATTGTTAAAATAAGGAGCTCGTAGCTAAGTAATAACAGCCGTACGGGTCGATCCATCAGGTTCAGCTACGCTTACCGGGGTTTGTCCGCGGATGGGTGACCATCTTTATATACCGACACTGCTCCGTGGCTCGGAAAGCACGCTATGCCGTTGATCCCGGCTGTCATTGGTGGATCTTTGATAGTTGTTACGGGTCGTCAGAAGACCGAAAGTCTGACAGCCAGTCTTACCAAGGGGTATCGTGTTACCCCAGTACCTGGGTTATGGAGGTCAGATAGGCAGTCGCTCCATGTAAAATACTGGTATTCAGTTGCATCCGGTTAGATTGGAAGCCGACCCTAACATAGTTAAGAAAAGGCTAGGGAGATTGATTGTGACAAAAAATATTGTGGTCCTTTTCGTAAAGGTGGGAAAATCATTGTGTTAAAACAAGTTTTATTGAATTTACTATGGTTAATTAGATTTTGAGTATCATAATGTCATATTCCAACGACTCACAAAAGTGATTTTATTTCTTAGTCAGAGTCCCATGGGCGGTATAAAAACTCTGACACCAGGTTAGTCACTAACCATACGAAAAAGAAGAAAGAAAGAAGATTTCTTAGAACAAACTTCATTTTACATAAGCACCTATTGTAAAAATAAAATAAAGTCAACGTTATTTAACTGGGCTCCGAAATACACGACACGGCAAATTTCAACTTCGAGTTCCATTCAAGGAATAAAAGCTGTCGATCCCCGGTTTTAGAAATTTAATTTGAACGGATACTTCGCCTTGACTCTTGAATATATTTTCATCTACTTGGACAAAAATATAACTTTGGACGTCCTAATTTTGTATAAAGGGGAACATAAAATACCCTTTGAGCTGGAATTTAGGCAAAAGAGCTGAAATTTACACCGAGCCTTTTGTCAGTAACGAGCCGAAATACAGAAGCATAAATATGTACTGACATACCTATGATAGAAGGTAATTTTTAGTCCGTATTTTTCTGACCTCGAGGGAAATTGGGGGCGGCAAAGCAGCCTGTATTTTAATTTCGACACAAAAATATTTAATTTGTACAAATAGAGAAAACAAAAAGTTGTTGGATTTACTATAAAAAGAGAATCGTATATATTCCAAGAAGTAATTTACAGGTTATCCACAAACGTAATTTTATTTTTGGCAAAAGATCCTGTATTTTAGAATTCCCTGTTTCGTTGCTTTATCTAGACGAGAAAAAGGTACGGTCCTTGTAAATAGCTTAATCAGCCTATAATGTTCCCACTGCTGGGACACAGACCTCCTCTGAGTGAGAGGAAGTGTGACGTAATCCACCACGCGTGCGTAGTGCAGGTTGGTAGATGTCACATGTATTCAATTTTTTGTTTCTATGATATGACGTTTCCTCACGATGTTTTTCTTCACCGTTTTGAGAGCAGTGGTGATGAAAATAATTTACATAAAGTGCCTGCCAGGCTTCGAGCCTATGATTTATAACTCGTAAGTCGCAGCCGTTGTCTCTGGGCCACCACAGCTCTCTCCTCTCTTTGACAAAGATAACTTTAGTGTCAAAAGATCCAGCATTTGAGAATTCCCTGTTTCGCTGCCTTATCTACACCAGAAAAAGGTATGTTCCTTATAAAACCAGACGATGACTTAAACTCTACAAAAATAGATCTAGTCAGTTGCTAGACAAAGGACCATTATGTTCAGTATCAAGCTCTAGGTGTGCTGCTGGTGGTCTTGACTTCCTAAAAGGCGACTAAGGGACTTACTAAAGAATGAGCAGATAACTACATCGTTGGTCTAATGTAAATATAGGTAGATAGCATACTCTTTATTATGTACACCATAAAAATTACAGACATTGTAGACATTTGTCATAGGGTGACACAATGAGTGGTCTTATCGCTTAAAGCGATCTTTTACAGACAACCTTTGGATGGATTAAAGGTAACAGGAGAGACAATACTGCAGGTAGTCAGTGGTGTACCATTTACATATACCAAATATTATAAATTCAAACCCCATAAAATACAAATTCAATCTACTAGTTAGATCGTCTAGTTTTAATGAAGGATTTAATATTGCTGAAGTCCGAATTGTCATTAGATTTAGCGTCAAACGTTTCAGGCTCCAGGGCGTTTGACTAGCGGTCTAGCGAGTTTGCAAGTCCAAATACAGCTAACCAAGTATCAATTAGATCGTTCATAGGGTATAAATGTATAGTGAAAATAATTGTCTAAGTGGAAATACAAATGCATTTGACTGGGAGATTCATATTGTTATTCTGAGCAACATATAAAAAAACCTACGTGAAAATCTCGATGTCCATGTGAGTTTGGTAGTATGCTTTTAAAAACGAGACTTTAACATCCTTACTACAACGCGCAAACCCCCGGGTGGTTACCATTTAACATCGAACCGACCTCCTTTCATATGAAAAGGAATGTATTTTGTTTTAACACTGTGGAAAGTTGTATCCCCCTGGTGCCCGAATCTTTTGTCCAAATCTGGCAAGTCATTTTAATTGACTGCTGTTACTTCGGTCAACCAATCACGCAGTCTGCAGGAGCTGCAAATTAACTGATGACTTATCAGGCTTATATAAACTAAACATGAGCAGTACCAGGCTCTGAGCGGTTACTATATTGTGACTCGTTGACTCCATCATCAAAACCTTGTCTGTCTTCAGCCCTTTGTTGATGCTAAATTTATCTATTGTTGCAGGCTACAAGATGTCCCTAGCAGTATGTCGTGACCGCCTCACGGGGTCTGACGCTCCTGAACAGCTTTGTGACGCTTCCAGTAAGCCGCAAGCGTCTGTCGTCAGGTGTAACACTCATCCGTGTCCTTTCAAGTAAGTTTAACAGTATATGTAATATGTAAGTTGTTCCTGCCTTCTTTTGCGGGATAGCATTCATCTTTCGCAAGAACTTAGTAAATAAACTTTGCCCATTTTTTTCTCTCTGACGTTGTCTTAAACTCTATGAATATAGATCAGGTCAGCTGCTAGACTTAGGCATCCCTTAAACGAGTATTTTTTTTAATATGACCTGCCTTTTCCCCTTGTAGATGGTACGTCGGAGAATGGTCGGCGTGCAGCGTAACATGTGGCGGTGGCGTGCGCTCCCGACGCGTGCTGTGTGCAAGATCCGCCAATGTCACCAAGACTGACACTTATGAACCTGGTGAGCTTATATCATTGGTATTTAATGTGACAATTCTAACAAAAAAGTTTCTTTAGACCCGAAGTGAAATTACCGACTTCCTGTTGAAGTATATTCGGAGTAGACCATGGTAACAACAGAAATTGTTGATATTTACTAAGGAACTGGCGATATATGCATCATATTTTCATGAATGGTTTACGAGCTAACATTGATATTGTTAATTTCTTAGGTGCAAATGCAGAACCAGGCTGCGTGTCTCCAGCGCCGCGATCGACTCAGCCATGCAGTCAACATGACTGTCCTGTGTGGGTAGCAGGACCTTGGTCAGGAGTAAGTACCTACTTTTACAAGAGCATCATTGATTTCCAAATATACAGGTCAAAATAAATTTGCCAGCGAAACTCGTTACCGATATCTAAACATGTTAAAACAAAAAAGAAATTCGTTTGATGTTTTTTTATATGGGGTTATCGACCGCAGTGTTTGTACTACAGTATTTCTTTGGTGTAAACTTCACAAACGTGATTGGCATCGATACCTTAGCACGATAAAACAATTGAATGATACTTCAAGTAAAAAAATGATAGCGGTCATTGACCCCCAAAAAAATCAACATATTTTTTTTTGTCGTGTCAATTCTATTCTGGAAAGTTTCGCTAGCTTATTTTCCCCTGATATATTTGACCCTGTATATCACCCCCTTATTAAAACTAACTTTAATTTCACAAGCAAGATGAATGCTTTAAAGGGACTTGTAAAACGTTCATCTGGTCGTGACTTTATGACACTCACATCAAAGCAATGTGAAGTTGCAAAACTCAAACTCAAAGCATTTACTTCCATTAAACCATTTACAGGCACTTTTGAATTGTCAAGGAGTCGGTCATTCAGAAATATGAAGCTACTTGCCCACTCTTTTAAATCAAAAATTTGTAACAAAATATTGATATGAGACAAAAGTACCTCTATGAAACAATAGCTTGCTAATATCGAGTGTACTCTATGGCTGACACATCAAAGCGATTCAAGTAGCATCGCAAAAATCAGTTACATCACAGAAAGCGTATGTTTTATGAAATGTTTGAAGTTATCGAGGTGCAACCAATTTTTTTCTTTTTATTACGGACGCTTTTAACGTGCACGGCTTTCTACATTGTTCTGTCATTGTTGTTTCAACATGAATTACATGTTGAAATTATACATGTGGGAACCATGGAGTAACTTAAACTCCGTGACATTTCAAAAGTGGTGGCGTGCTTTTTGTGTTTGAAAACTTGAATTTGATAACTTGTGTTCTTCAATTTCCATCGCCATATCTAAACCCTATATTCGATATTAGCAAGCTATTGTTTCATAGAGGTACTATTGTCTCTTATTCATAGCAAATCCAAGCAGTACACAAAAGTATAACAAATCTGATACAAAGTGTACAGTAAGCGGCTCATGTTGTCGATAAACTATTCTATTCTCACAATATGTAGTGCGAAACTTTATTGCGCTGCTGTACTTACGTAAAGTGCAGGGAGATGCAATTTCTTGGGAACGTGTTACATACATTGTTGGACATTTTATATTATAAAGTTTTGTGGGGTCACCTTGGATGTCCTTGGATTCATTTGACCTTTTGCAGCAGAAAGTAAAGATAAGGATTATAGTTTTTACTAGGGATGTAATGATTCCGATGCCGATATCGGCAAACGGCAGTGTTGTTGTTGCAGTTTGCTGAGCGTTGGCTGAGCGATGTATTGTTTCACAGCATTGCTTTTCGTGATTCTGTTTATTCACACAGTAAAGTGAGAACTAACGCACTATTAAACAGTTGTGCTCAAAATATAAAAAACATACAAACGCCCGAGGTACATACGTCATTATTTATTTGACTTATTATCTACTAAACCATCGACATCGGAATCGGTACCGACGAATATTTACTACAATAATCGTTATCGGTATCGTTTCGGGAAAACTATGTATCGTTACATCCCTAATTATTACTTCTAAAATGATACCTGTAGATTTTATCCATGATGTGAAAATATTCTGTTCACAACAGCTGAGTTCCGACTTCCGCCAGAAGTAAATAAACATACCTAATAACTCAAAAAAAAATTGCGTATACCCAAAATGGTATTTGGCAAATACCTACAAAAAAAACTTAGTTTGTTAGTTAAATCGCCACAATTTGAACTTCTTTATACCTACACTGAACTTTCTCAACTTCAGGACCAAACCTACCACGTAGGACCAAACAAAAACAAAACGATTCCATACTAGTAAAACTAAAACCCCTCAAAATCTAAAAGAACTCCTTACCTCCAATTAAAGAAAGTTCACCCTGTCTTTTTAATTTGTCCGCACTGACGCAAAGTTTCGAAACTTAAGCAAACTTGAAGCTTGTTAGCCTAAAGTTTTGACGCGGGTATTTGAGCTAGGTTGGTTCGTGATTACAATTTTGTGTGGCTCATTAATTTGTGTGGCTACACGATATTGACTGCATAGTTTGAGTTTCACGATGTTTGGCTTTCAAAGTTGACTTTGAGTGTCAAATTCATAATGGTTGGGTGACCACAGGAGCGTAGTGTGTAGAGTTAACAAAGGTTAAGATCGGTCAGAGATTCCAAAATTATTTTACGCCCGAATAATTCGACTTTTGAATTGGGCGAAAACTTTTTCTTATTGAGAGAAAGAACATGGCATGCTTGCTCACTATTTGATAGGTTATACCTGGTCCTACGTCCAGGTTAGGTCTAGCCCAGCGCCTGTAACCGTACTTTACCAACAGAACTATTTTCGGAACATAACCTAGGATTGACAGGTAAAGGTAACATGCCATACCTACTACACACAATACTACTTGATAAGTTATATGTACGACTTAGAATATTTTTGCATTGGTAAATGATAAATGATTTTATTTCTGTAAGTAGGTTTGTAAAAACACTTTTACACGTCCATAATTATTGAAATACCATAAGTACCATAAGTATTTCCTATCTGAGTACTCTGAGAAAAAGGCCAAAACAAACTCAGAGGTTTCTTTTAACGCCCAGACATAAACTTGGTCAAATCATGTTAGGACCATGTAGATTGGTATCTGAAATGGTTTTCTGAGAAGAACCGAAAGAATAGAGAAAGAACCACACAGATTTGAGTGGTCTGTCCCGTCAGTGCACCACACACATTTGTCAGTAATCGTGCAGCTCAACTCAAAACGTAAGGAGCTCAACGATTCGACGAACAATTCCAAAGAAAGGACATTTGGGTAGGTCGCATAAAGTACTCAAACTGCTACCATCCTTAAAACTAACTGAAAAAAAAAACCCTCAACCAATTTCACGTTCTATGATAGTCTATTACACGGAGTATTTGATGGTCTTATCCTTTATCCATGTCTTATTATCTACCCAGTGCTCAGTATCCTGTGGCGAAGGTGTCCAAGTTCGTGGCGTGGAGTGTACACCCTCGGGAGGCGGATGTGACACTGCGTCTAGACCAGAGATATCGCGACCCTGTTCTACGGGTATCAGCTGTCCAGCGTATAGGGAATCTGATGAACCAGAGGTAAGATTCCTTCACAGAGTAAGCTTATCGTTTTAAATGATATAAGGTCTCGTGTTATTACCAACGTAAAATGGAGCGCTGAATCGTTTCAATGAATCTTTTCGATTTATTTATTTGCTGTGTTCTATTACGATGGAGAAATCGATTACGACTTCACGAGCGATTTTTGTAAGGGTTTTGCGTTCGACATTGCAATTATGTAGTAGTAACACCTAATATGTAAAAAAAAAAATCGTGTGAGTTTGGGGACTATAACGTACTTTCAATCGCAATATGAACGATTTTGAAGGAAATTCATAATCCATTGCTTCTTATGTTTCAAAAGTTTGTCTGCTTGACAACATAAATAACGCAATGAATGTTGTTGAATTATCAAAATGAATATCATCACCGTTGTTTTCCATATTTTTATCTAAAATAATTTTCTGGAAAACCATTTCAGATTCTATTCTTCGCTTAAAGTTTTCCTGGTATCTACAAAAGATTATTTATGACTATCTTCTAGTAAACTAGAAACTTTGTAATAATTACCTTGTTTTTAAAATATAACTCACAGCTATACCAACAGGACGAAATAGAAGAGCTCCTACCTGGAGTAGTCTACCACACACAGCCGTTGATACAGCCGTACCCAATGCCCCAGGCGAAAGCAGAACGTCTGATTGGCGAACCCGATGTCCCGGTAGAGGCCACGTAAGTAATGTTGAATTAAGAAGATTTGTATAGTGTGGAGGCAAATAGAGACGTCAAAATCATCAATCAATTGAAAATCAATCTTGTTGAAGACGAAACAGATGTCATTTTTGTATATTAGTATGTAATTATAATTTTTGATGATTATGAATTTAGTTAGTCAGTATTTTCAAAATGTTTTTTTACAAAATATTTTCAATCAGTGTATGAAAAATTGCATGGAATAAATCTTGAAAGCGGCTATTAAAAGTTTTCTCTTCAGTACAGAGAAAGTCTTATGTTCATTTATAACTTTTGATCAAAAGTCAGACATTCATTTTAATGCCTTATTTCTTCGAGAGAGATGTCTGTGAACTTGAGTTTTTCAAAGATACCTAAGTTAAAGCACTTTGATTTTAATTAGTTCAAAACCTAATTGAAATAACTAAAAAAAAAAATATGTTTATTTATCTTCACAAATTACATTCTTATACTAGATGATACATAATAAGTATACATATATTTTGACAGATGTAATTTGTGGGAGATCTGAAATCTTTAAAAATAAATATATAATAATAATGAATTATGTACATGTGCATGGAAAATTCAATATAAATATTACATTAAACGTAGATAGAAAAGAATATAAATATAAAGAATATAAACAGTAACTACTTCTTAATTAAGTATAAGGTATTTCTAGATTTTCTGTAATATACCCTTCAATTAGGTATTGACATTTTAAAGTAACTTAATGAATATTATACATACAAATAGCACACAAAAGACTAAGTCTATAAATTTCTGTTTAAAGGTAGAAAGTTTTACCCGTAAAGGAAAATGCGTAGGCAAAGTAAAACAAAGTTTCTAAATATATGATCTTAGTTCAATTATGTGAGTTTCAACAATTCTAGCTTGTGGTGAGAGATCCTTACTAGTTTGCCTTCGTAACAATTTAAGTTTTCAACAATACTAACATTTACATAAGGATTGTCGTTCAATCTTTCTTTTCTTCGAAAAACCACCAAGGAATTATCTACAAAATATTTTAAGCCATATTCTTTTTTTAAATCATCATCTGTAAGTGCGTCTGCCTCCACACTATTAGAATTATCTAGTTTTTATCAGTCCCTTTTCAAAACCGACCATTTTCTTTAAAACGTCTTACGCAGCATGTGTCATTATAATATCAATTTTATTCCCAACGATATAAAGATCAATATTCTCTGATTCCATTGCTCAATATCCAAGCTCAGAGTATTTTGTTGTTGTCTTTTCAGCAATTACAAAATATTCTTTGCGTGTGGCTGGTTGTATGTAAGGTATTGTACCTACAACAAAAGTTTTTAAGGTTTCACTTCAAACATCTACACATTTTCAACAAGGAATGACATTACCCGTCCTTTCAAAGAATCCTGTTGCAGTAGTCTTGATTTGCTTGTGTGTTTCGAAAACGTCTTTAATTTCGATTTTATAGGGTACAATTATGAATTGGCCTTCAATGTTATTAATTATTTATGGATTATTTATTAACTTTACAACTTTGAAGTAAACAAATGCAGAAGCTAAGAGATTTAGATAAGAAAGAAAGTAAAACATTCGAACTGTAATATCCTTCTGATGTTGATTGGTATTATTTTTATGACCAATGCTTTATCTCTGTTTCACGTTCTCATCCACATGATTGCGTTAAAGTTGTCAATTAAACAAAAAAAAATTGTTTGTAATTTTCATGAAACAAAAATAAATTTCAAAGCTCATCTCGCCCTGTAAGGAATTAAAGACGGTTTTTGATAAATGTAACATTTTTTTTTTCGTGGTCGTTTTAGAACCCACCTTGAGTGTTTATGGAAACCTGACCCTTCCTGGGATGACTAGAATATTTGTAGTAATGTTAAGAATCGGGATGTTACGGTTCAACGAAGATATTTAATATTTAAAATGTAGATTAAGGACTGCAGTTCACTCAAGCAAACTTAAACGATTATTCCAGTATGGTTATCTAATGAACCGGAAATGCTAAAAAAAAATACTTCGAAGACTTTTTGAAAAAGATTTCTGAATCGTATCAATTAAGATTACCTATCAAGATTTACGGTTTTGCTTACGATAACAAAGGTTTAAATAATAGATTGTGTGCTTTAATTATTTCTAACGTGACGATATTATTATCGTGGAGGTCCACGTCCACGTCCAAAAATGTATGAAAATACGTGCACGTTATAACGTTATCGTGAACGGAAATTGAATAGTGTCTTCACCATTATCTCATGCCTCTCCAATTGCTCGTCATTCAGCTCGATTCTCGGCAACTCTCATCCAGCTGCTACCAGTCACTGCGAAGATCCTATCCACCTAGCCTGAGGGCGTCCTACCATTTTTTTTTTGACTGGATAATTATCAAATAACTTCTTCCGCTCTGGGCGGAGCGGGAGGGCGTGTCAGACTCTTATTGACTAAAACCCACCCGTGTTCCTTCAGTTGCCTGTACGTTGCCAGGGGCCACGGTATCCCTTTCGGACTTTCCCGCGACCCCGGCAGGCAGGGCGTCCTACCTTATGTTTGCCAATTCGCGGTCTCCACTCATGAACATATCATATGGCTAATATGGCCGGCCACTGCCACTTCAGCTTGCTTATTCTGTGAGCTATATCGACAAATTTGGTTCTCTGCCGGATCACCTCGTTCCAGATTCGATCCCTCCGAGCGACTCCAAGCGTCTTCATTATATTCTATACAATATAAATTTATCCACAGTAGGTCGGTAGGTAGTAGTACTTAATAATGGTAGTCATATATTTCCATTCATACATACATCATCATCATGCCGTGGACGTCCACGATAATATTGTCACGTTAGAAATTATAAAAGCGGACAATGGCAAGTGGAACCTATGGCGTCTTTCATAATTGGATGAGATGACAATATTACGATCGCTAGAAAATACCAAAAGTGACTTGTTCTGTCATTCTAATACATTTTAAGGACTATGAAAACCGAGGCGAATATTGCGCGGGGTTTGGGACGCGACTGCGCTCGTCGATTGTTTCAATGATTAGAAAGTCACGCGACTTTTACGCAACCCCTCCATACAAGTTAACTAATACAATTGGTGCAAGCGAATTTCGTACCGCATCCCGCGTGGGATTAGCGTCAGTTTGACCAGACAATCAAAAATATTAATATATCAAGTTTTTTCCAAATCATTAACACTACTCGTATAGACTTCAGTATAAAATCATTGAAAATCGGTTATCGTCGCCTTAAATCAAGAAATTGCACGCGGATGAAGTCGCGGGAAGAAGCTAGTGTTCCATAAGTTTGCTTGAGTGCCATCAAGCAATTCAATTTTCTGCTTGATGCAATTTGATGCTTTGGAGGTGAGCTGATATTTTAATTTGTTGAGAGAAACTTTTTGAAATTCAAATACCATTTCCTATAGCAATATTATTTTATTCGTACTTCAGTGTGGGAAGGAGATGGAGCGTGAAGTTCCTAGTCTTGTATAGCACTCACTGAAGTAATATTAAAATATGTAAGCCCAGAAACGCAAGGGGGTATTTTTATCGCATTAAAAGAAAGAAAGAAAAAGAAGAAAGGCGAGTTTTTCTCGCGCACTGAAGTTTCAACGCTCGGCTATGCACCGAGAGTCGAAAATCCAACAGTATGTTTACTTGCCGCGGTGGGATGCGTTCTATTGGATTCTCAATGCTAGGCTCAATATTGAGAGTTGAAAATAGAGTGTGCGAAAAAAAATCGCCGCGATGAAAAATCGCCGAAATGAAAAATCGCCGTGATGAAAAATCGCTCAGGCGTACCTGGGCTAATACTACAATTAGAGGTGGTGGTAGACCCTAATGATGTGATAATGATTGCTAAAAATAAATACTTTAATCTAGGCACGCCCACTACAAAGTTTTGGTGTTATATATTTAAGTATGTAAATAAATATTCACTGTATTATATAACCTATGTCTCTTATCAATATTTGTAAAAACAATGCACACTAATAGGCTATAATCCTAACTGATAAATGCAAAAGTGAGTTTGTTTGTTTGTTACGCTTCCACGCTAAAACGGCTGAACAGATTTGGATGAAATTTGGCACATGAATAGACCATGACCTGAATTAGGATATAGGATACTTTTTATCCCGATATTCTCTCGGGATCGAGACTTACGCGGGTAAAACCGCGGGGCGCAGTTTGTTTAAAATAATGGGTGGGTTCTTATTTTATCAAATGAGACTGAAGTTCTGTTTAAGGCATATTATAAATGCTATTTAAATTAAACCCCAAGATTTCACTCTCTCCACTTGATCATAATATTCAGTGAGATTTTTTTTTCTTGAACTATATGAAAATGTAGCAAATAAAAGTCACACAGTCTCAAAAAGCCCTAGTAGATCACAAGAAAAACAGTATAACTTATGAAATAATATGATGTATTTGGCACTGCTTCGAAGCACGTAGCAACTCATGATAAAAAATCCCGAGCCGATGGCAGATATGAAGAAACCTTATTACAAAACCGAATCAAATAATATCCGTAACATCCCTTCTGTAAATATTTAAAGGAACACACAACACGGAGGAACCTTTCTTCAAACTACCTACTCAACTATTGATGAACTAATTTGTATGCACAGTATATTTCAATTCACACTAACCTCGAACCATCGCACACATCATTTTAACTTTACTCTGCTCTGATTTCTATTTTTCTACTCTATGCACTGCACATAAGATTTATATTTCCTTGCACATAATATAATACACGAACCGTTTGTCTTGCGTTACGTTTCCTCGCTTACACTTTTACCAATTGGCACAAACATTTAACACAAAATTGATACACACAAATTGATTTTTCAAATACTTTTTTACTATGGTCGAATTTGCAGGTATTGGGTGATTTAAATTACATTTAACACTGGTGCATACTTCTACATATACCAGCCCGAAATTATTTAGGATCTATAGCTGCCCTTAGCACCTCGCATGTCGACCTATAATGACCCCGTGTGAATCTACAATAGATAGAATAGATTTTTTCCTTTTCAAATACTGGGCGACTTTCGTAGGGTTGGGCTATTTTTGGCACAGTAATTTAGAGTTTGTAAGAGTTTAACAATAATACCTTACCGTCTACGTTGAAGGTACAAATTTAATTAAGTTCTCCGTAAAAATATCAAATACCTTTGTAAAGCAATTATATTTTCATTAAGGCTATTTTTGTATTTCACTTTTAAGTGAAATTAATTTAAATCAGCTTATTCCTATAATTGCCTTAATTTACTTTTCAGAGATAAAAATTACATACCGTATAAACATTAAAAAAGAAAGCGAATTATATTTCTGGCAACATTCATCAAGAAAAACTCGTACAAACTCAAATTACTATACCAACTCCATACATAAAAAAATCCTTACCTCAACTAATCAATTTTTTTTTCAACTTAGCTACATCAAAGATGATGACTGGGGACCCTGCAGTGTGACCTGTGGCGAAGGTTGGAGGAAGAAAGAGGTTCATTGCAAGATATTCCTGGAGTTCAGTAGAACTATTGCGAAGCTGCCTGACAGTAAATGTTTGGGACCTAAACCTACTGAGGATACAGAGAGATGTGTCATGGAGCCCTGTTCTATGGCTTATGGGACTTCATTTGGAGATTCTAGTGTACCATCTTATAGTGGTGGTGATAGGTGAGTTTATGACTGACCAATAGTAGCTAATGACGATTCACAAAAAAATCTGATCAAAGTAAAAGATTATTAAATCTTCAATAAATATTGGCATCAAATCTAATGCATGATCCATTATAATACAGAAAATTAATAAAAATCTTCGTCTCATTTGCTATCAAATTCAACCAAGTAGTAATAATTTAGTTCATATTCCATGAAAACATCATTGCTACATTAGGCTATTTCCTAACACCTGTAAACGAATAGGTTATTTTTTCCACTATCTGGATTTCTATTGAAATTTTGTCAATAAATAAAACCAATATAAATTCAATCATTTAATTTCTCCAAAAGCTTATCCAATACTCCATTCCCAACGGACTCTTTAACAACATCATTTACTCTAAACTTCAGCAGTTCATTCTCTTCAGGGTACTCCGGTAGATCCATACTGAGGTCTATTCTCGAACCTTTCATTATAGAATCATCTTCAGCAGCCATTGACACAATCCTTAGCTCAATCATCGCTATCAACAAACCATATGGTTTAAACTCTTCTATATCTGCATTGAAGTCCTCTCTTTTGTAAACAGATTCGGCTTGTATATCGAATTTGTTCAAAAAAACTTTTAGATTATCATAGTATATCATTTTGAGGAGATCCAAATGTTCAGTTCTGAATGCTGAATCGGTGCATATGTATAGAAAGTACATGATGTCTGTGACTGGATTTGCGTATCTCATTGCTTGGAAGTCTATGAAGCATATTTTTCCCGTCTGTAAACAAATAATATACATTATTTTGAAGTTTATTTTTTAAGAATCACGTTATTTAACAGGGCTGTTAAGTTTTGATATTAACAACTCAAGTGCAAGGACAAAATGAAGCGGTTTGATTAGATTGCTTGCAATGATAAGAAACGTAGATTGTAAATAAATTATTTCAAATTGAATATTTTAATTGGATTAACGTTAATTACTAAATAATAAAAATAAATGAAGCGTCATTTATTTTTATAATAAGTTACCTGGACCTACGTAGATTAAATCGTAATACGTTAAAGTGAGGTACTTACAAACTTAGTAATCGCATTTATTATAATCTACAAACTCAAGCCCTAGGTAATAATTAACTAGCTGCTAAATATTAACAGTATAATAATAAGATAGAATAAAATAAGAGATTCAAACCCTTTAGTACCATTGTGCATAAGGTACAAATCAGATCGGTTGCAACTGAATCTGTTTTATAACCGTTTGAATTGTTATTGCTAGTCTAAATTAAGCTACAGATTACTCACCTCATGTTTGAACAGCATATTGTTGACCCAACAGTCTCCGTGACATAGAACGTTAGTTTTACTTGGTTTTGTATACATTTGCAACAGGTTCAAAAGCTTGACATCTATGGTCTGAAGTCTTTTCTTCGCATCTTCATCGGTAATCTGTCTTAAAGACATTTCAAATGATTCAAAGAAATAGTTCCTTAGTTTGGTTTTATCCAAAAAGTGATTCTGGTATAACAGATCGTGAAACTCAGATCTGACTTCATCGAATCTTACTGGCTCTTTAGTTTGAAAAACAAACGATAAAGCATGGAATTTTGCCAATTCACCAAGTACCACACCAATTTCTTTAATTCCCAGGTTTTCATATTTTGCCAGTTTTCCATCGATTTCATATCCCTTTGCCCTCAAGTCGTCCAGAATAATTATCTCGTTGGTACTTTCTATGTTCGAAAATAAACAATCAGAGAATTCCAATCTTTCGTGTTCATACAAAACATTTTGTAAATCCTTGAACTTGCTTATCACTTTGTTGTACGCGATGACTTCTCTTTCATGCAGTTTGTGGAACAAAACCTGTCTTTCCGTACTAACTAAAGTCTTAACAATAACACTGATATTATTTTCGTCACTATCTGTCTCTCTAATCTCCACTCGAAACACATTTGCTATATAATTCGCTTTTTTACCACTAATACAATCCACGTTATATTCAAAATCTTGAATCCCTTTGGCGAGAGCAATTTCTTTTATAGAACTGTGTAGTTCTAGATAGTTAAAGTCATCTGGTTCACTTAAATGGACTTCTAAAGACATTTTCGCTGTCACTAGTTCAGCTATCACTGACTACTCATTGAGTATCAATCATGCGATATGTTCCGTATCTTCCGATAAACCAATATCAATACGTAAATATTTGTTTAAACTACGTGTCGCGATACGCTTTTGAATGTTAGATATATTGATATCGGATGTAAAGAAAATAATTGGGTTTCAGTGACTTATCCTTCTTTTTTATCTAGATGGCAAAACTGATATTAATTTCACTAGGTACCTATATTTCTTCCCCATGTTTTTTTTTGGAAGGTCAAATAAAATTATCTAGCGAAACTCTTGGTATCCGATATATCTAATAACGATAAAACAATGAAATATGTTTTTTTAAACTCATAATTTCAAGTAACTATACTGCCGACGGCTGATAATCCCGTAGACAGTTGTACTTAATTGAAATTAAGAGCTAAGAATTTGTTATTTTTGTTTGCTTTATCGTCGAAACCCATAACGCCTGGGGAGTTTTGCTAGCTAATTTAAAATTTGACCGTATGGTCTACTATCTAGTTTGTCTATCTAGATAGACAATCTTCTGTAAGTAAGTAAATAAGTATCGTATGATAAATGATTGTCGTTTGTTTTCAACAGCAGATTACTTACATTTGGAACTTCGAGTAACATCAGGGTGGCACCAGGATCTCCGGGGAAGTCCTACTCTTGGAAGGAAAAGGGATACACAAGCTGCAGCGCCTCTTGTCTTAGTGGAGTCCAGGTAATGTAATCTAGTTACAAGAGGGCTTACTCTTGCTACGAGTATTACTACCCAGCTAGTGATTAATCAAATTAATTTACTTTTATCCTATACATATATTAAATTAGCAATATTTGTATATATATTTTTGAAATCCCATTCTTGAAAACGGCTCTAACGATTCCAATGAAATTTGCAATATATGGGTTTACGGGGGCGAAAAATCTAACTAGGTCTCATATCTGGGAAAATACGTTTTCTCTATTTTCACCCGAGCGAAGCTCCATCGCCCAGGTACTGTTCGATAATAATTTATCTATAAATTCTAGGCCACATGTCAACGCCTCAGTATCTAGTCATTAGGACATTATATCATCAGGGAAATTCAATCGTTGTTGGTTCAACTATTACAAGCGTTCTAAATTCTTGTGCATCACACAAGCTCACGTGTTTTGAGGTCAGCTCCCCGTCTACTCATTGCCATTATTTGCGATAAAAGACTCAAAGAATCTATAATCAAGTAGCCGTATCAGACAATATAAATGTAAGTACGCCATAATCTGCTTACCCTTTCTTAATTATATCGAGGTCGTCTTCCAGTCTAATCGGATGCAGCTGAATACCAGTATTTTACATAGAGCGACTGCCTATCTGACCTCCACAATCCAGTTACTCGGTAACACGATACCCCTTGGCAAGACAGGTTGACAAAGTTTCAGGCTAACAAAAAAAAAATACGTGTGGCACTCGAGGACTGCCGCGGTAAAGCTATTGATTAGCATATATTCAAAAATAAGAAGATAATATTGTTGATTTAAAATATTTTTTTAAAAAAATACCCCTATACCCCCCCCCTAAATCGCAGAATTTACACAACCGTCAATGACGTCTGCCCTCACGCGTCTGCCCGCGTTCGGGTCGCGCACTCGGCGATCGCGCGTCATTGCCTATCCCGCCCCTCCACCCTCGTTCTGCGCGCCCGCCGCACATACGGGTATTTGACTTAAAAAGCTGGCCAAAATTATTTATTGGTATTTTAATAACTATCTAGTGTCTAAATGTAATTTCAACTGTTTAGAACATACTACAAATTACTTGGAAGTTTTTAAGGTGAAGATATTAGGACTTGTAAATTACTTCAGCCAAACATTCTTAAGTAACTAATTTTATATGTTGTTAAAATAATACAAATAGTCAATTTATAAGAAAAATATATTGTTAAAAATCTGATTCGCTATCCTCGTCCTCATCTCCATCAACTTCATCATCATGTTCACGTGAAATCGTGGAAACTGCCTCGTCCTGTTTTAAAAACTCTAAGGCTTCAGTCGTAAAAGGTTTTCGATTCTTGCCAATTTTCATTCGACTACAACTTAAGTAGGCATCAGATGTCAAGAGCAATCGATTCATCACGTCTTCATTGCAGTTTCTTCGCGAAAATTTTCGTGCAAAATTTTGCCGGTATAGGCGAAAATGTTTGTTGCGCGCCTCTGCTGCTTCCTCCGATAACTGCCGAATTGGGAGTAGAGCATGTTTAATAACTAAAGCGCCATGTGTCAAAATTTTATGAAGAGTGGGCGTCATTGGGTACAAACTATACAAACTGACGTATAGTTCTGCTGTGGATTGCAGAAACGATGACAACTTTTCTGTGTCAAACCCAGCACACTTGCCAGCACTTCCAAAATTATTTTAAGCCTCTTAATAAAGTCGAAGTCATGCCTGTGATTTCGGCGGCAGTTTTAGGATCCGAAAAAAATCTTCTTGATGTGTTACCATCATTGGTATTTCCAAATCCTGCTTTTGGCACGTCAACGAGCAAGCCCACTTTATTCCGAAATGCCTCTTGAATGAGTTTTTCTTCTCGTTGGCATTTTTTTTTTCCTCCTGGTTTAATCGCCATTTTTTTATTGGTAATTTATAGGAGAGATGCAAAACTGATTCGAAAAAACGTTTAAACTATCGCGAAGTAATTGAATTTTATCTTCGGGACATTTAGTCATTTCGACAAGTTTTTTCTCGAGAAAGTTCAGTTTCTCATCGATTTTTCTGAGTTCACACTGCTTAATTATGTTAAACATATCTTCTCTTGAGATATTAATTGATGATTCCACACTACAACCTGTGAACAAACAAAATCTAGTGTTAATATCAAAACGTTCAAAAACACATAATATTTTTTACTTTACTACCTTGTCATATCTTAAGGCTTTTTAAAGAATGAGCGGAAACTTGCGGACCATTTTTTTTAAAATAATTCATGTAGAAGGTTCATAGAATATGTCCACATAAGAATTTAAGCTTAACTCTGTTTAACTCATACTTAAATTAACATCGTAAACTAAAAAATAAATACAAAATTGTCAGAAAATTTACTACGACTTTGAAATTTTTTTTTTAAGTGAAAATAAATTATATTTCACTCAGTCATGTATTTAAACTAAATTACATACCTTCATCAGAAGAATCCATAGTAGTTTTTTTGTTTTGCACTAAACACAACAGTATGGCAATGCACTGAACAGTGATGATAAAATTGTATGCGCCGAGAAAATAACGAGTAACTAGTACAACAGATAAATTCCGACTGAGATGGACAGCGCGTGGCGGGCGGTAGAAGCATATTCAGTCCGTTATCGTTTGAGTGGGAGAGTCCTATTGTCTTATAATAACAAAGGTAACGCTTATCATAAATTTTGTAATTTGGACTTTTGGCCGGTTTTTTAAGTAAAATACCCGTATGTGCGCCGTCGACTCATCGCAGGTCATTCTTATCGTTCTAACTTTTAAAATATTAGTCCAAATTACTTAGTGTAAAAGACAAATTTTATCTACATTAAATACCGAAAGCGATGAAGGTATTTATTTTGATACGAATTAACTAAATACTCTAAAATATGCAACTTAAAAAAAGTATTCAATTTAAATGTATTTATAGCTCACTATTTTGGCTATAATGGCTTCCACATAAAAGGTAGATATATGCTGTCGCGGACTTTTATTTAGAACTCTTTAAGACAAACAACCCCACAATACATTCTTTTCATGTAACTCCAGCGGTTTAGGCAGCGCACGCAAAGATAGATCTCAGAGGGCAGGATTTTTTCCGACTTACTGGATACTTATCGTTATATTATGGCTAAATCACATAAAATCTTTATAAATTGTAGCCTATGTGTTATTCTGATATATAAGCCACATTACTGTAAAGTTTCATTAAAATCCGTTCGGTAGTTTTTGCGTGAAAGAGTAACAAACATCCATCCATCCATCCTCACAAACTTTCGCGTCAGGTTTTTTTTTCGTTACGGAATTTCTACATTCGGTCGCCGCGCTCAGAGTCTCCGATAAAAGCTATGCAATAGCTTAAAAAAATTACGTCCATAGATTATCTTCGAGCGTATAACGTCATAACATTTATTTTCAGGAGCTTATCATCCAATGCGTAAGGGACGAAGATGGGAAAAATGCATCTCCATACATGTGTGACCCGCTCACTAAACCAGAGAACAGAGTCAGGACTTGCAACGACCATCCTTGTCCACCCAGGTATGTTATTGTCATCTAGCCAACAATATCTTACGAACACCATTCCCTTTTGTTTTCTGTGGAAAGTACAAAAACTGTCAGACGTCAATTTAACGTCTGACAGTTTTTGTATGGAAAAATTCGAAATGTATTCATAAACCAACCGAGGTATTCTGAAAAGTGTCATCGTGAAAACTAACGTGAAGTGAGCTTAAAACGTGAGCTGTCAATAGTGTAAATTTCTAGCATTAGATGGAATTACAGCTCACTTCAACTCAGGTTTCACGGTGAGATTTCAGAACAGGTGGGAAAATTTGGTCGATTTCGCCCTAATCCAGCTTCAAATCTACGTACATACTGAAAACACCATGTAGCACTGTAGGTACCCTAATAACAATCCACAATCAAGATCAGGTAACTCTAGCCGGCTATACTACAATGGCACTCTCAAAGCGACTCACACAAAGCGTCCTACAGGACTCCAGTTGAAACTGCACTAATCCTGATATGTCCTTTGTCAGGTGGAATTTCACCGAATTCTCGCAGTGCACCAAGTCATGCGGTATCGGCATTCAGACGCGAGAGGTCACCTGTATACATGAGGTAAGATTACCGGCCATTTCATACAGTGTGTTTGGGGTATAGAGCATGCCAATTATTTCATCTTCAAAGAGATTTTTTGAATACTGATACAATAGGAAAAGTCTACGGAACAAGGAAGAAGAAGAGAAGGAAGGAAGAAAAAGACGAGATAGGCAAACTTCACATAAAGAAAAAACAATATCTGTACGATAATCGTTTATTAAAATCTCTGCAGTATGCATTCTATGTGCCACAGATTAACACGTTATATGAAATGAAATCAAGTAAAACATTTGTAACGAAAGGGTGCTAAGGGTGTATTCATGTAGAACGCTGGTAACCGACACCGATATGCCAACGTTTGTCGCGAACCGTCGCCGATAAGCGCCGACGAATTCCTCTCTGTTTAGTCGGCGCCGGATCCTGCTGATTTGGCAAAAAGTATGAAAACTGCCTGCACCGACCAGCGTTAACGACCAGCGCTGGTATATCGGCGCCGGTTACCAGCGTTCTACGTGAATACACCCCCTAACGCTTTCACTTTACCATTTTTGGTCAAACAGGTAAACCATACACCAATCCATAAATTCTAAAGCATTTACACAACACAACATACGACTATTTAAAATCAGCACTCACACTATTTACATGCAACAATTTGCAATATGTTTCAATAAACTCCAGATATAAAACTTTTTTATTCACTAGGTAACCCGAGGTGGTACAAACACGGTGGTGGTACCAAACAGCATGTGTCCTCAGCCACCACCCCCAGACCGTCAGTACTGCAACGTGCTGGACTGCCCCGTCAGGTGGCACTCCGGGGAGTGGTCCAAGTGCTCCAAGACTTGCGGGGGAGGGATAAAACAAAGAGAGGTTCGTAATCTATATAATATGTATATTATAAATTAAAGTCGCTTTTTTGGGCATCTTTTTCTTCTACGCATAGGATTTTGATGCCGGTTTAACCATCACTTAGAGTATAAAATAAAATAAACGCCGCGTTTTTTTTCAATGGGGAATTTTCCCGGTTTTACATAGGGCACAATTTACGACCTCTGTAGAAAATTTGCTAATTTATAATGAAATTGGGGTAATTTTGGTTCTAAAAATGTGATTTTTAGGGTTCCGTACCTCAAAAGGAAAAAACGGATCCCTTATAGGATCACTTTGTTGTCCGCCTGTCTGTCTGTCAAGACCCTTTTTCTCAGGAATGCGTATCAAGCTGAAATTCATATCAAATACTCAGGTCTACTGTCCCTTGGAGCTGTGAAAAAATTAACTTCTAAGCCAACGCAATCAAAAGATACAGCCGTTTATGCTGCAAATTTTCGACATTCGCAAGGGAATCAAAACCTACAGGGCACTTCCCGTGAACTCAGAATCTTGAAATTTGGTACGAAGCAACGTCTTATAGCACTGATAATGGAAAAATTGTGAAAAGCATAAATTTTTAGTTACATCATATAATAAAAATATTTTTAATAATTTTAAACTTACTAACCCTCGGTGCGCGAGTCCGACTCGCACTTGGCCGGTTTTTTAAATAGCAATAACTTTTTTTTTTTTTTTGGTATTTTATTGCAGTACCTATGGCGCCCCCTTTCGGATTGGATAGGGTTTTTGTTACATACTGTATAGAATTCAAAACTTTTCATTATAATAGTATTTAAAAGTCTAAAAATAGTTAATTTGTAGTTTTAATACACAAAAAAAAAACGATTACAAACTTACATTTGCAGTTGGAGGATTGATCATGACGTATATCGATGTATTGGAGAACATGTTTTTCAACAACAATGTTAAGTTTGTTTTTGGGATAAATTCATCCCAACAACGGAACCCTTCATTGTGCGCGGTCCGACACGCACTTGGCCGGTTTTTTTACTGTACCTATTGTTATCTCATACCAGGTGGACTGCAAGCAGATAATGGCTCAATCCCACGTGGTGGAACGTCCTGCCTCTCTCTGCAGTTCACCTCGTCCTGCTGCCACTAAGTCCTGCAACTCAAGGCCATGTCTCCTGGACACTGCTTCACCAGAGATATCACTGGCTAACTCGTCTTATATACAGCACGATCCGAAGAAGAAAAAGGTTTGGACTTACGTAATTACGAAGGAATCTAAAGAAAATTGGGAAATTGTTATTCATTCACAAATTCTACAGTTTGAGAGACGATCTGATAACTTTGAACTGTTCTAAAATAAGATCTCTGCTTTAGAAATTAAATTCCTACAATGATTAAATGTGAAAATACCTATTTCGTTGTTTAGTTTTAAAGCTAATTGGACTTAATTTGTAGAAATTCCTCGTTGATTTCGTGTCGTCTTTGCGATCTTCTTATTGCTTAGTGTTCATATAATGAAGACTAATTTAGGTACTTACAGAAGCATGAACAATTAAGGATTGTAACCTATTCTATTGAATTTAGGTGACAGTAAAGGTAGGAGGTTCAGCGACAATATTCTACGGCACCCAAGTCAAGATCAAATGCCCAGTGAAAGGGTACAATAGGACCAAGATACAATGGGCGAAGGACCACCAGATCATTAGCAAATCTAAGAAGTATAAGATTTCACGAAAGGTAAGTTTCTTCCTGAATATTTTAAGGTTGAAATTGTTAGATTTTATCTCTGTGTAAAACCGTTTTACGAGCGAGTGCAAGTTTCTGCAAGTCAGTGTGATGAAAAATAAAATAGTTTTTGCAAAGCATTCAAAAGTGTGCCAAAGAGTAATGTCCGCGCGCGACTCCGTAAGTTTAGGGACATGCTTATAGAAACTCAAAGCTTTTACTATGCATGGATTTTACAATAAAAAAAATGTTCTGTCCTTACATTTTGTTTTGGCGTAGAGCTAAACAACGCAGTACTTACTATGAAAATCACGCTTATGATAAGTAAAATGTATGTAAATGTAATGTACTACTGTTGAACTGAAGGAAAACAATATCAATTTTGTTTATTTATCTACCATGTCTTCTCCTCTTTTATTACTTATCTCTTTTCTTTTAGTTTATTTCGCTGTTTTATCATAGAGTATCAACAGGCATTACATTTAACGGTTATTTTGGAGATCTACTACTAAGTATGTCTACTGAGCCTAAAAAAATGGCTTTCAAAACCATTTTTTTAAACGTAATAGCTTTCAAAACGGTTCGTTTTTTACAACGACTTACAAAAGGATTGACTTATGGTTTTCAGTAGATTATAATTATCATGTCCATTTACATTTTTGACACTTCCATCATCGTTATCGCTGATAGAATGTCGGCCTTCAGGTAACACTGAACGCCATTTTAAAACATATTTTACATTTACCACTTTGTAATCCAGGGTGCTCTTCGAATCAACTCCCTCTCACTCCGAGACCACGGAGTATATACCTGCGTAGCTGGTAGATCCAGTGCCAACCTGACGTTACTGGTCAAACCCAGGCCTGGAGAGTTTCCTTCAAGCGAAGAGATTGAGAGGCACAAAGCCTTGGATGAACCATCATCTCCACTCTCAGATAGGTAAGATGATTGTTTCAAAATTGATACAGATGAAGATGATGATTCAAATGATACAGCTTTGATTGATAAACCTTTATCAACAGCAGAGCAGACGGTCGATACAGGGCAATGATTGGAGGCACATCTGATGACCAATCACACGAACAACGTCCGGGGGACTCCAGGAAGAACTATAAGAATAGACAGAAAGGTAAGCTAACGAAACAGCTAATTTGAATTATTATTACCTGTAGAAAGCATTAAAAAATAAAAGGGATGGCAGAAATCATTAACACTTCCATAAAGTTTAGAGTACCCTCAATATTTTTTTTGAATTATACTAATTGTGGTACCACCTAAAAACACGCTGTAAGTAATCATAATTTATCATTGTAAATACTATTATATTTATTCAATCCCATGCGGATTAATTTAGTTTACCTTAAAATCTGTTTTATTCGACAAAATACCGCAGTACTGCAACCTGCAACTAAAATTACAAGTTTTGCAGCAAATTCATTAAGACCCGACACTGCGGTGCTTCTCGAGTGCCCTGCAAACACTAGATAATTTTCGAATTAAAGTCCTAATTATTCTTACATTTGAACATTTTAAAGCGCTGTTTAAAAATTGTTAACCTATTTCTTCATTTGCTTGCTGCAGTTCGGATAAAAATATTTTGTAAACTTTTCTGCTATCCTTAGTTTATTTTCTTTGTTGAAATAGCCTTTTTAATTAAAGAAACAGATAGCAAGCACTAAAAATATTTTCAAGTTTTAATGTTTATCTAAAATATATATTATTTTCATAGTCATTCGAAAGTTACAAAGACAACATTTTAGCAATACTTAAAAAGTTGTAATCAACAAGAAGCAAATGACATTAGAAAAATCATAACAAAATAGATTGGGATTAAAAACAATAAAAAAATTATACATTTTCGCTAAGTTGCCATTGCTGTAACAGTTTTTATTATTAGATATCAAGAATGGTAAATAATTTATATTATTGTTTGAAAGGAAAAATAGATAAAGTCCGAGACGCCCTATACGGCAACACGGCAACGACAAGCACTAAAGCGTCACCGAGCTTCAACTCACAAGAACGAGACATGTACGATGAACACGAGGTAAAGCCACATTGTAATATAATCTAAGACTTCTAAGAAAGAACTTTGTGTTGATAAATCGTCAGAGGGACTTTATAAATAATATCTGAATACTGTAATCTGATAGGGTTCAGAAATAATAAGAAATATTGTAGTCTCCAACAAATAAACATCAGATAATTTGAACTTGTCTCTGAATTAAATTTAAAATATTAAGGTGAAATGAAATTCATATAAAACTAAACTAACCGTGGTAATTAACAGCCTAGAGTTCTAGGAATAGTCTGAAAATACTAACAAACATAAAGCCTTTAAAAATATAGCATACAAAATAATGTAAAACATGGTTTTTAGTATATCCGGAAACTTAGATCATAAACGGGCTACCAATGATCACACAAAATCGTTTTCTAACAACGTTCAACCCAAAATCAGTCATTTATAATCACAAACCGATAATCTTCGGCCTGTTTCTGCAGTGTAATGACAGTAATAAAATTTACAACCGATTTTACGACCGACATAAAGTTGTTATATCTATGTAGATGATGTTGTTGCAAGATGACTTACTTATCGTACGCATAAATTCGTCATAACAATGTTTTATGGTTACTGTATAAAGCACTTTGTTACCTGAGATATTGTCTTAATCCTTAAGATATTTTGGGAGAGATTATTTGTCAATCATCATTTTAGTAGCGACGAACATTTACATTATCCTTTTAACTGTCTTCACTAATCTTTGGTCATAAAACAGATTTCATCACTTTACTTTTACCAATGTTATCATAAATAAATATTCGAAGTCCTGACATCCTCTACATTTTTTGAGTTACTCAGTAAATTACTCTCAAAAGACAATTTATCAACACAAACCTAAGCTTAACCTAACAAAACTTGCCCGCACGCTGCTTGGAACGTTCTGTATTGAAGAAGAGTGCCGTCTCCTCCCAGATGCTACCGCCCAAAAGAAGCAGTGCATCCAGGTTACTGCCTTGCCTGCATTACATAGTTATGCAGCTTCAGGTGAGAAGTTCCCAAAACTGAGGGTAGATTTGGGTGGCATGCATTGCATGTTTCCGGTTTCATTACATTTTTGGTGATTTTCTTTGAATTTGTGACATCATTTTAGGTTTTTGTAGAGGAGAATAAAACGTCTGTGTAAACTTGTAGTCGGTTACTTCTGTTTAAATCTATAACAAAGATACCTATCATGTCAATATTTTTCCTCAAGCAATAAACCAAGTAAAATAGCAAATTTTTATCTCGTGCTATTTTTAACACCCAGAATTCAATTGCTTTTTTTCAATCCGACTATTTGATTAGCTCAGATGATTGCATACAGGTATACTAAATATTTAGATGGTTTTAATTTTCATTGGGAAGCATTGTTTCGCTAATGCATAATTTTCTTTTTCTTCATGATTTTGGAATTTAATTAATTCACGCAGATATCGTAGGTACTAGTATTAACGAGATATTACTAACACGAATATTTTATTTAGTTTCTGTACAAATGTAGCACACCTCAATTAAAAACCTATTGACTTTACTCTATATCTTCTTGCCTTCATGTAAAATTCATTGATTTTAACTCCCTTGATATCAACCTGCTGTTACTGTTTTGAATTATTAATTAGCTACTAACTAAAAGAACTTATTCCAACAACTTAGAACATTTTTAATTGATATGTTCAGATGTTTTGGAATTTCCAGACTGGCAACTCAAGAGGCCAAAGGACTGTGGACTCGATTATCATGTATCAAAACTACGGGGTTCCCACCAAATCTCATTTTTTCAATCTGGAAGACAAACAGTTAGTTTTCCCTGAAGATGATGACTCTGATATAATTATTGTAAACGAGGATTACAATAGAAATGTCATTAGAAATGTTCCTGTTGATAGTCATCAAGATTTGGATGAAACTACTACAGAACACAGGTAAGTCATTCATTTTACGATCATTTGTTGTGTAAAAGATGATAAGAAGATAAACACACTTTTAATTCGCATGCTCTTGTGACTGTTATTGATTAAACCAGCAATCTTGAAGATTACAATAATGAACTTTGTAGGACTAGAAATAAGACCCATTCTGTCAAATTCCATTGAGTACCATTACCCACGAGAAAGGCATAATTATAATATGTTTCTCTAGATTTGAAGCTCTGGATGCTCACGAGTATGTTTGGATGACATCGGACTGGTCTCCATGCAGTGCTCTCTGTGGAAAAACCGGCCACCAGATTAGAGGAGCTGTTTGCCAGGTTTGTAACTGATATGTATCATTCTTATCTTAAGCTGACGAATATTATTGATTCATAGTCTTTGAGATAAATCCTGGCTGAAAATTCTTTTTAAATCCGTTACTGTTATCACTCATGCATTAGATTCAGTTATTTGAGTCTACTTTACTTCACCATTCATTCGATGATTGCTGTAAAATAAATACCACAGCACAATATCTTGCTGACATTCAATTTCATTTTCGAACAGCACAAAAAAGACAACAGCACGACTACGGTCGAGACAGAACAATGCCTGTCTCGAGGAGGCACGCCTCCCACCGTAGTGCGGGAGTGTGACGGAGAGAACTGCGCAGAATGGAGGACTGCGCCCTGGTCCGTGCCCAAGTGTCTTAGCAGTGGAGCAGGTGTGTACCGTAGTAAATGTGATATGACTGCAGTTTGCATATATTTGCTACAGGGGATGCAGGTGGCCCTAGTTTACGTCCAAATTATCTTCACATTGGCTGTTGAAAACAGTACATAATTATAATGTTATCCTCATCACTGCACTCTTGGACAGTAGCCCAAATTAAACAGCCAACGACTCAGCCAAAATCTACTTACGAAAACTAGTGACTTTATTTCCCCCTGTTATCGAAAGCAGCTGCACTATTCAAGTCTTTTTAATCTTTCTCTGTATTCAAATAAGACCATTAACCTGGTCTTCTTAAATATAAAGAAAGAAAAATGCGTTTATTGGCATTACAGCAGAAAAATACACCTTATAAGAAAAAAAAACAGAAAGCAATGATTATAATGCCAAAAGGGCCTCAGCTCAGCATAATGTCAGATGGCAACACAAAGTGTACCACCTGACGCTGATTTTCAGCTGCAACCCACGAGTGCCATACGCTAGAATAATAAAGACAGGGAAGTGTGTGCCGTTTTAATAAATTGTCAGAATAAATTAAAGATAATAGTAAATGATAGGATAACATGAAAAGCTCAGAAAATCAAATAAAATTTTGTGACATACATGAGTGTGTGTGGTGTGTTGTGAATGAGAAACTAAAATAAATAAATACCCAATATCTGTGTCATAATAGCTACGTTAAAATATAACTCTGTCTTGTACAATATAACTTAATTCCCTTTTCCCACCACCAGCCATCGTCCGCCGCCGCGTGGAATGCGTGGCGGAGAATAGCACGACGCTGCTGGAAGCTGCGTGTGATTCCACCACCAGGCCGGAGAAGACACAGAGGGATGCCAGTCCGTGCAGGGCGGCCTGGGCAGTTGGGCCTTGGAGCAAGGTGAGTCCAGACTGATGAAACTACTGTTGATTGGAGGCCTTTTACTAGAAGGGCAACTTGTGCAAGTAAATTATTCTGAAAGTGGGCAACGTCGCAAATAGATGTCAATTATTTGGCTGTTTTGATTAATTTGGCAATATTACTGTGATGAAATAACAAATGTGGCTAACTGGCGAACTAGAATATTAATAATGAATTATAATTTATTTCTTCGACAAATCTTTTTCTGTCCAGGCCGCTCGTTTGTGGAAGGCATTGCCAGTTTAAATAAAACGCGCGCAATCGTTACCAGTATTTAAAAGACTCGTGAAGGAACATTACTTGTTGTTGTGATCGTGTTCTCGTAGCTGTAATAATCTGTAGTCGTCATTTATTTTCGTTGCCTAGATAAATATTATTATATATTTTTTATGTATTTATTATAATATATTTTATCTATATCATTATTATTTTGCACCAATGACAACCCCATTTTTATGTCCACGCAATCACTGTCCATTCCAAGGTTGCCTGGAAGAGATCGCAGAAAGCGATAAGGCCGCCCATTGTAGGTATGTTTTGTAGTGTTAAATTTATTATTTACTATGTATTTTCTGGTGTAGGTACAATAAAATATATATAATTATAACATTAAATTTGATGTTGTAACCGTTTTAGGTGTAAAAAAGGCATTTGGAAATTTTCCAAATAGTTTTTTTACCTCTAAAACTAAATATTCGGTGTTACGCTATTAATTATTGCATTTCATAATCAATATTTTAGTTCACTAGACATTTCAAATTTCAATACAGTAATATTGCAAAATTAATCAAAACAGGTAAATATTTGACAGCCATTTGCGACGTTTAGGATAAACGCTGTTAACACATATAAATGTTGCTGCAAATGGTTTTAGGTGATGGGCATTTCCAGAAAGGGAAACCATTGCTATTTTTTGCAAAAAACTATTATGTTAATCAAGTAGAACATCATAACAAAATATCAAGTCTGTATTCCCCGAAGGTTATGGCTGAGATGTACCCACCCCAGTATTTTGTGGACTTTAAACATTACTAGCGAAATGAGGGTATCATTTCGCTAGTAATGTTTAAAGTCCCACAAAATAGCGGGCGATCCTGTGTAAGGACGAAAGCTGAAATTCTCAGCCGTAATTGGGCAAATGACTAGAAGAACATGCTAATGCCCACGGCTTTTTTTGTATATGAAATCTTAGAACACAAAATAATAAGGCCCGATTGCACCACAAATCGCTAAATATGTGTAGCGCTAAAAGTATTTAAAACATCGCTTTAAATCTGTACATTTGAAGATGACAGAGACAGAATATTCCCACTGCTGGGACACAGGCCTCCTCTCAGTGAGAAGGAGTGGGCTGTAATCCACCAACCGGGCCCAGTGCGGAGTGTAGATGTGCGTCTTTAAATTTTTGGTTCTAAGATCATGCCGGTTCCGTCACGATGTTTTTTTTCTCCATTTTGAGAGCAGTGGTGATGAAAATATTGACACAAAGTAAAGCGCCTGTCTGGGTTCAAACCAACGACCGATACAACTCGTAAGTCGCAGCCGCTACCACCAGGCCACCACTGCTCTGGTTTTGAATATTTTTATCGCTAAATGCATCGTGATTTGAGGTGCGAGCGGGCCTTAGTATGTCTCTAAGTAGCAAGTATTTCATTCAAAAACGTTTCTACTTAACAAAGGAATTCAAAACAATGTAAATTCATAACATTCAATAATATTGCTGTGTAAAAAAAGTTCGTTATAATAGCTTGGTCCCGGGATCTCGTAGCGAAATGAAGAACTATTAACAAGCTGTTCCTGCATTGAAAAGTTTACAGTTAAACTTATTATAGCTTTTCTACATTAAAGCCGATGTTCGTTCAATTTTAAGTCCATTAGTTCAATCGGTTTCTGGATAGTTGACCTAGTGGTTGATTAAAGATTATAGGATTTTGTGTTTCCTCTATCTCTAGTTGGACAAAGTTTAGTTCCTATTAGAAATAAAAATGTTGATATAATCTACTCATTCAAATGTTTTTATTTTATGAGTTGATTGCAATTTGTGCTAATGTAAATTATTTTTGCATTAAAGCATTATTATATAGAATCAAGTTTTTTCAACTGAAATGACAGCTGTGCTGCTGGGGAGTTTGTTGCGCCACTTCTTCTTCCCAGCTTAAGCACTAGGAAGTGGTGAAGGGTGGGCGTTTTTGGGGGACTGTCTTATGTAATTTTGACGTTCGAAAAGTGCTGATTCTCAGCCTAGTTTGAATAAATGACTTTTGAATTTTGAATTTTTAAATTAATATAATATGTTCCTATTTATGTATGTTTGCGTTCTAAAACATCATCTTGTCTGGTGAAAAACAACCCTTACAGTGTCGAGGTGGCTTTATTTAAAATACAGTATGTAAATGAACAGAAGGCGTTCCCGTTAACCCGTAATAAAAAAAAAACATCGGAAAAGAAAATTAAAAAAATAATCTTTCACAAAAATTATTAAATTGATACGTAAAAGAAACACATCTCTGCACATGCGCACTTGTCGCACTTGTCTTTCCACGTTGCAAGACAAGTGCGCGTGCACAGGTTATTTCTTTTACGTATCAATTTAATGTTTTTTGTGAATATTTTGATCAATAAGACTAAAAATAAACGTGTTTTTTTTTCGACGTTAATATTTTTTTTGCATGTATGATGACGTTATGCTACTTCGGGAACGGGAACGCCGTCTGTTAGTTAACATGTTCTAATTGTACCTACGTCTAGACAGTCAACCACGCTACATCGTTACATATGGTCTTAAATGTCCCACTACCGGGAAAGAGCCTCCCCAAGGCCTTCCCCTAGAGATAAAGAAGAAGAGGCACTTTTCATAGAATATCGCACTGAGTATGATTAAAGGCTCGAGCAGACCAGCGCGATGCGACGGCGCAACGCGACACGAACAATACAATTTCTAAGAAAACTTCACGGTATAACAATAACCGGTGTCGCGTCGCTCTAGTCTGCACGAAGCTTATCTCGTGTGTGCATATTGTGTGAACATAATAATTATTATTATATCTATTGCAGTAATAAATCAACTTAGACTAGAAGCATGAAAATAATCCTAACTTTTTAAGCTCAAACACGAATCGTACAATCATTCCGACCGACAATAATACATAGAATAGTTTGTTCATACTCAAGGGGCATCTTGTACCTACAAATTTAATATGACTTCATAAAATGAACGCATAAACTGGAGCTATTGCTGAAATTTTATGTACGAGTATTTAATAGTGGCACTAAAAGTATTGTGGAGGAAAATCCGATTTTAGGATTACTATTTCCTTTTTATGTGTTAATGCGTCACCTTCAAGCGTCCAACGACTGGAAACAAATCAACCACCAACCACCACCAACAACCACCAACAACCACCAACAACCACCAACAACCACCAACAACCAACAACCACCAACAACCACCAACAACCACCAACAACCACCAACAACCACCGACCACCACCGACAACCACCAACAACCACCAAAAACGACCAACAATCTTAATTGATCAACGAAATGGGTTACTAAATCCATCAGTTTTAAGGCGACAATGTCTGATGTTTCTGGCAGTCAATAATGTGTCGAGAAAACCATAAAGCGTCTGCTCCACAAAACGACGTCGAAGCGTCTTGTGTAAACTTTGAGAAACTTTTGTACTGTTAACTTTTTTTCTTACGAATATGTATAAGTATACAATAGAAGACAGCAGTGAAGCCCTAGCTTTTGTCTCATTATTGCTTACACAGAAGCAATACGTAAATATTTTCTTTTTGTCAAAGATACGCAGCACTTCAACTAGAGTATACCTACGGGCAATACAGGCGTTATGTTATGTTTCTTTTTTTTTTTTAGGGATTGATGGGTAGAAGTTTATTCAAAATTTCAAATATTTTTATTTTTAGTTAATACATCACGAGGTTTTTCCATAATATCTACAAGTAACAAAATAAAATAAACTAACAGAAGACTTTGACAGATTTAACAGCGGGTCCCAAACTTGTCACAGCCTGTATCTTGGTGACCCAAATTATACACTAAGTTAATAATTTACGTGTTCTGCTAGCGCAATAGCAAAACTAAAATTAAAATTAATTTGTTATATAAATTAACAACCCTTTACAATATTTACAAAAACTTGAGTACAAAAAAAAAAAAACAATAGATTACAAACAAAACAGTTAATCTGAGTGAGTGTGCAGGAGTGTAAGTGTGTGAGTGAGGGTATGTGTTTTAAAACAGAGAGTGTACAGGTATTAACTTGAGCTACGAAGTAAACTTTCAGTTTCCTCATAAGTTCGGCCCAGCAACCATTCTTTTAATAAAACGTGTTTAACTGAATCCTAGAAAAACCATTCTAATTATCTTCACTTAACCTTCCACCTTCCTTAGTGTGTAGGCCCCTGCTCCTCAGTGGGTCGCCAGCACCGGGCCCTGCGTTGCGTGTGGCGCGCCATGACAGGTGCTCGACGTCGAGGCCGGGAGCGCAGCGCGGGCGCCGCGTGCGAGGGGCTCGCGCGCCCAGGTGTCAGCCGGCCCTGCCAAGTACATGCCTGTGTTAATAAAGGTAATGGTGGGAAGATTAGAGGTTAGCTTGGCCATCTTTAAGGCCCACTTGCACCACAAATCACTGAATACGTAAAAAAATTAAAACATAACTCTGTCTCTATCATCTTCAAACAATTGACAGAAACAAAACGTTGTTTTAAATGCGTTTAGCGCGAAACGCGTTAAGTGATTTGTGGTGCAAGTGGGCCTAAGTAGTGATGTAGTTTTTTACTGATGCTTTGTTTAATTTAGCTGTACTTTTTCCAGGGTTTAGTTTTGTAAGCTTTGGGCTGTACCACAGTATAAATAAGTAACAGTAGTAGTATCTTCATAGAAAACGGCCGAAACGACGCGCTTCGAAATATCAGTGTATAGTACGCAACAGTATTGAGAGCGCGGTAGCTGCGCACGGACGCCTAGGTAATTATTGTAAGGTCACAGCCGAGACATAATACTGTTACTTTCTTATACTGTGGCTGAACTGTTTAAGCCATTATATTATGTTGCAAAATAATGATCGAATTATTGCCTTTAACACGCTTTTGTACATATTATTCCATTATTGTGCTCTTATTTAGTGCATGAAAAGACAGTTGTCACAATCTAGTTACTACTCCTATCCCGAGCCACTGGTACGAAACTTTCCAATAAATACCCAATACAATTTTTTTTAATCCTGCTTGAAACTTACTTATTTTTTCTTCCATAATCCATGTTAAAAGTTTTGTTTAGTTTAACTTTCTTAGTTTTTCTAATCATTTTATATGTGCGTATTATTTTGACACTGACCTTGCAGTCCAGCCATGCTATTCTGTAACCATCTCACCGTGAAAACTTAGGTGAAGTGAGCGTGGAGTGAACTTGGAAACTTGGGTGAAGTGAGCTGTCAATAGTGTCAATCCCTGTGGAGTTACAGCTCACTCCACGCTCACTTCACCTAAGTTTTCACGGTGAGATGGTTACAGAATAGCATGGCAGGTATATTTGACAATTAGGCCCTCTTGCACCACAAATCACTAAATGCGTTTAGCGCTAAAGATATTTAAAACATCATCGTTCTGTTTCTGTCAATCATTTGAAAATGACAGAGAAAGAATGTTTTTTAAAATAAATGTGTGAATTTGTCGCGTTTGCGGGCCCTACCTTCCTCTCTAACGCCTAGAACATAACCAACATTTGTATCGTTCAATGCTCTAGCATCACTAACGAATGTTTCCTTCACAGACGGCATCTGTCGGGACAGTTCCCGGTTCTGCGAGAACGTAAGAGCGATGAACATGTGCGCTCTAAAGCGATACAGACAGCAATGCTGCAAAACGTGCTCCGATTGAACGCAATCATTGGCGGGTTCAAGTTCAGAGCCAGTCGTTTGAACGTAACGGTCGCGAATCTGAATGTCAGTTATGGATTCAAAAATGGAATGACGTGATGAGCTAATTTAAAGGAAGGGCTACATGAACGAATGAGTTCTGGATTCATTCAATAATGCGATTTGCTAAACTCTCAAGTTAAATGAGTTGACACACTCTCAGATGCAGTCGAACATAAATAATTCATATTCTACTTATTTTGGCCAACGCAATTACCGCATTACGTTGGTCTAGCCCCGCCCTAAATTCCAATTGTGGATTAGTCATTCGAAATTCAACTACAGACAATGCCATAAATATCATAGGATCCAAACTTCTACTGAATTATTAACGGCCCACTAAAATGTTGTCATCACACCCTAGTTCAAAATTTAAACATGTTCGATTGTAAAATGGCCGCTGCGCCATTTCAACTAGTCCGAGCCCCGTCAAGTAAAATATTTACCTACCTACTGATCGATTTCGGAGCGAGAGTGAACTAAAACTTCGTATGATCATTAATTATTTACGTACATTCGAGACTCGAGCGAATTTCGAATCAATAGTGCGTAGTCGAGCCTAAAATCGTGTTCCAATTTCAAACCTTGTGTTTAGTGTGCAAATTCATAAAATTCAAAGTAAAAAAGAAACAAATGCTTGTAGATTGAAATTCGAATGAATGAATGAATTGAATCCGTCTCCGACATTCAGATTTGAATGAGCGCTTTCTAGTGAAATTCGAAATGAACTTTTTAAAGGCTAAGACAGTAAGTGAAGTGTCGTACACAAAATTGAATTAGTTGTAATATCTGAAGAATGTAATTCTATCAAAATACTTTATGAATGAAGATGGTAATGTATTCAAACAACAACGCAATTTGTTATTCTTATATTGAAGCAAGCCTGTCCGCTGTGTTAATTTTATCTGATCAAAAGGTCAAAAATATTTTTAATATCGCTCTTTTTCCTTAAAATAAACGAGATTTTTTTTGTTAATTATCAACTTAATTAAGCCTTTTCCCTGAGGCAGAACGGGCACATTAACAAAAGTTACTTAGTGCAGTAATTCGTCTGTTCGACATTTTACGTTCCGACCCGCTGTTAAATTCATAAACCGGCAATCTTGCTTGTTATACCAGCGAAGGTTTGATCGACGGCAAAATGAACCATTTCGCGCGTGGCTCAGTTTCCTTCGGGTCATAACTAAATTTTCCGTGTGACTGGAGTGAAAGGACCCGTACAAAACTACTTCGTTCTTTTGCTTCAATACCCCATTCTTTTGAATGAATTATTTTTTCCATTCGTTTCCGAAAAGGGACTCTTTTTTTTAATTTTCGTTCATCCAATTGATTTGATGACAAAGGTACTTCCGAAATTCAATCGCGTTCGATGATCCGATGGATAGGTTGTGTGACAGGAAGATAGAATTACAAGCGAGTGTGAAAGAGAGACAGCTAATTGTAAGCACGATAGTTCTAGTCGTGAAGCACAGCTGACCATACAAATGGTTGATATTGAATATTTATAAAAAAAATGTAAATTATTTCAAAAGTATAGCCCTCGAATTGATTATGTAAGTAGTAAACAAAATATTTAGTAAAAATGTTTTGTACTATATACAAATAATGTAAATATATATTATGGAATATTATTATTATTATTGAGCACTCTACGCTACGCTTGGCTCCTATATGATATGATAAAGCACAAAATTAATAAGTTAATCAATAAAAAATTAGAGAAAAAATATTTAGCAAAAATTGCCAAAAGAAAAAAAAAACAGAATGTATTAAAGTACAGTCATGTTCAAAATAAAGTGCTGATTCATTTTGTTCTTATATTTTTTCTTCACTGTCGTAGATAGATTCGTTTATAGGAATAAAAATGTATGTATATTGGACATATTAAAATAATTGTGTAGGAAAAACATTTCTGATGAAAATTATAAAGCAATACGATTCGCTTATACATTTAAAAATGTAAATAAGTATGCGAATGCATAAAAAATTGTTATCAAACCCTTTCGTGGATTGGGTTTTAGTAAAAAATTAATAGTTTAATTTTTTTCCTTAATAAAATTACATTTAAAAGCTCACTAAAACTGACGAGTGAATCATTTCTAGATTTTCTAGTTACTGAGACTCATCTTTGTCACAGTTTTCCCTACAAGGGAGTTAATATGTTTCTAGTAAAACCTCGGTGCAGTATTATGAATTACGAAGTATATAATAATTATGTTTAGATAAACAATTTATTGTCAATTGTTAGTGGCATTAACCCAATTTGTATATAATTGAAACTATATAGCTATGCAAACATTGTTCCAAAGTATGAGGCATTATTTACGAGTGGGTTTTTATTACTAAATCAAGATTTATAAATTAAAAAACAGATATTGTTTTAAATTAAATAACCTGAAAACAGCGGCTCTGATTCATTAAACATGATGAGGAAGAAAAGAAATTAAAAGAAAAAAGAAAAACTTGAGCAATAAAAACTCATTTGTAAATTAGGTTATAAAGGCTCACAAATTCTCTAAGACAATTAAGTAAATGTTTTAGTTTTAAGTACGCAACTTTCCGTATACTTAGAACTTTAAAATAAATGTATGTTGACATTATGACTTAATGCTTAACAACTTTTTTTTCTATTTGAACTTATGGAATGTTCTAAAATGTATTTTTTTTTCACTTTTTACTAACGTATAATAATTTGTGTTTTTGGTTGTACAACCTCATGTAAAATACTTCATATCAATAAAATACTGCCAATTTTACGAAAAAATAATATTGTTTGTTATGTCGCTGATTTTACTTATCTAATGCGTCGATCTTATGCCTATTGTCTATTGTGACATTATCTTTACACTGATTATATTGAAAGACTAACAATGTTCTACGTACCAATTTGCTCATTTTGATAGTCTGAGAAAACTTAAGTGAAGTGAGCTGTCAATAGTGTCAATCTTAACATGAGGTGGAATGACAGCTCACGTCGAACTCACTTTACCTAAGTTTTCACGATGAGATTCTTACAGAATACATCGTCTGCTTTTATGGACACTTTTCCACACAGAGCAGGGAAATATGCAAACAGAGACGAAAATCAATAATAATACGTGTAAACAGTTACAAGGATCTTTTGGCGCTCGAATGACGTTGATAGGGGGCGCTGTTGGTAAACGGTTTTGCAATTATTGTTTGTGAAATGTATTCAGAAAAAAAGATGGCGGCGTTAGTTCCGATTTTCACCACGCGCCAAAAGAACCTTTTAGCGCTATACTGTTATGTTAACTACCTTAATGACATTGCTTATTGTAATTGTTGTAAAAAAACGAATAAAAATATTACCAACAAAATGATGATGTGTGGGGACTTCTCCATTTTGCAAGTAGCTTGGAGGCGATGCCAGATAAAAAAATATTTTACGCAAGTTAGTTATTTTATCATTCTCCCACCCTTATCCCAATATATTAGTGGTCGGCGCAACATGTATTTTTCTTCCACACTTCTCTATCAGTCGTCATCTCGGTAGTCCCCCCTTTCTAGCCATATCATCTTTCACACAGTCCATCCATCGTTTCTTTGGTCTTCCCCTACTCGTACAAGTTATTTGCAAAGTTGAAATAATAAGGTTTTAATGTAATTACTTGTCAAAGTAGACAATAGGCTTGACAAAATTGTTGTTATGTTCTGCGTACTTATCATATTGTAAACCTAGGCCTGGTTTCACAGCTGTGCGGGAGGCCCGCACGGGCCGCCCGTACACGGGAGACCCGTACGGGTAGCGCCCGCAGTGCTCTGAAACGGAGTAGTACGATATGTTGTACGGGTTCTACCCGGAGCGGGTCGCGTACGGACCATCCGCGTTGCTGTGAAACAATGTTCTGGCGCCTCGCGTGTGTCTCCGTTCCGGGAGCCCGTACGGGCGGCCCGTACGGGTCTCCCACACAGCTGTGAAGCCAGCCTAACAGTAATACTATTAACAATGTAACAATTATAATTTGTAAGTCCCAGAAAATAAGTCCAAATTGTACATTGTACCAAGAATTTTCAAATAAAAAATATATTATATGAATAAGTTACTCATACTTGAGTTTTATTTATGTCCTTTGACGCATACTCATACATAATCTGCGTTCACAATTTATTTGCCAAACATGTAAACAAACACGAGTTTTAGGAAAAACAACTGTGAAGCCTACACATAAGGTTCAGTTTGCGTTACAAATTCATACTTTTTATGACTTTTTCAACAGTACTAGTCAGTCTCAAATCAACTTTATTTACACTTTCATAAAGTTGATGTTTGTTTAAGTGGAAATAACAGCAATTGGAAACAAGGATTTAAATGGATCTTAGGTACCTATACACTGGTAGGAAGATCTTGGTTATCTAGGCTACTGGATCAATCATAAAGTAATTTTGCTACTTTTGCCTCGGCTAATGTTCAGAATTAATAACGTTTCCTGTCTCTATCAAAAGTCTTCGAACATTTCTACTACTACAAGTTTAAAAAAAAAAACCTGCTCTAAGAGCGCTTTAGTTAAAAAAACCTACCCGAAATTCAGTATCCATCAATAATACTATTATTCATACCTATTATTACAGTTTGTTGTTAGATGATAAGTAATTTACTTTTGATGATTATTGTACTTTCCCTCGGAAAAACTGAAAGTCCATTTACGCGAGAAAAGCTGTCAGTGGCAACAGAATTGCACAAATAACATGCAACGCCTCAAAAACTAATGAAGTAAGACTGGAACAATATTGAATCCCCCGATAAACTAGTCCAGCAAACTAAATCTCAAATTCACTTTGTTCCATGCGCCATCTTTAACTGAATTCTCCAAATTCAAATCGCATGAACGTCCCCTTTCAAACAAGCGCATCACTATTCTCCGGTGACGTCACAACCATAACTCCTCTGATTGGCTGGCTGGATGGCGCGCATCGCTGCGTTAACTCTGATTGGACTAATGAATCCGGCCTGATTGCGTCATAGCGGATTGCATAGTGATTGTGTAGATAGAACAAAATGTTCGCACAAAGGTGTTGTGAAATTGCATTTCTTTTGTTTTTGAACATTCTAATGACTGAGTTAGTAGGTAATAAGATTGTAAAAAATCGAAATCTAAAAAGGCTTAAAAATGTGTGATACGATACGAACAAGTCAGCGACCGAATAATTAGTATTAAACTGAAAACAACACCAATGAATCTCAACCTCATCCAAGTATATGCCCCCACTAGCTCATCAAGTGAAAAGGCTCTAGAAAACTTCTACACAGAATTTAAGACCACTGTTACAAAAATCCCAAACCTGAGAGTTATTAATGATTTTGGGTGACTTTAATGCCAAAATTGGAGAGAATTTTACTCTATTGAGCAATTGCATCGGAAGGTTTGGCCTGGGGGTGAAAAATAAAAGAGGCTGCTTTATAAAATTTGCCATTGAAAACAAACTCGTCATAGCAAATAGCCATATCTAACATCACCCATGCAGACTGTACACCTGCCATGCTATTCTGTAAACATCTCACCGTGAAAACTTGGGTGAAGTGAGGTGTAGTGACACTATTGAGTGTCAATCCCTGTGGAATGACAGCTCACTCCACGCTGACTTCACCTAAGTTTTCACGATGAGATGGTTACAGAATAGCACTGCTGGACATCGCCGGACGGTCAGTATCGCAACCAAATTGACAGTATCTTAGTCCCGTCACGGTGGAGAACATCTATTAACAATGCTCACACACTACCTGGAGCCGACTATGGATCAGATCACCAACTTCTGATCTCTAAGTTGAAAGTCAAACTGACAGCAGCTAGAACTCTTGAAAAGCGAAAGAGATTGGACAGATTTCTATAGGTTGCCCTATGCACTTGGTGCTTGCACGTATTGACTCCTACCACTGCACCCGCGGTGCCGTCAACCATAATTACCAAGTGCAAAGGGCAACTGATAGAAATCCGACGACTGAAGAAACACGAAGTTTGCCGAAGGACGTTAAGAAAATAGTTGTACTGTATAGCTAATTCCTATTATGAGAATATCTGATACCTTAGCTGTGTATAGTGAACAGATCAGGTTGATAACAAGCGGGGCTGAGTAAACAGATAACACCGGTCGCAGATATTAAGTTAATTACTTTAGAGAGAGAAACTCTAATCTGCCAAGCCGACCCAAAAAGCACTACCTACCTTTTCCCGAAGCATTTCATTGATCAAACCCACTTAGCTCGGAATATGCTATAAAGCTCAAATTCTCAGTAGTTGTAGTGAGCAGATTTATAAAACAGCTTTTATACTTTGAATTTTATTCATGCCGAAATTATGTCGATTTGACTGACTCACTCATCAAAACCTTTAGGGCACTTCCCGAAGTTCTAGAAAGCTGAAATTTGGCATGCAGAATAAGGATTTGCACCCAAAAAACAAAAAAAAATAAGAAATCTGCAACTTTCACCCTCCATCCTGAATAAAGTGGCGGATTTAGGTCTTTATATAAAATAAAATCTCTAGGGCACTTCCCGAAGTCCTAGAAAGCTGAAATTTGGTATGAGGGTATGATTTGTACACAAACAACAACAAAAAATCACCCCCATAATGGGGGTATTTATGGTTTGGCCATTCCATTGAACTATTCTATGACTTCCATTAAAAACCAGTAACTTAATTTCTTACCATAAGCACGTTTCGCGGCGGTTCACAGAAACTCCTGTCTGTGAACCGCCGCGAAACGGACTTTTTGACCAAAATGTAAGGTTTGTAGACTTAGGACCTTGGCTGGTGGATGCAATTTACAGGGAACAACCCCTAGAGTGCTAGGTATCCACGAATTTTTCTCTACCAGTACACATTCACTATTACTCCTGAATGGGTGTCGTATTCTAGTGTGGAACTTGTCTGAAGAATGAAGACACGATGCAACCAATCACAAACTATTGTCGCCGCGTTAAGAACTGAGTCGTCGGGCCATAAATCATTGTCTGTCTCGCTCGCACATATGGTGCTTATGGAGCAGGTAGCAAACTATCGATAACACACAAGGCGTTGCACATTCATATTACTACTGACATTTACGACCCGGTGACTCAGTAAACTAATATTATATAGATTTTGATTTTTTCTATGTTTTTTGTAATGGATAAACTCAAAAACTACTAAAACAATTTTAATAAAAAACACCTATAGAAAACTACATTATCAGCGAATAACATGGGCTATATTTATCGACTTCCACGCAAACGAAGTCGCGGGCATAAGCTAGTAGTTAATAACGCGCTGCATCGTGTACGGATTGAATTACTAGTGTTGTGACATTCTGACTACTCATTGGTGATTTGAGATTTAAGTATGGGCGTTATTTCACGTCACTAGTTACAATAACTGGCTACGGGGATGTAGCCGAATAGCTAGTTTCTAATCAAACTGTAACACGTTATGTTGAAAGTAGTTACAATTTAGATACTGCATCAAAAATGTAACTACTTACAAAATCATCGTCCTAAGATTGAATAAATTATGAAGGAAAGTTTACTTGTGTTAGTATTACGTTATTGATAATGCATAATTATGTAGCTACAAAAACGAATTCGTTCCAAAAACTTAAAGCTATCTACATTTTCGTTTCGCAAATAACTTTAACACGAATAGAATTTGAAAAAATAACTAGTTACTAAAATCACTTATTTTGCAAAACAGGTGACGACTTCGAAGTTAACTAGTTACGTTACGTTTCGCGAAAATCACGTAGCGAAGCTACTCAAGAGTAACGTATTACAATTTCAATGAGATTGTAACACATTACTCTTGAGTAGCGTCGTGGATGATGTCCCTAAGCAATTCTATTATCTCTTTATTTGATAAGAACGTTAAAAAAATACTTTCTACCCATTTTTGATATAAACGATAGCTAATCCCAGCCGAGAAGTCGATATTTTCTACCTGTAGTAGGTACAATCAAATTATTTCCCGGACAGTAATGATATTCCCAGGGCTGACACACATGCAAATAAGCTCGACAAAGTTGTAACAAACATTGTTATAGCTTTGGTACACAGTCGTGTTGATCGAGTTCCAGTTTAGGATGAGCGGGTTATCGCGTGTTAGTCTAGGATTCGATTAGAGAATAACAAGGGATAATAAACTTGTTGTGGTTACGGCCTAGGACTGTCTGCCTAGGATTTTTTTTTAGAGATTATTGATTTAGGTAAATCCTCTCATTTAAATCTTGAAAATTTTTGCTAACAGTTTTTAAGTCTGTGCACACACCGCACCTTTCTGATTGCCAATTTGGCCAAATTAACGTTTTAAACAAAATCCATTGAATATATTTCAAGGTAAGAAGCGTACTCGGTCTAGGAGTGGTTACAGATAGAACCTTAGTTGACTTTATTTAGAAAAATAACGTTAAAGAAATGACCAACGGTATCAGCAGCGGTCAGAGTCTGAATATATTTCAAAGGGGTTCCCTCTATCCAGCAGAATTTTGATGCTCCGAAATTTATTTGGCATAACACACTTGGCATAATCTTCTTTAAACGAATATATATATGGCATAAAAATCATTTATTATGTTTCTTCAAAACATAACATTTGATTTGAAGAAGCTGTCTTAAATTTTACCGATAATAAGCATAAAACGTACTTACGGTTGCCAAAAGTTACCTGTGGGCCTTTCACTCACTCGCAGGAATCGCGGCTGCCAGCTCGATCTGTCACTCATGACAAGTGTCAATCATAGCGTCTAAAAATTTTGCCGCCAACGTACGGAAAATTTTTCTTTCGATAATTTTCTTTAAAGAAAATTGTAAAGTTTCAGAAATAACTTATAGAAAGTGAATAATAGTGCTTGTGGTAAGTGATATATAGTGTTACGCTGATAGTTGAGCCAGCGAAATGCCGAAATGGAGATCGAAAGGTCACATTAAATCTAAATTGTCACCGGTGCCTGCGGATTCTCCTAAGTGCGATAGTGGTGAAGAATGCTCTTTATCCTCGGAGGAAGAAGGCACCTATTCCCACTGCCGAACAACGGCAAAGAGATCGAAACGATTTCCTGTAAGTCGGGCCCACGCATTTACAATTGAACGAGTAGACAAGTAAGTGTTAAATCTGTTCACAATGACACAATTTCTACATTAAGTATATCACTAATCTTACTCAGAAACACTATCAACAAACTTCTAAATTGCTTCTTGCCAGTATCTACTTCAGAAGCGCATTGTTGTTTTCTAAACAATCCGGTCATGTCTAAAGAGACTTGAAACACTACAACTTAAAGGTTTCAGGTTAAAATATTGTGATTAGGTAATTCCTAACGCAAATACAGATTGTCTTGAGGAGGCAAAACTACTCAAGCAGTTTTATTTTTATTTTGACATCCCATCTTATAAAACAATCCGTTATAAGAAGACCTGTAGGTATGCTCACCCAGCCCATGTGTTTCACACACTGAATTAGAAGTAAATGAGTACTTATGCCACTAAATAAAACTAAGGACTATTTAGCCCCTGCGGAGGGGGTTTTGGCTGGGATCTCTAATATAGGTCTAGTGCAGATGGAGCTAGCTGCTAAAGCAACGTCCACAGGGACTTGTTAATTGGGCAGCAACCTACCCACTGAGATAGTATCCTTCTTTCCATTTTGGAAATAGTCCGGACACACCCATCCAGAAGTGTATTTAAATTAAAATAGAGTGCAATACTCTCATGTGGTATGCAGTTGTTACATTAAAGAGGTTCAGCACCTCTTATGAACTCTAATTTGCATTCAGAACATTAAAATTACTAATTAAATATGACATTAAGTTCTATAACTATTAGGAAATACTAAATATTTAAACAACATTATAATTTATAATGTTAATACTGTATTTTTCTTTGCTGTATTTTGTAATAGTTAAGAAAATCTTATAGTTATGATCATCAGGAGCTAGCTTGCTCTATCAAAATTAGAAATGGAACAAATACAGCCACTAAACAATTTAAAACTCACAATATGTATATTTAGTTAAAGCTGGTTTTATAAAAATTAGTTCTTTTATATTAAAAGACATGATAAACAGGATCATAGCAAGAATAACTAGGCCTAGATTCATATTGTTGACAAGATTCAGGCCGTCTAAAGAACCATGTAAAAGCTTGGGAATGATAAGATCCTAACAAGAAGTCGAATAAATAAATTAATAATATTCAGAACAATTCTATTTTTAGCAAATTTCTATTGCTAAGTCAAAGACCGAAAATATTAATATTCAGAACAATTCTAGTTTCAGAAAATTCTGCAAATTTTTATTAAACGCAAAATATTAATCTATGTGGTTTTCTAATATTATGATATTATAATCAAATAGCCTATTGTTTATACTCAAGTAAGATGATGACAATTGAAAAGTAAAATGGAAGCAATGTTTTATTAATGAATGAAGGGTAGCAGTTCATGAAATAGTTCCCTTGTTAGGTCTTTTTGTTTATAATATAATACCAACCTGTTACTGTCCCACTGCAGGGCAAAGGCCTCTTCTCATACAGAGAAGGCACCAGCATTGATCGCCATGCTTGCTCGGGACGGGTTGGCGATTTCAGACTTATAATAACTATAAGTCCAGGTTTCCTCACAGTGTTTTCCTTCACCAATGTCAGTAATGTGCCAGATTAACTCAGAAAATGCATATGAATTGAAAAAGTCACATTGGTACTTGCCTGAATTTGAAACCTCAACCTCATGCATGAGAGTCGAGGCCTTAACCACTGGGCCATCACAAAATTAGATTTTTGTTTGAATAGAGAATTTGCGAGCCTGTAAATTTTTTATTTCTATGTCTCAGAGACTGGAACTCCTAAAAAAGCTTGGATGTGAAGTAAATTTCCTAAGCAAATTCTAAATCTCAATCAGGATTTAGAAGATTTAGGCCTTTTTGTGTACTGATACTAGTCACAAGGCCCTGTCTGCAAAATAGTTGAAAAGGGCAGACCAAGAGAAATTAAAAAAGGTTGCTCCATTGGTTTGCCAAGAGTTAATGTGGTGGCCAAAGGCTATTGATAGACCACAGCTCAGTTCCTCTACACATGGTAAGGTAACCCACTTCCTGTCCACACATGCCGTGGAGGAAAGGTAAGCCCTCATAAATGGGCCACTCTATACATCCAAAAGATGCTTTTAGTGATAATACCGCCCATTGTGTCACCTTATGTACAATTTCTACATTTATATCTGTAATTCGTATGGTGTAAATTATAAAGAGTATTCTACTCTTGTCAGGAACTTGAACAAACCAGAAAAAAAATGGCACTCGAATTTGCGAGAGATGTTTGCCATATACGCAGTAATAAGCAGCCACAAAAGCCAGTCTTCAGAGTGCAAATATTCTAGTAATTTAATTCATTCCGACAACAGACCATTTGTCGTACATTCAAGGATGAGCGAGGGATACATTTACCTAGCTCTCCTGAACCTATCTTGCAAAACGACGAAGTTAGCTTAACATCACTCTGTCAGCGGTTTACCTCCCGGGGAGGTTAAGTGTTATAACGGCTTAGCCGACCGCTTTTAAGAACAGACCAGCCTGATTGGCTCCTGTTGCTCCAGGCCCCAGGCCTCGGAGGCCATGTTTCAAAGTGGGGCGTCCTCGACGTTTACGACCTTTTCGTGTAAGATAAGTCGGCCGTTGTGCGACAGTACGTCACATGGGACTCAAACGATGGCTTGGCAAGCTTCTGCGATGCTTCTACGATGCTTTTAGTCAGAGGTGACAGCATTGACTAGCATGGGTGTTCTCTCTTCGCCCAATTTAAGACCGAGTGTTCAGCCATCTGAACTCGGTAATGGGATGGGGACGTACTATATATAAATCGCCCCATACTAGACCCAGTACCAGTACAGGATCCATGTAAGAACCTCTTAGACCTGACAAGCTGCAACTCCTAGCTTGGAAAGTTGGGGGAGGGGGGCAGTCAGGTTGCAAGGGGCAGTGGTCGATAGAGGAACAAGGTACTTGCTAAAATTTATTTGGAAATAATCCATACTACTTACTTATAAAGCTCCTATTCAGAGGTGAATGTCATAGTGTAGATTGCATGGCATTAGCCCTTAATAACCTGATCGCATCTAAACAGATTTTGTCCATTTGTAAGTTTCAAAAGCATTACCCAGGCACCCATATGGGATAAAAAGATACCCCTTGCTTGGCGTAGATTTACATGCTTAACCTAATAATATAAGACATCTCACAACTTTCAAGATTTTGAATAATAGTGTGACCAAAATAGGGTTCAAAGACACTGACAATCAAGATGTTTACTTAAAAGCTACCATAATCCTTGTTGATTTTGGTTTGCAATAACAGGTGTGGTTAAGCTTGCCTTGAAAGACAACACTGCCTCTCCTTAGAATGGACTAGATTAATTTTTAAACAAACTAAGATTGAGGAGCCTCTAGGAAGTATAAGGTCTGTGGTAGCCTTCGGAAGGCTGGCTGGAAAATAGATTATCAGATGAAATGAAACTGGAAGAGCCGCTAGAGACAGAAAAATTACTTTCGTAATGTAGTAAAAGAGAGGGCTACCTCTCAAGAGAATGTATAATGTACGAGTATGTATGTTGTCCGAAAAATAAAGAATTATTATTATTGTAATGCTCAGGCTATTATGTTCCCACTGAGTGGACAAAGGGTCTCTCTGTGAGAGAGGAAGAGGATTTATTATATGATAATTTTTAATCCCCTAAGAAAATATTAAAATTATGTTTGTGTACATGATTCACATTTCAAGTTAATTTAATTAACAAATGATGAGACTTCATTTACATGCATCACCACTTGACTAACCTATTGACCATTTTAATAAAAGGTCCTAATTAAATTTCAGTTTCAACGAAATTTTAACTTTGTCATGTATGTATGACATTGAGTTTGTGTTTCCACATCTTTATAAAATTGCTTACTATGACATTCAAAAATGTCTGTACATTTGATTGATCTCATAATTTCCAAGTAAGTAACTAAACTTATATTAATTAAGGATATGAGTGATCCAATTCTCCTTTATTGATGAGATTATTATTCAGTTTAGTCCCATTGATTTTCTATTATCAGTATAATACTGTAGCCTTATAATTTATATTCACCTTAAATAAGGCAAATAAATTTGCCATTAATCTTTAACATCATAAGGAAGATGTGTTCATTTCTGCATCTACTAAGATAAATATATTGAAAACACTTAATTGTTTTATTGGAACATTTAATTAATACAGACTGAAATATTCGTTCGTTCCATATAATATTTAATTCACATAGCGTCTACATCCTTCGGGTACTCTTTCACCAGCAGATACCAAACAGGTCTTCAAATCAAATGTTATGTTTTGAAGAAACATAATAGAACTGTTTTGCATTAAAACAAAACAGTTATTATGTTATGAAAAACATAACATTTGAGCAATTTGCTTGCTGTTGAATTTTTGAAGACTTCTATGATTGACACTTGTCATGAGTGACAGATCGAGCTGGCAGCCGCGATTCCTGCGAGTGAGTGAAAGGCCCACAGGTAACTTTTGGCAACCGTAAGTACGTTTTATGCTTATTATCGGTAAAATTTAAGACAGCTTCTTCAAATCAAATGTTATGTTTTTCATAACATAATAACTGTTTTGTTTTAATGCAAAACAGTTCTAATATAATTATTGTTTGGCCGAATGTTTATATCGGGTGTAAAAAGACACTTTCCGAAGCCAAAAGCCACATATTCTACCCATTATTTGCATAATTTTTTTCCACTAGACCATACCTGGGAATCCACTGGTTTTGGAGATATTGAAGGTCAAAGTCGCATTTTTTTTTTTTACTTTTTCACGAAAATGAATTCTATGCGATAATACGAAACTTTTTTCCAAACAAACATTACCTGAATTTTAGATTTATCTTAACAGATTACGCATTTGAAGTTACAAAAACGCAATGAACAACAAGTACCTACCTACGTAGCGTAGGGGCGGAGCTTAACTAACACTGAATCCGTTCATTCAAGCGTGGGTTCGCGTTACATTGCGCGCAATAAAAACTTGTTTTTTTTTATTTAAAAAAAAAAAAATACGGTTCCCAGCAATAATTTTTGCGCAAAGCTACTTAGCTATACGTACAGTATGCGTAGTTTACGGCTTTGTGATGTGTCTTTTTACACCCTGTATGTCCGAATTTACAAAGGCATACTTTTAAGATGGCAGAATTTTATTTGGCATAATTTCGTTTCACATAACGTTTATTTAGAGCGACGATTATTTGGAATAATTTCACTTGGCATATTAAGAAGATGGCAGAATTTCATTTGGAATAATTTTATTAGGCATAATTATTGTCATTTCTATAAAATGTAATCATATTCTTAACCTTAAATTAAAATTAAAATATTGTCTTAAAAAGTCAATATGTTGTACTACAAAAGTTAGTGAAGTGACAGAACCGAATCGCTGCAAAACCGACTGCACGTAGTCTTGTCTGCCCTAGAGTGTAATTTAAGCCCGCGTAGGCGCGGAGGGGCGAGGCGGCCCGCGAGCTGAGGAGCAGGTGGTTTTCTGCTCACCACAGCAGCTTCGGCTTGCTGGCCGGCTTTGCCGGCCAGCCTCAGCCGCGGCGGCGAGCGTTACAACCATCTGCGACGAGAAGCTTGCGTGGGACCGCCGGAGCCGTGACAGAAAACCTGCCTGCTGCATGTTGCATGCTTGCATGCTGCATGCTTGCTTGCATGCTGCATGTTTGCTTGCATGCTGCATGCATGGTGTGTGCTTTTTTGCATGTTTGCATTCTACATGCTTGATGCATACATGCATGGTGTGTGCTTTTTTGCATATTTGCATGCTACATGCTTGATGCATGCATGGTGTAAGCTTATTTGCATGTTTGCATGCTTCTCACAGATGAGTCTTTCAATTATTATGGATATGAAAAGTATGCCAAAAGATGATTCTAACTGTAAAGTTTCTGAGATATGATAGTTCTGCCTTATAATGATTATCGATATGAAATGTATGTATGCCAAAAGACGATTCTGACAGTGAACTTTCTGCAATATGATGTTTCTACTTTTTAATTATTATGGATATGAAATTTATGCCTAAAGATAATTCTGACTTACAAAATTATGCGTTTTTAATGTATTATAAATGAGTGTATGCCAAACGATTTTCTGCGAATTGAAGTTTATGCTATGCGCTGTTATGCCAAATAATATTATGACATAAAAAGTTCTGCTATAAAGGGTAGACCCATTTCAAAGACCATCGAGAGAACCAACCACTAACAACATAAGCGACACTTTTCAAGCAAAAATCCACACAAGACATGGTCCCAAGACCTTCCGGCGCATTAAAAATTACTTTATTTCATAAAGGCACTTAAAAATCAGAGGTCTCTCCGAAAGGGGTAAACATATACACTTAATTATAATCCTATCGAAACCAGAATGATATCATTATATCATTAATTTTTTCGATATCCTGTTTCGTTTTTGAAAGTATAAGATTCTTTGAAAAAAAGTCCCAAAAAAACAAAAAATTTAAACATTTTCCAAAAAAAAATTGAAGCCCTTTTAGTAACGCATCTTTAGATACTATTTTAATTTTTCTATCTTAATAATTGAGGACGCACTTTTCTTGAAAACTGGTACCCTACTGAAGCGATCAAAAAGCATTTTTAATGCTAAAAAACGTGGGCTTGCACAGCATAAGCAAAGAAACACTTTCATAAGTCATCGAGTTATTAAAGATGAAATGAAATTGTTTATTCTGTAAATAGGATATCGGAATCACTTTTACACGTCATATAAAAAAAATATATTAAAAATAAGCTAGATGAGGTCGGTGTTTCCTATGTGACTACTCTGAGAAGAAAGGCCGAAACAAACTCAGAGGTCGTAGTCTCTTTTAAAGTCCAGACATAATCTTGGTCAAGTCATATAAGGACCATGTGGATCAGTGTCTGAAATGGTCTTTTGAGGAAAGAACCACACAGATTTGAGTGGACCTGTCCAGTCAGTGCAAGCATTTGTCAGTAATCGTGGAGCTCAACTCAAGATGAAGACCAAACCTCGAATAACCAGATACTCGGTTTGGCATAACAGGATAGAGTAATCCTTTTCTAATTAAAAGCTGGTTTCTTCTCAGCCCTAGAGTAGAATGTCTTTGTAGACTGCTACACGGCAGCCTACGGTACAATCAAGTGTGGTGTAAGTTACTGACGAAATTGCAGGCTGGTAATGAAGCCCTGGGATTTAATATTCGGTTCTAGGAGTTAGGTTTAGTTGCTCTAAGTAATATTAATTCAATAAAAATAAAAAAATGGAATAAATTTAAGTTGCTTTTATTGTCTGTATGTGTGACGACGTTTTTCTTTTAAACTAAGCAACGGATTGTGATGCAGTTTTCATTATTATTAAGAGAATTTGTTCCGAAAGGTTTATGTATTTATTAGACTAATCCCACTCACACTCACTCACTTCATCTCACTTTCGTTACCTAATAAAGATATATCAATGTTTTGACAAGTCGTAAAAACTATGCGAAGTAGGACCGGGTCGCTAGTCCGAAATAATTTATGAATATCAAATTATATAAAAATATGTGAGACGGGTAGCAACCTCGCAGTGACTTCTACAAAAAATTATAAAAATTTACTGGCGGTGTGCCTCAGAAAACGAAATCAAAGAGCGTCCAACTAGAAATACGAAATATTTGTGTCTACGTTGTTTTTTTTTTGGGAAATTATCAAATAACTTCTCCCGCTCTGAGCGCAGCAGGAAGGCGTGTCTGATTCTTACTGACTAGAAAGAAAAAAGAAAGAAAGAAAATACGTTTATTTGCGGTACACATGACGCAAAGAAAGAACAAAACACAAAAATAAACAATTTGGGGGAAAATATGCGTCACATCCACGCAAAACGGCCATCGCTCAGCATAATGCTGCGACCCTATGCGAGACAGAGCCCCAACGCTGGTTTTCAGCGACAGCCGGCGTTGACGTGATGACGTCAACCGGTGCAGCATATAGTGAAATAACAAAATGAGACAACAATAAAATGAATAAATACAATACTTAGTCCTAAATGTTTATATAAAATATAATATTACCAAAACCTTGAAAAAACCCTTAAAACCGTGTTATTTATGACTAAAACCCAACCGTGTTCCTTCAATTGCCTGTGGGGCCACGGTATCCCTTTCGGACTTTCCCGCGACCCCGGCAGGCATCAGCCCTAGCGGACCCCGTCCGTTGTGCTGACATCTCATTGAGGCGAGCGTGGAATACAACGCGCCGTCGATCCGGGCCTGGTCCTTATCGGACGGCGAGCTACCCATTGCTCACCTACCGCAAGCCCGCGCCTACAGCGGCCGGGAATCGGCCTGGGATCCCCGACGTGGCGACGACCAGGGCGTCTCTTGCAGCGACTAGGGGCATAAGGGTGTCCATGGTAAAATTTCTACGCCTCTGTGTCTCGGTCGATAAGAATCACATGCAGCAGTAAAAACAATTACTAGGTGATAATGAGGCCGACTGTCCCTGGACATAGATGTAAGTATTCAAGGTCAAATTATATTACTTAGCGAAACTCCACAGACGTGATTGGTATCGATAATTATCAGCAGGGTAAAACGAACAAGATTAAGATTTAATGTTCTTTTTCTGGGTTTAAAAACCGCTGGTAATGTAGTTATTTGAAGTATGCGTTTATAAAATCTTTTTTTTTATCATGTTGTGATATTGATATCTATCACGCCTGTGAGGATTGCCAAAAAAAAACTAATATTTCACTAACTTACAGTAACTACGGTATTTGATCCCAAAAAAATATTCTTCAATACAATTTTTATTTTTATTTTCTTATGTTCAGATGAACATGAGAAAACAACACACACATCATACCTGCGAAGTTTCGCTGACTAATTTTATTTTACCCTTTATTGAAAGACTAGCTGAAATCCACATTTTAATGCAGAATTCTGATACAACTTGTGTTGTTCTCGTCGCTTGTGTCTTAACCTAAGCACAGCTACAGCTTTAAGCCATGTATTTTAGGCCACAAACGCAGGCATACCGGACCTCCACCACCTTTGTGCTCGTATACCGTTTGACGACGCCCTCATAATCCTGTGGTGATGCACATTCAATTACCAAGCTCATGTCTTTAGCGTTGGAAGTATTGCTGAATAGAAATCTCGTGTGGTTTAAAAAAGAAAAAAGTTATGTGCCGTGGATATAATTATTATGGTTAATAAGATATATTTATATCTGCCTATACTCTATTTGAAATAAGATTAGACATTAAAATAAATCTTTTTCACAGTCCGTTCAACTGATTTTGAGTTCTATAGCGTTGGTGGCATGACAAATGGCAGCTGCAGTAAACAGTTGGTATTGTAACCAATTTTTGCTTTTATTGCCTACGGTATAGAAGTCAAAATCGGTTGAACCGATTTTGACATTTATGACACGTTAGACATTTTATGTCTAATCTTATTTCAAATGGAGTATATCCTATTTCCAACTATATGGGGTCAGCCTCGAGTCTAACCGAAGTCCAGTATTTTACATGGAGCGCCTACCTCTCTGACTTACACAACCCAGTTAGGTAGATTCCTCTTGGTGGAACTGGTTGTCAGACTTTCGTGCTGCCTACCCAAAACGACTATGGAAGTTTTTCGAATGACAGCCGGGAAAGCATGCATTTAGAAAAGGCAACCTATATTGAGGGCAGAGTAAGCATGGTAATTGCGTAACACACTAACAGTTGCAATGCCTTTCATTTCGACAATTCGACAACATTAATTGCGTTAATTACGTTGTCGTGCAGACGAATTTTTCAAACATACATAATATATGAATGGATTAGGAATTTATTTCAAAATCCTTCGGATTGTACAAAAAGTGTGTTTAGCAATCGGGGTGCAGGTCACTGACATTCCCAAAAACCAGAATGTTGGCAAAACCACAGCACAAGCTTCTTAACCATAATCCAGTTGGATGGCACAAAACATGCACTGAGTGCAGCCGGTCTAATTGCAGCGAGTTTTAATCCCAACTAACACCACAACCCTGCTAGTTGGGCATTTTCCAAATAATAACAAGAATGCAGTTTGTTTTGTGAAATAATTATGCAGTTGAACGACCAAAATATTTTTCTTTGACCACGCAGTTCCTGAAATTTCGCATTGGTCGATATCGTGAACCTGCTGTCAAATCTATGATTGGTTGATCAACATAAAACCAACCAATCATATAATAAAACACTATCACAAGCTACTAACTATTAAAAATAAAATCAGCTGTTTCATAGAAAAGTGAAATATAGTAAAAAGTGAGATATATAATAAATGTATGGAGCAGCTGTTTTTTTTTTTTAATTTCAACGCAGGGTGGCTCAGAACCATGTACTGAATCCATGGTAACCAGCTTCGCGTCGATGTCCCTGCCACCCTGTATAAGCGCTGTAATGAAGCGGGCAGAAAAAAGTTGATATTTTAAATTTTAAAATCTCGAGAGAAGCAGACAACGACAACACATTCATAAAACTAAATGAATTGTTATTTTACTGATAAACGTCAAGATCACCTTACTCAAATAACTGAAGTCTAGCTCTTAACCTATCGACACCACAAGCCAAAAACCATGACCGATCTTCGTGTTCAAACTCGGAAATTATTTCACTAATTTTCGGAATATTTGCTATAAGGAGGAATATGTGACTACCGCCGCTATTCCGGCCCCATTACTCACTAAAACTATGCGAGGCACAGCCAAACAATTTTATTGGAATATCAATCAATTTTATAGGCATTTCGCCTTGAATAGTAACACTTAAAGACGCTAGAAACTCCAGGAGTTATGAATGCTCTATGCTAGAGAGAGATAAAGTGATCTTTTCTGCATAACTCTGTCTTTGTCTCGCGGTAGAGCAATGGTCTTACCTCCGACAGTATATTTAATTGCTCTTAATATTAATGAATGAATGAACAGTTAGGGTTGTCGCACAATCTATCTGATTTTTAAAAGCCTTACTTCTTTGGTCCGGTGTCAAAGCACATACTTACTAATGTACTAATTGTTGTTATTTTGGACAACTTATCACAATAGACATTTAGCAATCGATCGCAATGTCTTTTATTTTTGACAGTTCAGGCACATTCATTGTGTTATTTACGTTGTTGAGCAGACAAACTTTTCAAACCTATGAAGCGATGGATTAAGACTTTCCTTCAAAACCCTCGAATTGTGATGAAAGTGTGTTACACAATTAGTATGCAGATTGAACAGTGGTACTCTCCTTAGGGACTTTATCTGACAAAAAATAAAGGTTTAATAAAGAAAAAATAAAAAATAAACATTTATTTAGCACAGACGTCCCACAAATCGCGCATCGCGCAATTAGAGATTACCGCGCGAACGACATATCGCTGGCCGCGGGCAATATAGCGGTAAACACCGGTTACGCCCTTTTTAATGTTATTTGATTGTTGGCTTCTCTGAGTACCAATCTATCACTCTTATTTTATTCAGTTTTTTTTATAATATTTATGTAGAATAAATGACAATAACAAAAAACAACCGACGACTATCATACATTCAACGAAAGATTTCAAAGATTCTCTCTTTACAGAAGTTGTTTATGTCAGCAAGCAAGTGATTTTCCCTCATGGACCGCTATAAGCAATCGAAGTAACGTATGCAAGCAAGAGCACTCTTCATAAAATATTGTAAAAATGGGTGACAACCCTTATGCAAGTTTTCTGCATCTTCATAATATTCTCTGTAGGTGTTATAAATATCGCTTGAATAAAGACTCATGTGAACTACAGCTGTATGCTTGCTCCGATTTTGTAAGCAATACGTTATAAAACGTCGTGTAATTACTACATTCTTTTGAATACGTTAAAAACAAATATTACTACTTACTTGTAATCAGGTATAAATATAATGGACGGATGGATGACCCCCGTAAATCAGGTTCCACCTAGCATGGGGGTCACTGATCTACTTGATCAATGACCCCCATGCTAGGTGGAGGTCCTACGCTGTAAATGCTGCGCATAATTACTTTGTACATTACTTTTGGAAAAAATAAATTATTATTCTTCATACAATATGTATTTACGTAATCTGGCAAAAACATAATAGAAAGGACAAACCGCAGGCGTCGCTTTTCCATCTGCAAACTACTGACGCGTCTGCGTTCCGTCCTCGTCTTACGTCCCTTCTGTTTGGCCCGCGCCTAAAGTACCTCTTGTGAAAAAGTTTACGCTTCTAACCCCGGCAGTTTGGGTTTTACGTTGTCTGTAAGTGAATTTAAGAGTTTTATTAAATAGATAAATAATTAAAAAGTGGGAATACTACACAACGTTTTCAACCTTGCCTCATTCTACCTAAAACTTCATACATTCACCATTCCCCAGCAAAAGTTTTCCGTAGTTATAAAACAATAAATCCCGGCCCAAGGTTGCATACGGCCATATCTCCGGTATATGGCCGCGGATACATAATGTAATAGGTATGTAGGTCGCCTAGTCGGCGCGTTGTAAATCTAATGGCGCGGCGCATTGCGAATGCAACCAGCGGGCATACGGCACGGGATGTGTTTGGAGATGATGATACCACCTTTTTTTAGTGATATCCAAACTACAGTAAACCAATAAAACACTGTCAATTGGTGAAAATGATTCATTATTTTGTAGAATGATAAATATTAGATATATAGAATGATATTGAATGATAAATATTAGATGGGTGGATGGATGGATAAATATTATCTATTCATAACTTCTGAAGTGAGATTCCTGTATTTTCGTGATTATATGAAATCCTTGGTAAGGTTTCATATTATTTTAATTCTATAAGCTGAAAGCGGCTCAACGGTAAGCTTGTGAAGTGAAATAACTTTTACGCCTAGACAGACATCAAAGATCTATTCTATTTTTTATTTTTAATAAATGTCAAGCAAGGCCAATGTCGACTATTCTGCCAATGTCTAAAGTAATTTCCATACGAATTTAAGCATAGTGGTGACACATAAATTGAATAATGGAAAAGAGGATGCAAATTAAAGATTCAAGATAAAGAGATGCAAGATAAAGAGAGATAAATACTTCAGCCTGCAATCACCTACGACAATAAATTCAAAACATAGTCGTCAGTAATATAAATCATGTAAGTTATAACTGTGCGTTTGTACTGGCGAAACATTCACAACATGTTGAAATCTCTATTTTCTGTCAATGTTCCATACAATGTTTGACAGAAACTAGAGATTTCAACATGTTTTGTTGTGAATGTTTCGCCTGTGCAAACGCACAGTAAGACTATACGCTTAAAGTAGACAAAGCGGTTGAATCTGTCTACCTTTAATAATTACTAAGCTAACAGAAATTGGAGAACTTAGGAAATAAGATTAATATTTAATAATCTACTCAGCATCCATTAAAGTATTAGCATATTTTAATATTGAACTCATCTACGTAAAATCTTGCTACACCCAAGTCGCTTTAGCATGGCAATAGCGGTCATTGCCCTTTCCCTAAAATCTCTCCATAGGAACCCAAACAATAAACTGTGTATGGTTTTTTGTTATTGGAACATGTTGAAGATCACGATAGATATTGATTCAGGACGGACTTTATTTCAGTTTTTGAAATAAAGAATGCTAGAAAATATAGGTAGGTCAATGACCGCTATCGCCACGCTAAGGCGACTCGGGTTTAGCTAGGCATTTCTAGAAAACACAGATTATCTGTTGTCTCTCAGTTGGACCCTAGAATTAATTTAATTAGGAACAAAATATTAATAAAGGTAAGTATAGCTTTAATAAATCATTGAACAGAGATTATTAATTTATTTTCCCTTTTAATATAAATTAGTCTGTTGCTGAAATTTTAATTGGAACACCTAGCTTTAAGAACTTTTAGACAGAATCTTTGCAATAGATTTTAATTAATATTATTAACAAGGTCACCTTGAATTTAAACACCCACGTGTTTGTGAGGCACGCAACTACGTACAAAATTAACATTTGTGAGCACAGAGCACGGAGATATCTCGATGCCGCTGCTACAGGGCGGCACAGTTTAGTGTCACCACTTGTACCCACTGTCGATGTTTAAGTCGATTTATAAAAATCTAGATTTTTTTACAAAAAAAAGAACCGACTCCGAAAACTGAAAATTTATTTTAGTTTCGGTTTAGGTTTTGTTTAATTTTTTACCACCGACTTCCAAAACTAAAGTTTTTCTTCCCTTTGTAGTAGTTTTTATCACACACAGGCACTGTGTGGTGGTACCTAGTTCTTCTCCAGAACTTCACAAAGAGCAACTACCATATTTATTTATTTGGTAGGTACACCAACAGCAGTACCTAAATACAAAAAATAAAACAGAACAATATAACGTCATAAAACTTCTGGTATGTATGCCTATTACGAGTATAGGTATACACAGCATTCACCACAAAAAAACAAAAAAATTACTTTAAAAAAATATATTTTGAGTCTTATAAAATATTTTCCATGGTGGTATTATCAACTCCTTAGCAGTTCTGCCAAAAATTCTATTTGGCTTGGTGCAGCGCGAATACGTCGCGAGGATCGGCCCTCCCGCTCTCTTATATATTTATTATGTGACTTAGGCCCGGAGCTAGCGCACTGAATGCTCGCTTTATGTTCCAACTAAGCCGCGAAAATTAATTGATTTATCTCTCTATTGGTTAAGTGGTGAGGCTATTCATTCTGAATCGGCAGTATGTGTGCAAGTTCATTTTAGTCGGGTGATTAGTTTTCTAATTAGCATTTGCTGGAATTATAAAGTAGACGCAGTCGCACCCACACTCACAAGTACAAATATAATATACGTCACGACAATCACGTTGACACGATCTCCTTGTAATGAAATAAGCGTTTGAGGACACTGACTCCCAAAATGCAAGCCCTGGCTTAGTTTGGGTTCCTGCAGACAGGCGCGACGCGACACCGATAAAGCAATTTCCGTGAAGTTTTCATAGTAATTGTTCCACGAGGGTCGTGTCGTACCAGTCTGTGGAAGCCTTTACAGTTCCAGTACCTTATGAGTCGAACCCAAGGCACGCACCTATGACTTTTCGGATTCATGTACATTTTCATTGTATAATTATCACTTGCTTCAAAAACAGTGAAGGAAAACATCGTGAGCAAACCGTCATGCCTGAGGGATATTTCTTGACGGCATGTGAAGCCAAGTCAGAAGCCTATGGGCGGCTTTAAAACTCTGACACCAGGTCAGTCACTAACTACACGAATAGAAGAAGTAAAAATGAATAAATATTGTATCTATGTACCAATTCTTGTGAATGCTCTTATTTTCTACAATAAGTTTTTACTTTTACTATATTCCATTTATTATAGCATTAGAACAATAACGACAGTAGACAAACAGACATTTCAGCCGAAAGACGTCGACTGCTGGACATAGGCCTCCCCCAAGCACCGCCGCTTCGACCGGTTCTGTGCTTCTCACATCCAGCTGATTCCTGCGGCCTTCACCAGTTCATCGGTCCACCTTGTGAATGAATGAATGAATGAATGAATGAAGAGGGAGGACAGGAGGGAGGCCTTCCAACGCTACGTCTTTCGGTACGCGGTCATCACTCCAGAACTTTACGGCCCCATCGGCCATCTAGCGTCATCTAGCGAGTAATGTGCCCTGGCCACTGCCAATTAAGTTTGGCAATTCTTCGGGCTATGTCGGTTACCTGGTTTCTCCTACGCATCTTTTCATTTCTGGTTCAATCACGTAGGGAAACTCCAAGCATAGCACTCATAGGCTGAAAGTTACCCAAAGGGCAATGGATGACTTTCCCCTTTGGGTGACTTTCAGCCTTCTAAAGAGGCCCATTGTGAGTGACCACGTTTCAGTGCCATACGTCATCAGTAGCAACACGCACTGGTCAAAAACGTTCGTCCTGAGACACTGTGGTATATGTGACGAGATGATAGTACGTGGCTTCCCGAATGCTACCAAGCAGAGTTGGAACCGACGATTGACTTTTTTCTCGAAGTTGAACGATTATGTTTACCTAGGAAAAACTGTCCAGTTTACCTAACTGGACAGTTTTTCCTAGGTAAACATAATCGTTCAAGTTGTGGACGATTATGTTTTCCTAGGAAAAACTGTCCAGTTTACCTAACTGGACAGTTTTTCCTAGGTAAACATAATCGTCCACAACTTCAAGTGTACGAGTCTCTTATCTTCTTGAGGGTGGGTGTTACATGGGCATTTGACATGCCGTTCGTTTTGTCCATGTTCATATTAAGACCCACTCTTTCGGAAGCTCTACACAAAGTTACAACATACATTAGATATAAAATATTAATTTGAAAAATTCAGAGATTTCTTTCTTCTCGGTCGTCTCCTAGAGTACTATCTGAAGCATTGTTCCAGCGCCGCCTGTACAAAAGTCGCGGCACTCTACGTCACTCCTCATGTTATCTAAAAGCCTTCTACTTCTCCGTACTACCGTTGTAGATCAAGCCAGAAAACTTTAAAAGCTGTAGATAGTACTTTGACTATCTTCGGTTCGTTTTATTCATTTTCTTCTTATATGTATTACACTTTCGTTTAGAACAATTTCGGATCAAAATCTGTATTATGTAATCGAATTTAATTTCTGCCTCGTTGGTTGCAAGAGCTAGGAACTACTACTGCTGAACTTGAGGATCTGTGTTCGATTCCCAGGTTAGAAAAAGTGTTATTGGGTTTTTCCATCCAGAATTTCTTAATACCAGCCGGGAGTCTGGATTTGTGCCCGGTTGATGGCAATAGGCTCGCCCCCTAAAACATGGGACTTAAACATAACTGGCGAAATGTGGGTGCACTATAAAAACACCTCTGCATAACCCTTCGAAGATTACAGGCGTTATGTATGTAATTAAATGTTTTAAACTAGAATGTAGGTCAGATTTTCTAGAAAAAGATGGTCATACTACACTTTAAAAAGCTGACAGTGTCTGAATCGAAAGTGTCGAGGTTTTACTTAACCGTAAGTCCAAATCAGCTTTACAACGCTTTGTACCTTTTTCGCTCGGTACGATCTTTTGCTGTTTTTCTTATGGGATTGAAAAAGCCGGCCAAGTGCGAGTCAGACCCCGCGACGAAACGTTCCGTACCATATTAAGATCGAGCAAAAAAATCCCATCAGCGACTACAATAACATCCACCAAAAAGTATTTTATTTTTATTTTTTATTATTGAAAATAAAAAAGTTGTTGCTATATAAAATTCACATTTTTAGTACCAAAATTACCTCAAATCCATTAAAAATTAGCAAGTTTTCAACAGTTATGATTTTTAGATACCCGCTAAACGCCGCCCGCGTCCAATGTAAAAACCCGACAAAATTCCTCATTGAAAAAAAAATGTGGCGATTTTTTCTTTCTTTTTTCCTGTAAATTTCCATATAAATATACTCTCAGTACGATACCGCGGATCGGACAGGGTTTTTTTTACATGTTGTATATTATTTGTTGTTACAGCGACAATAGTTATAGTTAAAATATTTAATAAATTGCCGCTTGAGTTAAAAAGCATACTGTACACAGGCTCATTCAAGGCAAGGCTCAAGGCATTCCTGTTGGAAAAATGCCTCTATTCATTCCTAGATGATTTTTAGTCCTATTCTCATGTGTCATTATTTGTCTATGGGTTATATTGTGCTTAATTATTTTTATTATTGGTTGTGTTTATTTTGCTTTTGATTTTTATTTTGTTTGACATATTGTTTTATAATTTATGTTTGCATGGTATATTTTTTTTTTTTTATCTTGTTAAGTTGTAATTTATATTGAATTGCATGTTTTTTAATAATAATATTTGAACATCGTTATTTTGTAATATTTGTGTATATATCATCATCTTGGATAATTTCGAATGTTTGTTAATGAATAAAAAAAAAATAAAAAAATAGAAATTCACAATCTGCATGTGAACATTTCCACTATCTACCTGTTACGGTTCATGAGAGCGGAGTCTTAGTAATAGGATTCCGTTTGGCACCCTTCTGGAACAATAAAAAAAAAGAACTTACTTTTCTCCACAGAACTATCGAACTTCAAATACAGTAACCGAATCCTTTTGCTTCGCCAAATCTTATAATATTCACAACGCGTGTGAGACACGATAAACAGCTGACAACATTACAGCATTAGGTACCCTTTCAGCATAAAACGTAGGACACACCAGACATTCGACACCGTTCGAAAAAAAAAATACGAAGACCAAAAAATGTTTCGTATCACTTTTGAATTTGGCTCGCCTTATAAATGGAATATATTGCTTAAAACTAAATCTATTCTATCTAAATTATATCTTCAATAAAAAATAAAATTAATTCAATAACAAATTGAATTTATTTTTCATTTATTTGGAAGATTATACAAAAAAATAAAAAATAAATATAATAGAAATAAAAATAAAAACAAAGATAAAACAAAAAAAATAAAAATATTTTATCATCAGGCATCAAGGCCCTTAAATGGTGTTAGTATTACAATACAAATCATAGTATGTTTCATTACTATCCTAACTACAAAAAAAATATAATTCATGACCCCAAATGTTAAGTTCTGTACAATTTCTGCAACACTTTTTTTGACCTCCGTTTCGGTTTATTTCCTATTCTTATCACGCTGCTACACTATATTCGCATCGATCAGGCCGCCGAGTTCGTGACACGAATCTGTACATCCCGTAATTGTTTCGAGATGCTGCGATACCGGTCGATGACGTCACTGATTTATGTGGCCAGGCGCCAGAGCCCAATGATTTATGGCTCCCAACGTTTTTGTTCTCTCATATTGTTTGGCGTTCGGCAAATTGGATTTGGTGGGTAATTGTGGTTTATCATTATTGTTTTGGATTAATATTGGAGACTTCCTGAATTGTTGTAGGTACCTACAGGATATCAGCATATTCGGCATGCTTTGTTTGCGGATTTTAATGTTTTAATCGTGACTTTGATAATAATACCATTATGTTCTAACAATATTTTGATTTAAAAGAGTGTCCGTGGAGTTTCTTGCCAGTTCTTCTTAATAACCATCAAAGAAGTTCATATCTAACCAGTTTCAAAACAAATCCCGTGAACACGATGACCACATCTGTTACCGGCCCGGTGCTATAGCCGCCGAGCGCTGCGAGCAAGAATAGCCCTTACAGTGGTTAGATATGAACTTCTTCGATGGTACCTACTACGCTTTGGACCATTCCAAAGCGTAGTAGGTACCATCGAAGAACTAATTTCACCTTTCTGACTGACCTACTCCTTGAGAATTCAAAAGTGCGTGTAATTGGTTTAATTGAAATCCCATCCCATCCCATATTCCCTTATGTTATTACGTCTATTTATCGAGGTTGACTTGAAAACTAATACCACAAAAGACTCTTGAGGTTCACATTATTGGATTAGCTGAGCTATATTTTTGCAAAAACATCAATTTTCGAGTTCTCATTCCCTCCGCATATTGGATCTCAAAATCCGTTTGAATACTATTCTGCCCTGCTAAGCCGAAAGGCGGTATCTCTGAGATACGCCCTTTTAGTTTTTTTTATACCATTCAATAGCTATAATATTTTCGCATCTAATGGTATAAGCCACATACCGCTATCTAACTTAAAACATTTAAAAAAACCACTCAGAAGTTCTTTATATCCTTATGTTTCCTTAAATTACAATTTACAAAAAGTCTATTTTCTCAAAACTTACTCCGATTGAGATACCGCCTTTCGGCTTAGCAGGGCAGTATTGTTAACCGACTACGGCACAAAGATATATGGCTCCGGCTCCTCATATATGGCTTGACCAAGATTATGTCTGGACTTTAAAAGAGACTACGACCTCTGAGTTTGTTTCGGCCTTTCTTCTCAGAGTAGTCAGATAGGAAACACCGACCTCATCTAGCTTATTTTTAATATTTTTTTCTATGACGTGTAAAAGTGATTCCGATATCCTTTTTACAGAATAAACAATTTCATTTCATTTCAGTTTGTATCTCATGGTTTCGGTATTTTACCTGAAAACTGTTTCGTATTATTAGTTCTCCCTAGTATTTCATAACAATCATCATTTTCCTGCCCCTATCCCAATTTATTTGGGTTCGTCGCAACATGTATTTTTCTTCCATACTTCTTAATTATAGTTTGGCCCCGATCGCTGTACTGCACCTTAGGTATATGCGCGGTAAGACGGGGGGGCAGTGCAGGCCGCCCATTCATTAACGCTCACGGCATCCCGCCGCTCATTCGTCAACAGTGCCCCCCACCTCGCCGCGCATTCCTAAGGCGCGGTACAACGGTGTCGGTCAAACTATAGTCGCCATCTCGGTAGTCACTCCCTCCAAGACACCTCACTGACCCAAGTTATCGCCAAGTTGGCCCCAAGTCGGTACTCGACGAACTTCATTGTAAAGTTTGTCACCAACAAGCCAACTTTGTGTCCTAGTATTTGGGACTATGTCAGCACGTCTTTTGTCTCTAATCGACGAGGTGAATTTAAATTCACGTCGAGGCTATATTTATATGAAATTGATCGGAGGAATTAGAAAAACGCCGTGAGGAAAGTTTTGAGTATTAATTTGGATGGCTATGAGAGTTAGGGGCAGACCAAAGAAACAATGGACTGTCTGAAAGATGATAAATGGGAAAAGAGGGAGTGACTACCGAGATGGCGACTATAGTTTGACCGACACCGTTGTACCGCGCCTTAGGAATGCGCGGCGAGGTGGGGGGCACTGTTGACGAATGAGCGGCGGGATGCCGTGAGCGTTAATGAATGGGCGGCCTGCACTGCCCCCCCCGTCTTACCGCGCATATACCTAAGGTGCAGTACAGCGATCGGGGCCAAACTATAATTAAGAAGTATGGAAGAAAAATACATGTTGCGACGAACCCAAATAAATTGGGATAGGGGCAGGAAAATGATGATTGTTATGAAATACTAGGGAGAACTAATAATACGAAACAGTTTTCAGGTAAAATACCGAAACCATGAGATACAAACTGAAATGAAATGAAATTGTTTATTCTGTAAAAAGGATATCGGAATCACTTTTACACGTCATAGAAAAAAATATTAAAAATAAGCTAGATGAGGTCGGTGTTTCATATCTGACTACTCTGAGAAGAAAGGCCGAAACAAACTCAGAGGTCGTAGTCTCTTTTAAAGTCCAGACATAATCTTGGTCAAGCCATATATGAGGAGCCGGAGCCATATATCTTTGTGCCGTAGTCGGTTAACAATACTGCCCTGCTAAGCCGAAAGGCGGTATCTCAATCGGAGTAAGTTTTGAGAAAATAGACTTTTTGTAAATTGTAATTTAAGGAAACATAAGGATATAAAGAACTTCTGAGTGGTTTTTTTAAATGTTTTAAGTTAGATAGCGGTATGTGGCTTATACCATTAGATGCGAAAATATTATAGCTATTGAATGGTATAAAAAAAACTAAAAGGGCGTATCTCAGAGATACCGCCTTTCGGCTTAGCAGGGCAGAATAGTATTCAAACGGATTTTGAGATCCAATATGCGGAGGGAATGAGAACTCGAAAATTGATGTTTTTGCAAAAATATAGCTCAGCTAATCCAATAATGTGAACCTCAAGAGTCTTTTGTGGTATTAGTTTTCAAGTCAACCTCGATAAATAGACGTAATAACATAAGGGAATATGGGATGGGATGGGATTTCAATTAAACCAATTACACGCACTTTTGAATTCTCAAGGAGTAGGTCAGTCAGAAAGGTGAAATTAGTTCTTCGATGGTACCTACTACGCTTTGGAATGGTCCAAAGCGTAGTAGGTACCATCGAAGAAGTTCATATCTAACCACTGTAAGGGCTATTCTTGCTCGCAGCGCTCGGCGGCTATAGCACCGGGCCGGTAACAGATGTGGTCATCGTGTTCACGGGATTTGTTTTGAAACTGGTTAGATATGAACTTCTTTGATGGTTATTAAGAAGAACTGGCAAGAAACTCCACGGACACTCTTTTAAATCAAAATATTGTTAGAACATAATGGTATTATTATCAAAGTCACGATTAAAACATTAAAATCCGCAAACAAAGCATGCCGAATATGCTGATATCCTGTAGGTACCTACAACAATTCAGGAAGTCTCCAATATTAATCCAAAACAATAATGATAAACCACAATTACCCACCAAATCCAATTTGCCGAACGCCAAACAATATGAGAGAACAAAAACGTTGGGAGCCATAAATCATTGGGCTCTGGCGCCTGGCCACATAAATCAGTGACGTCATCGACCGGTATCGCAGCATCTCGAAACAATTACGGGATGTACAGATTCGTGTCACGAACTCGGCGGCCTGATCGATGCGAATATAGTGTAGCAGCGTGATAAGAATAGGAAATAAACCGAAACGGAGGTCAAAAAAAGTGTTGCAGAAATTGTACAGAACTTAACATTTGGGGTCATGAATTATATTTTTTTTGTAGTTAGGATAGTAATGAAACATACTATGATTTGTATTGTAATACTAACACCATTTAAGGGCCTTGATGCCTGATGATAAAATATTTTTATTTTTTTTGTTTTATCTTTGTTTTTATTTTTATTTCTATTATATTTATTTTTTATTTTTTTGTATAATCTTCCAAATAAATGAAAAATAAATTCAATTTGTTATTGAATTAATTTTATTTTTTATTGAAGATATAATTTAGATAGAATAGATTTAGTTTTAAGCAATATATTCCATTTATAAGGCGAGCCAAATTCAAAAGTGATACGAAACATTTTTTGGTCTTCGTATTTTTTTTTTCGAACGGTGTCGAATGTCTGGTGTGTCCTACGTTTTATGCTGAAAGGGTACCTAATGCTGTAATGTTGTCAGCTGTTTATCGTGTCTCACACGCGTTGTGAATATTATAAGATTTGGCGAAGCAAAAGGATTCGGTTACTGTATTTGAAGTTCGATAGTTCTGTGGAGAAAAGTAAGTTCTTTTTTTTTATTGTTCCAGAAGGGTGCCAAACGGAATCCTATTACTAAGACTCCGCTCTCATGAACCGTAACAGGTAGATAGTGGAAATGTTCACATGCAGATTGTGAATTTCTATTTTTTTATTTTTTTTTTATTCATTAACAAACATTCGAAATTATCCAAGATGATGATATATACACAAATATTACGATACGGCCTTTTAGTTTTTTGTACCATTCGATAGCTATAACAATTTCGCATCTAATGGTATAAGCCAAATAGCGCTATCTAACATAAAACGGTAAAAAAACCACTCAGAAGTTTTTTTATATCTTTATGTTACAATTTACAAAAAAAGTCAATTTTCTCAAAACTTACTCCAATTGAGATAGCGCCTTTCGGCTAAGCAGGTCAGACCAACGACGAATATTGTACAATCGATTTGAAAAAGTATATTAACTTAAATGATTACCACCTGTATTGTAATTTAAATTATCCATTATTCCGCACTACACTTAAATATTTTCATCTGAACACACTGCAAGCCAGGCTGGCGTAAAATATTCACTCAAAGAACGGTATTGTGTAAAATATTATAATGCAATAAATAGAAAACTACGTCTCCATTGAGAAAGCGCCGCTTACTACACAAAGAGCTCGTACCTTTTCGCTTTAAAATGTGAAAGGGTACAGAGTAGCTGCGGGGAACAGAGAATTTGGAAACTGGTTTACGGATTTTCTGGTTAAGAAAAAAATTGTTAAGGTTTTACTTATGACGATGGATGCTTCTAATAAGGATGTCGACTGGGAAAACAAATAATTATATTAAGTCCGTCAGACAGATAATAAAAAAATATTAGACACGTATTTTTTGATTATCATTAATAAAAAATGGTTTAGATAAAACGCATTAACGTTGGGGAGTTGGGGCTCGCTACGTCACAAGCCAGTATTAAGTCTACCGGGGAGTTACGTCATACCACACTTTAACTCAATGTATTGTCGTAATCTTTTGATTTCGTAAAAAAAGAAAAAATACGTGTCCAATTTTTTTTTTTAAACTACATGATGGACAAATTTTTTTTTGTCAGCATCCCTATTAGGTAATCGGAAATCGGCTATCAAGGTTGGGGCATGTGATGCGGAGAAATGAGGAAAATGTAGTCCGGAAATTGTAGTATGAATGTGGATGGCCATACGAGTAGGGGAAGCAATGAAACCATGGATGGACTGTGTAAAGGACGATATGGCTAGAAAGAGGGTGATTACCGAGATGACGACTAATAGACGAAGTATGGAAGAAATAGACATGTGGCGCTGACCCTTACATAAATTACTGCTTCGAGGCACGAGGCCTTTGACTACTTTTGTATGTGTGTATTTTATGTTTTTTCGTCTTTATATGTGCGTTTTGTTTGTGCTGAATAAACAATTTTTCTTTCTTTCTTTTCTTTGGTCTTGTTTGTTCGCAAGTGCTGTTCCAGATCATGAAGACTTGGGTTCGATTCCCAGGTAAGGCAATGTCTTATTGTACTTTTCCATCAGGAAGTTTTCAGTAGCAGCCCGGAGTCTGGAATTGTGCCCGGTTGATGGCAATAGGCTCACCTCCTATAACGCAACGTGGGAACGTGAACCCTTTGGGTATTAAATAAATAAATAAATAAATTACATTGGCGTGATGTTATGTTTATAAATGACAGGGCTGAGGTGAAGAAAACCTCACAAAAATAGCGCGGTGTTTCCATCAAATAGATAATACCACGCCCAAAATTTACCAGCCGAGCTGGAAGTGAGCTGCCATTCCACCAGATGCTAGGGATGGCACTATTGACAGCACACTACAGTGAAATTTTACAGATTAGCCCGGCTGTTGTTGCCGAACTCTCTGTTTATCTGCATTACCCTGTGGATGTTAATGCGGCTGACTCTCGCGTCGGTTGGAGGCTTCCTTGGATCAGATTTTGCTTTCACGCTAAAGATCTCGCGGAAAAGACGTCGTCATTCAAATTAGAACTAAATTAACTGTAAGATGTAAGGTTCATTTTTGTTTAAGGAGTATCTTGTCACCTAGTAACTAGATTGTGGAGGTCAGATAGGCAGTCGCTCCATGTAAAATACTGGTATTCAGCTGCATCCGGTTAGACTGGAAGCCGACCCCAACTTGGTTGGGAAAAGACTAGGCAGATGATGCAATAGGGGGCGAACCTATTGCCATCAACCGGGCCCAAGTCCAGATCTACTGAGAAATTCCTGATAGTAAAACCCAATAAAACTTTGCCCGACCTGGCAATCGAACCCAGGACCTCATGCTCAGCAGTAGTGACTTGCGACCACTTGACCAACGAGGTCGACACATGCCTGCATGCTACAAAAACCTGGTGAAAACATAAACTGAGCGTATCATATGCCTGAAACCGAAGGCTTTTTTTTTTGGGCGGTGGGTAATTATCAAATAACTTCTCCCGCTCTGGGCGGAGCGGGAGGGCGTGTCAGACTCGTACTGACTAAAACCCACTCGTGTTCCTTCAGTTGCCTGTACATTGACAGGGGTGAAGCCGAAGGCTAATAAAGCAATTTTTAACGCTTTCTGCACTTTTGATATTTTTAACCTCGTTGAAAGTGTCATTCGTAATCATTGTCCGTAAAATTCTTATTTTTCAATCGGAACACAACCTCCCAATCTTTACACTGCGATTACTCTCAATAAATCCTATCAACCTTTAAATAAGAATCGACATTTTGAAAGCCGAAACTCCCCTACACAGGACATAAAAGCCAAAAGGCAGTGAATGAATTTTGAAGGAGGGAACATGAAAATCTGTGGAGTGGGCATTGTGTTGTATAAAATATTCAGCGGCTCGACTGCGGGTAGGTTCGCGTTATGATTGTAGCTTAACTCAAGTACTTATTAAGGTACTTTCGGGAAATGAGTATTGTGATTGTCATTTACTTTTTCGGGGCATGCTGGTTGGTTGGGCGTTGATTGCAGAGCAGCTGCAGAATTATAACCTACATAATAATATCAGCCTATTACTGTTCCACTGCAGGGCAAAGGCCTCTTCTCATACAGAGAAAGCACGAGCATTGATCACCACGCTTGCTCAAGACGGGTTGGTGATTTCAAACTTATATTAACTATAAGTCCAGGTTTGCTCACGATGTTTTCCTTCACCGATGTTAGTTTTGTCCAAGATAAACCCATTAGCATACAGTTAAGTTATTGTATTTTTTATGTGATCTTTACACACTTATATCACAGTATAAATAAGTAACCGTATTATGTCTTCATAGAAAACGACCAAAACAACGAACTTCGAAATCTCAGCGTACGCAACAGTATCGAGTGTTCGCAGCCAAAATTCAAAAGTCATTTATTCAAACTAGGCTGAGATTCAGCACTTTTCGAACGTCAAAATTACATAAGACAGTCCCCCAAAAACACCCACCCTTCACCACTTCCTAGTGCTTAAGCTGGGAATAAGAAGTGGCGCAACAAACTCCCCAGCAGCACAGCTGTCTGTTCAGTTGGAAAAACTTGATTCTATATAATAATGGTTTAATGCAAAAATAATTTACATTAGCACAAATTGCAATCAACTCATAAAATAAAAACATTTTAATGAGTAGATTATGTCAACAATAAATGAAAAGAAAATTCAAAATAAATTGACTTACAGTCAAATAAATAAACGTAACGTAACGTAATAAAGTAACGCATGGACGCGGAAGGTTTATCTACCGAGAGGCCGTAGGTAATTATTTCGCCATCAGCGCCGAAACATAATACTGTTACTTTATTAGACTATGGTTATACTTTGAGTGATGGAAAGATATTTTAAACACTTGCTGACTAAAAATGAGGCTGTCTAAAAAAGTGGCTCCACAATCTCCGCTGGAATACTAAAGATCTCTCTTGTGCTACACAATTGATACCCACACGAACACGGAAAAATGTGGAGAAAAAGGAATAAAAAGAAATACTTACCTGCTTGAGGACAGGATAGAAGTATCCTGGAGTTTCCTGGTGGTGGAAAAAGTATAAGATGACTTTTCTCATTTCTAGTCTGAATCAAAATGGAGTTAGTAAGTTAGTATTTTGATCAAACACTGGCTATGTTACTAGTCCTAGAACCGATCATAAGTGAAGTCGATACGAGTGGGCGAAGCCTGAGATGCACCAAACTTCAATTTGATGTGTAACATCTGTCCTCTCGCTATTTGATTTGACCAATGAGCTCGCGGTGCTAGAGTTGGCCGTCATAAACAACCTTGACGACGCCCCTTTAATGTTGCTTATTACCAAGGTGACATGTCAGATGTTATATATATTACTGTGACTACTGTCTCACTCATTTTTTTTACTAGTCTACGCTCTGTTTCACTCCTGGACAAAGGCCTTTCTCCACTCCTCCTATCAATCACAAGCCCGCGCGTCCTCCTTCTAGTTTTGACGGAACCTATCCAATTCGTCCTGCCATCTCCTACGAAGCTTGCCGCGACCCCGACTCATAGTCTCACGGCACCAGTTCAGTTCTATTTGGGCCCAAAGTTTGTCTGGCAGGCAAGTTTTACCTATATAATAAACCTCTTTTTATATAATAATAAAATTAATTAGCACATGTGTGAGCACTATGTAGCTATTTTTATCTATCATTTACTGGGTACGTCTTTAATTGACTTGAATGTGCCCTGGTGGCTGGTGGAGGCGTGTGTGTGAATGGTGCTGATTCATGCGTCAGGTTCGTGAACGGGCGCCGTCAGTAGGGACTGGATATCTCTTAGCTGCCATGGCTTATTTTTTTTTTTAATTTATTGGTTTTGTTTTTAATCTTTTATTACGGACGATTTTAACATGCACGTCTTTCTACATTGTTGTCACATGTATAATTTCAACATGAATGATGTAACCAATATCTTTTTAACAGCATTTTTATTTAAAAGAGTGTCAGTGTAGTTTCTTGCCCGTTCTTCTCCATAGGTACCTACTACGCTTAGGAATGGTCAACTAGCTTCATCTTTCTGACTGACCGACCCGTAGACAATTCAAAGGTGCCTGTAATTAGTTTATTTGAAATAAATGCTTTGATTTTGAGTTTACTTCGAAATCCCGCCATTGTAAAACCTTTCCAACTCTGTACCACTTTTAATACAATCGTAACCCTTAAGTTTAAGATGCCTCCAGCAACATTATGAGGTTCTAGTGTTATCGTTAATTCTCCTAATGGACAGGTGGAGGGTCAGTGGCTAATAATTCACTAGGTTGTAAAACAGAGGTTAAGGGTTGGTCTGCTGCTTTATGGGATATCGATCATGTTTTGTTTTTGTAAGAACAGCTGCCTAAATTGTATCACAGTAAACAGTCGGTCGATTCTGTAAAAATATCAACGTGAAACTTAGGTGAAGTGAGCGGGAAGTGAGCTGTCACTGTCACAAATCGACCGGCAGGATGCTAAGGATTAATACTATTGATATCTCACTTCACGCTCACTTCACCTAAGTTTCACGGTGATCTTTTTACAGAATCAACCGGCAGCTCTCAACTCAGGCACAGATTAATACAGATGGGATACTGCAAAATCATTTAAATAAAAAGCGACTCTTGCTACAACACAATAAAGTGCAATTCAGCGCTAGTTACCTACAGATATATTCACCTAGAAGTTGCCTCTCTTTCTATCGCGTGACTCTTAGATCTTCTGACTACGTTACACTCACTGAATTGGCGCAGCAAGACGGGCCCGCCGCGTACTTGTTGCTTCATACCTAAACTGCGAAATGTCCCATCTGTATAAATCAGTGGTTCAGGGAAGATCTGTTTTTTTATAAACCTAAATTCTATTTGAATCCTTGTTTTATTGATGTTATTTCCACTAAAACAGATAAACTATTGAAAAAGTCATAAAAATGTTTGAAGCTGCAGCTCAAACTGAACTTTATGTGTGGGTTTTAAAGTACCTAGTTTTTTCCGAAAACCCGTAGTAATTTATTGTTCTAAGCACATTTCTATCATCTGTCACACAGTCCAACTATCGTTTTTTTGGTATTCCCTTACTCTTATAGCCATTCACATTAATACTCATAACTTGTCTCACGACATTTTCCTCATTCATTCTTCCCAGTCACCAGTGTCACTTTTTGATACATTCAGGCCCTTTGCACACGGCTCGGTTTCTTTACGGTACGTCGTATAAACCGCGCCGTAGAAGAAACGTGTCCATCAACAAGCTTCCATAGTGATCCATACAACACTGACGACCGTATCTACACACGGCGAATAAACCGTATTTTTTCACGGCGAGAATAACGGGTGTGTACAAAGGGCCATAAACTCAAATCATCGATCTGTCTCTCTTGTCTCATCTCAACCGCAATTATGCATTTTAATAGTGTTGTATAAACGGTCGATAGTATCTTGCAGTGAGGTGCCCGCGTTAAATCCGGTTCGTTCCACTGAATATTTTATAGAGCTGTGACGTGCTATGCTGGGCGCCCGCTGTAAATTATGGGGCTAGTGTTGTGCGTAACCGGTTTTTGTCGATAATTTCATGTGTGGATATTTAAATTAAGGATCGAGTAGTGAATTTTCAGTCTTTTGTACAGTCCTTTCATAGTTATTTTACCTCTTATTTTGTATATCACAGTCATCTTTATCGTTGTTGTAATAAGATTGCTGTTGGGTTGCTGCCATTGACAAGTCTATCAAAGTCAGAGTGATCTTTATCGCCGTTATAATAAGGTTGATATTGCGTTGCGGCCATTAACGAGTCTGTCAAAATCACAGTGATCTTTATCTTCGTTGTAATAAAGTTGCTATTGGGTTGCTATTGTCAGAGTTAAAATAACTGTGGAAGGACGGTTTCTGTTGTTAATAGCGTCAGAATATTCCAATAATTAGTATATCTATCCATCTACCAATAACTTACCTGTGTACCAATAACCGATATAATTAGGGTTGTTATATTATTGCCATTCTTGGCAATCTAGTAGTAATAGTAATAGTTTTTTTTCCCCAGTCAACATCCCTATTGATGTTGACTGGGGAAAAAAAACTATTTAGTTCGTCAGTCAGATAATAAAAAATATTAGACACATATTTTTTGCTTTATCATATTAATAAAAAAATATTTAGACTAAACGTATTAAAGTAGTGGGGCTCACTAAGTCACCAGTCAGTATAAAATGTACCGGAAAGAGACGTTATGGCACATTTTAACTCAATGTACTGCCGTAATCTTTTGATTACGTAAAAAAAGAAAAAATACGTGTCCAATTTTTTTTATAATCTATGACGCACAAAAAAAAATTGTTAACTTCCCTATTGATAATCCCATTTTGCTGTTGCCAGCCAAAAGAAAAATCAACAAAAAATAAAAATATACAATTTATAACAGCAATACCTGAAGACGACGAAAATAGATTTAAAAAAATAACTTGAACATTTTCAATGAAACATCCAGCGCATTAGAATTACCGGTATCTTACCGGTAATCCGTCGAAGTCTGGCACCAGATTTCCAAGTAAAAGTTGCCAAGAAAATACTTGGTTTCCAAGAATTAATAGATTTACCTGATATATCCGTCTCAGTTCCCTGAAATATACGGTTCTCACGAGACTAAAGAAATCTATGGACTGCACTATTTTCAACCAATACTATTCGTATATTTTTCTTTTATATCTTAAAGTAGGGAATATAAAATGGAACCACTGGATGGTAAAGGTGTAGAGGAACGTGTGGGCGGGTGGAAACTGGCGGGAACTGATAGCTACGACTTTTGCAATATTATCAAGACAGTGCTGTCTTACGGTGGACGAAAACATCGTAAAGAATCAAGCCGGTCTATTCTGGAAAATCTCACCGTGAGAACTTAAGTGAAGTGAGTTTAAAGTGAGCTGTCATTTCACTTGATGCTAGGATTGAAACTATTGACAACTTCAAGCTTACTTTACCGAAGTTTTCACGGTGAGATAGATTGATAGAATACTCTTTATTATGAACACCATAAAAATTACAGATTTAAATGTAATGTGTGTAGGTGTATATGTGTGTGTGTGTAGTGTGTGTATGTGTGTTTGAGTTTTTTTTACAGAATACATCGGTTGAACTAAATATTCGTAAATTACCGACACGAAGTAATCAATGCAATACTATCCTTTCCGGTTCCTTCTCGACCAAGGATGAAAGGCTTTTTCTTGTGAGTTAAAATTACACCTGGTGATAGCCTAGTAGTGTGACCGTCGGACTGCCAAGTCATAGGTTTGGAGTTCGAACCCAAGGCACCTCTGACTTTTCGGATTCATGTGCGTATTGTGTAATTATCACTTGCTTCAAAAACGGTGAAGGAAAACGTGAGGAAACCGGCATGCCAGAGAGATATTTGATAGAGAGATAATAGAGGCCCATGGGCGGCTTTAAAATTCTGACACCAGGTTAGTCACTAACCACACGAAAAGAAGAAGAAGACCTAAATACTTATCTGTTTGTCAAGTAATGGTGACTGAATTGTCGCTTTTAAAATGACTGATTATAACAATACTTAGCAGACCAGTGATCTTGAACACACCAAAGAACAGTTCCGACGGCCTCATACCATAATCCTTGAATTCCCTTTTATGACTCTGGGGTAAGGCGAAGTCATCATCTGCCTAGCCTTTTGCCACCTATGTCGGGGTTAGCTTCCAGTCTAACCGAATGCAGCTGAATACCAGTATTTTACATGGAGCGACTGCCTGTCTGACATCCACAACCCAGTTACTGGGTAATACGATAGTACCTTAGGAAGACTGGTTGTCTGACTTTTGGGCGTCTGACTACTCATAACGACTGTCAAAGATCTACGAATGACAGCCGGTACCAACGGTTTATTGTGCTTTCCGAGAACCTGATCGACCCGTTCGATAGTTACTACTTCGCCACGACCCGAAGGCGAAGTCATTGGCAGTAAATTCTCTGACGGGATTCATACGCTTTTCTGATGTTTTATTCAAACAAATCAGCGTCATAAGATGCCAAACACAGTTATAAAACAAACTACAAAGTAACATAAACTAAAGAAACAAAATAAGAAAATAGTCGCTGACGCTTTGTTCTCCATGTCTCTCATAAAATATTCACGTAAAAAGATTGCGAGGAATCGGCGGGAAGTTTTCGAAAAAAATAGTAAAGAAATGCTGACTATGTATTTACCGGGCGGTTATTATCAGGCTTTTACAGAAGGAATTGTTGTCCTATTATGTAAAGTTCACTTCGAATTCCTCATTCAAATGACCACACACTGTTCGATTTCACTATATGCTGCACCGGTTGACGTCATCACGTGAATGCCGGCTGTTTCAAAAAACCAGCGCTGGGGCTCTGTCTCGCATAGGTTCGCAGTATTATGTTGAGCGATGGCCGCTTTGCGTGGATGTGACGCATATTTTCCCCCAAATTGTTATTTTTGTGTTCCTTTTTTGTGTCAATAAACGTATTTTCTTTCTTTTCTTTGTAATCGTGGATCTATAGTGTATTTTTAACGTGTTTTTTTTTTTTGTGAATTTGATGAGTAAGGAGGAAAAGCATATGACTAAAAGAGTGATGAATATAAATGATAATGAAAGGAGATGGAGAAGAAGGCCAAAGAATAGTTGGATGGATTGTGTGAGGAATGATATGAAAGAGAAGGGAGTGAATGATAGCGTGATGGTAGACAGTAGAGGGGGACAAGAAAACGTGTTGCGGTGACCCCAAGTGAAGCTTTGTGCAGACCAGCGCGACTTGTCGCGCGACGCGACACCGGTTATTGTTATACCGCCAAGTTTTCTTAGAAATTGTATTATTCGAGTCGCGTCGCGCTGGTCTGCACGAAGCTTAACATAGGACAAGGGCAGGGAGGTTATGATAAATCGTGGATTTATACCTCAACTTTGAATTGCTTGACGATTGCCTAACAACTGTCTCTTTCATCATTTCAGCCGAAAGACGTCCACTGCTGGACATACCTCCCCCAAGCACTACCAGTTCAACCGGTTTCTTCATCCAGCGGATTTCTGCGGCCTTCACAAGGTCATCGGTCCACCTTGTGGAAGGCCTCTAGTTCGTGGTCGCATTTCCTGAACATTTCGGCCTCATCAGCCAATTGTTCTGTGAGCAATGTGCCCTGCCCATTGCCACTTAAAATTGGTAATTCTTCGGGCTATGTCGGCGACCTTGGTTCTCCTGCGGATCTCTTCATTTCTGATTCGATCACGTAGGGAAACTCCAAGCATAGCCCTCTCCATTGCCCTTTGGGTGACTTCTAGCCGTCTAATAAGGCAGATTGTGAGCGATCTCGTTTAAGTGCCCTAGGGCATCACTATATATTGTGTTATTATCGGCATTTTATTCTGACTTCCAGTCACACTGCTGTCTCTTATTAGCAGTCTCACCTTCATCATCGTCATTCACGGCCTGACTTCACCCATCGCTGAGGCCTATATTTTCTAGAGCCAATCCCCACGTTCCTTTGCTAGCCTCAACCAGGTTCTACCCGCGATAGTTACAATTTCGTCCGCCCATCTCGCCGCTCGCTCGGTGTTGAGTCTCTCCTTAGTCCTCTACAATTCAGGAGTTTCGTTTCGTCAACACAGTTTCGTACAGCCAATGAGAAGTAGCTCTACTACTGGTGATATGTAGGGTTCCAGATAATGTAAATAATAATCGTGGCAAGCGCGGCTTAACCCCACAGATCAATCGATTGATCCTTGGTTCTTACCTACTCAGCGCACGTCAAACACAACAAACAGAAACTCCCCTTTTTTTCTCCACAAATTTTCCGGCAGGATATTAGCCCATATCCCGTACGAACCATTCAGAAGCGACAACACTGGTCGCTCAATTCAATAACCGTAAAACATCCCCCGCGCATGAATTACCAAAGTGAGGGTATTTCGGAATTATGACGTCATGCAACGAGCACAACGGAATAGCTTGTGTACGGTGCTTGTGTTCCCAGGGGTTGGCAGAGGTGCTACTATAGTGCAGTTTGGGGAATGTATATGGTGGGGTTTTAAGCAGAAAATAGAGAAAATATAAGCTACTGTCAAAAGTAAAAAACGTGGAAAGTAGGTTCTAAAGATTGAATGATCGAGTAGAAAGAAGTGGATACTCGTACCATTGCGAAAAAAAAACAGTTTCGTAATAATCCCCAGAGGGTACTTATAGCACACCTTCATTTTCGCCCGTTATGTTTAAATCACATGTAATAGGAGGCGCTCCTATTGCCATCAACCAGGCACAAATCTAGCTTCCGGGCTCCTAAATCAAAATCCAATAACACTTTGCCCGACCTGGGATTCGAATCAAGGACTTCACACTCAGCAGTAGCGTCTGTGACCAATAAACCAACGAGGCCGTTTTATAATAATGTCAAGCATTTTTCAAATGGGTCTCCCTACTGGTTTGCAACACTACCGTTTCTTAAAGGTAGATCAGCATCCTAAGGCCGCGTCCTAATAAAAGTTTCTGTTAGGCGAACCGATACGCGTGGTCGCGTTGACAGAGGACGCTTTCCGGTTTTCCGAACAAAAACTGACATGAACGCGACAATTGAGTACTCGCGCGACGATCGTTTTTGGTTAAGACGTAGGGTACGTACCGATGTTACTCGCAATTTATAGCCGTAATCAAAATCGATTTTATTTTGACAAATAAAGTCAACAAAATCTATTGAGCCGTGTTCACAATGACAAGCACAACGCAATGAATGTAGTCCATCCGTCAAAATAAAAGCGATTGATGCTTAGCACGCAAACTATGAGCTAGCGTACAGTCGTCAGTAAGGAATATGTACGTAATTAAAAACTTATTCTTTATTTAAATTTACAATTCATTATTTTATGTTATGTTTTTTTGGTGGAACGGAACGCAAACTAGAAACGCTTCATCTTCGAAAATGCCGGAAGTGACCTCAAAAGGCATATGAATTATTTTTTTTTGTTTTTTAATTGCACTTAAAAACTTACCTTAGAGAGAACTCACTCTCTAAGGTAAGTTTTTAAGTGCAATTTCTGCTTGAATAAAGCACAAAAACAATTTGATTTCTATGATTTGGGGCTAAAAAACCTTAAAAAACTGATGTAAACAAAGCAGTAACGTTCCAAATGACGTCACATTCCGACCGCGACAAAAATGGACGTTTGTTTGAACTTTTAATACTTTTTTTAGGTTTATATACCTCTCTTTTATTGAATAAGTGAAAAAAAAATTGTATCGCTTGTATCGCTGTGGTAGGTACAATTACAGGTCACCATATTTATCCTATATAAAACCCATTAACCCAAATCGTATAAAAGTTCAAACATCAAACAGTTTTCGTTCTCCATATGCCAGGCATTGTATTACATTCGAGCTCAGAGCCTTATGTAAGACAACGCGCAGTATTCTGACCCGGTGACAACGGGGCACATTCTTGCTTCCAGCTCAACTGACTTACATACGACTGGAATAAGATTTCTAGGAGTTTGAAATACTAGATGGATGATAGTTGGTTAAGATTATATTACGACTTTGTATTTTTGATGAGAATGTGTTGTAAAGGTTGTTTTTAGGAACCAATTTGTAACCTTAGCATAAGCATATTCAGCCTATAATGTTCATACTGCTGGGACACAGGCCTCCTCTCTATGAGAGAGAGGGTCGTATTAAACCACGCGGGCCCAGTGCGGGTAGGTACAAGTCAAATGTCTTCGAATTTTTGGTTCTAGGACATGCCGGTTTCCTCACGATATTTTCCTTTACCGTTTTGAGAGCAGTGGTAATGAAACAATTCACAACAAAGTAAAGCAACTGTCTGGTTTCGAACCTACGACCTACAAATCATAAGTCACGGCCACTGGGCCACCACTGGGCCACCACTGCTCTACACCACCCCTTTTTTTTTGGGTGGGAAATTATCAAATAACTTCTCCCGCTCTGGGCGGAGCAGGAGGGCGTGTCAGACTCTTACTGACTAAAAGCCACCCGTGTTCCTTCAATGTTGCCTGTACGTTGCCAGGGCCCACGGTATCACCAAGGTAGCACCGAGGAGTCTCGGTATGTAAAGATGGTCACCCATACACGAACCAACCCCGGCAAGCGTAGCTTAACCTGATAGATCGACCCGTGCAGCTATTATTACTTAGCCACTAGCTCCTCAGGAAAACATCTCAATAGTAACAAAAATTATAATACCCAATACTTTAAAGGAAACCACGCCAACATTTCGTTAATCAACTAATCCCGTAATTGTTCGCTTCTGAACGTGTTTCGCGACATTTTGCCGCAAGTATTACATTTATTTGGTCTGAGAAAGGTTATCCATTAAAAACCGCGAATTGGGGCTTGATGTTGTTTCCTATTCGCGACGGGGAGGCGCCCGAGTGGCGCCGGGGGCAAAGAGTAAAATGTTATAGGGTCGAGAACAGATGTGACACCGAAAGTTCAAGTACTTTCGAACTGAACAGACAGCTGTGCTGCTGTGGAGTTTGTTGCGCCACTTCTTCTTCCCAGCTAAAGCACTAGGAAGTGGTGAAGGGCGGGCGTTTTGTGGGATTGTCTTATGTAATTTTGACGTTCAAAAAGTGCTAATTCTCAGCATAATTTGAATAAATGACTTTTAATTTGATTTTGAAAAGGCTTTATACCTACCACACTACCGCCGTAAGTCTAAAGAAGCATTTTGCTATGCTAAAATTTACTGTGGTACACAGAGATGCCCACATTATAAATGTAACACCTACCTTGTACACAAATAAACGATATGATTTGATTCTCCGTGCCTCGGAAAGTACGTTAACGTCAGCACGGCCCGGCTGTCATTGGTAAATCTTTAAGAATCGTTACGGGTAGTCTGAAGCCCAAAAGTCTGACCACCATGCACCAGTATTACCAAGGGGTATCGTGTAGCCAGTAAATGGGTTGTGGAGGTCAGTTATGCAATAGCCCCATGTCAAATACTGGTATTCAGAAAAAGCTAGGCAGATTGACTCACATAAAATGAGATCCTTATAACAGACAGGAACACTCTCCATAAATGGGTTTCTTAAGAGCGTTTATACAGAAATTGGGCAACGTCAAAACTCAAACTCAAAGCATTTATTTCAGTTAATCCATTTACACTTTTGAACTGTCAAATAGTCGGTCAGTTAGTCAGAAAGTTGAAGCAGTTGCCCATTCCAAAACGTAGATCTTTATGGAGAAGAACGGGCAAGAAACTCCAAGGACACTCTTTTAAATATACAAAATTAAAAATCCTGGGTACATTATTCTTGATGCTTCTATATGTGAGAACAATGTACAAAAAAAATCAAAACAATTCAAAATATAAGATTAAAAATAAATCAAATCAATCAAATCAAAAATGTTTTATTTCATTATTACACGTTGTACATTATACAGTTGGTGGCGTCTCCTTTTAAGCATTTAGTCCAATAAGCCCTGGCATATAAGAGATGACCAGTCACAACTGACGGCGCCCGTTCACGAACATGACGCGTGGATCAGCACCATCCTGCTCAACCATTTTGTAGGGAACCGAATGATCCAACACACTCGACACCATCAGCGAGACATTTAAGTGAGCATGACATACTCTCAACTGCCATGCTCTTTCAAGTCAACATACATCTTAATAACATAAAAAAAACGTCGCAAATAGCTGTCAAATATTTCGCTGTTGTGATTAATTTGGCAATATTAAGGTAAGGAAATAAGAAACATGGCTAACTAGTGAACTAAAATATTTATAGATTATGGAATGCAATCATTAATATCGCAACACCGATTATTTAGTTTTAGATGTAAAAAAAGTATTTTGAAACTTTCCAAATGTCTTTTTACACCTAAAACGGTTACAACATCAAATTCAGTGTTAGAATTGCAATTCATTATTGATATTCTAGTTCACTACCACTAGATAGGCATATTTCTTATTTATATACAGTAATATTGCCAAATTAATCAAAACAGGTAAATATTTGACAGCTATTTGCAACGTTTTTTTAATTAACGATTATTATGCTATTTACGATGTTGCCAACTTTTTGGATGAACGCTGACAGGCCTAATGCTACGAATAATAAAAGTAGCCTAATGTAAAGTATGTAGATAGTACTTTCAATGTTAAGTAAAGTATCCCATCTATAAAATTAATCTTTGTCACGCGTCTCGCTGTTATGCGCTATTTTGTATAAAATTTATTGCCATATGTAACAATACATCCACACCGAAATACGAACTACATTTTCCTTGCAATAAGGTGTTTTTTTCTTCGTTGTGTAATAAAATTGGGCTAGTATTTGTTATGGTAAGTAAGTTAGGCGTAATGCGCGCACGTTTAGAGAAAGATATATTATTTGTGTGCCTTGATTTTTGGCTGAGTCCCTCGTATACAGCAGAGGAGAGTGGGCAAATAGATCCTTGACTTAACATGTTTTTTGAAGGCATTATCAATACATCTGACTACAGAGGATAAAATGAAAAGTTTACATGCCATAGCATTGGGTATAAAAAGATACCTAAATATCACCGTGAAAGCTTACGTGAAGTGAGCTGTCAATAGTGTCAATTCCTAGCATTAGGTAGAATGACAGTTCACTTTACCTAAGTTTCTTAGGAATAGATATATATACTTAACCTGTTACCAAAAGAAACAGCATTAGTAAATCAAATAAACTACGCTTATGATAAAATTCCTGACTTTAGTCCGATGAGTACTTGTACAGTCAGCAAATGAATTTTTGAGCAAATTAACTATCAACATTTTTTTCTTTTTTTGAACGGTTGTATGTTTTATTTTATTTACAACTAACTATTATATAGATACAGGGTGGCAAGGACATCGACGCGAAGCCGGTTACCATGGATTCAGTACTTGATTCTGAGCCCCCCTGGGTTGAAAATTTTGGTCGATTATTTAAAAAAAACAGCTGCTTCATACATTTTTACCGCGTAGGTATTGCACTTTTCTATGAAACAGCAGATTTTTTTAAAAATAACTGACGAAAAATTTCAACGCAGGGGGGTTCAGAATCATGTACTGAATCCATGGTAACCGGCCGATGTTCCTGACACCCTGTATATATTATTATGTATAACAAAGTAAAGAAAACATAAAATAAAGGGAAGAGCTCATTGGGCATCAAAAAATTCGTCCGCATCGCTGTCAGTGGGAAAAGTGCCCAAAAGGCTGGCAGCATTGCCACGTTGGATGGCAATGCTGATTCTTTGGCCTAAGAATTGGCCAGCCGTCTGGTCACGTGAAGAGTCTCTCTGACACTGACTCTGGGAGTCTGGACACCCTCTCACTCGAATATTCGATGAGCACTCGGACCCTACACGGCCCTAGTGTTTCAACCCCATCAGGAATAGATCGGCTATAATATCATCTCAATTCGCCAATGTTTTTGAACTACGAAAAAACTATGAAACTATATTTTAATTTGCATGCAACTTGGTTAGCATTCTCAGTAACAGTTTCAGGACACACGCCGTCCGAACGATTTCAGACCATAAAAATTCGGTTATAAGTCAGTTTAGAGTCCCTCACGACATTATCTTTCACCGTAAGTCACAATCAAACATTCAGTAAGTTATGAGAATTTCCCTATGGAAAAACTCAATACTAACCACTTCGTCTCGTCCGGAATTCTGGATTTACTCCAGCGCGAGGCATACACCTTATAGGTACATCATCGGTCGAATATGGTCGAACGTCATCGGCTGAACTCGTGGCGAAAAATGGTAAAAGAAAGTGAGTGCGTGCCTAGTTTTTGGACGTCATCGGTCAATTTCGGTTGAAGTAACGTACGCACGCACTCTTCGATTCTCAATTCTTTATTGCATTCCATAATGTTGGTAAAACAGTTGATGGGCTTAAAATTAATGAGGAAGAGGCGTTTATACAATGGCCAATTAGAAAGTAACAACTTTAAACTAAGTTTATTTTTATTACAAACGAAAATTACCCGATATGTTTCTACGAGTATGAGAATATTAATCGGACTTGGCAATTTTATGCGGTGAATAAGATCTGCCTAATCTGCTCCTTTTTTATTAAAAAAAAACGATCACTTTTCATTGTGTTTTTCATTAAATTTCATCATTTTCGAATACTTTATTAGGTATCCCACTAACAAAGTCACAAATATTCTGCTTTCCGTATTCAAGCTTGACCATGATACGTCCCTTTAGATAAACCCACAGAAAAAAGTCAGGACGTGTTTTCTTCTTAATTTTTTTTTAGAAAAATTGGGTCGCTTTTAAATTCGTTTAAGAGCTTCAGGATAACATTAATGAATGTATCGCGGTGGTCATGGTGTTTGTTTTAGACTGTGTGTCTTATAACAACGCATTTTAACTAATTAATAGACACCAAACAACTGCCAAATTTGGGGACAAATCAGAATGAGGGCTAAAAAAGTTATATAATTCTTAACCACCCTGTATTGTTAATGTAATCTGGTAAGTAATTGTTTTTTTTTAAACCTCTTTTGCTATATTTCGACCCCGTTTTCAGAAGTCGCGCTTATGACAATTAGTACCAGCGCAAACTGTACGTATTTTCACTGCAACAAGACGCATGCGACTATCGTCATTTGTGCACGTGCACCGTGGGTCTAGTAGTCGCTGCAACAAGTAGCGAGTGAGTGCGACTGTAGTAGACAGTCGTTGCGACTATGCTACTCGATGCCAGGTGTGTGGACCTTTGAACAAAATATATGAATATGGTCGGCCGCAGCCTGTCGTTGCATCAAGCTGTCGCGGTCGCATAGTACCTATCCACCATGTCTTAGTCCAACGAGGGAGTTACTAGAGAAAGAAAGAGAGATGGTGAGACGTGATTTGACAACAAAGTAAAAAAAAACTCGTTAAAACCTGACCCGGTACGGAGCGATTACGTTGAAATCGTCCGGCGAACGGATAGTAATTAGTGACCGACGAAAAACATCCGCATGTCACCTATCAATCCGGGATTATTTCAGCTTTTTATACGACACGGTTACGATACGATTCTATGAGATTCATTCGCTTAGAAATGATTGCTTTTCCATGAGAAGGGAAAAGAGAGGAGAAATTTATACATAAACTCAAACTCAAAGCATTTATTTCAATCAAACCATTTACAGGCACTTTTGAATCGTCCAGACCAAATAAAAAACCAAGACAGAGCGCTGCGAATGATACGGTGAAGCATGCCAAAACTACACCGCCACTCTGTGCCTTTACAATGACACTAAAGCGCTTTGTCTTGGTTTTTATTTGATTTGAGGGTATAACATCAATATATAAATACACACGGCTTTAAGCCCCGAATGGTTAGGCATAGGCACCGCTAGTACAACCACGTTTCGCCAGTTATATTTAAGTCCCATGTAACAGGGGGCGATTCTATTGCAATCAACGGGGCAAAATCCAGACTCCGGGCTGCTACAGACAAATTCGCCCGACCTGGGAATCGGACCCAGGACTTCATGCGTAGCAGTAGCGCTTGCGACTATTTACAGACCAACGAGGCAGGGAATAAATTGGTGCTAATCAAACGAATATATCTATTCCAAGTCGGGCAGTTTGATGGTTGGAGATTTTTAAGGAAATCCAATTAATAGATTTAAGGCTCCTTGAATTTTGGTAATATTTCTGCAATATTTTCATAAGGAAACCATTGAAGGAATTCGTCTATTCTAGAGAATTGTTGAAGATGTTGTACATCATGCAGACGAATTATTTTAAATTCGTCTTCATAAACATTAATATTAAACCTTATCGCATAGCACCGGGGTCAAATAATTTTAAAATAAATAACTAGGTACTTAATTAAATGACTAACTATACAAATATATACAAAAACAAGAAGGCACTTCTCGTCGAAGTACTCGTCCGCATCACTGTAATCCAGAAACGTGCCCACAAGACTGACAGCATTGCCACGTTGAATGGCAATGCTAATTCTTTTGCCAAAGAACGAGCCAGCTCTCTGGTCACGTGAAGCCTCGAAGTCATTTAATTTAGTGCCTAGTATAAATAGTTTGTTGTGTAATGTAATGTACGATCATAAGCTTTTTAGAGTTCCGTACCCAAAGGGGACCCTATCACTAAGGCCCGCTGTCGATCCGACCGTCTGTCACAGGGCTTTATCTATTGAACCGTAATAAGTAGCCACTTGCATTTTTCACAGAGTATGTAATTCTATAGCCGCTATAATAACAAATAATAAAAACAAAAAAAAAACAATATTAAAGGGGAAAAAAATTAAGAAAAAAATAACTTTTTAAATATTGTCCGGTGGTACGAATCCCTTCGTTTGCGAGTTCAACTCGGACTTGAACGCTTTTTATATATAAATAAAGGCAAGGCACTTAAAATAAAACAAAATATCATCTAGCCCACATTCTGTTCGCACATGCACCACAATTTCACGAGTGATTGAATTTCTCAATATTCTGGGGAGGGCCAAGCTTCCTGACGGAAATTGGAACGTCTCCATCTAGCGCACTTCCAAATCAAATGCACGGTTTCTACTCAAAATTCAACACAGAATAGGAATTTACACTTCCTTACATGGAAATCAAGCAACAGACTTGAAACTGTGGAAACCTAAACCAAGAGTAACAAAAACTACATTTTCGAGCGTCCTTGATAGGCATTTAAAAATAATAGTAATAAAACAAAATAAAAATAAAAGGTATTTATTCAAACCGGGCTGAAAATCAGCACTTTTGGAACGTCAAAATTACATAAGACAGTCCCCCAAAACGCCCACCCTTCACCACTTCCTAGTGTTTTGGCTGCGAAGAAAAAGTGGAGCAACAAACTCCCCAACAGAATATTTAGAACAAATAATTACTAGTACCTGGGCTACCAAGCTCTGCTCTGGTGAAAATAGAGAATGCTCATTTAATAGTACATACTAATTCCATGTATAGTACATAGTAATTCCATGCTGCCATGTCATTATTCTAAGGTAGCCATCTTGTACTCAAATTTGGACGATCGAGCTCTGCTCGAGTGAAAACGCAAAGAATAAGAATTTTCTCAGATATCGATATTTCGCCCCCGTAAACCCCTACATTGCAACTTTCATCGAATTCGTTAGAGCCGTTTTCGAGAACATGATTATACACATATATATAATATATTTATATACAAATATTGCTCGTTTAATAGTTTATGAATATATAAAATGTATATCTAGCCTAGAAAAGAAAGAAAAAAAAAAAAAGTAACTGTAAGAATTAAGCTTCGTGCAGACAAGCGCGACGCGACAACGCGACGCGACACCGGCTATTGTTATACCGTGAAGTTTTCTTAGAAATTGTTTTGTTCGAGTTGCGTCACTCCGTCGCGTCGCGCTGGTCTGCACGAGCCTTTAAGTGTTTGAGTACATTCATAACCTGACCTATGACTGAAAACCTCTTAATTTGTATAACGCTAAGTTCAAATACTCACCCTCCTATACATAATTTTGCTTTATTTGTATTTTTATTTTTATTTTATTTTATTTGCTACTAATTGATCTAAAAATAACTAGGTATATTTTATAATAAATAATCAGAAATTGTAAGCTTTTAAATGTATATTTTAAGAAGAGCGCTGTTGTCTGAGATACAGATATATTATTTATCTAGTTCAGACACAGATGTCTCGTCGAATTTCTGTTAGTTTAAACTCGTTTAAGATGTTTTTATTTATAATGTACTATCTTACTTGAATTTGAAATAAATAATTATTATTAATACACAATTATAAATCAGATAAACGTAGACAAATACACAAATTTTGAAGATCAAATAAATACCTACTTTGCCTTGTTTACCCAAAGGGTTGGGCAGAGGTGTACTTTTGGTACACCCACATTTCGCCAGCTATTATTAAGTACCATGTAATAGGGGGCAGGTCTTTTGTCATCAACCCGGCACAAATCCAGACCCCGACTGAGAAAAGATTGAAAGATTGACTGAATATATGGAAAACCCAATTACACTTTGCCTAACCCGGGAATCGAACCCAGGACCTCATGCACCTCGATGGTCTAGTGGTCGCAAGCACTATTGTTGAGCAATAGTGCTTGCGACCACTAGACCATCGAGGTACCTACTGCAAGCAAGTCGCTGCATGCCTGAGAGATATTTCTCGACGGCATGTGAAGCCAAGTCAGAGGCCCATAGGCGGTTTTAAAACTCTGACACCAGGTTAGTCACTAACCACACGAAAAGAAGAAGCAAGTCGCTTACATCTAAGTTTTCTAAAAAAAGAAACAAAAATAACTATAATAAGAAGGTTCAGAAGTTCCAAAACAAAGCAAAAAAAAATGCCAAAATATCGTACAATCTAAACAGCTACCCGAAATCTTCAAAAGATTGCCTATTAGCTCAGAGGCACATGCGTCGGCGACACGTTATTTGTGCTTCGTTGTGCCTAATCCATCACTAATCAGCAGGACTCATTACCGAAATGAGCGGAGAAATCTCGTAATTACAAGCTTTTCCTTCATTCATTCATTCATGGTTCGTTCACTGAAGGTCGGGTTTCTTTTGCTAAAAAGGAATGTTTTCATGTAATTTATCGGAGTTAGAACGGATTAGGGCGTGGGGTTATGAGTATTATGTATCTTGGTTTCTTTTCTTTTTCATCATTCTCTGCGTTGTCATTTAGTTCTTAGTCCATTGGTAATGAAGGCTTTAGGCTAGGTTTAGGTGGCTGTGTTGTGGGATTTCCATAACGGTACTTAAATAGTTAATTATGATTGTTTTAGGGCCGATTTTTCAATCTTCAGAATCTTTAAATCGTTATCTAGCGTATACAATTATCTGGCTGATTATCAGGAGAATTGATATTTTCAATTATTTAAGCGTAAATTAACTGAAGAATAGTTTTCTGTGGTCTTTGTTAACCAACTTCACACCATCAATTTGTAAGCGAGATGCACAGATACAGTATTCAACGTGTTAGACAAGAATAGAAACAAAACGTATGATTGACATTTTGACAAGATTTCTTTTCTTTTGTTTAAATCCACAGATGTCAGCAATTGTGGCGACCTTTTAGTTTTTGTTTGTAGCCAAGTTGATAGGAGTGGGCACGAATTTAACTAAAAAGGATCAGTTACAAATTACAGAGAAACTTTCTGTGTTTACTGTGTTTTATCGACTTGGTACTAAAAGTTGAGCCTAATGGTTTTAAATTGTTAAACAATGTCGTTCCGAAAACGTAAGAAAAGTGATGTTTGGAGACATTTAAAAAACGATCGTCAATTGAATCAAAAACATCCATGTTTTCAACAATACAAGAGCACGAAAACACGCAGAAGCAAAGCACAGACAAAGCATTATATATTCCCTAGAATAAGGTACTAATTGACGCTTGAAGGGAGAGTCAACTTTATTCCTCAGTTACGAGTTTTAATCGTCAGATACTGACTATCTGACTATTGAAAAATCCAGAATCATGGTATCTATGGAATAAACGGTATTCGATTCTTTATTTGAGGATTTTAATGTATAATTCTTAGTAATGTAACATACATAATAATCATAAATCATAAATCTTTATTTATCTCAACATCATATCAAGCTTCGTTCAGACAAGCGCGACGCGACAGCGCGACGCGACACCAGTTATTGTTATACCGTGAAGTTTTCTTAGAAATTGTATTGTTCGAATCGCGTCGCGCCCGTCGCGTCGCTCTGATCTGCACGAGCCTTTACAGGCACTGTTTAATAAAATGCACAATCTTAAATAGAGAAAGGTGTCTGAGGTAGGAGGATCCTGAGTTACAGATCACCCGGCTCTCTTAGATAGGACATGTTAATTTACAAAACAGTAGAGTCAAGATATTATTGGTATAGCAAAAGTTTGAAAGACTAACAAAATTAAAACAAAATCAAAGAAAAGCAAGTAAACATAAAGTTCAAAGAAATATAGATATTATTTTGGTACATTACGTACCTATTATTATTCAGTAATACATAATTACTTAGGTATCTGAATAAGAAAATAAAATATACACCTTTATTTGTAGCTCTACATTAGTAGGTAGCTAGTGCTTTTTATAAACCTTGTGTTGTTGCCATGTGGAAAAATCTCAAAGTCAAAGTCAAATAGGCCCCTGTAAGGCACTTTTGAACGTCAAAGTTTACAAAAAATTGAATTGATTCTAGTCGCCCCTTCCAAAAGGTAGTTTTCGTATGGAGAAGAATGGGCAAGAAACTCCACCGTTACTCTTTTAAAAAGTGTTACAGTATTTTGTATATGTAGGTACATTAGTTACATAATTATATGTGAAGACGAAACAACTAAAAAAATACGTTACCACAATAGGTAAAAATCTCGATCTACAACAAGCAACCGACATTTATAGATCTATTTATTTATGTATTCTACATTGTACACCAGAAAATCATAGCAAAAAATAAATTTAACACTACTAAACATACAATGGGCGGCCTTATCGCTTTCTACGATATCTTTCAGGCAACCTTGGAATGGACAGTGTTTGCGTGGACATAAAAATGACCATAGAGATTGATGGAACCAAGTGTAGTTTACACTTTTACGTCATGTATGTGAACGGGTGCCGTCAGTTGACACTGGTCATCTGTTATCTACCAGGGCTTATATGAAAAATAATTAAAATAAATAATTAATTAATTAATCTTATTTTTTTAATTGATTTTAATATATTTTTTACATTATTCTCGCTTATAACAGCAACAAGAATAATGTACCCAGGTTTTTGTAATGTCTTGATTAAATAGAGTGTCCTTGGAGTTTCTTGCCCGTTCTTCCCCATAGAGATCTACGTTTTGGAATAGGCAACTAGCTTCAACTTTCTGACTAACTGACCGACTCTTTGACAAATGTGCCTGTAAATAGTTTAATTGAAATAAATGCTTTGAGTTTGAGTTTGAGATACCCAATTTCTGAATTGATCAACACAATATTTTTGATATAACACGCTGTCATTTGTCATAGAACAACTTTGACTGATTGATCGAAATAACAACAGACAATGAAAATCACTTGACTTGAGATTCGATAACAGCCGGCACTTCACCATGAAAACTTAGGTGAAGTGAGCTGTCATTCCATGCATTGCCACTATTGACAGCTCACTTCACGCTCACATCATCTAAGTTTTCACAGTGTGATATTAACATAATAAATCGGTAGATTTTGCTTTGCTTATAGAAACATCTTCTTTCTTTTTCGTGTGGTTAGTGACTAACCTGGTGTCAGAGTTTTTATGCCGCCCATGGGCCTCTGACTTGGCTTCACATGTCGTGAAACATGAATTCATCCTAATGTCCTAATGAATCTACCTACACAACATTTTGACTTACAAATCATCTCCCATCTGCCAAAATCGATCCCTCCAAATTATATCAATTAAGACGCCAACATTATTCAAAAGATTATCAGCCACCGTCAGCAGGCATAGATAAACACACAAGCGTTGTTTGGAGAGCAAACTACCGCTGTGCTGAAATTAATAGAACCTGTGACCCAGATCTGTATACCTTATGATATCCTGGTAGTAAGTTGGCGAGAATACAAGGAGTTTTATGGAGTATATTGCTACAAAGTTATTATGTTATAAATAATGGTACACGGAGGTTGAGACAGCAGGTCAAACTTAGTAATGAAGTATCGCCTTCATTTAACCATTTAAACTAGAGAAAAGGGTAACAAATAAATCCAGGCATCTATACTATTGTAAGTTAGCTGTATATTTCCCAAACAGAATAAAGTAAAGGAAGTCTATAGAGTGCCGCTCGGATCGGATAAAGTGCCACTATTTACGGCATAAAAGTGGCGCTGCCTCGGCCCGGCTAAAGTGCCGTAAGCATTACATTGTCATTGTCGCTGTCACTTGTTATTTTGATTGATTGTAGAGGTTAGTTTGCTGCCCTTTGTATTGATTGATCGTATTTGTTTTAGGTAATTATATCAAAAGTCACTACAAAATGACTGAATTTACGAAAAATTAAGTAGCAAATGAAAATGGCTGAAAGGTAGGTTAGGTTAGCTAGCGGAGCGAGCGATGCCGCGGCAGCGGCCGTCGAGTGCCAGGGTCCGTTTAGGCACAAGAGAATGTAATGTTTTGGGAATATGATGTTTTACAGCGAACTAACCTCAACAATCAATCAAAATAACAAGTAACGGTGACTCAGTGACAGTGACAGTGACAATGCAATGCTTACGACACTTTAGCCGGGCCGAGGCAGCGCCACTATATTATGCCAATAGAGGCACTTTATCCGATAGGGATAACGTGCGGCCAGCGGCACTCTATACACTGCCTAAAATAAATAAATAATCTGAGATATGTCAGGCTTAAGGAAAACATTGTGGGTTATCTGGACTGTATATGTATAATGAAATAAAATTATTTTATTTTCTTTATATAGTTTTGTACAAACACTTTTACACGTCAATAATATTTTAAGTCACAGTCTCTCTTAAAAACCAGACATAATCTTGGTTAGACCATGTAGATTGGTGTCTGAAATTATCTTTACAAAATTCAAATTTCAAAATTCAAAAGTCATTTATTCAATCTAGGCTGAGAATCAGCAGTTTTCGAACGTCAAAATTACATAAAACAGTCCCCCAAAACGCCCACCCTTCACTTCCCTTTTGAGGAAAGAACCACACAGATTGAGTGGACCTGTCCAGCCAGTGCACACATTTTGTCAGTAAACGTGTAGCTCTACTTAGAACTAACTATATCAAAGAAAGGACATTTGGGTAGGCCGCAAATATACCATGGACAAAACATGTTTTATTCTACAAACTAAAATACCGATATCTATTGTGGAACCTCAAAACAATTATCAAAATATGGCTTTAAAACTAGATTCATAACTGCGCATCGCCCTAAATCGAGCTTAGTTGCAGGTCACCAACCATCGCAAGACAATGCCACTAAACATTTTTTTTTTATTGAATTCTCGAATCTATATAAAAAGTGAAATCATCTTCAAAACAACCAAAATAGGAAGCTTCTTAGTTTCACAGATACTGAGACGTAGCTAGGTAACAATCAGACCGAGGGCAACTCATCTACAACAGCAACCAAACAATTACGTTTTCTAATACAATTTGAATGAATTAATAGTTCAATTCATCCTGCCCTCTGATTGGTCGGTCCGTCAATGTCGCTTCACTGCCGTTACAACAAATAAATCACTACTCTAGCTTTAAGAAAATAGAGTTGAATTCAGTTTAGCTGAATTAATAATTAGAATAGGTTCTAAACTTAATTAGTCTGTTCTAAGAAGTTACGTCGAACAATGAATGACATTTCAAGCAAATTTAATATAAAGGAGTAAGTTTTAGATGTACTCACGTTTTGGTACTTAATATAATTCTTACTACTGAGAATATTTAATAATAAGCTTACAAATAAAATAACTCTTAAACCAATAGCCAAGTTATTCGGCTTCGACGATTGAGCAGCCCTACCTAGACAAGAGTGATCTACATGTGTGGCCGATGAACGGAGAAGATGTCGATTGCAATAAATCGCGATAGATACATAAATGAACTTTTGTTATGTTATGTTATCTTATGTCCCGATGATGTCAATAAACTGTTGAAAGAAAATCTGTAAAAAAAACTATTTTATCACGCACGAGTGTTTGCAAAAATAAACAACTCTTTTAAATTCAGCTGGACAACAAATGGAAGAACCACCTACCTACGCATGAAAGTTAAAGACAAGACAACGAATTTAAAAAAACTGAAAAGTAATCTAACAGAGGATTAACGCAAATGACCTTTTAAAAAATTAACTATAAATGGACAATTTATACCAATTTACGTGTAATGTTTATGGTGTCCTACACTATTTTAAATTACTAGCTTCTACTCGCGACTTCCGCGTGAAATTTCTTGTTCCTTCGCATCGTCCGCCTGCTTTACTTTGTATTGTTCTTTGGGGTCACTGTCTGGAAATTGATGAAGGCCTCAATGTACCGATGTACAAAGTGCAATCAACACTATTCTAAGTTTTAAAACAATTACCACGTAGTAATAAAACAATTAAAAACAACAAAAAAATGTTTAACGACTCACTTCTTCTCAACACGACGTAGTTTGGCGCTACTTTGGTGATGGCTGGTCTGCCGATCCTCTCGACGCTGCGCTGCACACACTCGTGGTACATACCATGGTCTAGGAACCTGGCATTTATCATATAATCAATATTTTTAGGTAACTAGTTAGCCATATTTCTTATTTCCATGCAGTAATATTGCCCAATTAATCAAAACAGCGAAATACAGGGTGTAAAAAGACACATCACAAAGCCGTAAACTACGCATACTGTACGTATAGCTAAGTAGCTTTGCGCAAAAATTATTGCTGGGAACCGTAATTTTTTTTTTTTAAATAAAAAAAAACAAGTTTTTATTGCGCGCAATGTAACGCGAACCCACGCTTGAATGAACGGATTCAGTGTTAGTTAAGCTCCGCCCCTACGCTACGTAGGTAGGTACTTGTTGTTAATTGCGTTTTTGTAACTTCAAATGCGTAATCTGTTAAGATAAATCTAAAATTCAGGTAATGTTTGTTTGGAAAAAAGTTTTGTATTATCGCATAGAATTCATTTTCGTGAAAAAGTAAAAAAAAAAATGCGACTTTGACCTTCAATATCTCCAGAACCAGTGGATTCCCAGGTATGGTCTAGTGGAAAAAAATGATGCAAATAATGGGTAGAATATGTGGCTTTCGGCTTCGGAAAGTGTCTTTTTACACCCGATATTTGACAGCTATTTGTGACGTTGCCCACTTTCTATATAAACGCTCTTAACTTTAGTTTTCAGTAGTTCTAGTTTTTGTGGTTAATTAGTGTATACCTACCTGAAGTTATACTTAGGCAGTTTGTCGTTCATGAGCTGCTGCAAGTACTATCTACCTGGTAACGAGCACCACCGCAGCTGTGAACCTTTTCATCTACAGGAGACGGATACGCTTTCATACAATCTTGGGCCTGGATGTAAAGAGATGAAATTGGTGTCAATTAATAGCTACTATATTATCAAACCATCACTGAAAATTTTGCGGATTTTAGCAATCTGAGAGCCGAGTTAAAAGAAATTTGTTAAAGTGAGGTTACGTAACAAAACAGCTGATTTTTGAAGTGCGATGTATAACCTCATTGTGCGACAGGTATGTAGTTGTTTTTTTTAAAGATAGGATACTTTTACAATTATAGAAGGTGTATACAGTGCCACTAGCGGCACTGTATATTTACACAACGATCCATTATGATAATATCCAATCGGTAGGCTGGTCGTAGAATCCAAAAAAACAAGTCCAAGTCCAACATAAAAGCGAGGCTCTCCGTGTCCGGTATGGCAGCAAGGGTCGTACAAGAAGTAAGATCAGAAGTCCGTAGAAAGAAAGCAGGGTCGAAGAAAATATCAATAAAACTATGGGAGGAAACACTCAAAACGCACACGCACTAAACGATACGAAACGAGTGACTGACTGACATGTCACCACAGACTAAAAATACAATAATCGATTAGCAAACGTTAATCGATTTTAACATTTATCTTTATAGATATTTAATTTGTTTAAACTGTTTAATACGTTAATTCTAATAATTAATGTATTTGAATTAATCATCTGGTACTCGTAAAAGCATCTTTTAAATAGTATGAACTCGGTCACGATAGTCGATTATAATTTAATCGATATTCCATTTTGTTCGTAGCCATAACTTAATTTTTGGATTTCTCAATTTCCAGATTGTAAAATGGGCTGATATTTCACATTTTATAATAGAAAAATATAACCTTCTTTTTGAACCATACGTCAACTTATTACAATCAGGCCCAGAAATCCCCGTCTCCTTTAAATGAAAAAAGAAATGTCGATATTATTTTTCTAATGACTTCTATCAAGCTGCCTAGCTTTTTTCCCAAATATTTTTGAGGTCGGTTTCCAGCCTAGCCGTATGGATGCGGGAAACTCAGAACCGGTCGAAGTGGCGGTGCTTGAGGGAGGCCTATGCCCAGCAGTGGACGTCTTTCTGCTGATATGATGATGAATGGTGATGAACTATTTACAATCAATCTGCCTAGCCTTTTCCCAAATATGTTGGGGTCAGCTTCCAGCCTAAGCGAATGCAGCTGAATACCAGGATTTTACATGGAGCGACTGACTATCTGACCTCCACAACACAGCTACTGGGTAACACCTCTTCCTCGCCTTTTGGTAAGACTGGTCAGAGTTTTTGGTCTTTACGAATGACAGCTGGGACCAACGGCTTAACGTGCTTTCCGAGGCACAGAGGGGACTCGAGATGTAATGGATGGTCACCCAACCACAAACCGACCGCGGCAAGCGTAGCTTAACCTTCGATCGACCAGTGCGTCTGTTAATATTTAGCCTCGAGCTCTGTCGAGTCTGCCAAGCCTTAATGACCGCTACAAAAGTGAGTAGGTACTGTTTATCTTAGAGGTCATTGAGATGCCCGGGCTTAGCAGCGAAAATTTACGAGCTACTACATTTATAAGTATAAACAACACCATAATGTACTTTTATGATCTTAATAACAAAGTTTTGATGTTTATACTAAACTTTGCTTAGTATTGAGAATAATAAGGAAGATGTTACAATGTAGATATTTGGAAAAGGACCAGTTTCTGTGTCTGGTTGCTTTTGTACATTAATGAATGAAAATAGTTTATTTTTTAAGGTCCACATTCTTCTGCCCTATTTCCCGTTTTATTTGGGGTTGGTGCAACACCTCTTTGACTTCCATACGACCACCGCTGCTGCTGCCGTCTCAGCCGTAATCTCAAAATTTTCTTCGTTCCTTTTTCTTTGCTTCGCCACAAACCACAATCCATTAGTATTTATCTTGGCCAGCCTCTTCTATTATAACTTTGTCACAAATCATTATCTCATTTCTCCGCATTACTATAGTCCAATGTCGACCAGTCATCGGTCTCTAAATTCCTGTAATTGCAATTTTCATAAGTAGGTGCAAAAACTATAGTGAGATTTTTTTCCCTGTACTTTTTGTACCTACTTATGAAATAATCCATACTCTGTACCTATATTTTCGTAAAGATATAGTATATTTATTGCATAACTGAGTACATCAATTCTTATTTTAAACGTAATAATTTTATAGACTAAATGCATAGTATTTAAAAGCAAATAAATTGCAAATAGATTACAAACAAATTACAAATAGATTAATAGATTACAAACAAATAACAGACAAATTGCAAATAAATTACATTCGCTCATAATTTTTTCTCGAAAACCTCATGTAGATTATAAAATACATTATCAATGTAACAGTTTTTGTTTCTATTATCTATAAGTGGACTTACTGAATATTTTTGTACAGTGATTTAACACAGAACAATATTACAAGCAACATAAGTATTAAATCATGTAAGCTTTTAGAAACTTTTGATTTTTTTCCTAAACAATTTCAGAATTGGCTTCCGATTGTATAGTCAACATTTACTCGTGATGATTGAGAGCGTGGAAGAGGAATACTTTATGGATACTAATTACTAATATCTCAACGTAATCTGACGTCGTAACGTAACGGAGAGCCGTGTTGGCCCAGTGGTAACGAGTGGTTGGTCGTGAGTTCGAACCCAGACAGGCGCTTTACTATGTTTAAATAATTTCGTCACCACTGCTCTCAAAACGGTGAAGGAAAACATCGTGAGGAAACTGGCATGACCTAGGACCGAAAATTCGAAGACATGTGACATATACCAACCCGCACCGGGCTCGGCCCGCTCCCTCTCGAAGAGAAGAAGCCTGTGTCCCAGCAGTGGGAACATTATAGGCTGATTATGCTTACTTAATCTAGGTGGGCGGCGAAATTGCGGCTGTGTCGTCGCCCGAATTGTCAGGCCCAAAGAGGGGCACTCAGTGTTCTATGCACGCCTTAATTCGAGGACGTTCGGTCGTGGGATTGGCCGCACTGGATGCCGCTAGCCATGGTCAGCTGATACCAGTCGGGGGTGCGGTGAATTTACGGGTATCTCCCGGGCCCCCAACACATGGTGATAGTAGTAGAAACAGTGGGGTTTTAGCCGGTAGGAAGTACCCACGGAAAATAAAATAAAAGGTATTATTTTTTTGTGTTCTTACTTATTGTATCAGTTCTTTTCTCAAAAGGCCATCTCAGATATTAATCTGCATGGTCCTCATATATTTAATGCGCAATCATTATTAGCGTGTTCAATAAAAAATTTACAACCGCAAAATGAAAATTATTTGAGGTTCGATTAAATACATGCCATTTATTATTAGGTAACTATTACAAACGCGTTGAAAATAGTATTATATCGATCGTAGAAACAAACTAAAGTCGGCGACCATTTTAGCAAATATACCACAACTACAGCGAGCCGCCGTACCAATTTACAACCAGCTGAATTGTAAAATGGAATCGAATATTCTGCTAATGGCGGATTTGATGCTCGTTCAGAACTCTCTGTTCAATTTAATTGTAACTTCGTTAATATTTAAATGCTTTTCTGTACATATTACTGTTTGCACATTGAGGAGCTCGTGACTAACTAATAAAAGCCACACGGGTCGATGAATCCGGTTAACCCGGCTGTCAATCTTGGATCTTTGACAGTCGCTACGTCAGAAGCCTGAAAATCTTACAACCAGTCTTATCAAGGGGTATCGTGTTACCCAGTAACTGGGTTGTGGTAGGTCAGGTAGGCAGTCGCTCCACGTAAAATACTGGTATTAAGCTGCATCCGGTTAGAATGGAAACCGACCCCAACATAGTTGGGAAAAGGCTAGTCAGATTGATTGCGTTACAAATTATTCTAGATAAGTGTTTTTTTACAGCCGCACGGGTCGATCGACACTTGCCGTGGTCTGTTCGTGGATGGGTGACCACATCCATTACATATCGACACTTCCTCCGTGCCTCGGAAAGCACTTTAAGCTGTAGGTCCCGGCTGTCGCAAAACATACATAACATCACGCCTGATGCCCTCGAAGGTTTAGGCAGAGGTGCACCTATAAGTACACCCACATTTTGCCAGTTATGATAAAGTCCCATGTAATAGGGGGCGAGCTTATGACCTAGCGGAAATAACAAGCGACGATTTATACTTAAAGGCGTAATCGAAATAACTGGATACCTCTTAAGACGTCATTTTACATACACCAATATGAACAATTTATTCCGCGACGAAAAAAATAGCACTTTTTTTTTAAACTACTCTTTTTCTGACGTCACTCCGAGCCAACGTGTTCATTAAATAAACACCAAAATATTATATATTGTTGGCCAGGATATAGTACGTCTGTGCATGTGCCCGTTTCATCCAACCAGATCGCGGAAAAAAATCAGCTGCTCCCAATATTTCGTCGAGTTATGGAAACATTATGTAGAAGAAGGTAAAAGTTGTTTATAATGATCATCAGTAAATTAACCTCGAGGTTTTCAGTTATTTCAATGTCACCTTTAAGTATAAATCGTCGCTCGTTATTTATACGTTTAATACAGATCAAACGAGCAACTACTTAGTATAAATCTAATAGCATTTCCAAGGTACAGAGCCAGCCACATTGTCCAGACCTCGAGATTCGAGATGTAGCCTTTTGTACTGAGATTCTAGACAATTGTATTAAATGATTACAAGCTTAGGTTGAATGCAAACGAACTACATGTATCGGATTTTTCCAAAAAACTTAAAGTTAAGGAAAGGCTTTGTGCGGGACGGTTTGGGAAGCTGAACACTGTTTTTTTTTCTGGTTTGAGAGGCCTAAATACACACACAATTTCAACAATCACGACTGATCAGGGGTAACTGATGAAAGAATAGGTAGGAAGAGCTGCAGTGGTGGCCCAGTGGTGACGGCCGCGACTCACGAGTTTGTAGGTCGTGCGTTCGAACCCAAGCGGCTTTTACTTTGGGAAATCATAAAGCTTCCGGAAAACAAATTAACTTCCAGCGATCTGTGGTTGACTGTAATACTATCTAAGCTGTATTAAAATGAATAACAGTTTTTTTTTTTTTTTTTTTACAATTTTCTATTCCGGGTTTTGGAATGAAAATTACTAACTGTAGTTTTCGTTAAAACGCAATTTAAGCTGGTGGAAAAATATTACCTCAACAAATGCTGTATTGGTTTTTCGGAATTTTCAGTATTTTATTCGTTAGTTTTTTTTATTTTCATTCGCATATAAATTATCGGAAAATTTGTATTTAAAGCAGTGAATTTCATATTTTGAGTATGCCCATATTTTAATTGTTTTTCGGAGCTTTTATTACAACCCTTTTACTTTGTGTAAATTATTCTATCACCACTGCCCTCAAAAAGGTGGCTTCTCACGTCTTTAGGCTCACGGCTTTAAACTATAATTTTCACAGACAAAAGGCACACAACACAACATTATTATGTTGTGTTGTATGCCTTTTTCTCAGTGCTAAATAAATGTATTTTCTTTCTGTTTTTTCTTTCTTTCAACAATCGTCTTCGCGAACTTGTCTCTTCAACGATTATCGGACGTACAACTAAAGTCGTTCACGTGTTATCGGCCTAACGATCCCCTTGTCAAGGTATTCAGGTCCCAGGTTTGATGTAAACTGATTATTTCCATTTGGATCTGAGATCTGTCGTTCAAGCGTAATTTGCGGTACAGTTAGGTAAAGGGCACTCAACATCACCAAACGGCTATCTACAACACGACAAGAGCTTGACCTCAGTTTTTTCTGACTTATTATGCGTTTACCTAAGCATGGCCTAGAAAGGCTTATGATACTGGACCGGGTGGAAGAAAAACGCGGTCAAGGCAAAGCACCGTCGAGATAGCCAGACGCGATCAAGAAGGCTGTTTGGGGCAGCATTTACCGGGCAGACCACACTGCAGATGACCGCATAACTTGGAGACACGTCGCATGTGGTCGCGGTTCTCGGCATTAAGGGAACAAAGAAGAAGGAAGGAAGTTAATAAAGCTTCGTGCAGACCAGCGCGACTCGACAGCGCGACGCGACACCGGTTATTGTTATACCGTCAAGTTTTCTTAGAAATTGTATTGTTCGAGTCGCGTCGCGGCGTCGCGTCGCACTGGTCTGCATGGATAATAATAAGCATACTTATTTCATATTATCGTCTGTTCCAAAATTATCTGGAAGAAGTGTAAACAAACCCTGTTCAGGTACTTAATAAAATTCTTATGTGATTTCATAAGAATTTTATTAAGTAGGTAATAATTAATATTAATTATTAATTTGTTAATAATTAATATAAATTAATAAATATTAATTATTAAACGGTACTTAACTACTATGAAATTGTCCTAGAATGGAAAATTAATTCAGGCAAAAATAATAATTTAATTCATTTTATATTCCTTTATTAAATTTCATTTATGAATTAATAAATATTAATTATTAAATTTAATCATAATTTTTGCCTGCATTAATTTTCCATTCTAGGATTTTCATAGTTCTTAAGTACTGTACATATGGGTACTTAGATGTTCACGGAAAGTATCTTAAAAATAACTGCCTGAGATAAGTAGTTACGTACGTCATTTTATTATTAACATTCGAAAATTGCTGACTGTCGACGTTATTCGTTCGATATCGATAATTTAAATACTTACAATATTCCTCAAAAATGGACGGGCTCGTGGTTAAATAATAACAGCCGCACGGGTCGATCGAAGATTAGGCTACACTTGCTGCGGTCGGTTCGTGGATGGGTGACCATTCATTACACATCGACACCCCTCCGTGCCACGGAAAGCACGTTTAACCGTTGGTCCCGGCTGTCATTCGTAGATCTTTGACAGTCGTTATGGATAGTCAGAAGCCCAAGTATCTGAGAACCAGTCTTTACTGGGTTGTGGAGGTCAGATAGGCAGTTGCTCTATATAAAATACCGGTATTCAGCTGCATCCTAGACTGGCAGCTGACTCCAACATAGTTGAGAAAAAGCTAAGCTAAGATTGAATATTCCTCAGAAATATGATAAAAAGACAAAAGAAAAACAAGATTTGTCATAAAATCAAGAGCCGAACCTAAGTCGTAATTTTTCCGCGCTATTTCGACACCACGTTGACATTCTCGTTCGCACCGTACACTCATTCATTATTCACTCGTTCACTCAGACCGAGACCCAAACATCCCAGTTTTAACCCCACAGGGCTACACGTCTATAATGCTACTAAATTGTAAATGACCGTTTCGACTTTGAGTGAACTTCGAAATTCGACTGTTTTAAATTATTCACGTTAAATTGCCTACGTAGTGGCTGTCGAGGTGTGTGGCGGTACAAGTAAATAATATATAAGGTCGAAGCGTTGAGAGCCTTGTATGGTAACATTTAATTTGATTGCGAAGTGATTTTAAGGTGAGCGCTATTTTTCGAATCGTTTGCGAATGATAGTTCTTTGATGTGCCTTTTTAACAGTTAAGTGGTTTGCGTTAGTTTTCGGTTCGTTTAATAAATAAAAATAAGGTTTTGTGCTCCGTTTATATTTGGAAAAGGTAATGCATTTATCATAGTGAAATAATTTGGAACACATTCCTAAATGGGTTTCAAATTTACATGTGTGGATGACTGTGAGTTACAATTTCTTATCATTACATAAATTACATTTAAAAATATTTTTATGAAAAATAAATAAAAAAACATTTAAAAATAAAAAAAATTGTGGCCCACCGGAATTAGGAACAGGGCCCAAGCTCGGGGTCAGGGCTCTAGAGAGATGAACCTCGTCACGATGCGTGCCGTGTCTAGGAGTACTGCTTTCTGAATCGAGTCCTTGACCCAACCGCGCAATGAGAGCCTCCTGAGGTGTTGGTCGAGGCTCTCCACTACTAGGCCATTTATTCATACACTATTTACAAGAACCATAGCTACACAATCACCCAATGCATCCTTTGTTTTTACATATTATGCATTGCATCATATCACTAATTACTTCTATTCTATTCTATTTTTCTTTATGGCAATCACTATTTACTTAATGCGCCATGTTATAATTATTACGTAACCAATATGTGAAAACTTGACGTTTTGACATATTGGTTATGTCAACACATAGTTTTTATGACAGCTGCGCGCACAGACTGCATTAAGACCGCGGCGCGTGAGTCAACGACGGTATGAAATGTTACCATTTTAAATATTATATTTTATATAAACATTTAGGACTAAGTATTGTATTTATTCATTTTATTTTTGTCTTATTTTGTTATTTCACTATATGCTGCACCGGTTGACGTCGTCACGTCAACGCCGGCTGTCGCTGAAAACCAGCGTTGGGGCTCTGTCTCGCATAGGGTCGCAGCATTAAGCTGAGCGATGGCCGTTTTGCGTGGATGTGAATGTGACGCATATTTTCCACCAAATTGTTTATTTTTGTGTTTTGTTCTTTCTTTGCGTCATGTGTACCGCAAATAAACGTATTTTCTTTCTTTCTTTCTTTACCGTTACAATTATCGGTACAATGATTGCAGAGTCCACGTCCCACATGTCGACAACCTCGTGTGCTAAGTCAAGATACTTGATTTTTTTATCTTTCTCAGCTTTCACGAGATTCTCGTAGTGCAATTATTGCTGATATTGCTGTTCCACAGGACAGCATCAACAATTGCACGGCGCTCTCGTCGATCTATCACCACAATATCAGGCTTATTGGCTACAATAGTCCTGTTAGTGATGATAAATCGATCACAATACAATGTGGCGTGACCATTCGAGAACTGGATCGGGCACATACCGGTAGTATGGTACTTCGGACACCACAAGGTTTTACAGCAAGGCAAGTTGCTGGTGGATAATCCTAGCCACTAGATCGTGCAAGTACTCGCCGTTAGCAAGACGAGAACAACCGGAAACAATATGTCGGATCGATTAATTCAACATTATAATTCTTATCATATTGTTCATAGGTTTTTCTTTATTTTCAAAGGTCATGGAAAAGCAGTTTTCACACCAACAGGATTTTCGTTTTGATTGTTAAGGATCAAACAGTATCCACCTTAAGTATTCATATATTATTATAATAGTGCGTTTACAGGTTTAAATTACCTACTGACTTAATTTTAATGGAAAACAAAAATGTCCCTTGGACCAGGATATTGTTTAACTATCCCGAAACATATAACATTTTTAATTTACTCAAAGCAGAGGGAACAAAGCGTATCCCAATAAAACACTAAATAAAAAATATACATTCATGTAGTGTTTGGGATTCGACTACCAATAAAATCATAGAAAGAAAAAAAAACGTTTATTATCCACAAACAAAACGCACATATAAAGATATAAAATACACACACACAAAAGTAGCCAAATGCCTCGTATTCAGCAATAAAAAAAAAACAAAAAATGTTGTTCATTGGTTGGTGTCAAGGCCACGGATCAAAGATAATATTGCGTAATTACTCTTGCGACATTGGCAAATGACAACAAAAACAAAATGCTGATTACAGAGTTAACTACTTCATCATCTTCTACTTCATTCTTCTTCGTCGCTAGATGGCGCTGATAGTGTAAACATCTAAAGTTTAGCTCTCTATTTATTAAATTACTTTAAAATTGTTAAATTACCTAAAACAACAATTAAATGGTGTTTAATATATCGGTTACGTGGTGAAGTACGTGCACAAACGTTATCTACGCAAACTATGTGGTATTTACTAAATAAGTGAAGACAAGTTATGTGAAGTGCTAAAACTGAATAAAAGACTAAAAATTATTGTTTAGAGTAACAAGTTTTTTTGCATTTGTGGCTATGAATAGTAGGCACAGGAATGATGTCATGAGGCAAAAATGCGATCTAAAAGAAGATGTATGTGAGAGGGGTGCATATCCACTCTTTAAAATTGTTGTTTTTTTTTTGGTCATGTTGAGAGGATGAATGAAAGGTGACTAACAAAAGGTAAGGTATTTACAAGGTAGATTTGAGTGGAAACGCCGGGAAGGGACGCCCTAGCTCCTAGGGCGTCCCTTCCCTGCGTTTCCACTCAAATTGCCTCATTTGGTCACTATAAATGTCCTCCTAGGGCCTAGGAGGACATTTATAGTGACCTTATTGGTGATGTTCTTCAGAAAGGTCAGGTGCGTAGTACTGGCACCCGGCGTGCGTGTATGACCAGATGTATGAACGTGAACGAGACAAAAGGAGTATGTAAAGATCGTAGGAGGTAACGTTTTGTAACTTCTGTATACCCCCATGGCAAGAAGGCGTGGGTTTATATAATTATGTATGTATGTTCTAGATATATAACGTCCAAAGGTTGTCTGTAAGAGATCGCTTTTAGCGATAAGACCGCCCATTGTACCCTACATGTAAAATATCTAAATGTATTTCTGTAATTTGGATGGTTTACATAATAATAAATATTCTATCTAGATAATTATCTAACGTCCCCACACCGTTCAGCTATATGGTTCTTCTCGACTCCTTCGTTCTCTACAAGGTGTTTTTAGGGTTCCGTACCTCAAAAGGAAAAAACGGAACCCTTATGCACACATTCCTGCTAATATCGTACAACGCACTTTATACTTTTTATTTTTTAATTTTGTTTTTACTTGTAGTGCATTATGTTGTGTTGTGGGCCTTTTAGTCTGTGCTAAATTTTAGGGGTATGAGGAAAAGGGTGTAAAGTTCACTCATCCCCCATAGAAAAGGGAGGATCCTCCGACCAGACGGGTGTCATGTCTGGCGGGCAATTGCCCTGAGGTTAGAAGTCGTGAGCTTGTATATATGTCCACCGCGCGGTAAACTCTAATTGCGCGATGCAGGATTTGAGTGACGTCAGGATGTTGTGTGACGTCAAGTCTTTGATGCGTAGTTCGCATGTGGCGGTGTAGATGCCGCCACATCACTCCCCTCCGGAGACCGGAGGTCGATAGTGGGCTGAGTCTTGTATCTTGCGATGCTTCACAGTACCAGCTGTGGTTCCAGTGAGTCGGAACCGGGTGCCGCATAGTTCGCGGTGAGTCGGAACTGTCTGCCGCATAGTTCGCGGTGAGTCGGAACTGTCTGCGGTGCTTGCGGTGATTCCCCAGTGAGTCGGGGTGGCGCTGCGTCTTGATCCAGTGAGTCGGATGTGGTACAGCGCTGGGTTGTGGCTGGCTGCTGGCGTCGACCAGGAGAGGGTAGAATGGGCTCTGCTTGTGAGACCGGCCGAAAGTGCAGGTGCTGTGCCAAGGTTGCTGATGAGGCTGAGGGTGATGACCAGGAATGCGCGTTCGCTGCATGCTGGTGGTCAGGATACCCGTTGAAGCCGTGGGTGCTGGCTGGCTGTGTGACTCGCCTCACGAAAGCTTGCGGGAGTGACGATGATGATGACGTCACGCTGAAGTAGTTGCACGAAGGCTGCGTTGACGATCACGTCGGGGTCACCAATTTAGGGGTATGAGGAAAAGGGTGTAAAGTTCACTCATCCCCCATAGAAAAGGGAGGATCCTCCGACCAGACGGGTGTCATGTCTGGCGGGCAATTGCCCTGAGGTTAGAAGTCGTGAGCTTGTATATATGTCCACCGCGCGGTAAACTCTAATTGCGCGATGCAGGATTTGAGTGACGTCAGGATGTTGTGTGACGTCAAGTCTTTGATGCGTAGTTCGCATGTGGCGGTGTAGATGCCGCCACAAAATAAATGTATTTTCTTTCTTTTTTTCTTTTTATAGGATCACTCGTGTGTCTGTCTGTCTGTCCGTCTGTCACAGCTAATTTGCTCCGAATCTAATGGACCGATTAAGTTGAAATTTGGTACACATATATGTATGTCTGTGTTCCAAACACACGTGTACCTAACGTAAATAAATGAATTTTGAATATAGCACTTTTGTGGGGCAAATAAAAAAAAAGCTTTGCGAACTGTACCGTGACATATCAAATTAAAGGGCTTGTTGCGAGTATCTCAAATGTATACATTTATATAATTTTAAAATAGATCACTTTAAAGATATTTAGGAAAATCGACGAAAATTTACCATTCACCCCTCCCTTATCTCCGAAACTACTGAGTCAATTTTTTTTTTTTTAATATTGAAAATAGTTCTATGCTTACAAATTACAGGAAAACCTATAACAAGTCTATGGTCTTAAAATAACATGGTAAATCACTCAACATTGTGCGTACAAACTTACATTTACAGTTGTAATGTAAGGGGGAGCATGTTTTTCAACTACAATGTTAAGTTTGTTCTTGGGATAAATTCATGCCAACTACGAAACCCTTCATTGTGCGTGGTCCGACACGCAGCTGGCCGTTTTTTTTTAAATATAACTCTAGGGTATGAATGGGACCATATCAAAGAATCAACTAGCATAATGTTTTTTTCATTCAAAATAATTCGACAGTCACGACTATTTATGTAAAAACCCTTAGGTGAAAAATAAAAAACAAAAAAATAAAAAAATTGTCTATTAGTCGCTTTCTCTTAGCTTTAAATATGAATGATTGGTTTGAATGAAAATGATTTACTCGTACTTATCAATGAAACTTAGATACACACATCGAGTCTCTAGTGTTATGTTATCTTAAAAAAATAAAAATTATATGCTAGTTGATTCTTGGTCTCATTAATACCCTACAGTGGGATATAACAAAACACCTTGTATATCACTCACACAGTTCTTCAGTTACATTCCATTCGTTCTATTCCTTCTGGCAATCATTCCTACATTCATGAGAAAAAAGTTTAAGTTTTTTAGTTTTAGTAAATAATAAAATCCGCTCAGTATATTACAGAATCCATTGCTTTTAGCGATAAGACTGCCCATTGTGTCACTCTATGTCAAATTTCTACATTTATAATTTTATTATCTGTTACTAATGGGTTAAATATTAAAGAGTCATCTGCCTACCTTTTCCCAACTACGTTGGGGTCGGCTTCCAGTCTAACCGGATGCAGCTGAATAAAAGTATTTCAACTGGGTGACACAACCCAGTTGAAATGGGTAATACAATACTCCTTGTTAAGACCGGTTGTCAGACTTTCGGGTTTCAAACTGTCAAACTGTGTGTGTTTTGAACTGTCAAAGATCTTCGAATGACAGCCGAGACCAACGGCTTAACGAGCTTTTAGAGACATGGAGGGGTCTTGGAGGGTCTTGATATGTAAAGATGGTCCATGACCCAACCGCGGCAAGCGTAGCTCAACCTGAACGATCGACCCGTGCGGTTGTTATTACTTAGCCATTTTATTCTACTACCTATGCCCCGCAGTTTTATCCACAGTTTAAAACGCCGATATATTCCAGTGACGTGGGTAGCTTGCGTGTTCTGTGCTGAGCTTTCGCAACGCGTCGTACGTCCAGCCAGTAATAAGACTAGCCCATCAAGGAGCGCTGTCCCAAATTAGACGCATTATTAATTTATTTTACATAAATCAAAAGGTATTTTAATAAAACACTTATACTAAAAGATAAATAATAAGATTATCTTTAAAATGGTTAAACGTCAAAATAAATGTTTTTGCGTGGTAATACTTTTTAAGCACGTTTGGACGTTACATATTATTGCGAGTAATCGGGAACACCTTTCGTTAGTTAACATACTGTTAGATTCTGAATGAAGGGCGACACTTTGACGGCAGTTTACCCCGTTAGCTTATAAGGATACTAGTTTAGTAATTAGGTTCGCCTAATTATCTAAGTTGTGGCAGGCAGTAACTTAGTCATCTAACTTAGTCTCACTTGAGTGTCTACGAAAAATAATGTTAAGTGGGATTAAAGACTTTATTACTTATGCGTTAAGGTCTTTATTTACTTTTGTGATTATAAAGGCGTGGACGCACGAACGAACAAGAAGATGCTGAACACGAACATCGAACACTTTGTTCGCATGTCTGTACCACTAACTAACATCAAACACTGTGTTCGTCAAAAATGTTCGTGGTACGATACAATTTGGAATCCATGGCTACTAACGAGATCAGAGCAGTTGATCGCGAACAAAACTCAAACTGTGTTCGTATGGTCTTCGTGTTCGCTTTGCTAATTTACGTCCACACTTACGAAGCAAATGTTCCGTGTTCGATGTTCGTGTTCACCATGTTTCTTCGTTCGTGCGTACACGCCTTTAGAGTCGAGGCTACTTTATTATTAGTCTCAACAGGTGCTTTAAGGTGACTTTGATAGAATTAATGTTGAAGTTTTTGTTATTAAAATTCCAGACGTTTTGTACACTTAGTTTGCATTAAACGTTTTGATTTTTTTGACTATTATTACACGACTGCGGCGAAGCAAAAAGGAGGGTTATGATTTTCACCGGTATGTATGTATGTATATTCATCGGTTACCTCATTACTTCTAAACTACTGATCATAATTTGACAAATAAAATATCGTTGGAAGCGTCTTGATCGTCCGCTAGATAAAGGCGATATATATGTGACGTCGCATTAAATTCAATATGGCGCCCTGGAGGGCGCCATATTGAATTACATTTATTAGTGACATAAAATCATGAATTTTTTTTGTAGTATTTATTATACATACCGTACTAATTAAAAATCAAGAGTCACGCGAGTTAGTGCATAAATCGAATAAATTACCTGAGAGTCCGGATTTTTGATAAGACTGTCTGTGATGTCTTGTTTACACCTTTTTTGTTGACTTTTTTGCCGTATTTTTTGTTTTTACTACTTTTAATTCTATACAATCCAATTCAAAATATTTTTCATATTCTTTTGTTTTTCCTGCATGGGCACTTATGAACCGTCAGAAGCTAGGTGTGCTGTGGAGAAGAGCCGGCAAGAAACTCCACAGTTACTCTTTTAACAATAATTGGTTTTCACAGTGTTAATAGGTATGGGAGGACAGTGTAGGACTATCGACGTATTAGGTATTTTACTCACTACACTTTTACATTTCAGACACCAAGCTACATGGTCTTTACATGATCTGACCAAGATTATGTCTGGACTTTAAAAGAGACCTCTGAGTTTATTTCGGCCTTTTCCTCTAGTACTCAAATAGGAAACGCCTACATCATCTAGATAAAAAAAATATGATTGACGTGTAAAAGTGTTTGTACAAATCTACTTACAGAAATAAAATCATTTATCAATGATCGGTTTACCCAATTTGTTGACATAGGCTAACATTAAACTTCTTATAAGTAAATAAAAAGCTACTCACAAAGATTTTTTAAGCCCATAGTTCTGGCTGGGTCCAACCTACATCTTTTACCTTATGCAAGATGCGTGGTTATTTTAAGAAGGTTCTTAAACGTTAACAGGGATACAAAAATACGAAAAAGGATGAAAGGACCACCACATGCCTATAATGTACGTACATGCATTTCCCATCCCCTAGAGTGTAACTTAAAAAAAAACCTCTTTTCCTTTGAACAACACTTCAAGATGGAGTCTTTTGTTTTGGCGCGAAGCGACGAGCAAAATTCTTGATTCGCGCCTTCGGGCAATATGACGTATACTAGCTAACACCAACATAACCTCACACTTCGAAAACAAATATCCAAGCGATTTTGAACGTTATTTAAGTCGCGCAAGGAAAGCAAGGATGTGCAATGACGGTAAAGTTAAATTGGTTATTTTACACAAAAGACTGATTGTGGCAAGGGAAGCTTCACAAGTGGCAGTACGTTCCTTTGTCGTAGTACTTCTAAGGTGCGTCCCCAAAAGCGGATTGTTGATTGTTTTGTGCATTTATGCGCCTATCTCGCTTCCTTTAGAAAACATAGCCTTTTGTACTTACGAACAAATTGTACAATAGTTGAATCGAATTGATGAAAAATTTTACGTTGGGCTGTTAAATTTTTTACAACGTGTCCTCGGATTTTATCGCGGTTGTAAAGGTATTTTATGTAACTTTTAAATATTATTTGACAAGCCATGTTATGAAACTCCGTGAATAATAACACCTTAGTGAGAATTTCCAGATGATATTAAAGAAAATGATGATATTATAAAAGAATGTGAAAAAGAGACTCAAAATTATTTAAGATTAAACTAGTGCATAGTATCTCGCTCATCTGAATTAAGAACTAAATCAACGCGGTATTCGTTGATATAGGTATTATTTCTAGGAATAAACTGGGATAGCAAGAGAGTACATACTGAATGTCAGATCCTCAAAGAAGATAAACAGACATTATAGAGCTGATTCAATTTTGTGGTTTCTTCTATCGCGTCGATGACAAATCGATGGCCCCACCGAATAAACGTGCAAGAGTTCTTACACCATTTTTTTATTTTTTGTTTCTTTTGCCTATCCTGCACCTACTTATTTTTTTTAGTGAATTTTAGACTCAAAACACGCCTATTATAATACTGAATTATGTAATATTTTTATAATTATATTATTATAATAGGCGTGTATTATTTCCCTAGGGAAATAAATAATTAAAAAATTATAGGAATAATAGTATAAGCTATTATTTTACCTATAATTCGATTATACATTATTTATACCTACTTACAATTAAATGAGCGTTATTGAAGTTTAAACGTTTTTATTTTTGCTGAAAAGTTGTCATTTTACTCTTACACGTTTATTCGGTGGGGCCATCGAAATATCTAATTGCATTTCATCTGCCAAGTTAATTTTCATGAGCACTACTGATCAAAGTATGTTCTTCGTTCAACCTAACACACAGTTTAACGTCAAGTAGAAACACATCACCCATCGCTTTTGGTAATGTTCATCAGTTATCGAAATCTATTGAATGCACCCGACAGATTCTCATTTATCTCGCAACACATAGTCAGTGCATAAACTAACCGATAGTTAAGTCAGTGTGGAGGGTAACTTACTCAAGCTATGTTAGCAAGTTCAGGCCTGCCAAACTTACAGTGTAGCAAGAACATGCTCTAACTTGTCCTGTTACGAACGATTCATCATCATACGATAGTTTACGGTACGGGGGTATACCTGGCAAGAAACTTCACGGACACTCTTTTAAATCAAAATATTCGTTCAAAATATTGGTTACATCATTCATATTGAAATTATACATGTGAGACAATGTAGAAAGACGTGCACGTTAAAAGCGTCCGTATTTTTTTTTTAAAACAAAGAACAATTCAAAAATTAAAATTAGTCATGGCAGCTAACAGATGACCAGCCCCTACTGACGGCACCCGTTCATGAACATGACGCATGGATCAACACCATTCAGCTCAACCATTTTGGAGGGACCTGAACGATCCAATAAACACGCCACCACCAGCGAGACATTTTAGTGAACATAACACTCTCAGTCACGGGCACATTCAAGTCCATGAAAGACGTACCCAGTAAATGGTCGCTTTATAGAAGGTACATGGTGCACAGTGCTATAGTGGTGTAGTGTTGTAGTTTGTATATACAATACAAACATACAATGAACCATACATTGAATTTATACAATGCAAAGATACTTAGTTAATACAATCTTCAGCAGCTCCAACAATATTTTCGAATGCGCCGATTGCGCCAGCAATTAGTTTATGCGCCCTTGTGGAGCTGGACCAGCGTTGTGCCAAACATTTTTGTCAGCAATGTAATCCCCCAACTTATATTATGCTGTCCAGCATAGTGTGCATATTATACAAGATTTCATTTAGTTGGAGTATGCGGGGAGGTATTTTATTGTAACATTTTAAACAGTACCCCATGGAATATGAGTCTACTTTAGCCAGTCTTGAACTAATTGGTCCCTTACGAGTTGCAGGCCGTAGGTTCGAAACCAGACAGGCGCTTTACTTTATGTAAATTATTTCATCACCACTGTTCTCAAAACGGTGAAGGAAAACATCGTGAGGAAACCGGCGCGGGCGTGTCATAGAACCATGAAGACATGTGACATCTACCAACCCGCACTGGGCGCGCGTGGTGGGTTACTGCTCACTCCCTCTCACCGAGAGGAGGCATGTGTCCCGGCAATGGGTACATTAGGTATAGGCTGATTAATATGCTATATTCGTAGAATATAGAAAGGCTAGGTTCGCCTCTTTCGTTAGCAAAATGTGGATTTTTATCAGCTCTGTTTACACCATCGGTGAATACGCCTAATAATGATGATTATTTTAGATTCTAATGATTGATTCAAATAATTTCCAACCCTGTCATATATATTTTGTATATTAATGTTTTCTTAGATCTTTACGTTGTTACCTTTTAAATGGTGAACGCTATATACCAGCACTCATATTTTAATATTGTTTTCTATAAATGGTTTTGTATGTACCAATAAATAATTAAATAAATATTAGTCACGGCGATTGCTTAAGCAGTGGCTGCTTTGCAGTTATTGAAAGTACTTTATTATTGCTATCTTACTAGTAGTTCTGCAAACTTTTTTGCCGTCATTTTCTACTTTACACCTAACAAAACTCAATCACACAAAATGTACGACGGGATTAGGTCCCGTTGGTTAGCCATTTGGCGAACGACAACGACAGCACGATCTAGCGGTGCACACCGTAGCGCCATCTAGTGACCATATTGTAAAACTAATTTAATATTGGTTTTAAAGCCTGGTTTTAGAGAAAACTGTTTTTTTTTTCAGAATTCTCTAGTTTTGTGATTAGAAGGATTCCACTGGTATAAATCTAAAATTGAGAAATTTACTGCATTTTGAGGAGCTATTCTGCTCATCACCTAGCGTCTGACGAGTCATAAGTGCCCATGTAGGTTTATGTGAAATAAAATATTTTGTTTTTTTTTTCACGCCACAGGTCCTCATCAGATCTTCACCTAATTTTTATGAGACCATCTTAAAGTTACTATTTATATAAAGGTATACCTTTCAAATAAAAAAGTACCATCGAAATTGGATCTCATAATGTGGAAATATCCAGTAGCCCCCTTTCTTGCCCCTTTTTGGAGACAGTACCCCCTCCAATCAAAAATTCACGTCGAAAAAAAAAAATATAAAGTCGTAAAATCTGTATACCAAGCTTCATCCAGATCGGTTGTAAAATAAGACCTGTAGAGGAGTACCAACAAACTGACGGAAAGCAAATTTTGCCAGACTTGAAGCAAAGACGCTTCGCTCGCTTCGCTTGCGCAGTCAATAATTTTACAGTCTTTAACATTATTCTCCACACATTTCATACAATAAATAATCATTAAGTTTTCATTAATAAATCTTTTCTGACACTTCGATCACTTGATGTACTGCCCTGCTAAGCCGAAAGGCGGTATCTCAATCGGAGTAAGTTTTGAGAAAATTGACTTTTTGTAAATTGTAATTTAAGGAAACATAAGGATATAAAGAACACCTGAGTGTTTTTTAAAATGTTTTAAGTTAGATAGCGGTATGTGGCTTATACCATTTGATGCGAAATTATTATAGCTATTGAATGGTATAAAAAAACTAAAAGGGCGTATCTCAGAGATACCGCCTTTCGGCTTAGCAGGGCAGAATAGTAATCATCCATATTTACTGCAGACAGTATGTTATTGATTTCATAAGAAATCGATCGCCACATTTTAAATGCCCAACCAACTCGACAGTCGGATATGAAAAATAATATTTTTCATCCATGCTGTTATTTTAACGCCAGTATAAATAATAAAATCAAATCCGCTCCCCAGCTGAATACGAAATAGGATACCAGCAGGAATTCAGTATTCGGTATTGGACGAGTTAGAAATATTTAAGGACGACGGTTTATGTTGGGACTTGGCAAAAAATATTTGGGCTCAGTGTTTATTTCTTAGGGGCCTGTACTGATTATTATGTGCGATTGAGCATCTTAATTCAAGAAACACGATAATTTTGCAATTTTAAATAACAGAATCAACGGCTTCTAGATTTGTAAAAAGAACATGAAGAAACGAAGATTAACGTGAGAAAGATGAAAAATCCAATGTAGATACTAAACATCTATAAAATAGTTTTGAACCTTGTTTGCCCTGTTTGTAATGGTATTTTATAATAGTATTTTAATGCTACTCTGCATAAAAATGCAATAAAACTAAAATGCAAAAGAGTAATAACAGCAGGCTCTGTGAAATTCCGTCTTTACCGAATTTCGTCGTTGGCACAAGTCCACACGTTTCGTACAATTTCGGTACCTGTCGATATCAGGTGTAAACTTTCACCCGGAGCCGGCTCGGTGCCGGTTCAGCACCGGGAGTCCACCGGGACTCGCTGCCTAAACCTCACATACAGAATTCGATATCCGCTAAAGGAATTTTTTTGAACAGTCAATAAGTAAAGGTTTTCTTTTACTTCGATGATGTGTTATTTGTCGTTGTTTTTATTTATTCTTTTACAAGAATATAATACAAATAATACAATGCGCGGGGCGCAGCAAGTTATAATTAAAACTAGTTATCATTGCCCAATTGTTATCTGACTTAAAAAAAGGAGGAGGTTCTCAGTTCGTGGAATATTTTTTTTATTTTTTTATTTAAAAAAGATTCCTAAGTAAACCAGTAAAAATAAATTGTACTATGGTTGTCTTGCGGCAGATTGCAAAGTAACCCCACATAGAGATTATTAAAACTATAAGCCGTGTGCCTGATTTATTTATTTATTTATTGGTAAGGCACCTCAACGACTTACTCACTAAAACATACACACACAAAAATCACATACAGTTTTAGGTATTGTGAATTCGTCACTTACAGAAGTGCACAGCACTAGCAGAGAACTTAATGAAAGGACGTTTTAGTTACGTCAGTTGATTTAGTTACAGAATAAAAAGATAAAAAGAGAGATAATATGTTCACAAATACGATGGAAAGTATAGAAACATTTAATTAAATAACAAAAAAGACCTAAAAATAAGGAAATGGAAGTGTATACAATTTTAATTAATAGGCGGCTTGTGTCGCACAGAGGTCTTGAGGTTCCGAGCTGGTTAAAAGTCTCGTGATAGGATTTCCCATCGGCAAAAATTACGAACTTCCAAACAAACTTTCATCCCCTATTTAACGCCTTCATGAGAACTTTCCAAAATCCTTCCTTAGTGCTCAGTTTCGCTATAGAGAACTCTTGTACAAAATTTAATGCTCCTAGAACCAGTGGTTTCTGTGCGTTGTCTGTCAGTGAATGAATGAATTGTTTATAAAATACGATTGTCATATTAAGAATCAATTTAGACAAATTACAAATGAATTTCAGAAATCTCCAAAGTAGCACATTAGTGAAATTTGCAACTTGCTTAAAGTTGCTAATGTTTAACAGTGTTTGTTAGAACTTATAGCTTCAAACACTACGCATACTTGTATATGAGTACTGAGTACCTCCTATCACTCGTAGTTACTTATCAATGTATTTTGTTTTTTTATAGTTGAAAACAGGTTTTAATTATTATTGAATTAGAAGCAACTGTGGTATAAGAGGCCATAAAATTACTACAACTGTTATATATAAGTGGTAACGTACCCTTATTTGGCCCTAACTTTTTGAGTAAGCAAACTGCATACACAGATTTGAAAAAAAATTACTGAATGAATACCGATGAAAAAAATCGAGTTGCAAGCGAGTTGTTCTAAACAAGTTTATCAAGTACAAACGCGTTAAAACAAATGAATGCAACGCAGGCATGCAGGCTCTGATGCAACTAATAACAAAACACACTCAACAGATTGTTTGTATTATAACAATTCGTTCAATGTTTTGACTGTTCATTTAACAACTAAGAAATTATTTGTATATATAATAAATTAAAATAAAAGGCAACAAACATTTGTATTTCCATTGCAGTTGTTGCCGGCAATGTAGGCACTGTTTTTGTCACCAAGTTGACTTACTTTATTGATTCAATTTCGGAAATCAGATAACCTATATGTTGTGTGCTGGAGTGCAATAGATTGTGATAGTCTGAATTGGATTGGAATCACCATGTTTATCCTTAGTATTTGGTTTAGTTTCTCGGCATGTTTAAGTGGAGGTAAGCGCTTTATTTTACTTTACCTTAATGCTTCGATTTTTGTGAAAAACAACTCCCTCGTTGGTCCAGTGGTCACAAGCGCTACTGCTGAGCATGAGATTCTGGGTTCGATCCCCATATCGGGCAGTGTTATTGGGTTTTTCCGTCTGGAATTTCTCAGTAGCAGCCCAGGATCTGGATTTGTGCCCGATTTATGGCAAAAGGCTGACCCTTACATGGGACTTAATCATAACTGGTGAAATGTGGGTGTAGATCTGCCGAACCCTTCGAGGAAAAAGGGTGTGAAGTTATGTGTTATGTAAGCACCTACACCTACCCTGACCAACTTCAATGGTTGTTTTCAGTAATATCCATGTCCTGCGGTATCGACAATTCTCCAATGGAACATGTTTACGAGGGCGACGCTAGAATCGAGACCTATCCATGGCTTGGAGTCCTGTACTATCCTCATAGTAAGTTGGAAACACCGGCTAAGGACGACCCACCCTCTGGGGAGCTATCTGCGCTGCGTCTTTTAGTATTCAGTCACTACTTTAGAACTTTTCGGCGATCCGTACTGCGAGCATTGCCGCGTACTACGGTGACTTCTTTGGGGAAACCGATCTTTGTGCCGATAATCCTATCAGCCAATGGCTTAATTGACAAGACCCTCGACCAACACCTAAGAAGGAATTCGTTGGGCAGCTGGATTAAGGGCTTGATTCAGAAAGTAGTACCTACTTCTGGACACGGCTCGCATTGTTAGGAGGTTCATCCCTTTGGAGCCGCCCCCCCCCCCCCCCCCCGCTGTAGCTTGGACACTATTCCCGATATCAGTGTTCTACTATTTTTTTACGGTTTTATATTGCTAAATTCTAAATTTAAAAAAATATAATGTATATGTGGATGATGAAATAAAGGAAATGATAATATTATTAGTAACATTAGCTATAAGGTATTACTAACATGATGGGAATAAATGTTGATATTGAATTGATTTTATATAGTGTCTTTTTTGCCTCTTGTATAGACACTAGCCAAATTGAGATTACATTTATTTTCATTCAGATAAGGAAAGGTTCACAACTGCAGTGGTGCTCGTTACCAGGCAGATAGTAATTGCAGCAGCGCTTGAAATTGACAAACTGCCAAAAGAGGACTTCAGGTAAAAGGTCTACTGACCTTGAATGAGAATAATGTGCATAACAAAAAGGGTACAGAATAAAAAGTGCAAACTTAAAACTATGAAATAACAGTGTTTTTATTTAATTTTCAAATTAATTATTTTCATAACTAATTTCATAATTTGTAAATTAAAATAATCATCTTTATATAAGGGCACGAACTTGTCAGATTTATTAACACAGACGTATTTACTTGATTTAAAAACTAACAGACTTAAAATATAAATGATAATATGTACAAGTATATAAATAGGGGGGGGGGGGAATAATCATAGGGCTTCAAAAAGTTCCTCCGCATCGCTATCAACAGGAAAAGTGCCCAAAACGCTGGCAGCATTGCCACATTCCATGCTGATTCTTCGTCTTTATACAAAATTCTTTTGTGCGTGGTGTGTATGTCACTGAACTCCTCCTAAACCGCTGGACCGATTTTCATGAATTTTTTGAGTGTTTGATTGGGTCCTTCGATGGTTTAGATTCTCATTTGGACCCGTTAGGTGGCGCTGTTCGGGCAGGACGTTTGTCAGTTCCGCTAGTAACTATAAATTATTAATTTAAATATATTATTTGCTTTCACTTCTGGCCAAGCGCAACACGTCATACTCTAGCTACTGATATATTGTAACATTAGCATGACCGTGACACGATAAGGTATTCCCAACAAAAAATCGCTTTACGCGCCTACCGAAGTTTTCATTTTAAAATTTAAATAACATTATACAGGATGGCGACGCGAAAACTGTTACCATGGATTTAGTACCCGATTCTGAAACACCCTGAGTTAACATATTCGTGGGTTATTAAAAAAAATCTGCTGTTTCATAGAAAAGTGCAATACCTACGCGGTCAAAATGTATGGAACAGCAGATTTTTTTTGTTCTCAATCATGTACTGAATCCATGGTAACGGTTTTCGCGTCAATGTCCCTGCCAACCTGTATATCATGGATCACAATTTTTTTTTTTTTTAACTGAACCCAAATTCAAATCAATTAGGTCATCATATTACGCTCGAATGTGTCTACCACATTCGAGCGTAATATGGTGACCTAATTGATTTGAATTAGGGTGAGAGAGTCAAGCGTCATAGTATTTTATTTATTTTATTTTGAGACCAGTGACGTTATACCCTACATTATCATTACAGGTGAATAAATAATTACATTATGATATTCCATAATATTTCCTTGATAGTGCAAAAGTGCCTGTAAATGGTTTAACCTGTTTTGCACCTGTTTTAACCATATTTCAGGGCTCGAGCGCGCGTGGTCGTCGGCCAAAACTGCAGTGGGCCAGCGGTCGGCATTCGCGATTATGCTTTCCATCCTGACTATTCGAGAGACACCTTTAGTGCAATAGCTTTGATCCAGCTGGAAACTGACCACGTGACCACGGGTAAGAATATCCTGGAGTCAAAATTGATTGATCACTCATTGAACGTTGTGATAGATCCTCTCTGATTTTCGTTCCACCTACCCTACCTTACCCTATAAAATAAAATAACATTATGAAAGACTATATATACATAATAAAACGTCGTCAAAAGAATCAGGTAACTCAAGTGGAACTGGGCTAGCCATGTCTGCAGGTTGGAAAACAGTGGATGGACCAAAAGAGAAACTGAATGGATACTAGCTAGATATGGAATCTAGCCTACCTTATGTTTGGAAACTGCTGAAGACGGCAGGGATATTTATTGTTGTAAAATAATAAGTTATAAAAATACAATTGTAAAATATAAGTAACCATAACTAAAGACTTAAATAAAGAAGTAACTTAGAAACATAATCTTTTTGATTCTGGGATCCATCGATACACACGCTTATGTGCATTGAAGTTTTTTTTTAATCCCACGGTCACATGTTAATAATAAACCTAATTTCACTACATCATTGCTTATCGATTTCAGAGTTGCGGCCCATTTGTCCACCTCCTAGGTCATTACCCTTCCAGAACCGGGACTTCTATGCTATGGTGTTTTCTGAAGGTAGGTCTATACCTACCTTACGTTACATGCGCTTCATCCCGTCTTATCAAATGCCCATGCATTTGATAAGATGTGATAAAGCGCATGTAACTAAAAAGAGTGATGAATATACATAAATGTTGCTAAAGAGGGAGAGGAAAACCAAAAAAAAGATCTGTGGTTTCTGTAAGGGACTTTAATGAAAAGAAAGGTAGTGAATGATTGAGTGACGGCTCACAGGAGAAAAAGAAAGAAGAAAAAAATAGTTGCCCCGACCCCAAGTAACATGAGACAAGGGCAGAAAGGTGATGAGGAGTTCTGAGAGACCAGGACGGAAAAAAAGCAAAGGAAGTAGGTAGTTTGAGCGTATTCATGACGGGTCTGGGTTAGGTAGGCCAAACACAGTGGGAACATATACAGCCTGCCAATGGATCAACCAATGACGATGTTAATAATGGTTCCGTGGTGCGTATTGTATTATCTAATGATTGTTCCATGATCTTAATTTTTCCAGATTGCAATCAATCCAAGATGAAGATACACAGGATGATGTTTGTTTCAGCGGAAGAGTGCAAGACTTATTATAGGCGGGCAAAGGTGATAGATTTATATTTTTTGAGATATTAGATTTTGCCCGCGGCTTCGTCCGCGTAGAGGTTGGAAAATATCCCACTGAAACAAACTACCGGGATAAAAGTATCAATTTTATGTAGTAATCCAGGTCTATCCATATGTGCCCGATTTTATCCACATCCGTTCAGCCGTTAAGGCGTGCAAAGGTAATAGGGAGACAGACACACAGAAATACTTTCGCATTTATGATATAAGTGTGAATTAGAAATAGGGTGTCTAAGATCCTCTTCCTGCATTGAAACGAATGGATCCTCAGACCAGGCGGCTGTTGTTTCTGGTGGGTCCGATGGTTTTAGTCGGCTGCTTTCGCGGATAATTATACTTGCGAGTTCTTATGTGGTGGTATAACTGATGCCACCGATTCTATAATGCTCCGTTCACGATCACGTTTACATAACTTGATCTACCACTGAGGAAAGCATCATGAGAACATCTGGACTTCAATTATTCTCAGTATTGATAATAATTAAAATGTAGTGCTGAGAGGTATGTTATTTAGGCGTTGATTTTGCCTGCTCCGGTTTTGAGGGTCTTAGTCAGACAGACTGCCATGCCCCATAAAAATTTGGGTGAAGGCCAATAAAATAGCATGCGTTCAACAATCTCAATGGGATCTTCGAAGCACGGAGGTTTTTTATGCCAAGACTGAGCCAAGATCTGGGAGGTTCTCGATCTATCAAAGAAGCTAATTTTTTTACCTGACTGCGTGACAGCATAGACAGGGCTGTCGAGTAGTCTGATGCAGTTGCAAGCAGGAGACACAAAATCTGAAATTGAACTAAATAACATAACATTACATCACGCCCGTATTCCCTGAAGGGTATGGCAGAGGTGTGTGTAGAGGTGGGTCGGGCAAAGTGATATTGAATATTTCTATCTGGAATTTCTCAGTAATGGTTCGGAGGCTCGATTGGCCCGGTTGATGGTAATAAGCTCGCCCTCTATTACATGCGATATAAACATAGCTGGCGAAATGTGGGCGAAATAAAATAAGTGCCTCCATAATTTTATTTTTGTTTTGCCAGCTGGATATAGCTACGTTGTGGCCAACCTACACCGCTTGTGCTAAGAGCATGACGGAAGGTTACTGCGTCTGGCGGAGTGGGGCAGTCCTCGTGACGAAAGTGGGCACACGCTGGAGGCTGGTAAGTATCGTAATCACTAAGTCTCTCTGATCATTCCTACACTTTCTGGTGTTTATATGGATATGGATTAATGTATTACACTCCTTGTCAATGCTTTATTTCACAACAACGGTTCAACTGCGGTTCGAGGTCGGAAATTATCCGACAGGACCATACTACCGGGGTGTAAAGTATCCTATTTCCTAACCCAGGTCATGGTCAATTAGTATGCTAAATTTCTTACAAATCCGTATAGCCGTTAACGAGTGGAAAGGTAACAGACAGACCGACAGAGTTACTTATTAGCTTTTGTCCGCAACTTCGTCCGCGTGAAATTTCCTGTTTTAACATAATATATGTTTTCAGCTTTAGACGGGGATGAATTTAAGGAACAAGTCGTAGTTATGTTGCCAAAAAATTCATTAAATGCCTCAGCTACGTCGACTGCTTTATTAACTAATATATTGTCGACCATAATCTCAAGTTCTTTTTCTTGTTGAACCAACTTGCCCATTTCATTGTTAATAATTCACCAAGTGGTATTTACTTTATTATTTGAATTTTTAATTGTGTCGCCTAAAAATTTTAATTTAGCAAAAACAAATATCTTCAAATAACTTTGAATAATTTTTGACATACCTACTCTAGGAAAGGAGTGTCAAAATTGTATTATTTCAAACTATTATAACTCGTATATTGTCGCTCTAGTTTTATAAATACCTGGAGTAGCCCATTGGTTAAAGCTTCGTGCAGACCAACGCGACGCGACAGCGCGACGCGACACCGGTTATTGTTATACCGTCAAGTTTTCTAAGAAATTGTATTGTTCGTGTCGCGGCGCGGCGTCGCGTCGCGCTGGTCTGTACGGGCTTTAAAGCCAACGGAGGTGCCATTAATGTTAACGGTTTTGGTCTTTAAAGTAGATTGGTACTCTTTTTGCACAACATCAAAAAGGGTTCCATAGATTTCATTAGGATTCTCGTGTTCTACTATAGATGGATTCTCGTGTCCTAGGAAGTAGGATGCCTTCATCATCATCATCATTATATCGGCTGATAATAATATACTAAAGTCATCTTATTTAAAAACAAGTTAACCTTTTCGGTACAGTAAATGAATAATTTTCGATGTTCTGTTTATTTTTGATGAAAATACTTCGGAAATAAATCTTTGAATTTTGAATAAAACTTGTTATCTTGCTTAACGACCAAACCCCCGACCCCCGCGCGTGTCTAGCCTCGCACTCATCGACATTTTGTATAGAGCCGCATTCTATACGCCAAAGAGCCACATGCGCCTCGCGAGTCGCATGCGCCTCGCGAGCCGCGGTTATCCGACCACTGCTCTATCGTGATTATTGAGGTGGAGGTCATGTTCGTGAACGGGCGCCGTCAGTTGGGACTGGTCAACTCTTAGCGGCCATGGCTGATTTTAAATTTTTTAATTGTTCTTTGTTTTTATCTTTGTATTACGGACGCTTCTAACGTGCACGTATTTCTACATTGTTCTCACATGTATAATTTCAACATGAATGATGTAACCAATACTTTGTAACAATTTATTTTATTTAAAATAGTGTACGTGGAGTTTCTTGCCCGTTCTTCTCCATAGGTACCTACTACGCTTTGGAATGGGCAACTAGCTTCATATTTTTGACTGACCGATTCCTTGACAATTCAAAAGTGCCTGTAATGGTTTAATTGAAATAAATGATTTGAGTTTGAGTTTGAGTTTGGTGTTCTACGATCCAAAACCATTCAGCTTGTAATTTTTGTATCTAAACTGATTTTTGGTAATGACTGGTGGTTTTCAGATGGGCATCGGCGTGTACGGGCCTGGTTGTCACGCACCTGCCAGGTTCCTAGACTACGGTATGTACCACGAGTGGGTGAAGCGCAGTGTCGAGAGGATCGGTAGACCTGCCATCACCAAAGTAGCGCCCAACTACCTCGTCTTGAGAAGATGTTAGATATTACACTTTTTTATTTATTTTATTAAAAAGAACCAGGTTCTTAATAATTCATTACAATCTAGCCTATAAGACTAATAAGCAGTTTTAATCTTACTTAAATTTATACGTGGTAATTGTTTTAAAACTTAGAATAGTGTTGATTGCACTTTGTACAAGTCCGTTCCACTTTCTTAGAGTCTGTTATGATAATAATGAAAAACTACTTTGTTCATGTGTTATATTATGTGTGTCATTGTCACTATTTCTACACTTTTTACACTACACTTACAAAGGGCCCCAACTAAGTCCTTTACAGACAGACACAGTGACAACAATATAAATGATTGAATTTACAAGACATAACCTTTTAGTCTGTTTTTTGGTACGGGATTTCTTTTTACCGAGTTTATTTGTTGTAATCTTCTAGTTGAGACTTTCATTGTAATAACTTACATGACAATGTAGCAAAAAAATTACAGTGAAAATCTTGACGAATTTAATATACACTCAGATATACTAACCTACTAACGTTACAAAGTTGTAGGTAATGTGCCTGAATATAAGAATAATAAATAAAAATTAATAAATTTCCCTGCTTCTGGGAGCAGTCGGGTAAAAATTACTAATGTACCCTATTGTTTTCAGCACTATCTAATGTTCAAAGGTTTGGTCCTTGCGACGAGGGAGAGCTGACACGAGAACTTTACACGGAGTCGACCGAAATCAGTGACCGCTATCCTGACATTATCCCTATAGGCAAACATTATTTTAACGTAAGTTATAAGAACCTCATCCATTCGGGTAATCAGAAAGATGGTCTTTCAATCTTAGGCCCGTATTACAGAACCTCACTCAAGACTCAAGCATTACTTAAAACTAGTTTCAACCAATCAAAAGGCTTTAAACGAGTCATAAGTAACGCTTGAGTTTTGAGTGAGTTTCTGTAATACGGGCCTTAGTGTAGGTATGTCCAAGAGAGCGTCAGGTCGGATTTACACTTACCGGGTAACGCGTCGTGTCCGGCATCAACAGTAGGTATATCAAAAACGGGAAACTGACATGAATTGATTTGGGTGTACCAAGTCATTAGCCAGGTGGGACTGCCCCATACTGGGACATTAGATACGCCTGCATGCCACTGTGGCGTAATAATAATTAATAGTTTGTATTGTAGTGTGTAGTGTGTAGTAGATTAATATTAAAATTGTTAACAAATATCTATAATAGCCCTCCTCCTAATTTTTATGTTGTTATGCCCGACAGGGCCCAGAATGCTCCAAAACGAATGTACATATGTCTTTATGTACCTACCACCTAAGTTCACATTGTGGAATGCAATAAACGTATTGAGTATTGAGTATTGAGTATTGTTTCTCTGGTAAGATGTGCTGTCTTGTTTCTAAGTCATGTGTACTAATAATAACCAAATGGACGTTAAAGGTCTGAAATAAAAGTTTTTTAATTTTTTTTATTGACGTATTATACACACGTAATTGTTTTCGTATGTAGCGGTCCTTTATCTTAGACTTTTTTTTTCAGTTAACATTAATCGGGGATGTCGAATACAGCTGCGTAGTCCTCAGGGCGGACTATAAGGCCAAGGTGACGGATAAGACACCGAAACTGCGCTTGACACGATATTGCGCGGGCCCCCGCCAGAGTGTCATGTGTTTCTCCGGAGTACAATTCATTCAAATACAATTCTACGTCGAAATCACATTCGAAGGAGAATTAAACTATAATGTAGCGGCTTACGGCACAACTGTTAAGACTATAGATCCACTTAGGGCACATAAATACGCTAATACACATAGTAATAAATTTCCAGAACTTAAACAATACAATGATTACAAATTATTATTTAAAAGGCGTAGGAAAGATGACAAATACCCTTTGTATGGTAAAAAAAAAATGAAATCAAGGGTAGTCACAGAACAAAAATATTCTACAACAAAACAACCTTTTTAAAAAAAACTTTTATATAAATGCTCTAAAAAGAAGAAAATATTTTTTTCTTTTAAAATTTTAACCTTCAATTTATAACCTCATTATACACAATTTATATGATCATAAAAGCTGGTCGCGCGATTTGGATTAGGATTTAGAATGACGTCACATTATTTTTCGTGTTACTCTCAACAAGCCCTTTTATTTGATACCCATATTGTAGAAATGCATTAAAAATAACTATTCCGCCATCTTGGATGGTCCGCCATATTGGATTTAGAATGACGTCACACAGCTTATAGTGTATTGACATCCAAACTAAACGTGTATACAAAATTTCAGCTCAATCGGTTGAAGATATCTGCTTCAAAATTGAGTAGCAAGATTCCACCAGAACAAACATACATACATACATTGCAAGTTAAATAAAAGCTTTTAATAATAACAATAATGAACTCTTATTTCCAGGCAGTTTACGATGTAAACAGAACTGCCTTGCAATTTCGTATTATGAACTCGTCAAACAAGTCAGTCAGTGGTCACGTGACATCCTGGCCGACTATTGGCTGGAAATACCGTATTATGAACGTTCGTTTGACATTTCTTGACATATAATTTAAAACTGTTATGAGCGTGCATTCTGAACGTGAACAACGTCGCAAAGAGATGTCAAATATTTCGCTGTTTTGATTAATTTGACAATATTACTGTATGGAAATAAGAAACGTGGCTAACTAGCGAACTAGAATATTGATTATCAAATGCAATAATTTTTAGTTTTAGAAGTAAAAAAAGTATATGGAAACTTTCCAAATGCCTTTTTTACAACTAAAACGGGTACAACATCAAATTCAATGTTATAATTGCAAGGCATTATTAATATTCTAGTTCGCTAGTTACACATTACATTTCTTATTTCCATACGGCAAATTATTCAAAACAGGTAAATTTTTGACAGCTATTTGCGATGTTGCCAACTTTTAGGATAAATGGTCTTAAAAAGTAACCTCACAGTCCATTGAATTTACACTGCTTCAGTGGAGCTTTTATTGAATAGTTTTGGATTTTTTTAACAAATTATTCTATCGTTATCCAGGTAAAGTTTGAGTTTCTGGTTTCAAAACTATGTTTATGACTATAGTTTGAATTATTTATGGTCATTCTATACACTTTTTATATGGTAATAGTTGATATCTCTTGAACTACTGAATGTGTAGGATGTTTGATTACAAGAATATTTCGTAGAATTTTGTACTAAATATCTATGCTAGTGTTATCCGATTTGATCAACTGCTTTAGTAGCTACGTAGTATGTATATATGTAAAGAAAATGTATTTCTTGAGGCGAAAGCGTCAAGGTAGCACGAAATTCATTTTTTTTTTCGATTTTTGCAATTTGCAGGTCAGTATCATGTTCAATGTTGATCTAAATATGATTGGCGGCCGTATCAAATGTTTATTTATAGAATTATTATCATAAAAATGATCAATACAACTCTTTAAGTTCATGTAATCCCATTGAATGGCTATTTCATGAAATCATGACATTTGACAATTTATGCTAACTTATGGAGTTGATTGCTGATTCTAATAATTATAATTAAGTAAAGCCATATTTATCACGGTCGCGAATCATATTTTAATAAACATAAAACCTGACACTGACCTACAAAATGCAAAAAACTAAAGAAAATTTGTATCTCGCGGGCTACCTTAGCGCATCCCCCTTAATGTAGTTTGTGCATAGCAACACGAAAGAGTTGCTTTATGACAGTGAGAGTTAGCACAGATGTCAACTGGTATCGCACGATCTCCTACGAGGCGGCTTGTGCACTGGCCGGATCCCCGCCCTGGGACCTGGAGGCGAAAGTACTCGCGTCATCGTATCGGTGGCGCGAGGAAGCGCGGGCGCGGGGCGAGCGACCGATGCAGCGACACGTGGAGCTGCATCGGTCTCAGCTTCGCGAGGTCCTGGTGGCGGAATGGCGGGACAGGCTTTCGCGCCCTACCGCCGGCCTCGACGTCGTCGAGGCGGTCCGGCCGGTGCTCGACCGCTGGCTCGGGAGGAGGCACGGCTCCCTGTCGTTTCGGGTGACGCAGGTGCTCTCGGGGCATGGTTGCATGGTGTCACCACTGCGTCGACTGCCGGGAGGACACGGCGCGGCACACGCTGGCAGAGTGTGCCGCTTGGGAGGAGCCGCGCCGTGCCCTCATCTCAGAAGTAGGCAGTGACTTGTCGCTGCCGGCCGTAGTGAACGCTATGGTCGGCGGCGCCGAGTCCTGGGACGCGGTGGTCGCCTTTTGCGAGACGGTCGTCTCGCAGAAGGAGGCTGCGGAAAGGGAGAGGGAGATCTCGTCCACTCACCCGGCCCGCAGCAGGCGCACCGGGCGTCGGCGGAGGGCGGATAACGCCCTCTTCCGGCCCCCCTAAATGGGTCCTGGGGCGACGGACTCGGGGACGTCCGTCGCCCCCCACACACCAGGACCCGAGGTGGCGGCGCGTAGTGTTCCACGCGCGCCCCTCTGAGACGTCGCGGGGGGAGTCAAACACCTTACTCCCCCCCCTGACCCGAGAGGAGGCCCGCAGTGGCGGGCCGGCACCGGCCGGTGGTTGCGCAAGATTCTTTCGTTCCCGCGACCCCCGGCGTAGGTGTGAGTCGGAACACCGGGGTGGTTTTTAGTCAGTAAGAGTCTGACAGACCCCTCCGCCCGCCCCAGGGCGGAGGACATCCATGAGGATTTTCCACCCCGGAAAAAAAAAAAAAAAAAAAAAAAAAGATGTCAACTGGTAGAGATGTCAAGATGACATGGAAAAGACAATATTCTGTTTTAGATGTTAATTGTTTTATTAGAAAGAGAATCGACAAAATAACTTTAATTTCGGAAGTCGGTGGCAAAAACGAAAATACAGTACATTAAGATGGTTCGCAGTAAGATGGTTGAAGCCGTGATATAGATATATCCTTAGGGATATAGTTATGAATCGCTTTCATATATAACTACACTCGAGAGCAATGAATCCGGGTCACTTAAAGAATGTTAAAAATCTCGGAAACTAAAAATGATAGGTTAATGCAATAAATTGTATTTAATAGACAATGTAATACTCCTTAAATGAAAGTAAAAAAAATATGAGTCACCATACATTTTATTAACACAAATTACATAAAGAAAAAAACTGCTGATCTCTCCTTAAAACAAAAATAGGAAACATGAAATTTTTGAACTTTATTACGATTTTCTTGAATTTTAATACTTCGTATTGCCTCCTCGTGCTTCCATTACTGCGTTTACGCGGTTTGGCATGCTGTACACCAAGTTCCTTATACGATTTTGGGGAATATTCTCCCATTCCTCTGTGAGAGCAATTTTGAGCTCACGAAGCGTGATTGGGGGAGGGTTTCGTTGTTTTACGCATCTGCCTAGCTCGTCCCAAGCATGCTCGATCGGGTTGATATCCGGGCTGCGCGCTGGCCACTCCATACGAGTAATGTTCATCTCTTGAAGGTAGTCATTCACAATCCTACCTGTATGAGGTCGGGCATTGTCATGCATAAATATAGCATCCTCACCTAAATTGACCATAAATGGACCAACGTGATCATTGAGGATTTCTTCCACATATCTTACGCTAGTTAAAGAGCCGTTTTCTATGATCACCAGCTCTGTGCGACTTCCAGAAGAAATTCCGGCCCACACAAGTACAGACCCACCACCGTAGGCTACTTTTTCTTCGATGCATGCTTGCTTGAATCTTTCCCCTGGTCTTCGATACACTCTGTGTCTTCCATCGTGCTTGTAGAGCATAAATTTTGATTCGTCGGAGAACATAACTTTTGACCAATCTTCAATACTCCAATTTACGTGGCTCTGGGCATATCTTAGTCTTGAAATACGATGCCCACGCTCCAGTTTAGGGCCGTTTGCAGGTCTAAGGGGTTTTAAGTTAGATTCAGCAAGCCGACGTCTTACTGTCCATGCACTTGGGTTACTTCCTCCGAGGCGTCGAAACTGATTTGTGAGTTCAGTTCCTGTGAGAAAGCGATTTCGAAGCATGGTGTTCACCAAGTATCGGTCTTCTCGTGCTGTGGTACACCTGGTTCTGCCCGTTCCTGGTCTGCGTAGGTTAGAACCAGTTTCTTCGTAACGTCGGAGAACTCTTTGTACTGTTGACAGCGACACACCGACAGTCCTGGCTGTATCGCGCTGACTCCGGCCGGTTTCCAGCATTGTAAGTATTCTGGTGCATTCTTCAGGCGTAAGCGACATAATTTCAGCTTGAATAATGAATATAGAGCACTATCAACATGGTTTATGTACCCACATAAATGACAGATTACAAACAAAAGCAAAACCAAATGCTGTAATTTCGTAGTTCCATCTTCGAAAGTGGCCCTTTTTCAAATTTGATTTTTTAATGATATAACTTTACAATAACTAAGAAGTTTTAATACCTTCATTTAAGGAGTATTACATTGTCTATTAAATACAATTTATTGCATTAACCTAGCATTTTTAGTTTCCGAGATTTTTAGGATTCTTTAAGTGACCCGGATTCATTGCTCTCGAGTGTATATGACGGTATATTTTGCTACTCGTATATACTTAGTATAAAATATTTTCGTTTTTGCCACCGATTTCCGAAATTAAAGTTATTTTTCACTTTGAGGTGTATTTTTGTGGAATTCGGAGGTATTTGTTTTGTAAAAAAGTTATTTTAGTGTTTTTTTTTTAAGTAAGTAGGTTGTTTTTTTTGTAAAAAAGTTTTTAAAAGTTAATAGAGAAAAAAACTTTATAAACCGCGAACACTCAATTATTAAACAGCGGATTTCCAAAAGGTGAACAAGGTATTTGAATACAGACTTTAAAAAACAAGGAATGGGGTAGTATTTTGATTGTAGTGTGCAACAGAATTAATCTGCTATTTGCTTTATGCTTCCAAAGATACTCATCTGTTTATTTCTTTCTAAGTCTTTGAATTAAAATACCCGCGTTTAAATGTAATATTTATTTATCTACAGAAAATCATAACATAACAACAGGCCTTGTTACGCCTGGGCACGCCACAATTGTGGCGTTAAGTCCCCTCTTTGAGGAGTGGCTAGAGAGGCGCCACGGCGTCCTCACCTTCCGCCTGACGCAGGTCCTCACCGGACATGGTTGTTTCGGGAGGTTCCTGTTCAGGATAAAGCGGGAGGAAACGCCCGGGTGTCACCACTGTGTGGATCGCCAGGAGGATACGGTGGAACATACGGTGGAGATCTGCCCAGCTTGGGCGGAGCACCGCCGTGTCCTCACGGAGGCGATCGGCGGCGGCGATCTCTCGCGTCCGGCCCTGGTTCAAGCCATGGTCCGGAGCGAGAGTGCATGGGAGGCCGTCACCTCCTTCTGCGAAGCAGTAATGCTCGCGAAGGAGGAGGCGGAGCGCGCGAGGGAGAGGCAAGAGTCGCGCCCTCGCGCCCCTAGTCGCCGCAGGAGACGCCCCGGGCGTCGGGAGTCGCGAGCCGACTTCCGGCCACCGTAGGCGCGGGCTTGCGGACGGTGAGCAATGGGTAGCTCGCCGTCCGATAGGGACCAGGCCCGGGTCGACGGCGCGTTGTGTTCCACGCGCGCCTCAAAGAGATGTCAGCACCAACTGACGGGGTCCGGAAGGGCCAATGCCTGCCGGGGTTGCGGGTTTGTCCGAAAGGGATATCGCGACCCCGGCACACAGGCAACGGAAGGAACACGGGTGGGTTTTAGTCAGTAAAAGTCTGACACGCCCTCCCGCTCCGCCCAGAGCGGGAGATGTTATTTGATAATTTCCCACCATCAAAAAAAAAAAAAGGCCTTATTACGCCGAAAGGTTCGGCAGAGGTGTACCTATATTGCACCTACATTTCGCCAGTTATGTTTAAGTCCCATGTAATTAGGGGTCGTGCCGATTGCCATCAACCGGGCATAATTCCAGACTCCGGGCTGCTAATGAGAAATTCTAGATAGAAAAAGCAACAACACTTTTCCCGACCTGGGAATCGAACCCAGGACCTCATGCCCAGCAGTAGCGCTCGCGACTACTAGACCAACGAGGCAGTCAAGTTAGAATACAATATACAACAAGCGGCAACTCGAAAGTTTGCACAAAACCACTTGGGTGTTAAATCTTTTGTAGCGGAGAACGATAATGGGATGTCTAGAGACGTGGAGTGGTCCTCGGAGGCGCTGAACGTTGATAATGTGACGTGTTGCCGCGCAACGGGTATGTAGGACCGTTGAAGGGCTTGGGTTTTGGTCCCAAGTCGGGTATTAGTAAGTTTTAGTAGGACAATTATTCGTTAGAATATTTTGGAGTAGTCTGTCTGTAACTTACTTGGCAGAAAAATTATTTCGTTGGTCTCGAATATGTAAGCTTTCGGTTTTACGTGAATTTTATTTAGATCCACTTTTATGATGAACAATTGACTCATAAATCCCAATTTTTTTGTGCATTTGTTTTGGACTTTTCAGATAGTTTATATAATGTTCCTCTTCAGTGTTAAATCTTTTGTGGTGGAGAACGATTGAATACGACGTCTAGTGACGTGGAGAGGCCCTCGATGAAGGCTCTGAACGTTGATAATGTGACGCGTCGACTCGCAGCGGGTAGGAATGTTGAAGGGCTTGGGTTTTTTTTCCCTATTCGGGTATTATTAAATTTTTGTAGGATAAATCATTTGTTAGAATACTTTGGAGTATCAAAATTTATGGATTATTTTATGATGAAAACTATGTACAAAGATGTACTACTGCTATAAACGCTTTGCTTTGCGTGGTAGACAGGGAAGATCGAGCGGCACATAATCCCATAATTAAAAGGATTATGATGTTTCTAAGTGACTTTGATATTTAAGTCAATATAGGTAGTTTGTGGATATATTATTTTCGGTTACAACCGCAGAAACTACTATGAAATACAAAATTATTTTTGCGACCAATAATAATATTACTCTGCACAAGTAAATATATACATCCGAACTACGGAACCATTCACCGTGCGTGGTCCGACACGCATTTGGGCGGTTTTTTTAATGTAGGTTTAATATATTTTTGGCAAAATGTGAGTGTAGGTACTATGGTACTCCTCTACTCTACCCTTCGGAGTAAACACGTGTGATATCATGTTATGTATTTTTTGTCCCTATAAAAATATACATAAAAATTGTTGTATCGGGAACAGGGGCAAAGTTACTCTGTGTCCAGTGTACCGCTTTGTGAATCAAGTTCTTATTTCAGCTGCCCAACGAACGCTTCCTTAGATGTTGGTCGAGGCTCTTGGCTATTAAGTCATTGGCAGTCACAACTATAGGCATAATAACCGCTGATTCCACCACATCCCATGTCAACAACCTCGCGAGTAAAATCAAGATATTTCGGTTTAAAGACTTTTATTTCTCAAAGAATAAATTACAGGTCACTTAAAGAGAAACATAACTAAATTAGCAATAGTTTGTTGTTTACATTACGACATTCAAGCCATCCAAGAAACTGAACACCATACTTGCATTTATAAAACATAGCAAGTATGTACTTAAGTCTAAATAAAATACAAAACAGTTCAGGCTAAGCTTATGTGTCTAATATAAAAAACTAAACTTATGTGTCAAATATATAATTCTATTGAAATGGAACGCAACCAATAAGCAGCCAATAGCTGTCATCTGTCATTATCTACAGCTGTCATATTGACTTTGTTTCTTCGTGTCTATTGCTCTGTACCATTAATTAATATTCGTGTACAATACTGTTGTATTCCAAGTTCCATGTCCATTATTTATATATCACAATCAACTGATTGTGATATAATTGTGATATAGCTTGTACATACCAACATTTAAAAACCACATTTACATTTAATTTAGGCCTTTTTAAATGTTGGTATGTACAAGCTTAACAATATTTAAAAAGGCCTAAGGAACACTGACTTTTTAGGTAGTTTATTGTATAGCCGAACCCCCTCATACTGTATAGTTTTCCTGCCGCAAAGGGTTCTCACTCTTGGCACTTCTAGGTCGTCTTGATTACGGGTATTATATCTAAGACTTTTGTGTAAATGAAATATTTGTGTGAAATACTTGATTTGCTCATTTTTATCGGTTTTCACGAGGTTCCCGTCATGTTGCCCGTTATGCCAACAATCATGGCGCGCCTATTATTACAACCTATTATAATTTAGTAATCTTTACTCTCTTGCTCATAAAAGTACCCTCGTTCTTCCCAACGATTAGAAGTTCCTCAGACAGTGGAAGTGTCTACTTATGTCATAAGTGACTTATCTGATGGTCGACCAGCGGAACGTCACGTACAGATCTCGGATAAGCCACAGAGTGCACGATCCGCGAATGTTATGTATGATTTATCGCGATTACATCACAATATCTATTGTTTTTATGCTGTGGTTTTTTTTATTGGTTGTTGCTTTAGGGTGAATTTCAACAGCTATGATTTATTACCTAATTTTGGGGATTTTTTTTTTTTTGATTTTTTTTATAATAAATGATGTTTATATGCAGAAATACGTATTCAGTTACACAAAATGTAAGAGTTTATTGAATCCTGATAGTTTTTAATATATTGTTAACTCCAGAATTGGTAAAACACCTAAATTGATAGCCGACACCAATTTAGTATCTGAAATTACATGGAATAGAATAAAAAATTAAATTACATAAGGATAAAACACGTTAAATATTATTAAATACAACATACATAGGAATTTCGTTATAGATACAGCATAAAGACACTTATTCAACAGGAAACTTTTAATTTGATTTTTAAAAGAGCTTGAGTAGGTAGCGCATTTTATATCTAGAGGCAACTTCTTAAATAATGTAACCCATTGATATCTGGGACTGTGCTTCACAATATTCAAATTAGGCTGTACCTTGTAACGTTTAACGTCTTGTCTACGTGTGCCTCCTCTAATCTGTCGTTCTTCTGCTGTCTCGTATTCATGTATATATTTGGCCATGTTACTTAGAACATCAAAATATAAATGGCATTAGGTTTGAATTCTTGTTAAAATATACAACTGATTTTATTTTCACAGTTTATAATGCCGAATTCGATAAGAAAAATCAACATTTAAAATGAGCCCTCCGCGAGAGCTCCCGGCATCTCATATGCGACTTGAGTGAACCCTCGTTAACGTGCTTTCCGAGGCACAAAAAACAACTTTGTTTTATAAATAGATTATTTAGATATAAAAGTAACTATACACCGTCATGTTGTGCAGCTATTCTTGTGACTGCAGATAAAATGTGGTTGTTGTAGACTTTTTGATTGAATTGAACGTAGAATGCTTCAAGGGTCTTTGGCGCCTGAATGATATTATCAGGGCGTTGTTGGTAAAAATATGTCAAAACGTCACAGATTTTTTGTTTTTTTTAACCCGGCCAAGTGCCTGTCGGACCACGCGTAATGAAGGGTTCCGCAGTTGGGATGAATTTATCCCAAAATCAAATTAACATTTTAGTTGAAAAACATGTTCTCCCATATATCGATATACGTCACAGTCAATTCTCCAACTGCAAATGTAAGTTTGTATACAAAATTTTGTAATAAAAAATATATTTTTCTGTGATAAAACTACAGATTTACACACAAATTCCATGATTCTAGGTCAAAAATACGAATTTTTTAGAACTCCAAGCGACCATAGACCCACATATTTGATATTAATTTCAACTTGATACTTTCACGCGTTCCTGAGAAAAAGGGTATTGACAGACTGACGGACGGACAACGAAGTGATCCTATACGAGTTCAATTTTTACCTTTTGAGGTACGGAACCCTTTTTTTTTTTTTTTTTTTGAGGATGGGAAATTATCAAATTACTTCTCCCGCTCTGGGTGGAGCGGGAGGGCGTGTCAGACTTTTACTGACTAAAACCCACCCGTGTTCCTTCCGTTGCCTGTGTGCCGAGGTCGCGATATCCCTTTCAGACAAACCCGCGACCCCGGCAGGCATTGGCCCTTCCGGACCCCGTCAGTTGGTGCTGACATCTCTTTGAGGCGCGCGTGGAACACAACGCGCCGTCGACCCGGGCCTGGTTCCTATCGGACGGCGAGCTACCCATTGCTCACCGTCCGCAAGCCAAGGTACGGAACCCTAAAAGCAAGATTGTTGTCCTTTCTTGATCTTTATGATTAAACACTTTGAAGTTCAACTATAAACTAATAACAGACAGCCAGACAGACATATTCTCTTTTTATATTGATAAATAAGTGTCTGTTTGTGAAACATACAATGCATGATGGATCCGTATTGTTGCTAGTATTCATTCATAAACAATCTTATTATCCTCACAACAAAAACATTTCTAGCCAGTAAAGATTTAGTTCTTGAGCTAGGAATTGCTTTGAAAACGTTTTATTTTTATTAAAAAATATATATTAAAGTTTAGTACTTATGTGCAAAATATTAATACCAGTGAAAAATTGCAATTTATAGACAAAAATTCTTTAAATAAGTGGAGTTGGTCCAAACAAATGCTAGTTTTAATATTGTTTATTGTTTTCTACGTGAGTGGGTTTTCAAGTGAGTAAAAACAGTAAACATAACATTACATAACGCCTGTATTTCCCGAAGAGTTAGGCAGAGATGCACCCAATATTCAAAATTCAATTCAAATTCAAAGCCAGGACCTCCTGCTCGGGATTAGCGCTTGCGACTATTAGGCCAACGAGGCAGCCAATAACTGTCTAGTTATTTATGATTCGCAGGTTCAATACCTCGTAGCAGAACTGGTCCTAGAACCACACCTTTGAAAAATTGTGGAGTTGACAGATTACCACCAAATGACACGGTACAGGAGGGTCTGGGTTTTATCGAGAGCTTTCCTTGGTTCGGTTTGCTTATTAATCCCGTTGGTAAGTGCCCTTTTATTCTTCTTTATTAAATAGATTTAAAGATATTTTTAAATAACATGTTAACTTACTGCTTACAGCGCTGTCCCATAAGGAAGGTGTTACGAATATGGCAAAGATTTAAATCGTTAGATTTGCCCTCACCGTTCTAAGTCACGTGAAAAAGTGTCCATACTGAGAAGTGTGAGCTCACAGAATATTAAAGGCTTTTCTATGACATTCAAATCAAGTCTCTGCAACATTGTGTGTCAGAGCTAATGGTCAAACAAAAGAAACAGAAACGTGAACATATTTTGAAGCGGTAGGGCGAATCTACGAATTAAATCTTAGAATATATATTTTATGTGGTGAGGGTGATCATGAACATATATATAGCAGTGCATTGCTGGATATAGGTCTCACCAATTGCTTGAAATTGAACACGATCTTCAGCAACTCTGATACAGCTTCTACCAGCCACCCTGCGAAGATCGTCGCTCTATCTAGCCTGAGGCGTCCTACCTAACGTTTGCCTATTCGCAGTCTTCACTCAAGACTACCTCTACACCAACGGTCAGTCGGTCGGTTTTACGTCTAATGTGGCCGGCCCATTGCCACTTCAGCTTGCACATTCTATGGGCATGCGAGGTTCGCTCATGTACTAGTGTTTGTGCCTTTTGTCACGTTCTGGTTATAAAATTATCACACAGATAGTTAAAACCAAGGAAATATTTTTTTACCATTTGACTACCAACTACTTCGTCCATACATTCAAAATTTCAAATCACAACTGTCTTTCTTTGGCGGTTAAGAAATAGCTATAACACGGCAAATTGTCGCAGTGTGTTAATTGCCTTAAACTAATTATTTCTCTAACTGTACCTATTGAATGAATGCTATTCTGCACCTATTGTTTTCACACAGATAGTTTCACTCCCACTACAACGACTGTCATCCTGATCTCCAGCTACATCGCCCTGTGTTCGGCCCTGGACATCGATTCTTACTCCAAAGAATATTTTAGGTAAACAATAACAAAATACACTGCTGTAAGGTATACAAGAACAAAATACACTGCTGTAAGGTATACAAGAACAAAATACACTGCTGTAAGGTATACAAGAACAAAATACACTGCTGTAAGGTATACAAGAACAAAATACACTGCTGTAAGGTATACAAGAACAAAATACACTGCTGCTAGGATCTTTTGCCGCTCGAATGACTTTGACAGGGGGGCGCTGTTGGTAAACATTTGTGCAATTGTTTTGTGAAATATCACTTAAAATGTGTTCAAAAAACAAGATGGCGCCGTTAGTTCCGAGTTTAACCCCGCGCCAAAATAACCTTGTAGAGCTATAGTAGTCATTACCTAATTGTACCGCAAAGGAGTATCATATTATCCAGTAACTGGGTTGTGGAGGTCAGATAGGCAGTCACTCCATGTAAAATACTTGTTCAGCTGCATCCAGTTATGTAAACTGGACCTGACCCCAACATAGTTGAGAAAAGGCTAGGCAAAAGATGATGACCTAATTGTGTTTTTATTTTATTTTATGTAATATGGGTCTTGCCTGAATTAAATGAATACTAGTAATTGTACCGTATAGAAGGTTTGCTAGCGCAGGTTAGTGTAGAATGGGTCTTATAGATTTCAATGAATTGGATTTTGATACCTCACCTAACTTCTTTGCACCAAGTAGGTCCTAATGCAAAGAAGTTAGGTGAGTTATGGATGAATGGTTGCTGGAAAGGTAATAAAGCCTCAAGTAACACTTAAACCTTGAGCTAGCCTAGGGTAGTACAGACTTTTAATAGAATAAGGGGCCAGCTTATATTGGTTTACTGTATCAGTAATTCAACATCGCACAGGCCTCCACCAGTGCCGGACGGGAATGGCCAGGTGCTCCCGGCCATTCCCGTAGCCCCCCACCCAAGTGGGGGGCATGTGGGGCCCGCCAGCTAGGCGGGCATGCGCCGGGAGGGCTGTGGATGTAAAGGCTGAGCCGGTTTCCCATGGCCCTCCCATCACGGCGATGCGGAAGCACCGCTGAGTTTTAGTGGGTATACTGCATTTAGACAGGAGTCCCACAAAAAAAAAAAAAAAAAAAAAAAAGGTGGGAGCGGCCGCCGAGCGCCAGAACCCCTCTTTCGTTGGTGAATGATTTGGGTTAGGTTAGGTTAGAAGTTCTAACCTAACCGCGCGTTTAATGGTCACTGTTCTAATAGAACAGTGACCATTAAACGCGCGAAGGCGAGCGAGTGAAGCGAGCGTGCCGCGGGAGCGGCCGCCGATCTCCAGAAGGGGTCTATTGTTGATAAATCTTGGTCAGTTAAATAAATTATTATATAACTGAGCAAGATTATGCACACAAAGAACAATGATATTTGTTAAGCTACCTACTGGCTACAACTTATGAATAATTAGACTAAAGTTATAAAGTATATGTATGCAATTTTGCTTTGTGTTTTTAACTAGACGTTTTTATCATATTACACTAAACAGGTTTTATGTCTTTTGCGTGGTATATCAAACGATTTTATATTCAATGTATGTTATGCTTATAAAAATTAGTTATTTTAAAATTATATCATTCGTTTATTATATTAACTGATCATTATATCAAATAAAATTATAGATTCAGTTGTTATATCTTGTTAATATTAGAGATTTTGTAATTATATCATATATTACTTAACCGATTTTTTTTCCTCAGGGCTCGCTCGCGTGTGGTTCTGGGTAACAGCTGTTCTGGTCCTTACATCCGCATCAGGGACTATGCCTTCCACCCCGACTACACTCGTGGAACATTCAGCACACTGGCACTATTGCAATTAGACATCAGCAACAGTGGATTGAGTAAGACTTCATTTTCACTGGTTACGGGCTTATTAGGAAGTGAAAAGGGGCTACAAGGATATTTTTTTGACTACACTGCATTTATCAGAAAGGTATGGTCATATTTAAGAGCGTGGTTCAGACCATTAAACTGAATAACTTTCGCCATGGCATCAACATTGTAATCACGAAAAAATAATTAATCAGCCGTCCATTTGGATCTAGAAGGTCTGTTTTGTGTGGGACAGTTGATAGTTTCACCTTTCTGATACAGTCATGCTGTATACTCAGCTGTTAAAAATATAGAATGGTCATTTAATATTAGAGGAAAGTTCATACTAATTCCATGTATAGTACGTACTAATTCCATGCTGCCATGTCATTATTCTAAGGTAGCCATCGTGTTCTAAACTTTGGGCGACCGAGCTCTGCTCGAGTCATAATACAAAGAAAACGAAATTTTCCAGATATGCGACCTAGCTAGATCGATTTTTCGCCCACGTAAACCCCTATATTGCAACTTTCATCGAAATCGTTAGACATGTTTTCGAACACATGATTACAAATTTATATATATGTCGGAAATACGTTACTGAGTTGACTAATCGGGACACTAGCATCGTCTAACGGCGCTCGACAGAGTCTACAACATAACGCTCGGACCGGCCGGAGCTCAGCAGACTTCATGGGTAGCGGTCAAGGAGTGAAGACGTTTAGATACTGTCGCGCGTTTCGAACAGTTGTGTGATATACCTACAGTGTTTGAAATGTTAGTGTGATTAATGTGATCGTAAATTATAATGTGATCTGAACTGCAAACGGTTTTGCTATTGCGCAATAACCAACACTACCCACAGTACGCCCACAGTAGTTAAAATATCCCTGATAATAACGAAAGAGACACATACCATCCTCCGTTTTATATATATATTCAAATATTGCTCGTTTAATAGTATAGGATGTAATATCAGCGGTCAGTTTGAAGGAACTTCTTTCCTAATTTTCCTAATTCATTGCTGTTTGAACAATTCGTCTGCTGAACAACGTAAATAACGCAATGAACGTGTCTGAACTGTCTCGCGAATACGTGTACGCGAATCGTCGCGTTCTTATGTCATTTTTTATTCAGTGAACGCGCCAACAGAGGGCGCCTTTCGTTTTTCCTCGCTTTTGGTTAGGATGCGGTCATATAACAGTCTTCCAGTTTCCCCTGTACCAACAAAAAATATAATACACAATATTTTTTTTGTTCTTTGCAGATTTGATTCCAATCTGTGCACCGCCAGAACATTTTTCTAACGGAGAGGAGATTTACGCTTTGACAATGGTTAACGGTATGTACCTACAAAATATAATTTTAATACCTAAGTATAGTCTGCAGCATAAGTATCTGATAAAAGGCAATCAAATGGAACAGAAAACGTACCTGTTGATGCCAATTTGAAAGGCCTCTTATCAATTGAGATCACTTATTGATTTGATTATTTTAATACTTGAACCCAAAAATCGTATTTCGTTTTTATGTGAGAGCTAAAGTCAAACGTAGTTAATTGTATAGTTAATTTAATCAGGCGTGACTTTGCAGAAATCCATGATAAAATATAATAGAAGACGTATATTTAGTAACCTAATCCGCAGCAGAGCGTCTGCTCTCCACACATTTAAAAAAACTAGATGAGGTCGGTGTTTCCTATATGACTACTCTTTCTCTTTAAAGTCCAGACATAATCTTGGTCAGATCATGTAGATTGGTGCTTAAAATGGTTTTTTTATGGAAAGAATCACATATATTTGAGGGAAACCTGTCCACTCAGTGCACGTATTTGTCAGTTATCGCGCAGTTCAACTCAGAATTTAAGGCGACACTAAACGACTATTAATGATTTCTTACTGAAGATCACGTCTAAACGAGTAGTGTTAATGATTTGGAAAAAATATATGTTAAATTAGATCATTTTCTTAATAACTTTATTTATTAATATTTCAGATAATGTTTAAATTACATAGTGTAATTAATTTGTAAAGTTATGTCTAACGCGGATAGAAAACAGAGAATCACACAAAAACTATCAAGCGTATTTTTCTGAAACCTTTACCATTTTTTTATAATGATAATTTAATTATGTATCTTTTAGTATACGTGTTTTATTATGATAATTAATGATACATCTAATTTGGGACAGCGCTCCTTGATGGGCGAGTCCTAATACTGGCTGGACGTAGGACGCGTTGCGTGAGCTCAGCACAGAATACGCAAGCTACTCAAGACCGCTGGCATATATTGGCGTCTTAAAGAGTTCAACGATTTGACGAACAATACCAAAGAAATAATTTTTGAGTAGGCCTCATAAATGACTCAAACTAATAATTAATTTTATAACCTCAATTTTCGTCGATGATTTCAGATACTTTAAGAACAGACCATTGGTAATGCAGTTTAGACGATTATTGACGACTCCGTTAATCATATAATTTCTCAGATTGCTACAACAGTTCAATGGTGGTGGTGTTCAAGATGGAGCATGTGGACTCACCGAAGTGTCGTGCCTTTTATAGGAGTATGGAGGTATGTAACATGTAACACAGAATAAATTGCACTTTTGTATGCGATAACAGATTTCTTTTCACGTTTCATTGTAAAAGTTGTTCATTTTCATGAGTACCACACTCTCTTAGGTATATTCTGCGTTTAACCTAACACATTGTATACAGAGTATTTTAGAGTTCGGTAGTGAAACAAGGATCCCTTATAGTTTCATAATCATAAACATTTCTTTATTTGTGTAACATAGGTAGTGAATACAGTCCTTAAATTAAAGATATAGGTCGCTATGTTATGCCAAGAGGCGTACAAATATTGTTGCATGCGAAATAAGAACAATACAATAATGTCTACAGTCAATGCATAAATAAATAATCATAAATTACAATTAGTCACAATATTCAATTAAAAATTGTTTGTCCAGTCAAATAAATAAATAAGTCTACTTTAATTTATCATTCAGCAATTCATCAGTCGTATTATACGACTTTTTAAAATGAATAATAGTTTTTTTTATTTTTATTGTGTTATATTCAAATGTTTTATGACATTTGGTAATTTATTGTAAATGCGCAGTGCCATGCCTAAAACGCTCTTTCTCACTAAGGCAGTCTTACAACGCTGATTGCTTAAAGAGTTTGCGTATTGGCTACGAATCGCAATATCTCGTAACGTTGACACTTTTTCGAACAATCTCATGTTTGTGTTGACGAAAACACTCATTTCAAAAATATATAATGAGGGTAGGATAAGTATTTTCAGCGATTTAAAGAATGGTACACAGCTATCATCAACTTTCAGACCACACATTGATCTTATGCACCTTTTTTGTGCCTTAAAAACGATATCTGTATCGGTAGAATTGCCCCAAAAAACAATACCATAACGCAAAATTGAGGCTACTAAGCCGTGATATGCAACTAGTAGCGAATCCATATTTATTTTGCTAGCAATTTGGAAAAGCGCGTATGCTGATTTATTTATTTTTTACTTAGGTCATCTATGTGGGCCTTCCAGTTTTCACCAAGTCCATCTGTCTGTCTGTCCGCGGGTTGAGTCAGAGACCATTGGTACTAAAAAGCTGAAATTTGGCAAGGTTATCACGCCTACAAATTTGGGAAATAAAATCTTGAATCCATTGTGTGGGATGTCGTTGGATAGGTCTTTCAAAAATATTTGGAGCTCAACATTTTTCGATTCTGAAGTGCAAATTTTTGTGAGAGCCACGTGCCTTACATTGTTTTGGATATGTGAAAAGTATTCACGATAGTAGTACCTATGTCTAACAAAGTTAAAAGGAAGACTATCACAGCAAAATAGGCTCTACAAGTTAACGAGTAATAGTTGGCCAACTTATAAAATGTACTTAGCCAGTTAAAAATTTCGTAAATAATCGATAGAAAATAGTATCTTTTATGGTTTCAAATTTCTTTCTACTCTCCCAGTTAAAACGACAACATTTTTTTTAATACACAACATGTTTTGCCCATAGTTGGACATCGAGACCATGTGGCCATCTCATTGGGTGTGCGCGCGGGGTTTTATCGATCATCACTGTATTTGGCGAAGTGGGACCGCTCTCATCATACGCCACGGTGGTCAATGGAAACTGGTGAGTGAATCATGAAAGAAGGCGTTATGTGATGAAAACGATGATCACTTTTGGACTTTGATAAATTAAAATGGTATAGCTGTAAAGGACTTTTTGGCGCGTGGTCAAAATTTGAACTAACGCCGCCATCTTGTTTAAAAAATATATATTTTATAAAACAATTTCACAAATGTTTACCAGCAGCGCGACCATATCCAAGTCATTCGAGCGCCAAAAGATCATCTATATCACTTTTTAGGGTTCCGTAGTAAACAAGGAACCCTTTCGCCATGTCTGTCTGTCTGTCTGTCCGCGGCTTAGCTCAGAGACTGTTAGTACTAGAAAGCTGTAATTTGGCATGGGTATACATATTAATCACGCCGACAAAGTAATAAAATAAAATCAGGAAAAAGAAATGTATGCTTCCCCTACCCGTATGGTAGACATGTTTTTTTTAATAAAAAAACGTTTATTGGTCATGAATTCAGTGACTACACTTACGTCCATGAATACTTTCAACTTTTATACTAATCTGGGGGCACGGCAGTGCCCCAAAAATCGAACAAAAACAAACAAACGAAGGCACAACCGTACCATCCTTTTCTCGAAGCCATTCAGGACATTATCGACCCCCTGTAACTTCGTTGTGAAAACGTGAAACAAATAATGTTATATTTTCTTGATTTAGCTGGGTGTAGGTATCTCCGGCCCAGGTTGCCAGTCGCCATCCAGATTCCTGGACTACGGCATGTACCACCCGTGGGTGAAGCGAGTCATCGCCGGCATTGGGCAGCCCACCATCTCCAGGATTGCACCCAACCTTCTTATACTGCGGCGGAGTAAGCAGCATTTTACCTAGATTTGCCAAGTTGAGTACATACACCCGTCGGTCTAGTCTACAGAAATCTCACTGTGACGTCTCACTGTCACTGTGACAGGTGAAGTGAGCTTGACATGAGCTGTCAAAATTGTCAATCCACCGCATCAGGTATTATAACTAGATTGGCCACTGAGATTGGCCGCCATGATTAAAATTCTGTCTGGAGGGCGATTATTATTTTACAGAAGACCATAATTTAGCAAATGATTTTTAAGTGTCTTTAGATATCTTTACGAATATTCTATTTTTAGCAATAAAGAACATACCAAGATATGGCCAATGTGATCCAGAGGAGTCAAAAATGGAGATCTATTCAGACAAAACCACTGTAGTGCCACCATTTGGACATGACGTTGAACTCGACGAAATGGAGACTGCTTATTTCAATGTAAGTAATAATGTGTGTTATTTAATAAAGTGACAGGTTGCATCTGTCAGTTTGAATAAATGACACCACATAACATGACATGACATAACACCACGACTGTATTCCCCGAAACTTTAGGCAGAGGTATACCAACTAAGAGCGCAGAGGGCATAGGTTAACATAACTGGCGAAATGTAAGTGTAGCGTAGGTTACATAAAAAGTCCCATGTAATAGGAGGAATTATCACTAAGCGGACACAAAACCATACTCTGGACTGCTACTGAAAATACCCAATGGGTGAAACCCAATAACACTCACATACATAGGAATGAACCCGGGGCCCTAAGCTCTGCAGACTTACTTGCGAAGGGGAAAAGCCCTTCAAGCCCCACCGTGTACATCGGTACACAGCTGGAACACGGGGCTTAAATCACAATTTTTACTGCTAAATAATTACTAATATCGTTTGTGGGCTATTTCATTCTATAGTCTGACGGATAATCTCGTCAATTAGATATAAAAAAATAACAGGTAACACCGAAAAATTCTGAAAATTTTTGCGCGAAATGCGCGCGTCAGTTTAAAACCGCAGGACATTAAAACGTTTCTAATTTCAAAGGGCAGATCGGTTAACGACTTCTATCAAATGTCCGGCTTTGTAAAGCGCCGAGTCAGTTCCTCATAACTATTTGACAGCTTTTTGTTAATCCCGTCGATGTGCTATTCATTAAGACCGTTACATACAGGGAATGGGCAACCTCGCAAATAGATGTCAAATATTTCACTGTTTTGATTAATTTGGCAATATTACTGTATGGAAATAAGAAATATGGCTAACTAGTAAACTAAAATATTGATTATGAAATGCAATAATTAATATTATTACGCCGAATATTTAGTTTTAGATGTAAAAAAGTATTTGGAAACGTTCCAAATAAGCACAGATTGCGTGTGAGACCAACTAATACAGCACTAATGCGTAAAAGTGTTTTCTGTATGGCACCACGTACATATATTTAACCATCTACCACAAGCATTAAGAGATATAACTGTAATTAACTTATTTTAGAAAAAACTAAAAGAGTATTTGGCAGCCAAATGTGTCTATAGTATTGCTGAGTTTCTAATGGAGAAAACATAATGAAGCAAATGCGAAGTTGGGTTCTGTTAATTATTGTAAGTAATTTATTTGATTTGTGCTGTACCTACATTATATGTGAATTTAAATGTTAATGTTCTCTATCTGTATTTTTGGAAATAAAGATATTATTATTAAAAAAAAAAAAAAAAAATTATTGTAATCGTTAACAAATGAATTTCAGTTTATTATATTTTTTTTATGTTTGTTTATTATAATTAATAATTTGAATTAATTAAATAACTATTCAAATATTATTATAATACATATTTGTACGCCGTTAAGGTAAAACATGACAGTGATTCTTTCTGAAATGTACATAACATCTTGCATGCTTTGTGTGTGCATACTCATTTTTCGGACAAATAAATCATCATTCATTCATTTGAGCCTTTTTTACACCTAAAACGGTTACAACATCATGTTCATTGATAAAATTGCAATTCATTATTAGTACTCTATTTCACTAATTAGCCATATTTAACATGTAAATACATATTTGACAGCTATTTGCGACGTTGCCAACTTTTCGGATGAACGCTCTTAACGCCCCGATACATTAATTAACCAAGATGATAATATAGTTCAACAAGAATGTATTGACTCGTGGCGAAAATCATAACTAACGCCGCAATCTTGTTTTTTTACAAAACCATTTCAGAAATGTTTACCATCAACGACCCCTTGTCAATGTTAATGTCAAGCGCCAAAAGATCCTTCTGGTACTGTATGTATGCTGTAACGGTTCATCCCATCGAATAATCGGCTTTTAAAGGTCAATTACAGATTGGTATAATTTCAGGTAACGTTACTGCAGTTCGTGGACTACCAATGCATAGTCCTGCAGGTCTGGAACGAGCTGGGCACTGCTGTGACGCCGACCATCAAGATTCGCCGCTGGTGCACCGGACCCTCACAAACCTGTGACCAGTCTACCACGGGGGCGGTGGACTACTTCATAGAAGTCAAGTTCAGGCATATGTGTTCCTTCAACGTGGCCGCTTATGGAGCGGAAGTTAATTATGATGATGCTGAATACGCAAAAAATCCTGTCTTTTAAGAGCCTATGCACGCAGCGTCTTTTTTAAGCGCCGTCGACGCGACGCAGTACTTATAGCACTGAAGTATTGTCAATATTTTGACCACATGAAATCTCAGTGAGAACGATCAAATATATATTTTTTGGGAATTGCTCATTTTTCTTCCTAAACTTTTACAGAAATGTTTCAAACATAACCCATCAAGTCTACATACTGCCTCTCCAATCACCAGCAATTTAACTCGATCATCAACTAAGTACTGACATTCAGTATGCTACCAGTTACCGTGCGAAGTTTGTTGCTCCATCCAACCTGAGGGCCTCCTCCACTCATCATCTTCCTGCCCTTGTCCCATGTTACTTGGGAGACCCCAAGTGCATCCCATTTTCTTCTTCCATTCGCCCTTGTCAACCGTCACGCTATCATTCAATCTCTTTTCTTTCATATCTACCTCACACAACCCATCCATCTTTTCTTTGGCCTTCCTCTCCCTCTCATCAACATTCATTCATAGCGTTCTACACAATGTTTTAAGAACATTCCACAATTTGCGGATACTGGCATAGGGCGGGGTATGTTATCCTCCAAGGTTTAATGAATGGTCTTGAATTTAAAGCATTCAAATTATGTTGTTACATTTCTTTTGTTTTGACAAATGAGGATGTCGTCTTAACAGTTGTTTGTTTTTGTGAAGTAAAAATGTTACGACGATCTATGCAAATTGCATAACAAGCATTTGTATTTCGCATTGAACAAACCAGATCCACTTCTAATTTGTCTACTAGACATACATACGAGTACAGTTAGTTGTTGTCCTTGAAGGAAGTCATCGAAACAAAAGTTAACACAGTTTTAATTACTCTGATTTTTTAATCTTTTTCAAGTTTAGTCGTTACATTTCACGAACGCGCGTCAATCATTGCAATTTATACCTTATTACAATGATATAAGGAGTCACATGATGCGCACCTGTGAACTGCAAGGAATACATATAATAAGTATTTTTATCGCGCAAAATTGACCGTGTGTCGTGTGCTATAGTGAGGTAGATAGTGCCAGTCTGGATTGAATTGGAGTCACCATGCTTATCCTCAGTATTTGGTTAAGTTTCTCACCATGTATAATTGTAGGCAAGTGCTTCAAAATTCAAAATATTTTATTTCACTTAATCCTTCATGGGCACTTATGAAACATCAGAAGCTAGGTGCACGATTTCGATTGGTCTTTTCCTATGGAGAAGAGCCAGCAAGAAACTCCACGGTTAATCTTCTAGAAATAATTGGCTTATACAATGTTTTCAATGGGTGACTGCCTCGTTGTTCTAGTGGTCGCTAGCGCTACTGCGGAGCATGAGGTTCTGGGTTCGATTCCCAGGTCGGGCAGTGTTATTGGGTTTTTTCATCCGGATTTTCTCACTATCAGCCCGGAGTCTGGATTTTTCCCAGTTGGTGGCAATAGGCTCGCCGCCTGATATATGGGACTTAAACATAACTGGCGAAATGTGGGTGGTAGGTATGACCCTTTTGAGAACACAGGCTCGAGGTTGTGTTATGTGTTAATAAGTATAGTAGGATAGTGTAGATCTTCATATTGGTTTACTAATGAGGTTTTTTAAGAGAAATGAAAGTACTCATTAGTCCGTTACTAATTATAAGAATCTATATTATGTAGTTGACCATTATTAGCGGTTGGTCGACTCTTCACGTGACCAGAGGGCTGGCCAATTTTTAGGTCAAAGAATCAGCATTGCCATCCAACGTGGCAATGCTGCCAGCCTTTTGGGCACTTTTCCCACTGACAGCGATGCGGACGAATTTTTTGATGACCAATAAGCTCTTCCTTTATTTTTATTTTTTTTCTCTGTATGCTTTTACATAATTTACATATTTTAGTGTTTGATGTATATTATATTTAAGATGGTATATTAAAAAAAAAACATTATTATCCTTTTCAGTAATCTCCCTGTCCTGTGGTATTGACAGAAATTCTCCAGTATTGCACTTTTACGAGGGCGTCGCCAGAATAGAGACCTATCCATGGCTTGGTGTTCTGTACTATCCTCAAAGTAAGTTTATATGTACAGCCTGTGCCAAACAATGCTGCGTACCTGAAGGGGATTTCTTCAACGTAGCCTGGGAAATTCAAAATTTGATGAAATAGTTTTACAGTAGAATATTTACTGCAAATCGCCTTTTCACGAAATATTCTTATTTGTTGCAAATGTAATTTCGAGATCTATATTGATGTTTTAAATGATTATGATTTGGTAATTATTGTATCATAATTGCCGCGCATTGAATAATCAACATAAGCGCTGCATTTCAAAAGACGTAAGAAATAAACGCGGGCTTCATTGAACAATCCCGTCTACAGACGACACAATACGTACGTATAGTAGCTTTTTGTAAAATATCTAGCAAAATAATTGACGCTATATGTCTTTTAATTTAGATGGACATAAGTTCACAACTGCGGTGGTGCTCGTTACCAGGCAGATAGTACTTGCAGCAGCTAATGAAATCGACAAGCTGCCTAAGTATAACTTCAGGTAAATATACGCTTATTAATTATTAGCGACCCGTGCCTGTTTCGCACTTAATTTAAGTTTAATTTTAACCTTTCATACAGTTTATATAATTGAGTCGAGAAGGTATTGAAGTTTTGTATGGGACAGATGATCATTTTTCGCGCTTACGATTTTGGTATCATGAAGAAAGTTGTTTAGTTAAGTGGTCTGTGGCACACCCACACATTTCTGATACACGCTGTATACGATCCCGTCCGTAACAAGTATTGACTTTAGCCTTAATTCTCTTTTTTTAGATCTGTAGCGCGCGTGGTCGTCGGTCACAACTGTACCGGACGCTCTGTCGGCATCCGTGACTACACTTACCACCCTGACTATTCCAAGAACACGTATAGTACACTGGCTATAATTCAGCTAGAAATCGACCACGTGACAATTGGTGAGACAACGAAATATCTCTTCATCTTCATGAAGATGCTCCTTAGTCCTGTAAGCAGTATATTGGTAACATAAAAGAGACATCGATCTTCTTTAACAGACCTCCCTGTCATTAATAGTAAAGGAAGAGAGCGCCCAGGATGCTGCCCTGGGGTACACCTCTTTATAATTTTGTGACATTTAATAGAAAACTTCACTTTGTTGCAATTATTATTACAACTCTTGCTAATTGTGTCCAGTCAATGCTCTTGAACTAGTTGTGTAACAATAGAATATCCATTTATGCAGTATCAATTCGTATTACACGAAATCAAACGGCTTACCCAAGTAAAGGAAGGTCGTAATTATAAGTGTTTTCATATTAATATTTTTATTTTTCACGCTCGAGAGGCACGGTTTCCTTTCTGAATTTATATTGTAACTGTTCTGGCCTTAAAGACTGTTAAGTAAAAGTTTAAAAATACATTATTTCAGAGTTGCGGCCCATTTGTCCACCGCCGTCACACTTCAAGGACGACAGTTTCTTTGCTATAGTATTATCTGACAGTATGTATCGGTTTTTTTAAGAAGTTATAAGAGAAAATATTGCTACTTATTGTTATAGTTGACATTTACACTTTTATTTACTTATTGATTCCATAAGTGTTCTATTTTGCAAATTTTGTCCACTGTTAATACGTACTTTTGAACTGTAATACTGTCAATGAGTCGGTCAATCACATAAAGTTGAAGTTAGTTACTCGTTACAACGCATAGATTCCTCAGGCGATTTTTTTTTTGTCTTTGACTAACGTTCTGCGTGTGCGTCATCAAGACCTAACATTAAGCCAGAATATTCAGATACCTATGTTGCATAGATCTCGAGAAAATCCTGTGTGACAGACGTTCGAAAAAGTTATCTTATAAAGGTTACATTTTTTCCTTTGTTACAAAACTCAACTCAACTCAAAAAAACTCAAAACTCAAAGCATTTATTTCAATTAAACCATTTACAGGCACTTTTGAATTGTCAAATAGTCGGTCAGTTAGTCAGAAAGTTGAAGCTAGTTGCCCAGTTCCAAAACGTAGATCTTCATGGAGAAGAACGGGCAAGAAACTCCAAGGACACTCTTTTAAATATAGAAAATTACACAATCCTGGGTACATTATTCTTGTTGCTTCTATATGTGAGAACAATGTACAATAAAAAAATTAAAACAATTCAAAATATAACATTAAAAATAAGCCCTGGCAGATAAGAGATGACCAGTCACAACTGACGGCGCCCGTTCACGAACATGACGCGTGGATCAGCACCATCCAGCTCAACCATTTTGTAGGGAACCGAATGATCCAACACACTCGCCACCATCAGCGAGACATTTAAGTGGGCATGACAAACTCTCAACTGCCGTGCTCTTTCAAGTCAACAAACATCTTAATAACATAAAATACGGCTCCATTGTACTCACATTCACAAAAATTGAAAAAATGCTTCTAAATTATACAAAACTATAGTATGCAATGTATTTGAGAGATTAATAGAATGATACTACCAAAAATCATTATCCATTGGAACATTCAGCAATTAAACTTGTTTAAATAAAAAATAAACATTTAGTTCGTAATGTCAGAAAAATAAAAAGGGGAAGCAACTCTTCCAAACATTAAATTTTTTAACTAGTGAGCCCAAGTGGCTGTGGAGCAGGACCAGCATTAAGCCAAGCATTTTTATCATCGATATAATCATCCAACTTATAATATGCTTGTCTACATAGTGTGCGTTTAATACATGTTTTAAATTTCTTCTCATTCAGTTGAAGAATATCGAGTGGTATTTTATTATAACATTTTACACAGTACCCCATAAAAGAAGTTTGCACTTTAGACAATCTGAAACGTGGTTGATCTAATTTGTTCCTATTTCTAGTGTTAAAATTATGCCTGTCACTTATCTTACTAAAAAGATGTCGATTTTTTCGAACATACATAATGTTTTCATATATATACTGACAAGGTACCGTCATGATGTTAATTTTCTTAAACAGTTCCCTTAGAGATTCGCGTCTGCGGAGGTTAGGTATATATGGCTCTGACAGCCCTCTTTTGCAGAATAAAGATAGAATTAATATCTGCAGCCCGTCCCCACAGCAAAATACCGTAAGACATGATGCTATGAAAGTAACTAAAATAGACCAGTCTCGCGGTATCCACGTCTGTTAGTTGGCGGATTTTCCAAACAGCGTAAGCGGCTGAACTTAGCCGCCCTGCAAGTGATGTTAAGTGAGGACCCCACTGTAGTTTTGAGTCAAGCGTGATCCCCAGGAAAACCGTTTTTTCGACGAATTCTAGTGTCTCCCTATTCAGTACAACATGACATTCACTACTTCTAACATTTGGTAACGCGAATCTTGCGTCTGTAGTCTTAAAATATAAATAGGCTTTTCGTATTCCCGACATCATCTCTTATTTTCTAGATTGTTGGCGGTCCAAGGTGAGGATATACAAAATGAAATACGTTTATCCCGAACAATGCAAGTCTTTTTATAGGCGGTCAGACGTAAGTAATTTTCCCTACAAGTTTGCTTAAATAATTTATTTATTTCTTTTAATTTTATTATTTATGTACACACACACACAGTAAAATACATAGAGATACGACATAATCATAACTTTGAGTATAAAGGTACGGCTTATTTCTTAAGAAATTTCTTCTAGCAGAGCTGCGAAAGTAGAAATGAGAAAGAAATGTAGACAATAGTGTGTGAGAACATGAAGAGAAAAATATAAATGCGAAGTCTTGTACTAAAATATACCTACACGTATAACGTAATAAATTAACATATACTTAAATAAATACATAAAGCTTAAATATATAAACATACATACTATAGGTATATAAATACTTACAGTTGAGAGGAAAGGACTTGCTCAAGTGTTTCAAAAACTGTTTCTCAATTAAAATATCGAGTGAAAACTCGATATTTTAATTGAGAAACAGTTTCAGCAATGGGCAAGTTGTGTGGTCATGGCTTCGTACTCTGTATGTCTGTCGTATCTCTACTCTGCATACCTACAGATGCATAACAGTCCGGTGTCATGATAAGGTACACCTTATCACATCGGCTGATTATGCGTAGGGAATAGAGTGAGCGCCAATATGGCCTAGCTTAAATAAAAGGCTTTCCTCTGAACACAACGATAAGATAAGATTTATTTCTCACCACAATATAAAAGTACATTTTCAAATGATCATACAACAGTACATAATAGTTATAATTAATACTGTGGAAGACTGGTGCCTAAGCTAGGCGTAAGGCCTGTATTTCAGGACACCACCCCTTTGGAAGCAGTTACATTTATTAAGGATTATGTACACAAACGCGGTAAGTTATTTAAAACCAGAAAAAAGAGAGATTACACTATTATTACTTAATCATGGGTTAGTATGTGTGTGTGTGTGTACATGTGATGTGTGCGTGTACGTGTGTACGTGGTGGGTCTGGTGTGTGAGGGTGTGTGTAAGGAAATATGATAGGAAAGGTGAAGGGCTGAATGCATAGAATGGTGATATGAATATAAATACCTATATTGTATTGTTTATTATTTTTCGAACCAGCAAGTTAGCCGTGGTAGCTAGAAGTTTTTCCGTAGCTCCTAAACTTTATTTTACACTTGGTTTTGGTAAGATTAGCGTCCTACTAATTTTATTGTAGCGAAAGCGACCAACAAAATAAACGTTTGGAGGACATAGTAGTAAGTTGTTTACTATGCCGACAATGGCCGTGGTATGCTTGTCTTAGATCAAGAAATTCACACCTGGGTGGTTTATGTACCATCCTTAGAGCTAGTTTTTTTTCCAGCTGGACGTGGATACCATGTGGCCATCTCACACGGCTTGTGCCAGGAGCGTATCAGGAGGTCATTGCGTCTGGCGGAGTGGGGCTATACTCGTGGTGAAAGTGGGTATACGCTGGAGACTGGTTAGTTTCACACTATCTTATATCACAATCGCTCTTTCAACGCTGAGGTTCGTGACGGTTTCGGGTTTTGTCTTTTTACGTATTAAATACGGGTTCGTAAATCATTGATTAATTGAACAATTAGCGATCCGCTCCTGCTTCGCATGGGTGCGATGGCAACATGTTAAAATATCGAGATTTCTGTACTATATCTAGTTTCTTGTAATGCGTTATAAATCTTCCTGAATGAAAGCTCTAAACGATGGTGAAAACCTTATTCATTTATTGTGGAGTTTAGAAGAACTAAGCGGACAAAGATACAGACACGAAAAGCGATTTTGGTTTATAAATTTAGAAATAAACATCTCTAAGACCCCGCTAATTATAAAAGTTGCGTAAACATGTCTTAACTTTAAGCAATGGTCATAAATAAGATTCTTACTCCAACTACAGCTGGACAAAGACTGGAATGTAATTCGTTCGTTCTGTCGTGTTTTCGCGAATCTGATCGAATTCCGCTTGGAATGTTTGCATTCAAACTATTTGATTACTGATGATTTAAGCTGGGCTTCGGCGTGTATGGGCCGGGTTGCCAGTCCCCTGCCAGATTCCTAGACTATGGTATGTACCACGAGTGGGTGAAACGCAGCGTCGAGAGGATCGGCAGACCTGCCATCACAACTCTGGCCGATAACCACGTCGTCATGAGAAGAAGTAAGTTACATTGATAACTAGTTTTGGATGCAAACGCTTTACCTGGTCATGTATGTACTTGGTGATTTCTTCAATGTAGCCGCACAGTTCACATGTCTTTTTTGAAAAATCTAATTTTGATCAACATAAATACAGTAACACAGCAATTCAATTTAAAAAAAAACGTTTGAAATTTATAATTTCGCGTGCTATATTGACGGATTTCCCTTGAGGCCCAGTTAAAGTCCGAGATTCGTCGAGCTATTCTGGGAAATGTAATAGGTACTACTAACGCGAGCATCTTGTTTTCAGAAATATCCAACGTTCAGAGGTTCGGTCCTTGCGACAAAGAAGAAATGAAACGAGAGCTTTACACTGAAGATACGGCGATCTTTCATACCATGAACCTGGCAAGAATACGACATAACGTAAGTTCTTACCACGCGGCCACGGGCTCAAGCGACTTGCGACAAACGCTCAAGCGACTTGTGACAGCGACTGCGATGAAACCAAATCAAAAGCTTGCTAAAGGTATGATTCCAAACAACGCCACGCGCGTCAATGCTACCTGCCGGGTGATTCCGAAGGTCATGTCAAGTGCCCATGTAACACCCACTCTCATGAAGATCGGGGACGGTACGCTCGAAGTTGTGGACGAGTATGTTTACCTAGGACAAACTGTCCAGCTAGGTAGGGCCAACTTCGAGAAAGAGCTCAATCGTCGGCGTTATTCGGGATCATACCTTTAGACCAAGCTACGCGTCACCGAGACGCGACGGGAACAGGAGACACGCGCGTGTCGCTCAAGGCCGTGAACTTAAAAAAATTATACAGGCTATGGCAGCCACACGAGAGGTCTACCTTTGCAGGTGTGCCTGCGCAGGTAAACCTCTCCTGTGGACCGTAGCATGTATGGCTTACTTAGCTGTAACAATCGTTTCGGAATACGGCCATTGTTATTCATTTCTAACGTGGTCGTGGACGTCCACGTCCCCAAACATGTATGGAAATACGTGCACGTCATAACGTTGTCGTGAAGTCTTCATACATTTCCATACATTTTACTCCCCTGTGTTATCGTAATACCGGGGCGTTGACGTGGACGTCTACGGTAAAACACGTTTAGCTAAATGTCAACAAATGTTCATTTGATTATTTAGGTTCCTATTACAGTAGTATTTTGTTATTTCTTCCCTAGATGACGATCATCGCGGACATTGAATACTCTTGCATAGTATTCAAAGCTGAGTATGAAGATCCTAAAATTAAATATAGGATTCCAAAGCTGAAGGTGCGGCGCTGGTGCCCGGGCCCCGGGCCTACGGGCTTGTGCTTCGGATTCGGTATAATGGAGATACACTACTACGTCGAATTATTATTCGAATACCCAGTAAACTTTACTGTTACAGCTTATGGAAGAGAAGCGAACTTTATCAATCCCAAACTCGTGTATAAATATTTAAATCACGATAGAAAATTTCCGACTATTTTAAAATAAACAGGATATACAGACAACGAATCGAAAGATGATCCGAATCTAGATGGTATGGGATATCCTTAGAATGGTAAAGGTTAAAATAAGAGTGTATAGATCGTTATCTGAAGTAAATATAGGTCAAGTAAGGTGAAGTAAACATATTAATGAAATAGTCAGTAAATGTAGTTTTTTATTTTTATTTATTAAATGTACTGGCAGGTTCCTCCTAGGGTCACGCGCGCCTCAAAGAGATGTCAGCACGTATATTAAGAGAAGAGATGTCAGCACGTAGATGTATTTTAAGATCTTGCATGTATGTATTGTTTTGTATCTGTATGTATACACATGTCCGAGCAAATAAAATTTCTTTCTTTCTTTCTTTCTTTCTTTCTTTCTAGCACCAACTGACGGGGTCCGTTACGGCCAATGCCTGCCAGGTTTGCGAGTTTGTCCGAAAGGGATATCGTGGCCCCGGCACACAGGCAACGGAAGGAACACGGGTGGGTTTTAGTCAGTAAAAGTCTGACACGCCCTCCCGCTCCGCCCAGAGCGGGAGAAGTTATTTGATAATTTCGCACACAAAAAAAAAACAACGGTTCTTCCTAGGGTGTTCACTAAACGCATACGTAGAATATATAATATATCTCGATGGTAAGAAGTGGTTTTATGGAAGTCAGAAGTTTTTTTTTTTGTAAAATGTGCTTTTATTTTTAGTTGGGATACCTAGCCCACACAAATTCGAATACCACTACCTGCTATGTAAATAACAATGACAGGAACTTATTATAACATCATCCACATAGAGTAAGTCGGAAAAATATGTATTAAGGTAAATGCAGTTATTAACGACCCATCGAAAATCTGAAGCCATTACCGATCCATTCCATTAAGTTGCAAAATTTACTGGAACAATTTATACTGAAGACACTTGACAAAACACGCATGTTTTTTCATTGAGCATCGCAAATTCTAACGTTAGTGTTCGTGGCATCCCGGGGAAGTGACAATATTCGTTAATTTCAGTGACGACCAGCTAGTTACAGCTACAAGCAAGCACATCAAATTTTTACTAAAGACTTTTTACAGAAATATACGAAACCTGCACTTGTTCTGTATAATTAAATGTATTCATTTAAGTGTAAATTCTTAATTTCGTATTGTATTTCATGAAGTTTAAGTAATTATATAGGATAAAACTTGAAAAAAAATAAAAAAAATACAACCGAATTGAGAACCTCCTCCTTTTTGGGAAGTCGGTTAAAAATAGAGCGGTAAAAGCTTCAATGATTTTAATAGTGGCTGCTATTGCCGATCCATGGGTCGGTAATTGCCCTGCACATTAAATTTGGTTTGAATTCTTTTCCGTCGATATGTGACAATAAAAAAATTGTTTTAATATGACAATTTAATCTCAAACAATCAGCATTTGTTACACACCATTAGCGACCTATACTATTTTGTCTAGTTTACTCGTTTATCCGTTTTATGTGTACCACGTATTATAAATTATTCATTATTTTGTATTGTAAAGGGCATTATTAAATTACCATTCATAACACAATGTGTGAATTTATTAATATAATTTGCTAAATCAACTATTTACTATCTCTGGTATAGTTTCAAAAATCAAACAAATACCTACATATAACTTAGTTTTTGTGATTCGGTGAAACCTTTTTATATTTATACATACATCGCTTATTACCGATCCATATGAGTTGGTGATAGCAAGTAGGGGGGGGGGGGAACCTATCACTCTTTCAAATCTGACCCCACTTCTCGAAGCTTCAAATTATGCAAATGGGAATCGAACTGGTTCCCTACTACTTCACGTTCAAGTTTCATCTGTTTTCAGAGGTATTTCTTTTTTAAATAACGGTCAAGAACGCTCAACACTCCTACAATCTTGACGACTTTAAGACAATGGCCCTTTGAACACACGTTTTTCTGGCCGTGAAATAGCACGGTTTATTCGCCGTGTGTAGGCGCGGTCGCCAGTGTTGTATGGATCACTATGGAAAGCTTGTTGACAGACACGTTTTTCTACGGCGCGGTTTATACGCCGTACCGTAAAGAATCCGTGCGTAAACCCATAAACATGACATTTTAAGAAACCGTCTTATTTCTATCAGAATAGTTTTATGCATTTGATGCACAGGATGCAAGGAAACCTAGGCGGAAATCACTTACACGATTTAAATCGTGTAAGTGATTAAAATTGAGTGGATAAAATTGCACTTAAATTGAACCAGTCGAAAGAAACGATCAAAAGTGCACGAAGACTCCATGGATGGAAAGATCAGTCGGCCAACATACTAGTGGAGCTTAAAGACGAAGAAGTCCAAGAAAACTGGATTACTGCCGCCAAAAGTGTAAAGCCAACTGTTTCCGATGTAATTCCTAGCGAAGAAAATAACAAATCTGTCGTATATTTGAGAGAAGCCATGACTAAACATCACAAGCAACTATTCTGGAATGCCAAGCAGGAGCTGAAAGTCAATCACAACTACAAGTACGTATGGTTCAAAAGAGGACTGGTCAAAGCTCGCAGGGAAGACGGTGAAAAAGTGTCTATCCTACGCACCATGAATGATATACGCGGATTAGCTATCAACAAGGAGTAAGACGGCACGACAGCGCAAGTAAATATAAATCAAATCATTATACGAATGTCATAAATATCCAAAAATGGCGAATTCCTTTAATGATATTAATGAGATGAATGACTGTATAAATGTAAATGATTTCATAAATTGTACCCCTAACAATCAACTTAATCTATTGTGCATGCATATTAATATTCGCTCAATAATCAAAAACTTCTCCGCATTAGAACAAATGATTCTTATCTCAAAAAAATGTATTGATGTCATTATTCTAACTGAAAGTAATATATCAGAAAACTTAAGTGTTCTGTATCAAATAACCGGGTACCGAATGTACACAGCCTTGCGTAAGTCTCGAAGGGGTGGTGGCATTATAGTGTATGTGAATAATAAACATAAATGTAACATCGTTAATATAAAAACTATACACTTTGAAAGTGTATTCTGCACTGTCACCACCCATTCTAACTATACTGCGAACCTGTGTGCGGTGTACCGACCACCAAGTTCTAGTAAAATTCTATTTATTGACGAACTACAAACTACGCTGCAACGATTCACTAAAAACACAAAACTTTACTTGTTGGGAGACACTAACATAGATTTAAAAACGGATAACCCTGTAAGGCATAAATACAATAACATGTTATGTAGCATGGGCCTTTTGTGCGGGATCACTGAACACACTAGAATAGCAACATGTAACGAAAAAATAAGTAAATCTTGTATTGATCATATTTATGCGCGATCCCGTACACAAGACCTATTTACGGCAACACTCGGTACCACACTGGCTGACCATCGCGCTGTGATGCTCGCATGTTCTGGCGTGCGAATACAGGATGTCCCTAAATACAAGACCTGCATAAATAACCAGCAACTCATTAAATGTTTCGATGAGATACAGTGGGAAAAATCACAGGATATAAAATGCCCAATTACCCTATATAACTTCATGCATACACAGTTCAATGAATGTTATAAAAAATCTGAATATAAAATCAAAGTCAAAAGCAGATCATCACGTAGTAAAAATGAATGGATAAATAAAAAAATAATCAACGCCTGCGAACATCGAGACAATTTATTCATGAAATGGATAAAAGACTCTAATAACGTAATCTTAAAACAAACATATAATAAATCAAGAAACTATGCAAATAGTTTAATACACAAAACTAAAAACAATAATATAAAATCTGAAATTTCATCAAATAAGAACAATATTAGACAGCTGTGGCAAATTCTTAATCGACTAACAGGTAGAATAAAAAACTCCATTGATGATGCTATTCAGAATTCATTTAATAAAACAAATTTATCTTCTAAGGATATTGCTAATAATTTTGCACACACTTTTGATAAAAGCGTGAAACAAATGATTCCTAAATGCTCAAAACCACTGTTAAATAAAACAGATTACACAACTCCAGCTAACGTTACTATGCGTGTAAAGCCTGCAGAGCCTAACTCAGTTAAAAAAATTATTATGTCTTTGAAAAATAATAAAGCCCCAGGAATAGATGGAATTAGAGCCATAGATATCAAAATGTTGTGTACGACAATCACCTCAGTGATTTCTAACTTAATTAATTTATGCATACAAACATGCAAGTATCCATCTACACTTAAAACAGGGATTGTCAGACCGATTCATAAAAAAGGAAGCAGGCTAGATTACAAAAACTACAGACCTATTACTATATTGCCTACAATTGATAAAATAATAGAAAAATTCATTTGTAAACAAATACACGAATTTTATGAAAAACATAAAATACTAACAGACAAACAATATGGCTTCCAACCAAAAAAGAATACCACTCAGCTGCTATCAATATTCACAGATAGTATTCATAAACACTTAGATGAAAAAAAGCACATTCTAGTTGTATTTATAGACTACAGCAAGGCATTCGATACACTCAGACATGACCGGTTACTAGAGTGTCTTCAGGACAGCGGAATTAGAGGCAAACTACTTAATTGGTGCGGTAACTATCTTGATGACAGAAAATACATGGTCAGAGTCAGTGACGCGACTAGTGAACCAGTCATCGTAACGGAAGGAACGGCGCAAGGCTCGGTCCTTGGGCCACTGCACTACCTCACTTATGTTAATAGCCTAGTTAATGTGATAAAAGTGTGCGAAATGTATCAATTCGCCGACGACACCTGCCTTATAGCCGCTGGACAGAGTGTTAGTGATGCCCAAAAGCAACTACAAGAGGACTTTGATTTGCTAACTAAATGGTCCCATGACTCTGGCTTAGCATTAAACGCTAGTAAGACCAAATTAATGTACATCAGTTCGAGTCAAAATAGAAGCTCTGCCTTGCCTAAACTAACAGCACACTGCCATGAGTGTTTGCATGACAACTGCCGTAATAAAGTAGCTAAGCCTTGCAGTTGTGACGCCATAGATCTCGTGGAGACCCAAACATACCTAGGGCTTACCATTGATAGCCGACTTAATTGGAAGGAGCACATTAATGGGGTGTGTGATAAACTGAGATGTATGTTAGCAAAATTCTCTATTATAAGATGCAAAATTCCATATCAAACACTGTTAACGCTTTACAAAGCCCTGGCCGAATCAACGATATCCTATGGCCTGTCGAGCTATGGTAGGACATATAAAACTCACCTAGATCAAATTTACGCACTTCAACTACGTATATTAAAAGCAATTGTCCCGCATAACATTAAGAAGAAGTACAAGAATGACTACGGTCAATTATTTGAATTCTGTAAAATAATACAAATACATGAAAAACAAAATTTACATTATTAAAAGAAGAATTTTTTAATGAAAATCTTAAGAAAACAAAAATCATAAATAATAATGAAATTAATACCCGTAGTGTCATCAATGCTAAGTTGTTGCTTCCTAAGTACAACAATTTACACGGCAAGAGATCGTTAAAGTATATAATACCTTATCTTATTAATCAACTACCTATATCATTGAGGGACAAAATAACTGCTAAAAACATAAAGTACAAATTAAAGGAACATTTCTTACAAAATATAAATATCTAATAAAGTAAGTGAATAAATGTTATAAATTAATATAGTTAAATAGTAAATAAATAAACATAATAGCCAACGATACCATTGGAAAATTAACTATTACTAATAATAATATACTTTTAGGAACAACCTGTATCAATCTAAATCACATTCCTCCTCCACTTTTTGTCTACGGACGGTCAGATTGGTCATCGATGTTCGCTCGTAAGTAATAGATAAATATTTCGCTTATTACCCTCGATGTTGTTTTTGTTACTGTATCATTTTATGATTATGAACTTAAGTTTGTTATGATTGTTTAAATTATGTGGTCGATGATTTTGGTGCACGGTAAAACTCTAATGAGTTTATGTTTGCATCAACTTATTATGTATATGTAAGTACTGAATGAATGAATAAATAAATAAATAAATAAATAAATAAATAAATAAATAATTTTTTTAATTTATTTTCTCTTCACAAAAAATGACATGGTCAATTGTTTAAATTTAAAACAAGCTTAAAAATTACGTGACAAAGTTTGTGAGAGACTAGTGTCTGCACTAGGAATACCTGACGCGGAAATAAACATAATTAGTTATACAGTAAATGTGAAGGAGCTGAGCATAACAATATACTAAAATCAAATATGATAAAAACCAAATCAAAGTGAAAAAACTAAACAATAGAGAAGTGGAAATATGCATGAAATATGATGTGTGAGGAAATTAACGGGACGGATAATACTATCATCAACTAAGTATATTCCTGGCTCCTTAGTTATTCCTTTTGAGCATTAAAAGAGGATTTATTTAGCTGAACCACTTTTTTCAACTTCCATACAAAGTATAGCAGAAAAGTAATGTAGTAAAAACCTATTTTTCGAAAAAAACGCAAACTAATGTATTTTTTTATATTATATAGAAAACTATTTCGAGAAATTTAAAATCACACATGAGTCCTCAGCTATCCTTGAACTAAATTCATAATTTTATTTTATGATCATAGAATTCATTAGGTAAATCAATCGCGAAATGAACTATATTTTCGAGATCGGAAAAGTGATGAAATTAATAACCGGTGCTGTGGCTGACACGAATGGTTTAGCGCCACAAAAACTGTACTTTTATACCAACACAGACATTTGTTTCAATTATTTCAATCTTTCTTACAATTAGATAAGTTATAGAAGAAAAGGGTTTTTTTCGTGCACGGAGCCTTAAATAAAAATCTTAAATTCATTCATTCATTCACTGAAATATAACGCACACCCATGAGATTTCGGACACGAGTTCCTTATATTATAACAAAAGTGAGCACAAAGGAAGGATTTAAAAAAATCATGGCCGAAAGGCATCATAGCATCCTTAAGGTTATTGTGCAGAGGCCAGACTGCCCTTTTCTGATGCACTGGGCCCGTAGACATAGCTGCGGGCCCAGTGCTGAGGAGAGATATTTAAATTGATGTTAGTGTAGAAGATTAGTTATGGTCATATTTTAGTCTAATTTTAATTTAATTTTGACATAATTTTGATTTTGTTTAAATTTTTATTTAATGTTAATTTAATTCCGTTTTGTTTTTGATTTAATTATGTTTTGATTGTAATTTAATTTTGATTTGAAAATTGATCTTAATTAATTTTTTTGGTTTTGATTTGTAATATTGTTTTTGATGTTAATGTTACTAGCATATTTTTCTAAGTTCTAATACTTATACAATATGAATGATTTCCGAAATAAGTGATTGAATTGAATTGAAAGGGGTTAAATAGGGTAAGAAAGTTTCTTTAGAAATTCGTCATTAAATGCCGATGGGAATCCATCGGGCCACGGCTTGTAAAAGTATATTTCTGAAAGTAATCTTAAATTCCCACAGCATAAGATCATTCAGTAAAACAACAAGAGAACAGTTCCAATCAATAAAACTTATGCGCACATAATGTAGGTACTTGAGTTACGTATGTCACAGAGTAGGAACTAGACTCAGTGTCCCGAGATATGCAAACAAGTTGTGTTCGTCCGTACAGTTCTGTAAGTACGGCGGACTGTCACACCGAAGTGTAATCAGGACATAGGAAGAACAAAATACTTTTTACTAATATTGAATTTGATACTGCTTACATAGCCCGGGGAAGTTACACCGAATTATAGGCTAAAGGCTCGTAGAGACCAGCGCTACGCGACGATGCGACGCGACTCGAACAATACAATTTCTGAGAAAACTTGACGGTATAACAATAACCGATGTCGCGTCGCGCTGTCTCGTCGCGCTTGTCTGCAAAAAGCTTAACTTAGCATTAATTTAAAACAGCGATTTTTTCATTTAACGTGCAGGGTATGGACAAGGGAGTATGTTAAAATGTATACCGCGAAAAGGTCACCCCCGCGTGTGTTTTTTTTTTTTAAACATCTAATTTCATATTTACGTGGTAGAAAAAAATATTAACAGATGTTTGTATGGAGTGTTTGTCGAAGAGATTAGGTATCACATGTAGGTCAAAAAATGTAACATTTTCGTACACGAAAATTTCCATAAACAGCTAAAATATTAACAGCAGTTTTTTTGCATTAAATATTTTAATATGCTATTCAAGAAAATTAAACGTATTGTACTAGCGCAAGATATTAATCAAAGATTTTTTGCAATAACGGTTGAGGCAAAAATGGAAGACTTGTTTAACTTTTATGTATAGACTCCATCTCACTTAATTAGAAGAAAATTAAACACATTAGAGCATTTTTTTTTAAATAGATATATATGTAACATGTTGCTTTAATGTGTTTAATTTAGTTGTAATTAGGTCGGATAGCGCCTATAAATAAACGTTAAACTAAATTTATTTCTGTTACATTTTTACCTGAAGTGCTACAATATGTTTAATTTTGATGAATAGCAAATTCAAATATTTAAATAAATACTTTAATGCAAAAAACCAATGTTAACATTTTTGCTTGAGTTCAATTTAAAATATTCGTAATTTTAGTTTTATTCAATTTCTGTGGAGGTAAATGTATAATTCTGAAATAATATATTAGTTTCACCAATTTTTTACATAATATAACCAAAATTTTCCTGTCCACAATTTTGCCTCAATTTTTATTCACAAAAAAGCGTTTTTGTTTTTTTTTACTTTGACGCGGTCCTGGAAAATGTTTAATTTGATTATATTATTTGAAGAGCTAAGTTGTAAAACACGAATCTAGAAAAATATTGCTGTTAGAATTTAGTGCATGGTTTAAACCTAATTTCCCCGGACTAACATTTAAAACTGGTTATATACATAAAACTCTACATCGATTTGAATCGATAAAGTTGTCAAAAAAAAATCTACCTATAGCCTTTTCCCAACTATATTGGGGTCGGCTTCCAGTCTAACTGGATGCAGCCAAATACCAGTATTTTACATGGAGTGACTGCCTATCTGACCTCCACAACCCAGTAACTGGGTAATGCGATACCCCTTGCTAAGACTGGTTGTCAGACTTTCGGGCTTCTGACGACCCATAACGACTGTCAAAGATCCACGAATGACAGCCGGAACTAACGGCTTAACGTGATTTCCGAGGCACGGAGGAGTCTCGGTATGTAAAGATGGTTACCCATCCACAGACCAACCCTAGCACGCCTAGCTTATCCTGTAGTTCGCCCTGTGCGGCTGTGATTACTTAGCCGCGAGCTCCTCAGCGGGGAAGAAGCAGTGGCATGTAAGTTGTAATAGTGGGTATACCTAATGACTGTTTGACTACACTGTTCTAATTGATGCTACATAAATAATAACTTATTTTCATTAAAATATTTGTATGCCAGTCTATGGCGAAACATGTAGATCATAATCCCATTATTAAGACTAAGTACTTTGTTTGAATGGAAATAAAAATATCAAGGTTGCCTGGAAGAGATCGCAGGAAGCGATAAGGCCGCCCATTGTATATTTTGTAGTGTATTACGTTTTCTTTATGTAAAGTATAATCTGGTGTACAATAAAGTATATATTATAAATAAATGATATACTATTAATATTACAGATAATAGTTGCTGGAAAGAAGTTAGGTAGGTAGCGATCGCCTTCAGTTTCTTGATATTTAAAATTCTAAATGAAAATGAGGCGAAAACATAGTTTATCAACCTTCTTTGTAAAGTGTAAGAATAGTCATAGAACTCATTATTATGGTAAACAATATGTTTACGTAATATGTATGACATGCCAATATGCATTTTATACCATTCCCCCTCTAAAAAGCTTGTTTTATTCACTGTTTTCAGTGAATAAAAAGCACTTTTAATCACTGTTTCGGTGTTTGAATTTAGAACACATCTATATATGCGACCTCCATCTCAATGCTATACAACCTCCTTGCGAAAACATACTGGATACACAGGAAATAAATATCGCTTCACAAGTTGATTATTATTAGTAATAATAATAAAATTACTTTTAATGTGCATTTTAATTAATTCAACCTTCCTTTTTTCTTCATTAAATGTCTATTTTCGCTTAAATCTTTCTTTTTCTCGTAGTCATGGTATAAAGTATAGTATGCAACTCTTGAATAAAACGGATTTATATCGAGGGCCATGAATTACTCGCGTCGCTCAGGATTCTAAAACTTGAATCACGAGCGTAGCGAGTGATTCAATCGTCATGAATCAGTCCCTACGGTCGTGATTCAGTCGTTAGAATCCTTCACTTGCTCGTGATTCATCTATGGCCCTCGCTTTAAATCCGTCCTTTATTCACTAATTGCATAATATACTATTATCGTTCGTTTCTGTGTAAGAAAAGAAAGACGAACTGAGTTTTAAGATTCCGTAGGACAGCTTAAAACTTTTGCTACAATGTTCCCAGATGAGGAAAAATGTATGTGTTTTGTGATAGAAAATGTCCTTAGTTGAGTTGAGACATTATTATGAGTAGTTAGAACCGTGCTACAAAATAAATAAAATAAAAACTTTTAAATTCAGACTTATTAATCCATAGAATGTTAGTACAGTAAAACTTATGAAACTAGTGTCAGCAATTAAAAAAACACTATAAATTCTTATTTCCTAGTGTGGGTACACCGTCAACGTGTGCGTCCGACGCACTGCACCAGCGCGGCAGCCCCAACAACGCCCTGAACGTGTTGTTATATTGGACGCGCAGGGCGCTGAACGATCTTTGCGTATAATGAGCCCACAAGCAGCACGTGTATAGCGATGAACAATGCACTCTGAATAGTGCTAATTTTGTAGTTTATAATAAGGTACGAGTAGTTTGTAGAATTCTTTCTAATAAAGTTTTTTGGCTAAAATGTTTTATTTTTATTTTTGTTAGTTGGTGGAAATCGAACCCGTCTTGTGTTCGATTCCCACCAACTAACAGGGTGAGTAAAGTGTTATTGGGTTTTTCTATCTGGAATTTTTCAGTAGCGCAGCTTGCAGACTGGATTTATGCTCTGTTGATGGCAATAGGCCTATTACACGGGCCTTAAACGTAACTGGCGAAATGTGGGTGTACTATTGGTACACCTCTGCCCAACCCTTCGCGGAAACAAGTCGTGATGTTATGTTATGTCAAGTATTTTTTTTAATAAGATGAAAAAGTTATTTAAATGTCATCATCAAAGACTATCGATTATCACAGACCTACACAAAATGGACCAATTTAAATTAGGTTTGTACGAATTCCTAGTTGCAAAATGTTACTATTCAATAAATGACTATTTAAATGAAAGATGACTGATTTTATCTGAAATGGCACCACAACAAGTATAATGATTATTGAAATTTTGATCTGACTTTTTATTTGTGCATTTCTATATTTAATGTTGTTTTTAAATTTATTCTGTATGTTTAATGTTGCGATTCTAAGTATTTGCATGAGATATTAATAAGATATTAATTTGCACACCTCATTAGGTTATAATACAATGTACCTTTTATACCTGTAACACCTTTTTAACATGTATTATGCAAATAAATTATTTGATTGAATTGATCAGTTTTCAGTTCTTTTTTTTTCCAACTCGCTTGTCAAATTGTTTATTGAAATCATTGTTGTTTCTACATACTAACGCGTTAAAAATCAACAACTCTGAATGTATTTTCTTTGTACCTATTGTGGAAATAGAAAAGGAATTCCGTCACATGAACACGTTTAATTTCGTAAGAACAAACCAAATATCAAGTGTGTGTCTGGATTGAGGAGCCAATCTCATATCGGAACGAGGGTACTACCAATATTTAGTAGTAAATTAGCCGATTTTGTAGGCCGGATCCTGGAATTTGTAGTAAAACCCTTAAAAAGTTATACGACGTTAAAGGTGGCTCCTCAATCCTGACGTCTGGATTGAGAAGCCACCTTAGAACTCGAAAACTAGCCAACGGATATTTTTGAAAATTTTGTAGGATTTAGTAGTACTTTTGCGTAATCTCTACAAAAAAAATGGGGTTTGTACGGTCGATTTTGAGATAGCTACAACGTTTTGATTTTTCATAAAAAACCATAAATTTCACCGCGCTGTATCTCGGAAAGTTATCAACCAATTACAACAGATTTTTTGTATGATTTAGTAGTAAATGTGCTTGAATTTGTACAATAAAAATAAAATGGAAAAGCTATATAATTTCGGTAACACAACACATTTTATGTGGCTCCTCAATCCTGACGGTCTATAGAAATGATATGTACGTAGCTACTAAAGTAGTTGATCAAATCGGATAACAATAACACCAATATTTAGTAGAAATTTCTACTAAATATTGGCGTAATCCAACATCCTGCGCATTCAGTATTTCAAAAGATATTAATAAAATAAACATTCCTTAACAAATTAGTGAATAGGGTGACCATAAATAATTCAAACTATGATCATAAACAGAGTTTTACTTACACATGAATAATTCTTCACCAATCAGTACTTAAATTATGAACACAATATTAACACCAAGAATAAAAAATAAAAATAAACTAAAAGAGCAATATCCCATAGAATAAACAAACACCAAGAATAACAAAAGAAATCACAAAGAAGTTTCAGCATCAGCACTAACTCCGAGCGACGACGCTCTAAAGAGATTCCAGCCCAAACTATAACATATCCACTGCCAACCGGCACTTTTTCCTCAAAACAAGCTGGAATAAAGTCTACCCCTGGCCGTCTGTAGACTCTTCGCCGCCCGTCACTTGCACACAGCATAAATCTGGATTCGTCAGAAAACATTACTCTTGCCCATTCTTCGTCTCCCCATTGTGCGTGTTCGCGGGCGTAACGTAATCTTGCTACCCGATATTAACTTAAAATTTTGGACCATTTGCGGGTCTATGCCCCCCCCCCCAACTTTAAATTTTGCCATATGTAATATTAAAAAAATATTTTGGTAATTTTGTACTATTGCGAATTTTGGTTTCATAATCGACATAGCAAAAAAACTGACTATCCATAATGTAGTGACATTTATGCCCATGCCAATTTCACTGAGTGCTGGAATAAATTCTATAGCTCCAATGAGAGAGTATGTTATACCTTTAACTATAATGTGATGCGGATGATGATGTATATCTTCTAAAATAAATTTGTCACTGCCATTTAAATCAAACGACACAATATTGGATGGCACATCATTGTGAAGAAATTCAAGATGGAATTCCCAATTCAAATTATCTTATGTTTTGTGCAATTATCTGCTCGGTATCCATATATGATCAAAAAGTAAATGAAAAAAAACAACAACCCGACTGCGTAAAAAATGAACTTGAATGAAAGGAGGCAATAGGTTTTTATTAAAAAGATGTTTCCGACTGCATGAGATTGTATATAGTATTAAGTGGGATTGGAGACAGAAATAGGTCATCTTGTTTCCATCTTTTTTTGGTATTTTGTTTAGATTTTTTTAAATTTACTTTTTATATAAAATTTTTTAGTTATTTTATCATTTTTAAAATTACTTTTAATCATATAATTTGTTTATATTTTGTAATCAGCTGTTAAAGCCCTTCATTTTGAAACCCCACTCGATAGGCTTTGAGAGCTTTGTTTTTTTTTACATTGACAAACATTCAGTGTTACTCACGCAATAAAGAAGAATCTAACGACATATCATTCATGTAAATCGGTTCAGCCGTTTAGTAGTTACGAGGGAACATAGGGACGGACATACATAGATAAAAATTCAGCTCAAACACATAACACTCCTTTTTTGGCTTCGCCACAGTCGGGTTATACAAAAAATTTAACTCTTTATAATCATTCTTACGACTCAGTTTAAATTGTCCAAATACTGCAACGAAATCATGCCATTTGAGGCCAATTCTAACTTAGTGAGTTGAATTGTTGACTCTGGTGATTATACTTCCTGTAAATACATTATTTGATAAGCCGTCAGTCTCTTTGGTACATTATCAGTCGACAGAGATGCGGAATTTTAAGACACTTTATTTTAGTTTGTTATAATTTTAGTTAGGTTAAGGCTAAATATGTATTGTTATTTTATTTATTAATTAGGTATACAACCTGGTTGTAAAATACTCCACGTCGTTCCATGTAAAATACAGGTATTCAGCTGCATCCGGTTAGACTGGAAGCCAACCCCAACATAGTCGGGAAGAGGCTAGGCAGAATGATTGATTTTGTTTATAACCCGTTTGTATAGTAGGTACTAAAAAAGTTAGAGGCGCCTGATATGGTTCCTACACACTATGCTGGCGGCATGGCCGCCGGATTTTGTGCCTTCATTTCCTTTGCGATCCTTTGTGCGGCAGGGCAGTGCATTACAATGATCTGTAAATTTTCTATTAAAAAACTGTTAAAATGCTTAAGCGTTACCCTTAAGCATTTTAATGGAGTTTGTTTCATTTATGTCTAACCGATTTTTTTTCTAATCTAATGCTTGTCTATTACATTCTTTACGTTACTATAGCAATAATGTTGTGAAAAATAACAGCGAAACAATAATGAATTTAAAATCATAACGTATGAATAGAAACTTTGACGAAGACAATTTATTCTACTATACACGAAGAGGTCATGTTTCTGCGGAGATTCCTATCACCGCGATTCAGCGGAGAGTGCTAAATGTACAACGCCATCTATCGATACATCAGGAACTAAAATATTGTTTAATTAATCAAACTAAACATAAGTTTGTATAAAATAAGTATCATTAAATTCATCATCTGTTACTGAATTTCATTTCATTAGGTTCATTACATAAATATCCTAACTATATAATATTATAAATGCGAAAGTGAGTTTGTTTGTTTGTTACGCTATATCGGCCGAACGGATTTTAATGAAATTTGGCACATGGGTAGAGCATAACAAGCGAGCATAGTGTAAGGACATAGAATACTTTTCATCCCGGTATTCCCACGGAATCGAGACTTATGAAGGTTGGTCCACGGGGCGCATCTAGTATTTCAAATAATCTAAAACCACAATTACATAAGTTACACGTACATAGGTAATCGTACTTGTAGAATGATTTATATGCAAATAAAACTACTTATTTCAAACAATGGTCTTCTTTGAATTATTTATGGTCACCCTATTCACTAATTTGTTAAGGAATGTTTATTTTATTAATATCTTTTGAAATACTGAATGCGCAGGATGTTGGATTACGCCAATATTTAGTAGAAATTTCTACTAAATATTGGTGTTATTGTTATCCGATTTGATCAACTACTTTAGTAGCTACGTACATATCATTTCTATAGACCGTCAGGATTGAGGAGCCACATAAAATGTGTTGTGTTACCGAAATTATATAGCTTTTCCATTTTATTTTTATTGTACAAATTCGAGCACATTTACTACTAAATCATATAAAAAATCTGTTGTAATTGGTTGATAACTTTCCGAGATACAGCGCGGTGAAATTTATGTTTTTTTATGAAAAATTAAAACGTTGTAGCTATCTCAAAATCGACCGTACAAACCCCATTTTTTTTGTAGAGATTACGCAAAAGTACTACTAAATCCTACAAAATTTTCAAAAATATCCCTTGGCTAGTTTTCGAGGTCTAAGGTGGCTCCTCAATCCAGACATCAGGATTGAGGAGCCACCTTTAACGTCGTATAACTTTTTAAGGGTTTTACTACAAATTCCAGGATCCGGTCTACAAAATCGGCTAATTTACTACTAAATATTGGTAGTACCCTCGTTCCGATATGAGATTGGCTCCTCAATCCAGACACACACAATATCAAAATATAATGAAAACGCTATAAAAAGTAAAAAATATTTCATTACGAAACAAAATTGCAGAAAAATCTATAGATCAAAAAGGAAAAAAAAAACTAAAACTTCTGCGCGTGAGAAGTGTCAAAATTATGCAGGCGTATAACACTGCACTATGTACAATAAGCATTCAAATTAATCACAACCATTTCCTTCGTTTTTGCTTCTAAGTAAACTCGTCCATCAGAAATGGCCCACCAAGTCACGTCATTGCCTGAATTTCAAAATAAACCAACAGCTGACGTTACACAAATTAGTATTCTGTGTCTGAAGTAGTGGGGGGCTGCAGTAGTGGCGGTTGCAGGTATGCAGACCTGAATAAATTAATACTTTCCACGGATTTTCTAGTAAATTCTGCTGGTCCCAGCTCTGTTATGACACGTTGCGAAACGGTGGAATCTAGTAGAAACTGTTTAATTTATTTACGTACTGACTTACTAGTTTATTGTGCCCGTGACTACAATTGAAATGGACCTAATTTTCATAAGAGTACTACACTAGTAGTACTACTGTGGAGTTCTGTGCTCTGTGGGGTTGGACCGTTGCAATCTTGTAGACCTTTATTTAAGAAATTAGGATTACTAACTCTTCCTAGGCTGTATAAATTAGAAGTAGGATTATTTGTTAAAAGCACTCTGAGCGTTATACTCGTACTAAAGCCATAAAATCCTTTCAAGAGATCCGACCCGACTGGCTGTCACAAGATGTAGAAGCACACTAGTTCAGAACAATTGATACAATATCTCTGTCAAAATCTATAACCAAATACCCAAACAGATCAGAGAGCTACCACTAAACTACTTTAAAAATAAACTGAAGAAATAGCTCTTTAATAATGCGTTCTATACAATAAGTCAGTTCATATATACAATAAGTGATTATAAAATGCGTTCTATACAATAAGTGAGTTCTTATATACAATAAGTGATTATAAGCAAAGTTCGAAACATGATCTCATTAGTAATTTATTGGAATAACGTAATTTTAAGGATTTTAATTGTTTTACTTCATGATCTTAATACTAACAATTGAAGTGTTTATATATAATTTTATTATAAGGATTTTTTTCATGCTGAAATTTGTAAGTAAGCAAAATATGTGGAACTTCTTATATTTAAGTTAAGACCTTTTATGTGCCATATTTTAATTAATTCATACTAATAATAAAAAAAAAAATTCACGGGCAGACAACACACAGCCTAAATCGCTGGATCTAGAAGAATTAAATGCACAAGATTTCCGTATACCACATGTTAAAACTGAGCTAAGCCGCGGACAGACAGACATGGCGAAACTATAAGGCTTCGTTGTTAACTACGAAAGCCTAAAAACCCTGTCCGATCCGTGAGGCTGTGGTATCGTACTGCGTGTATATCTAAAATATCAAATACTTAAAAAGAAAAAAAAATCGCCACATATTTTTCTATGGAGAATCTTACCGGGTTTAACATGGCGCGCGGGCAGTCGTCGTTTAGCGGGTGTCTGCAAGTCATAACTTATGACCCCTGTTGAAAATTTTCTAATTTTAAATAGATTTGGGCTAATTTTGGTACGGAAAATGTGAATTTTAAATAGCAATAACTTTTTAATTTTCAATAATAATATATATTTTTTTGGTAATGTTATTGCAGTACATACATATGTGCCCCTTTCGGATCTAAGATAACAGGTATATAAACCTAGTTTAGAAGTCACGGTTTTTTACTCTGGACCAGTATAAGCCTTATTTTCAAATGCATTTATGGGGAAATAAAAGTTTATTATTTACTTTAAAGCTCATTTTTACATGTAGTTACATTTCGTATTGTGTACAGTCACTTTTTAGTACTTTTTCCTACTGATATTTTTATCAAAGAATTTATTTATTTTTGTGTTTCGTTAACCCGCGTAGCACTCGTAGCCGCTCGTAGACCGCGTAGGACTTTCGTAGAATCCTCTACGAATCTGCTACACAATTGATTTTACTGTTAAATACGTTTTCTCAAACGTGTTTGAAAATTCGAACATTATTTTAACAACCTTTTTCGAGATAAATAGAGATTGCTGTACTGGTAAAAAAAAAAGCGAGCGCCCGGCCGGCAATGTTACTATGACAATCCATAACTGTTGTGTTTAGCGGCCAAATAAATTAATATGAAAACTCATATCTGTCGTGTTATAAAAAATTGGAACTATCTTTTAACTTTAACACATGCCAACCAAGGAGGTAACTTATCAAAGATTTTATTTAAATTTCGAACTAGCTTCGCAAATAGAGCTGTTTCAAGTAAAAAAGAAACAAATGACCACATTGGCGCCTGTAAAATTTTCTTTGTTCGTCATTGATTCTGGAATTTATAATTAATTAACTTAGTTTGAATTTCCGTGTATTGTTTGAGAAAAGTACTATGCAAACCTTGGCGTCAACCAGACACTGATGGACTCACGTATGTTTGCCTCGGCTTCGCCTCGGGCCACATTTTCACAATCGTCCATCAATGCCCTTCTTGCTGCCCGCAACAGTAATATACTATTACTTGCAGTGGCCTGCAACAATGCACTCTTGACATAAAGTAGACCGTCCAATGCTAAGTAGTATGTGCACGGAGACGTTTGCCAGCTATGCACCCGTGCGTAGCGTGGCCGTGGGTCGCAGTAAATGAACCCATCTACATTTTTATACAAAGCGAAGCTGAGTACACATGCGTAGCTTAGCCATGGGCTGCTACGGAGCGGTGCCTTAGAAAAAACACAGTTGATAATCGTTGACGATTTTATACACAAAACGAAATCGTGAATAGGCAAAGGAATCCTTTCCTTTCAGTCGATTCCTTTCATCCGCCAGAGCGCCGGTTCCCTCACGCAGCTTGTATTTGAATGCCCGGCGAGGACGACGGGACCACAATCGAGAGGGTAGGTATAAATAATCGAATAGATCGACGAACTCGCTCCGTTTCGAGAGCAGCGTCCACTTCGGGACCGCTCATATTTTAGGTGGGCGGTAAGGGACGGGAGGTAGCGTTTTTGATCGCGTTTTTTGAGATGAGAGTATGAGGGTCTTTTTGATAAATATTCTAGATATGCGAACAGAAGCTCATCCACATTATAAACTACAACAACACAACAACATTACGTGAACAACTTGGATTATTAAAAAACAATGGTTTATTTATTTATTGGGTCTCCAACGGAGTCTACACAAATTACATGTATGATTACAAAAACAGGGACAAATACAAGTGTGCGCTTCTAATTACAGGAGACCACATCATTTACTTATAATCTAGGGAGGTACAATTAGTTATTAGAGGTATGAGGAACAGAGTGTAAAGTTCACTCAGTCGGATAGTCATATATATGTCGTTTGCGCGGTAAACTCTAATTGCGTGATGCAGGATTTGTGTGACGTCAGGTCTTTGATGTGTAGTTCGCATGTGGCGATGTAGATGCCACTACAAGGACGAAAACATGAAAATAAATCAAAATACATTACATTTAGAATTTACTACCTACCTGTTTATAGCCAAAGCAATCACAGACATCTGTAGCTAATGTAAATGAGAGGCCAAGAACAGATTGTCCTTAATTGTAAAAATATCCATCCATGCATCCATGCCCATACTATGACAACCGATTTTCACACAGGTAGTATTTATCTGATACTAATATTAAAAAGAGGTATTCTGAGTTTGTATGAAAGTTAATTATTGATGGGAAGTGTCATAGCATATTTTTTTTATTTTTAAACGAAAACTTTCACGCGGATGAAGCCGCGGGCAGAAGTTATTCTGTCATGTAAATACCAGCCCGCCTCCGCCAGTAAGTTGCGCCAGCGGCTGGCCCCGCTCGCCCCGTATTATGATTTTACTCGACTGCGCTTATTGAGAGCACTATCTCTACTGCGGACTCGTTGTCTTCCACCGTCAGCAAAATACACTCGCTTTAGATTAAAACTGAATTTTAAATACTATGCGGACTGCTTGCTAAAAAGAAGTTATTTTTTAAGTTCTTAATAGAGTTTGTTCTCGAGTTGAATATTTGAAGTTACAACTTGAGAACTGTCCCGTCGGGAACAAAGTTCGTTAAAAAAGAGTCAGAGAGAGAGAGGAAGTCGCATTGATAACGCTTAAGATAACGCTTTTTCCTTACGTGATGATTCCTGCCAGTCGACACTGTCCTCGCATACCTTTTAACACGGTATCTTGGAAACATTGTAAAAACCATTTACTTTTAAAAGTGTAACCGTGGAGTTTCTTGCCGGCTCTTCTCCATAGGAAACGACCAATTGGAACCGTGCACCTAGCTTATGACGTTTCATAAGTGCCCTTGTAGGTTTATGTGAAATAAAAATATTTTGAATTGAATTTTGAATTGAATTTGAATTGAATTGAATTGAATTGACTCCTACCGCAAACCGCGTTAAGGAACTTCGTTCTAAAAGTGTAACAGTTTGACCATCACGACACTTTGTTACAAAACGCTATAGTATTTTTTTTTGTTTTTCAGTCTCTCAAACGTTGTTCATTTATTGTATTGAGTCTGTTATTTTTTTACACAAGAATGGCAAAAGTCGTAAGGTTCAAACATCTTTTGCGGCGACATTTGTCCCAATCTTTGTTTTTTGGTATCATAATATTTTCAAAACAACGGATATAATTAGTCATTAGAATACACAGGTCTGCAAGATTTTCATTAAATTACGACAAGATCTCTGAAAACAATGACAAGATTGATCCGTTGCTCTAATTAAATATTCATATTGTTTTTTTTTTTAATTTACAATGCTGTGACGAAAGAAAATATGTTTATTTTCGTTAAAGTCAAGTACAAAAAGTCAAGTACGTTTTAGAGTATCGCCGCATTTGGGGATTATTATTTTAACTTTTTTAGATCGTTATTGATTCTTTTTACTGAGTTTCACTATTTGAATAAAGAATTTTCTTTAAATTTTGATTAAAAATAGAAAATCAACTGTCAATCAGGATTCTTATTAAAGTGTGTAATATTGTTTTACAAAAATTAGATTTTCTGCGGAACTGGGCGGCCATTCCTCAGTGATTTTGATGTACTGATTTTAAAAGCATGCCAAATCGCTGTGATTGTGTGATTCGTATCAATGATGGAAACACAGATTATCAATTTTTTTATATTTACATTTTTTTTTTTAAACCACACTTGCTTTTTTGCCATTTAAACCACACTTGCTTTTTTGCCATTTAATTGACGACATTAACTTAGGTTAATTTCCCACAATTTGCAAAAGATGGAAGACTAGATTTGGTAAATATGAATTGGATATTTTTTTATATTTCGAAATGTACTTGATCCCTAGACACTTTCGATATGTGTATGACGCAAATAAAAAACACTAACACAAAAAAAAAATTGTTGCGGGAAAATAAGCGTCATATCCACAAAACAGCCACGCAAAACGGCCATCGCTCAGACTGCGAGACCGAGCCACAGCGTTGGTTTTCAGCGACAGCCGGCGTTGACGTGATGACGTCGCAAATATCTTTTCATTCATTGCGTTTCAAGCCACTGTTTGAAACAGGAATTCTGTAATCGTACCATAATGTCCTAACAACAGCACTGTTCTGCTGTCGCTACCGTCAGCAAGTCCTGCGCATCGTGAAAGAGATCTCGTTGCGTCCTCCGTCGATGTCCAGTGTCCACCTCACGACCTGCCCGCTTTGGTACACCTGCACTCATGGCCATCGTCAAACATTATCGCAATGATCTGTGCATACGTTCCGTTGTGACTGGGATGCAAGATATGCTAGAAGCGTAGATATGGTCTGTTCCAAAATAATCTTCTGAAAATGTAAACAAATGAATCAGAAAATGTACCTATCGATGCCAATTTGTAGTGTCACTTACAAATTGAGTGGTTTAATTTGTTTATTTAAATACCACACATTTTAATATTGAAATGCCTTTAAAAATGTGTTTCATTTGACAATTTTATTGAGGTTAATTTTATAACCTCAATTTTTATTTTTGATGATTTTTCAATTACAATATAATAATATTCATCAAACAATATTTTTTGGAAAAAGTGGTGAGATGTAAAGTTGACACCTTCTAAATACAGATGAACGTCTTACTAAATCCCTTTAGTGAATAATTTCGTAAGAATTTAACCTGATCAGGATTTGTTTACACTTTTATCAGATTCTTTTGTTAAAACATAAATTATATTAATTTCTGTAAATTGGTTCAAATAACACTCGTCAAAAATAAATTATGTTTTTATCACATCTATTCAAAAAAAGCTAGTTTATTCTTCGTAAACAGGGAACAAATTTGCTCTTTAATCCCTAGGGACAAAATTAATTTGAATTTGGAATGGGGATATTGTAAATAAAAGTTCCAATCACCAAAGAGATCAATCACGAACATTGTATGAACAAGTAACAGGCTGAATGATAAAGTAAACGAACGCAAGCCTGGACTAAAACGTCACTCGAGTGACGTTTTAGTCCTTCGCTGCACTCAGGATTCAAAGAAACACTCTCGCCTTTAAAATAATTGTTTTCTCCCTAGTCAAACAATCTACAATTTAAAACTAGATGAGTGCGGTTGCCAAACTGACTACTCTGCTCTGCTAAGAAAAACCGAAACAAACTAAGAGGTCACAGTCTCTTTTGAGTCCATACATATCTTGGTCTGGCCATATAAAGACCATGTAAATCAGTGTCAGATGGTCTTCTGAGGAAAAAAACACACAGATTTGAGTGGACCTGGCCAGTCAGTGCAGGCATTTGTCAGTAATCATACAAAAACGTCAGGAAAACCAAAGGAGACTATGTGGATGAGTCAAAATATTACGGTCAATAAACAATCTCAGCAACCTTTAAAAAAATCAGCAACGACATACATTTATATACCTACCTAAAAATATGTGAGAAGCGATATAAATCAGCTTCTTCGCTCCGACGCTCGCTTGATTTACTTCAATCAACGTTATTGCAATTTCCTTGAACATAATTTGGTTCAATCAACTTGATTTAGATACGTTCCCTTCCTTGAGACGTGTGGAAAGGGTAATTCTTCAAATAGGGTCGTAGGGAATAAAGATTATTTTTAGTATGTGCACAGAGTTTTAATCTATACATACATATTACATATCGTCGTTGCGCGTTCAAAAGTCGCTATGAGTTATTTCATGATTTTCGGTTTTTTATGCAGTTTGAATCGTTATTTCAATACACAATATACTGTAAAAACAGCTATGTGACAAATGCAATATTTAAAGAGTTACGGAATGTAGCTATGTGACATTCATACATCGAAGTTCCATTATAAACACACTAAATATGAATTAAAGTAAAAGTAAATTATTTGAATACTCTGGGTATTTTTTGAGAAAATCAGTTTTTTGCGTCTCCTGTAAAGTGTGTAAAAAACACAACGGTTATGGAAAGCGCAGCGACGATATATTACATTACATAAATAATTATATAATAAATATTAATGTGTGTATGTTCGTTTGTATGTAGGTAGAGAATAATCTCCGGAACTACCAGTCGGATTTGAAAAATTATTTTTACATTGGATAGCTCAATACTATGTTAACAGGGGAAAAAAAAACGATTTAGTCCTTCATCAGATAATAAAAAAATATTAGGGGGGCAACATATCCTGAGGTGCTTGATGAGTGGAGAAGTATTCCACGGTTATCAGAACTATCCCAGAGCCCGGAAGATGGTCAAGATCCCTAACAGAATCGCCGGTCAATAAAGGCAAGCCCGAGATAAGGAACAAGACTTCTCCCGGTAGATAGGGTCTGTGGGGTCGCTACTGCCCAACGGCTCGCCACGTGCTGCCCTGCGGTGGTATCTCCCTTGGTCTGGCTCCTCACCTGACCTGTTCTCCTGTCCTGTCCTGCCCAGAACTGTTGCGGCATAGTAAACTCTACCGGCACAGACCTAAAGTTCAGAGTGCGCAAGCCCCACCACGACGTCAACGTAGAGATATGGCGGTGGGGTTGTTATTATTATTATAGTATAAGTATAGTTTACTGAGAAATAAGTGTAGATTTCGTATTGAGTGTTAGTTTGAAAAAGAGTATAGTATATCTGTCTGTATATTGACGAATTCTCCGTTATTGGTACCATATGTGCCGAGGACAAGACTCCAAAAAATTTGTAATTCATTTAAGTTCCAAAGTAAACGTTTTTACAACAAACTCCCAAGCCATGTCAAAGAACTGAGCCTCAATAAATTTAAATCATTTATTAAACAGAAATTATGTCATAAAGGTTTCTATAAAGTTAAAGATTACTTAGACGCCAAAAAGGCTTGGGACTAATTAAGCTACTCCTAACTAACAAACTGTACTATTATAATATAGAAACAAGTTTTTCCAACTGAACAGACAGCTGTGCTGCTGGGGATTTTGTTGCGCCACTTCTTCTTCCCAGCTTAAGCACTAGGACACTAGGAAGTGGTGAAGGGTGGGCGTTTTTGGGGGGCTGTCTTATGTAATTTAGACGTTCGAAAAGTGCTTATTCTCAGCCTAGTTTGAATAAATGAGATATAAAGCAAATGAATTGACCAATGAGCGCGCGCTTCCCCGGCTTCCCCCGCTTCCTGCCGTCCATTCTGTAAAATTCTCACCGCGAAGTCTATGATGAAGTGAGCTGTCATGCCCGCTGATGCTAAAAACATTACAATAATGATAAAGTATTTTTTTTCCATATTCTGGCTTCATCACGCATACGGTGCATAATTAACAATTATTATGGAATCAATATGAATATAAAACAAAAAATAAATTAATTTGATAATGTTTTTTTTGGGGTTATCTACCGCCGGTAGTGTAGTGACTCAAAATATCAATATCAGTTTTAAAACACAATTTTTTATTAACTCACACTTCAAGTAGCAAAACTACCAGCTGATAATGACTCCAAAAAAATCTATTCCTTTTTTTTTAGTTTTTAGGTGTCGATACCCGCCACGTCTGCAGAGTTTTGCTAGCTAATTTTATTTGATCCTGTATATGTAATATACAATAGGTTCGTAATATTTCAACTACACGGAGACTATTGGCCGCCATTGAGGGCGATGCACGTCTTTGAGAGGGCTTTGTGTCCTCCCTTGTCACGTCCGTGTCGCCTCACAAAAGACTCCATACTGTGTAGAGAATATAACTAGCTATATATGTACTTACGAGATAGTATTGCTCTGCAGACTGGCAGCGCTTGAGTCCTAAGACTAAATTATTTTGATCAATGGGCTGTTTCAAATTCGACAAATTCACGAATTCAGCTTCTGATAAAAGTATAAACAAACCCTATTCAGGTTCTTACGTAATCGCTCATTAATGGAAAATAGTAACACATTCATCTGTATTTTGAAGGTTTCAACTTTTTAACTCATTTTCCAATAATGATTGCTTGAATAATATAATTTAATAATTGTAGTTCAATAATCATCGACGAAAATGGAGGTCATAAAATTAACGTCAGTTGTCAAATGAGAACATCTCTATGGTGATTTAAAATTAGAAATTCGGGTTTACTCAGAAGTATTCAAATAATCACATCAAAGCACTCAATTAATAAATAATAATAATAAATAATAAAATAAAAATCTTTATTGTTACAAAAACCTTAGACATTGCTTAAAACTAGGATACATAACTTGGTTAAAGGTCATACTTATAATTTAAACCCTGACTCCTAAACTAGGTGATCCTGTGACTTAGGAGTCAGTGTTCTGCTGTCACTGTGATACTAGAAACCTTTTATGTTGTGTTCCAACATTACAAAAGCAGTCACAAAGTAAGTATATAAAAATTTAAAAAAGTAAAAGTAACTATGTATAATTATCAAATTTAACTATGAAGGTACTAAGGATATTGAAAACGACTTCTTAAAAGTGTATATGTGTGTGTATGTTAGAGTAAGGATGTGTATGTTAGAATGAGGGATGTATGTGAGGGTGTGTAAGTAAGAGTGTGTTTAGCAGTATTTAGCGTTTGCGTGAGGGTGTGTTGAAATGTTTAAGATTATGTAGTGTATATGTACTGCTGATAATTATGTTCGAGCGTAGTCTTGATCCTGCAGCCAACTTTGTACTTTAATCTTAACTTCGTGGTTGTTTAGCCCAGCTAATTGAATGGCTTTATGTATATTCCTATAAATTAATGTACTTAGAACGCACAACTGGCGCCTAGCGAATGCAGTTTTGTGGCTTACTGTCGGGCATACATTTTTTGCTTTGCGCTTAGTAGGACCTGATGGGGGAGTATATTTATGCATTCTGAGAGTGGCTCGAAGGACAAATTGTAAGTGGCACTACAAATTAGCATCCACAGATACATTTTCTGGTCTGGTTTACATTTGAATTAGACATTTTATCCCAAAAACAAACTTAACTTTGTAGTAGAAAAACATGTTCTCCCATACATCGATATAAGTCATGGTCAATTCTCCAACTGCAAATGTAGGTCTGTAATCGCTTTTTTTTATGTTATAACACTAGAAATGAACAATTTTCGGACCTTTTCTTTAGTTGTGCTGTGAGACCTTGCTTGCTAAATTTCATGATTTTAAGTCAACGGGAAGTACTCCAGGTTTTGATTTATTTGCGAATATCAAAATATGTTTTATAAATGGCCGTATATTTGTTTTTTTTAGAGCTCCAAGGGACCATAGATCTCAGTATTTGATATTAATTTTTACTTGATACCTCCACGCGTTCCACTTTTTTTCCTTTTGAGATACGAAGCCCTAAAAAACACGAGAAAAGTAAAAGGATTTACTTCGATTTTTTTGTGTTGTTTGTAAGGATCGGAGCAGGTGGCGTGTAGTATCTGCCAACACCAAAAAAAAAAAATGTTAGTTTATGTATGTGTTTTCACTAGATTCGCACGTTAATGAGTGTATTTCGTTCCGGTACATTAGCAGCACAGTGTACTATTTCAATTAGAGGTGACCGCATAATCGACGAGGCTCGAATCAGTGGTTAAATGTGATTATTTGACAAATTCACTCGTTCGAGCGTGTTTACACATATTTTGATGTAATCAGGGAAACTGCTGGCTTGGCGTTGTGGTTTTACTAAATATATTTCATTCATAAGCTTGGGCATAATCAACCATTTTCACTCAGGGTGACTAGAAACTATTAAATATTTTTTTGTAAATTTTGATGTTCAAAAGTACGTAAGTACTAAAAGCGCCATATTTTTTTTATTTTGCGCTGGAAATTGTTTTTCACATGTGAGTTTTTGGTGCCCCTTGCCATCTGGCGCCAAGAGCGACCGCTCCTCTCGCTCTACCCCAGGGCGCGCGCTGTTCCCACTGCTGGGACACAGGCCTCCTCTATATGAGAGGAAGTGGGTCGTAATTAGGGTTGCCAACCACACTGTTAAGAACAGTATTATACTGACTCATCGCACTTACGTTACGGTGTAATATTCTGGGGAAATTCAACCGAAAGAGAAACGGTTTTTATAGCCCAGAAAAGATGCTTACGGGCTATGTTTAAGCTTAAATCCACTGATAGTTGCATGCCATACTTTAAACAACACAAAGTATTAACACTTCCTAGCTTGTACATAATGGAGGTAGCTGTGTTTGTGAAGTCAAACCCAAATCGTTTTAAACGTCTAGCCGACGTAGTCCCACGTAATAGACGCGACAATAACCAAGTATGCTCCCATCCCGCCAAAACGGCACTACTGCGCAAGAGTGTCTATTGCATGGGTCCGGTTATTTATAATAAATTACCTAAGCAATGGAAAAAACTACCATTAACAATATTCAAAACTAGGCTTAAACGCTTTTTAACGCATAAAGCATATTATAATATCAGCGAATTCCTTACGGAGAAAGAATTTGTTTGTTCTCCAAATTGATTTGCTTTATTTAATTTTTATATTTGTTTACTCTCCTACTCTACTTTTAAATATTGACATTTGTTTTAAATTGTGCCTTGATTAAAATTAATTTAAATTTTTGACATTGTGATTTCTTATTTTTATTATTTATTTGTCTACTGAGACTAATTTTGTACGCCATAATGGCAAAACATGTAAGTACTCAATATCAAGACTTGTAAGGCTGTAATCATCATATTCACTAAAACTGTAATTTTGTATCACGTATGTTAAAAGTCATATGCTTTTTATAAAAAAAAAAAAAAAAACATTTTTGTAGTAGTGCTCTTCAATGTATCATAATATAATTGCCTTTGTTGTTGTTTTAGCGTGAAACTCTTATTTAAGTTTTGCATGCCTGTCGGTAAGATATGGCTGAACCTATCTGTTTAAAAATTATCACCTTTTACTGTACCCATATTTGCAAAATAAACGACTTACTTACTTACTTACAATTACTGTTTTTCACTCTAAAATACTTTTTACTGTTCAACAAAAATAAAGTATTAAAAAAAAAATTGTTTATTTCTGTAACTTTCTTGTACAATATTATTCTGTGGCTAGAACCTCCTAGGAAGCATGTAGTAATGCTTGGGTGGTTCTGCTCCTCCCTCGTATTAACATGTTTTTAGGTAACTAGATAACTAAACTATTTTAAATAAATTACAAACAAAAAGGTACTAACAAGAAACCAAATGGTGGTAACAAAAAGTAAAATTATGAATATACTGGTTTCAAAACCTAAATAAAAAGTTTCATTAACTACGTAGAACATCGTGCATGCACCTGGACATGGGCGCGGTGGTTCAGCCAGCCTTAATTTCAGGATGAATATAGACGATAGAAATAGAGCTACACATTTAACAAAAAACATGTGCCTTGTGTATTTAGCGACATTCAAAAAACTGTTTGCTTTTCTAAGATACTGTTTATTTTTCCACTTGGCCCATATACTTTATTTCTTGTACAAAAAGTAGGCAACCCTTGTCGTAATCCACCACGCGGAGTAAGGGTTGGTGAATGTCACATGCCTTCGATTTTTTGGTTCTGGGACATTCACGCTGTTCTGGAGAACATCACCAATAAGGTCACTTATGTCCTTTTAGGCCGTGCCCTCCTCGCGTTTCCGCTCACAATGGTGTTTAGGTATGTATGTTGACGTTCAAAAGTGCCTTTTATGTGCCTATTTGAAATAAATGACTTGACTTTGACTTTGTATTTATTATTTAGGCCTGCTTGCACCACAAAGGGGCATTAAGAAAATAGTTATACTGTACTTAATGTAGGATTTGAATTGAAGTTTCCATAATTTGCCTATAATTGTCATGATTGTAAATTACGTAGCCGGATTTTTCGCTAAAAAGGACTTCATTTAAGAATAGGAGTGATTTTTTAAAGTGGCTTATTTCCATGAACATTTTTTCAGTAATGGAGAAAAACCAGTTTATCCATTTAAAAATTAGCTAATAGGAAATACCTACTGGAAATGTGTTCTTCTGTACGAAAATGAGATTTTTGTCTGTAAGTTTCCTTAGAAAATATTACTACACTTATTGTATTGGATTTTGGACTAAAGGCTAGTTTTTAACATTACAGTGATTATTCACAGATTCTTTTCTAGCAAAAATAGAAATAAGCCCTTTTGAAAAATCACTCCTCGAATGAAAAATTGTTAACATTTTTTAACAATAAATTCATGAAAAAATAAAACAAGCACTATGGTTCGAATTCCGCTTCGTAAACAGTAAAAAGAAAAATTTCTTAATAAATTCGAAGCGAAAAGAAAAATACCATAATGATTCCAGTTATTTCTTATCGCGAATACTTTCTTTGTTGATACAGAATTCACGTTTTTATAACAAAATATGAGGTGAAATTTTCTCGAAATATTGCGCAAAACAATTTCGTTTCTTATTGCTTTTACAGCTCTCAACAATATTGTGTCTTTAATATAAATATTGGAACGGTTTTGGACCCGTTTGAAAAGTAACAGGTTGTGGGTTCAAAACCTCGCGTACCTATGTACAGTTAAGGGTTAAAATATGTATAAGTACACTAAGTGAAATTCAACAACGATCATCTCCTAAAATATTGGATGGAAAATTGAGGTGTGCATTATGTCTATCAATAGTATCAACATCTGCCTAGCCTTTTCCCAACTATGTCGGGGTCGGCTTCCAGTCTAACCAGATGCAGATCTGACCTCCACAACCCAGTAACTGGGTAATACGATACCCCTTGGTAAGACTGGTTGTCAGACTTTCAGGTTTCTGGCGACCCGTAACGACTGTCAAAGATCCACGAATGATAGCCGGGACCAACGGCTTAGCGTGCTTTCCGAAGCACGGAGGAATCTCGATTTTTAAAGATGGTCACCCATCCACGGGCCAACCCCAGCAAGCGTAGCTTAACCTGATCGATCGACCTGTGCGGCTGTTATTAGTTAGCCACGAGCTCCTCGTCTATTAATAGTATCTCTGCACAATTTTTTGGGAGAATTGTAGATATCTCATTTGAAGAACTGGCCTCTAATACAGGATGTATTTTTGAGATGGGGCTGTAAGGGCAGCTACCTTAACCGTTGTAGCTACAGGAAAACGGTCTTAGGAGACCGTTCTTAACTTTTTGAGAAATTTTGATCTGCATTCACAGATTTTGAATAAAATGTACAGTCTGCAAGTAAATAGGCATAGGCAGTTTTCAAAAAAACTTTTTTTGATGCAAATCGATCCTGTTTCTTATAAGGATCCAAAAACTCTATCAGACCAACTGACGTTTGAGTACCAGAAAAACTCTTTTGCCATAAATTTCGTGGGAAATAGAATAGAATTCTCTTTATTCTAGTAACCAAGACTCAACAACAAGATTGTTAGTAAAACTTACGACTATGTTAGTAAGTACAGACACTTAACAAAAACAAGGAAAACAATACAAAAAGTAACAACAAATAACAAGAAATTATGGTTGGTCACCGTTGCGACATCCCATGAGAGACGGCACAACAGTACCCACGTATACATAGTCCAGGCGACTCGCAACCATGACAGCTGTCGTGGCATACCTCTCCGTGCACTCAAACTTAACTCAACTCACTAATATCCTCTGGTTTGATTAGATTGAAAAGCATTTGATCCCCGTGTACAGTTAGGTCAATTCATTGATTATCAATTGGCCATGTTATAACCATTTCAGACAATTATCAAATAATGACTTCAATATAATGACAATTAGTTGCTAAACAATACCTTCCTTGGTTTTACTTACATAGAACTTGTCATAAAAATATTTTTAGGGTTCCGTAGTCAACCAGAAACCCTTATAGTTTCGCTATGTCCGGCTTAGCTCAGAGACTGTTAGTACTAGACAGCTGTAGTTTGGCATGGGTATACATATTAATCACGCCGACACGTTATTGGGTTCTCCCATATAAAATTTCTCAGTATAGCAGCCCGGAGTCTGGATTTGTGCCCGGTTGATAGCAATAGACTACGCATCAAAGACTTGACGTTACACAAAATCCTGCATCGCGCAAACAAAGTTTACCGCGCGATCAACATATATATAACTTCCCGAAATCAATCGTCGGGCAGTTGCCCACCAGACACGACAGCGGGTGTCGTGTCTGGTCGGAGAATCCTCCCTTTTCTATAGCTAACATTTTTAACACGAACATTAAGAAAAATCTTTTCGCGTTTTTCTTTCAAAGGTTGTGGTAAGAAAGTAATCTTCATTAGGCGCAAGCGATGCATGTCGGCACATAACGCGCTAAGACCGCAGTAGGTCGTGACATCACACGCCTCATTATTCTACCGCGCATTCGGGTCAAGAACACCCTCTAATATACACGTTGGGCACAAAAGAAATACTGCAAGGGGGAAGAGTAAGAAAGAAGTTTTGTGACATGCAACATTGACGTGAACTAATATTGGGAAATATAATATTGTCGATATAATTATCACTTGCTTCAAAAACGGTGAAGGAAAACGTCGTGCGGAAGCCATGCCTGAGAGATATTTCTCGACGGCATGTGAAGTCAAGTCAGAGGCCCATGGGCGGCTTTAAAACTCTGACACCAGGTTAGTCACTAACCACACGAAAAGAAGAAGAAAATTTTGGAAAATATTAAAGGGATCTTCTAAAAATTTGTTGACTTTCTAATGGTGGACTTTTTAAATAAATGAACCCCTAAAAACTTTTTGCGTTCGTAATGATGCACACTTTTTTACCCGACTACGGCGGAGCAAAAAGGATGGTTATGATCTTGACTGGTATGTATGTATATTCATCTGTTACCTCATAACTTCTAAACTACTGATCATAATTTGACAAATGAGGTATCATTAGGAGCGTCTTAATCGTCTGGTAGTTATAGGCTAGGCTAATTGCCGGGGTTGCCAGTTTGTCCGAAAGGGATATCGCGACCCCGGCACACAGGCAACGGAAGGAACACGGGTGGGTTTTAGTCAGTAAAAGTCTGACACGCCCTCCCGCTCCGCCCAGAGCGGGAGAAGTTATTTGATAATTTCCCACCCTCAAAATAAAAAAAAGGCTAGGCTAAGTGACGTCACAATATGGCGCCCTCTAGAGGACATAAGGTCATGAACAAACTTTTTTTTTTGCCCTAGTGGGTGTCAAATCAAAGGTCTTGACGAGCACATTACAAATATATATGTATTATAACCACAAAATAATTTAAATAAAAATAAACATCCGTACTCACACGTAATCTGTTCGATTTATACAAATATGAAAACATATGAAATTTATACATATATGAAAACATATGAAATTTATATATATATGAAAACATGAAATTTATATATATATGAAAACACGTGTGAGTCCGGATTTTTTATTAGTCTGTTTGTGATGTCTTGTTAATACCTGTTTAGTTGACTTTTTTGTCGTAGTTCGGTTTAAGTTTTAATAACTGTTTTTTTAATGCCTTTTCAACTTTCTAGCCTTTTCTTAGAGTTGGTCTCAGTAACTACAGTACTACCTATTTGCCCTTTTCGGATCGGACAGGCTATTTCTAACACATTGTATACACAAAAAAATAATGTTTTGTAAAAACATAGCAAAATCATCTGAGAAAAACAAGTCACTAAACTTTCGAAGAAATACAGAAGAAAAATAATATAGTTTCCTATATTTCTCAAGAAAACTCAGCACTCGGTGTGCTAATCAATAATCCAAGCTGAGAAACACTGAAAAAGCAATTTCCCGCTAAATAGAATAATAAAACTTAGGTAAAAAGTGTCGGCGCCACGCCTCGGGGAACACTACGCGAAATACATCAAGTGAATAAACACAGAAGAACCATACACTCCACCCAGTGCCGGATTAAGACTACTTCATGCCCTAAGCAATCCACGCCTGTGGACCCCCTTATCCACTAGTAAACTATTTTAGATCTTTAATTAAGTATTCAATGGAATAGCAATGAAGGCCAGTCAATTTGAGAGTTTGGAGAAAAGTGATCGTGACGAATTCCGGAAAATTTTCAAAAATACATAAATTTGGGTTTTCTCGAATCCCATGAATTTTCGCCTAGGCTTTATAGGGTGCTTAATTGTTGCAAATGGGTCACACTACCACGTCCTGAAAGGAATACGTCAAATTACAAGTCACCCTATATACTTTCTTATGCATTTAGTAAAAAGCTGTTATTTTGACATTACAAACAGACACTTCAATTTTATTTATTTGTATAGAAGATTGATAAAGCATCGAGCCTTTCCTGCAAAATCGTCGTTCTTTTCAAATTTTTCATTACTTTAAACAACGACATCTCCCGCCGACATAACTTGCGGGTTTTCAAACAGCCTTGCCTTATAGGTGCTAGCAAATATTTTTTCGGTGCTGTTTATGTTGCCTCCCGAGACGTGCTGCCCTAAGCAGTTGCTTAGGGCAGCACGTCTCGTCTCGTCTCGCTTAATTTGCTTATGGGCTAATCCGGCACTAACTCCACCGTAATGTCCGAATTCAGTGGTATTTGTAACCGGAATTTATCTATTCGAAAGCGCTACTTACCGATTCGATATCTTGACACATTTTGTTTCTGAACAATCAGTTAAGTAAGAATTTCTCTTGATTATACAACGTGTTCCTTTTGATGTCCCATACATGTAAAATAATGTAAAATGAGGACCTCATTATAGCTTTGAGTCGAGCGTGATCATTCCAAACCACCGACCTTGCTGCCTGGCTATCCTTTTCAACAATCTAACTAAAGGGTCGGTAACAGAAGTACCCTGGCTGTATAGCTCTTTGTAACCAACGGCTTGGGCGCCTCAGCACATGAGACATAGCTTTGTTTCTTTCACTAACGATACTAGTATGGCAGATGTCCATAGAAGTTCGGTGACCACCAAATGGGCCGGTGATTTACTTTAATGAGTTCGCTTTCGAATCATGTGCGGTAAAGCGAGGTTTGAAGCGAACTTTACGGACTTGCTCTACTGCATTGTGCTCGTATGTTGTCGCCCGCGTAAAATAGAGTTTTCCTGACAAATTATTATGTTCCGTGATTTTTTTCTGACGCAGCGAAATGTTAAGTTGTTGTATAATATTAATAAATCAGATACTGTTGTTTTGTTTCGAGCAAGAAGATTACTTCATCTGCCATATTACAACATTGCTATGTTTTCTGAAGCATCATTCGCGCGTCGTACTCTTTTGTTTCACTAACCAGCCGATACAATTTACGATCAAGTTTGTTGCGAATGTTTGTCTGTAAAGGCGTGTTTACCAAACGAACACAGAACCAGAACAAGAGAAAAAGAGGATTCTTGTCTTGATATTGATAAACGAGAGAATGCTCTAAGTATTCCAGTTTTATACACAAAATCCATTTGCTCTACCAAATGGATTTTGTGTAGAGTGGGAATAGAAGTTGCATTCGGTCGTTTGGTCCCGACCTGTACGATAGTACGGTTATTAAAATAAAGTGTTGGTATTACTCGTATGAGGAGCTCATGGCTAAATAATAACAGCCGCTCGGTTAGATCCAACGGGTTAAGCTATGCTTACCGTGAATGGGCGACCATCTTTACATACCGAGACTCCTCCGTGCCTCGGAAAGCACGTTAAGCCGTTGGTCCCGGCTGTCATTCGTGGATCTTTGGCAGACGAATATTTTAAAGGCATAAAAATTATTTATATAGCTATTGTTTGGCCGAATGTTTATATGTCCGAATTTACAATGGCATACTTTTAAGATGGCAGTATTTTATATGGTATTTTAGTAGGCATATTCCCATTTCTATAAAATAGCATTTTTAACCTTAAATTAAAATTAAAATATTGTCTTAAAAAGTCATTATGTTGTGCTGCAAAAGTTAGTGACAGAAACGTATCGCTCCAAAACCGACTACACGTAGTCTTGTCTGCCCTAACCCTAGAGTGTAATTTAAGCCTGCAGCGCCGGCGGCGCCGTGACAGTAACCATGACTGCTGCATGTTGCATACTCGCTTGCATGCTGCATGCTTGCTTGCATGCATGGTGTATGCTTGTTTGCATGTTTGTGTCAACTTTCTGCAATATGATGGTTTTACTTTTTAGTTATTATGGATATGATGCCAAACGATTTTCTGTTAAATGAAGATTATGCTATCCGTTGTTATGCAAAATAATATTAGGACATAAAAAGTTTTGCTATAAACAGTAGACCCATATTTACAAGGACAAGAAACATGTTAACTTTACTTATTGGGTACTACAGATGCATATACAGTCAGGAAATTTATTTCTAAAGCTAATTGATTAAACATTATATATAAGGGTACAGACCACCCTTGCTCGATGAAGCGCCAGCCCGCGCCCAAGCTGAGCCTGTAGCTTTAAACTCCTCAGATAATAATAATTATCTAGATTTAATCCAGCCTATCCCATCTTGCTGTCCTCCCCGCGACGCCCTAAGCCGAGGTTTGTACCCCACAGGGCGTGCCCTTAGCGAGCAGTCGCTTAGTTTGTTAGTTTGTATGCCCTGGCTGGAGGCTTTAAGTTAGCTTAAGGCAGTCACAGGATAGTCCGGTTAAATAGTCACGACCTCAGAGGTCAACTACGAGATGCATAAGGTACATTAAAAAAAACAGTATTTTGTGTGATAAAAAACAGCATTTTGTATGATAAAAAACAGTATTTTGCGTGATAAAAAACAGTATTTTGCGTGATTAAAACAGTATTTTAGGTGATAAAAAACAGTATTTTGCGTGATAAAAAACAGTATTTTGCGTGATAAAAAACAGTATTTTGCGTGATAAAAAACAGTATTTTGCGTGATAAAAAACAGTATTTTGCGTGATAAAATCAGCTGTCAATGTCAATACGTCTCGAACCAAATGACAGCTTTTTTTTTTTTACGGTATGTGTTGTTTGTGATTACGGTATTGGTACTATAGAGGTATGAGGAACAGGGTATGAAGTTCACTCATCCTCCATAGAAAAGGGAGGCTCCTCCGACCAAACGGGTGTCGTATCTGGTGGGCAACTGCCCAATGATTGATGTCGGGAAGTTATATATATTCTGATCGCGCGGTATACTCAGCTTGCGTGATGCAGGATTTCGCGTGTCGACAGTGTGATGCGTAGTTCGTATGTGGCGATGTTGATGCCGCGACAGAGAGAGCTGTTCAGTTTGATGGTCTTTACCACACCCTTAAATATGACCACACCTTTCTGATACACCCTGTATATCGGATTTGAACGTCAAATGACCGCCTAGCTCAGCTAAATATAGCCTGTATTGGTTTGTGTTGACAATAGAACCGAACACAGATCTGTCTAGATTATTCCGGACATGGGCGTGGAGCGATCATCAGTTTAGTTCGTGTTACTAACGCCCAGTTACTAGACAACCGAGTGTCAATATAGATACAGAGCGCTGGGGCAGGTTTTGGTCTCTGTTTAAAAATCTATTAACAAAGCTGCTATTGGATAAACACACAATGTTTTTTTTATAGTTCCGTACCTCAAAAGGAAAAAACAGGCCAAGTGCATGTTGGACCTCGCACGATGAAAGGATGAATTAATCCCAAGAACAAACTTATCATTGTAGTTGAAAAACATGTTGTCCCATACATTCCAATTGCAAATGATAGTTTGTACGCACAATATTGAGAGATTTACTATGTTATTTTAAGACCATAGACTTCTTATAGGTTTTCTTGTAATCTATGAGTAAAGAACCATTCACCGTATTTTTTATCAAAATTTTAGGCTCAGTAGTTTCGGAGATAAGGGCCCAGCGGTCAATTTTCTTAAATAACTTCAAAAGTATTTAGTTTAAATTATTTAAAAAATATATTTGCGATCCTCGCAACAACCCCTTTCATTTGATATGTCACACGGTTCAGTATGCAAAACGTTTTATTTTTATTTTGTTATTTGCCCCCCAAAATTAACCCCCATATTCAAAATTCATTTATTTACTTTTACTATGTGTACCAAAGGAGAATGCGCAGCTCCCATACAAATTTACCCCAGCTCCGGCGCAAAAGTTACCTATCTCAGATTATTGTACATTTTATGTGTATCAAGTATCAATATGTGTGATGTCTGCAGTGGCAGTCAAACATAGAAAAAAATTGCTTTGAATATCCTTCCAGGCGCGTATTTTTCATTCGACCATATTAACAAATATTGAGTAAAATATAAAATATTGGATATAGATTTACGAATGTTAGGCATTTGCCTTGATTTTTACTTTCAGGAATATCATATCGTATCATAAAGGGTATCCAATAATAATAAAATAATATTTTAAATCCGATTATTTTTTTAAGCCTTACAAAGGCAGACATAAAGCTAAAATAGCTTTATTTTTTAGTCGACCAGGACAGTTATAGAGCGAAACAAGTGCAGGCGGTGCAGTAAAAGATACCTATTCTAGGTATTTTAAAAGATCCTAATAGCAAGGCTTGTAGAAAACGATATGACGCCCCTGAAAGTAAAATCAAATCAATCTTGTTATTATTATTTTACTACCTTATAAGATACGATATGATGCCCCTGAAAGTAAAATCAAATCAATCTTGTTATTATTATTTTACTACCTTATAAGATACGATATGATGCCCCTGAAAGTAAAATCAAGGCAATATGCCTAACATATTCGTGAATCAATAGCCACTATTACATATTTTACTCGATATTTGTTAAAATGGTCGAATGAAAAATAAGCGCCTGGAAGGATATTCAAAGCATTTTTTCCCTATGTTTGACTGCCACTGCAGACATCACAAATATTGATACTTGATACACATAAAATGTACAATAATCTGAGATAGGTAACTTTTCCGCCGGAGCTGGGGCTTTTTTGCGCATTCTCCTTTCAACTTAATTGGTTCATTAGATTCGGAGCAAATTGGCTGTGACAGACGGACAGCCAGACAGACAGACAGACAACGAGTGATCCTTTAAGGGTTCCGTTTTTCTTTTTGAGGTACGGAACCCTAAAAACGGAACCCTCATACGATCGCTTCGTTGTCAGTCAGTCTGTCAAGACCCTTTTTCTCTGGAGCACGTGGAGGGATCAAGTTGAAATTAATATCAAACGTCCCTTGAAGCTCAAAAAAAAACAATTTTCCAAGTCAAGGCAATAAAAATACGGCTATTTATGTGACATATTTTAATAGTCGCAAATAAATCAAAACCTACAGGGTACTTCCCGTTGACCTAGAATGATGAAATTTGGCAACAAGCAAGGTCTCCGAACACAAGTAAAGAAAAAGTCCCAAAATTGGTAATTTGTAGTTTCATCACATTAAAATAAAAAATTGCGATTATAAACTTACATTTGCAATTGGAGAATTGACCGTGGCGTATATCGATGTTTATGAGAACATGTTTTTCAATTAAAAAGTAACGTTTGTTTTTGGGGTAAACACATCCCAACTACGGAAATCTTCTTTGTGCGTAGTCCGACATGCACTTGTTTTAAATGACAACACTCGCAATTAAATGTTGCAAGCTTATAGGTTATTGTTGTTTTCATAGTTGTAAATCTAAACGTTGTTATTTGCTATTGTAATTCTGTTTATATATTTGTAATGCCGATTCCTGTCCTTTGATACGTCGGTCACGTGTTACGAATTGCAAAATTATGTCGAAATTCTACTTGCATGATCTGTTGATCCATCCGGCAGATAACTGAGGGGCAATTCCCTAATTTTTAAGAACGTTTGCATTGTAATCTGTCTCAATCTGTCAAAAATAGCTCTAATATTCCTTCATTTTTATCTAATTTTTGACATTGATTTTTTTATTATTACGGACAATTTGCCTTCTGCTCGCTTAGGTGAAGTGAGCTGTCATTCTACGTGCAGTGGTATTCTGTAACCATCTCACCGTGAAAACTTAGGTGAAGTGAGCGTGGAGTGAGCTGTCATTCCATAGGGATTGACAGTATTGACAGCTCACTTTTTTTAATTTTTTTTTTTTTATTTCCGGGGTGGAAAATCCTCATGGATGTCCTCCGCCCTGGGGCGGGCGGAGGGGTCTGTCAGACTCTTACTGACTAAAAACCACCCCGGTGTTCCGACTCACACCTACGCCGGGGGTCGCGGGAACGAAAGAATCTTCCGCAACCCCCGGCCGGTGCCGGCCCGCCTCATTGACAGCTCACTTCACCCAAGTTTTCACGGTGAGATGTTTACAGAATAGCATGGCTGATCCACTATTACCGGCTCACTTCCAGCCCACTTCACATAAGGATTCACGGTGAGATTTTTAGAATAGACCGGCTGTTCTCAAACCTTGCCTTATTCATACTCTGCGGTACCGGAGAGCGCCGTATAGCTCCGCATAGCGTCGGATAGCCGGTCCGGGCCAGAATGACGGGTGATTTAGACGACAGAGTGACGATCGGGTGACTGACTGATGGCTGGCGACTGGTTTAGCTAATGTATTGTACTGACAAACTACGGTTTCAAAACGGAGAGGTCTAATTTTTCTTGACAGTGGTATAGAATTTACTAGGCTTTGGTGCTGATGATGTTTGGTGTTTAGTGCAGCGTAGTGACCAGTACTAAATGTAACACTTGGTTGCACTCACTATACTAGCGATAATACTTCAAGGAGAGGGTAATACGCTGCGATCGCAAAATAAACAGTGCGACTTCTTGCGATGTCCTTGCAAATATACTATAAACAAATATAAATTCGGAGTGATTCTTATATAAACTACATAATTAATATAACATCTGACAGTTCATTAATATCGTTTGCAAAGCGAAATGCTAACTCAGTGATACTTAAAAACCTTGATAAGTATAAGTGAGTGACTCAGTGATTTTTTATAGAACTCTTTTTAAACAATAAAGTGGTTCAAACTCCGTTAAAAAGGTCATTCATTTAAACAAATGTAAAAACAGTGTCAAAACATAAAAAGTAATCGTTAAAATTAATTTTCAAAACAGTAACGACGCGTTCCATTTCATGCACTGTGCTTGACGATAAAGCATAAGTCTGCGCTTTCCAGTTTCCCCTTAAAAGCATCTTAAGTATTATTGTTTACATACTTATGGTTCATATTAAAACCTAAATAATGGATCACAACTGATGAATGTTACGAAAACCTATCTGGATCTCAAAAAATTCAGTGTACTGGCTGCTGTGGCGAATTTCATATGCAAAGTGTGAATATACTGCAAAATGATTACCAACAGATTGTTCATGAATTGTACTTGTATAGCAATAACTCCCAGAGGTGACAACACAAATACATCCGTGCACCCGACAAATAATAATATGCTGGACGACACAATGAATGTTAACACGCAGCCGTGGTGCGAAGCTGCGAATTCAGAATCACCCATTCTTACTCCTGATAGTGATTCAAACGACCGTAACTCACTGACCTGTGAGATACGCACGATGACACAGGATCTGTCACGAATCAAATCTCAGCTGAATGAGTTAACTATATTTGTAATTTGAAGCAAACCTATTTCACTTTATTACTTACCAAACATGTTTTTAAAAATTAATGTTTAAATGGTTGCGTATTGGTGCACAAAATACAGGCTGACCTAGTTTGAGGCCAATGTAAAATCTTTTTAACAACAATGTTTTTATTATTTATTTATTGTATTATTATAATTGTGTACCCAGATGTATCGAGTGTCAACTAAAAGCATGTTCTAAGTATTGTGTGCGTTCAAAGCAATTCGAATGCAAACAATAGTATAGTTACTAGCGGACCCGTCAGACGCTGTCCTGTCAAAATTTCAATTTCGATTTTTCGGCTGTTCCTTTGAGTTTTACCAAAATGTTCCTAAACCAACCCTGTATTGAGGCAAACAAAACAAAAAAAATATTTTTCAAATTGGTCGAACCATTTTCGAGTCTTTGCGAGACTAATGCACGAAAATTGATTTTTATATTTATATATATATATATAGAGCAGTGGTGGCCCAGTGGTAATGGCTCCGACTTACGAGTTGTAGATCGTAGGTTCGAACCCAGGCTGCCAGCTTTACTATTTTGTAAAAAATCACATCACCACTGTTCTCAAAACCGTGAAGGAAAACATCGAGAAGGAACCGGCATGTCCTAGAACCAAAAATTCGAAGACATGTGACATCTACCAACCCGCACTGGGCCCGCGTGGTGGATCACGGCCCACTGAGAGGAGGCCTGTGTCCCAGCAGTGGGAACATTATAGGCTATATGTTATGCTATTGTGCATGTACATTTAAATAAATAAATAAACATCTCAGCCAGCATCTTCACCAAAAACCTTTGGCATTCGTCAGCCGGGCTATTTCGCGATTGAAGTGAGCTGTCAATAGTAAGAAAATAGGTTCGTAGTGTTCCTAGCATCAGGTGAAATGACAGCTCACTTCACCTAAGTTTTCCCGGTGAGATACATCAGCAGGGATATAACAAGATACCTAACTCGTTTAAATAACTTCACATACCCATGTTCAAGAAAAAGCTGTTCAATCAAAAATAATGGTACTTAATCTCGCGACAATCTAAGGTCCGTATTACATTTGATCTCTGTTTAAAACTAGTTATGAGTCGAGTTTTAATTTTAGAACGTTCCTCAAGCATAGATTTATTGATCATAGTTCAGCTGAGTTTGGCTCTATTTAAGATGGTTACCTACTCAGTTCACGAATCAAACCCAAGCAGTGATTGGATCTGTAATCACCCAAGTGTGGTCGAAACCGCGCTTGAGCATAGATTGTCATGTCAATTTTTGTTCTGTTCATGTATATCTGCGATATCGAGTTTGTAAATATTGAACAATATTCTTGAATTCCGTTACAAAAGGATTTTTCCAATGGACTGAAATTATTTTATCGTTCTGTCATATTATAGTGATAATATTATGAATAAATAAATTATCAAAACTAATTATTAAACGTAATTTAAAAAAACACAACTATATCCGATGCTTATGCATAGACAATAGGTGCACATCTCTGCTTGAGGCTGGATCTGAGTCTCGATTTATCTGAGTAATGAGTATAGTTTGATTACCGTTCTGGAATAAGACCGATGCTCAAGTACTGATTCTATACTTAAACAGTGATCGACTGATTGAAGATCAAACTGAACTTGGGGAACGTTCTGTAATACGGACCTAAGAAGCTCGATTTGACACCTATTAAAATAATTTGTGTAGTGATGGGAAAAAAAATCTGTTGCTTTAAAAACCGATTCTCGCGACATATCGATGTATCATACCTACTTAGAGTTTGTAATTGACAATTTATCTACATTGCTTTAAACTGATTCCCGAGGTATATCGTACTGACGACGTATAGGTACTGACGGCTTCCATGCAATTGTGCGGAAGAAAATAGCGTCGGTGGCAGCTAGAACCCGGGCCAGTGGCAACAGCATTCTAGAAACAGTGAGTGAGAATGTGTTTTCCCCTTATTATTATATCGTTTTATTACACGTCATCATCATCATTATCAGGTAAATAAATAAATTCACTAAATTTGTATCAATTATCAAAATAAAGTTAAAAATATGTCATCAGATTTTGTTTATATATTTTTAAATATTTAATAATACAGTAATTATGCGGTTCTCTCTTTTTAAAATGTAATGTTTTTAAAAGTATCGATTTTTCACAACATCGATTTTATTCGGTCCAATAGCGGCATAAAACGGCCACAACACTACGTCAACGAACCCAAAGACATGACATTTTAATAACGTCCTGTCGGAATATTAATCAACAATTAATTCGTGTTTTTGAGTGCATTTTTCAGATATAAAGTGAAAATTGGTGCTGACGAATGATACTCATTGTTAAAGTGTATGGATAACATAGTAATTAATTAGGATTATGAATTTGATTTTTCGATTTCTTACGTAAACGTTCATACAAAGTTATCGCGGCATGTATAATGAGAAACGTCAAATCGGGCTTCTTAGATTGTATGTACAGAACTTATAAAATAATAATATCATACTATGTAAAACAACTTTCTTCCAAATAAATAAATTCTGATTCTGATTACATTTCGATGTTAGGAATAATCTCTCAAAAAGCGAATCGTGCAAACATCTTGTCCCGCGCCGTCTGTGCCAACAATTACTAGGCGTTAGGACCCGCATAACAAGGTATAGTCGCTGAATATAGTTAACATTCAATAGCACACCGCCAAATCTGCGCAAACATAACCACCAGTATTCTGAGGACCGATACGAAATCAAAATGAAAAGTCATTTAATCAAATTAGGCTGAGAATCAGCACTTTTTGAACTCCAAAATTACATAAGACAGTCTCCCCCAAAATGCCCGCCCTTCACCACTTCCTAGTGCTTTAGGTGGGAAGACGAAGTGGCGCGTCAAACTCCCCAGCAGCACAGCTGTCTGTTCAGTTAGAAGAACTTGATTCTATGCAATAGTAAGTAAAGTAATTAGCATTACAAAACAAAGAAATACAAAACATTAAATTAAAGATTTGCCTTACTGCAATACAACTCGATACGATAAGTAGGTACCGATCGTATCGTCAACAACAACGTGGAAAATTAAAGTTTATTTGTGTGACGACTATCTATCGATTTATTCTGTAAAAAGCTCACCATGAAAACTCAGGGTGGTGGTGTGCCGAACCAAACTAATTATCTATGATTTCCACTGTTACAGATATAAACTGACAACACTATTTTTTCTAGAGCAGTTAGTCGATGGTTCAAAATCCTGTCAGCACAATAGACCATTTAGACAATCAATGCAGTGGACTAGTGTCTCTATTTACACGAGGCTATTATCGGATTGGCTTAGTAATTGTCTCGGGGATTGACCCCGTCTAAATGGTCCATAAGTTAGCTATTAATAGTGTCACTTCCAGCAGGTAGAATGACAGCTCACTTCAAGCTCACTACACAGAATAGACTGGCTGGTTTATGGGTCATTCCGTCATCATCAGACTTCAGACTATGACCTAGTTAAAGAAAATACCATTACAAAACGACAAAATTCTTCCGTCTGGCATTGTTTAAACTAGCATCGTGTAAACTTGATCGTGTTGACTTTGACTGCGCAAGCGGCGAAAGAGCGTTCGCCCAGTACTCTTAGTGCACGCGCAGCGTTCCTGTGAGTCGGTCACATTTTTCATCATGGCGTTGGGGTCGTACGATATCATTGATATGTACGTATTTAGAAAAAAATGTGTGGTTTAAATATTTTTATAACTCGAGATCTCACTTAGAAGGTCAAGTGAAATAATTAAAAGCGTTTATACAGAAAGTGGGCAACGTCGCAAATTGCTGTCAAATATTTCGCTGTTTTGATTAAGAGGCTTACAACAGCTAAAGCGCGGTCACTGTCGGACTGCATAGAAATGAAAGAGAAGCGCGATGACACGACGCAGGTAATTTATTGCAAAATATGAAGCAGTTAGCGATTTACAAAAAATCTATTGATTGGACTGGAAAATTAAAACACTATTATGCTAGTATGTAGCTTGTAGAATAATCTGACAAAAAAACAGAATGATTGCATGTAAATTAATATGATTTTTAAGCGTTAAAATAAATTTTTAGAGGTATCTTCATGATTTTTTTCTATCGTATCAAAGTAGTTGTATTATGTTTTCAACACACTATCATACTAGCATTTATCCTGAAGAATATCATATATTTTTCTGATTTTGTTTACTGCAGTGGATCATATTCTTTTAGGCATTATAAAACTTGCGTTTAGGCACGTTTAGGTCCTGTAGTCCCCTTAATTTGGCGGTATTAGGTACGGTACTGTATGCAACATTATTAACTGTCATCATTAATTTGAGGATATATCCGATTACTGACAAAATATAACAAAAATCGTAGAAGCTTTAAAATATTTATAAAATCGTGCCTCACAATATTAACCACGCCGCGACCATCAATATTCCAGTTGTAGTTTATGCAAAACACGGCCACCCGGGACCGGTCAAACTTTATGCCCGGGTAACGTGACCGCTTCCAGTTCTAATACCCGGCCAATTATGCCGGATATGTTAGACTATAGTTTAAAGGATAATACTAATGATGTAGGTACCTACCTGTCTGAATTCGGTAAGTATTGATTTCAGATTTAGAAAAGTTTTTCTGGAATAACTCAGTATGTTTGCAGGTTTACATTGATAAGAAAAAGCACTTCGTGGATGTGCCATCCCCTTCTGAGCCAACCGGACTACTGCAATGATCAATTATGCAGACAAAAATATTACCAGCATTAGATAAGTCACGAACTCTTGTAAAAATAAAAGTGCCGTACCTGTAGGTAATTATGTCGTTAGTGTTTACACTGGAAATTCAATGCGCATTCTATACAATCCTGGTTTAATAAGACTCAAGCGGTGCGAAGGCGAGCAGTGTTGGCCCAGTGGTATTGGCCCCGACTGAGCAGTGGGGCCCAGTGGTATCGGCCCCGACTGAGCAGTGGTATCGGCCCCGGCTGAGCAGTGGGGGCCCAGTGGTATCGGCCCCGACTGAGCAGTGGTGGCCTAGTGGTATCGACCCCGACTGAGCAGTGGTATCGGCCCCGACTGAGCAGTGGTGGCCCAGTGGTATCGGCCCCGACTGAACAGTGGTCGCCTAGTGGTATCGACCCCGACTGAGCAGTGGTGGCCTAGTGGTATCGACCCCGACTGAGCAGTGGTATCGGCCCCGACTGAGCAGTGGTGGCCCAGTGGTATCGTCCCCAAAATATTTACACCCTTATTACCCGTATATTTAGTAACTTAATCCGCGTAACTGTTCTTAAAGAGTCATAAAGAACCCTGTAAGAAATCGACACGTGTTTCTCAATGAGGCATCCTCAGGAAGGCGATTGACTTGTTGCGAACTCGGACCCGACGTGTGGACACGTCAAGCGTCGAGCGCGGTGGGATTATTACCTGGCGAAATGTTGGTGTACTAAAGATACTCCTCTACCTAACCCTGAGGGGAAAATGGGCGTGATGGTATATTATAATTATGTTAAATATTACCCAAGTATGTTCTGTAACACGAAATGTATATTACATATTAAAATATTAATATACAAGGTGTTTTTTTACATATCCCATAACTAGGTATCAAAGAATCAACTGGCATATGTTTTTTTTTCATTATTCATTCAAAATAATTCGACAAAGTCACGATTATTTATGTAAAAAACCCTTAGGTGAAGCATAAAAAAAATTTAAACATTTAATTCAGACTATTTTTGTTCATAAAAGAAAATATGACAACGTCGCATTTTCTTAGCTGAATGATTGGTTTGAATGAAAATAATTTACTCGTACTTTTATCAATGAAACTTAGATACATACAGGATGGCAGGAACATCGACGTGAAGCCTGTTACCATTTTTTTTTTTTTTTGAGGATGGGAAATTATCAAATAACTTCTCCCGCTCTGGGTGGAGCGGGAGGGCGTGTCAGACTTTTACTGACTAAAACCCACCCGTGTTCCTTCCGTTGCCTGTGTGCCGAGGTCGCGATATCCCTTTCAGACAAACCCGCAACCCCGGCAGGCGAAGCCTGTTACCATGGATTCAGTACATGTTTCTGAATCCCCTGCGTTGAATTTTTTCGGATATGGAACAGCTTTTATTTTTTTCATAACCGACGCAAAATTTCGACGCAACGGTTTTCGCGCCGATGTCCCTGACACCCTGTATATCAAGATTCTAGTGGTAAGACATATTAAAAAAATATTTAAAAAAATTATACATGGTCTCATTAATACCTAGATATGGGATATTAAAAAAAACAACTTGTATATATTAATAAATCTACCAACATTTGAAAAACAGCTCTTTTTTTCACCACTATCCCTATTTTTGTTACTATGCAGCATTGCTGTGTAGATTAGATACCGTGTGAATGCATGTAATGGCTGCCAAACGATTCGTGTCCCGTCCGGACCGCAATAAAACAGCTACTGTTTTTAACTAAACGTAGCATATCAATAGATGTATACACGATCATCATATTGCCAACAAACTAAGCAGACACAATGTCATCAATAAAGACGTTAGCGACACCGCGGCGGGAAAAAAGATGAAATATATGAGAAGTTTGTAAGCAAATGTGCCTGAGTTATGCCCGTTTTGGTCGTAAACCCCGTCGGGCCGAACATTTGTCAACAACATCGCCGGATTGCTATAAGCTTGCCTCACGGGAACACTCGAAGAAAATAGTTTAGGAGACAAGCTACTTTAATAAATATCATTGTCGTTGCATTTTGCGTAAAGGCGAGAGATCTTCATCATGTGCCTGGCGTGGTCAGCTTCCGGATGCAACAAAATACCAGTATTTCACTTGGAGTGACTAACTGCCTATCTGACCTCCACAGACGTCTGTAAAATATTTACGAATGACAGCCGGGATATGGTGCATGCCGAGCCACTGAGGGGTAGGTATGTAATGGACCCATTCACGGACCGACCTCGGAAAGCGTAGCTTAACCTTCGATGGACTCGTGTGTACAGCAGTTATTACTTAGCCACAAGGTCTGCAGAATTATATTTTTAAATACGTAAAATCAAACACCAATTGCAACGATTGTGACCGGTGACAGAAGGACCAATGATGGCAACACAGTTACCCATCCGTTACGTCACTTGTGTGACTTCACGCAGTCATTTTTAGCTAGTACGATAAAAGCAAGTGAACTTGCTGCATAAAACGTTTCAGGTTGGTTGGTGAAGTCAACAAAATGACTTTTTAAGTTGACTACATAATAAAAATTCTTAATAAATATGAGGAAGATACATATGTACTCAAATTAAGCTGAAAATCACCACCTTTTGAACACAAAAATTTACAAAAGGCAGCCCTCAAAACGCATACCTTCACCACTTCCGATCAAGTATTTGAGATAGAATGAACAAACAAAAAACAGGCCCCACTAAACTATTTTCTAATCTAGAATTTATGTACATAATACATGATAAATAACAACAGTAAAAAATGTGCAGCTACATTAAAATAAAAGTACAATATTTTAGAAAACCTTTGATTGTATAGATTATTACGCGAGCGCGCTCCTAAACTAAGTTGCCGAAAGCTCCCGTAACAAATTGATAAAAATTCTCGCATTCTCTCTCTCCTGAGTGTCATACTTCGTTAGTTATAAATATTACAACTTCACCTGGAGTTATATTCAGATGTTTAAAGAACATTTTAATGTCTTGCTGGTTAAGCGAGCTGCGATGTGGTTTCTTTTGGGAATAATTTTATGCGAGTTTTGTGCCTATCTATGGTCTTTTGTGTCAGGATGTTATTAAAAGAAAATCCATCAAGTACAGTGCGTTCATTATAACTTGACCCGTGACGCGATTAGTAGTACCTACTGTTCTGTCAGTAGCCATTTTGAACTCTATTAGTATTGAAACTAAGCTTGACAAACAATGGTGCCAACATGTCGGCAAGGGACAAGTTATAGTGAACGGTCTGTAGTCTTGCTTTTCTGCTTCTCGTTACACTTCAGATGTCAAGCTGGATTAGATTTTTATCAAGAGCACCACATGCTTAATTCGTAGGTACTTAACTAGTCTGCCAAGCGAAGTGATCATTATGTTATTAATTGTGGCTAAAATAAGCCTTAATAAAGGCGACTCAAAAACTTCGTTGTTTTACCATCACCCACCATTTTATTTAGCCCCCTAACTATAAAGTCTTGAATCAATAAACACGGCTCTTTAAAAATTAGGTAGGTAGGCAGGCAGGCAGGCAGTACCCATGTTCCGTCGAGTGTGAAAAATAAAATAAATTTGTAATAAAATTTGCGAGGCGAGGAAAGTCGCGAGCCGCGAGGCGCGAGGCACGGGGTGCGACGCAAGGCGCGAGGCGTGTCAAAGCTTAGGAATACACTACACTTGATTTAGCGAGACATTCCGCGTTTGACTAATTTGACTACGGCCCGCTTCTTGGGACAAAGATGAAGATATTTTTGGATGTGACAACAGAAATTAACCTAACATTCAATTTTTTTTTTTTCCTTTTTGGCAACTGAGCCGATGTCGACTATTCTGCCAGTGTCATGTAGTGACAGCAGCACAACAAGATTATCCCTCGAACTTTGCACTTCGTGATACGTGGTTGTCTCACCATGAAAACTTAGATGAAGTGAGCTATAAGTGAGCTGTCAATAGTGTCTATTCTATTCTATTTTTAATAAATGTCAAGCAAAGCCGATGTCGACTATTCTGCCAATGTCTAAAGTGAGTTGGAAAAACATGTTTGCATGATAATGTCAATAGTGTCAATCCTTAGCATCGAGTGGAATGACAGCTCACCTTACCTAAGTTTTCACGGTGACATTTGTACAGAATAGACCGGCAGCAAACAATTGGGACATAATTATAAATTAATTTATAATTATTAATTGTGCGCCGGAGTCTCGAAATCGGGGCCAGATCACCTCTCACTGCTCTCGAAACAAGGCGGCCATAATATCACGCACTCCTATACTACCTGACGGGGTAGGCAGGAAAAGGAGGGACAAGATATACCCAAAATACGCCAGTTATGTTTAAGAGCGTTTATTCTGAAAGTTGGCAACGTCGTGAATAGCTGTCAAATATTTACCTGTTTTGATTAATTTGGAAATAATACTGTATGGAAATAAGAAATATGGCTAACTAAGTTACTAGAATATTGATTATGTTATGCAATTGTAACATTGAATTTGATGTTGTACCCGTTTTAGGCGTAAAAAAAGCATTTGGAAACTTTTCAAATGCTTCTTTTACGCCTAAAACGAAATATTCGGTGTTACAATATTAATTATTGCATATCATAATCAATATTCTAGTAACTTAGTTAGCCACATTTCTTATTTCCATATAGTATTATTTCCAAATTAATCAAAACAGGTAAATATTTGACAGCTATTTACGACGTTGCCAACTTTCAGAATAAACGCTCCTAAGTCCCATTTTATAGGTAGAACCTATCCAAACTCCGGGACTGTACTGAGAAATTCCTGATGGATGAATCCAATACACTTGCCCCAACCAAGGACTTGCGCCCTCTAGACCAACGAGGCAGAGGCACTAAGGGGTCGACAATGTGACAATTTTGTACCTCATCCATTTACAATTTAATTCTATCTCGGTGTCAGCCGACGTCGCCCTGCAGACGGCTGATTGCCTAGCTCTTATATTTATCAAGTAAATATTGAATCATTTCATTTGCTTCATTTGCGGCGAGACTACGTTTTTTGACGTTTACGATACTTTCTGTATCTTTGAGGGACAATTTATAACTTGTACAATACGCGCCTGTCATTATTAATATCGCGAGGAATCACAAAAAGGCACAAAATCATCAGCCTAAAGAGGTCCAATGATGGACATAGGCCTCTCCAATCGTATACCATTTTATTCGACCTTTGACCACTCCTAACTGCTTCGTGCCACCCTGCGAAGATTGTCGCTCTACCTAGCCCGAGGACTTACTACCTTACCATGTTCAACACGTCTATGGCCGGCCCAAAGTTACTTAAAGTTGTACAAGGATCTTTAAGGTACTAACGCCGCGCCGCCATCTTGTTTTTTCAATACAATTTCACAAAATAGTTTACCAACAACACCGCCCTGTCAAAGTCATTCAAGCGCAAAAACCGCAAAAAGAAAATTCGTTGCAAACCTAATCTATCGAAATAGGAGATTAATGACCGGTAGTTGCGAATGCGGTGCTCCTGACCAAACCATGTCACTCCAACATAATTATGAGTAATTATCTTGGAGTGACCAAAGAGATGTTGGAATGACCAAAGAGAGAGAGACACCTGCACCTCTGAGGACCTATTTAACACCACAGATGCCGCGATTAGCGTGACCACCTACTGGGCCCAACTCATATAACATAATAAAATATTTTTCACACCACCTGCTCGACAATGTCATTAAAGTGATTTGAATTTGGAACATAAAGTTAAAATCGCATACGAACATTTACGATAGGTAGTAGGTACATACTAATTTCATGCATTTATCATTAAGATCTGCACTAAAAAATAAATTGTTCGAAAATCGAACTGGCCACCACGAGTAGAATATAAATAAAAGAAAAATGGAACACAAATATGAAATAAGCTGCCGCATTGGTGACAACATCAAACTAAAAACACCGTTGATATCTGCCATGCGATTCTGTAAACATCTCACCGTGAAAACTTGAGTGAAGTGAGCTGTCAATAGTGTCAATCCCTGTGGAATGACAGCTCACTCCACGCTCACTTCACCTAAGTTTTCACGGTGATATGGTTACAGAATAGCACTGCTGATCTACTATTTACTTTTGCCATCGACTCCAAAAGAATCAAATTAATCATTTAGTACTTTGCAAACATGGGTAATTAGAAACCGAGGAGAACCTGTAGTCGACTGGGGTGCTGCTTGAGTGAGTTTTGAATTTCATTTTCATTTTTCATTTCATTTATTTCATAACAATTTTTACATTGTGTCGAAATCACTTAAAAATTACACACGTGCATTTAATTATATTTATTAATAGCGATCTTAAGAGCTTATCACTGTCATTAACAGTAATAACATAGAGATTTGAGTCTAAATTATGATCATAAGTCATGCAAAATAATAATGTAAAATAATAGGCAATGTAAAAGAATCATGTAAAATATTAAAGGTCATGTAGAAGAATAATAATGTCAAAACTTAACACGGTCAGGGTTATGTCACAATATACTATCATTATTATACAATTTTATTGGCCTAGGTAAACACGTCAGACAGAAACTCATCAATAGCATAATAGCATTTCTCTACCAAAAATGATTTTAATTTTTGCTTAAATTGGTTAATATTGTAAACAGACTTCAAATCTCCTGGAAGTCTATTATACAGCTTGATGGATTGAAAGCTTGCAGCATGAGTAACAACTTTCATATGTGGGACTATGTTATGTTGCAAGTCCTTGCGCCTAGTAGCTTCTCTCTTATTTCTTTGTTCAGTTGTTTCTGATCTGTTAAGTTTCTTTATAAGATCCGTGAGTACAACAAAAATATACAAGGATGGGACGGTTAAAATCTGTAGATCCTTAAAATACTGCTTACACGATACCCATTGCGGAATTCTCACCATGGTTCTTATGGCCCTTTTTTGTACTACGAAAGCAGTATTCACATTGTACGCATAACTTCCGCCCCATAGAAAAATGCTATACCTAAGTCTGGATTCGACAAGTGAATAATATACCAGTTTTAATTGTTTAATGTCGATCTCATCTCTGAGACTTCTAAGAGCATAACAGGCTGAACTAATTGAGCTTTCTATGGTTGATAGTTCCTTTTTCCAGGTTAATCCTTCGTCAATATAAATACCTAAAAATTTAACGCTGTCAACTAAAATTATATTATTACCATTCAAATTTATGTCAATTGTATCTTTATTTCTTGCTGTAGTTCTAAATAACATTGCATTCGTTTTGTTGGTGTTCAAATTGAGACTGTTCAAGGTGAACCAAGTATTAAAGTGAGTAAGAGTCATATTTACTTTATTAGTCAAGGCTTCTATATTTTCTGCGGTTATTATAGCATTTGTATCGTCAGCGAAAAGAACAAGTCCTATATCAGTTTGATTTGTCATGTAATTAATTAGGTCATTTATGAACAAGATAAAAAATATTGGCCCTACTATTGAACCCTGTGGGACACCTTTCTTTATTAGTTTTAGACCTGATTTGTATACTTTTTCACATATCTTCAGCTATTTTAATTTCTACATATTGCTTTCGATTTTCTAAATAAGATTTAAATAGACTTAAAACCTGTCCTCTAATTCCATAATGCTCCATTTTCGCTAATAGTAATTTGTGATCGACAGTGTCAAAAGCTGAGCTTAGATCAAGAAATAACCCGGCAACTTTAAGTTTCTTATTAAGTTTGTTAATTACTTCTTCCATTAGCGTGTCAATTGCGTCATTTGTTCCCACAAATCTCTGGTAACCAAATTGTCTATGATCAAGAATTTTATTACGGTTCAAATGCTTAAGCAGTCTAGTTATAAGAATTTTCTCAAAAATTTTCGAAATTATCGGTAATAACGAGATTGGTCTGTAGTTATGTGGGTCTAATTTACAACCTTTTTTATAAATGGGTAAAACTCTGGCTATTTTCAGTTGTTCAGGGAATATACTCTTATCTATACACATGTTGACAAAATGTGCCAACGGTTCTGCTAATAAGTCAATGTGATCTTTTATTAATTGAATCGGTATTTCATCATGGCCATAAGATTTTTTGTTTGCCATTGCATTGACAATTTTTACTACTTCAAGCGCGGTGACTCGTTCAAATGTCATTTCTACGTTCACTCTGTTTACGTTACTTTGCAAGATTCCAATAGCTTGTTCATAATCAACATTCCCACCTGTTTCAGCTTTGTCAAACGTGTTCGAGAAAATGTCAACTATGTCTTGGGGATTCGATATAATCTTATCACAAATTTTAAGCAGTATGCATTTATTTCCGTCTTGTTTAGGTTCTTTATTTCTATGCCTGTTTATGACCTGCCATAAGGCTTTCGAAGACTCCTTCGCTTTAGTAATTTCTGTCCTAATAGCAATCCGTCTGGCTTTTTTTAAAACTAGTCTAAATATTCTAATGTACCTTTTTGTATAAGTCCTTAATTCCTCAGTGCAAGTCATCTTATTTGTGTTTTGAAGTAGGAACCGTTTCATTTTACTAGACACCTTTATCCCTTTAGTTGTCCAGTTTGCCATACGAAATTTTTTGTACTTAATCCTTTTTTTCCTCTTTTTGAAACTGTCGCGATATATTTGTAAAATTTTCTTTAAGAACCCATTTAAACCTTCTTCCATCCAGTTAATATTTAATAAACTATTTCTAAATTTATTTGAATTTTTAACGCTGAACTGTCTAGCCTCAATATTTATATAGTTTTGGTTGTCATTGGATGCTATTTTTTCAGTTTTAATGCCACACAATAATGCTGCGTGTCCGTCAGCCAAGCAGTTATGATCAACGAGAAATTCAGTTATAACATTATCGGGTAAATTCGTCAAAAAATTATCCAGACAAGACTGCGCATTATTTCGTCTATACGTGACTTCTTTAAAAATAGGTCTAAAATTATAGGATGTCAGTAGTGTTACGAATTTGGTAGCTTTTAGGTCAGTTTTAAGCAAGTCAATGTTAAAATCCCCGCAAATGATGCATTTTTTGTTGTAAAAGTGTTCAAGTAATTGTTCTAACTTAGATAAGAATATTTCATAGTTCTGATCGATAGGATTTCTATAACAGCAGAAAATGTATATACTGGTGTTGGCATCTCTAACGCCGCATATTTCGAAGCATTCAATTTTGTATATTTTTTTACAAAAAGACACCTCTTCACAGACAATATCATTATTCGCCATTATGAGACTACCCCCCCTAGTCTTATTTTTTCGTGCATTAAATGAGACCATTTTATAACCGTCAATGCTAAACTGTAAAGCCGTATCTTTAGTCAAAAAATGCTCTGTTACGCACAAATATAAATTGTTTAGCTTAATATCTTGTAAGTATAACTCTAATTCGTTCTTTTTATTACTTATTCCACATAAATTCTGTAAATAAATATTAAGGGACACATATTTAGGATCAGATCTAGTTGTGTAGCTATTACCGAAGTTTCCAGGTGATTTAGGTCCGAAAAAACTCATTATTTTCAGTATTAGTCTGGGTACTAATACTATTTGTAACGGCTATTAAACGCTTTGATGATGTTTCATTCTCTGTCTGTGTATATTTATGATTATAGCACATTTGTTTACATATTTGTTTACCACTATTTATTGTAACATAGTTCAGATATTCATTTCTATACTTTAAACGTAATATTTCTTTATGGAATAACCGACATGCTTGTTTTGTATTTATGTATTTTGCGTTAAATTCAATATTAGAATGAGCTAGATCCAGTGGCAAAAATATTGTGTTAGTAAAATTACTACATGTCAGTTTCGTTGACTTATTCAGCATTTCAACATTAAGGTACTTATTTTTATAAAGTTTGCCGACTAAGACATTTGTGTGTTTAACTTGATTCAACGTATAACACAAAAATGATTGACAATACAAAGGATTCGAATCGTTAGAACCCCCCAGTATTAGTAAATAATCTGACTTAGTGAGTTCTTTACACATTTCGACACATGAGCTTATTACTTCCGCCATGGGGGCTCCTGGCTTAACCACCGATGTGACTTGGAATGAGTTCCCCAGTAGCTCTTGAAGCATACTTCTAATCTCAAGTCCGGTTTGGTCAGCAAAGATTTTCACTTGATGTTTTCTCGTCATTGATTCACTGGTTTTGGTATTCGTATTTATATCTTTACTTAAGCGAATGCTGCTATGATCTGAATCCACAGTCAAAAATGTCCCAGTCTCCGCTGCCTCTGCGTCCATTTCTACGTTACATTTTTCCACAATATTTCGATATGAAGGCTGGTGACTTATTATAGTGTTCTGTAAGTCGCATTCTACAGTTAATGGCTGTTCAAAAAAGTCACTTAAGTTCGTGATTTTGTCATCATCTTGGGCATTACCATCTACGTTAATTTCCTGCTCTTTAGAAGATGTTCTAGTCAGGCTTTTTCTCACACAACATGACCTCTTACGTTTGATATACTGTGGCGAATAGAATTTGAGGGGCAAAGCGATCGATTTGTTACTATTATTTAATTCTAAAGCGCCTACTGACTTGTACATATTTATTTTCTGCATAGCTGATGACAATTCTTTTTTCAATGCGTTATTTTCAACACTTAAATTGTCTATCTCCGAGTTCGCTATTTGTAGTTCCATGGTTAGCTTGTCTAGTTTTATTTTGAACTCTGTTATTTCGTCCCGGTTAGTCATACTATTTGGTAAACTTTGATATGAAATATCCAATTCATTCTGGCTATCTTGTAAGTTAAAGCTTTGCTGGCGACATCTTCGTTGTGTGTTGACATTTTGCATTTCTTCCATGTTCATATTAATCTTTAAAAAGATTCGCGTGTGGTCGGGTTCGAACCACTATTTTCTGATTACAATAAGCTATGCCGGGTGGATTTACACCAGAAAAATTTCTTCAAACAAAAAATTCAAAAAATTGAAAACCCCTTGGAATGCTAGTACAACTAGATAAAATCATTGTAGGATAACTATAATGTTCATAAATTGTGTTTAGACAAACATTTATAGCGTAGATCTGAAGATATCAGCATTCCAATAAAAAGAGGTGAGATGGTGATGACGGCTGGGGTATGGCGATGATTTATCTATGGATGGTGTTGATTTCGTGTGTATGGTAATGACGCTTTATATATGACAAAAACGACAAAATTTAAGGAAATCAACTTTTTTTAAGGATTTAATCAACACTCTTAATTATAATAATAGTCTTAGACATTTGTGTCCTACATAATATAACATATTTTTGTGTTCATTGAGATTTGGTCAGTTTTTTTGGTAATCAGTCATACTCATAGTCAACTTTGTACTTAATTCCTGTTTTATAGTTTTTTCATAATTAGGCATTTTTCTCTTAATAATTAATGAACACGTAATCATCATATTTCTAGGTAATTTGAAATTTGGTCGGTCTTTTAGTTATTGACTACTTTACTAAGTAGTCGATAACCAAAAAACTGACGTTAGAAGTTAGTACTTCTATGATTAATTACCAAATAACTGACCAAATTTCATTCATTTTTCTTCTTTTTCCGATATCTTTTAGCTGCTTCACGCCATTTCTTGCGCTGTACTCTCTGCTCTCTTGGACTTTTTTCATTTATTGATTCGAACTGATCTGATTTCTGTATTTTTATACCTTTTGTTTTCTTTTTCTTTGCATAAGTTCATAAAATTCAGGATCCTGCGTCATGTTGGCATATCTTCTCTCTTTAATGTTTATTTATAGCTATTTTCTGTTTTACTAACTGAACTTCTCCCATACTTCGCTTCGCTCATAGTTGTGATCTGTAAGTAAAGAGTTACCTATGTTAATAGGCACAATTTTCAGGGTAGGGTACATGAAACATTATTCTACTTATACATGATTTATTGATACTCGTAAATTATTATTTTTATTTATAGTTGGTTATTTTTTTATATTTTTTTATATTAACTTCAATGATTTGAATGATTTGATCACCCAGAGTTAGAACTTCTCTTAAACTACGCTTCCTTTATTGATTGTTGTAATCTGAATAAAACAATTCTGTTAGTGGCCCCAATTCTGTAAGCAAGGGTTAACATGAAGCATTCATTATTATATATAAACTTATTTTATTAATAGGTTAGTATTTTGATTTATATTTGTTAAAACATTGGTTTTACATTATTTCCTTTAAATCACCTAGAGTTAGCGACCATTTGTGAAGATTATTAACGATTATTTCATCATATAATATATCCTGAAACAGCACACGCAGTTTCCATTGTGGCTGTTGTCTGAATGTACACATTATAATTATTCAAATCTGATTGTTGTTCATAATATATATTCTAAATATTTTCTTATTTTCTGAGTCTTCACATAGGGCTTTACAAATTCCACCCTAATACGTCCCATACCATCGTTATCTAGATCAAAATTTTCCAGAACATGGAGGAACAGATTTTGGTTGGGCATGTTATGAATGGTGTCTATTACTAATAATAATAAATTATTTTCATATAAACTTATACTTTACTCTTCTCGGTCTGAAATAAAAAAGGACAAGTCAAACATAAGAATTAAGAAAACCTTGATCGCTTTAAGTAACACTAATGATACAATTAACTATTCTAATTCTATAAAAGAACAGAGACATTTAATAACCTTCGATCTCTTGGTGTAACTTTTAAGCAAACTATAACACAAATTTAAAAATTTGTCATCACCATACGCATGAAGTCATCACCGCTCATTATTTCTAGACGGTGATGATGGGTATGGTGATGTCGATTAGGACGTTAAGTTGATTTTTCTAGAAAAGTAATAATAATAGTAAGATACCCCTTTTTTTTTTAGCATCTTCACTCATAACTATGTTTTTGTTAAAATCAATTGTAATGTTATTTTATGTACTTACTTTGAACCACAGCCTGACGGGAATGACGCAACTTTGTCTAAACAACTTTTTTGGACACTCACAGCAAATTTTTGCACTCGGAGCGCGTGTTATGCCGACGTGGGGCCCGTTTTGCAGTTTGCGCTGAAATGAGGAAGCAGGGAGGGGTATCGCGGACCGCGTAAATGCTACACTAACGGAACTACCTCCACTTTGATATTTCCGTGACGGTGTTGACGAATTTCGATGCTAACATTTTACTTATTTATTGATTATTTATTTTACGAAGAAATTATTATTTACTTTTCTAAAAAAATATATACATTAAGGATAAACGTAAATCGTAAATTAAAATCTACTTAATACGTCGGGTAGTCGAGTTTTTTGCTGGCAAACGTAAAGAGTCGCATTTTTTTGATGGACGGTGATGATTTTGATAGACGTATTAATTTTATTATTAAAAAGCTATTGACTTTGAGGATGTTTGGGTTAAAGCACTGTATAAAACTAGTATATATAAAGCCTGTAAATGTAAAAAAGTTGCGATATTCGAGCAATATTTATTTTTTCATGCCATCAACGTGATTTTTCGACTACTTTTTAAATCCACCCCGACTCGTTCCGCACCGCGCCAATTGTGACATTAACAATGTTAGCGAAAAGTGGCCTTACTATGTACTCGTACAGTATAATCACTACTTTACCGACTGTGCGATAATAATTCTCATTAGTACAAACTAGATGTCACTGCTTACAGAAACTGATTGCTGCGGATTTTGAATAAAAAACGAATTTATCACTTCCTTGTTTCCCAGTTTTCTTGGATGATAAAACTTTTCTGCACTATCTTTTAGCTGCTGGTATATAAGAAGCACTTTCCAGTTTTCTTTCACAAAAAATTGTTTAGTTTTACCACACATTTGTGATTTTCGTGATACACACACACTGTTCTCGATATTATGATTTCTTAGAATTTTAATTGAATAACAATAACTGATGTTATTTATGCACTGTACGTTTATTTTTCACTGTTAATTACTTCAAAAAGATACTTGTTCTATTTTTAATTATTTTTGAAACACGGAGCCAATGTTTACGTTACGGCACACTAGCGCCATCCCCTAATTTATTTAACCTGTTGAATAAATGTGGTTACCTGTCATGCACAATTATTTGAGTAAAAAATCTCTAACACGCAGCTTTGGCAAGTATGACTAAATTCATTTTCAGACTTCATAGTCACTTTTCACAAAAATAATGGTGCCAAGTAACTTAATGAGATACGCGGTATCGAATGACATTATTACTATAGTGAAATTAGCCAATAAGTAGTTTGAGTTGTGTTACTTCAAATGACCTCGGGGCATTTCGGACGAGGCAAAATGAGCAGGGTGCCCGTTTTGCCTCGTGTAATCCTGTGTTAAGTTAATCTTTTTCTGCAAATACGATTATAGTTCGCCACTACCAAAGTAACTACTGTACGATAAGTACTGAATTAGTATACGAATTACACGGCGAGGTAACGTTTTAAAATCACATAAAAGTACACTCTATCCTACTTGGAAATAATTATCTAAAACTTTATTTATACTTATTACCCTACGAAATTTCGCAGTAGGTATGCTCCATGAATTATGAGGAACAGGGTGTAAAGTTCACTAATCCTCTATTGAATCTTCCGAACAGACGGGTGTCGTGTCTGGCGGGCAACTGCCCAACGATTAATGTCGGAAAGTTATATAATATGTCATGTCGATTGCCCGGTAAACTCTGCCGCGAGGCCGAATTTGTATGACGTCAGGTATTTAATGCGTAGTTCGCATGTGGCGATGTAGATGACGCCACAGCACTAACAAAACACTAAACGACCAAAAATCTCAAGCAAGGAATTGAAATTCGAATGTCTAGCCGTCACTTTTCTTCACAAGATGGCACTGTATCTCTGTCCTCCTCTTTAATTAACTCCCTGTCAGTTTAGATGGAAAGACACTTGACGCGGCCGAAGTGGCTCTGCCAATTGGCGGGAAACTTGTGAAGAGCTTGCAGGCCTTATTACGTAAATTATGGCAACAATCTCTATTGTTCCGTGGCTTTCATTAGATGAAGATAGTGACCGATCGAGGAGGCGTTGCTTGGGTGAGGTCTATCTCCAGCAATGGACGTCTTTCTGCGGAAATGATGATGATGAGGTTGAACTCTAATCACAGAGGCCTTCTACTAAACTAAACCGCCATAAAAAATGTACATACCTGCATACTAGGTTCCATGCGAAACAGAAAATATAATTTCAATACCTGACCTTAAAAAATGAGGTCTCTAAATGAACGAATTTCCATTGCCATTGAGTAAACAATTATCATATGGACAACTCATAACACGTAATCGGCGAATACGGCTTTTGAAGTTTGTTGTGCACTTTGAGCCGGAGTCCGTAGGAAGGTATGTAGGTATGTACCTGCAATCCCGGTGATGCTGCATCCTTACCATTACGACAATATTATCATAAGTCGCTCCATAGGATTAAGTTCCACTTTATTCGGCCGTTATAGCACATAGCGTTTTACTATACTATTATCATAGTTTTACTATTTCTTACTAACTGACCCGATAGACGTTGTCCTGTCCAAATTTCAATAACTCATACAAAAATCCCATTGAAAAAACGACGTTTAGTTTTTCCAGAATTTGAAAATTTTCCGGGAAAGTTTTCAATTTTTCCTTTCCATAAAAACCTAATTCGGACTGTAACGAACATTTAAAAACAAATAGCCAAATCGGTCCTGCCGTTCTCAAATACTGGCTCGTAGACAGCCACAGAAAAAGAAACAACAAAAAAACTAATTTTCAAAAACAAAAAACCTGACTGCAAAAAAAAGCAATATACTTAATCTAAAGATTTTTTTTACCATTTCTCATTCCAAATTACTAACATTCAAACGTTATATAATTTGCATATAATTATTGGTATTTGTTTGACTTATTGTCAAAGATTACTTTCACTTTTAGTTTGTTTGTATTTTGTGTTTCACGAACTGTGTCCAAATAAACGTTTCTTTCTCTCTTTCTTTCTTTTTGTAATCACCTATCTAAACCCTTCATTTTGATACCCCACTCGATAGGGTAGGGAGATTTTTTTTTTTTAACGTACATTTTGGCGCCAAAAATCCGCCTTTTAGATTTTTTTTATAATTTTAATGCCGCATGCATACCCAGTGACACTCGCGCAATAAAAACGAATCTAACGATCAAAATCGGTTCAACAGTTTAGTCTTCTCTTCTTCTTTTCGTGTGGTCAGTGACTAACCTAGTGTCAGAGTTTTAAAGCCGCCCATGGGCCTCAATTTTTTTGGCTTCGCCGCAGTGGGGTAAAGGTGCGGGAAAGCGGCAACTGGATCGTCAGTTGTTTATGTCGAATGCTAATTATTTCCGTGATACATCTGATATTTGTAGAAAATGAGTTTACAGTTTATTTACTTTCCTCATAAACCAGTGTTTACGTCGGGTGAAAGGCACACGCTTGTGCGCAATACATTCCCTATGGGAGAACAAATGTTTTACAACTACAATGTTACAAGTTTCTTCTTTGGGATAAAGTCATGCCATCTACGGAATCCTTCATTGTGCGTGGTCCGACACGCACTTGGCCGGTTTTTCTTATTATTTTATTTAGGTACCTATCTTTTAAATGTACGTAACTCCCGCTTGCTCATGGGTAATAGAATGAAGGCTCGTGCAGACTAGCTTGACATGTCGCGCGACGCGACATAAGTTAAGTTTTCTTAGAGTCGCGTCGCGCTGCCGCTGGTCTGTACGCAGCTTAATTCTACCTTTGCCAATATTTAATTAAGGCATAATTGCAGCAATCAAAGTTCCCAGTCTTACTCTGAGGGAACTCGACGAATATAAATAATGCTTAGCAATTTTTTCTGCACTAGGACTAGGAGTGCAGAAAAAATGCCTAAGAACTAACTATCTGTAGTATCATTCCATTAACATCCTACAATTAAAACTTTTAACCTTAACAGCCCCCTGTTAAGGTTAAAAGTTTTACTTATGTCGCGTCGCGCGACATGTCGAGCTAGTCTGCACGAGCCTTCATTCTATTACCCATGAGCAAGCGGGAGTTACGTACATTTAAAAGATAGGTACCTAAATAAAATAATAACAAAAACCGGCCAAGTGCGTGTCGGACCACGCACAATGAAGGATTCCGTAGATGGCATGACTTTATCCCAAAGAAGAAACTTGTAACATTGTAGTTGTAAAACATTTGTTCTCCCATAGGGAATGTATTGCGCACAAGCGTGTGCCTTTCACCCGACGTAAACACTGGTTTATGAGGAAAGTAAATAAACTGTAAACTCATTTTCTACAAATATCAGATGTATCACGGAAATAATTAGCATTCGACATAAACAACTGACGATCCAGTTGCCGCTTTCCCGCACCTTTACCCCACTGCGGCGAAGCCAAAAAAATTGAGGCCCATGGGCGGCTTTAAAACTCTGACACTAGGTTAGTCACTGACCACACGAAAAGAAGAAGAGAAGACTAAACTGTTGAACCGATTTTGATCGTTAGATTCGTTTTTATTGCGCGAGTGTCACTGGGTATGCATGCGGCATTAAAATTATAAAAAAAATCTAAAAGGCGGATTTTTGGCGCCAAAATGTACGTTCAAAAAAAAAAATCTCCCTACCCTATCGAGTGGGGTATCAAAATGAAGGGTTTAGATAGGTGATTACAAAAAGAAAGAAAGAGAGAAAGAAACGTTTATTTGGACACAGTTCGTGAAACACAAAATACAAACAAACTAAAAGTGAAAGTAATCTTTGACAATAAGTCATACAAATACAAATAATTATATGCAAATTATATAACGTTTAAATGTTAGTAATTTGGAATGAGAAATGGTAAAAGGTTTGTCCCGCTTGCGATATCAAAATTCTTTAGATTATATTGCTTTTTTTTGCAGTCAGGTTTTTTGTTTTTGAAAATTAGTTTTTTTGTTGTTTCTTTTTCTGTGGCTGTCTACCAGCCAGTAGTTTGGACAGGACTACGGCTAGTCGGGTCAGTTAGTAAGAAATAGTAAAACTATGATAATAGAATAGTAAAACGCTATGTGCTATAACGGCCGAATAAAGTGGAACTTAATCCTATGGAGCGACTTATGATATATTGTCGTAATGGTAAGGATGCAGCATCTCCGGGATTGCAGGTACATACCTACATACCTTCCTACGGACTCCGGCTCAAAGTGCACAACAAACTTCAAAAGCCGTATTCGCCGATTACGTGTTATGAGTTGTCTATATGATATTGTTTACTCAATGGCAATGGAAATTCGTTCATTTAGAGACCTCATTTTTTAAGGTCAGGTATTGAAATTATATTTTCTGTTTTGCATGGAACCTATCTAGTATGCAGGTATGTACATTTTTTATGGCGGTTTAGTTTAGTAGAAGGCCTCTGTGATTAGAGTTCAACCTCATCATCATCATTTCCGCGGAAAGACGTCCATTGCTGGAGATAGGCCTCGCCCAAGCAACGCCTCCTCGATCGGTCACTATCTTCATCTAATGAAAGCCACGGAACAATAGAGATTGTTGCCATAATTTACGTAATAAGGCCTGCAAGCTCTTCACAAGTTTCCCGCCAATTGGCAGAGCCACTTCGGCCGCGTCAAGTGTCTTTCCATCTAAACTGACAGGGAGTTAATTAAAGAGGAGGACAGAGATACAGTGCCATCTTGTGAAGAAAAGTGACGGCTAGACATTCGAATTTCAATTCCTTGCTTGAGATTTTTGGTCGTTTAGTGTTTTGTTAGTGCTGTGGCGTCATCTACATCGCCACATGCGAACTACGCATTAAATACCTGACGTCACACAAATTCGGCCTCGCGGCAGAGTTTACCGGGCAATCGACATGACATATTATATAACTTTCCGACATTAATCGTTGGGCAGTTGCCCGCCAGACACGACACCCGTCTGTTCGGAAGATTCAATAGAGGATTAGTGAACTTTACACCCTGTTCCTCATAATTCATGGAGCATACCTACTGCGAAATTTCGTAGGGAAACATGTTATTGTATAAAAGTCTTAAGGTGGATGTATAGACAGGCCTCGCCATACATTTTTCAGGCGTTCTAATCTCCGTAAATAAACGGTTTCTGCAGAATAAAAGCAAGTATAATGAGACTTTATAATGTATTATGTCCGCCTAACGCCAAAATTTTATAAAAAAAACTGTATTTCTAGGAGAATTAGACCCAATAAAAAACGAAAAATCTTTACATGTGTGAGTGACCTGAATCGCGCCATCTAACAGAAATTTAAAGAACCACCGAGAAAGAGTTATTTACATTGTGTTACGAGTTTACGTTCGGTAAACATTTATAATAGATGGCGCTGGTTCGAAAATTCGAACGTAACGAAGGTTACACGTCGAATGACGCGGCGATGCAACGGGCGACGTTGCCATTCAAGACGCACCCCGCGTTGTTGCCAAATTTCTCCAGTCAGTCCATGCGTGATTGTCTTGACAACTTGCGAATCGTTTCCAAAATTGTGTTTCTAGAAAGTTAGCGCCGGCGCGCGGGTTTGCCCGCGGGTTTTACATTTTATGATTGATAAAATGTTTTTTATTAGGGAATGAGAAAGAATGCTAGAAAGTGAAAAAAAATATCTGCGATCTGCATTTGGTTCACACAGATACAATACTAATGTAATTATTGTAATATCTACTTTAAATATAAAGTACCTAAAGATTTAAAAATCTTTCTACTGTATGTAAGTAGGTACTGATAATACATTTTCTGACACGGTTAGGTACTAATTCATTGGTTTGGGTTGAATAAAATCAGAGAATAGAAGTTCATGTAAACTTAGGGTATACCTATCAGGCGATCAGCGTAGGCAAATTTACCTATTTTTTTTCTAATTACCTACCTACGCAATGGTGTCACCATTGCGTAGGTACTACTTACATCTATTGATTGAATCATATTTAATTTATGTGAAACCATCAAGATAAGTGAATACACAGACAAACCACATTGATTTTTCATAACAATTGCACATTTTAGTATTATTAGCACACGTCAAAGTGCGTCGAGATAAATTGGTCTTGCCATCTAAGAAGTTTACCAAGAAAAAGGGGAAATAAAACATAGGGCAGTATTTTAGTAGTAAGTTGTAGGATGTTCTGATATTTAAAACGATGAATGATATAGGTACATACATCATTCATTTATGGTTTCGGGGTTTTTAACAGTCAGCGAAATGACGTTCTCAAAATGGTAGCTGTAGTTCCAATTTCGCTCGTCTGAACAGCTAAGTAAGGAGTTTTTATTTAAAAGTGAAGTGTTTTTGTGTTTTATTGACGGTAAGTGTTATTTTTATGTCCAAAGGATGCTTTTCTGCTTGAAGGTGATACAGAGTTATATTATAATAGTAATTACCCTTAAAACTTAAAAAAGTGTAAGATTTAGAAGAGGAAATACAAAATCAAACGTTAGCAACACTCGTTGATTGTCATCACATCACATACCTACCTACTCTAAATTTCAAATATTTCACCCTAATAGGGACGTCAATTCTCTCTAAAAACTCACTTTGCCTGTCCCAGAGGAACGAAAGGAACCAAAAAAAAACTCTCTGAAAAAGATCCGTTACTGATTTGATTCGAAAGGAAATATGAAAAATCGATTCACAAATAAAGAAATGATTTTCCAAAAATCAATCATTCGTTTTCGATGAAATTCGCAATGTAGGGGTTTACGGGGTGTACGTTACCCTAGCAAGAAAGTGTCTCCTATAGTTATATGAGTGAGTGGAACGTATAGTTGGTGCCTAATCTGCTGTAAATGTGCCCCTACATAAAAAATTGGTGCCCCTTGTCGTTTTGAAAAAAAAACCGAAAAACGATTCCTGCTAGGGTAACGTACACGTTTACGAGGGCGAAAAAACGATCGATGAGCGAAAAGAATTTAACTAGTCTCATATCTGGAAAAAATCCGTATTTTTACGCAAAAGGATTTGCACTGGATATGCTTCGTAATTTTCCCGCCACCACAATTCTTAACAATTCAAACAAACAAAAAACTGATGTTCTAGGGTGAAATATCGATTCCCTGTATCGATTCAGTACTAGATATCGATTTGAAAAAACGTTTTTATTTGTTCCAAAAAATCGATTCTTTGCTCAATCGATCTCAGATTGACATCTCTATTTCGTCTGTTCTCATGTTCTGTCAGTTGTTTTGCAAATTTTCACACACACACACACAGCTTGACAGCTTGATTGATGGTGACAAATGGTGGTGTTATTTCTGACTAATACAAATTTCTTGAAGCATTTCATAATTACGATACTTTTGCTGTTGTGTTTAATTATTCTTTTTGATTACAGATTGAATTGCAACTCTGCCTAAGATGAATCCGACTAATAAACTTGCCTATATACGACATTATATGTATTCAGGGCCGCGAAAATCGCGGAAAAAAGTGCAAGCAACATTGAAAAGACATCATGGAAATTCTTCTAATGATTTTTAGTGAGTAAAGGCTTGTGCAGACCAGCGCGACTTGTCGCGCTACGCGATATTGCGATATTTTATCCGTAGAACAATTTCTATGAAAACGCGCGCGACACTTCACACAGGGGCGACCTGTAGCGCCGCGACACAGATAATTCGCGTCACGTGATGCGAAACCCGAATAACAGAGCGGCATCAACAAAGGAGCATATTTCTTAGTATTCGTGGATCTTTGACAGTCGTTACGGGTCGTCAGAAGCCCGAAAGTGACCACCAGTCTTACCAAGGGGTACCTATCGTATTACCCAGTTACTGGGTTGTAGAGGTCAGATAGGCAGTCGCTTCATGTAAAATACTGGTAATCAGCTGCAGGACACCGACCCCAACACAATTGGGAAAGGGCTAGGCAGACTGACAGACTATTCCAAAGTGAAATAAAATCATAAGCAAAATAGTAAGTCATTGCAATGTGACTCTTTTCTCATTGTTTTAAGGTATAAATCAGAATGATTGACTTCCTTTACAAAAAAATTATCATTTCTCTATTTCCAGCTAAAAAACTCCTCGCAAATGTCAATCATTCTAATTTATACCTTATCGCCATTCCTTAAGAATTACATTGCACTGACTTACTAATGGTTTTGGCGGCACGCGGCGGCGTGGTCAAAGGACCTTTTGTAGCGGCCGCGCCGCACTCGAGTCGCCACTGCCACCTAGGTACCAGGTACCTATATTATTCGCGGATTTTGACATTATGTTTCTATCTAGCTGGCACACCTGAGTCAAACACATTATGAATGATGCACAGAGCGGCGGTGTAGTTTTGGCATGCTTCACTGTACTGTTCGCAGCGCGTTCCCTACATTCAAGACCTCACGCGCAGTTGTAGGTACAGTAGCGGTCATAAGTGCAGTAGCAACCTCACAAACGAATAGATTGACACTTCGCTTTAACTTACGACCTTCTTATAATAAGTCATTTCTATACTATAGACACACACACTCTCATTAGTTTACAAATTATTGTAGTTCATAAATTCAAACATTCTGTTGTAAGGCATGATAGCTAATCGGTTATCGAGTTTGGGTTGGCGCGTTCATGTGTAGCGAGTCGCGGGGTCAAATCTCACGCGCGGTGATAGTTTTTTTGAAGTTTTAAAAATCACTCGTCTAGTTCCTTGTAACGTTCGTCTTGTTCACTTAACTCGTAAAACTTTATGATTATACCCACAGAAACCTAAATAAACAATCATATTAAGGTAGACAGATGCAGTTAACTTACGACTCATTCACCGCGACTACATAGAACGTTGTTGGTTGGTTGTTATTGTGGGTTAGTGACGTGTATTTAATATATTAGCGGTGTTAAAGTTCATTTCGAAATGCAAGCAAATATAAATATTGAAATGAAAGCGAATATTATTGCGCTGCGTAAAAGCGGACTTAAAATATCACAAATATCTGATGAAACCGGACTGAGTGTGAGTATTATGATTTAATTATTTTATCAAACATCTAATTAAAGTATACCTAACTCCTGATCCTAGTAGTTATTTTTTTTAAACGTTTTAATCTACTAGTATTTTGCTAAATAGCCTAACACTACTCCTTTTTTGTTTTAGAGAAATACTGTGAGTCGGTGGGTGAAAAGACATGAGGAAGAGGGTAGCCTTGCCAGTCGAAAGCAAAGCGGAAGACCCCAGCTCATAAAAGAGGCGCCGCGACAGCACATGGTCAGCGAATATGAAACAAGTGGTTTCATACCGACAAGACGTTTTGCCGAATTATTCGACACGTCTTTACGAACCGTTCGCCGTGTACTCCACGCAGAAGGTTTACATCATCGAAAACCAGCTCAAAAACCATATTTGACGGAAAAACATAAACAAGAACGTTTACGTTTTGCCCGCGAATACTTACTTCAAATGGGACACGACTATATTTTCAGACGAAAAGACATTTAAATCCAGCCAAAAAGGGAGACTTCATTTATGGCGTAAGAATAATACACGATGGTGTGAAGAAAACATAGTCCCCAATACAGAATCAGGTCGAATCACAGTTAACATGTGGGGGTGGATGAGTGCAGCAGGGCCAGGGGAACTTGAATATATTCCTCCTCGCGCCAACAGCTCGACTTACGTTGACGTATTAAGTGATGTCATGTTACCCACTGTGCGCAGCGTTTACCCTGCTGATGAGTTTAAGGAGATAACTTTTGTCCAGGACAATTGCCCAATTCATCGGGCGAGCACTGTGCGTGAGTGGTTTAATAAACACCCGGACATAAAAGTTATTCCTTGGCCAGCACGATCTCCTGACCTCAACCCCATAGAAAACCTATGGGGTTTGATGATACAGCAATGGGAAGCACGGAATGAGCGATCTGATGAGCAGTTGAAGTTGCATTGCATGGAAATATGGGAAAATCTAAGGGGAACAGATATATGCTTCAATATTGTGGGATCCATGCGTCAACGATTACTTAATTGCATTGATAATAATGGGGTTATACCAAGTATTAAGTTATAAAATACAAATATTGGTTTTAGTAATATTTAAGTTATATTGTGTCTTAACCGTAATAAGAATTATTTTGAGGTTTAGTTTCAATCTTCTTTTCGTAATGAAAATGAATACTTAAGCTATAACCTCAATAAGTCCTTTGTTAACTTTGAAGTTTGAAATAGAACGAACTCACTCGCAGTAGAATAAAAGTAGTATTACTGAGTAATTTAATTGTATTGTGACAACGAGTCCGCACTTGTTATATTTACGTGGGTAAATTTGCTAAATTTGTGGTATGTTACCCACACACAGAGTAATTAAAGCACAATATTATTATATTACTAAGATACAATACCTATTTTAAGCCTATTGTCATATTTCATTGATTAGCTACTTTACTTCAATAAATCAATTGTTCTTTATGAGAAAATGAACTATTTTAACTAGCAGTTTAATTATTTATACTTCTTATAATTACATCGAATAAACATTTTGTAATCACTCATTGAACATTTTTATTCTTAACCCCATAATTCAATAACAATATAGTAATTATTACATTATTATTTTCGTTTTAATAAACGAGAATAATAATATAATATTAATTATATTTATCTAATAATAAAAGAACAGATGAAGATTATTGTTGAAAAGAAAAATAAAAACCTCATCTAGAGATTGGAACCCCGACCTATGTGTCTCACAATCCGATACGGTACACTATCAGCTATTGGACCTTAATAATTGGTCGTGAATTTTAGCAATCATATTATGAACCTACCAAGGTCACACGTAATTACGAACTCTTGGGTGTGAAAGCGACGGTATGTTTTTTGTTTCGGTCGACGCCAGTTTGTGAACATCACTTAAGCACACAGCTGTAGGTACCGCACACAGACGTAGGTTCGGCCTACGCGTGTTCTAAGCAATGTAATCCTTAGCGTGCTACTGCAATTATGACCGCTTACTGTACCTACTTGTAACCACTAGACCAACGAGGCTGTTTGTTAGTAGTTACCTACTATCCTAACTAATATTATAAATATGATTTGAAAGTGAACTTGTTTGTTACGCCTTCACGATAAAACGGCTGAATGGATTTGGATGAAATTTGGCGCATGGGTAGACCATGAGCTAGACTAGGACATAGGATATATATACGGGATCGAGACTTATGCGGGTGAAACCGCGGGGCGCACCTACTTACATATAATTGGATCACTCATTATCATTAGAAGTTATCATCGAGCATTTCTTAAACATCAGAGTATTTCTTAAACATCACGCCTGTCATCCCAAAGGATTAGGCAGAGGTGTAGGTACATACGGCTACACATGACATCAAGCTTTACATTTCCAGTTTATGCTGATCTCGCATTGTATAGGATTTCCGTACAATGCGAGGTCTGTATAAACTGGAAATGTATAGCTTGATGTGTACCTACCTATAGTACACCCGTATTTCACCAGTTATGCGTATTTATTCATCTGTGGTACCTACCTATTATACTTATTGAACACAATTTTATTAGAGAAGATTCTCGGAGATAGGTAGGTACTTACGGAATTAGTTTGGTAAGTAAATTAAAAGTAAGTAGGTACCTACCTAGGTTAGTTCCAATACTTCCAATATATCTACCCAAGCGTACCTATACTCCATTTGAAATAAGATTAGACATTTAACTAAACCTTTTTTACTGTTCGTTGAACCGAATTTGACTTCTATTGCGTTGATGGCATGACACGGCAGCTGCAGTAAGCAGTTGGTTTTGTAACCACTGTTTTGCTTTTGAGGCCATCCTTATTCCTACGGTACAGAAGTCAGAATCGGTTGAACGGACTGTAAAAAAGTTTTGTTTAAATGTCTAATCTTATTTCAAATGGTGTATTATGTTGTCAAATTTACGGGTTTGTAAATTAAGATGATTTCAAAATGATAACTACGTAAGCTCCTACCTACTCATAAAAAGGCCATAAAAACGTGTTGCAGCCGAAAGTACACCATGTAGAAATTGTAATTTTTCCGAAATCACATAAATTGGAAACTAAATTTAAAAAATCTTGACTTCTAATTACGTACGTAATAATTCTACGTACATAATTCATTCTAATACTAAATTCAGAATCATAATTATTGTAATATCAAAATATTGAAAAAAGTACTTATGTTATCTTTGTGTGGTGGTACCTACGAGTCGATGGTTCGAATCCAACCAGAAAATATTTAGGTAAATGCAGTGAGAGTAAATAAAACGATATTTGTATGAAAATATTAACCATAGATAAATATTATTAATTTATAGTAAGATACAATAAAACGCTTTACAATTGAATACATAATCTTTTATTTATTTAGTACAGGTCACAATTTATTTACACGTTAGGTACTATTTAGGTTCAGTCACATTACAACAACCTATATAGGTACAATATACTCGTACCTTTATTACCCAAAATAATTTATCTGAATAATTTGTTATGGTGAAAAGGTATCTATCTGATATCGAGCCTAGAAACAAAAGTATGCATATCCCAATAAGTAATTATATTATTAAGAAATAGATTGGAACATAACAATCCTCTAGTAATTTAAAGTATGCTTAATTAGTAAATTAATATTTGTTTTCAGTTTTTGCTATAATGTAAGGATATTCATCTTATAAATAATTTGGTCCTCTTTCTTTAAATTAACGCCATCTGGACATTTTAATTTCCAACCATGTTTTAATAAAACGACATCTAGTGGAGTCGGAAGTTACTACTATTTACTTTGCATGTGTGTGTAAAGAGTAAATTCATGCGGCTAAATCATTAAATTGTTCTAATCTTTGTATGATACCAGTTAACAAGCACAGTGATGATCTAAAAAAATCAAGTTAATGCCCTAGGTTCCGCTTATAATAAAGTTGTTTATTAAAAATTTCTATGTTAGGTGTAAAAATTGAAAATGTTCGAAATTGTGGATGTGTCGCCATCTAGCGACAAAATGGCAGTGAGATCATCTATGCATCCGCCTTAAGGGGTAATAAGTATAAATAAAGTTTTAGATAATTATTTCCAAGTAGGATAGAGTGTACTTTTATGTGATTTTAAAACGTTACCTCGCCGTGAAATTCGTATACTAATTCAGTACTTATCGTACAGTAGTTACTTTGGTAGTGGCGAACTATAATCGTATTTGCAGAAAAAGATTAACTTAACACACGATTACACGAAATGGCCCGAGGTCATTTGAAGTAACACAACTCGAACTACTTATTGGCTAATTTCACTATAGTAATAATGTCATTCGATACCGCGTATCTCATTACGTTACTTGGCACCCTTATTTTTGTGAAAAGTGACTATGAAGTCTGAAAATGAATTTAGTCATACTTGCCAAAGCAACCTGCGTGTTAGAGATTTTTTACTCAAATAATTGTGCATGACAGGTAACCACATTTATTCAACAGGTTAAATAAATTCAAAACTCACTCAAGCAGCAGCCCAGTCGACTGGGTAGGTTCTCCTCGGTTTCTAATTACCCATGTTTGCAAAGTACTAAATGATTAATTTGATTATTTTGGAGTCGATGGCAAAAGTAAATAGTAGATCAGATATCAACGGTGTTTTTAGTTTGATGTTGTCACCAATGCGGCAGCTTATTTGTGTTCTATTTTTCTTTTATTTATAATTCTACTCGTGGTGGCCAGTTCGATTTTCGAACAATTTATTTTTTTGTGCAAATCTTAATGGTAAATGCATGAAATTAGTATGTACCTACTACCTATCGTAAATGTTCGTATGCGATTTTTACTTTATGTTCCAAATTCAAATCACTTTAATGACCAGCGGGTCGTACATAATGAAATTCAGTATAATATTAATGCCCTGCTAGACCTCAGGTCTTAAATGACTTACTTTAGGTTAGGTTTGCATGACCTATAATTTGACATTTTAACAGCCCCCTGTTAAGGTTAAAAGTTTTAATTTTTTATAGAGAGGTGGTCTTCTCATAATGCAAACTGGTGTACCTACCTACTTATTTGTGAAAGAACACTCAATTTTTTTTATAACCTACGACTTGCATTCAAAATATAACCGTCGAGACCCAACACGGCTAAGAATTCCTTCACATCAAAACACATTATGTCATTAAAATAGCTTAGCTAACACGGCAATTCAAATCTTCAACAATATTCCAAAAGAAATAAGGGAGCGTTCCCTCATTCCTTTAAAACACTTTAAATCAAAACTACACAACGTACACGTTACCAAACGTCTTTACTTAAAAACAACATCCTAACCATGGGTCCTATTATATATAATAAACTGCCGTTACATTTAAAGGAATTACCTATCAAAGTTTATAAAAAAAAGTTAACTAAACTGCTACTGGACAAATGTTACTACTCAATTAAAGATTTTGTCACTGACAAAACTTTCTGTTAAAGGGGTGTATTCTGCTTCCGTGTGATTTGATATTTAGTTACATTTCTATATTCTAATTCTAATGTTATATTTTTTTATTTTATTTTTTTTTTGACATTTGTAGGTAATTCAATTTAGTAATAGAATTTGCTGACATTTTAAAATTAATTTGTTGACTTTTTATAATTTAATTTATAACATTTGTAACTTAGTCTTCTGCCATTTTTAATTTAATTGATTGACATTTGTAGTTTAAGTTATTGACATTTTATTTATTTTTCTAATTATTATTGGCATTGGGCCTAATTCCGAATGTTTTAATATGAGTATCTTTAATAATGTTAGTTTCTTTGTTTATTATTCTTTTATTTTTTGTTTAATGAATGTTTTTATGTTAAATAATTTTGCATGCCGTAAGGCAAAATGTATCGGGACTCAAATAAAAATTACCATCACATCTGTATACCTACATTATTGGCAAATAAATGATTTCTATTTCTATTTCTATTTCTACAACACGTTGTAGGCCTAGTAGACTGTAGATTCGTTAACCATTTTCTATTTTGTATAATAGGTACCTGGTATTTGTTGAAAGACCTACACTGGCCTCCCATACTTACCTATTAATACTTTTATTTGAAAATATTGTAAAAGCCAATTAATTTTAAAAGAGTAGGTACTTATCCGTGGAGTTTCTGGCTGGGTCTTCTCCATAGGAAACGACCAATTGGAACCGTGCACCTAGTTTCTGTCGTTTCATAAGTGCCCATGTAGGTTTATGTGAAATAAAATATTTTGGTTTTGATGTCAGGGGAGCCCACAGGCTCCTAGCGGAGGGGGGCCCACGTCCACGACGAACTGCTATATTTGATATTCATGCTGCTGAACTAAAACGATGACCACTCCGATATAGGCTATCTGCGCCGTTATAGGTATTTTATACTATTAAATGAGCAAAATTTGTTGTTTTATTATCTTAATATGCATTGCATACAGAACTATGTACGTCCCTTTACGTGTTGAACACAAAGATAACGCGTTAAATGCATAGAGTTCATTACTTCCATTACACAGGTCTGTCACAATGACAATCTAGAATTGCACTGTGCAATAGTAGGTAATAAAATAATTATAATAAGAATACGGAGAAATCGGCCTATAGCGATCCCACTGCTGGGACGCGGGTCACACAGGCCTACTCTGTGAGAAGGTTATACTTAATCCACCACGCGGCCCAGTGCGGGCTCAGATTAGTACAGATGGTTCACTCCGCGACTCTTGCTACGACACAATACAGTGCAATTCAGCACGCTTAGCATGACCACAATAGAAACGAGTTTTGTCGACGGAAGAATAGACAAAATGACAGATTAACATGATTGATCAGATTGCGATCAATATGTCATTTTGTCTATTCTTCCGTCGACAAAACACGTTTAGTTCTATGGTTGTCATGTCTGAATTCGACAAGTCGAACCCGCCGCGAACCTACTTGTAGCTTCATACCTAAATACGGACAAACCAATGCGGGTGAACCATTAGTATTCATCTATGGTGCGGGTGGGTGGATGATACACTCACTACACACAAGGGCGGATCTGGGGGGGGCACATGGGTACGTGCCGCCCTCCAAACGGTTTAAGTAAAATAATATCAAGTCGTCTGAATGGACTGGCCTGAATGCATATCCTTACAGACATTGCTTCAATGATGAACGCTGAAGACGTAGGCTACCATATCTTCAGTAGGAGTAGCGAAACCACTAAGGTTCAAAGTGTTGCAGTCAGTTTGTACTCGGACCCAGGGGCCTGTTAAGCCAACGCACCGTCCTAGAGCCTCAGTCGGCGAGATGATTTTTGGAATAACATCTGCTAAAAAGATAGCGCGGTCCGAGGGGCCTCGCGCGTCTCCATAGTTTGTACAGCTTTCCTCAACTCATAAAAAATATTTAGCTAATACTTTAAACGGTCAAAAGAATAAATAACCAAACCAATTCGAGGTAAGGTGCTGAAATTATTGAGCTCGTTTCGCTCACTAGTTCACTATTCTTATACTTATATAATTGAAAAAGAATGAATCCCATAAACAGCATATTCAAATTCAAATTCAAATTCATTTATTTGTCCGAACATGGTACAATACAAGGTCTCAAATAACATAAACGTCTCATCACATTCTGCCACATGGGGCGTGCAAATATCAGGTATACCTACATAATGAATTATTACAACGCAAAAATATAAATAATTAGGTTAGAATCGATACAATAAGAGGCATTTCAGTGTCAATAGATATGTCAAGTATCATTCAAAAAGTCGTTCAAATTATAATAACACTTTTTACATAGTAACTCTTTAAGCTCCTTTTTAAACCCATTTAAATTTAACTGTTTAATTTGCTTTGGGATTTTGTTAAAAACTTGCGGGGCTAAACAAAATATGCTTTTCCACATTAAAGCTGTTTTTGCTCTACGTCCACGCAACATATCATTTCGCCTGTTACGTTTTTCTGTATCTGATAGGTTGGGAAACAGGTGTGAATTCAGCTTAACAAATAAGGCAGTTTCATAAATGTACATAGACGGAAGTGTTAAAATTTTGTATTCTTTAAAAAATGGTTCACAACTGTCCGTTACTCGTAGTCTGAACATGGCTCTGATGGATCGCTTTTGCGCTTTAAAAGCGGTTTCTCTATTTGTGGAGTTACCCCAAAATATTATACCATATCTTAGCACAGATGCTACAATACCATGGTACGCTGTAAGTAGTGCATCAATGTTAACTGTGAGGGCAAGTTTGTACAAGGCATAGGATGAGCTACTAATTTTCTTACAAAGCGCTTCAATATGATCCTTCCAATTGAGCTGCCTGTCAATTACCAGACCTAGAAATTTTGCACTATCGACATCTTGAATTTTCATATTCTGGTATTGAACCTCCATCTTTGAACTAGGTATTTTATGAGAAAAGTGCATTATTTGGGTTTTGTCAAGGTTCATTTTTAGATTATTACTATCCAGCCAAGAGATTATTGAATTTATCGCATTATTAACATCAGCTTCATATGAATTCGGTTTATCACATGCTATTGTAATCGTGCTATCGTCAGCAAAGAGTGTCATTGGGAAGTCTATAGCTTTTGGGAGGTCATTAATATAAATTAGAAATAATAGCGGACCCAATACACTGCCCTGTGGTACACCAAAGTATACAGTGCGTTCTTTAGACAGGTATGTTACTTGTTCTTTAGTCTTTAAGTTTAAGTTTGTTATTGCGGTAGACTGTTTTCTTTTTGATAGGTACGTGCTTAATAAGCTAAGAACGTTGCCTCTTATACCATAGGAGTCAAGTTTGTTTAATAAGATTGCATGGTCAACATAATCAAAAGCTTGCGTCATATCACAGTACACAGAACAAACAGGTGTTTTATTATCAATATTAGTCATAATTTTATTTAAAAAGTCATAAATTGCCATGTTTATAGTCATGTTCTTTCGGAAACCTTTTTGTTCGTTACAGAGAATCTTTTGTTTTTCTAAGTAACTGTAAAGTTCATTATAAATATACTTCTCAAATATTTTGGAAAAAATTGGCAAAAGCGCAATAGGTCTATAATTCTGCATTAGTTGCTTATTACCTTTTTTATATATAGGTTTAACAATGGAGACCTTAAGACGGTCCGGAAAAACACCGTGGCTGTGTTGTTGTATGAATTATTTGGATCATCATTATCATAAATTTCAGAGAATGTTAGTTTTTCCAGGCAGGTTCTAAATCTAGTAATATTTTCTGGGCAATAATCCCGTTGTGATGTATACCAATATTTCAGAACACAGTTCAAACGTACGGGACATTTCAGAAGTTGCGCAGTGTGATCCGATAGGCCAAATTCTATCACCTCCGTCCTGCATTTTTTCTCGAAATTGTGAGCAAAATTATCAATGCACCAACCAACCAACCAGGATGCAAAGCCGGACCGCTTTGCATCCTGGTTGGTTTTTCTATTGCTAATGTCATGTTAAAACTGGTTAAGAGATATTTTAATTCGGAAGTCATATTATTATTTTTCAAATCGTCAATATTTATATCGCCTGCTATGATAACATTCCTACAATTTCTTCTTGTCAGTAGTCTTAAAAGTTGCTCTAATTTACTAAAAGATATATTTAAATTCCCTGTTTTTGGCACTCTATAAATACATACTATAACTATCCTATAACTTGTCAGTTCAATTGCACAGCATTCTACAACATTAGATATTGAAAGTTCTGAAACCTCTAGTAACTCTTTCCACAAATGACCAGATCGGACCAGAATACAAGCCCCACCTCTTTTGCTATTTTGTCTACTGAAACATGCGGCCAATCATAGCGCAGTACTAGCGCAGCATAGCGCAATACTAGATGGGAGACACTTCTTAGGTCTATTTTCTCGGGCGTCTGACCCCGAGCAAACCATACAACAGTTGAGCAACATAGGTTCTAAAGAGCCTTTTACTGACTGCTGCATTTCACTGTGGACTAAAAGAATAGGTTATCATTTGAATAAAAACAATACATTATTTAATTTACTATTTATTTGAAATTGTATATGTGATAAAACTTAAATATGTATACAATTAAAAACTGGAATGATAATAATTATATTATTTTCTAATCAAAATTTGTAATTTTGATAAAATATTTTTACTACTTAGTATTAATCATTGTCATATCTTTGAAAAGGAACTCATAGTTTACATTTATTAATTCAGCCAACTTATAGCCTAATGTTTCAACAGCTGGGCCTCTCTGTAGGACGGTGAGTAATGGGTAGCTCGCCGTCTGATACTGGCCCGGGTCGATAGCGCATCGCGTGAGACGCGCGCCTCAAAGAGATGTCAGCACAACTGACGGGGTCCGCTAGGACCGATGCCTGCCGGGGTCGCGGGAAAGTCCGAAAGGGATACCGTGGCCCCTGGTAACGTACAGGCAACTGAAGGAACACGGGTGGGTTTTAGCGAGTCTGACACGCCGGAGAAGTTGTTTGATAATTTTCCATCCAAAAAAGAAGGCCTCCTCTGTGAGAGGAAAGGGGCCATAATCCGCTCAGCTGGCCAAGTTTGGGTTTGCAGACTTTGGATGTCCTCGAATTGTTTTCTTTAGGACATGCCGGTTTTCTCACGATGTTTTTCTTCACCAGTATGGTATATTCCGAAGTCTTAGTACTAAATAGTGGTGTATAATAATACAAGTGTAAAACTATATCTATAAATCTGAGACGGAGGTTATATCATAAATTTGACCCTAATTTGATCCAATACTTTAACAAGAAATAAATGTGTAATGCGAAGATTCTTTCATCAAAGCATCAAACGATTATTTAAATAAAACGTCTTATATCTATGGTGTTTGACAGGTAAGCAACACCAGCGACGATGCGACACCTAGCGGGATAAATTGGTAGTGTCGCTCCTCATGATAAAAGGCTTAAACTAATGTTTTAGTAAAACAACGTATATAATTAATACTACTTTTTCATACATTGTGCGTTAGCGTTCATGGCAAGATTCAACATCATAGGAAGGTGGTTAATGACTAACCTGTTGTCAGAGTTTTAAAGCCGTCCATGGACCTCTCTGACTTGGCTTCACATGCCTTCGAGAAATATCTCTCAGGCATGCCGTTTTCCTCACGATGTTTTCCTTCACCGTTTTTGAAGCAAGTGATAATAATACAATACGCACATGAATCCGAAAAGCCAGAGGTGCGTGCCTTGGGTTCGAACTCGAGACCTATGACTTGGCAGTCTGACGGTCACATCACTAGGCTATCACTGCTAACTGTGACTGGGTTGTGGGGGTGAGATAGGCAGTCGCTCCATGTAATATATTGGTATTCAGTAGCACCTGGTTAGACCGGAAGCCGACCTGAACATAGTTGAGAAATGGCTAGGCAGATGATGTTGGGGACATTCCGAACCACTTGTTGTAAAGTAGACAGTGGATAAGGAGGCAATACAATAGATGTAAATTATCTAAGATTAGATATTCAAGTATTGTAACTACACTTGAAACTCAATGTCATACAATACATGTCAAGTATTGCTATACTTGAATATAAAACATATGTATACTTACAATACATGCATTTTTTTTTACAAGTCTTGGTTTTGCAATAGATTTCAAGTATAGTAACTGATACCTGAATATTCAATCTTCTGTTTTTTTACGCTTTCACGCTTAAACGGCTTAACGGGTTTGGATGAAATTTGGTACATGGGTAGACCATGACCTGGAGAAGAACATAGACTACTTTTCATCCTGGATCTAGTCAGGATTGCAGCTAGTCATAGTAATTGATATTTCACATGCCCTTAATCAACTATCTACTTTAGCGTTATTTGACCTAAATTGATTTTAACTGACGCTTTGTAATAAAGAAGTCCTAAAAACATTGGTTGCAATGGAATTTGAACTTTGTCATGTATTACATTACGTTTGTGTTACCAAAACTTCATCATCATTATCATCATTTCATCCGAAAGACGTCCACTGCTGGACATGGGCCTCCCCCAAATGGGGGGGTTTGCCCCAAAACTTGATGTTTCCAAATTCGAATATAAGTTGTGTTTTAGTTTACCGGAGAAAGCTGTTAATTTCATAATGCCGTGGCGGGATTTTATAGCGCACTGGATTTTCAACTCTCGGCAATGCCGCTAGCGGCACTCTATACTCAGCCAATTTTTTTTGAGCGCCCAATACTTAGCGTTCAAGACGGGCGTCAAGGGCGCCTGTTATAACTAGGGCGTTACGCGCAATGTTGATGCCTGACTATGCCAATTTCCACAGAAAAGATTTCGAACCGCTTTCTTCTGTCTGACAACCATAGGAACGGGTTTTCTACGGGTTTTGTCGACGGAAGAATAGACAAAATGACAGATTGTGATTGTATATCTGTAATTTTGTCTATTCTTACGTCGACAAAACCCGGTTTCTATTATGGTCATGCTAAGCGTGCTGAGTACTCGTCCTACCAACCAGTTTAAACAATAAATTTTATATGTATCCCATGTCGACGCAATGTTTCACATTGTTCGCTTCCCTTTGTCTCCCTTCCTTAGTTTTGAAAGGTCCCATCTGCCACACGTCATCAATGTTCATCTTTTGATCGCCCTGTAACAAAATATAAAAGATTTTCTTTACAGCAACATGCATCTTATATTGTGATTATAAGGTTCTTATTTAATTTTTCCACTTGGGGCTTCTAAACTGGCCATACTATAAGGCTGCGTTACCACCAGAGATGTGTTTGTTACGAACCAATAGAATCGCTTCATTTACCTAGCCTCGCTCAGCGCAGCTCTTGTGAAAACGGCTTAGCAGAGCGATGTTTTTATACGTACAAAACAAGCGAGGGATGGGTGCGAGGGATGTTTGCGAGGGATGTGTGCTAGAGACGTGTGTGATGGATATGTGGGAACGATGTGTGCTAGGGATGGACGCAAGCGAGAAATCGCATCTGAAAAGAGCCCGCTACTCAGACTCGCACGGTTTCACAGCGTCGCTGCGCATCCTCGCACCGCTCAGCGGACTAGCACAAATCTAGTAGAAACGCTCAGGTCGTTTCACAGCTTCGTTACGCATCCTCGCACCGCTCAGCTACCTCGCACATCTCTGGTGCAAACGCAGCCTTATGGTGGCTCGATGGCTTGGATGTGAAATATTAAACTGATTCTCTAAAAACTTATTGACCTTCTTATGATGTACGCTTTTGTAAAATAAAGAACCTCTAACAACTTTTTGGGCTTTTAATAACATACACTTTTTTTTAATTAATGAGCCTCCTTTTAGCTTTCTGACCTTTTCGCACAGTTGGTCGCAGTAATTAAGCTAGGGGACCCAGAACAAACAGGTTAGGTTAGAACTGTGACCAACCACGCGCGAGCCGAATTGGTTGCAGTAACTAAGCTATGGTACCCCAACCAGGGACCGCGGAAGTGGGGGGCAGAGGGGGCCAAATGACTCCCCTAAAATCAAACGGTCGTGCCCCCTCCAGTTCTACTACTTGGTAAAGAAGGTTTAAAAAGAAAAGGTGTAGAAATATGATCCTGTCGCCTTGTTTGTTTACTTGTCGCCTCGTTACGCTATTCTACGACACGTTACCTACGTTGGCGTAACAGGGCAGTACCTACTATTGATTTGCTTTTTGTTTCGACGGAATTTAAAGTATATGAAAGAAGTTTGCCACCCCCGCCCCCCACGAATACTTCGTTTTTAGAAGGGGTGACAAAAGAAGTTTCCCCCTCAATGAGTACTTCGGTTTTGGAGGGAAGTGACCAAAGGAGTTTGCCCCCCCGTGATGGAGTACTTCCGCAGTCCCTGACCCCGACCAAATGGGTTAGGTTAGTTTAGAAGCGAGAGGTGTCGCGGCAGCGGCTGGCGAGCGCTGCATCCGAGTAGGTCGCAGTTACTTGGCTATTTAGTATTTTTAGGACCCTAAAATATCAACCATTTAAGGTTCACAAAAATAGGCGCATTCGTTATATTAGATATTCAATAATATTTTCAGGAAAGCTAAATGGGAATGACTTGCGCTTCGATTAAATACATGTCATAAAAAAAAATCAATCATATTACCTTCATTTCCATATTAACAGCATCTTCCGGCGCCAGAACGATGAACGGCGTCGATTCGAAACTGAACGCCAACCCGAAGTAGGAATATTTCTTTATTTCACTCATGAACACCTGCCTAGAGTACACCTTGTCTGGGTCAGTGCCCAGAGCACTGATCTGAGTGGACAGCACCTCATAGTAGTACTTCAACAACTCGTCATAATATTCGTCTCTCAAGTCCTGATAGGTACACGCATATATCATAAACGACAAGTCAAGCACGGGCGAGGCACATCTACACAGTTGGAAATCTATTATTTTCGCGTCAACTGGACGACCTTCCACGTATTTGTAGAGAAAATTATTTGTCCAGGAGTCTCCGTGTGAGATGACACCCCTATCTGTAGTCTTAGTAGCGGCGGCGACCATATCCTGATACCTCTCGGGGACGGCGAACTTTTTAATCTTCTCAACGTATATAGAATCTGGATACTCTTTCTCTACCGCATCTATCGCTATTCCTGAGATTCTTTTCCAAAATCTTGAGTACCAACTCCATAGGCGATCGTCATAGTACAGCTCTGTCACATGGCTCCTTATCTCGTCGAACTCTTCGGGTTTCTGGTCTTTCATGGCGAAGGACAGAGCGTGGAACTGTGCCAGCACTTTGAAAGTCAGCTTGCAGTGTTCAAAGTCGATACCCTCCTGCCGCACGGCGCTCCCAAAATTTTCTACGTTCGCGTCCTCCAGACATAGCACATCGTTGGTCCCGTCGGAGTACGACAGAAACAGCTTGGCGTACTTGTCAAAAGGGTCCTTCAAAGCTTTCGTAGACTGGAATGCCAGTAGAGCTGGTAGAACTTTCTCGTAGAAATTGATCTCGTTTTTAAAGAACTCGTGGTTTCTAAACGTCAGCCTTCGAGAAACGCTTTTGGGAATGTTCTTGAGTATAACTTGGATGTGATTGGCGACATTGTTTTGATTGACGCCGTGGATCCTGATGCGGATCAGTTCGCTTAGGTAGGAGTCTCCTTTGCCTGTTTCGCTCACGAACTGAAACCAATAGTTTGACATTTATTTAGCATTCCTCGATACTATAATTTACGATTACGTTAACGACTATTTCATGAAAATAAAACATCATCAACAAAGTTTGAATTACACTGGAAGTTCGGCTTTATGTTCGGGCAACAAAGAGTCTCCAAAAGCTCCCGAACATAGATAAATACAAAAAATATTGTAGCAGTATCGTCATGTCCTCAAGTTAAAGGAGAAATCTACAAGTCCGTGATAAGGCCTGTCGTACTGTATAGATCGGACTGCCGGACGGTGAAGAAGACGAATAAAAAAAGATTGCATGCAGCAGAGATGACAATATTGAGATGGATGTGTGGAGTAACGAGAATGGATAAAGTAATAATTCAGTATTTAAAGGTAACTTTAAAAGTGGCGCCAGTGACAGATAAGTTGAAAGGAAATCATTTGGCTTGGTATGGTCATGCTGACATTTGGGGTAACTAGTGACTTCACTAGAGTGACATTACGGTTTGCGTAAAATAGCCAATTGGGATAAGTGCTGGAGGATGATGACTCATTTCAGTCTAGTAGGTAAACAGGAGTATTTGGTAGTGACCGTTGCATACCAAAAGTTTATTTGCCATAGTGAATCGAATTACGTACAACGTATTTAGTCGCTATGAGTAACGCATTATATCAAAAATTACGCGTCGTTTATATTAAAAATACAAACACAGCGTTGTTGCGTACCTTCCGAGTTCCGATCGAAGTATTTTGACAAAAAGTATTGCAGAAGTAATCCTGCACATCTTGAGTCGCGTATTTCCAGTATCAAGGCCTCCCTCACTCGTTCGAGGTCACGTGCTGAAGTACCTACGGCTCGCGTTCCCCCAGGGCAACAAATTCCAGTCGGTTGCCACGCGCCTGCCAGAGTGTACGTATCGCACACCTTGCTTTGCCTTTAATAATGGCTAAATGTCGTCCATATTACAGCGCATTTTTTTTTTTGACGAGGCTTTTTTTTTTGACGAGGCTTTGATTTTTTGACAAACTTGATTTTTTGATTTAGTTAAAAGCATTAGCTCCATAATTTTTTTTGAAAAAAAAATTTAAATTGCCAATCTACCAGATTGTATCTTATGATATTTATGCATAATATTGGCTATTATTAGAAGCAATTTCAAGCAAAAAATCGACACTTATAACATTTAAGCTCCAATGTCTTCGAGAGCCTTTTTTCGATCTGCAGTGAGGCAGCACGCCGATGGCGGGTACAAAAAACCGCCGTTTGCTGACCATAAAATACAAGACTTACCTCCCAGTGTGTGAACGTGTATGTTTCTTTGAACCATTGCGTGAGTGCCTCGCTCAGTTTGTCATTGGTCAGCGCCGGTGACACATGTGTCAATGTACTGAAATCGTCCGGCATGGTGTGTTAATTCTGAAAATTATAATATTCTCTGTGATTACATCCATCATCCAATTCGGATATAAAGAAATAAAATATTTTAATCTGCACAAATAAGATGCATATTATAAAATAAGAATAAAAAACAAGATGCACACAAATACTTCACATAGTATGTATATAAGTACACACGGCTACACATCAAACTATACATTTCCAGTATAAGCACCTCGCATTGTATGATAATCCTATACCTACTAAACTGGAAATGTATAGCGCAATGTGTAGCCATGTGTACAATTTAATTTTAAAATGTGTGTGTCTGTGACTGTGATCACTTGATCAAGCGAAATTCCTACAACAAGTCCGATGACTTTGTGTTCATATTCATATTCATATTCATATTCATATTCATATTCATTTATTGCATTTCATGTTGTTTACAGGTTGTTACATTATGATAGTTCCAAACAATGAACCCTGCTAGGGCACAGCAATGTATAGGCGACAGGTTTTAATTAATTTAACATGCTATCATTATTCATTATTAATACAATTTGTTGATATAGATTAATTTAAAAATTATTAATTATTATTATACATTGTCATTCTTACAAACTAAATAAATAAATTATCATTTTCTGACTGATGTCTTATAGTACCTAGTTATGTATGTGTAATGTGTTCGAGTCGATAGTAATTTATTTATTTCTCAGTTAAAAATTCTTTTAGGCTATAATATGATTTTAAGTTTAAGTAGTTTTGTAGGTCATTTTTGAATTTGTTGTCATACTCTGTATCCTTAACTGAATTCGGGAGTTTATTATAGATTTTAACGCACGTTCTATTACCAACTAAGCTTTAACTGAAGAATATTGGTAACAGAAACAAGATTAAAAATATACAAAGTTTTAGATATAATCAATAAATTACATAGTCCATAAAATGTATTTAATAATCGTAAAATTTATTCATAGACAGATTCATCACATCAGTAAATTAAGAGTAGTAGATCTAGATATTTGAACGTAGTAGTATTGTTAAGTAGCAGAGCTACTAGCAGATATACTAGCTGCCACGTATTATTCGTGATTTAAAGAACCTATTTTGTTACATGCGAATTGCGTACTTATAGCAAAGCTTTAGTTTTTATAAATAAAGTATACTATCCAGGGACATTACAAGCTTATGAAGATAAAATAATAATAAATAACACTTACCGATAGATTGTGGATAGTCTCTACGAAACACTGCATACAATTCTGTTTTTCTATATTCTGTGAAAGTTCAAAGTTTCAACAAAAGCGCGCGTATAACTCGATCTTAATAATTTGATAAGTTGAAAATACTATGAGATAAAAAGCACTCGTAATAAGCTAAGCGCGATTCGTCGTGCGGGTGCATAGAGATAAACAGTAATGCGAATTGTGACTGTTTTTATTATTAAAGATAAAATATTGCGTCAAGTTCGACGACGTGTTTTGTTGTGACATCTGACAAACTGACATTGATATTGACAATGACAGCTACATGACAAGCTAGAAACAGTGCTGCTAAGTTCTGAAACGGTTTGCTTTATTGTGGCCGTTGCCACATTGTATATTTTGTAGTGTATTACTTTTTCTTTTTGTAATGTATAATCTGGTGTACAATAAAGTACATGTAAAAAAATATAAAGAGTAGCACACCAAACATTCGCAAAATATTTTATTTCACATAAACCTACAAGGGCACATAGGAAACGTCAGAAGCTAGGTGCATGGTTCCAATTGGTCGTTTCCTATGGAGAAGAGCCGTCAAGAAACTCCACGGTTACTCTTTTAAAAATAATTGGCTTTTACAATATTTTCAAATAACAGGTATGGGAGGACAGTGTATGTCTTTCAACAAGTACCAGGTATTTAACAAAATAGAAGATGGTCAACAAATCTATAGTCAACTACAGCGTTCTCACATTCACAAAAAAGAAAAGATAAATAAATTAATAAAAATAAAAATCTATTTTAAAAGAAATACAGACAGGGTAACATAATTAAATGCATAATTTATTACAATAGATTGTTACGCGAATTTATTATTATTTAGGGTTTTCGATTCCAATATTTTGTGCCTATAGCGAGTGCGCGCTGGTGGCGGACTCAAACATTCTGCGCGATTTAGCCTACCTATTCAAGGATGAAGCGGCCACGTGGTGGCAAGGAATAAAATACTCTGTGTCGTCATGGCGCGAAGCCAAAGAAAACTTAAGTGCCTATGGTGACCGCCGGCCGCCTCATCGCATCTACTTGGAAATATTTGCGAAACCGCAGGGCAATGAAAGCACAGATACTTTCGTAGCGCGCATCCGTTCCCTTCTGGCACGCCTACCTAAAGGCGATACAACGGAAACGGCTCAAATCTTAGAGTATATAACACTGGAGAAGCCTTACGAACACTTCTCCTCTGTAAAAGTACAAGAACAAATGTTCTAGTACGTTCATAATACTTTCAAATCGATTCTAACTCACTTCGTAAATCGTTTTAAAGGCGCACGGAGCTTCATGAGCCTAGCTGTGCTGTTAAATTCTGTAAAAAGCGTTCAAATACGTCAACGTACGTCGTACGTCGTGTTGGTGACTATGAAATGCACCATCAAACGTAAACTTAAAGTTGATTATAAGATAGTTATAGAAATAAACGCTCCTATAACTGCGCCCAAATCCAGCTTTGTAGCATGATACAAGTTTCTTATAAGTAAATGTTGGGGTTGTAATGCCCAACAGTGAAAATGTTATGTTGATGTTGTGTATTGGGACGTTATGTTGAACGAGTAAACAACCGATTGGTATAAAGGTTTTATTGCTACTAAAAATAACACGTTATAAAGTAATTATGTACAATATTAATGTTGGATTAAATAAACTGCAACGTTTCACTGTAAGTAGGTCAAGTTAGTTGCATGTAGGTACAGCGTAGCTCGTACAGTGAATATAAAAGTAATCTCGAGATCGTTTTAAGTACTGATTTTGCTATTTGGGAGGTGTCGTCGTAGGTGTCGTCGTCTTGACGGATGCCGTGGTGGTCCTTCGAGTCCTAGTCCTTCGCTTCAGTGTCTTTTTCCGTCGTTTCGTAGACATAGTCGGTCTCGTTGGCCGCGATTTGGACACTATAACAAAGTAAATAAGTATAATTAAACAGAACAGGATAGGTTTAATCAAACATCTTGCATGGTGTGCGTATGAATACACATGTTTTGGACAAATAAATGATCTATCTTATAGTATAATCACTGTGAACTTCACCTACATAATTATAATGCAGCTCGATCCGTTAATTTTAATATACACATATTTTTAGGGTTCCGTACCTCAAAAGGAAAAAAACGGAACCCTTATAGGATCACTCGTGTGTCTGTCTGTCTGTCCGTCTGTCTGTCACAGCCAATTTGCTCCGAATCTAATTGACCGATTAAGTTGAAACTTTGGTACACATATGTATTTGTGTGATTCAAACACGGACGTGTAACATAAATAAATGAATTTTGAATATTGGGGTCACTTTTGGGGGGCAAAAAAGAAAATAAAATAAAAGTTTTCGAACTGTACCGTGTGACATATCAAATGAAAGGGCTTATTGCGAGGATCTCAAATACATTATTTTAATCATATTAAAATAAATACTTTTAAAAATATTTAAGAAAATAGATAAGAATTAACCACTCCCCCCCCCCCGTTATCTCCGAAACTACTGATCCTAAAATTTTGAAAAAAATACAGAGAATAGTTTTATGCTTATAGATTACAGGAAAACCTATAAGAAGTCTATGGTATTAAAATAACATGGTAAATCACTCAATATTGTGCGTACAAACCTACATCACAGGAAAAATCTACATCTTTTTAGTAAAAGAGGTGCAAGACACAATTATGTCACTAGGAATAGGGGCCAATTAGTTCAACCGGGTTTCAGGCTGGCTAAAGTGGACTCATCTTTCATGGGGTACTGTTTAAAGTATTACAATAAAATACCACCCACATACTTCAACTGAATGAAACGAAATTTAAATCTTATATTAAACGCACACTATGCAGCCAAGCATATTATAAGTTGGGGGATTATATCGCTGATAAACATGCTTGGCCCAACGTTGGTCCTACTCCACAAGGGCGCATAAACTAATTGATTAGCATTTGAAAATACAATTGGAGCTGCTGAAGATTTTAAAAACTATCTTTGCATTGTTTAAATTAAATCTCTTAGCATTGTATAATTGCATAGCACATGTGTTAGTACTATGTACCGTATATAAAGCTACCATTTAGGTACAGGGTATGTTTTTCATTGACTTGAATGTATCCTGGCGGCTGAGAGCATGTCATGCTCACTCTAATGTCTCGCTGACGGTGGCGCGTGTGTTGGATCATTTAGCTCCCTTCAAAATGGTTGAGCTGAATGGTGCTAATCCATGCGTCATGTTCGTGAACGGGCGGCGTCAGTAGGGACTGGTCATCTCTTAGCTACCATGGCTTATTTTAATTTAATTTAATTATTATTTTCTTAATTTTTTATTTCTGTTAAGACGCTTTTCACGTTTTGCATCGTTCTCACATGTATAACTTCAACATGAATGATGTAACCAATAGTTTGTAACCATATCATGATTTAAAAGAGTGTCCGTCGAGTTTCTTGCCCGTTCTTCTGCATAGGTACCTACTACGCTTTGGAATGGGCATCTAGCTTCATCTTTCTGACTGACTTACCCCCTTGACAATTCAAAAGTGCCTGTAATTGGTTTATTTGAAATAAATGCTTTGAGTTTGAGTTTGTAATTTTCAGTCGGAATGTATAGGGAAACATGTTTTTCAACTACAATGTTAAGTTTGTTCTTGGGATAAATTTTATTCATCCCAACTACGGAAACCTTCATTGTGCGTGGTCCGACACGCACTTGGCCGATTTTTTTAATAAATGATAAGTACAGATGACATAAAATTGTTTTTTAGCTTTGTTTGCTAGAGATCGGCGTTTATGTGAACAAGCCACAAACTATGGCAGCCCTCAAGGAAGACATCCGTCTAGAAGTGGAAAAGCTATCAAAACATCCTTGTAGCAGACAATAATAATTTACAAAATCAATTTACCGTTAATGGGAACCGGCGTTGTTGACGTAACGTTAAATGCTTCTGTGGTCGTCCAGATGTCATACTCCGGCACCCACATCCCAACATCGAGTGGCTCGTACCCAAAGTCCGTCTGATAGGATGGGCCCCTATATTCTACTCTTGTCATTGAGAAGTCTTCGTAGTATGTTCCCTCTTCCCACTTCCACTCCTGAATGTCTAGGAGAGTCATGTTCTTCCTGAATCCCCACGCCATCATCTCGAAGAGGCATTTGTCGGAGAACATAATGAATACGGAAACTTCCAACACTGAACCTGTATCATAAAGTTACAAAGTAAGATGAGACACTCTTCCGGCTGTGTGTACCATCGCAGAAAGCCATAACTAAACACCGTAAGGACTATTCTTTCTTGCAGCGCTCGGCCGCTATAGAACCGGGGCGGTAACAAATTTGGTCATCGTGTTCACAGGATTTTGTTTTCAAACTGGTTAGATATGAGTTTCTTTGATAGTAACGTCTCAGGAAACCTGAGGAGTCTTTTCATTTTTATATGAGACTCCGACTATAAGGCCGAACAATGAAAATACCCGACTTTTTGTACTTATGATCTACTTTTTTTAGCCCAGGAAAATTAGGTTTAAACCCTGCACTAAATCCTAACAGCGATTTTTTTCTTGATTCGTGTTTCCGAACTTTGCTCTTCAAATAATATTAAAAAAAATAAATTTTCCAGGACCGCATTAGAGAAAAAAAAACAAAATCGCGATTTTGTGAATAAAAATTGAGGCAAAATTGTTAACAGAAAATGTTTGGTTACATGTAAAAACTTGGTAAAACTAATATATATTTACATGAATTATTAATTAGATATTTTATCATGAAATGAGAGACGTACCTACCTCTGTAAAAATGACACGGTGCTTGGAAATTGATCCTTGGACAGTAATGTCTGATCCTTAACTCCGACACCGCCGACGCGTTTCTGAGCTCCAAAGTCAAACAACTGTACTCCACTACTTCTACTATTGATATCTGGTAACATAATATTTACGTTAGAGCAGCTATCTAATTACGTAACATATTTTCGTAAACGGTTACGACTAATTTGTTTCATTTTGACAGTTCAACAACATTCATTGTGTTATTTACGTTGTTGAGCAATCTATTTCAAAACTATTCAGATTCTGATTGATCGTGTATTACGCAATAAGGGTACTGGTTCAAGTGGTTCCTATGGACATGAGTAGAAACTTTAACATTCAATACGGCCGATGTATCATGGCCGGTCTGAACATATATATGCTCTTTGAAATATCGCGGACGTTATCGCACACACTCGCCTCACATCACCATTTTGTTCCTAAAATTGTTATTACACAGACTTGCGCGAAAACTTCGGAGCGGCCATGATTCGTCGGCCGTATTGTACCATTTATTTTTATTTTTTGAAAATCTTAAGTAGGTAATTGCCATAGCTGTAGATAAGTTTTTCGAAAATACTTATTTATTTATTTATTTATTTATTTAACGGTTTATGTACACACATATAAACAGACAAGAAAAAAAGGAACAGAAAAATACGTACAAAGGTGATGCTTATTTCTAAAGAAATCTCTTCCAGCATACCTGCGATAGGAAAGTAGTTAAAGAGATGTAGACAACGTGTGTAAGAGTAGGAGAGAAAATAAAATACATAAAATAAAAACACCTAATGTACACCACACTTAGGTACTAATCTAAGCTAATATTAAAAATAAAAGATTTTTTTAAATGTTTTGTATGTTTGTTTGTTACGATTTCACGCTAAAACGGCGGAACGGATTTTGATAAAATTTGGCACATGGGTAGACCAAAGTAGACCTGGGTTAGGACGGATACTTTTTATCCCGTTATTCTCACGGGATCGAGACTTATGCGGGGCGCACCTAGTAATTATTATAAATACAAATTAACCCATTTTCATCCATAGATGAAACCGGGTAACAAATAGTAATTTTTTGAGGTCCGTGACTATTGGCACGACCTCAAAAAGTTACTATTTGTAGGTACTAACATTGTAGGTCAGGAACTGATACCGATTGTTGTCGGTTCGCAATACAATCGATTCTCTGAAAATCAAGTTGAGCTTTTCTTCAGGATCGCACGCGCCGAATTTTTGGTATGTAGTGCTAGCTGGAATATACATTAACACATTGAGAAGTACATTCAAATAGCCACCACAAGTCATACTTCAATAGACAGGCAAAGAACCGGTTTGTCCAGCAAATTGACAACCAACTTAGATTGGCCTGCTACATGACGTACCCTTGGGATTTTTGTCAATGTACGAAGACTTGGACAAGTTTAAGGGGCCGTGCACGAAATCGACAGATTTTGATCAATTTTCGTCATTCGTTGTGAAAAAGGGAAGCAGAATTTAAACAAAATTATTTATGATTTTGTAAAGTCCAGTTCTTTGTCTAGCATGTGGCTGAAAGGGATTTTTCAAATAAATTAAGGATTCATGGAAAATCACTAGTTATCGGTTCATGCGAATAGTGGTTTCATTTAAACATTATTCGCTTAACACGAGCTACACGCTCAGGCGACACGCGTCTTGCGTCAGCGATTGCGGAGAAAACAAATGAAAGAACTAGTTTAGAGCATTCCACGAGTTTCCGCGACGCGACTTGCGGAGCGACGGATGGAAACATGTGACGCGCGCGCTTGTCGCCAGTCGCGTCGCAACTTGCATCCCTGGAGACTGTGTCCTGTGAACGGCGCCTAAAAAAATTATGTCCGTGAATCTCGCTCAAAATGTTGGTGAATACTCACCGCGCAGTACGTATTTCTGTTTGGATATCTTGGAGATGGTGATCCTGTTGAACTGGGCCAGGCTATGTTCCACCCAGGGGTAGTAGCTCATCATGTCCAGGAAGCGAGCGGGCGCGCTGCAGCCGGGGCCGCGCACGCCCAGTCCCAGCTGCGGGTGGGACAAGGTCACAGCTCTCATTGCGGAACATGTTTGTTTTTTACCTTTCTTAATTATATTTCTTGTGGATGGATGGCGCCACAGTACAGCGGACAGCGCCATCTAACAATTTGATTCGATAACAAATAATCATGTGATCGGATTACCCATGGACACGATCGTCGGTGGAGGGGATCCAGCTAGGACTGGCGGAGAGATCGAGTGTTGCGATAGTCTATAGTCGACAGTCTAGCTCGGACAGCCTTGGCAAACGCTCAGTACCAATCCACGTGTTTGTTTCGTTTAATCGTTTATTTATTAAAGTTACTTTATATTCGACCTATCTATTCGTTCGAGTACCGGCAGTACCCACACAATCCCAGCGATCACTACTTTGCTCGCCGCCGTCCTACATGCAACACGCATACTTAATTACTTACTTACTCCACGCGCGCAGCTTCTATTTAAGAGGGCGCCTAAAGGTCCACTAGCGCCACTCTTTAAAAAAAATATTAACTCGTGACTGAGAAGGAATTATGAATAACGGCTAGTAAGGACCCTCGGTAAGTGTGTCTAGAATTTTCTAATACCTTTTATAAAGTTTCATATTGAGACACGGAGCAACAAAATACGATCTAGAGGAATGTGGCCGCTTTTCTTTAGATCGTATTTTGTTCAAACTCAAACTCAAACTCAAATCATTTATTTCAATTAAACCATTACAGGCACTTTTGAATTGTCAAGGAATCGGTCCGTCAAAAATATGAAGCTAGTTGCCCATTCCAAAGCGTAGTAGGTACCTATGGAGAAGAACGGCCAAGAAACTCCACGGACACTCTTTTAAATAAAATAAATTGTTACAAAGTATTGGTTACATCATTCATGTTGAAATTATACATGTGAGAACAATGTAGAAAGACGTGCACGTTAGAAGCGTCCGTAATACAAAGATAAAAACAAAGAACAATTAAAAAATTAAAAATCAACCATGGCCGCTAAGAGTTGACCAGTCCCAACTGACGGCGCCCGTTCACGAACATGACGTATGGATCAGCACCATTCAGCTCAACCATTTTGAAGGGAGCTAAATGATCCAACACACGCGCCACCATCAGCGAGACATTTGAGTGAGCATGACATACTCACAGCCGCCAGGGCACATTCAAGTCAATAAAAAAAAAGTATTACCCGGTAAATGGTAGCTCTTTAGTACCTACACAGTACCTGTGCTCTGGAATTATATAATACAAAGGAGATTGACTTTATACAATGCAAAGATGGTCTTAAAATCTTCAGCAGCTCCAACAGTATTTTCAGATGTTAATCAATTAGTTGTGGTTGTGGAGCAGGACCAGCATTGAGCCAAGCATTTTTATCAGTGATGTAATCCCCCAACTTATAATATGCCTGCCTGCATAGTGTGCGTTTTATACAAGACTTGAATTTCGTCTCATTCAGTTGAAGTATGTTGCTTCGTGTCTCAATATAAAGCTTTATAAAAGGTATTAGAAAATTCTAGACACACTTACCGAGGGTCCTTATTAGCCGTTATTCATAATTCCTTCTCAGTCACGAGATAATATTGGAACGAAGTTCCTTATCGCGCGTTGTGAAAGGGGGCTAGACGGAAAAAAATCTTACGAAAAGTTGTCACGACACTTTTTGCTATAGTAAGCTATTGTAAGCTGTGCGGCGTCGCATGTTTCTCTGTCTGTCTCTCTCTCTCTTATAGAAAGCAAGCCAGATATTTTCATTTCTATTTCGCATTGAACAGTGTGGTGTCGCGACGATTATTTTTGTTGAGTGTATACAGGTTTTTTCTAAATAAGTAATAAATAAAACTTTAAAAAAATAAAATTTTATTACAATTCCTTCATTAATTAATCGAAAGGAACTTCGTTCCATCCGGGTGTCCCTTGACACCTCTCAAGTTTTTTTTTTAAAAGAGTGGCGCTAGTGGACCTTCAGGCGCCCTCTTAACTCGAAGAATTGTTTAATTTATTTAATTCACCCGACTTCTGCACGCTTAGCAGGTTTTCTACGGGTATTGTATGACCACAATAAAAACGGGTTTTGTCGACGGAAGAATAGACAAAATGACAGATGAATAATCACAATCTGTCATTTTGTCTATTCTTCCGTCGACAAAACCCGTAGAAGACCTATTTCTATTGTTGTCATGGTACGCGTGGTGTGGTACCTGTTGAAGAAAAACTCAACAAAAACACATTTGCACTGCAACATCGCAAATACAGACACGAAAAGTGACTTTAATTTATAATATGTATAGATATAGATATTTACTCTTTTTCATAGATATTGTAAAAATGTGTTAAATAGTAAACGTAAATAACTTTAACAAAATTGTCATAAAAAAAGGCTCTTACTCAAAATCTACTTGGACGTTAAGTAAATTTTTGAGACTATTTGTTTTTGTTTTTAATGGTTGCTATCTTGCAAATGTTGCAATAGCATGAGTTTGTAGTTACTTATTCCCTTTGCTTTAGAGGGTTTAGATTCTAAATTAGTTTTGGCAGAAGTTTAGTTCAAGTTTATGCAAATTTACAGCTCATTCACACATGGAGGAGTCGTTATTATTTCGAAACAAGATTTAGGTGTCACGAGATTTTTTCCTTGCTCAGTTGCCCACAGGCTGCGCCGTCCGACTTCACCGACATACGTGACGTCACTAGACGTCGGCTACGTCACACTTACCAGTTGCCAGCGTCCCCACACGTCGCGCGACACCAACGCGGAGCCCGCGCCCCACACGCACACACCGTCAGATTGCGTCGCAACAGCGCACGCTACATACGGCGGACGCATCTTACGGCTGTATAGCTGGAAATTAAGACGACATGGATTTGTAAGTTACAGACAGACACAAACTTATTTTTAATATTTGTAAGGTCTGCACCCGGCGTCGGGCGAGCGACTTGCGTCAAGCGATCGCACATACCTGTCTCCATTTGTCGCTCCACAAGAGGCTTCGAGGTGACTCGTGGAATGCTCTAAACAACTTCTTTCATTTGTTTTCTCCGCAGTCGATGTCGCAAGACGCGTGTCGCTTGAGCGTGTAGCTCGTGGTCGCGTGGCAAGGTGTGAGGTTTTAATTAGTGAAGCCACGCAGACGCGGATACAATAACGGATAGGGGAATTCCGTCCATTATTAGCGATTTTTTCCAAAACGACAGCACGCACAATATTTAACATAAATGACGTAATTTATGGACGGCCTCTAAGTGGCAATCACCACACCACGACATGGTTTTCGTATAAAGCCTTGTGCAAAAGAAAACTTCAAGGTAAAAAGTAAAAGTGAACTCACATTGGCGGCCACATAGAAGTCCCTGCACATTTTTCCAGGGATATGCATCACATTGATCACTTCTTTTTCCAAGACGTCCACCTCTGAAAGTATTTTCTTCATTTATTTTCCTCTAACAACTATCGTTACATAGGTACTCGTATGTTAGACTTAGGTAGTTCGATAATGTGGCTATCGACTATTACTTATAATCAGGTATATCAAATATACTAGCTGTGCCCCGCCCGCGGTTTAATTTAAAAAGAATCATAAGGGTGTGCGCGTCGTAGGGGTGGGCGTGTAAGTAACCTTTCTCAAGAACTGAACTAACAAATACAAAAAGACTTTGAATCTGACTGGTAACTACCAGTCGGATTCAAAGTCTTTTTTGTATTTTAGAGAGATCAAAAAAGAATCATAAGGGTGTGCGCGTCGTAGGGGCGTGTACCTTTCTCAAGAACTGACCTAACAAATACAAAAAGACTTTGAATCCGACTGGTAGTTACCAGTCGGATTAAAAGTCTTTTTGTATTTTAGAGAGATTAGCACGTTCAAACAAGCAAGGGAACAAACTCTTCAGCTTTACTATATTAGTCCATAACCTTGAATATTTTTATTATTATCGTTTTTTTTCATCAATGGACGACGACTGTTTTGGTGTATAATTCATTATGGTTTTGTGTAAATTGGTTGAAATATGACGACTATTGTTGAAGATGTCGGAAAAAATCATGCCGACTGAGGCGACTGAGAGCTTCACTGGTTTGCGCTGCGTAAGCCGTTAGAGATACATAAAACTTATGTTCTACAGGTAAAACACCAAACATCTTAAAAAGTTCAACAAAAAAGTCCGCAATGGCATATTTTATGTCTATCTTCTAAGGATGACCCACAGTAACCATTATTATTTATTATCTTACAGAATTTGATAAAAATTTCATTGTTATTCCTGAAGCTATTTTGACCGGCTTCATATTAATCCTTATCCAATATAATGTTACCATTTAAATTGGACATTTAATTTAGATTACAATATGCTTTGACATCATATCATTTAAATGAATAGGTAGGTAGTTTAAAAGTTATCACAGATTCAAAATTACGCTTAGCAAAATAATTATGGTCGACGGCAACGCGGGCGCAGCGGTAAGAGGCAATGACCTTTTCTTCGGCTATTAAGTATGTAATCGCGACGTTCTCGTGGGATGTTTTCTAACATCCGCGGGCAAAAGCTGGTAGATTATACATTAGTGTAGATAGATATAAATATCAAATATAGGTATTTAAAACGAAATATGTTCATTATGATATTCAAATCTACAATTTTTTTGATTAAATAATGGATGACATTCTGCGAGGACAAAGTAAGAAACAAAATATAAATTGTTTACCTTCTTTCATTTTGATGACGTAGAACACTGGATTTCTTAAAATGTCCGGAGGGGGACATACAGGCTTGATGTTTACTGGAAATTGTGACAAAGTCATGCTTAACACAAAAAGCTTAAAAAAATCTTATAATAAAATGCTGTATATCAATATGATGGTGATTGCCTCGTAGGCAGATCCTAGCCTACGGTGCTCAAACTTGGTACCTGACCGAGTCTCAAAAGTCTAGACTCAAGGTTTGCCAAAGGGCGATGACACGTAGCGTATTGGGTATTAAACTCAGCGGTCGAATACGTAATACCACGATACGCTCCAAAACAGGTATCGCCGATGCGGGCAATAAGTCTGCTAGACGGGGGAGGTGAGTCGTCAGGCAGTGGGTGCCAGAAGACATGCAGCGCGGTCGCCGAGGGAGGTCTGGGAAACGCTGGCGTGACGACCTAGAGGCGTTTACGGGAGATTGGTCGGAGAAGGCAACGCACAATGAACAATGGAAAGATATAGGGAGACCTTTGCCAGCAGTGGAACAATACAGGTTGAAAAAATTAAAAATAACAGTAGCATAAAATAACTAAATAATCAAGGTTGCAGCATCAAGTCATGTCTATCAAATAAATGTATTGTCATCAGAAAAAGCTAATATTGAACGTTGCCGCGTTGTCCAAAATTAGCTTAGGTACCTAAATTCTACAAGTAGAGTGACAGTGACATAGCATGACTACACTTTATATCTATTATAGGTACCATTCCGTATCCGATCGCAGGCGGCAACTGCAGGTGACGTGTCGCGGCGACACGACTGGTTTCTATGAATTTCTATGAAATACCTTCCGTAGCTAGCGATACGACGTCGTTTGCAGTTACGGGCAAGCGACAGACAGACCAGTAGTCCACCATTTCGCCAGTTATGTTTGAGTCCCATGTAATAGGGGGAAGCCTATTGCCATCAACCGGGCACAAATCCAGAATCAAGGCTGTTACTGAGGAATTCCTAATGGAAAAACCTCATATCTTTGCCCGATCTGGGAATCCAACCCGGATTCCGGTATCGGACCTCATGCTCAGCAGTAGCCCCTATTACGTTTCTCCATATAATTTTATTTGACCTGACTTGTTGGGATCGACTAATTTGACCCTGAATTTACACAGGTATGCGCTTCGGTAATCTTCGTGTTTGCCTGCCTCGCTTTGTACTTAGTAGTGCACCTACCATACCATTGGGAGTTTGTATGAAGTTATCTCTCTGTCAGTTTACCTACTCAGGTCGCAGAACGTCTTAATTATGTCACCCCGAAAGTTAAAAAAAAATATACCTACCTATTGGAAGCAAGGACAGTGCTTTAAGTATAGCTGTATTATTTTTAAATATATATGTCTTTAAGGATCTTGTGGCGCTTGAATGGCATTGACGAGGGGGGAGTTGGTAAACTTATGTGAAATTGTTTTGTAAAATTGTATTGAAAAAACAAGATAACGGAGTTAGTTCCGATTGTGGCCACGCGCCAAAAGATCCTTGACCGTTGTACTTCCATGGTTGCAACAGCTCTATATTTTCTTTCTTTTTTTATATTAGAAGTCATCATCGCGCGTTCTTATTTCCGAAGGTAGACGATATTGGCCGAAGCGTATACTTTTCCTTGGAAATCTTTACTTTCGAATCATCGACGGAAGGAAGAAGCAGCCACTCACTATCTCTGACGGGGGAGCTGAGCTGCACCAACGCGACCGTGTTATACGTCTCGCCGTACTCCGGGTGTATCACATAGTTGCGCACGCGGCGCCCCGGACGGTTCCACCCCTCGCCGAGTAGAACGCGAGAGTTCTTTCTACAAATAAAGAAAGAAAGGAAAGTATTTTTCTCAAACATGCTTATTTTGACAACCTTCTTCAAGATAAATCGAAAATGTTGTACTAATACTGGTCGAATACCTCCATGCGAGCGCCCGGCCGGCAATGTTTGTATGAAAATCCATATTTGTCGAGTTTTGCGGCCTAATAAATTACTATGAAACTCATATCTGTCGTGTTATTTAAAAATGGAACGAACCTTAAGCTTAAAAACGCGTCCTTAAGTATATTTTTCAAAAAAACTGAAAGAAGTGACAGAATTTCGCAGTTTTCGAGCACCATGGGAGTAGCACAAGTTTTCAGGGTTCCAAACTTGGGTATAAACAACTCTCAAGGGACCTAACAACATATCAAAAAATCGTACTTACATGCGCGTTTGATGATGTTATTGACTGGGCTATTGTAAATAGAGCTGTTTATATAATAAACTAAAGGAGAAACAAATGAACACATTGGCGCGTGAAAAATGATCGTTGTTAGTCATTGATTCTGGTATGTATAATTTTAATTAAATTAGTTTGAATTTCCGCGCATTATTTGAGAAAAGTACCTATTATACAAGCCTTGGCCACAACCAGGCATTGATGGACTCACGTATGTGTGCCTCGGCTTCGCCAGGCCCATGTATTCATGATCGTCCATCAATGCCCCTGTTGCAGGCCGCGACAGTAATGTACTATACCAACCAATTTCGGACTCCATCAGGACTAACAAGAAAAAGGAAAAAATTCAAAAAGAAGCCGAGTGCGATTCGGACTCGCGCGGCAAGTGTTCCGTACGAGCACAACTTTAGCCTGCTTAAATTTTTAGCTTATAGCTTTAGTGGTAAAGAGCCCTTAGTGCTCGGCGAAACCGCGGCACCGCCGCGCCTCTAAGCTGTGTAAATGCAACGTCGCCACCCCACTGCCCACCACCACCGTGCCGCCGCCGCCGCGGATTGTGTGGAGAGTGATATGGCAAAATCAAGCGGCGACGTTGCGGCGGCTCTTAACTTAGGCTCACGGCCTCGCGTGATGTGACTTGCGACGCGACTTGCGTCAAGCGACACGCGTGCGCGTGACCAGTCTCCGTCTGTCTTCCGTTAGTCACGTCGCGGTGAATCGTAGCATGCTCTAAACAACTTCTTTCATTCGTTTTCTCCGGAATCGCTAGAGCGTGTAGCTCGTGGCCACGGGTTTGATGCCCGAGCCTAAGTCGCACTTCAGCGGTTTATTTTTTAATTTTAGTTTGCAACGTTGCTCAGATACTTACCGGAAGTTAGTCTTAGGCATGGGTCCTATGTCTGCTGCGGCGGCAATTACGAACTCCTTCTGTATCAAAACTACCGTCGTTACAGAACGGCTGTCTCCTTCCATGCCATCTGAAAAAATACAATAATTGACTTCACACTAAAACCTATCGAAAATGCAACAAGAATTATCTTTTTTATTTAGGCCCGAAACGGAATTTTGGTACGTCGCATATAGTGTAGTTATACTTAGCTCGTATTTCAAGTAACTTGACTACCGCTGCTTATAATGTGAAGTCCCCTTCTCGAGAAGCTATACATATTGTGAATAAAGAACTACAAACCAAACCTACAACTCCGACGCCGGTCAACGGTCAACGGTCGGCGTTGGTTTGGCAGGTAGGTGTTGTTTACAAAAGTAGAAGTTCTTTGTTTACAAAATGTATAGCTTCTAGTGACGGGGACTTTAGTTACTTGAAATAAAATCAGTTTTTTTTTAAATGTTTTGTTAAGTTTTCGATGCCCATCACGTATGCGTAGTTTCGCTAGCTGATTTAATTTGACCCAGTAGAGATGAAGCCATGTGGAGTGGACAGCGCCATCCCTTTCTCCTAATAGGCAGTTTCGAACACAATGATGAAGGAGTAGTAACTCACAGTAAGTGTAGAAGAGTATGCCGACCCAGGGATACTGCGACGGCTCGACGTCTCCCTCTGCCACGTCTAATGCGTGGTCTATTCCGCAATCGATGACGTCCATTTGTACTGATAATGTTTTGCATGCTGGAACAAAGCATAGCTGGAGCAAAGTATTTCAGAGTTTTCAATGTTTTTAATATTTTAATTCGAGGGTCCTACGCTGGATCGCTGCTAATGTAGACTAACATAGGTAGGTATCTATATTATTTATTCGGGAGTTTTTGCAATCGCTAAAATATTACCAGGGAAATGGTTTCAATGTAGGTAGGGGTAGGTATAGTCCGGCCGTCGAGAAAATGCGTTCTTGACACCTGTCTATTTTATAGTAACGAATATGTGTTTTGCGAATTTGATCCCTATTACTACTAGAAATTGTTCAACTGACAGGTTCTCGACGGCCGGATTGTACCTACATCAATTTTCTTTAAAGGAGAGTACCTCATGCAAATTACACGTGAACTATATAATAACAATAGATCAGGCCTTATTCCCAGAAGAGCTAGGCAGAGGTGTACCTATAGTACACCCACATTTCGCCAGTTATGTTTAAGTACTATTCTGTGGTTTAAGTCACATGTAATATTCTGCCCTGCTAAGCCGAAAGGCGGTATCTCTGAGATACGCCCTTTTAGTTTTTTTATACCATTCAATAATAATATAATAATTTCGCATCTAATGGTATAAGCCACATACCGCTATCTAACTTAAAACATTTTAAAAAATCATTCAGAAGTTCTTTATATCCTTATGTTTCCTTAAATTACAATTTACAAAAAGTAAATTTTCTCAAAACTTACTCCACACATACCTACCGCCTTTCGGCTTAGCAGGGCAGTATTGCCAACAACCGGGCACAAATCCAGACTCCGGGCTGCTACTTAGAAATTGCAGATGGAAAAACCCAATAACACTTTATACGACCCTGGAATCGATTGACGTTCAAAAGTGTATTTTATGTGCCAAATTGAAATAAATCGTTTGGCTTTGATTTTGATCCCAGGACCTCATGCTCAGCAGTAGCGCTTGTGACCACAAGACCAACGAGGCAGTTAAAAAAAGAAAATAAGATTACATACCTTGCAGCAAAATAATTAACGTTAACAACATTTTAATCTGCTTCACTGTACGCACTCACAGTCACTAACTATAAACGAATGTTCACCATTACTCACCACATCACCTTTTATAGTGTGTGCTGTGGTATGTTTTTGTTTTTAGCAACGAAATCCGTTATTTGTTTATTATTTTAACTATTCCAACGGACATAATAAGAATGACATCCTAGACTAGGTAGGTATTTCAGTGTCTGGCGTGCCTGCCATAAGTTGAAGTCACAACAATAAATAATCCGCGGTAAATAGTAAACAGAGACGAAACGTTACGTTAACCGCAAGTCAACTGTCAGTTAGACAGATACACTCGGCCCGGCTGAGACGAGATGTGTGAACGAAATTCTATTGGTTTAAAACACATTTCCTCTCTTCTCGTCTCGTCTCCGCTTTGGTGGAGTCTGGGCCTACTACTTTATGCATAGGCCTCTCCTCAGAGCATGGCAGTACTAACAACTTCTGCCACGGACCGCCATTCAAAACCGACAGTTTCTATACGTCACTAGCATTTGCCCGCGGCTTTGCCCGCGTGGAGGTCGGAATTTATCCCACAGAAACGTACTACCGTAACGCGCACGCCAGTCTTCTTTTCGTGTGGTTAGTGACTAATCTGGTGTCAGAGTTTTAAAGCCGCCCATGGGTCTCTGACTTGGCTTCACATGCCGTCGAGAAATATCTCACAGGCATGCCGGTTTCATCACGATTTTTTCCTTCACCGTTTTTAAAGCAAGTGATAAAAAAATAAAATACAATACGCACATGAATCCGAAAAGTCAGAGGTGCGTGCCTTGGGTTCGAACTCGAGACCTATGACACACCACTAGGCTTTCACTGCACGCCAGTAAAGCTCCCATTCGGCATGTTTTTTTCCGAAATCTTAAACAATCATTGTCATATTTCAGCAACCCAAACCTTCTTCATGAATCACTATCGTCCATTTGTGAAAACCGTATGAAAATCCGTTCGGTAGTTTTTGAGTTTATCGCGTTTAGATTTAGACAGACGGACACGGCAGGCGGCTTTGTTAAAAAGTATGTAGTGATAGTACTGATGGTGATTCTATCGTTCTAACGTTGACAAACTTTGTTTGTATGGAAAATGTTCACAATGCCAGGCGGCATTGATCATGATGTCCTGTCCACCGTGTGGCTTCACCTACCATATTCACATCTAAGGTCGGACAATGCCGCCTCGCTAGAAATAATGTGAGGCTTTTTGGGACTTCTAGAGGGTCTCCTGAATCCTCCACAACACTTTTGTTTTAAGAGAAAAGAAGAAATTTGGTAAGTACACATCAATTTCTGTGACCCAAACACGGACGTGTAACGAAAATAAATGAATTTAAATTATGGAGGTCGCTTTTCGGGGGCAAATTGAAAAAATGTTTTGGAAACTGTACTGTGCTGTGTGATATATCAAATGAAAGGGCTTGTTGTGAGGATTTTAAATATGTTTAATTTATTTTAAAATAAATTGGTACTTTTAAAGATATTTAAGAAAATAGATGTATCTCCGGTGGGGGAGTGGGGCATTAACTAACCCTCCCCCCTCTCCTCAAACAATATAAAAAATAAAAATAATATAATACTTAAAAAAAACAACGAAGAAGAGTACCATCGAAACGAAAACTAGTGTTAGTAGTTAGGTTACCCTCCTCCTTTTTTGAAATCGGTTAAAAAACATTAAAAACTATTTTATTCTAAAATATTTATTAAAACATAACTTACAACTAATTCACTTGCACAAACGTACACCTTGGTATTTCTATGAGCTACGTACTTCTCATGCCCGTTACCTTCCTGTACGCACTAAAATGTTCTAGGTACTGGTAGATAGTGTCTATTGGCGTGTAGATCTCGTTCATCCTACTGTGGAGATGCTGTGTTGGATGCACAGGAATTGAGGGTCCTAGCAGACCTTGTATGAACTCCCGTAGTAGACCCCACACCGCGCTTGGTGTTACACATGGACGATATTCCACCTTTAAACAGAAATGGTTTTGAAATAAAATACAATTTTTATTTCTATTCTATAATAAACACAATCTCTCACACGAGTGATCGTTTAATAAAAAACCGGCCAAGTGCGTGTCGGACCACGCACAATGAAGGGTTCCGTAGTTGGGATGAATTTATCCCAAATACAAACTTAACATTGTAGTTGAAAAACATGTTCTCCCATACATCGATATACGTCACGGTCAATTCTCCAACTGCAAATGTTTTGAAATCGTTCAAGAAAAAATGTTTGTGTGATAAAACTACAAATTAACTATCTTCGGACTTTTTCCTTTACTTGTGCTGTGAGACCTTGCTTCCTGCCAAATTTCATGATTCTAGATCAACGGGAAGTACCCTGTAGGTTTTGTATATTTGCGAGTATCAAAATATGTCGCATAAATGGCTGTATTTTTTTATTGCCTTGACTTAGAAGCTTGATTTTTTTAGAGCTCCAAGGGACTATAGACCTACGTATTTGATACGCGTTCAGAGAAAAACGTTCCTGATAGACTGACGGACGGACAACGATGTGATCCTATAAGGGTTCCGTGTTTTCCTTTTGAGGTACGGAACCGTAAAAACCTCATAACTTAAGAGATTTAATTTTAAAAGTTCCAACGTCGCAAATATCTAGAATATTAATAATGAATTGCCATTGATAACACTGAATTTGATGTTGTAACCGTTTTAGGTGTAAAAAAGGCATTTGGAAAGTTTCCAAATATTTATTTTACATCTAAAACGAAATATTCGGTGTTACAATATTAATTATTGCATTACTTAATCAATATTTTAGTTCACTAGTTAGCCATATTTCATCTTTCCATACAGTAATATTGGTAATTTAATCAAAACAGAGAAATATTTGACATCTCGCTGGCCCCAGGCAATATTATATTATATATTATAATCTTACAGAAACCAGAATGGTATAATTTTGAAGCCCTTTAAATTCCCAGGATATTTTTTTTTCCTGGAGTTTAAAATGCTTTGAAAAATTTCTCAAAAGATACGGTAAAAAATTGTCGTTTAAAAAGAAAACCTTTCTAAATTTTTTTTTTTTTTTGCAATTATAGTAACCCTTTCTGTAATGCATCTTTTGATAACATTTTCATTTCCCTATCTTAGTAATTAAGGACGCTAGCCCTCGGTCCACTTTACTTGAAAACAGGAACCAAAAACCATTTTCAATGCAAAAAAAATACTAACCTCCACAAGTATCCCTTTAAAACTCTGATTCATCGTCACGGAACCGAGCTTAACGCAAAAATCACCGAGCTCGAACCTCGGTCCCTTACTCTCGATCTTGGTCTGTTTCTTAGAAGTATAGTGTTGGGAGAGCTTCATCATCAGCAAGTCAAACAGACCGTCCGCTATAACGTGGATGTTTTTGGCACCGGTATCCAGTATTGAGAACACAGATGCAGGCTGCTCAGAGTTATGGAATATGTGGACCGTCTTCGTTGTGCCTGAAATTATTGATGTTTTTTTAATTCATGATATTTATTCTAATCAAAGAGTTTAGAGAAGATACATAAATGTAAGGTTTCGATAAAGGGAACACAAAAATACCTTGTTTTTTTTTTGTACTTTATGACAGGCAGTGGATAAGCACTAAGTGTTTGTGAAGCATTCATTTGTATCATAATGTGCTTGAAATAATTTAATATTAATATTATGTTATAGTACTGTACTAACATACAATAATGTCTATTCAAATATTTGCTTTTCTTTCTTTTTTCTTAAAAAGTAACAACTTTATGCTAGTGTAAATTAAGTTGATTTTACAAATGACCAGTAAGTAAATACTATTTAAAAATGTCTTAAAAATTTTGAAGTTGTAGCACAAACTGAACTTTATTTTTGTGGTTATAAAGTTAATTTTCAAAAAATATTAATGTTTACAAGTGTGTTTAAGAAATTCCAAACGGAGTTTAGCTAAATCGGGATATTTCTGTTTGAGACTTCCACAACAAGTCTGCTCTCATAATAAAACCATACTAAATTTATTTACTGTTAACTGAAGTTAATGTCATAGGTAGGTAATAGGGCCTGGTGTCAGCAACTCCACGTCAAAGCTCGTATTTTGCGTAATTAATTGTAGTTAATTTATTTTTATTACGAGTGCAGAACCACAGTAAATAAGTAACAGTCTCGAGTGCGCGGCAGTTCGCACTTTTATCTACCCAGCGGCCGTAGGTAATTATTTCAATCAATCAATCAATATTTATTCGTGAACACAGGTATTACAATAAAGGTCTTATGTATACATTTTAGTCGAGCTCTATGTCCTACCAATGAAATTGGTGTACAAATATATTAAGTTTTTATTAATAAGTCTGAATCTATACAATACAGTCACGAATGATCGAGTAAATAATGTCAATTAATCAGTTATAATTTTATTTTTACATGCATGTCAATGGTAAATTATATTAAAGAGCTAGTAATGTCATATTTCATCATATTATAAATAATGTCAATTATATGTATTATTATTAATAAATAATTAATCAATTATAATTTATTTTTACATGCATGTCAATGGTAAATTATATTAAAAGGCTGGTATAATGTCATATTTTATCATTTAAAAATTCTTCGATAGAGTAATACGTCTTATCTATTAGAAATAAATACAATTTACTTTTGAATTTGCGGACATTATCTTCACTCCTTATACATTTTGGTAACTTATTATAGACCTTTGGAGCCATTACGAAAATACTGTTTCTGTATAGTGCAGTACTAGATCCGACTGTTTGTAACCGATCACAACGGCGCTGACTAGTTACTCGAGCAAATTTATATAAATTATTCTTGACGAACATAGACGTTTCGTAGATGTACAATGACGGCATGGTTAATAATTTAGTATTTTTAAAAAACGGCTTGCAGCTATCTGTTGCCTTCAAATTATATATAGCTCTTATGCACCTTTTTTGGGACTTAAATACCATATCCTTACCCGTGGCATTGCCCCAAAATATAATTCCATATCTCAATGTTGAGGCTACTAGACCATGATACGCCGTTAAGACTGTTGCTCGATTGGCCGTTTTACTCAACATGTGCAAAGCATAGGAATGTTGGTTTAGCTTACTGCATACTTTGTCAATATGTGAATTCCATTTTAAAGTGTTTTCTATGTTTAGTCCAAGAAATTTAGTCACATTTGTTTCATTAATAATTTTGTCCTTGTATTTAATATTTAAGTCCAGATTGAGATTTACTCTTTGTTGAAATTTCATTAATAGTGTTTTGTCAAGATTTATAACTAAATTATTATTTTGCAGCCAATTCACAACTGATAGTAAGGTAGAATTAATCTCAGCCTCTAATGTGCTTACGTCATCACCATTGAAAAGTAAAGTGCTGTCATCTGCAAACATTGTCATAGGATATGATGATACTGTTGGAAAGTCGTTAATATAAACAATAAATAGGAGCGGTCCGAGTACACTACCTTGGGGTACTCCATAATTTACCGTTCTCTGGCTAGATTTATATGTTATTTCGTTTTTTTTAGAAATTCTACTAATTTTCGTCATTTGTTGCCTATCACAAAGATAAGATTCCATTAAATTTGATATATTTCCCCTTATTCCATATGCATTAAGTTTACTTATCAGTATTCTATGGTCTACGCGATCAAAAGCTTTTGACATGTCCATATAAAGCGCCAGAGTTGGTAGTCTCTTATCCACTCTGCCGCTAACCATATGTAAGAAATCGTAGATGGCCATGTCAATAGATCTCTTTTTTCTAAAACCTTTCTGGTTATCAACAAATAGGCAATTTTTCTCAAAGTATGAGGCAAGTTGATAATGTATTGCTTTCTCGAATATTTTTGAAAAAATCGGGACTAACGCTATAGGTCTGTAGCAGGAAATATCTTCTCTGTTGTCTTTCTTGAAGAGAGGTTTAATAATCGTTATTTTCAATTCTTCTGGAAAGTAACCATGGCATATGCACATATTGATAAGATGACTCAACACAGGAGCAATTATTGTGGATACCCGTTTAACAATGCTTGTACTTATATCGTCATACCCAGTGCTAGACGTATTCTTTAGCGACATAATAATTTGGTGAATTTCTAGTGGTATTGTAGGCGACATAAACATAGAAGCTACTGCTCTACTGCTCATTTTGTGTTTATTTTTATTAATGTCTGAATTAGTAACTAGTTTCACTTGATCTACAAAGTAATCATTAAAAGCTTGTGCTATTTCAAGAGGATCAGTTAAGATTTTGTCATTTGAATTGATTTTTATTATAGTTTCGTCTGGCAAATTATGTCTATTCTTATGTTTGTTTATTACTTTCCATGTTGCTTTACATAGATTCTGAGCTGATTGTATGAGACGATTATTATGGGCTTTCTGTGTGAGATTTATAACTTTCTTAAGCCGATTTGAAAGCTTTTTAAAGTTTGTTTTATTTTGCTTATTTGGTAATGACCGGTATTTCCACAGCAATTCTCTTTTTCTCTTACTGCAAATCCTAATGCCACGACTAATCCATTTTGCTTTTTCTTTAGTCGATATCCGTACTTTTATATTTGGAAAGTATAAATCATAAAGCAACTTAAACAGGTCATAGAATAGTTTGAATGCCTTAGCGGGATCCGTTTCATCGTATACGTCAGCAAAAGTGATAGCTTTGATGTTGTCTATGAATTTCTGAACATTTTCTTTTGAGTAGTCTCGTTTAGTTGAGAACCAGTAATTTAATATGCATGTTTGTCTAACTGGACATCGTAAGAGTTGTGCCGTATGGTCGGATACCGCCAGCTCTAAGACTTCTCCTTTTGATCCTCGCACATTGTGAATTATGTTATCTATGCAAGTCCCGCTGCCTAATCTTGTTGGGACTTTAATTTCAAATTTGAGATTGTAACCCGATGTTAGATATTTGAATTGCTCTAAACATGTAGTCTTTTTTAATAGATCAATGTTGAAATCACCGCATAGAATAAGTTTTTTGTTAGTGTGTAATGAGAAAGACTTTAAAAGAATATTTAGGTTATTGAAAAATATCTCAAGTTTACTTTTTATGTTAAGTGGGCTCCTATACACACATAACACAATGATGTTGTGGTCAGTTAGTTCTATTGCACAACATTCAATTATATTAGAAACACAGTACTTCTCCACTGACTCCAAGTTTCTATACTTAATTCCATTTCGTATCATTATGCATGTACCACCATGTCGGGATTTCCGAGTGAAATATGTAGCAAGTGTAAAATTAGGAATATGTAACAAGTTAACATCGGACAATATCATATTGTGCTCCGAAAAACACAGCACATCAATAATTTTTCCTGAATTAAACAGTTCATTAAGTGCGACAGTAAACATATGAGATTTGTTCAAAAGACCATTTATATTTTGATGTAGAATATTAATATTTTTATACACGAAAAAAGTTTTCATTGTCACAAAATTTTCCATCTGCAGAATATTCACATTGGGTCGATGATATCTCTGCTATGGTTAGCAATAAATTTTGAAAGATGTTACGCATACCATTGTCATTAATTTTTCTATTTACTTTAGAGAACATTGTAAAGTCATAAAAAAGATTTAAATTAGAATCAAATGCAGTTGCGTAGTTATATGTTTGTAAGTCTAAATGTAATAAATTATTAAACGTCTCTATACGCCAATTAAACATTGTCGAATAATTACTTAATTTAAAAGTAGGAGCACATATGATTATATTCGTATTCTGTATTGTCATTAATGTCTCCCTTAGTTTTATAATGATATTAACATAATTTTCAGTGTGTAAAAAGTCTTCTTCTCCAATTAAAACAACACAATAGTCATTCATAGAATAATCAATTAGTTTTTTATGTAAGTCTTTAACAAGTCGAAGTGTGCCACAATTCGGCGTGACGTAATGACAAACTTGAAAGTTTTTAATAATCTCTTGAGCTGTGGACAAAACTTTGTTATTTTTATTCGCGCTAACAATGCACAGTTTTGTTTTTATGGGAATCGAAGAATGGTCATCACTTTCTTCCTTCTGTCTTGTTGTAGTATCTAGTTCTACCGTTGAAGCATTAATCGTGTCTTGTTTTTTCGAAAATAGTTGTGTCTTCCTTGTCTTCTTTTGTGACTTTGTTTGAGAATTTGGCCGCGGAGTAGATGTAAGTGAGCTTTTATTAGGAGTTCCCACTTCACTCGTTAATTTTTTTGTAGCCTTTTTTAGTACATTATTTTTACTTGTTAATTCATTTACAGATTTTTGAAGCTGAGTATTTTCTATGTTTAAGTTCTTTATCTCTTCGTGTGCCGAATTAAGTTGTGAAGTAAGTTGTTCAATTTGGTTTTGCAGTTCCTGTACATGTTTATTATTTTCGTCACTTGATATATTTGGTAAGCTACTAGTGCTGCCATCTAACTTCGAACTATTAAGGCTATTTTCTTCGGACATTTCTAAAGAACGTGTCTTTGTTTTTCTGAACGTTATGTTGTCAAAGAAGCTCATTTTGTATTGCAATTGAATATTATTAACTTCTGATAAAATGGAAAAAGATATGTTGCGTCTGAGTTCCGAACGTGCGCCTTCTAGCGTCTTTGTACACTCCAACCGCAGTAACCACTAAGCCATCCGATTGTTAACAATTTCTTCGAAATTGGTCTTCTGTTAGTAAGCGTATGATTCCGTTACTTTTTATTTGGACATGGGCGGTGAATTGAAATAATTTGTTGTTTTGTATGTTTTGTAAAAAGTTTTTGTTGTAACTCACAGTTCTGGCTTCACTGATTGATTTTGAGTAGGTTTTTATTGTTCACCAGCGTAATTATTATCACTTCAAACGATAATTCACTAAGAATGACATTTTAAACAGTCTTATTTTAAGTTTACTGCGTCTGGATTTCGGTCGTTAATAACTTCATTGTTTGTCAATATTATAACTAGATAACAATGTGGTTTGACTACTGCAGTCCACTTTCACTAATTCACTACTTCAGAGCACTTAAAAGGTACATAAACTATTTTTAATTCACAGGCTCGATGATTTCAATACCAATCCAACTGACAGCTCGTCAAATACATTCAAGGTCACTGTCGAGACATAATACTGTTACTTTATTATACTGTAGCAGAACTGTTACATAAAGATATAGGGCAGAGGTTCTCAAACTTATTTCATCTATCGCCCACTTTGACACATTATTTTTCAGCGCCCCCCATTTTTTTTTACCTTACCACATTTTTAAAACCACAATGACATTCATTACTTTAATTAATTTAATCATAGTGTGCTATATTAGTCTGGTCTGGAGTTTAAACTTACATTCCTAACAAGACGTTTACCAGTGAGAGCCATTAGTACCGTAAACTCGTTTTTAGACGCGCAATCGTACTGAGCAAGTAAGAACAAGTATCGATGAACCAGTCGATTGATACAAAATTGCACAAACCCCGTTTTTTCAACTCGGTGCCACAACATTATTATTTATTTACATTAAAAATATTAAGCACCTACTAACCCATCTGTGGATGTGACAAGTAGCTCTCACAGTCGACCAGGAACTGCCCCTGCTGCGATGCTCCTAATGCAAGTATTCGCTTAGTCAGCAGCTCTATCACATATGTCCCTGTTTTATTGTCAGGAACTGGGTACTGTTGCAATCTGAAAATATATGCAAAATACTTTGAGATGAAGTGAAACAACTAATATTTTATGTTTTTTTTCATTTGCCTATATGCAGTAAGAGCAGTAGTGGTAACGGCCGCGACTTACGAGTTGTAGGTCGTTGGTTCGAACCCTAACAGGCGCTTTACTTTGTGTAAATTATTTCATCACCACTGCTCTCAAAACGGGTGAAGGAAAACATTGTGATTAATATTGTTATATTTTGAAATTTTGTGTATTTGTATTTCCTATATTTGCCTGCAATATATATTTTTAATTTTATTATTACAAATTATGTTTGCTCAGCAGCATAAGTAACTAGTCAATTTGTATGACTTTCTGTGTTTGTTTTTTTTCACTTGCTTAAAAACATCATGAGGAAACCGGCATGCCTGAGAGATATTTTTCTAGATGGCATGTGAAGCCAAGTAAGAGGCCCATGGGCAGCTTTAAAACTCTGAAACCAGGACCACCACTAACCACATGAAAAGAAAAAGATTTGTATGATAATTACATACACAGCTAAGGATAACATTTCCTAGAGAACCACCAGCATTTGAAATAAAAAGTGTTATTGGGTTTTTCTATTAATAATTTCTCAGTAGCAGCCAGGAGCCTGGTTATGTGCGCAGTTGAAGGCAATAGGCTCACCCCTTATTATATGTGACTTAGACATAACTGGTGAAATGTGAATGAACTCTAAGTGCACCTTTACCTAGACCTTTGGTAAGGGCCGGCAGGGTTTTATGTTAGTTTCCTGTAACTGGCCATTTTTCTCAATTCAGGCAGCTTATGCGGACACTGGTGGTTGACCACATTTTGACCTTATTGCTTAGGCAATAAGGTCGAAAAGTGGTTAAACACCAGTGTCCGCGATGGCACCTCCCCCACTCAACAATGCAATCTATCAGTCAACAAGCAAATGCATGTTATATGTCTTAATTTATGTAAACAAAGCAAACGGAGTATATAAGGATCATAGCAGGTGGTGTTCTGTACTTTCTGCCTACCTCCACAGAAAGAAGGCGAGAGTTTATGCATGTGTATGTTATCTAGAATACTTTGTTTGGACTCGCAACAGTAACATACTATCCACTCTTTCGCAATTGAATCTAAGCTGTGAAAAATTAAGATTGGCCATTTTAATCTCTCTTATAATACGAGACGCAACTTAGTCATATTTTTATGATTAGAATTAGTGATAAATCATATTTAAAACTCAACTTACACTGTAACTCCCATGATAGCGGATTTGTTTGTAATCAAACTTAGTAAAGTTATAGGTTACAAAAGTTTCATTATATTTTTACACTTCTAATGGCAAAGAATACCTGTTTGACTAATTGGTAATATTTACAACAATGAGTTTATGCCGTTTTTTATGAAGAAAATAAAATTTTAATATAGATTTTCCGGATATTTAAGAATTTGATTCGATTCGATTTCGTATTTTTATTTTTTCGACTTTGACAGTGACACTTTGACTGACAATGAAATTTCACTGTCAATCAATGTTCACAGCGTAAAAATCTGAGCTGCCGATGTCACAGTCTGGTTTGCCGTATTCTAGGGGAAAAAAATCGAAATTGCCGTATTTATTATTAAAATGTCTATTTTTCATTTGTTTCTTCTCCATAAACGTTTCTTATCGTTTCGATTACTTTATTTCATATTCATTAATCATTATGCTAGTGAAGAAACATTTCATTTCACCTTTAGTCAATTGCCGTATTTTGTTATACGGCAATGAGAGGCCTGCTTTACGCCGTATTTTCTTATAAAAAAATTGCCGTATCAATAACAACGTTGTTATCAATTCCTATCAATTCTCGTCCCGAGTTTCTTAACAAAAGAATCTTTGTAAAGTTCCGTAAACGGAGTCTCTAACTGTGGGTCAGTGGGTCGTCATAGGGGCGGATTTCTATATTTATTTTTGTCATACATTTTCAAGTGGCTACCGTATGGAACCCTTTGTAGTGTCTATCTCACACTTAGCAGGTTTTTTTAATCTTTTGTATGCAAGTTTTTTTCTTTGCAAATTATGCAATGCACAAAAACTCTGTGTGGTCATGGTACGTAACTCCAAACTTTTTTTAAATGATTTTTGCTCCATACCGCAGACGAACGTATCAGACCGTATAACTTGACAACATCACTAGATCCAACGAAAACGTGTAAAGAAACGTTTCTAAAATCTGATCTACTGAACCATATGAATCATTTTAATTGGTCGAAATACGTAGATGACCAATAATATTACGCCGTGTGACATTTATTTTCACAGAGATTAATATCACACACGAAACAGTAATTGAAAACAATATTTTGACGTCACAATCAAACGCTGGACCAATGGAGTAACGACAGATAATTTCATGGGCAAATTGACAAGTGCCGAGCCCCATTTATCTAAGTATTTATTTACATCAGAACCGTTTTATTTGGTCATTACGTATTCGGAAGACAGACTTGATAAATAAAAGAACTTTTGTGGTTTTATTGCGTCAGTGTAAAATTCTTGTGTCTTCATCTGTAGTGCTTTGAAAAGCAATTTCCTGGATTGGCTGCGTGTGTTTAATAATCACGGGATTTTTAAGTGTTATCTAATAGTAGAGTGGAATTGGATGATTGAAGATGATACCGAATAACGTGACTTTGATTGTTAAGGCGCCGAATCAACAGATTGAGGATCAAAATATCGAATGCGAGTCGTCATGGACGGTTCGGCAATTAAAGGGCTACCTATCAGAAGTTTATCCTAGTAAACCTGTGAGTATTGTGATCACAATGTTATGTTTAGAATATTACATAGCCGCTAAAATAATTGAGCTTAAAAATATTCATAGCTGACAGACTGTTTTCATCTGATTTTCTCATACAACCAAACCGCTAATTGTGCTTATATTGGTAAAAACCACTTATGGATGTTAATATAGCTATAATATTAAATTGAATTACCAATGCCCAGTTTCTGGGATCCTCCTAACTCTACATAAAGTTCTTCCTTCACTAAGTTTTTAGGAACATACATAATATGTCAAGATAATGAACCAATAAATTGAATATGCACAGTGTAAGGGAAGTGGCGCGTGATCCTAGACATACCAGTGCTTAAAATGTTTCATCAGTTATTTTAAAAAAACCTGCTATTCCATACATTTTGATGATATAGGTATTGCACTTTTTTGTATGAAACAGAAGTGTAAAAAAAAAAAAACTGTTGCAAAGAATATTGCAGAAACCAGGCATGTTATAGTAGGCAGGTCATCCTCACAACATAAGTCTATAGATATACCCTAGGCCACTTCACTCTTCTCAAACTATGATTGTTTGCTAATTTCTTTATTCAAATTTAAAAAAATATTGAAGTCTAATCGAAAATGAAAACCTATTAAACAAATTAAGTCATATATAAGCAGACAGGTAATACGTATATTCCAATTGTAAACTCTGTTTAATGCAGAATTCTTATAATATTCATACCAATTTTCATTGCTTTCACAGTAGGCTAGGCTCTAATCGAATACCTTTCCAATTACAATAACATATATAACTTTCACATCTTTCTTTAACGTTAGACTATTGTTTTGAGTTGTTTTGTAAAAATGTATGTACCTAATTTAACCCTTTGTGTGCCAGAACGTAGATCCACGCCACACACAATGGCTTTTTAATTGTTTCTGTAATACAAAAGATTTAAAGAGTGTCCATGGAGTTTCTTGGACCATTCTTCTCCATAGGAACCTACTATGCTTTTGAATGGGCGACTAGCTTCATCATTCTGAATGACCAACCCCTTGAAAATTCAAAAGTACAAATTAAAGGCACTTTTGTTTTTTTTTTATTTTATTTGTAATATGGTTTCAGTTTGAATAGACTTAATTTTAGAAAATAACAGTAGGCCCTTGGTAATTCGGCACGCATTCTTTTTCGCCAATGCCAGATTATCGGAAACGCCGTATTATAGAATTTCAATAGGAAATGTCAGCTAGCTAGTAAGAAATAATTTTAACACAGATTTGTAAAGTAGAAAATCTTTATTAGTTTACGGATGTAATTATTCCTTATCGTAGAATCGAACCGGACTGCAGAATGACAACGATCAGTGCGCGCGCTCTGTAATCCCGAATTTTGTTTAAAACCTGCCAGATGGAATGTGTAGTTGAAAATAAAGTTTTTTTTGTACTTATCAAAGTTAACTTTAGTAGAAATAATATGGCAGTTGATAAGCTATTGGAACATTCTGGCCATAATTTAGCATAATATGTATGCTAATATCTTTCACTTTTAATCAAATAGTAATTTTCTTTAGGTAAAATTACATAAAGATAAAATAAAAAGGTTTATTATCAATGAGTGTATCATCAAGTAATTTTATGTATGAAATTAAAATCGTAAATATTGATTGTTATTCAAGTCATGGAACTAAAACTGGAACTGTGACAATTTCAAACTAATTTGGGAAGGCCTATGTCCAGCACCCTTAATTTTGAATTTCCCTATTATAAGTATATAGCTTGTTAAAAATACTGGTATTCAGCTGCATCCGGTTAGACTGGAAGCCAACCTCAAGACCGTTAGGTAAAGGGTTAGCAGATTAAGAGCGTTTATTCTGAAAGTGGGCAATGTCGTTGCCAACTTTTAGTATTTAATAAACGCTCTTAAGTTCTGTTCAATGCAATTAAATCGAGCGATAGTATTAATTGCATGCACAATCAGAATGTGTACGTAACTAAGTAATAAAAGCCGATTTTATGGCGAAAATTTATTGCAAGGATACTGTGTGTTACACCACACACATTACTTTTATAGAAAGGTTCTGAAACACTCATAAACTGTTAATTGGAATTGAAATTGGAATCAGATACTACAGAACGCCACCTGCTATGATCCTTCCATACTCCTTTTGCTTCGTTCATACATCTGGTCCTACACGCACGCCGGTTGCGAGTACTACGCACCTGACCAAAATTCCAAAGTAATTTATTCAAACTAGGCTGAAAATCAGCACTTTCCGAACGTAAAAATTACATAAGTCAGTCCCCCAAAAACGCCCACCCTACACCACTTCCTAGTGCTTTTTTAGAGCTGGGAAGAAATGGCGCAACAAACTCCCCAGCAGCATAGCTGTCTGTTTGGTTAAAAAAAATTGATTCTATTAATAGTAATTATGCAAAATAATTTATGTAAAGGTTGAACTATAAAATGAAGGAGTAGGTGTGTGGAAGGTTCTGTAGTTATATCAATAAAATTGTTAAGGCACATAATTATGATTAAAATTTGCATCAGAACAGAAATCAAATCAATTTGAACAAAAAATTAAGTGCCACAAATTAATCATCTCCTAATTATATGCATTCAAACAACTGTTTTAGTTTGTAAGAATGCCTGTAAAACAAAATAATAATTCTGTAGTAGTTTTAGTCACTGTAGGTATTTTATTTAGATCTTTTTAAATCGTATGTTTGATCATACGATGCTAGCTTAGTGGCCCATAAGCCTAAAAATAACCTATTTCAAATTGTTACCTTTTGAAATGTAAGATAGACAAAAAATAAATGTTAATTATAATTTTATACAACAGCCATGCTATTCTGTAAACATCTCACCGTGAAAACTTGGGTGAGGTGAGCTGTCAATAGTGTCAATCCCCGTGGAATGACAGCTCACTCCACGCTCACTTCACCTTAGTTTTCACGGTGAGATGGTTACAGAATAGCACTGCTGGTCACTCTTGACGGCATTAGCTACCTGATAAAACGTAGAATAAATAAAGTAGTTATAGGATAGTAGGTCATAGGAATCAATGAATTTTTTATTCTGTTATGTTATTTGTGAAGAAAATGTAATGTATGCATAGCAAAATGCGCGAAATTTGCGCATTTTTCTCTGGCGCGTTCCTCTGCACTGATTTATTCCTATCCCAAGAAAGCCGCCTTTCCGTCCTCCGTGTAATTATTATCACGCGGTTGTCCAAGGTAATACAAACTATAGAGTTGTATTGGTGATTCTAATCATAATAATTCTATAAATATATTTGTTACGGTGGAGGATAATATTTTGATTAAAATACAACCTAACACTGCCCTGCGAATTGCAAAAAACTTTACATTCGAATTTCGCGGGCGAGTGCATCCCCCTTAACCGGTAAAGGCCTCAAAATCTCGTCGCAACCCGACGCGATTTCGGCTCGATATTTTTGGTTATAAATGATTGATTTGACGAGAATCCGTCAGGCCATAGAGTGAACAATTAATTCTATGGCCTGACGGTATAAGCCCTTATTTAACAGTAAAAACACAGATCTAAGCCGCGTGAGTCACCCTCGCCATTTGGCGACAGTGGGGTCGGCCCCGTAAGCGACAGTTGAGGCTTTACCAGTAGCCGGGTACGTTTAGAATAACAAACGAACATTTAGCTTGGTGTACCAAAACAGCGAAATTCCGTCGAAAACTAAGTGATGCCGACATTGTTACAGCATATTCTAAACACCGCCCCTATACTTCCCACAACTGTTAAATTGACGGTCTAGTATCATCAATCATCCCACGGGAACGTACTATCGGGATAAAAGTATTATCATATAATCCAGGTCATGGTCTACCTGTGAACCAATTTCATCGAAATCCGTTCAGCCTTTAAAGACTACACCAGACAGGCGCACACGACTCTAGTAGAAAATTTTCTATGAAAACTTCATGGGAAATTTTCTACCAGATTCGTGCCTCACTGTCGCGTCGAGCCTGGCAGCGAAGCCTTAAGGCGTGAAAAGGTAAACAAAGTGACAGTTAAACTCGATAACACTTTGACAGACCTGGGAATAGACCCAGGACCTCACGTTCAGCAGTCGCACTTGCGACCATAAAGCTTCGTGCGGACTAGGGCGGCGCGACACCGGTTATTGTTATACGTGAAGTTTTCTTACAAATTGTATTGTTCGAGTCGCGTCGCGCTGGTCAAGAGCCTTAAGACCAACGGGGCAGTTAGCAACGAGCCAAGGAGCCAGTAATCAAACCACTCTTACTGGTGGCTCCACGTAATCACCTCGTTTCCCTACGATGTGGTAACGTGAAAAGGCATATTTTTCGTCCAATTTTTTTTCTCCAAACTCAAGGTCTTCCTTCTTCTGGATCAAGTATTACCCAATATACCTTCTTCAAATTATTGATGCATGAAGTCGTCTCAAATAGGTCACTGCTTTGCCAGGCTATAGTTTCTGCTTAAAACCTCTTTGCTCTTGCAGTCATCGTAAAACTCTTAACTTGAGCAGTCCGCATCGCCTCTACCCTGCTAATATTGTTACCAGTACCTCGACATTCTGTCTCGCTCACGTGGGGATAGGTAATACAAAGTCTGAAATAATTTTAAATTTATAAATCCAATTTATTTGAAATCGGCGCAACATGTATTTTTCTTCCATACTTCTCTATTAGTCGTCATCTCGGCAGTCACCATCCATCGTTTCTTTGGTCTATCCCTACTTTTATAGCAAGCACATTCATACTTAAAACTTTCCCTACGACATTTTTCTCATATATCAAAAATTTTCTTCTTTTTCTCCTGCCTATTATCCCAATTTATTTGGTGTCAGCCCTCCTAGTACTTCTGCGCCACACCGCACGGTTGTGGGTTGTCTCGTTTGTTGTGTTGCTCGTCATCATATCGCTTTTTATTGTTCGTAGCCTAGTCATTGGTGGTCGTCCACGGCTTCTCTTTCCGTCTTCTATATTCATGACTCTTTTAGCAATATGGTCTCATACCTCAAAAATACTAAAATAATTTGGTAAATCCCAATTTCCCGCGAAAGAAATGTCGAGACGTATCTGGCAAATAGTTGATATTCGAAAGACGTCATCAGCTGTAGATTAGACTGATTAATAATAACCTTGGACACGGAATTAGGAAACCCACGAAACGAAAGGTTGTTTCACAGACGATAAGAAAATAATTTGTCATTTTGTTGACCTTTTTTTTTATATATAGAAACAACATCACGCGTTGTTTCCCAGAAGGGTTGGTCAGAGGTAGACACCACTATTTCGCCAGTTATGCTTAAGTCCCGTCTCCCATGTAACAAGGGGCGAGCCTATTGCCATCAACCGGGCACAAATCCAGGCCCCGGGTTGCTACTGAGAAATTCCAGATAGAAAAACCCAATAACACTTTGCCCGACCGGGGAATCGAATCCTGGACCTTATGTTCAGCAGTAGCGCTTGCGACCACTAGACCAACGAGACAGTTATTTTTTTTAAATTCTCTTTAAAAGTTTTACCTCCATACCAATACTTCAAGAATTTAATATTATATGAAGCATTTATTGAACGGTATTTTTTGTTGATAAGAATAAAAGTTATCACAGTGTAGAGGTCTTATCATGTGCACGTGTTTATCCAAGACTATTTGAAATGGGTTAACAGCAGTTTTCTGTTTAATACTGGTATTTTCCCCGAGGTTTCGCTTGGTTCCCGCGCCAGCATTGAATTTATGATGGTTTGAGATCTAGGCTACTTTAACTCCGAGAATAAAACGACAAATTTATTTTTGGTTAGCCACGATCTCCGTATAACCTCCTATAATCAGAAATCTATATCCACAATAATTTATTTTACAGGGCACAGACGAACAGAAAATAATTTACTCCGGCCAGCTATTAGACGACAACACAATATTGAAAGACGTTCTCCGGACATATGAGAGTCAGATAGCTCACACCATGCACCTGGTTTGCACGCCAACCCGGAGAATAGAGACACAGCCCGCTCCCGAACCGAACACCGACGGACTTCGCCGAAGGGTCGTCACCGAACCCACGACGCAAACCGAAAGAGTCACGGAACCTCCCAGACCAGAGACAAGGCAGAACGATCAGAACCATAACGTAGAAATGCAAAACTATTTGACCTCCTTCGTGAATAACTATGGGAGAGTCCCTCCGTATCCTAACTATAATTTTGGGGAGGGATACTTGCCGGTCCCAAATGATCCTGCGCAGTTAGCCAATCATATGATGATGATGCAGCAGGCTTATCTGCAGTACATGCAGCAATATGCTAACATGTAAGTTTATTTTAATTTTATTATAGTTTTTTTCGCCATTTTTTGATGCAAAAGGCGTTGAATTTAACGTGAAGGCTCGAATCTCCGCGCACGCGGATCATGACCCATAGAAACGGGGTTTCTAGGGGTTTTGTCGACGGAAGAATAGACGAAATGACAGATTGCGATTGTTTATCTGCCATTTTGTCTATTCTTCCGTCGACAAAACCCGTTTCTATCGTGGTCATAGCCTAGTTATTTAAAATAACTAGAAAGAAAGCAATAAATAACAAAGTCATTAAGTACACGAGTATCAATAAACTGTAAATTGTGAAAGTCTGTAAGGTTATCAATTCTAAAACTCACAATTTAGCATAACCATTATTTCGTTGTTAACAGTTGAGTAAACACGTAGAGCAATGGATTTTGAACGAATGTAACATTATAAACATGATGTCATTTTGCTACTGACTGCCATTAAAAATATAAGTTCAGAAGTTCATTATCAAGGCATATTTATAATGTGGTTATTTGTGGTCAAATCTCACAATAAAGTGCAATGTTAGCTTAGTGCTCGCAAGTGCGACTACCAGAATACCGAGCATGGCGTTCTCGGGTCCCCCTGACCATCCCCATGCGGGGTAATTGGATAACAATAGCAATGCCTTTCATTTTGACATTTCAAGAACATTTGCGTTGTCGAGCAGACGAATTTTTCAAACATATGAAGCAATGGATCTGGATTAGTGTGTTACGTAATTATATAGAAACGGGTTTTTTTCGACGGAACAATAAACAAAATGACAAAAATAATCTCAATCTGTCATTTTGTCTATTCTTCCGTCGACAAAAAAGCCCTGAATCCAAATTTATTCGCGGTTACTCGCATTAGAGTAATTCTTGCTGTCAACTGCCTCGTTGGTAGTGGTCGCAGGCGCTACTGCTGAGCATGAGGTCCTGGGTTCGATTCCCAGGTCGACCAAAGTGTCTCAGTAGGAGCCCGAGATCTGCATTTGTGTCCGGTTGATGACAATAGGCTCGCCCCTATTACATGAGACTTAAACATAACCGGCAGAAAATGGGTGTTCTCTGCCTACCTTTCCGGGGAATACATTGCAGGTGTGATGTTATGTCCAATCACTATGACTAAACCATTAGCTGCCACAGAGATTAGAATAAATACTAACGGCTTGTTAGGAGTTGAAAATAAATCCTAATGGAATAACAGCCGCACGGGTCGATCGAGCAGTTTGTGGATGGGTGACCATCCATTACATGCCGAAACCCCACCGTGTCTCGGAAAGCTCGTTAAGCAGTCGGTCCCGGCCGTCATTCGTAGATCATAGATAGTCGTTACGGGTAGTCAGAAGCCCGAGAGTTTGACATCCAGTCTTGCCAAGGGGTATCGTGATACTCTCATGGAGCGACTGCAATAAAAAACCAAGATCGAGCACTGCGAACAATACAAAACTACACCTCCACTCTGTGCATACACGCTCACACGCACACATTTACAACCTTTTACAATGACACTACAATCAAACTACACCGAAACAAAGTGCGGAAGCCGGCTTCACTTCACTGTTGAAAGCGCTCTGTCTTGGTTTTTTATTTGGTCTGAGGATTAGACTGGAATCCAACCCCAACAAAGTTGGGAAAAGCCTAGGCAGATGATGACTTGTTAGGAGTGAACTTTCTGAGAACACTTGTTGTGGTGCCCACCTAACCTTGACATCTATGAATTTAGTCGCCAAGCTATTAAATCTATTGTTACTTCCTGTTTACTTGTTTTAGACAGTGTTGGGGATTGTATTAGTTTTTTCATCTCACTGAAATTATCTAGTCGTTACGTAATAGGTATGGCCAAGACTTCATTATTTAACAAAACCTCTCTTTCAGAGGGAGCGGCCCGTAAAGCGCAGTACATTCGTATGTGTCATTTCAGAGTAGACCTCCAGGAGGTCTACCCTGAAATGACACATACGAATGTTTAGGATCGACCGCAACACGACCGAACTTTGCATTGTTGTCCTACTACGAACAAAGTTCGGGTTGGCTCAGTTCTGTCGGTACCATAATCACGAACGGAGCTAAATTCGTTTCGCTTCGCTCATGTAGCTACCGCATCTTTTCATTGCGACCGAACAAGTACAAAGCTTCGTTCCTAGTGTGCCTTACGCTTAATCCACAATGCGGGTCCAGTGTGGGCTGGTGCATCTCAATGTCTTCGAATGTTTCGTTCTAAGACATGCCAGTCTCCTGACAATGTTTTCCTTTACCGTTTTGAGGGCAGTGATTATGAAAATAATTTACACTAAGTAAGTAAGCACTTTACTTTGTGTAAAATAGTTCGACCTTATGACCTACAACTCGTTAGTCGCGGCCGTTTCCTCTCGGCGACCTCTGCCCACTTCAAAGATTACATAACATCACGCCTGTAAACCCCGAAGGGTAAGCAGAGGGTAACTATCTATTTGTATGTGTAAAAAAAACCATCTATAGTACACCAACATTTCGCAAGTCTCATGTAATAGGCGGCAAGCCTATTGCCATCAAAAATCTAGACTCCAGGCTGCTATTGAGAAATTTCTGGTGGTGGAAAATTCAATAACACTTTGCCCGACTCGGGAATCGTAACTCCTCATGCTCAGCAGTAGCGCTTGTGACCAGTTCAACGAGGCAGTCTTCAATATTTTTTAATTTCTGAATGGGCCAGCTCTTGACCTCGATCTCGTCTGATGGAAAGCGATGGATGAGGTCTATGATGGATCTAGCGTGTCCAGAAGATGCCTGTTCACTCTTGGGCGGGTTATATGTGGAAGGGAACTCAGACGCTGGCAGAGAGTTCCACACTTTGGCTGTGCGCATTATAAATGTGGAGGAGAAGCGCTGAGTACGACTGGGCGGGATACCAACCAAGTGCGGATGGTACCCTGCAGTACGTCTGGTAGTCCGGTGATAAAAGGGCGATGGAGGGATCAGCTCGTGAAGCTCCTGCGCATACTCTCTGAAGTACAGTCTAGAAAACCGACAGGCAAGCAACATTACGCCCATAAGCCTTATAAGTCTGCGTTCCACCGAGTCAAGTGCAGTAAGTTGGTGTTTTGCTGAGCCATCCCATAAGTGGCTGCAATATTCCATACAGGACCGGACCTGTGCTTTGTACAAACTTAAAAGCTGTTCAGATATGAAGTATCGCCTCACTTTATTTAGGAAGTCCAGCTTCATGGCTGCAGTCTGTGCTTTTGACTCGATGGTTGAGCCGAAGTTGAGATTAGACGTCAACTCCATGCCCAAACGCTCTAGGCGGTCGGTAACTGGTACAGATGCACCTCCCCTTGCATATGTCAGCCCGGAATAGTAAACAAATGATAATAACATTTGGCATGATGCCTACTACGCGTATTTTTGAACTGATGTCACAAATTGCTATTACAAAACGCGTGGGATGGTTAGTACTTCCGTCACCATTAGGTGTGTAGATGTGCCATTCACGAAAACAGGCCCCACTCTGCTCCGCTCTGTACTAGTATAGCTTACAGTACAGTATTCACGGAGTGGGGGGCGTCTTCGTGGATGGCACTATCGAAAAATATAAGTTTTTGGAAAAAAACTTTAATATCTTCACATAATATTCAGTTGGCGCTACAACTTCTTTAATGACAGTCATTAAAACCAACTGAATTTACACTTTCATAAAGTTGATATTTGTTTAAGATGCAACAACATCACTAGGAAACAAGATTTGAATAGTAGACAAAACAAAACAACTTTAGATAGGATTTTGTTCAAGGTGGGGCAAAAATCACATGACGACATGGACGTAAAAATATCACGGCGGCATTTTATCGCGCACTGGATTTTCAAGTTTCGGTGTTGGAGCATTGAGAATCCAACAAAGTATCCCAGCGTGTCGAAAAGATTTTCAACGCTCGGTTCCAGTCCGTTGAAAATCCAGAGCGCGAAAAACAATCGCTGTGAGAACCTGGGCTTAAGATCGTGGATTACTTTGATTCCAGCAAACTGGGCTGCTAAAACCCCAAAAATCTTAAGCGCCATAAAACAAGTTTACTACTACTTTCTGTCAGAAAGTAGTAGTTGGTTGCTATAATTCCGAAGCGTAGATTACTATGGAAGAGAATAGAAACGCTATGGTTATTCTTTAGAGCGGTTCCACACGGCTATTTTTTGCAGCAATATAAACGCGCTATTCTAAAAATGTTCCATATATCATCATATCTTTTTTTGTTAAGTTTGTGAAATCCTTGAAGTAATTACAAGAATTTCATTTCACCATTATTATCTTCTTTAAATATAAAAGAAAGTCGTGTTGGTTACACCATTTATAACTCAAGAACGGCTGAACCAATTTGGCTGAAAATTGGTAGGGAGGTAGCTTAGAACCAGGAGACGGAAATAGGATACTACATACATAGGACATTTTAGTAGGGTAGGTAGGTGCGCCGTAGATAAGTACTTAGTGCTACTCGAGCGAAGCCGGGGCTAGCCCAGCTAGTTGAGAAATAAAAATTCGAAAATGTGAAACGCGCGGCTGCATCGCTAGACTTGCGATAAGCAAAGTAAAATAGTGGTTACTACCTACTATTACTTTAGCGATACAGATGCAGACGCTAGCCACTTGTTAGCGTCTGAATCGCTACTTCGTCGCGAAAGATGTGCTGCGAAAAGCCAGCGTGTGTTAACGCCCTTTCAATGCAGAAAACGAAAAACAAACACGGTTTTAATTTTTTCGTTCACTTATCACTTATCACAATGTTGTCGTTTTAATTTTAACCCAAAGGTTGTCTGGTAGAAAATGCCTGGTGCATAAGTTTAAATAAATAATGAAGCAAAAAAATATTTGTTACAAAAAAAAATTATAACGGAAATACACATGTATCACATGTAGTTCCTCATTTTTTTAAATATTATTGACGTGTAAAAATGTATGCATTCATTACTAAGTCCTATCTTCCAACAATTGAAGGTGGCAAGCAGCAGGCGCGACACCCGCGGCCCCGCCGCCTGCCGAAGCACCCGCCCCCGCTGCTGAAGCCCCCGCGCCCGTGGAGGAGCCCGACGAAGCCCTAGCCGCGCGAGACTGGCTCGACCATCTGTATGCAGCCTCCAGACTCGCGATACTGTTCTCGCTGGTCTACTTGTATGGCAGCCCCGCGAGACTGTTGCTGGTCCTGCTGTTGGCTGCTGCTGGGTACCTGTGAGTATTCTTTTGTTTTGGAGTTGTATTATGAATACCTGGGTGACCGAGCTCTGCTCTGGTGAAAATAGAGAATTATAAAATAGAGAATAAAGCTCATTTAATAGTATAGGATAGTTCATACTAATTCCATGTATTGTACCTACATACTAATTCCATGCTGCCATGTCTGTGAATTATTGTCAAATGTCTATTATTCTAAACCTACACATGTTTTTGACAAATAAAATTATCTTATCTTATCTTATCTTATGGTAGCCATCTTGTTCTAAACTTTGGGCGACCGAGCTCTGCTCGAGTGAAAATACGTAGAAAACGAATTTTCCCTGATATGAGACCTAGGTAGATCGATTTTTCGCCCCCGTAAACCCCCTACTATATTGCAACTTTCATCGAAATCGTTAGAGCCTTTTCCGAGAACGTGATAACAAATATATATACAAATATTGCTTGTTTAATAGTATAGGATATCTAAAGAGGATGAAAAAGGTTTTCCAGTTCAAATTTCAAGTCTACACTACCAGTGGCTGTTGACACCGTTATAAGTATAAGCCGTATGCTACTAAGATTTCTAATAACTTGATTTTTATATTAACAGGACATTATGTTATTAATCGTACGACATTTCAATTTTAATTTTATTCAATTTCAGCCATCAAATTGGTTTCTTCCGCGACCTCCACGTCAACGTAGCTGACAACCAGCAACCCAACGGGCCTAACCAACAGAACCAGGCCAACCAACCCAATCAGGCCAACGCACCGAATCAGGCCAACCAACCCAACCAGCCAGCCGACCAACCGGCCCAGCCTGCGACCAACAACACCCAACAGTCCCTACTAGCCGTTACATGGATGATATTCACTTCTTTTTTCGCCTCCCTCATCCCGGATACGAATTAATATAAAATTTTAGGTTTAGACGGAGTTACTCAGTCTTGAAGACGTAAAAATAATTTGTATAGAAACGCTGAAAGCTAAAAATAGGGTGGTTACGGTTATCGGATTACGGGCTTTGGGTCTTTTGGAAAAGGGCACAGTTTTGCGTGGCAAATTGATAAGTCAAGCCTCTTACGCAGTCATGCCTTTCGATACGTTTTGAGCACTCTGGATATTTTTTAGGTACGAGTTTGAAGAATTTTGTTACTTGGGCGATGGTTGAAAGTTTTCTGAATTAACAAATCTGGACAAGGCTTAGCAATTATGAAGTGAGTAGAGAGAATAAATGTCTGCGATTGGACGATTGCTGGCATTGCGTCATACAGCTCGCTTCTGATTGGCCGATAGCATCAGTTCGGTCACGGCGTTTACATTACCTGTTATTATTTCGTGACACTAACGGAATCGGAAAATCGTTTTTTTTTTTCATCAAATTCAAAAACAATGCTTTGCGTTAAGCGAAAAGGTGTCATCTTTATTTTTTAAATAGGTAGGCACTCCAAAAACTTAAAAGTAATTCTTTTAAAGTTCAAAGAAACGCTAAGGCTCGCGGTAGTCGTGGTCAAAAAGTGCGAGTAGGACGGTGAAATTGAGTACTTCTTAAAACTCTATACTGAGTATCGTGTCATCTCGCTCCCACGTATTATGACCGCGACTGCCACTAACAAAGGCGTATATTAAAGAGCTTATCTGTTTAATACGAATAAATACAAATGGGGCTTTCACTACGGCTTAGTTTAGTAAAACAAACATGAAGGATTAATTTAAATAATAAAATGAATTTTAAAATTGTTAGGATATGAACCGTATTTTAGGGTAGTTTTAACAATAAAATTTAAACCAGTGTATTTAATACATTTTTCTTTACTAGTCTCGTAAACAGATGGAATGGCATTTGGATTTACATAAAATCAAAATAAATGAATCATTTAGTTTAATTCAAAGCAGTTTTTGATGATGTAAACAAAGATTCAAATCGTTAGATTTGCCCTCACCGTGCTTATGTCACTCGAAAATTGTCGATACTGGGAAGAGTGAGCTCATACGGCGTCATTGTGTGTCAGTTCGCGTTTCTGACAAAAGCGAGCATCTTTTGACGCGATAGAACGAATCTAACGATTTAAATCTGTGGATGTACATAATACCGTAAGTATGTATATCATTATACTGATATTTATGCGAAAACTCGTGATTTGTACCGTGTTTGTTTACCAAACGTGTAAGGAAAATACAGTCAGGAAAATTATCGTTATTTACTTAATAATTAATTTTCCTGACCTTACGTTGTATACTATTAGTTGTCAAACTTAGTGGTGGCATTACTAAACGTTTTAGAAACAAATCGTATGTTCTCCACCTGGCAAGATGACATAATCAGCAAACATGTTGACCACGGAATCCACCAAAACAAAACATCACGCCTGTAACCCCAGGGGTAGGCAGTGTAACTGTAGTACACCCACATATCGCCAGTTATGTTTCAGTCCCATGTAATAGGGGGCGAGCCATTACCATCAACTGAGCACAAATCCAGACTCCGGGCTGTTACTTAAAATTCCTGATGGAAAGCCCAATAACACTTTGCCCGACCAGCTATCTAATTAGGCAACACATTTTCGTTGACAATTCCGATTAATCCGTTTCAATTTGACAGGTCAACAACATTCATTGTGTTATTTACGTTGTTGAGCAGAATTTATTTTCGAACGTACGGAGCAATGGAATAGCAATCTGTTTCAAAACGATTCAGATTCTGATTGATCGTGTATTACGTAATTAGGGTACAGGGAATCGAACCCAAGACCTCATGCTCAGCAGTAGCGCTTGTAACTAGACCAACGAGGCAGTAGTAGATGACAAAAATAAAAGTATTTATCCACCACTGAGTAAACCGCAAAGAACGACAATTTTTGTAAATAATTAAGTGTTTTAATGGGTCTCTTTCACGGGGAGAGTGTCTCGCGGGGACTGTCTGAAAACTTAAAACTGGTATTAGCGCCATCTAGCTTCTATAGTACAGCACTACGGCGCGAGCATGTCAGTGACGCGAATCCATAAGTTTATCTGCTACCAAAAATCGCTCAACGCGCCTAAAGAGTTTTCACCTCTAAGAATTACTCGTATACGTACGCTCAACTACACTTGAACTAACGAAAACCGCTCATATGACAACGAAATAAGGTGCTGTCCATGTCAATTTTTTACCATGAACTTGCGGCTGACGATTATAGACAATAAAATTGACAGCGTCAGTATTCCAACTACACAAAAAATTTAATAACGAGTTGTCAAATCCGTTCGATAGAATCGCCTATTTGTTCTCGCATTGAAATGCTCTCCATAATGCGTTTCCAAAAAAAATTAAGAGTATTTGGAAAAATAACTTTAATATAAACTCTTAAAGTTCAGTTTACTCTACTACTTTTTTTTTTATGGCTCAATAGTCCTAACCATTCTGGAATCAACTTAATTTACACTAGTGTAAAGTTGACATTTAGTTCTAGCTAGACGGTCGTGACACTCTCCCTTGTAAATGAGCCGTTAACGATAAAGTAACTCGTAACCGTATTTATAATAGTTATTATTATTAGTGAGATATTTAAATTTTATTTTATATTGTGTTTGGTGTAACGATTGTCATGAATTACTGTACACGTTTTACGCAAAACGTCGAATACGCAAACGGTAAATGCAACTCAACTTTAAGTCGTTAATACCCGTTTTCAATAACAGTTTATAGGCTAAATGTTAGCGCGCTGTTGGATTTTCAACCCTGGACTTAGCGTCGAAAGTTGAAAATCGTATGCTATCGTTGTTTCTGTTAAGTGTTTAGTAGCGACAAAGCTACATACTAAACTGGACGGAAAGATTTCAGCGCGTCTTATATTAAAGAAAAGTGTTAGAATAATTATGTATTCAAAATTCAAATATGTAGAATGTGGCAGCAAACTAATTAATTTCGGAAATTATACGAACGAGACAGTTAAAATAGTAAATTATATTACCAGTGAGCAAAATTTGGCATGGCATAGTTTACTTTGACGAACTAGTGCAGGAATACGAAGAAAAATGCACGTGTGTTGAATACACTGCGTTATGAACCTAATAGCGGTGCAATAAGAGCGTTAAACAAAAAACCTAATATTATAAATGTGAAAGTTTATAAGTTTGGATGTTTAAATACTCAATCACTCAAAAACAGCTGAACGGATTTGGATGAAATTTGGCACACATAGATTATAACCTGGATTAACACGTAGGATACCCTTTTTATTCCGATATTCCCACGGGATCGAGGCTTATGCGTGTGTAACCGCGGGGCGCAGCTAGTAAAAATAAATTAGTCTACTCATTTGTACTATAATGTGAAAAGGGCTCAACACTGCCATACTGAATAAAAATAGAACACAAACGATCTATCTTCAAGAGAAAGATGTGAATAGCTGCCAAGATTTATAACTATCAGCATCTGCTATCTAATTACGCAACACATTTTCGTAAACGATTACGACTAATCTGTTTCATTTTGACAGTTCAACAACATTCATTACGTTATTTAAGTTGTTGAGCAGATTTTTTTTCGAACTTATGAAGCAATGGATTAGCAACCTGTTTCAAACCGATTCAAATTCTGATTGACCGTGTATTACGTCATTAGGGTACTGCTGTGGCATTTATTTTCATCTGTGGTGTAGACACGAGTTATACGACAATAACTCATGTCGAGGTTGGAAGATTGCAAGACGTAACATCACGCATGTATGTCCCAAAGGCTTAGGCAGTGGTGTAGATACCTATAATGTCTAAAGTACACCTAAATTTCGCCTGTTATGCCTAGGTCCCACGTAAAAAGGGGAGGGAGGCGGGGGAGCTACAATGAATTTGTCTGAAAGGTTGATAAGATACCAAAATATAATGTATGCCATCGAGTATAATTAAAACATTTATAATTGAGTCACCCTGTGTGATTTAATTCAAATATCCTGTATAATTTAATCAGATGGATACACGATTGAACTCATAAAAAATATCCGAATTTATTTAAAAATAATAGGTACCGAATTATGTCCAGCCGTTTTCAAGTGATGCGCTTACCAACGAACAGCGTTTCATTTTTAATAGTTAAATAAGATATGTTTCCTTGTAAAAATGTGTACAGTAATTCCTAGGAATAAAATGTAGTTTTAAAATAGAATTCGGTGTACTGATGTGAAACCAAATATAATTTTGTATATACCTACTCTTGGTAATTTTAGTGTATTGTAACATAGATTTATAATTCATATTAAATAGTAACAAGTTTACGCTTTTTGGCGAAAACCACAATAAAAGCGCTAATCGCAAGTCCAGATCAATTTTTTAAATTGATTGTTCAACAAATCTTTGAAAAATAAATTGTCAATCTGGAGTAGCAATTACTAAAATGAAATGAGTAAAGTTTATAAGCGTAAAATTGTATTTAAAATGTACAAAATCATCAACAAAACGTCATGTTTGTGATAGATCACGGCCTCCTGTAATGTGCTATTGTAATGACGCCATGACGGGAACTGTATTGATTTACGCTGTGTATCAAATTAAAGTTTGTCCGTAAAAACTCTGTAAAGCTACAGTTTCCTAGCTGAGCGGTGGCCGCCATGTATCGGCCGCAGTGACAGCTGTCATGAAAATGATGGCAGTGGGATTTGACATTACAATGTCAAAAGACGCATCAACTTACTTACAAAAATAACGTTTCGGGTGACGTCATTCGCCCCCGCGCTCCTTGGAAACCGTAGCTCTAGATAATAGCATGTTATTGTATAGCTTGTCCACTCTGAAATGACGCGCCCGACTAGCGCATTACCCATAGAAATCCGCATTACCGAGTGCGTAAATGCGATAGTGGGGCGCGTCATTTCAGAGTGGACAAACTATAACCATGTGTCCATGTGTCTTCTCTATGAAACGTATATTTAACCCGGTTTCTCAATGGCTTATCAAAAGCCAATCAAATCGCTTGAATGAGATTTGAAAATAACAGTTTTTCAGAAACCGGGGGATTAAAATATCTGAAAAGATTTCTCCTTGGGGCTATGGCCTGTCACAATATTTACATAAACATTTATCGAGAGAATGTAATGCTTTCTTATTTAATCCATGTAAATTTTATCCGGAAATAACTACAAACAGTTTTACACGTACCATTCTGTAGATATATATTAGAAAATATTATAATGTGTTACATGAACTCATAATTTTATAAGTTTTTCGGAAAGTTGTTTACAAAAAAAATATTGTTTTGGATAGAATGACCATCAAACTTTTATTAAAAAGTATAATTAAATGGTCCCTATAACTCCGATTATTCGATAGTATCGATAAAATTATTTAAAATATCGATATAATTGTATCAGAGTATGAAAGCTGAGCAATTCGTGCATGTCAGGGACGGGTGGGGATGGAACTCACTATATCGTCGGTCGGAGTCATTACTGGAACATCTCTAAAATTTTGTGTTTTGGACTAAGTATGCAGAATGATAAAAAATCAAATGCAAAGAGCATTCTGCATACTTAGTCCAAAAAACAAAATTTTAATATATAATACATTTAAAAGAAGTTGGTCGTTCCGAATCTAAAGCTTTGTGATTTACCTGCATTTCATTATTATTCTGTTTAGCTATTCATCCTATCATTAGTTTAGCTATAGGAAAGGACGACAACTGCATTCAATATAAAGTTTGTAAGAATTTTATTTTATTCTGCAAAGTGTACATTTCATTTCAAAATGTCAAAATAAACGTCTGATTGTTAAAAATTATTTTCAAATCAGCTATCTACCTGTTTTCGTTATATACCATGAGTCTGAATTTGCAACTGCAATATCAGTTACTCCGTTTTTCCACTGTGCAAGACGCTTGCTTGCATGCGAGAGAAGTAACGGCTATGCAAGTCTGGTATTCTTGCATGCAATCAACTTTATAAATGGGAGTGTGGCTTTCAATGAAATATTTCATACATTCTGGAATTTTTTATAGTCGAAGTAGACTAAGATAAGGTTTCGACATTGACATGAATTGGGAACTATGTGTTTCGTTTCAATGTATTATAATCGCGTGGATTTCAATAAAATGTAGACGGTTAATTTTGAAGCTTATATCTGTGATTTTAAAATAAATAATTGTACTAAATCTTGGCGTTTTATATTACATTCAAAACCTTTTATAAATATCGTATTTTACAGAACTCAATCTCTCTTAGAAATTGCTGGATTCAATGATCCTGTATCTGACGTAACATCACGCTTGTTATCCTCGAAGGGTAAAGCAGAGGTGTACTTATAGTAGGGTACACCCACATCTCATAGTAGGGTACACCCACATCTCACCAGAGTTATGTATTTAAGTCCCATATAAAAGAGGGCGAGCCTACTGCCGTGTACGTTACCCCAGCAAGAAAGTGTCTCCTAGAGTTATATGAGTAGAACGTATAATTTGTGTCTTATTTGCTGTAAATGTGCCCCCACATAAAAAATGTGTGCCGCCTGTCGTTTTGGAAAAAAACGGAAAAAACGATTCTTGCTGGGGTAACGTTTTTCTAGCAGGAAAATTCTAAACGAATGATCGGAGAGAGAAAAATTATGCATGGCCATAGAGCTTATTTGTGTGCCAAAATGTGCCCCCAAAAATAAAATCTGTGCCCCTTCAGGTTTTCGAGATATTGCATTTCCTGCTGGAGTAACGTTTTGATGAATCGTATATCTCTAAAACCATTGCATGTGCCCCTGTAGAATAAACTTACACGAGTAGCTCTTTATGTGTGCCCCTTAGTGCCCCAATTAGATTTAAGAAAATATTTATAGTTTTCAAGTTATCGCGGTTTTATGAAAACCCAAAAAAACATCGCAGCGCTTAAATGAGACAAGGTATAAGTTCGCTGAAAACTGTATTCGGTCCTTCTTGACGCTAATAATAACCATACAAAGTTTCAAAACTGCACATGCATGCGTTTTTGAATAATCTTGCTAAAATTCAAAACCATGGTGTCATAACTTTGACGGCAAAATACAAGGAACCGGCTCAATCCCAGATGGTAGGTGTAAACCAAAATCTTGTCCCTTTAGTCAAAAATATATGGTGAAAATATTCAGCTTGGAATGTTTCGCATTAAGTAAATATTAACAAAAAACCAAAATATGTAAGCAACGGCTGGCTATCCGACCAAATATGAATGACTACTAAAAAGCGACGGATTCATACATATCGATGACCTTCTTTACTTTACTCACTAACCGGTTCACACGTGTTGTGCCTGAGTACAATGAAGTAGAAAAGTAATAAGTAATAAAATAAAGTTGTTATTGGATTATATCCTACTAGCTGTTTCTATGACCTTACACATGATTAAGTACATTATAAATACATAGCCTAACACCCGAATACTGAAACGCCACTCAAAACTTAAGCGTTACTTATGACTCGTTTAAAGCCTTTTGATTGGTTGAAACTAGTTTTAAGTAACGCTTAAGTTTTGAGTGGCGTTTCAGTATTCGGGTGTTAGTGCTATATTCCAAGGTAAGCTATCTTCTCCATTCTAAATTTCATTAAAATACATCCAGTAATTTATTTATGAACGAAAGAAATACATCCAGATATTTGCCATTTGCCAAATTTTGTCTTTGACCAAAAATTTGATTGGTCCCGATGTTTAAAAAAAAAATATAGTTCATGAAATGTGTGATGAATGTGAGAATGATGAAAATAAAACTACTAAAAATAGGTAGCTCTTTTTTGTATATAAATAAAAAGCCCGTATTTGTCTTTATATATACAACGTGTAACGGAAAGGGTATATACATACCAAGGGCACGGCTTCTTTGGATGATATTAAACGATATTGGAAGGGTTTTTTAATCCTATCTCTACATGTTTGGAAGTTATGAGACTTTTTAATACATTGATACCAGAAACCGAAGTTTTAAAATTGAAATAAACACATCACTAGCACTAAGTCAGCTGATCGGTGTCAGCGAACTATTTGTAAGTAAAAATAAACCTCTTACTCCTGGTATTTCTAAATAAAAGGTTCCGCATGTTTATGTTTTGTTTACAAAATATTATTACTGACTTTTCCTAAACTTTGATGATGTTTGTGAACTAGTTACAATACAATTAATAAAATTGGTCTAGGTATCAAAATGTAACGAAATAATATTTAGAAACATTACACACTTGTTGGTTTTTTACGTAGTTGTCCTTTAGAAGATTACTTTGTAGATAATTATTATCTACATAGTAATCTTCCACCCACCACCCACCTTACCATCGTACCCACAACACAGTAAATACCTACCTAATTCAAAAACAATATTCCTGTAAAGAAAAGTGTGCAGAGAAGTTAAAAAGTGTCGGCGGCATATGTATGTAATTGATCTTGTTTTAAATAGATAAACCTACCTATTCGCTGTTTATGATTGTCAGCACAATACTTTGGGCAATATCATAATAATGTTTACACATACGATCCAGGAGATTCGATTCACCTTACTATTGAATCGATTTTCTTGAAGATCGCTTTAAAACGATTTGTTTCGAAAAATCGTCAGCTCGTACCATTGCATTGATCATAAAAATCGAATCTTTACGTGCATCCTACCAGGAATTAATTGCTTAAATAAACATTATTATTTGCCATTAGAACTTAGAATAGAAAAAGGATTTAGTAACGATTTATGTCCAACTGAACCCAAAACATCATTTCAATTCATTTCTTTGCAACTTATGCTACTCCTAGTACAAATAAAATCACAGTGGGTTCCGTTCATAATTGTTAAAATATGTTTATTTTTTAATAATTATCAATAAACTATTATCAACAAGGTAATAGTTTTGTTTTATTACAAAATAATAGCACGAACGCATAATTTTTGTCTGTAGGACTAACCGAAAGAATTATCGGAAGTTCACGGTCTGTCGGTGCTGTTTGAAGAGGTACATGGGTTCTATTGGTTTGAGCACGTTTAGTCTTTATAATTCAAATGAAGTCAATAAATAATAAAAAATGTCGCAAACTGCATCTAAATGTAGAAAGAAATTAATAAAAGTACTAGGACCGCATGAGTAACAGGAATTGTTATTGCCGAATTGAAAATCGTTTGCTCACAGATCCCTGATTACGTCGTTACACACACAATGAGAGCATCTTAGTGTGTGTAGCCTATTGGGTTAGGGTCTTAGGGTATGTGAACCAATTGCAGTCCCTGTAGTTTCTATTACTCCTGGTAAATAAAACTTCTAATTCAGATTTCTAACGAGATAAGGCGGCTCCATATGATCATTAATGGATTGAAATGAAAGATTTTCCGGAGTTGCGGGAATGTCCTTACTAGATAACGGGGCCCCGGAATGCAAGGGCAACTGAAGGAACAGGGTGGTTTTTAGTCAGTAAGAGTCTAAGCACATCCTGCCGTCCCACCTAGGGCGGAAAGTGAGTCATTGATGATTTTCCCACCCCCAAAAAAATAAAAGGATTTTTCAATTTTGCATTTGAATAACGTAATTAGTCAGCTCTGATGTGTGAGATTTACTTAAAAGTTTAACGGAGTTTAGTTGAAATTATTATTAAGGATGTAAAATAATCTTGAATTCTTGAACAATATTTTTCAATAGTAGTGGACACTAATAGGACAGCTACCCTATAGGTATCTAAATTTAACGAAATAATATTTTAGTACCAGAATAGCAGGAAAAGAAGCTTTATTTAGCATTATTGTTTGTTCTTGCTTTGCTCGTCAGTCGACACCGTTCCGCGTCTCCGTCTAGTGCACTAGTTCCTATCCCTGTGATACGCGCATCAGTTCAGTGCGGTAAAAATGTAGTGTACGCAGTGCAGTGTGATACAATGGACCTAATGAAAGTGCGGATTGAGGCCGCTTTCAGGACCATTACACCAGACATGCTACGCAATGTTCAGGTGTCCATGAACAAGCGAGCGCCCTTGTGCATACAATACCAAGGTCACCACATCGAACCCCATCTTTAAAAATGTAAGTCAATTTACTAAAATAAGCAAAGCTTTAACATTTTACTGTTTACTCGGTAATAAGTAATAATAAGAGATGAAACTAGTTAACCTACCTAAACTTTGTTTCAATTTTTTACGTAAGTTCTGTTATCTCAGTTTTTACGTGCAATTTCTGGCTTGATATTAACGAATAACCTGTAAATCAATAATTACGCATTAATTTTTACATCATGGTAAAGTAGGTACGGTTTAGTGCGCGCGCGCGCAATCGCATTGGGCGGCGCGGCGGCGTCGTCGGCATGTTTTTTCTTTCGTCAGTTCGCGCCGACAAAGAACACCGCCTGCTGTAGGCTACTACTGTACTAGGCGCGCTGAATTACGGAGGAGATGTATCATGATATTGGCAAGTAACGTGGAAAGTTATTGACCTACGTAGTGCGGTGACACGTTTGTTATGATTTGAATTTAAGAAACATATGAAACCGAAAATTTGGTATCAATTCTTAGAGTATTTTATTTTGAGTTGAAACTACGTATAGTGACTCTATACCAGCTGTTATCTTTAGTGCTTAAGGATAGCAATAGGGTTTCTGTTACACGCTGTATATATATATTTATTGATAAGCCGTAGGTTAGATAAATTAACAGTAAGTCGCGGCTGTAAGACGTAAGTAGTTACAGAATTATAATCATCAAAATCACCAATACAACCGTCCAAGTTCATAAAGGCGTAGGAACAATAATTTCCACATCAACAAGCTGTTTCATTTATTATAGTCACAAGGTGCATTTAATATATATTTTAATTAGCCCCAAAACTTTTGAACGCGACTGTACGGACATCAGCTTAGGTATAATACGTCTAATAAAGAAGGTCATCGATATGTATGAATCCGTCGCTTTTTAGTAGTCATTCATATTTGGTCGGATAGCCAGCCGTTGCTTACATATTTTGGTTTTTTGTTAATATTTACTTAATGCGAAACATTCCAAGCTGAATATTTTCACCATATATTTTTGACTAAAGGCACAAGATTTTGGTTTACACCTACACATCTGGGATTGAGCCGGTTCCTTGTATTTTGCCGTCAAAGTTATGACACCATCGTTTTGACTTTTAGCAAGATTATTCAAAAACGCATGCATGTGCAGTTTTGAAACTTTGTATGGTTATTATTAGCGTCAAGAAGGACCGAATACAGTTTTCAGCGAACTTATACCTTGTCTCATTTAAGCGCTGCGATGTTTTTTTGGGTTTTCATAAAACCGCGATAACTTGAAAACTATAAATATTTTCTTAAATCTAATTGGGGCACTAAGGGGCACACATTAAGAGCTACTCGTGTATGTTTATTCTACAGGGGCACATGCAATGGTTTTAGAGATATACGATTCATCAAAACGTTACTCCAGCAGGAAATGCAATATCTCGAAAACCTGAAGGGGCAGAGATTTTATTTTTGGGGGCACATTTTGGCACACAAATAAGCTCTATGGCCATGCATAATTTTTCTCTCTCCGATCATTAGTTTAGAATTTTCCTGCTAGAAAAACGTTACCCCAGCAAGAATCGTTTTTTCCGTTTTTTTCCAAAACGACAGGGGGCACACATTTTTTATGTGGGCACATTTACAGCAAATAAGGCACAAATTATACGTTCTACTCATATAACTCTAGGAGACACTTTCTTGCTGGGGTAACGTACACCCTACTGCCATCAACCGGGCACAAATCCGGTCTCCGGGCTACTACTGAGAAATTATTGATGGAAAAGCCCAATAACACTTTGCCCGACCTGAGAATCGAACCCAGGACTTCATGCACAGCAGTCGCGCTTGCAACCACTTGACCAACGAGGCAGTCTATGTATCGATGATGTATTTTATAGAACCAAGATGCTTAAGGAATTATTTACTTACTGAATATCATCTTCCTTCTCTTGTCCGATATTACGTGGGGTCGGCGCAACACCTTCCATTCGCCCTTGTCAACCGTCACGCTATCATTCGGTTTTATTTATCTCGTGGCTAAGTAATAATAGCCGCACGGGTCAATCTATCAGGTTAATCTCTATTCTTGCCGGGGTTGGTCCGTGGATGGGATCTTTGCATACCGAGACTCCTCCGTGCCTCGTAAAGCACGTTAACCCGTTGGTCCCGGCTGTCCTTCGTGGATCTTTGACGCTCCGCTGCTTCGCTCTGCGTCAATGGACAAGCAGCCTTACCAAGGGGTATTGTATTACCCAGTTACTGGGTTATGGAGGTCTGATAGGCAGTCGCTCCATGTATAATACGGGTACTACGCGTGCTGCATCCGTTTAGACTGGAAGCCGACCTCAACATAGTTGGGAAAAGGCCAGGCAGATTTGATTTTTTATCTGAATACAAAAGTAATAAATATTTTTATTATGTAAAATCAGGAAAATTAAGGCAATGGCTTCCTACCTACTTACATTTTCCGTATATTCACGCGTGCTCGAAAGGCAACTTGTGTGTTTCAGAAGCTTTATTTTTCTCTTCCACTAGTAGTTCTTTGTTATTTACTTTCAATAGTTTCCTAAAAAAGTATCATAATCTGCCTAGCCTTTTCTTAACTATGTTGAGGACGGATTCCAGTCTAACCGGATGCAGTACGCGTAGTATGACCACAATAGAAACGGAATAGGTCGACGAAGAATAGACAAAATGACAGATGCACAATCACAATCTGTCATTTTGTCTATTCATCCGTCGACAAAACCCCTTTCTATGATGGTCATGCTACGCGTGCAGCTGAATACCAGTATTTTTACATGGAGCGACTGCCAATCTGACCTCCACAACCCAGTTACTGGATAATATGATATGATACCTAAAGAACAATCTCAACAAAACAACATTGTATTCAAATAAATACCAGCTTTATTAACAAAAAACAAAATTTATTTAGAAATCATCACTGAAATCAACATCCATGATATTTTCAATTACTTCTTCCGCTACATTAGCATCCTTTTCCAAATTTCTAACGTCTTTTGAGTTAGAATCTTTTGTGCCATCTTGATTTTCTCCTGTAGCTGGTTCAATATTTTCATTTTGAATGGAATCACTATCTGATGGTAATTTGCTAGTGTTTTCAATACTATTATTGTCATTAATTACCACCTCAGGTGTAAGTGCTCTTTCACTAACATTTACATCAATTGTTGAAGTATTATCATTTTCTTTTATAACTTCTGTAGCATTACTAAAACTAGTTTCTTTAACAATGTCTGTAGTAACAGGATCAATTATTTCAATAATACCATTAATGACTTTCTCTGCAAGTTCAGTAGTACCCTGATTACTTTCATCATTTATTTCAATAATACCACCAACTAAATAATTTTCTTGATTATTTCTTTCGATAATTTTATCAGTCTGATCATTGATTTCAATAATTTCAACAGCTTTATCAGTAAGATCTATTACCCTTATATTTCTACCAATGTCCTTATCAGTATCATCTATTATCTCAACGTCTTGATTAACTTCTTGAGCATCATTTTCGGCCATTTCTATATCATGAACATGCTCTGTAGACTCTATCACAACTTTATCATTACTTTCTACTCTCTTTTTTGTACCATTATGGATATCAACAGTCACAGACTGGTTAACTGAAGTTACATCACATTCATCATCTGAGCTATCTATTACATACGACTTATGATGTTTCTTAGCTGTGACATTCGTTTCCACCTCTTCATCGACTTCTATTATAACACTATCTTGTTTACCACTGGTGTCCATAGAATTTTGTTTAAGTCTTGCTAGGCGTCGTTCTTCGGCCAGTTTCCTGTTTCTGATCATTCTTTCCTTTTGATCGTCACTGATGGATGGAGACGAAGTTGCTTTCGGCATTGTGAATGGTGATCTGGAAATGGATAAATGAAGAATTTGTGAAGGTAAGTGGTAAGTTAAATTAAGAAGTCTAATACTGAACATGGTTCTCCAATAAATATTTCCAAAAAAAAAGAAGAAACGGTATGGTACAGTCAACCGTCTATCAGTGATAACTGATAAGGATAACACATGCAATACGAAAATCGCCCTTACTGCTACGCCATAATGGCGCTGTCAATGTCAACTAGTTACCGATGATGTGCGGTTGACTGTCCCCATAGGTAGTAATAGTGGCCTATTTCTTACAAATTATAACCATGCAGTACAAACAGAATACAGAATTAAATCACCACCAACTAAATAATAAAATGGCTTTACTTTGAAATGGACGCTATTTCAAAGTAATAGAGGTATGAGGAACGGTGTAAAGTTCACTCATCCTCCATATAAAAGGGAGGCTCTTCTGACCAGGCGGCTGTTGTCTTGTGGGCCCTACCGTCCGACGATTGATGTCGGGATGTTGTACATATGCTAGTCGCGCAGTAAACTGTGCTTGCGCGATGCAGGATTTTGCGTGACGACAGTGTTATGCGTAGTTCGCATGTGGTGTTAACAGACCTATAATATTTCTTGCTCAAAAATTCAGCAAGAAAAGGAATATATTGGTAGCAAAACTGACTGGCCCACTTATTTTAGCATAATGTTATCTACCTATCTTTTTTCGGAGTACCCATGACTTTCTTCACAGACCCAGGTGCTGGCGTAGCTCTGGCCAGGTCAATCTGCTGCTGCAGTAGCTTGTCAAACTCATCCTGCTCCTGAGGAGGCTGAGTTTCTTCATCACTGGAGTCTTTCTGGACAACTGTCTCTTCTAATATGAACTGGTCACTGCGGATTTTTTGGAGGTGCACCTGAAATGGTTAAATATAGTTTCTACTATAAATAGTATAAAACAAAGTCGCTTTTCGTCTCTCTGCATGTGTTCCCTTAGTTAAAACCTAAACTGCACAATGGATTTTGATGTGGTTTTCACCATAATTTTAGAGAATTTCGTAAGTTAAAGAACTCTCTTTTCTCCTTCCAAACCTCTGTACTTCTGCGACTTTTGGAAACATCTACCCTGCAAATACTGTTACTTGCTTTAAAAAATACATAATTAGAATAAATTAAACTTACCATAACAGGTCTCTTCTTGCCAAGACTCTCAATCTTCTTTAAACAGTCCTCAAACTGGAACTTGGGGTACAGCCTGTATGCCCAATGTTCTAGCTTCTTTAGGAGCATGTCTAAGTCTTCCTTCTCATGCCCTTTGCCTGGAACAATTAATTTTGAAAATAATAATAAACATCTTGAGACTTATTTGGAAGTACTTGCAATAAATTGGTGATGATGAGTTTTACAATAACTTTCCCACTGGAACATTTGAACAAAACTGCAATAATACAATGGCATGGCGTTGGTTGGACATACAAAAATGCAATGGTGAATGGTGAACCAACATGAATTGACAACCACAATAATTTTATGTGCAATGAGATATCAAAGGGGTTCTATAAAAGATTAACCTTATTGGTCAGATTCTATATGTTTATGAGCATGCTTAGCATGACCACAATATAAGTGGGTTTTGTTGACGGAATAATAGACAAAATGACAGATAAACAATCACAATCTTTCATTTTGTCTTATCTGTCATACTACGCATGCAGGAGAGCGGATTATGGCAATATTTACTCATAAATATTCATTGTAGCTCATCAGCTTCAATAGTGAAAGGACATTGGGTCATTCCATGGTGACGGGTGTTACATTTGTATGCATTCAAACTGTTATAATTCCTAAATTAGAAGAAAAATATTTGCGTTATGAATATAATTAAATTAATTCCAATGTTTCTTTATATTCAAACTAAAACACATTATAAATTATTGTATCGTTTAGATGCAATAATAGATTTAAGCCCTGTGACGGGTGTTACGAGTACTTTTGCAAAATATGCGACCTTATTGACCAATCATCAGAGTTCAGCTAAATTGGAATATTTTTTCACAAAATTTATAGCTTAGTAGAGAGTTAAAGAATCTTCCTTTTTGATAATTCAAATTATTTTGTGGATGTATTATTTTTTTATGGTTTTTTTTACAAGCAAAACTTGTGACGGGTGTTACAGTATTTGTGACGGGTGTTACGAGAGCGAATTAAACAACCAATTTTTTTTTATTTTGAGACTTTTATTTAATAATTACCAATCAATCACTTCAAACAATTCAAGAAATGATGATTTAGCTTAAAAGCCACGTCTAATACATCATTATCATCAACTTTAAATAGGCAATCTGATTTGTCACAAATTTTCATGAATGTGACAGTTACCTTACCCTGTCAAATTTTCTCCAAGTGAATTCCCTTTAGTTTTAGCTTTTAATTTTCTTATTATTCTCACATTCAGTTTCATTACTTTTTGTAATATCTCTTACTTTTTTATCTTTGCTCTCTTCTATCAGATTTCTTGAACTTTCGGTGTCTGTCTCTGTTTCGTTACCTTTTTCCGTTTTTTTTTGTGATCATTTTTTCTTTACCCTTTTCTACGTCTTACGTTTTTCTTCATTTTCTGAATGTGAGTATACGTCTTCGTACGCAAATTTTTCATTAAATAAAATATATTTTTGGGTGCTTGAACTGCCTGTAAGACCTTGTCCCTTTCTTTTTTCAAGTGGATATGCAGTTTTTCGGAGTCACTTTTTAAATCTTATAGCAAAGCACACCTAAACGACATCATCATCAACATATTTTAAGCCTATATTATCGAGTGCTGAACATATTACATTAGCATTGTGCACTAAAACGATGTATAACATTAGAACAAAATTGTGACGGGCGTTACGTGTGACGGGTGTTACACAAATAAACAAGCCTATATTTTAACGCGAAGTCTTTTTTAAGCCACAAAAATACTTTCCAGGCGTTGTTTGATCACATATCCTTACTTTCACAAGGTCAATACAAAAAAAAAGTTAGTATATCTCATGTAAGAGTAACTTTTTCTTACATTTTGTGACGGGCGTTACACAAATACATGCGGTTACTATTTTATCAATAAAATGATTACTACTTACCTGATTAATTTAAATTTTTTCATAACAAATGTTAATGAGTCGTAGAATCGAAAACAAATGAAATTTGCGGTCTTTCATACGATTGACGTAAAAAAAAAAGAGTTTTTATTTTAGTATTTTTTTTCCCCTTACTATGCTGACATTGGAAGCCTCTGGGTTTAAAGAAAATATGACGAAAATTGACGAAAATATTGATAAATTTCTTTTGAATTATGAAAATTGAAAACATAAAGCTTATTAATTTCCTATTTTAGTATCTATATTCGCAAATTTTTTTTTTTACTTCTTGGTATCGATTACCGTGGAATGACCCCATTATCATCATTTGAAGATGATAGTAGTTCTGATGGATCATGTAAGGCAGTAATAAGCACAATTAAATTATGAGTTGTTAATAAAGAAAGGTTAGGCGTGTAGTACTTGCAACCGGTGTACATGTATGACCAGATTTATTTATTTATATAACAATTGCTTGCTGCACTTACAGTAAAAACCAAAGCGCGCAGCAAGCCAACAACAACATTTAGGTAAAAAACTTAATACAAACATCTAACATAAATTTACCACTATACATAAATATGTCAACATCGGGCTCCTGAGCAATCAGGGCGTTCAGCAGATTGATCGCCTGGGTTGTGGGGGCATATCGAGCAGTATGGGTACGCACAGGCGGAGCCGCGAACAGGCACCGCGAGGCACAGGCGCGCGACCGCCGCAGCCGGAACGAACGAACGAAAATAAACGAACGAACGTAAATGAAGCAAAAGGTGTATGTAAGGATCATAGCAGATGGCGGTCTGTAGTTTCTGATATTTTATGATGCTAACTTACCCTTAAACTTAAAATCCTTGAAGTGATCCGGTAAGATCTGTATGCCTCTTGGGCCTGTGAGACGAGCCGGATTCAATATGAACCGTGGATTCTTTGTGACCCTCTTAGTTTTGGTGGATGATGGGTCCACCCGTCTCTTGTCTTCTTCTGTAAACATATAGCCAAACATGGATGGAATTGGTTTTCTTATATTAAGGTGGATCAGCAGTCGTAGCCCGTGACCATAACAAATGTGTTTGATTATTTTAGAATTCTAATCCTTACAATCATTAATACATCTCTCTAAGTTAGATTTTTTCCACCATAACATTTTCTTATGAGATCCGTTAGCTGTATTTCGCAGGCTTCCACTGCGGATCCTCCTTCAGGATAAGGTATTTTAATAATGTGAAGGGAGGAGTTAATTACAAACATACATACATTGATGTAGCTACACAATAGCAGTAGTCTTAAGACGACCCAGTGATCGTAGATGCTCTTTCTCAAATGACAATAGATCACTCTACTCATCACAGAGAGCCATCACAAAGCTACTATATTAAGGATGACCCAACTCCTTGCGCGTTAGATAAATTGTGTCGTAACAGCCTTAGATTACAGCACAATATTGTGCTATTAAGTTCTGCTTTCATCTTTGTATCAAAGAGGTTAGAACAGACAAAAAAAAACATCCAACACATTATTTTATAGTAAATATGTAATATGTGTCACAGAAATCTTTGAAACATGAATTTTGTACCTGCTTCATCATCTTTAGGTTCATTTTCGTCACTGTTGTCGGGAGACCTGGATCGAGAACGAGGTCTTTCGTCAAACTCATCGCCTTCAATCACTCTCTCCAACTCCTGCGCCTCGTCCGCCTCATTTTGTAAGAATATGTCTTCAAGGAAAGACATTTATTTGTATGAATAACAACAAGGACACAAAAAGCAATCAAACAAACAACTATAATTTTGTAAAAAACACTGATGTAAAATTTAGCGGGAAATGTTTTGTTATTCTTTTGGTTTCGTTCGAAATCATTGGCAAAATTATTAGACAATATATCGCAAATATACGGTGTTTTTCGAAGATTTTAATATTTGTTGTGTTTATTTACGAATTAAAAAGATTGTTTCGCAAAAATGTATTATGAACTGTTTGAATTTGAGTTTTAAAACAGAATTTATTATTTTAAGGTAAAGAATACAAAAAATTTTGAACGAATATTTTTACCTGTGGAACGCCCTGAAATAATGCGGAGCTTCCGTTTGTCGTTTGCGTACGGTAAATTCAATTTTTACGGTAAACTTAGTTGTCAATATTAGATATACATTGTTTGGCATTTTGTGTCTGATAGCCGTATCACTGCAACCATTGTAAATCTCAATAACAGCTACGGTTTCCGACAAGAGTGGTGACTGCTTCCGTAGCGTCCGCAATTTACCGGCGGATAATTTTACTGAAACGAAAGTAAGTTGGTGTGGTTTCGAAAGAGCATTGTTGAAACCGTAAAGCAAACTCCGCCCCCCCAAAGATTTAAATCGCTAGGTTTGCTCTCATACTCCGTCACAAGAAAAAGTGTTCATCCATACTAAGAAGAGTGCGCTCACACATGTATATATAGCGTTTCCATGACAAACGAGTGTAGTCACTGCGTCATTGTGTGTCAGAAGTGTCCAAATGAAACAGAAACGCGACTATCTTTTGACGCGGTAGTATAAATGGTGAATTTAACTATTTAAATCTTTGCCGCCTGTCATCATTTTCATGACAGCATAACATAAGCGCTATATAATGTTTTAATTTTTTATTAAAATAAATTTCCTGAGAAAAACTGCCCTTCAAAATCGAATACCGTATTCATCTCCTTTATCAATGGGACAGAATACGTGAAACGGGGTCGATAGATGATTTCAGCACAAGCAGTAAACATAATGTTTATTAGTTTTCTAAGCGCAAGAGAACTAATAATCTACGCTGTTTAATGTACATCTACATGCATCACTCATGCAATAATACATAGGTCCATTCAAATTGCAATATAAAAAAATAATTACCTATAGTCGATTTATTTGTCATATTAGTCAACGAACATGAAACTTGACGTCCACACATTTTAAATAGAACAATTTTACCTAAAAATAAAATTGATATTAAGCATACTTACCTTTCTCTAAGCCACAAATTGAGATAGACGTATCCGGTTCCGGTACGGTGAAGCGCTATAAGCCCCGCAGCGTCATATCCGCCCCCCAATCCGGCAGGCAGGTAGGTAGTGGGGATACGTTTGCGCAGCGCACGACAGTATCCCTGAACCTCATTGCGGCTCAATTTACCATGATTGATAAGGATGTCAATCACATACATTTATAATTAAGAATCAGCAGACAGAAATATAAATTGGCTTAGAGAAAGGTAAGTATGCTTAATATCAATTTTATTTTTAGGTAAAATTGTTCTATTAAGCTTGACTGTACCTTTCTCTAAGCCACAAATTGAGAAGTGTTTGTTATCGACTGCTGGATTGGGACTAAATTAGAACGCCAATGTGATCAACAAAGTTATTTATTAATTTTAAACTTTTGATAGATCAACGTAAATTAAATCAACAGAATTAGTTCCTATGACTTTAATTATACCTACCTCGATATTACGATTAAGTAAATCATCTTATCGTTCGAAACAGATTACTGATCTGACTTGATTCATTTGTAGACCTGTAATTCTTGATTTCTTTTTTATAATATTTGTGAAATGTCAAAGCAGAGCGCCAATTTCCTCTCTCCAAAATATGATCAATGGGAATATTATCAGACCAACTAGCCGAGGCTACTGCCGATCGCACACTACCTGGACTAGTGTTTATTCCAGCTTGTTTTAACAATGACTTAATCCAGCCACCTATGATGGTGCGGGTAGCTGGTTTGGGTTCACCACGTGTACTAATAAATAAGCTCTCAATATTACCCCTTCGATCATTAGAGTACTGTAGCAATTTGTCAATCCAATAAATTGGGTCAATGTTAGAGTTCGACTCGCCTTTAAGTAAACGCCAACCGGATTGCTTATACGTTATATTATCAGTTTTGGACCCAAAAATTGGCCAAAACACTATAGAATTATCACTCCTAACAAAGTTTTCTTTATTTATACTCAATAATGTAAGGTCATGGACTCTGCGTCCGGAACACAATAAAAGGAGAATTGCAGTTCTTTTAGAAATTTCGAACAATGACATTTTGGAGGGAATTTTGTCAACTAAGAATCTAATTAACACATTAACGTCCCAAATAGGAATTTTAGCTTTGGGTGGCTGTTTTAATGCTATACCTTTTAATACTTGCTTTATAATAATGTGAGAACCTAATGAGAAGCCACTAGGAGGGCGACAAAAGGTACATACCACAGACTTATGTACTGCAATTGTATTATAGGCAAATTTACACTTAAGATGCAAATCCGTTAGAAATCGAGCCACATCTTCAGGGGATGGATCTATAGAGCTCACATTATTGTCACGTGACCATTTACACCATCGTAACCATGCCGGCTTATAAGTATTTAAGGTCGATTTCCTCCAGCTACCTTCTAAAATTTCTATCTGATCTTTCTGCCAAGAATCTAAGAGCGATGACCAGCCCGTATTAACCACACCTTTAAATTCAATTGATGAACTTGTGGAGGCGGTCGATTGGTTGTTGTGTCTATCAAGACTTGGTCCAAATCCCTCAACTGGTAAGGAGGGCGCATGGAGCGAGCCACCAGATCTGCTCTCCAAAAGACCTTCTCCCAATCGGGTGTTATCACCAGGTACATGCCGGTTGCCTGGTTCAGGTGCGCTAATACTCTGGGTATTAGACACGGTGGTGGGAATACCCATGCTAACCTGTAGTGCCAACTGCGACCGAAGGCATTTTGGAAAACAGCCGCCGGATCTAAATCCAGACTCACATACCTGGGTACTACGTGAGCCGTTCGTGACGCAAAAAGATCTATTTCGGGAATTCCGAAATGCTGAAAAATTTTCCCGGTAGCACGGGGAAGCAAATGCCATTCTGTCGGGGCAGATTTCCTTGAAAGCCGATCTGCTACGTAGTTGTATCGACCGGGAAGGTGATATACCGAGATATGTATCCGATAACGATCTATTTCGTCTAAGACTTCGTACGTTAGGTTTAGGAGGGGCTGTGATTGTGTGCCGCCTTCGTTGCGCAGGTAAGAAACTACAGTTCGGTTGTCGCTCTGAATTAATAAGCTTGTATCGGTCATTAGGTGACCCCTTACCTGAATTACTCGCAAAATTGCCAACATCTCTAAAATATTGCTGTGAGCGTCTCTTTCCTGTACTAACCAACTGCCACATAAGGTCTCGTTGTTGAGCTGCGCACCCCAACCTGCCTTGGCCGAGTCCGTCGTTAGGAAATAAGTTGGAGGTGAACCGTGCAGTTGAGAAGCCATGTTGTGATTCTGTAACCACCATTGCAGGTTCGGAATTACCCGGACGGGCATCTGTGTTCGACCTTTTACATTTTTTCGCAAGAGAGAATTGTTGAAGGTCAGCATTGCACGAGAATTCAAGCGCCCTCGCGGGACTACGAAGCTGGCAAAATTCCAAAGTCCTAGTATACTCTGGACTTCTTTCAAACTTACCTTGGTGGCTTTTGCCATTTTCGATGTTCTCGATTGCAATAAGCGAACCTTTGCTGGTGGTAGGAATTTGAGATTTTGCCAAGGGTCCCATAATATCCCCAGATACTCGATTGACTGCTGAGGAGTCAATGCAGACTTCTGAAAGTTTATTATAAAGCCAAGGGACTGCAATAGTCTTACCGTTAAGTTCGCGTGACTTTGCAGAGTTTCTCGATTCTGATTCGCCAGGAGAAAATCGTCGAGATATACCAGCAATCGAACTCCTTGGTCTCTTAGGATCTGCGCGATCCAATTCGTCAAACTGGCAAAAACCTTCGGAGCAGTTGCCAAACCGAAGGGGAGGCAGGTCATTTGCCAAAGTTCGTCCGATACTATTAATCTGAGGAAACGTCTGTGTCCTGGCGCGATTGGTAGGTGAAAATATGCATTTTTCAGGTCTATTTTCACTAACCAATCCTGTGGTTGGAGGAAGTCGGGGACTTTGTACATGTTTACCAATCGAAATTTGTCTATTTTGACATAGTTGTTCAGTAATTTTAAATTGAAGACCGGGCGAAACGAGGACGTCGCTTCCTTTTTTGGTACAAGAAAAATTGTTGAGACAAAGCTCGGAGTCAATGAAGCTTTTTCTAACACCTCTTGATCTACTAGTTTCTTTAATTGGATTAAGATTTCTTTTGAATTTATTGTGTGAAATCTTTTGGGAATCCTCAAGGGATGAACAAGCGGTGGTTTGCTTAAAAAGGGGATCCGATAGCCCGATATTATCTTTAATATATATAAAGGTGCCCCTAACTTCCTCCAGACACTTACCTGATGTTTGATTCTCCCGGCTTGAAAACGTTGATGATAGTCAATCGACTCGTTTATCACGCCGTCCCAGGGTACTACGTTTCTTACCGTATCGTGTATCTTCGGTGTGACGAAAAAACTCTTCTGCCTTTCTCTTTCGTCCTTGCGCAGGATTAAAACCACTATTAGTGGAGGGGCGATAGTTTGCACTGTTGCGCACAGGCACTATATATTTCCTAACTCCTTGTGTGTCCCTTCTTTGGACAGAAGGTTTATACGATCTACCCTGCGAGGATAATTTAATGGGTGCGGCTTGAAAAACTTTTAAGACGCCCCCTTGCTTTCCTACAAAATCTGTAAACTTTGAATCGTCAAATAAATTATGCGCGGACGGGGGTATTTTCCGTAACGATTCCTTAAAACAACTTTCCTTTACCGAATTTAAAATAATATCACGACGTTGTTGCACTATATCAGCCCGTTTGCCACATATGATTTGTAATAAATCCGATTGTATTTTTTGGTATTCCCCGTCGGCAAAAAGTTCATTGATTTTTGAAGTAATCTCTTCAGTGGTCGTTGGGTTTTTTAATTCGGATACCCATGAAATGAATTGGCATAAACCTTTTTGAAATGCTTCGTTTTGTAAAATAACTGCATGTGACATAGCAGCTAAAGAATTTTCAACGACCGCTAACGAACGATTACGTTCAAAATTTTTCAAAACATCGTTACATTCTAGCTCTACAAAACCTGGGGTAGAATTATAAAGTTTCTGTACTTCAGAATAACGTACTTGAGCCCAGTCAGGCGAGTTAAAATGTTGTAATTTGTTAAGCAATTCGAGATGCGTATTATTTGTCTGTAATGTCTGCGACTTGAGGGTAGTTTGTATTTTAAAATCAATCCCTTTTTCCTTATTTAATTCCTTATCTAGTTCAATAGTGCTCGGAATATATAGAATAGACTCACTGTCAGACATGCATGACTGAGTATTATTTTTAACAATAAGATCTTGCAAAGAGGATACTTTTTCAGTAAGTTTTTCAAAAGCGTCCTCTAATCTACTTAGCTTTGTACGACGGCGCCGCTCCTTTCGCCTACGATGTCTCCTTTTCCGCGCCGTGGAAGAAGAATCGCTGCTACTGCTCGAACCACTAGATTGCGACCGAGCACGTGGGGCATTGTCCATACTAACATTATTAAAATTTTCGTCCAAAGAGTTCATTTCTAACACAAATTAATTTTAACACTAAAATTATTTTATTTAACACTAAAAAGTAGGACACCCTTTTTAAAAGTAACGAGATACTTTTAAACGCGACTACACCGTTCGGATTCCGAACGCCAATGAGGTTCAGGGATACTGTCGTGCGCTGCGCAAACGTATCCCCACTACCTACCTGCCTGCCGGATTGGGGGGCGGATATGACGCTGCGGGGCTTATAGCGCTTCACCGTACCGGAACCGGATACGTCTATCTCAATTTGTGGCTTAGAGAAAGGTACAGTCAAGCTTAATAAGCAAGCTTTGGTGTGCGCAAACATGCTGACTTCGTATACATGGGTGTGGATCGGTCATTATAGCCCACGTTTGCTGATGTACACAATTACACATAACCGGTTTTCGTTTTATACTTTGTTTTATAATGTGCAAAATATAAATCAACATATTTCATTTGAAACAAAATAAACGATATTTGGCCCATTAGTAGTACCAATACATGTAGCTGTACCGTATAAAAATAATTTTAGCATTAAAACTGGCCATTGTTTAAACGGTTCCAATATTTTATATCCATGTCCCATCCCTCGAAAGTCACGTGACCAGCTTGCGTTTGAGCGCACTAACAGGTATGGAAATTAGTAAATTTTATTAGAAATTTAGTTATATTTTGGATATTATTGTAGAAATAAGGTAAATATTAACGTTGCGCTAAAATCGAGTGATCATGTGCGTGGAAACGAGGTGTTATATTGTGCTGTGCACGGTTATTTCGTCAACAAAGACTGTCATTTTGATACCAAGAAAGGTGCTTCAAGAATGGCGTCCCCCACATGTGCCGCTGGCCTATTGAGTTTCGTCTTGGCGGTGCTTGAATCTGATGACGTGAGCTGTTGGAATGGCGTGAAAAACCAACTGCCTCAGGTTTCCGTCGATGTTCCGGTAGAATTATGTCGAAAATTTCGTAGTTCGTTCGGTGCCCTTGCGCTGCCACTCTCAATGATTCATTGTTCCGATTTTTGCGAAAAATTACATAAAAATTCGCCACAAATCATTGTTTTAGACATCATGGAAGCTAAATTGTGTGTTCCAATTAGTATTTTCGTGCGTTATGTATGGTAAATTAGTGAATTTTCCGCGATCCGCCCATTTGTTTTGTTTACCATTTGACCGCTTGCACGACAGCCGGGGTATGCTAACTTTCTTATTATCTTTGATAGCATTGTTTTCTTTGTAGGTGTTTAGTGTAATGAATTTGACGAGTTGTTATGTATCAAGTCGTTATCGTGTCGTGATCAGTGATACCGGTAGTTTGATTTCTTACACCTACAACATTATCGAAACGGCCGTTATTTACTTGTTTGTTGGAGAATCCGGTTGCTAAACATATCGTTTATCATTGTAATACCTAAACTATACAGTGTATTAGGGAAACATGTATAGTATTGAATGGGTTCACCTAATATTTATGTGATCAATTATTCAAGTTCACTGATTTCCTTTATTTTACATTGAACAGTGTTAAGGTCATATTATTTAGATGTTAATTATAAAGCTTCCTGCAATCTCTTTATCATAATTTATTTGTCTCATCTTTACAAAAATTTCTTCACAGTCAAGTTCATTGACCCCCAAATGTTTTGTAAAAACAAGAAGTTTTTGATAAATCTCTAGTCCGTGACTTGTAATATTTATGACTATGCTTTATTTTTATATCATAAATAATTTATTAACTTTTCATGCTAGTTAAGTTCATATCATATAATTTTTTCTTCACAAAATATGACATCAAACTCCTTCCTACTATTTTAGCCCATAAATGAAGCTAGTGGTAATTAACTGACGAAAAAAAGGAGGTTCCCAAGTTGATGCATATATATATATTTTTTTTAAATGTATGATATTTTTATATATTTTTTTACTGAGTATTCCGCTTTAAATGATTCTTCAAAGTTAGGTACAATTGAAAACTAAGATCCACCCCTAAGTGTAAAAAAAAGGGGTTGATTGATTTTTCACCTACTTTTTTATAAGTTCTATCTCATATTATTATAATGATCAATTCCTTACTTTAAGGATTCTCTAAAGTTATTTATTAATAAAACACTAGTTACCCGAGAATTATAAAGTACTCTTGACAGAGCTAGTTATTAGTCCTGAATTACATGTCCCCAAATCCAAAAAAAAAACCTTCATCCCTGTAATCCTTGAAGGGAATAGGCAGAGATGTACACCCTCATTTTGTCAGTTATGTTTAAGGCTCATGTCAGAGGGGCGAGCCATAACTGTTACAAATAAACATTTTAGATATCCAGTCTTTAAGATTATAAATTGGACCTGGCCATGAAGAAATTCTTATGCAAGTAATGTCATGCCTTACAGACTGCATTGTCCTTGACCTATCTATCCAGTCAATTGAAAGTGAATTGGCTGAAGAAACTATTGTCCAAATTGAACACTTGTGTACACAATGTAAACAAACATAACTTGTATCTTCAGTTTGCTGTCAAATGCTATTTATTAGTATACTTTCCATTAGGTATACTTTCCACCAGGGTTGGCATGATTAAATCATTTTGATTTAAATCATGATTTAAATCACGATTTAAATCAAATGATTTTTTCAATAAAAATCAATGATTTAATCAATTACCTTTATTGTCACAAATATTCGTTAAAAATCAATCAATGTCATCATCATTATATTCAGTATTATAGTACTTAAACAAAAAAACCAGTTTTCCTGCCTTTTCGGTTCCCAGTCGGTTTCTTAACTTAGAATGTACAATTCCAAAAGTGGAAAAAACCCTTTCCACTGGAGCTGAAGAAGCTATCGCCCCAAACAATTGCTTAATCATTGGAAAAATTTTTGATTGTTCCTCTTCAGAGAATATATTTTTTTGTGATAACCACCACTCCCTTGGTGTCACGTTGTTTACCACTTCTTGTGTAAACATAATATTTTTAAACGGTTTTGATTGTGATTTCAGTTTTACTATTAATGGTAGTAAAACCGAACCATCGTAGTTCTGCCTTGCTTCCTCCAACGCACTTTCTTCCTCTTCTTCTGTCAGTGTAAATTCTTTTTTGGTTGGGTCTAATAAGAAAGCCAAAAAGTGGCTGGGTGTCATAGCTTGCTTGTACCTTTTTTGAAACTTTGACTGTTGGCTTAAACTAGCTCCTTCAAATGTAGCTTCAAGTTTCTTCCAAGCTGTTACTGCAGTAGACAGATTTGCATCATTTCTTTGCAAGGTATCCAGTGTAACAGAAATTGGCTTCAAAATCTTAAGAAAATCTTCCACTGATCTCTTTATGACCATGTTTTCAACTTTCACTCTGATAGCAGAATCTATGACATCCCTGTTCTCTTCACATATCTTGAGTATTTTTTGCCACTCCGACACATAGACCTCAAAACAGTCGGTTACAGTATTCCAACGAACATCTTGTGGCAGCACTAATGCTTTCCCTCCTTCAGCTTTGTATAAAGCGTTAGCTGCATGGTTGTTTCTAAAGTATTTTACTACTTGAACAACATGCTCTTTTATATTTTTTATTTCTAAATCTTTAGACAGTAAGTTCAGCAGGTGCGCTGAACAGCCATATGTGATTGTATCGCAATTTTTTAATTCCTTCCGCATTTTAGCCATATTTGCTGCATTGTCGGTAACAAAACTTGCAACATTACAACTGTATCGACACTTTGCCCTGTCTATTAAATCTTCGGCAAGCTCGGTTAGGTATTCACCAGTGTGCGACTTTCCTGTAGTATCTATAGTATCGAAGAGAAACACGTCATTTTGCTCCGTCGTAATAGTAGCGCATATAATCGGTTCGTTGTGGACATTTGACCACCCGTCAATAGACATATTGACATAACTACCAGATAGTTTAGAGAAGCACTTTTCTTTTTCTTCATGGTATATTTCATCCAAAAATTTGCCTGATATATCCTTCCGAGATGGTGGGATGTAACCTGGACGTAATAACGAAATAGCCTTCTTCACTTGCGGATGTTCGATGGATCTAAAACTACAGTTGGTAGCAAACATGGCTTTTGCTATTTGACGGTCTAACATTTCTTTTGTAGAGTTAGGCGTTCTTATTAGGAAAGAGCCTAAATTTTCTGATAGATTCTTTTTTTTAACCCGCGATGCAGCGCCTTCATCGCCTCTTGTCGAAGTACTTGCAGAAGAGCCTGAACAGCTAGGTTCCCTTTCCGAAGCCAATTCTGAAAGAAAAATATTTGTTATATACCTACTATTAGAATAGAAGGCATAAAATATACTTAGATGACTAAATAAGATTTACAAGTTTGTTTATGTTAAATAAAAAAAAGGAAATATGCTGTTGTCCACTTAAGCGTACGATTACTCGTACCAAAACCGAAAATAAAACCAGGCAATTTTATTATCTTCTAATAAAAACTACATCATTAACTTACCTACAACTTCTACTTCATAATTGGATTCAAGAACTCTATTTTTACACTTTTCATAATGGATTTTCATTCTCGCAACCAGACCTTGAATTTCTAGTTTACATTTGTTGCATATCGCGCGGCAGCCGGTTTTCGTAGTACTTTTTTCCGTAAAATGTTCCCAAATAGCATCTCTTTGGCGAGGCATTTTTTATTTATAATCAATATTATATCGCAACGGCAATAACAAGAACAAGATCATTGAAAACTGAAACTGAACTGAACGAATGAAATGAAAGCTTGTTTGGGTGAATGTAAGATATTTTAGGGGAATTTCCCGCCTGCCGCCGTTTAAGGGGCCGTATAATTTGGTATACATTGCTGGTTATATTGAGTATATTGTAATGAAATACTCAACATAACCAGCAATGAATATCAAATCGGATCCCTGTCGACAGGGCAATGTAATAGCTCTTTACTTAACACCGCGCGGGGAATTCCCTTTTTCTCTGAAACTAAAGAGCGCGTTCCGTTTTACGCAAAACTTTTGTTAAAACTATGACAAGTGAAAAAATCAAAAAAATCGGATTTTATTACGATTTTTTCAATAAATCGCGATTTATACGATTTTTTCAAAAAATCATGATTTTTTCCAACCCTGCTTTCCACACAAAGACTAATCCCAGTATACCACATCAACTTATATGAAAAACAATTATATAAACATAATATCTTGTTTACATTCCTTGAAAGTTCCATAGACAAATAGTACTCCTTGATTAAATTGGCTAACGGTCTCAGCGATGTACGCTAGACATTACATTGATTCTGCATTGGCCTGCATCGCTGCACAAATTACATCCATCAATCTATTAACAACTACTTTGTGTGATGTCTTATCCATTAACTCAGTGTGTTGGGTAACCAGTATGAATTACTGAGAGGCAGTTGCGCAGTCTATTTTTTGGGGGCAGTTAATCGAATTAGGCGTCAGATAGCTCTGTCCAGAATGCTGGTGCTCAGTACTATCTGGATGCACCACAATCATCATTCTTCCATCAATCCTTGCCCTTATCCCAATTTATTTGGAGTTTGTGCTGCATATCTTCTTCCGTACTTCTTTTTTAGTAATCATCTCGGTAGTCACCCCTTTCTAGCTTTATCATCTTACACAGAGTCCATCCATTGTTTCTGAGGTCTTCCTCTACTCATACGAACCATCCATATTCATAATCAAAAGTTTCCTCACAACATTTTCCTCCACAGCTGGATTTTTAAGGCAGAGGGTATTTTCTAGAGTTGCTGCGATTAGTTGATACTGCCCATTATTACTCAACATAAAAAAGGAATTAAAAAAAAAAAATATTCTCAAATAATAATATGATTTATTTATTGAGGCAGGTCTAACCTGCCTCAATAAATAAACCAAGCATAACCAACTTTATCCCACCAGAATCTGCCCGTTTTGGACTTTAAATATTAAATTATTAATTAAAAATCTTAACTAATTAACTTCAACATAACTGATTTTTGGCAAACTTTTTATACTAAGGATAATAATACTTAGGGTGTTTTTTTTTTAAAGATTAATAAAAGTTGAATTATTTTTAAGATAGTTTTTCTTTTCATTAAAAGTTTATTTTTATTTGGACAACTATTTGCCGAATGTCAAATAAAATAGACACTATTATTTGATATTCGAAGAATAACAAAAAAATTTAGAGTAATGAATACGGAATAATAGCGAGTATTCGCAGCATCTCTAGTTTTTTCTCGTTATCTGAAAGGAATGCCTTCACACAGATAGGTTTCTCACTCATCTATTCATTATTATTATTTTTTGTTTTCAACCCATTTAACACTTTTATAAAACTGTTTTGGCCTTTTTACCCGACTGCGCGACAGCGAAGACAGGTTTATGTTTTTCATGAAGCCTACCTTCCACTTCTCTTATGGCATTGGTAATTATGATTAATAAACCAGACACCAACCATGACTTTTTATATGTGCCAGGTACCTTTTTGACCACCAAGAATCTTCTTGTACAATACAGTAATTCACACCCTTTTCCCATAAGGATAGGGAGAAACTACGTAACGTCGTAACAACCATGGCTATAAATATTCCTTTTGCTTTGTCCACAAACATACATCATCAGTGCGCGTGTTGCGGTTGCCAGTACCTCTCATTCTATGAAAACCTAGTGTAGTCCTTGCAATTTACGAGCACGCGTGGTGTGACCCTTATGTCCTTGCTGTAAGGTATGAATTGGAATGATTCACAGGCATTTGTGAAACGCAACATCTGCTATCGGCAAGTAATTTAAGTGATGAAAGCCTTTATAAGTTTGTTGCTATGAAGCCACAACAAATGAACAGTTATTCAAGCATCATTTATAGAAGAGACACATTGGCACTATTTCAAATTAATTTACAAACTGTTTGCAGCCATACTTGGCAACAAACCCTTATCTGCTTCCTTCTTTGATATAAGTTCCGACATATAATACATTTTGTTAGCTTTTTATCCCGGAATCATCATTTAATAGTATCATCATTGTGCTGTCCCCAACTGAATTCATTTGGGGTTGATGCAGCATGCCTTCTTCTTGAAACATCTCGATCAGGCATCATCTCAGTAATCTACTGGTTTATTGCTCCTCAACACCATCACCTCGTTGGTCTAGTGGTTGCAAGCGCTACTGATGAGCATGAGGTCCTGGAAATGATTCCTGGGTTGGGTAATGTGTTATTGGGTTTTTCCATCTGAAATTCCTCACTAGCAACCCGGAGTTTGGATTTGTGTCCGGTTTATGGCAATAGGCTCGCCCCCTGTTACTTGAGACTTGAACATAATTGGCGCAATATGGGTGTACTATAGGTGTACCTTTGCCTAACTCTACGGGGAATACGGCGTGATGTTCTGTTATCACCATCATTATCATCCTCTTGGGCATATTCCTTGGTATGAACTCTATATGAATCTATGAAAGAATTTATTTAATTTATAGCACAAGGACAAATTGTTCCCCCCTACAATAACAGAAGAAAATATTGAATCAACATTGTGTTAATTTCTCATATCAAATTTGATAACAATTTGTAAACAAAACTTTTTGTAAACATAATGCTGGTCATACTTGTGTTTTCTCGAGAATAGATTGACAGCTTGACCCTTTGGAGTTCAATATACTTATTTATAATAATATCATGCTTGTAACCCCGGAAGGGTTCGGCAGAGGTATGCCTATAGTGTACTCACATATCGCCAGTTATGTTTAAGTCCCATGTAATAGGGGCGAGCCTATTGTCATCAACCAGGCACAACTCCAGACTCTGGGGTGCTAAAGAGAAATAGCGGATGGAAAAACCCAATATCACTTGGCCCGACCTGGGAATCGAACTCAGGGCTTCATGCTCATTCTAACTAATATTACTAATCTGTTCTAATATTATGCGAAAGTGAGTTTGTTTCGCTTGCACGCTAAAACGGCTGAACGGATTTGGATGAAATTTGGCACATGGGTAGACCATGACCTGGGCTAGGACATAGGATACTTTTTATTCCGATAGTCCCATGGGATTGGGACATAAGCGGGATAAACCGCGGGGCGCAGGCAGTTACTTATAAATTATTGTTATCATGCATTTTGTATTATTTGTTGAGGCAAACAGTATACTATGGCTTTCACCATAAGGCCATTTAAAACATTGTTTCATAGACAAAGCAGAAGCCACAGGAAGCCACCTGCTACGATCCTTACATATTCCTTTTGCTTCGGTCACGTTCATACATCTGCACGCGTAGCATGACCACCGTAGAAACGAGTTTTGTCGACGGAAGAATAGAGAAAGTGACAGTAAAACAATCACAATCTGTCATTTTGTCTATTCTTCCGTCGACAAAACCTGTTTCTACGGTGGTCATGCTACGCGTGCTGGTCATACACGCACGCCGGTTGCCAGTACTACGCACCTGAACTTTCTGAAGAACATCACCAGTAAGGTCACTATATTATGTCCTTCTAGGGTGTCCCCTCCCTGCGTTTTCATTCACATCTGCGTTGTAAATATCTTTTGTTAGTCTTCTTTCATTCATCCTCTCAACATGACCAAGGCTTTGTTTTGTTGTAATTGTGTAAATAGACCTTGACATCTCGAGTTCTTTCCCGCGTATTTTACTTAGAGACAGCCATTGTGAGACTCGAAAATAAAAATGTTCAAATAATTTATTCTCTCTCAACTTCTCTTCTAAGTTTTATTTGAGGTAACGTACCCTGTAATTAAATAACAAAAAACTCGTTACAATACAACCCATCCGGATGTAGAACCGTCTTTTCTACCACAGAATCACATATGGCGATATTTATATAATTTCTACAATAATACACCTTCGGTTACAATGAACGAACCCAGAACCTACGCTATAGTCATTACACTTTGACACTAATAACAGGTTACCTACCAAGCAGTGTTTATTGACATTATAGGCTGAACGACTTTGTGCCTTGTGCATGTTTTGATAGATAGAAATGTAAGTTGTCTTTAGTCGATAATGAAGAGGTTAGGAGAATGCGGTTTCACTGTGAGTCATAGAGTAGAGTTGTTGTATGTTACGTGTTTTTTCCTTGGCGGTCATGGTTAGGGTCTCGCTTGTGACCGATTTTGTGGGATTGTGTTATCGTAATAGGATGCTGTCATAGATGATTTAATTTGTTCGCTCTTTTGCCGTCGACTTCGAAGTCGAAAGATACACAATATACTAAAATAACAGCAACATTTTTATAAAACTCCCTCGGCCCCCGACCCATGGCGTTGCATCGCATCGCCCGCCTGTGCTATTCTCGCAGTAGGTCGCTTCGACGCAGTAGGAGCTATTCTCGTAGAGTTCGTGCTGAGACGAGACCACAACTGAACGCCATCGGTTTATTGGGCTATGGACGTGACAGGCTCACCGTCACCACCATTTCACTTGGATTTTTGGTCCATTATACAGGTGCATTTGTTAAAGCGCCTATTGTGCACGCGGTTGTGGGTTCAAATCCGGTTTTCGAAGTTTAGTCTACTTTCTAAGTTTATCTTGGACATCACTGACATCGGTGAAGGAAAACATTGTAACGAAACCATTGATCAGGAACCCGCGGTTTCACCCGCATAAGAACCCGCGTGGGAATATCGGGATAAAAGGTATCCTATGTCCTGACCCAGGTTATGGTCTACCCATGAGCCAAATTTCATCCAAATCCGTTAAGCCGTTTTAGCGTGAAAGTGTAACAAACAAACAAACTCACTTTCACATTTATAATATTATAGTTAGCATGAATATTAATTTGAAATCCTAAGCCGCCTTGAGCAAGCGTGGTGATCAACATCAATGCTCATGTCTTCTCTGTGAGAGAAGAGACCTTTGCCCGGCACAGGGTCAGTTATAGGCTGGTATTACGGTGAACTTTACACCCTGTTCCTCATACCTCTATATTATTATTTGACAAGTGATTCGTTTTTTTCTTCCGTTCTCCCCTATCAACCTTCTCTTCCATATCATTCCTCACACAATCCATCCTTCTTTTCTTTGGCCTTTCTCTCCCTTTCCACCCATCAACATTTATATTCATCTCTTTTAGCCACATGCGTTTCCTCCTCATCACATGCCCATGCCAAGCCTAACGATTTCCTTTCGTATTTTCTGTCACTGGCGTCACTTTCAAACTTAGTAAAACATCTTTTATTTTCTTTTTTTCTTTCATCGAAAAGGTCCCTTGAATATTCTATCTCTTATTTGCATAGTATGTAAACTGTAAGATTACCTTGCTTCCCACGCTAGACAGTTATCTCTGTCTAGTGTACAATAACTTGCGTAAACGTAAACAAACCTATGTTTCATGTGGTTACGATTGATCTTCACCATTTACTCTGCTACTTACCATGTTATTTGTTTTCATACTTTTTGGTTTTACCATGTGGTTTTCTGAATCAGAATGGATACCCGTCACCATATAACCATGATAGTGAGTACTGAGGACTTACCTACCTTGAAAATTCCAAACGTGACTATTTTATAGAAAACCAACTCCGAATTCAGACACAAAATTCGTATTTCCGGCATAAAAAACAGGTTATTGGTTATGACCACACGATTGAAGTGAAACGTGGTCTCTCAAAATGGGCCTTTTTAGAAGGCTAAAAGTCATCGAAAGGGCAGAGGCGAGAGCTCTGTTTGGAGTTTCCCTACGTGATCGAATCAGAAATGAAGAGATCCCGCAGGAAAACCAAGGTAATCGACATAGCCCGAAGTATTTTCAAATTTAAGTGGCAATGGGCACATTGCTCGTAGAACAGATGGCCGGAGGGGGCGAAAGGTTCTGGAGTGACGACCGCGTACCGGAAGACGTAGCGTTGGAAGGCCTCCCACAAAGTGGACTGATGACCTTGTGATGGCTGCAAGAATCCGCTGGATGCAAGCGGCACAGAACCGGTGTGAAATATAATCCGAAATGGCGGTGATTGGGGGAGGCGTATGTCTAGCAGTGGACGTCTTTCGGCTGAAATGATGATAGAAGTGAAAACTGAATACTGGAGCCGAGTATACGCGATTCAGTGTCAGCGATCGAATGCACCCTAGTAAATCCGATTTACAGCGTCACTGACCCGAGCGTGACAGCACACTGCCTATCTGACCTCCACAACCCAGTAACTGGGTAATATGATACCCCTTGGTAAGACTGGTGTCAAACTTTCGGGCTTCTGACGACTCTTAACGACTGTCAAAGATCCACGAATGACAGCCGGGACCAACGACTTAACGTTTTCCGAGGCACGGAGGAGTCTCGGTATGTAAAGATGGTCACCCATCCATGGACCAACCCCGGCAAGCGTAGCTTAACCTAAACCGACCGACCGGCCTAGACTGTCTAAATATATGCCGGTAATAATGTTCCGAAGGGTTACTTATGTCCTTGAGTATTTTTAGGTAGCTTTTGACCCCGTATCTATTGTACGCTACGCCCACCATGATTTTGCATGGCGCATACATATTAATTAGGAGCGGTAAGGATTCTGGGCGGGTATTTGATTTGTAAATAGCTGCTTTTTGAATTTCTCATGGGTTCAAAAATTGTTCCTAGTTACTGAACATGAATCTAGTATCGTCTTTTAACCATCATTGAAAAAAAGTGTTCAAACTCCAAAGTGCTAATTTATTTGGTTTTAGAATTGCATTGTCAAGGTGTCGTCGAGCTAGTCAGCAAGTTGAAGCGTTGTCTAGTTGGTTCAGTACTCTTGCCCACCTCAGGAAGGCTAACAGTTCTATGCTCTTTACAAAGAATCATATCCTTATAGGGGTCCCTCAAGGGTATTGCATAGCCAATGAGCATAAGATTTTTCTTAATTTTCCTCATTTTGACGACGTCTCTGGAGATATTTTGTCGTTATCGCAGTATTTATTCAAAATAAAATTGATATAATATTTTTTACGATTGTTTTTTTCTGACTCCGATTGATATTTTTTTATGTGTACTTAATCTGTGGAATTGTTTCATTCATTTGTAGTGCTAAGTTTACTCAATATTGTGGCCCGAAGTCGTCCGTTAACCTCGATTTGACCGGATTCTTCACTTTGATTTCGGGATTTGGGAAAGGCTTATCAAACTTGGACTTAATGCTCCACTGGTCACAATTTTAATTTATTTGTTGAATTTATTTTCTTTGCGTATAAACCGAAGTCAAAGTACACCGAAATTACTTCACGTAATTATTATGCATTCCTGTTGACGAAATAACTGTAAACACTGGACACATTTATCTTCAAAGATTAAGGAAGCTTTGCGTAGGTTGTCTCGCGTGAATGCAAACAACTAATCTATAAATTTTTCTTACAATGCTTGTGAATACTAAACCGCAACAAACAAGCAAAATGCCAATTTTGCTTTGATTAGTCCGCGAAGTCATAACGGATTCCATTCTTCTTCTTTACGTGTCGATTTGACTCAAATTTTAGTACGACCAGAATGTAGCCACTTGGACCTCTCTATCACTGGCTTCGTCTAAATCCTGTAAGGAGCAGGTGCATGGTGGGCAGGAAAGAGCCGTTAAAGACTGAATATATTTCTTTCTAACCCTTTGACCTTATTCGCGGGATTTTTTTTTTAAGTTTGTGCTTTGTTGTGTTTTCACTAATCTCATATTTATTTTGTTCCAGCTGCTTGTAAATAGAGGCTGTAAATATAACGTATATAGTTTAAAGATGAGTTTGGGTGCGCGCGCCACCAAAGGTGGTGCGAAGGGAGGCGCCAAGGACGGCAAGCATGCACAGGACACTCGGAAGACCACAGACAAAACCCAGACTAAGGAGAAGGTTAAACCACAGGTGAGCATATTACAAGTTAGTAGATAATAGTTAGTAGACCTCTATGTAAACTAGCTTGTTCGGCGAATTAGTACTACAGTACTTTATATGTCACGAATCTACGCGCGTTTTACTTGTGGTAACCAAGTGTACGAACACGGTGTGAATAAGTGCGTAAAGACGAGTAGCGTCAGCACATAACACATACACACACTTCCGACTTCGCCCGTGTCTCGGACGGGTACTGAGAGCTCTTGCGCTTAAACACACATTCACAGCGCGTTTGTACACTTAGGTAAACACAAGTAAAGCGCGCGTCGCTTCGTGAGATAAAAATGCTGCAGCATACCTTTTTTCCGGTTTAATTGGCATACGTGCCCCGTGCCCCCAGTGTGATTTTTTTATGCCGTCAAATGGCAAACATCGGGCGGTCCACCCGATGGCAAGTGTTCGCCACGGCCTATGGACATCTGCAAGACTGCAATTCCGCAAGCACACATAAGCACCGCAAGTGCGTTGTGTATTAACGTCCATCCTTCACAAAGAGGCAGATTACGGGCACATCGACATTTTTGATTCGTTGCTATACCAGTGACACAGCATTTCAGCAGTGTCACTGCGACACCTCTGGGTGCAATACGCAGCAGAAGTCAATAAGCGATGGTTATCATCATCCCTCAAGGTGGCTGGTGGGTTTCCGTTTCCTGGCATGTTATAACGCACCGAAGTAGTCCACGTCCACACCCCATATTCTTAAGGCAAAGTCACACCTTTACCCCACGGGGGTAGATAGAAAAAACATTACGGCACGTCCAATCCATCATTACGTTCCTTTCGGTTCGTCCACGTTCTTTAATCAATCTGCCTAGCGTTTTCCCAACTATGTTGGGGTCGGCATCCAGTCTAACCGGCTGCAGCTTTAATACCAGTATTTTACATGGATCGAATGGCTATCTGACCTTCACAACCCAGTAACTTGGTAATACGAAACACTTTGGTAGGACTGGCTGTCAGACTTTTGAGCTTCTGATGGCCCGTAACGACTGTCAAAGATCCACGAATGACAGCCGGACCAACGGCTTAACGTGCTTTCCGAGGCACGGAGGAGTCTCGGCATGTAAAGATGGTCACCCATCCACGGACCAACCCCGACAAGCGTAGCTTAACCTGTTAAATCGACCCGTGTGGCTGTTACTTGGCCACGAGCTCCTCGATTTTTATTAAATAGTTCGTGTCAAGATTAAGAGCGTTTATTCTGAAAGTTGGCAACGTCGTAAATAGCTGTCAAATATTTACCTGTTTTGATTAATTTGGAAAAAATACTGTATGGAAATAAGAAATGTGGCTAACTAAGTTACTAGAATATTGATTATGTTATGCAATTGTAACATTGAATTTGATGTTGTCCCCGTTTTAGGCGTAAAAAAAGCATTTGGAAACTTTTCAAATGCTTTTTTTACGCCTAAAACTAAATATTCGGTGTTACAATATTAATTATTGCATATCATAATCAATATTCTAGTAACTTAGTTAGCCACATTTCTTTTTTCCAAACAGTATTATATCCAAATTAATCAAAACAGGTAAATATTTGACAGCTATTTACGACGTTGCCAACTTTCAGAATAATCGCTCTTATGTAGTTTGATATAAACAAGACCTACGAGTGTAAGTAGGTACAACTCATTTTATATTTTTTTGAAGTCAAGTAAAACCTTCTAAACTGTCCTGAGTATTTGCCTTACCGGTCAAAAAGCATAAACAAAGCAAAATTCTTCGATATTTTACTTATGATGTAAAAAGTATGGAAGAATTTTGCTTTGTTTCGTAATATTGTTATGAACGCATTGATATCGCAGACAGATAGAAGTTATGATCATAGATATGACAATAACACCGGTCGACCTTCACGGGTGACCTCCGACGTGTCATTGACATTGTTCGGGTGACGTGCCGAATTTTACGATGGAGCTCCGCGTGGCTCTTTCTAACGAATGTTTGTCGGGTACTAGCGAATCTGAGTAAAAAATAATGTGGCGGAAGGAGAGACCTTTTTCAATGATTAGCACAAAAAAAAACTAGATAATATATACTACATGGTTTATATTGTTTGTATCTAAATAAAAGATAGCATTTTTTTCAAATCCTTATACTTATTTGTGATTGGGTTATGTTGTTTAGCTAATCAAAACAGCTTGCATTGGTTTGATAGTAGATGCTTGCTGATACTGGGGGTAATCTGGCAAGCTGCCATACTCAGGAAAATTTAGAAGCTTTTACTTGACTTAAGAAAAAATACAAAATATGTTATACCTACTTACACTCGTAGGTTTTGTTTCTAACAAACCACTTTTCACACGATCTATTAAATAAAAATCGAGAAGCTCGTGGCTAAGTAACAGCCGCACGGCTCGATCCAACAGGTTAAGCTACGCTTGTCAGGGTTGGTCCGTGGATGGGTGTCCATATTCACATACCGAGACTCCGTGCCTCGGAAAGCACGTTAAGCCGTTGGTCCCGGCTGTCAATCGTGGATCTTTGACAGTCGTTACGGGTCGTCAGAAGCACGAAAGTCTGACAACCAGTCTTATCAAGGGGTATCTTATTATCCAGTTACTGGGATTTGGTAAAATACTGGTATTCAGCTGCATCCACTTAGACTGGAAGCCGACCCCAACATAGTTGGGAAATGGCTAGACAGATAGCTAAATTCACTGACAGACAATGCTCAGCCAGTCTAGATTTCTAGAAGCATAAGGGTTTATTTTCCTTATCTAACGAAGGTGAGCACTTAGGAAGGATTTTTGGAAATTTATCCCCTAAAGGGATCAAATAGGGGTTGAAAGTTTGTATTGAAGTTCGTCATTTTTTGCTGATGAGAAATCTCATTGGGTACACGGCTTGTGTGTACTAATAAATCGCTTTCATTTGTAAGCTGAATCATAACGAACCAAATTGTTTAGCGCGATTTCATGAAAATATAAACAAAAATATAAAAGTATTGAGTATTGTTTTATTTTCTCTCAACAATACAATGTTTGGTGCTTCATTCAATAAAATAATCACATTTTTTACATCTTGGAATAAGAAAGAAAGAAAATAATAAAACCGGCACAGTCCATAACAGAATCATATTCTTGCTGTTTGTTATGATCTCTGTAATTGCTTGGGTATTATTTGATTTGCGAAATAATGAGAACATGATACCGGTTGCTACCGACCGGTGTTGGTAAAATAGGGGTGCGGCTAGGGCTGTCAAACACAGACAATTTCTGACATTGTGTTGAAAATGAAAAATATATGTAAAAATGTATACATTCAGTGTTGGACTATGATGAAAAAATATAAACCCTACCATAGGTACCAAAAACTCAATAATCCTCACTTAATATTATAAATGCGAAAGTGAGTTTGTTTGTTACGCTTTCACGCCGAAACGGATGAACGGATTTGGATGAAATCTGGCAAATGGGAAGACTATGACCTGGAGAAGCACATAGGCTACTTCTCATCCTGGATCGCAGACGAAGTCGTGGGCACAGCTAGTATTTCATAGAAATTTACCATAAAATCACTTAGAACTCATTTTCACAGAACATAATTACATTCACGCAACATAACATCACGCCTGTAATCCCCTGAGGGTTAGACAGAGGTGTACCTGTGGTGCTCAGTTCCACATTCACTCTATTTAAATTTCTACAATAGGGATGTTGATTGGCGGAAAAAAAAACTAGACCGTCAGTCGGATAATAAAAAAATATTAGACACGTATTTGTTGCTTTATCATATTAATAAAAATTATTTAGATAAAACGCAATAAAGTTGGGGAGTGGGGGCTCGCTACGTTTGTGATGTAGCGAGCCCCCACTCCCCAACTTTAATGCGTTTGGTGTCGGTATAAAATCCACCGGAGAGTGACGTCAGGCTACATTTTAACTCAATGTATTGCCGTAATCTTTGGAATACGTAAAAAAAAGAAAAAATACGTGTCCAATATTTTTTAATAAACTGAGGGACAATTTTTTTTTTTGTCTACGTCCCTATTGGAGCACCAACCCTAGTTAGTGGGAAGTGCGTGGGTGAGCGCTTGTATTGCAACGTATTGATATAATAACTATGTTGTTCTAACTTTTAATAATGTAGATTAGTAGTGCAGTGTTTATTGGTAATTTACATAGTATGTAGATAAAAGATACTGATTAAGGTTTTTTCTGTCAATCTTGGCAGTAAGGTGAATAATATTAATCTAGCTGACTGCTGTTTCAAGACTGCTGTCAAATCTTGGCACTGCGGTTAATACAGGGTGGCAAGGACATCGACGCGAAAACTGTTAGCATGGATTCAGTACATGATTCTGAACTCGCTTGATTTGAATTTTTCGTCGGTTATTAAAAAAAAAGAAAAAAAATGCTGTTTCATACAAAAGTGCAATACCTACGCGGTCAAAATGTATGGAACAGCTGATATTTTTTTTAATAGCAACATTAAGTTAATAAGCAGCGGGTCGATTCCTGCACACCTAGCAATACATTTCCTACTGGTTGGTGATTAGTTGGTAGTTGCTACACAATCTCTATTCTAGGCCTATTACACTTCACACAGGAATTTGGTTTTCGAGACTAGGGGGTGGCTTAGGGTGCGTTTCCACTGAGTCGATTCCTGCACATCTCTGCTGCGCTCCGCTTCACTGGAAACGCTTCCTTATTACTTGTGATGCAAACTTTGCAATATCATGATCTTCCATATAACTGTTGTATTATGTTATATGTAATGTAACCTATATGTTTGTTGGCAGGCTACTACAGAACAGCTTCGGATGGCACACATGATCGATCGTAAAAGCGAAGACGCGTCTGACGTTCGAAGAATGGTGAGTTTGTCATACTAATTAAATGTTTAAAAGATTACTTTTGTAACCAACTTCTTAAAAAAGAGGAGGTTCTCAATTCTTCGGTCTGTATATATCTTTTTTTTTTTTTCTAAATGTTTTCGTCAATTGTGGACCGATTTTGAAAATTATTTTTTGAAGCGGTGCATTCAAAATCTCTGGAAATTCATCGGATTATAAAAAATCTCTCATTGATAGAAAGCTACACTTGCCGAGTGACATAGGTTATGGTGGTACACCAGCAGCAGTACATACAAAAAATTTAAACAGAACAACGAACAATGCCTATTGCAGGTATACACAGCATTCACCACAAAACAACAGTAATATTATAAAGAGAAATGATTTGTATTTTTACTGGACCAATACTCGCTATGTGTAATGTGGCATGGAACAATTATGTCATGATTCATGAATCATAAATAGCATTAATAAAATAACTCCCCTTTTCCGAGGGTTAAATAGAACTTTTTGAAGTCAAACAAAAAAGGTCTATTTTGATCCTGTTCCCAAAAGTTTGATCAAAATGTTATAAATATATCCTGTTTTAACGTAATCTAACACATCCTTATTCGTCAAGTTGTATGAGTTCCTTCACAATTATCTTGTACAACTCAGGTGCCTCTGAACCCTTTATAAAGCAAACGGAATAATAGTCTTACTACCATAATTTACAGCACAAAAATAAAAAAATACGTTCCAAGTAGGTATTATATTGTTTTACAAAGGCTATTTGAAGACTAGCCTTTGTAAAATTTAATAAAGTGAAATTTCGTTTTCTACCAATAATACTTATAACCTATCACTATTTGGCGTTGTCGTGCGATTGCTAAATTGTTGTGACTGTTAAAGGGTTAATACACGTTATAAAAGTACTAAATATACATGATCTTCGATATAACTGTTGTATTATGTTATATATAATGTAACCTATATGTTTGTTGGCAGGCTACTACAGAACAGCTTCGGCTTATATATACATAGGAGAAAACGTCAGGGTAGCCCGCGAAATTAAAATTTTCTTAGGATTTTTGCAATTTGTCGGTCATTATCAGGTTGTATGTTGATCTAAATATGATTCGCGGCCGTATCAAATATTTATATATACAGGGTGAATTTGAATTCATGCGACACCTGTTAAGGGGTCATTGTACTCATCATTATGAACAACTTTCACTATGGGACCAACGTTGAAATCGCGAAAAAAAAATCAGCTGTTCCCTACATTTATGTTCGCATAGCTCGTCAAAATGTAGGAAACAGCTGATTTTTTTTTCGCGATTTCAACGTTGGTCCCATAGTGAAAGTTGTTCATAATGATGAGTACAATGACCCCTTAACAGGTGTCGCATGAATTCAAATTCACCCTGTAGAATTATAATCAAACAAATCATCAATACAATTAAAATAAAATCTATCCCATTCGTGGCGAGATGCAACAGCTGGTTGAGCTTGGTTCGCTCTCTCTTGAACCTTCTCTTATTTGTTAAACTTTTCTGCTAAGTCGACAAAGTTACTCTTTGTATGAATGGACAAAAATGATAACCTAACATATCCGAGGTGAACTGCAAAAATGATCGAGCTCGCTTCGTGGAGCTAAAAATGCACCCCCCTAAAAATAAACCAGGCGGGCGGGCGCCCATGTGCACAAGAACTACTGGAATCAACAGAATCTAATCAGTATCAAGTTTCAAAGCCAGTTGCAGATACGAACTTTAACTTTTAAAGCTGTCATTAAATACTAATTTTCCATTAACTTGTTTTAATTTGTTGCAGAAAGCAACATTAGACTCGATTTTTTTTTAATGGTTCTTTTATGAAATTAATGAAATCATTAACGTTAATGATGCAACTGGGTGTCAGACTTATATATCACCGTGCACACAAGTGTCTTCTAACATAGAAAGTTTCCATACCTTAACAAAAAGATTCCTTCAATAAAGTAAAACATGATTGTTATCAGTACATACTAGAATATAGTAGTTTCACATACAATTATTAATTTGATATGCGTTTTCCAAGCGTGGGAAAGTGTAAGTAACGGCGCCGTCAGTTGTCGACAGTTAACTGTTTGTAGGTAAAAGTATTGCGGGTGGCGACAGTGCAGTGATTTCATTATGGCGAGTTAGGTGAGCCCTTGATTGGCATTTTGATATGATGTTGCAAATAGGGAAGGATTTGTGCATACTGATTAGCCGCCCGTAGGTAAATGTTTTAGGGTAGAAACTTGAGCATTGAATAGATCTTTGCATTTTTTTTTTTTGGGTTCCGTACCCTAACCCAAAAGGAAAAATCGGAACCCTTATAGGATCACTTCGTTGTCCGTCCGTCAGTCTGTCAAGACCCTTTTTCTAGGGAACGCGTGGAGTTATCAGGTTGAATTAAATATCAAATACGTAGATCTATGCTCCCTTGTAGCTCTAAAAAAATCAATCAAACAATCAATCAACAAGCTTCTAAGTCAACGCAATAAAAAAATACGGCCATTTATGCGACATATTTTGCTACTCGTAAATAAATCAAAACCTACAGGGTACCTACTTCCCGTGGACCTAGAAGCTACCCCTGAATTAATATTCAGAGCAATCTTTTCGTATAGTACATCGTAGCCAGTAAGGATTAAAAACGAAACTATGTAGGTATTTTTTTAATATTTTTTTTTTCGATTTTTTTGGATCCTCTTTTTGTTGTCAGACCTACGTGGGGAAATTTTGAGCCTTCTCCTTTCATCCAAATCTGTTCAGCTGTTTTAGCATGAAAGCGTAACAAACAAACATCCAAAAAATCAAATCTTTTTTCTTTATAATATTAGTTCAAATTTTAATCAAAACACACGCAAGATATTAAAAAGCAGTCATACCTATTTCTTTAACCTCCCATCAGACAATAATCTCAGCTATTGAGAAGTCACATTGTGTGAGGTAACAGTCACTGGAAAATTAGAAGTAGTTGCGTGTATTGCCCACTTCCGGCGCACTCCGAAACAATGACTACAAATACAAAGTACAGTCAGCTCTTAGTGCAACTGCATCTTGCGGATGTGGGTTACAGTGTTGTTAGTAGGTAGGCTAACGAAATGATGCTAGGTATATTTCATCTGTCTAACCTTTTTCCAACTATGTAGACCAGAATAGAATAAACGTTTATTATCTCCAGTATTACTGCTAGTAGTAGTAAGTACTTACTACTCTACCACCTTATGATATCTTAAAAGTTCAATTTGTGTTAAATAGTAAAAAAAAATACAATGTTATTAATTAAATATATTTGTACGCCTCTGGGCAAAACAGAGAATCTAACAATCTGTAAAATCTCGCACACTTGTAATTTGACAAATAAAGCATTCTGATTCTGATTCATACACAAAACTAAAATACCGGAAAGAAAAGTTTCAAGTGTCAGCATTAGGGTGCGTTTCCACTGAAGCGGAGCCGAGCGGAGACGTGCAGAATCGACCAATCACAGCGGTTGAAATCCTCATCGCGTCTCTCGTCTCGTCTGTGATTGGACGTCTCGGCTCAGCTCCGCTCGTCTCCGCTTCAGTGGAAACGCACCCTTATGTTTAGGTCCCCTAAAAGGTTGCTAAGCGCTGGTTTTCAGCTTAAACCCTTGACTCCTGTATACAAATCATTACTACAAATCATAATCAACAAGTTGGTATTGTTGATCGAAGCTACATACGAATCGTTTTAGCAACACATGGTTTTAAGTAGAGATGTTCCGACTAGTCGGTAAAGACAACTATCCGGCCACTTTCGTAGTCGGCGACTATTCGGCAAAGAGCGCCGACTATCCGGCTTCTTCTTACCTTGTATGTATTTCTCAATAAAATGTTTATAGGAGGAATTACGTTAGCTTGATTGTTTATTAATATTTTTATTTTAAAAGCCGTTTTACACATTTTGAAATGTAAAGCAACCTTTCCTTTGGTAATCAGTCTCTAAAATTACTTACTTGTAAAGGAAAAATATCTATGACGTATATCAAATAAAAGACATGAATAAATTTTAATTGGGCTCTTTCACTTGAATGAACAATAACAATATAGTTTTTATTTTTTTACACAAAAACACCGCTCTGACTCGTGCAAAATCAAAAACAATGCGAAATAAACAAAACATGTTCCGACACGCTTGCGGACGGCGGTTGGGACTTGCACGCGAATCAGCTGTAAACGAAGCGTCACGGAAATTGTCGAAAACCCCCGAAACCGTGATCGGCTTGGCTGCCTAATCGACTACGACGAATAGTCGGCCTCTTTACAACCGACTGATCGGCTAGTCATAGTTGCTACATCTCTAGTTTTAAGTTAAAAGTTATAATATAACTTAAAGAAAATAATGATCATCACATCATGCATTAATATTGAATTTAAAAAATACGTTATGTGGACACAATTGGCAATTTTATCAATAAAAAGGAAGAAGAAGATTCTTTTATAATAAATAGTAGTCAAATATGATAATAAATATTATTGATAATAAATATGGGTAATCAAGACTAAATATAATATTACATTTTTATTTAAAATTAATTTTGTAGTTTACTTTTACCAACTATTGTAATTGGATGACACGTCTAAATAATAACAATAATTGTTTGTGTCAGGTGCAAGAACTGATGGAGATGACGTGCCGCACCGAGGAGGAGGTGTGCTCGGCGCTGCACGACTCTGACAACGACATGGTCGCGGCCTGCAACCTGCTTCTCGAGGAGAGCCAGCGGATACAGGTACATAACTCACCGTATCACCGTAGGCGCGGGCTTGCGGACGGTGAGCAATGGGTAGCTCGCCGTCCGATAGGGACCAGGCCCGGGTCGACGGCGCGTTGTGTTCCACGCGCGCCTCAAAGAGATGTCAGCACCAACTGACGGGGTCCGGAAGGGCCAATGCCTGCCGGGGTTGCGGGTCCGGCACACAGGCAACGGAAGGAACACGGGTGGGTTTTAGTCAGTAAAAGTCTGACACGCCCTCCCGCTCCGCCCAGAGCGGGAGAAGTTATTTGATAATTTACCACACTTAAAAAAAAAAAAAAAGGTACACAACTATACAACAACGTTCTGTACTCATTCACCTTGCGTTTTTTATACGTTTAGGGTATTTATGGGGTCCCAGAATAGTTCCCTGAAGAACCCTTGTTGGCTCACAATAGAGTGTTGGCTGTATACAGGGTGTTTGGCAGAACGTTGAACATACGAAAATGGTGGATAGGTGGGGTCATCTGCTACTTACTCAGCCCTAATTTATTTGGCTCTGGCCCACTGGATATGTAAAAAAAAATTTTTTGTTTTCTTCTAGTTTCACCACTTCCTTAACTTTACAGTGTAATTTTTTATTAAAAATGGGTAAAACAAGCATTTTACCCATTTTTAATAAAAAATTACACTGTAAAGTTTCACAAGCAAATTGAACATTTATTTTCAAAGAAGTCTTTGACCCTATAAAAACGATGACTACACACACAACCATTCGTGCAGTTTATTTTTGAATAATCTTATATTTTAATTTCTTGAGATTACTTGAAAATCTTCGATGATATAGTTAAACTTAATGTAGATCTTGTGGAGTTAGTACTGGACTGAAACAAACAAACATTTTATTTGGTGCAAGAGGGGCTGTCAACTGTAATTTACGGTGGATTTAATTTTTAAGTCTTAGTATCTGCTTGTACTATGCTTCCATTTAATTTAATGGTATTGTTTTTTTTCCAGGGCGAGTGGCGGACCAGCGAGAAAAAGAAAAAGAAGCCACCAGCCCCCGCCGGCAATGGCGAGCTGGACCCGCCACGCGACCCGCGCAGTCGCTCCGGACCCAGACCACGTAAGTAGACAAGAGAGGAATAGCATTAAAAAAAAAAAAACAATTTACTTTTTGTATTGTATGAAAAATCTTTAATAACTCACTTGTGATATCCAGATTTTTCTACCGACACAATGTTGTGATCATACATGAAACAGAATATCAATCAACTTTACAAATTCCAACCAAATGTCCAACCTCCTCCTTTAATTTTTATGTTCACCTCGCACTTGAACCAAAAATTTAACATCTATACATATACTTTAAAATACTCTGACTGCTTAGATCTTACAGACTATAAAAAAAATTCAGCCCATGGTACTCGCTGATAATGTACCTTTCAGGTGAAAGATTTTTTTAAATTGGTTAAGTAATTTTTGAGTAATAAGCCCATCACTTTGATGTTTATCATGTTCTCTACAACTGATTTGTGTCCGTTTCCAGGTCGCGGGTCTGGTGAGAGGGGCGACCGCGGCGAGCGCGGAGAGCGCGGGGAGCGGGGTGAGCGCGGTGAGGGTGGCTGGCGGGGCCGCGGTTCCACGCGGGGCCGCGGCGGGGCCCGGGGGGCCCGCGGGGCCGGCTCGCGCCGCCCGCGCCCCGACCGGGACCTGTCCGCCACCTGCTGGACCGACCATCAGCAGCCTGCCAGTATGTACCACCCACTACTCTGCATCTATGCTCTGTTCCAAAACTATCTGAAGAAAATGTAAACCAACCGTTGAGGATCAATTCTTAGGGAATCACTTACTAAAGGGAATTAGTAACACATTCATCTGTATTTAGACAATTTCAACATACAACAGCAGGGGAGTTTGTTGCGTCCTAGTGCTTTGCTGGGAAGAATATTCCCAGCTAAAGCACTAGGAATGTTGAAGGATGCGCCTTTTGGGGGACTGTCTTATGTAATTTTGACGATAAAATTCTGATTCTCAGCCTAATTTGAATAAATGAGCTTTTCCATAATTTATTATTTGAATAAAATTGATGAAAATTTAAGTTGTAAAATTAACCTCAATTGTGTACTAAAACATTCCCAATCTTAGTATTTCGGGTTTTTGTATTCAAATAATCAAATTAGAGCACTCAATTTGTAAGTGGCACTACAAATTGGCATCCACAGGTATGTTAACAAATCCATTTGTTTATATTTTCGTCAGATACTTTTGGAACAGACATTGCAATTGTGTGCCGTTACCTCAAACTTCATGGGCAGTTTTAGTGCCGGCGCTGTTTTCACCTGAAAAGTGAATGATAATGCACTTTGCATAATATCTCTTCATAAGAACCCGAACAATTTACTGTACCGTATCGGGACGACAAAACGACAATGAATGAAAACACTGACGATACTAAAGCATAGGTTAAACCATAAAATATATAAAAACAAAAATCACCCTGTAGAACTGTACTTGTACTATTATTTATTCTGTAGATATACGAAGTGATTAATTTATTGTCGTATTCCTGCCCTAAATACCCTGAATATCGCTACTTATTAAAAAAAAAAAAAATGTGTTGACGATCACGATAAATGTCGATTGAGGATCTTAACAGGCTCTATTGCCACGCTAAAATTCAAATTTATTTTATTTCTATTTATTTAGAGAAAAGTTATATTTCGTATACACTAACATTATGCAGAAGATGGCGAAACAAGTATCAACTTATATGTAAACACTAGCTGCCCGCCCCGGCTTCGCTCGAGTAGCACTAAGTACTTATACCTATCCTACCTACCCTACCTACGCTACTTTTTCATTGTTTTTAAGATGTATTCTGCTATTCGGGGCGGAGACAAATCCAACGAATCAAAAACCATGAAAATTGGTCCAGCAGATCTCGAGTTATAAGTGTTGTAACAAACACGACTTTCTTTTATATATATAGATATCTACAAAATTGAAAAATCTAAATGAAAATTGGTATGAACTAGCACAACTTTTACTCTGATAAACAGCCCTTGACCTAACATTATCTTGTGTGTATTGCGCAGGCGGCAGCAACATCGTCGACACATTCCCCACAACAGAAGACTGGGACAACGAGGAGTGGTCCGGATCTCTATCAGACACCAAGGTGAATATAACATAACAATACACAGACCTAACTCAAAAGACCATCTCAGACACTTATCTGCCTGTTTCTCATGTGGCCTAACATCTCAGACACTAATCTGCATGTTCCTCATATGGCCTAACATCTTAGACACTTATCTGCATGTTCCTCATATGGCCTAATTGGAATTTAAGACCGTTATCACACTGACGATTAGCCGGCGTGTTTCCAGCGAAGCGATTTGTGAACGTGCCCTCTCTCCGCGCGTGCTAAGCGAGCTAATCGCGACCACAATATTGTACACTTGCTTATCTCGTTCTTTCTTGTGAAAGAAAAAGAAAGATAGTAAAATAAGTTTATAGTAGTTTCTGGCCCGTTCTTCTCCATAGGAGCCTACTAGGCTTTGGAATGGACACCTAGCTTCATATTTCTGACTGACCGACTACTTTGAAAATTTAAAAGTACCTGTAAATTGTTTAATTTAAATAAATTCTTTGAGTTTGAATTTGCATTTATCCTGAGAAATATTAAACTACACTTTTCTGAAACATAATCAGAGGTTATTTATTTGTAAGAATGTATTTTTACATACTACAATGTTATAAGTTTTGTACATTCTACCACAAACCACAACTTAGATATAAAAAATACTATTCGAATGTCATTCTTAACTAAGTTCAGATTTCACCAATGAAATTGAACGCATTCAGCACATCTAAACTCGTTCAGTTTTATTGGTGAAATGAGGCCTAAGAGCTGTCAATTTTGAGATTCTATTTGAATATAAGCAACAACAATGAGTTCTAGTCACAAGATCACAACCCTTGATAGGGCCTTTACTTGCAACCATTACTATTCACGCTGCCGCGTCATTGTTACCTATACAACATGTAAAAAAAGCCCTGTCCGATCCGTGAGGGTGTTAGGTATCGTACTGAGAATATATTTATGTGGATACTTTCAGAATTAAGAAAAAAAAAATCCCCACGTTTTTATCGAGGGGAACTTTACCAGGTTATTACATTGAGCCCGAGCGGCCGTCGTTTAGCGGGTGTCTAAAAACCTGTTGAAAATTTGCTAATTTGAAATGGATTTGGGGGAATTTTGGTACATAAAATGTGAAATTTATTACCAAAATTACCCTTTCTGATCGGACAAGGTTTTTTACATATAACTGCGACATTGACTTCCTCCACAGCAGCGATTCTTTCTTCTTCTTGTCTAAATAGACAAGATATACTTTAATCACCACACACTATGCAGCGACACACACACTAGACCGCACTAAGATCTTCTTCCATCACACACTCAATCCTGTGACAAAGCTTCCAAAATGTTTAGCGTAAGACTTACGAGAGACAATTTGACCGAGGCCGATATCTAGCATGTGCAGTTGTATAAAACTGCCATGTGATCCCAATATTATACAGTAAAGTATCGTAGAGGATACTGATAGTTGTACAGGATCATGTTGTTAGTAAACATTTGTGAAATTGTCACAGAACTTGTATTAAAAAATCAAGATGGCGGCGTTAGTTCCGATTTTGGCCACCCGCCAAAAGATCCTTGTACAACTAAACAGTATCGTGGGTTATCCCTACTGTATTGGCTCCCCTCGCTACAGTGTATAGTGTACGTAAGCTAGTCGTGCTGGTTCAGTGTTGTCACATAATTATAAAGGTTGATGTGTTGCAGGTGTTCACGCCCAGCGCCGCCGCGCAGGCGCCGGCCGACGGCGACGCGCCGCAGAACTCTGCCGTGAGTACACTGCACGATTTTACTTACCTTTCACGCACACATCATTCTCCTACCCTCATTCCAATTTATTGGTGGTCGGGGCAACATGTCATCTTACTTCTCTATCAGTCGTCATCTCGGTAGTCCCCCCTTTCTAGCCATATCATCTTCCACACAGTCCATCCATCGTTTCTTTGGTTTCGCCCTACTCTTATAGCCATCCACATTCGTACTCAAAACTTTCCTCATTACTCCGCATCACATGCCCATACCATCGCAATCCATTTCCACATAACTTTTCAGTCACCGGTGGCTTTGCGACTGCCCTTTTTATACTCATTTCTTATTCTATCCTTTCGGTTAACACCACAAATCCCTCTTAGCATTCACCCTTTACGCACTGTTTTAAGAAAAATATTTATTTGCTCAAAAGATAGAGAGATTTGGAAGGAGAAAGGACTACGGTCCGGTCGTCGAGAGAATGTGTTCTTGACACCTGTCAGTTTCATACTAACAAATGTGTTTTGCGAAATTAATCCTTATTACTACTAGAAATTGTCCAACTGACAGGTGTCAGGAACTCATTCATTCAACGGTCGGACTGTACTAGGATCTATTATATCTAGCCTGTATTTTCCCACTGTTGGGCTTCTTCTTTTAGTCGAATCGATGATACAACATAACACGATTTACGACCCTCACGTTATAGACAGTTCTTGTGCTAACTCAGTTATTTTTCTGTCATGCCTCAGAATACGGAAGCCAAAGTAAGTCTAGCACATGAAGTTAACCTCAGTTTCTATATAGCGTGCTGCTTTCATGGCGACATTAATTTAACAAACGTATATGGTTTGGCGTTTTCGTTTTATGAAGATACTTAAATGTCATTAAATGTTATTATTTATTTACAATTTTATAAAGTAGCATCTTGGAGCAACCTGTACTTAAAGAACTGTAGTGCAGAGGTCATTTGCCGGGGTCACGGGTTATAATATCGCATCAATGAAATCGAAATGAATAACGTGCAAGGAGTAGGCGAATTGAAGGGAAGGTAGAGCCTTATGTTGGCGAGCGCTTGAAAATTAAAAATTTTCAATTTTCGAATTATTTTATTTTATTATAATTACTGGCCAATAGCCGTGTGGTAAATTAATGTCTGCAAGTTATATAATGTATAGCAGGTGGATTTTAACGTTGCGATACGACACAGATGAATACAGATGGCAAAATCATTAAGATACAAAGCGACTTTTGCTACAACACAATAAAGTGCAATTCAAGTCGCACAGCGCTAATTACCTACAGTTATAGTCACCTAGAAGTTGTACCTCTTTCTATCACGTAACTCTTATATCTTCTGACTACGTTACGCTCACTGAATTGGCGCGACTAGACGAGATCGCCGCGTACTTGTAGCTTCATACCTAAAATGCGGAGTGATCTGTATTCATCTGCGGATGCGGCCCGATGGACACTCGAGCTTTAGAATCTTAATTGGTGAAAGTACACATTGTTTGTCCATCGATGACTTGTTGAGTGAGTGCATGTGTTGTGGCAGGAGTGGGACGGCGCGGACGCCAACGGGCCGCTGGAGGCGCACATCCCCACGTACACGTACCACAACTCCGCGCACATACCGCACCACCCGCTGCGAGACGTGAGTACTTACCGTTCGGAAGGGTCAAACCTGTTTAAAAAGATAACTTCGATATTTTGTCACGGCGTAGAAACCGCTGGGTTGTTAGTATTCTTTTATAATAATTTGTGTATATTAATCGTGTGCGCAGCAAATAAACTCGGGCAGTCGGCAGTCGCCGGTCTCGGCAACCGAGCCTCCGCCCGCTGCCGACACCTACCACCACCAGGTGCACCACCAGGTACGGACACACACACACACACGCACACACCCACCCACACACACACCCACCCACACACACACCCATCCACACACACATACAGTATTAGAGATAAACTACGATAACATGGCGCGCCCCTCCACTTTACTGTTTCAATGGGTCTAGTGACTAGACTCAAAATCCTCGGATTCCTCGGATTTATTTTTGTTTGATGGTCGTCTCAGTACGCACACAATGCGTTGTGAGTCTTGGTGGCGCTTTGTAAATACATTTCACAAATACTTTCAACCGTGTAGAATTTTGGAGGGGCGCGCCATGTTATCGTAGTTTATCTCTACAGTGCAGGCGTCACACATGACCGTGCGTGCACAGTCCGCGGGGTCGTGTGTGCTACAAGGACGCGGGACCGACGCCTCACTACACACGAACTTCTCTTTGAATGTCTTTGAATAAAATCAGAGAAGTAATTAGACAAATAAAAACGATTAAATACAAGGAAAATGTATTTTTGGAACGGTCTTGAAAATCTACACAATCATAAAAACAAACCCTTTCTAATGCTTCCACTTCACTTTGCGTATTTGTCTAAATATTTGTGTTACTTGAGTATAGCTTGTCCACTCTGAAATGACGCGCCCTACTATCGCACTATATATCATAGAAATCCGCATTACGGTGTACGTAAATGCGTTAGTGGGGCGCGTCATTACAGAGTGGATAATCTTTAATACAAAATATACCCTTTACGCAAATATTTGTTCAAAATACGTCAAATGTAGGGCCAGCAACTTGAAAGAAAGACATAAAAAACAGTTATCTTCAAAATTATTGAATTAAGAACGTGTTGTTATTTCCAGCCAATGGGTATGTCGGGTAGTCTGACGGCGGCGCAGTCGCAGTACCTGTCGCAGCTCACGCAGCAGTCGCAGAGGCACGACAACAGTGAGTATTCACCCTAAATCTATATGCTAATCTATCATGTTAAAAATTAAAATCGCTTTTCGTGTCTGCCTGTGACCGCACTGTTCTTCTAAACTACGCAATGGATTTTTATGTGGTTTTCACTTTCATTTAAAGAATTGATTCCGGAAGATTTATATAATACACAAATATTTAACTTACATAAAATAAAGAAATCTCGATGTTTTCTTAAGCCGTAAAACTGTGCGAAGCAGGCAGCACACCGCAGCTACCTCACAGGAAACGTCTCAGTTAAGCGGTAGGCCTATAACAGCTCTGGAAAAGTAGTTCGTCATTTTGAAGGGCCTGCATTGGCAGCTCACCGTGTTACCTCCGCGGGCAAGGGGCGAAGCCCCGACCCCGCTGGCCCCTGACGGGGGCGACATGAGGCTGACTAGACTCATCCTCATTTGTCAGCCTACCTGGCAGTCTACTGCTAGACATAGGTCGCATTCTAACACGATTTTCACTTAGGCCTGCTTGCACCAAGAAGCACTAAGTTCGTATAACATCTGATGTTTTAAATTCGTTTAGCGATTTGTGGTGCAAGCGGGCTTTACTCATCAAATTTTGTCGATAATTGTAATATTTAGTTGATATTTGATACATACCACCCTAAGATCATCGCTCCACATAAGTTGAGGGCGTTCTACGTAAAACAAAAATGATTATCGCATCTTATAATAGTCAGCTTAATCATAAAATTTTCCGACGCGTTGCCAGTCAAAAAAACAAACTTACAATGCAATATAATATAAAGAGCGTTGTTTTACCTGTGGCTTCTCTATATTATAGGTTACCTACAATATTTGTGGTTGTTAACGTTGTGGGTAATGTTTTCAGGCGTGTACACGTCAAACTACGGCGTGTACAGCTCGACAGACATCACGAGTCAGAGGAAACCTCAGCGGGCACGAGTGCCGCCGCCTTCCAAGGTCAGTTCATCATCACATTTCACCTTTTTTTGTGCAAAATTTCTTAAGATTTATATGGATTTATATTAGACACGTTAGTTAAGAAAAAATAAACAAAAATGTATATAACCTTAGCGATTATATTCACCATTTGTAACCTGTTGCTAATCTGTGAACAGCGTTGTGGGCTGCAATATTTTCTATATTTTTTAATGAATTTATTGTTTATATTGTAGCTGTTTGTTGTTACTTTTCTCTTGGTCGGCTTCATCGTCTAAGTCAGATATTAACTTAATAAACTGGTGAACTACGTCAATACTAAATATCAAATACATCTGACAGCATTTAGGCATCCGCTTAATGTTGCTAAAACGCATTTTTATGACATAAGTGCGTCCTAGACAGTAAGCTCACTTATGCACGGACGTAAAAATATGGCGGCGGGATTTGATCGCGCACTGGATTTTCAACGCTCGGTGTTAAGACGAGCGTTGAGAATCCCAACGCGCTGGGACGCATCCTCGTCCCAGCACGTTGAAAAACCACACTTTTGGATTTACAACTTTCAGAGACAAGTAAAGTGTTGAAAATCCAGGGAACGAAAAAAATCGCCCCTGTGAACCTGGGCAAACACATGAACTTAGGCGTTGTCAAAGTTTAATGTAGATGGGCATTATAATACTTTTACTTCTCACTAGTTTTTGCCCGCGATTTCGTCCGTGTCGAAGTCTACTATACTATAAAAAATATGTTATATCATTCGGAAATAGTGTAGCTTTCTATCAATGCAAGAATGAATTTGCTATTGGATGAGTAGTTTCGGAGATAACATCCTACATTCAAACTTTAACTTTATATATTATTATAGTTTGGCCGTCGCGGTCGAGAGAATGCGTTCCTGACACTTGTCAGTTGAACAATTTCTAGTAGTAATAAGGATCAAATGAGTTAAAGTCATATTTGTTAGTATGAAACTGACAGGGTGTCAAGAACGGACCGTAGTGTAGATATCCTTCTCTTTACCTAACTGTATGGCCTGTAGATCCCGTCGTCGGCGGTGGAGATGCCGGGCGGCGCGGAGGGCGCGGCCATGTTCCTGGACGTGCAGTTCGGCGCCCTGGAGCCCGACGCGCTGCGGGACAACAGCACGCCCAAGCCGGTAACACTGCCGCGCGCCCGCCCGCCGGCGCCGGCGCCGCCCCGCCGACGTCGTCGGTCGAAAATCTTACAAACACCCATTGTTTATAAAATTACACAATTTTCTTGTAAAATATCTACAAGTTACCATAGTACAATGCAAATGTACAATATCGGCAGACTTCATAAAATTAAATCGAAGCTCTATTAATATTATAAATATCTAAACATTTCATCATACATAACGTTTCGACACGACATAACATTTCTAACAAATTCGTCGTAGCCTTGCAGCAATACTCTTTCTATATTACTTACTAACATAGTTTCTCTTGCCTGTACAGCAACAGGCTCCTGCCCCGGTGCTGGAGCCCGTAGCAGTACCGGCGGTGCCCCTGGAGCCCGTCGTGGACACGCCCGTCACCACACAGACCTACCCCACCACCAACAGTATGGTACGTACCACTGCCTGCCACAAGCCACCATTCGCATCTCTAATCTGTTCCAAAAGTATTATATGAAAGGATAAACAAACCCTGTTCAGGTTAAATTCTTACGCAATAAGATTTCTAAGGTTATTTACAATATTGAAATAATCAAATCAAAACACCAAAGAAACAATTTGTAAGGATTACTACAAATAGGCATTTATAGGTACGCTTTCCGATTTACGTTCTCATTTAATACTTTTGGGCACTAAATTTGGCAACGTCGAACGTCTCCGCAGCGTACAGCGTAGATGAACACGCACGCTAGATGCAAAGAGTGCCTTATTTAAAGTTGAAATTGAGTCTTAATAATATAAGCACTAAAACTTGATGCTCAAAATAAATAAAGCGTATACACCGGAAAAAAATTGCAGATCATTATTTCAGCAACATGTTTATATGTTGCGGGAAACAATGTTGCTGGCCACATAGAATGTTCCGAATTCATAGTAAACAAAAAAACATCTTGCAACAGTCGCAACAGCAAGTGCCGCGGAATACAATGTTGCGCGATTGTTGCTCAACATTGTATCCGGTATGAATCTAACAAAAAAAAAAATACGTGTGGCACTCGAGGACTGCCGCGGTAAAGCTATTGCATAGCATATTCAAAAATAAGAAGATAATATTGTTGATTTAAAATATTTTTTAAAAAAAATACCCCTATACCCCCCCCCCTAAATCGCAGAATTTACACAACCGTCAATGACGTCTGCCCTCACGCGTCTGCCCGCGTTCGGGTCGCGCACTCGGCGATCGCGCGTCATTGCCTATCCCGCCCCTCCACCCTCGTTCTGCGCGCCCGCCGTCGACTCATCGCAGGTCATTCTTATCGTTCTAACTTTTAAAATATTAGTCCAAATTACTTAGTGTAAAAGACAAATTTTATCTACATTAAATACCGAAAGCGATGAAGGTATTTATTTTGATACGAATTAACTAAATACTCTAAAATATGCAACTTAAAAAAAGTATTCAATTTAAATGTATTTATAGCTCACTATTTTGGCTATAATGGCTTCCACATAAAAGGTAGATATATGCTGTCGCGGACTTTTATTTAGAACTCTTTAAGACAAACAACCCCACAATACATTCTTTTCATGTAACTCCAGCGGTTTAGGCAGCGCACGCAAAGATAGATCTCAGAGGGCAGGATTTTTTCCGACTTACTGGATACTTATCGTTATATTATGGCTAAATCACATAAAATCTTTATAAATTGTAGCCTATGTGTTATTCTGATATATAAGCCACATTACTGTAAAGTTTCATTAAAATCCGTTCGGTAGTTTTTGCGTGAAAGAGTAACAAACATCCATCCATCCATCCTCACAAACTTTCGCGTCAGGTTTTTTTTTCGTTACGGAATTTCTACATTCGGTCGCCGCGCTCAGAGTCTCCGATAAAAGCTATGCAATAGCTTAAAAATCTGCTAAACATAATGTCTTTTTCGTGATAAAATACAGTTATCAGAATTATTCCTGCTGTACTTTAACTCGCGTAAACATGACGTCACTAAAGATAACGTTTTGTTCTCCAGCTTAGTGAAAGCTTATCAGTAGTGGAGCCGACGCCAGTGCCGAGCGTGCCCGCTCCCGCCACGGAACCCACAGTCACAAACACAACCTGTGAGTATAGAACACTTTATTTACGTTTATTTTATACAAATTTGATCGGAAAAAGTTATCATAAGGTTAAGTGCCCGCAAATCAATATGAAAGTATTATTAATTTATTGAGAGAAAATCTTTAGTTACAACAACTACAGTCCGGCCGTCGAGAGAATGCGTTCCTGAAATCTGTCAGTTGGGACTATTTCTAGTTACAACTTTTTATATTATTACAGTCTGGCCATCGCGGTCGAGAGAATGCGTGCTGACACTTGTCAGTTGAACAATTTCTAGTAGTAATAAGGATCAAATTCGCAAAACATATATTTGTTAGTACGAAACTGACAAGTGTCAAGAACGCATTCTCTCAACGGCCGGACTGTAACGTTGCTTAAAGTTAAGTAATGATTATAGCGACTGTTTAACCATACATTTTTGACGTTTAGACATCTACTTTAAGGAAGGCCAAAGAAAAGATGGATGGATTGTGTGAGGAATGATATGAAAGAGAAGGGAGTGAATGATAGCGTGATGGTGGACAGGGGAGAGTGGGAGAAGAAAACGTGTTGCGCCGACCACACGTAACATGGGGCAAGGGCAGGAAGACGCTGAAACATCTGGTTAATTTTATCGTTTACTAGCTTTTACCACGGCTTCGCCTGCATGGATGTCGGAAAATATCGGGGATTACATACCTAATAGCCGAGGAAAAGGTCATTGACTCTTTCCGCTGCACCCGCATTGTCGTCAATAATAATTATTTTGTTACGCGTAATTTTGAATCTGTGATGTCTTTTAAAGAATTAATTTTAATGATATGATGACAAGGTATATTTTAATCTAAATTAAATGCCTAATTTAAATAACATTTTTGATTGAATTTTTCAATTGAAAAGGATAAATAAATATAATACTGGTCAAAATTGCTTCAAAAATAGATTGATATATGCATTGACATCATATCATTTAAATGAATAGTTAAACTTGTTCGGGAGTACAAGCGTGATATTACTATCGGGAACCGACCCCTCCGGGCACCACTGGGACTTTACGTGAAGATATCAAAGATTCAAAATTACGCGTAACAAAAGAATCATGGTTGACGGCAACGCGGGCTCAGCGGTAGGAGTCAATGACCTTATTCTCGGCTATTAGGTATGTTATCCTGGTAGTACGTTCCCGGGCGAAGCTGCAGGCAAAAGATGGTGAAATAGAAACTTATTTTTGCGGTCTCTAAAAACAATACTGTGCATGTGTCGTAATATTGTGTGTAATTCAACACATACTTAGACGTTTTTGTTCTGTTTTATGATGTTTAAATATCGATGCCCTCGCGTTTGCGGAGTTAGCTAGGTAATTAAGTAAGGCCCCGTATTGATGTGCAGTTCCCCCCACAGCGTCCCTGGACGCGCAGCTGTCGGCCAGCATGAAGCAGCTGGGCGTGGCGGCCGGCGACGGCGCGCCCGCGCCGCCTGCGCCCGCGCAGCACGCCGCGCCGCCGCACGCCGCGCCCTTGCACCGCCCAAAGGTAGGTCACACTACACAGTGTATATTTCGAAACCAACGGTTTCGAAATACACCACTAACACAAAACAAAAGTTAGAAAACTAAACAAACAAAAGTTATCCTTTAATGATTTCGTTTTTTCCTCTTGAGGTACGGAACTCTAAAAACAATAAGTAAAATCTCGATGTACGTTATACACCGAATTGCCGAAATTAGGTTTTCGTTGGGTAGCTATCAGTTTTCTATTTCGTCATAATATATACACAAAGTATTGTAGTGTAAAAATACAGGCAGAGATTTTGGAACAATTATACCTGAACCAAAAGGCGACAATTATACAATATGTTTAGAATAATAATTATGTTATAGTTACCGTCAGCTGTGCAAGGATGCATATCCGGTACGACTCGTAAATTCCATATCCTAAGGGCACGTCTTCCCTACCATTACCGCGCCTCCCGGTCTACTCCTTGATATGCAATGGCCTCTGTAGCCCCATGAAGCATGAGGCTCATTCGGGCTTCATTCGATTTATCGACTCTCGTTAAACCACGCTGTGCTCGGTGCATTTCATTCATTCATATAGTGACGGCAGCTGTGAAGCTAATTTTATTAAATAAATAATAATATGTACTTATAATAACCACTATGTTGTGTTCCAGACTGTCGGCCAACAGAACGTGTACGCACATCACGCAGTGTCGCATCACCCGCCCGTGTACGGAGCTAACGTGTATGCGCCACAGGTATGTTCATTAGTCAGTGCATTAGTAAGTGGCTCCGGAGAATGAAAAGTTGTGAAAATCGCTTGTCATGGTATGGGCATGTAATGCGGAGAGACGAGGAAAGTTTTTGGGTCAAACTCAAAGCATTTATTTCAACCAATTACAGGCACTTTTGAATTGACTAGGAGTCGGTCAGTCAGAAAGATGAAGTTGCCCATTCCAAAACGTAGTAGGTTCCTACGGAGAAGCACGGACAAGAAACTCCATGGTCAGTCTTCTACATCAAACATTTTTATAAAATATTAGTTACATCATTAATGTTGAAAATTATACATGGGAGAACGATGTAGAAGATGTGCACGTGGGTATGAATGTGGTTGCTATAAGAGTAGGGGGAGACCTAAGAAACGATGGCTGGACTGTGAAAAACGACATGGCTAGAATGAGGGTGAGTATCGAGATGACGATTAATAGAGAAGCATGGAAGAAAAATACATGTTAGCTGCCGTCAACCCCGAATAAAATTGGTATAAGGGCACTGATTAATACAGATGGGACACTCCGCAAAATCCTTTAAATAAAGAGCGACTCTTGCTACGGCACAATAAAGTGCAATTCAAGTCGCACAGCGCTAATTACCTACAGTTATATTCACTTGGAAGTTACCTCTTTTTCTATATCTTCGTACTTTTAGATCTTCTGACTACGTTACACTCACTGAATTGGCTCAGCAAGACGAGCCCGTAGCGTACTTGTAGCTTTATTTATTTATATAACAATTGCTTGCTGCATCTAAACCTCCTTTATACCTAAACTGTGGAGTATCTCATCTGTATTAATGATAAGGGCCAGAGAATGATGATGATGAGACACCAGTTTGTCCTGCTGGGGCACATTACAGTGAAGACTGATGTAATGAATGACTGCGTCTTACAGGTGAACTCGACGAACGCGTCACTAACAGGCGCGTCGGCGATGGCGGCGACGGCGTATCCCTCAAGCGTCACGCTCACACAGTACCAGCCCATGATCAACTCCTACCAGGTACGTCACACGCTTTATATTATTTAGCTTGCCCCCTGCTTATGAGATCATTCATCTGCATTCTCATAACAACAATGTTATAATAGTCCACACCGAATTTCGGCTATGGCGACCAATCTCAGCGGAGACCAGACTTCGGCGCACGGGATGTAGTGCACTGTCTCTGCCGTCACTCCCACAGTCGTCCCACACGGCAGGGCGCCAGCCGGCCCCGGGCGCCAGCCGGCCCCGGGCGCCAGGCGGGCGCCAGGCGCGCTCCGCACGGGGGTGTCGCACCGCCACCTTCCAAACTCGATGGATGATCGAACGATGGCCCCGGGGCCGGTGGCGACTGTACAAAATAGTTCCATCGCTTCCCCGCTCGGCCATCGCTCCTCGTCGCTGGTTTCGTGCCCGCAACCTTACTGAGAAAAATAACTAATGTATTGTGTATACACGTGTCATCGGCTGAGATCGGTCATGACAACTAGCCGAGGCCCCCAAACAGCCGCACTCGGGTGTCGTCCCAGTCGTCATGTGCTGGTTTGATCCCCTCAGTTGTGTTTTTAGCGATTCTTACGTACTTGGATAAATGAATCAAAATATATATATAACGACATTAAGTAAAGAAGTAATACCTAATATGATTTGCCTTGCGTGCAATACAAAATATATTAAATATATTGTATGTATAATTCAAGTTAATATTTGAATCACAGTTTTGCTAGAACAAACCTTGTTCAAACCATGGTCTACTACCACTCTATAACATCAAATATGTTTATTAAAACATACTAAACTAGGCGTTCTCAAATAAGTTTTATGTTGCTCAAACGTGTTCAAACATTAACCGTAACATCAAAGTACTCGTCGCACTGGTAATATGGCATTCAAAAGAGTTATGAGGAGTCCGCGTGGACAAGGTTGTCCTGTCAATGCGGGCCGAAATGCAAATAAATCATTAGCCAATGACATACACACGCGCGAAATATCGTTCCGCCCATTTCTTTTGTTGAGAATCAAAATGAGTTCTAACTATTCGAATGTGGAAAATTGGAGTCAATGTTGTCTTGGTGCACATGGAGCTAACCCGGTTTTGTGGTTGTTTTTGTCTTGTTCCTGTAATATCCCAATAAATAAATAATACCTAATAATCTCACGTTGAATACTTAAATACATCAATGATCAATTTTCTTAAATATCTTTAAAAGTATTTAGTTTAAAATTATAAAAAAATATATATTTGAGATCCTCGCAACAGCCCTTTCAATTGATATGTCACACGGTTCATTTTGCAAAACTTTTTATTTCATTTGCCACACAAAAAAACCCTAAGATTCAAAATTCATTTATCTACGTTACAAGTCCGTGTTTGGGTCACAAAAATACATATGTGTACCAAATTTCAACTTAATCGGTCCATTAGATTCGGAGCAAATTGGCTGTGACAAACGGACAGACACACGAGTGATCCTATAAGGGTTCCGCTTTTTCCTTTTGAGGTACGGAACCCTAAAAACTGTTTTAAAGTAGCCACTTTTCAGTGATAAAATACCTACCGAAGTAAGGCGCGGGACATACACAAGTGGAGAGGGGGCGAGGAGCGCGCCTGCCGACCGAGTGCCGCGGGCGTTGGGCCTCCGTTTCATATTTCATACAAAATGTATAGGAACGTGGCGCGGGACATACACACAACGCTCCGTCGCCACGCTCCTTCGTCTAGAGGTGGGCGGATTCAGACGTACAAAAATAAGTGCTTACAAAATTTCGTCTATGGAGCTACATTTCCCTGTAAACACTGCTGTGTCCCGCGCGTGAGCCGCGCGCCGCGCCGCAACTACTTTGAGACGCGAGCGCCGCAGTGTCTCTGTTGTAGGGAGTAACGATAATCCTGACTTTTTTAAGTTTGTCTTTTTTGTGTTTTCAAAAACCAATTTTGACGTTTTTTTTATTGGATGCTATAGAATGGTAGTAAACCATGGTTTGAACAGCGTTTGTTCGCAAAACTGTGATTCCAATGTCACCGTGTATAACTCCATTACCGTCGTACACAATATTAACGTGGATGTGTGGGATAAAAACGCTTTGGGGATAATTTATTATTTCGTCCAGTTGTCCAAGTAACGTATGTTCCCTTGCAGACGTCGTCGTCGGCGGGTCCGTACGGCGGGAGCGCTCTATATACGGCCGCGCCCTACACGCCCTACCAGCCCTCCGCGCAGGCCAAGCAGCAGCAGCCCAAGGACACGCAGCAACAGGTATGAGCTAACAGGACCCTACACGCCCTACCAGCCCTCCGCGCAGGCCAAGCAGCAGCAGCCCAAGGACACGCAGCAACAGGTATGAGCTAACAGGACCCTACACGCCCTACCAGCCCTCCGCGCAGGCCAAGCAGCAGCAGCCCAAGGACACGCAGCAACAGGTATGAGCTAACAGGACCCTACACGCCCTACCAGCCCTCCGCGCAGGCCAAGCAGCAGCAGCCCAAGGACACGCAGCAACAGGTATGAGCTAACAGGACCCTACACGCCCTACCAGCCCTCCGCGCAGGCCAAGCAGCAGCAGCCCAAGGACACGCAGCAACAGGTATGAGCTAACAGGACCCTACACGCCCTACCAGCCCTCCGCGCAGGCCAAGCAGCAGCAGCCCAAGGACACGCAGCAACAGGTATGAGCTAACAGGACCCTACACGCCCTACCAGCCCTCCGCGCAGGCCAAGCAGCAGCAGCCCAAGGACACGCAGCAACAGGTATGAGCTAACAGGACCCTACACGCCCTACCAGCCCTCCGCGCAGGCCAAGCAGCAGCAGCCCAAGGACACGCAGCAACAGGTATGAGCTAACAGGACCCTACACGCCCTACCAGCCCTCCGCGCAGGCCAAGCAGCAGCAGCCCAAGGACACGCAGCAACAGGTATGAGCTAACAGGACCCTACACGCCCTACCAGCCCTCCGCGCAGGCCAAGCAGCAGCAGCCCAAGGACACGCAGCAACAGGTATGAGCTAACAGGACCCTACACGCCCTACCAGCCCTCCGCGCAGGCCAAGCAGCAGCAGCCCAAGGACACGCAGCAACAGGTATGAGCTAACAGGACCCTACACGCCCTACCAGCCCTCCGCGCAGGCCAAGCAGCAGCAGCCCAAGGACACGCAGCAACAGGTATGAGCTAACAGGACCCTGCACGCCCTACCAGCCCTCCGCGCAGGCCAAGCAGCAGCTACATGCCCTGAATCTATTTTATTTCTACATTGAAACAAAATCCCAGACAACGTCAGTTGGAAACATTGACGGCGGAGTTTCAATTCCAAAAAATCGCGAATCGCGAGAAACAATAACCCCCATTGCTGCAACCGTTACTTGCCGTATTCGTTCAAACAATCGACTACTTTTGTTCGTTGTTATGTTATACCGTAATCGAGTTTATTTAAAAAAAAAAAAATAAGGGTAAGTTCGTTTTTAACAAAGCTTTTGTTGGAACACCTAATTTTGTTGACATCAAATTGAAGAAGGTAGTACTAAAACTGTGAACGTTTATTTCAGCAATACGACAATTCGGTGGCGTCGAGCAATAGCTTAACGAACACCACGACACAGACGCAGACCTCCACAGCCAAAGTAGCCACCACCACAGGTATGTACGACACACCTCAGGGCTCCGGGCTCCGTGTTTGTAGGCATGTTTATACATACGCGCCCTAGTCTACTATTAGCTACGAGCCCGTCTCATAGTATATACGAGTGACAGATAATAATGTAGGTGCTGGCTTGCCCGCAGTAGTAGCGGGGCACAACTCGGGCTACGCGGGCGGCGCGCTGTACGGCGCGGGCGCTACGCCGGCCTACGCGCCCTAGTCTACTATTAGCTACGAGCCCGTCTCATAGTATATACGAGTGACAGATAATAATGTAGGTGCTGGCTTGCCCGCAGTAGTAGCGGGGCACAACTCGGGCTACGCGGGCGGCGCGCTGTACGGCGCGGGCGCTACGCCGGCCTACGCGCCCTAGTCTACTATTAGCTACGAGCCCGTCTCATAGTATATACGAGTGACAGATAATAATGTAGGTGCTGGCTTGCCCGCAGTAGTAGCGGGGCACAACTCGGGCTACGCGGGCGGCGCGCTGTACGGCGCGGGCGCTACGCCGGCCTACGCGCCCTAGTCTACTATTAGCTACGAGCCCGTCTCATAGTATATACGAGTGACAGATAATAATGTAGGTGCTGGCTTGCCCGCAGTAGTAGCGGGGCACAACTCGGGCTACGCGGGCGGCGCGCTGTACGGCGCGGGCGCTACGCCGGCCTACGCGCCCTAGTCTACTATTAGCTACGAGCCCGTCTCATAGTATATACGAGTGACAGATAATAATGTAGGTGCTGGCTTGCCCGCAGTAGTAGCGGGGCACAACTCGGGCTACGCGGGCGGCGCGCTGTACGGCGCGGGCGCTACGCCGGCCTACGCGCCCTAGTCTACTATTAGCTACGAGCCCGTCTCATAGTATATACGAGTGACAGATAATAATGTAGGTGCTGGCTTGCCCGCAGTAGTAGCGGGGCACAACTCGGGCTACGCGGGCGGCGCGCTGTACGGCGCGGGCGCTACGCCGGCCTACGCGCCCTAGTCTACTATTAGCTACGAGCCCGTCTCATAGTATATACGAGTGACAGATAATAATGTAGGTGCTGGCTTGCCCGCAGTAGTAGCGGGGCACAACTCGGGCTACGCGGGCGGCGCGCTGTACGGCGCGGGCGCTACGCCGGCCTACGCGCCCTAGTCTACTATTAGCTACGAGCCCGTCTCATAGTATATACGAGTGACAGATAATAATGTAGGTGCTGGCTTGCCCGCAGTAGTAGCGGGGCACAACTCGGGCTACGCGGGCGGCGCGCTGTACGGCGCGGGCGCTACGCCGGCCTACGCGCCCTAGTCTACTATTAGCTACGAGCCCGTCTCATAGTATATACGAGTGACAGATAATAATGTAGGTGCTGGCTTGCCCGCAGTAGTAGCGGGGCACAACTCGGGCTACGCGGGCGGCGCGCTGTACGGCGCGGGCGCTACGCCGGCCTACGCGCCCTAGTCTACTATTAGCTACGAGCCCGTCTCATAGTATATACGAGTGACAGATAATAATGTAGGTGCTGGCTTGCCCGCAGTAGTAGCGGGGCACAACTCGGGCTACGCGGGCGGCGCGCTGTACGGCGCGGGCGCTACGCCGGCCTACGCGCCCTAGTCTACTATTAGCTACGAGCCCGTCTCATAGTATATACGAGTGACAGATAATAATGTAGGTGCTGGCTTGCCCGCAGTAGTAGCGGGGCACAACTCGGGCTACGCGGGCGGCGCGCTGTACGGCGCGGGCGCTACGCCGGCCTACGCGCCCTAGTCTACTATTAGCTACGAGCCCGTCTCATAGTATATACGAGTGACAGATAATAATGTAGGTGCTGGCTTGCCCGCAGTAGTAGCGGGGCACAACTCGGGCTACGCGGGCGGCGCGCTGTACGGCGCGGGCGCTACGCCGGCCTACGCGCCCTAGTCTACTATTAGCTACGAGCCCGTCTCATAGTATATACGAGTGACAGATAATAATGTAGGTGCTGGCTTGCCCGCAGTAGTAGCGGGGCACAACTCGGGCTACGCGGGCGGCGCGCTGTACGGCGCGGGCGCTACGCCGGCCTACGCGCCCTAGTCTACTATTAGCTACGAGCCCGTCTCATAGTATATACGAGTGACAGATAATAATGTAGGTGCTGGCTTGCCCGCAGTAGTAGCGGGGCACAACTCGGGCTACGCGGGCGGCGCGCTGTACGGCGCGGGCGCTACGCCGGCCTACGCGCCCTAGTCTACTATTAGCTACGAGCCCGTCTCATAGTATATACGAGTGACAGATAATAATGTAGGTGCTGGCTTGCCCGCAGTAGTAGCGGGGCACAACTCGGGCTACGCGGGCGGCGCGCTGTACGGCGCGGGCGCTACGCCGGCCTACGCGCCCTAGTCTACTATTAGCTACGAGCCCGTCTCATAGTATATACGAGTGACAGATAATAATGTAGGTGCTGGCTTGCCCGCAGTAGTAGCGGGGCACAACTCGGGCTACGCGGGCGGCGCGCTGTACGGCGCGGGCGCTACGCCGGCCTACGCGCCCTAGTCTACTATTAGCTACGAGCCCGTCTCATAGTATATACGAGTGACAGATAATAATGTAGGTGCTGGCTTGCCCGCAGTAGTAGCGGGGCACAACTCGGGCTACGCGGGCGGCGCGCTGTACGGCGCGGGCGCTACGCCGGCCTACGCGCCCTAGTCTACTATTAGCTACGAGCCCGTCTCATAGTATATACGAGTGACAGATAATAATGTAGGTGCTGGCTTGCCCGCAGTAGTAGCGGGGCACAACTCGGGCTACGCGGGCGGCGCGCTGTACGGCGCGGGCGCTACGCCGGCCTACGCGCCCTAGTCTACTATTAGCTACGAGCCCGTCTCATAGTATATACGAGTGACAGATAATAATGTAGGTGCTGGCTTGCCCGCAGTAGTAGCGGGGCACAACTCGGGCTACGCGGGCGGCGCGCTGTACGGCGCGGGCGCTACGCCGGCCTACGCGCCCTAGTCTACTATTAGCTACGAGCCCGTCTCATAGTATATACGAGTGACAGATAATAATGTAGGTGCTGGCTTGCCCGCAGTAGTAGCGGGGCACAACTCGGGCTACGCGGGCGGCGCGCTGTACGGCGCGGGCGCTACGCCGGCCTACGCGCCCTAGTCTACTATTAGCTACGAGCCCGTCTCATAGTATATACGAGTGACAGATAATAATGTAGGTGCTGGCTTGCCCGCAGTAGTAGCGGGGCACAACTCGGGCTACGCGGGCGGCGCGCTGTACGGCGCGGGCGCTACGCCGGCCTACGCGCCCTAGTCTACTATTAGCTACGAGCCCGTCTCATAGTATATACGAGTGACAGATAATAATGTAGGTGCTGGCTTGCCCGCAGTAGTAGCGGGGCACAACTCGGGCTACGCGGGCGGCGCGCTGTACGGCGCGGGCGCTACGCCGGCCTACGCGCCCTAGTCTACTATTAGCTACGAGCCCGTCTCATAGTATATACGAGTGACAGATAATAATGTAGGTGCTGGCTTGCCCGCAGTAGTAGCGGGGCACAACTCGGGCTACGCGGGCGGCGCGCTGTACGGCGCGGGCGCTACGCCGGCCTACGCGCCCTAGTCTACTATTAGCTACGAGCCCGTCTCATAGTATATACGAGTGACAGATAATAATGTAGGTGCTGGCTTGCCCGCAGTAGTAGCGGGGCACAACTCGGGCTACGCGGGCGGCGCGCTGTACGGCGCGGGCGCTACGCCGGCCTACGCGCCCTAGTCTACTATTAGCTACGAGCCCGTCTCATAGTATATACGAGTGACAGATAATAATGTAGGTGCTGGCTTGCCCGCAGTAGTAGCGGGGCACAACTCGGGCTACGCGGGCGGCGCGCTGTACGGCGCGGGCGCTACGCCGGCCTACGCGCCCTAGTCTACTATTAGCTACGAGCCCGTCTCATAGTATATACGAGTGACAGATAATAATGTAGGTGCTGGCTTGCCCGCAGTAGTAGCGGGGCACAACTCGGGCTACGCGGGCGGCGCGCTGTACGGCGCGGGCGCTACGCCGGCCTACGCGCCCTAGTCTACTATTAGCTACGAGCCCGTCTCATAGTATATACGAGTGACAGATAATAATGTAGGTGCTGGCTTGCCCGCAGTAGTAGCGGGGCACAACTCGGGCTACGCGGGCGGCGCGCTGTACGGCGCGGGCGCTACGCCGGCCTACGCGCCCTAGTCTACTATTAGCTACGAGCCCGTCTCATAGTATATACGAGTGACAGATAATAATGTAGGTGCTGGCTTGCCCGCAGTAGTAGCGGGGCACAACTCGGGCTACGCGGGCGGCGCGCTGTACGGCGCGGGCGCTACGCCGGCCTACGCGCCCTACGACGAGCAGATCATGCGCTCTACGCTACCGCATCATATGGTGAGTACCACGAATAGATATTTACATAATAAAAATCTTAAATTCATTGATACATTCGCTGGGTTTAAGTTGCCTTTTTTGCCGATGGGAAATTTCGTAGGACTATCAGCTTGTTGATCATAATAAGGCATCATAATATGCGTATGCTGAGACGCAGGTTACGCAGCACAACACAGTACAGATTTGGCAAAGGAGGACAAGCGACAGCGACAGCAGACACATTCGCGTCCTAGTTAGTACAAACAACAGACGGCTGTCCTGCGTTACCTGTCTCAGAAAAAAAAAAGTGAAGACCTACACGCGTCGCGCAGAAATCTGTGCCGGCTCTATAACGAGACGCAGAGCAGAACAGACACTGCGCCGCAGCGTACGCAGCAGTCAGAACATTCATGCTTACAAAAACTGCTTTGCCCTGCGTGGAATTTTGTGATAAAAAATGTAAATAAAAAGAATAATTTAAATCGCTTTTTTATGTTTTTTTATGGTATATTCTAAAAGTTGTGTTATGTATTTTCAGGGCGGTTACTACGAGGTGGGCTACGGCGGGCGGGATGCGACGTTCGGGCTAAGCGCGGGAGAGAGGTTCGGCAGGACCGACGCCGCCTCGCCGCAACAGGTAACGTAACGATACTATATGACGATATGCCCTTTTCATTATCAGCATGGGCCGGCGCCGCACGCGCGCCGTGCGCAGGCGCCGGCGCGACATGTCCGCGCCGGAGGCTGGCCTGCGCTGAGATTGCTTGCCCTGGCCAAAATTCAGTCCTATTTTTATTATAAGTATAGTTTGTCTGAGATGGTAAAAATCATGCACTTGTGAAAATAGTATTCAAACTCTTTATTTTCACGGCGGAAATCCGTTACGAACTGCCGGTTTTTAATGACTTACATTTAAGGCTGACTTATCCAACGTCACATATCTTTTTCCGAGAAATTATTTTCAATTTTGACAGTTTTTCCATAAAAATTCTGTCTGATTTCAGTTTTATTCCATGGATAAAAGATATTTGATGTTAGAAAAATTTGTCCATAAGGTGAATCCGGAGTTGTAACCCGCGAAATTAATTCAAAATTTAGCCCTGTCAAGTTGTATTTTGATCAAAATATGATTCGCAACTAACACATTTCTTATGCAACAAATCTAACTTGAAGATGCATTAACGATTCTAATGATTATGAATCTGTTACAATTGCAAATCATATTTTGATCAAAAATATGTTTTGCAAGTGTTGTAACGAAGCTACCCCGCAGGTCCCGGCGGCGGCGCTCCCGCCGGGCTACGCGTACTTCGCGTACCAGCCGCCGCCCACCACGTACCAGTACGGCGTCTACCCCACCGTGAGTACACTGCGGCTTATTCGATACTAGCTTTTGCTCGCGGCTTCGTGCGCGTTTTATTATCCATCGGGAAGAGTACTTTTTTCTGGATGAAACAACGTATATGCAATTACATGATGATCCATTGAGTAGTGAAAGCGTAACAAACAAACACACTTTCAAATTTATTATATTACTTAGGATTCTCGTTAACGGTATTTATAGTTTGTGCCATAAAATCCCCTTGGACACTCAAGTTCCCGCATGAGAAAGAAACAAAAAATAAAAAGCGATTAACAAGAAGGTTTTTAAAGCGAATATTCAAAATATCGCCAGCGAACGCCCTATAAGTACAAACACCATAATAATCAAGTATATCACTTACAACTGGCACACGTGAAATTAACTTATGTGGGTTTTCTACCTATCCCATGGAAATGATCATACTACATTTACTCAATCACATTAGTAGCAAACCAAAAGTATGAACGGAGCACTTGCTATTTACCTCGTCAGTTTTTTCACTATAATTTTACCTCAATGTGGAAGCTGTGGCTAGCATCACACCTGATGGCCAGTGATGATCAGGCCGAATGTAGGAACGAGCTTCACTCGGAATCATCAACCACAGAGGAACTGGCTATCTTACATCAAATCGCCCAAACACAACAATGCTGTTAACATTGTTGTTATGGCGGCAGACTTAGATAAGATGGTGGTAGCTAGCCAGGCGGACTTAGAACAAGCCTTACCACCAACCAAACCGAGCAGATAAATGACGTGATGTTTTGTTTGTGACCGACACGATTGTGTAAACCCCGTTTTACAATGGAAGTGAATAATAATAATAATGTCTGTTCGCCAAAATCAATGTTTTACATTTCCATATAATCTACTAAATCTACATGAATAGCTAGGTTTGCATTTTTTTTTATAAGGCGCAAAGCATTTTTCTTATGAGCTTGTCTCGTGGAGTCTTTGGATGGTATTACCATATGAAAGTGTACATTACATTTATCCAGATGGATTCTTATAATCGAGAAGCACATGAAAAAGTATTTTTATTTTATAGTATTTAATAAAAAACAATCTGATCAAGAGTTTTTATCGACCCTTTTATAGCTGATTTGTAGAGAAACAAATTCTTAAGTTGAATTAAAAGTAACCAATACGTTTTTATTATAGTATGGCGGTGGCTCAAACGTGGGCGGTGTTGGAGGAGTGGGCGGCGTGGGCGGCGTGGGCGGCGTGACCGGCCAGGGCAAGGTGTCCACGTACACGCAGCAGCAGCCCTACGACGCGCAGGACTCGTACAAACCCGGTCAGTACTACTCGTGACGTAACAAAGAAGACAAAGAAAAAAAATATGTTTATAACTCCTTCTCCTTTTAAATCTATCCAAAGGTTGTCTTTAGAAGATCGCTATTAGCAATATGACCGCTCATTGTGTCAGCCTATGTAATTTTTTTTTACATTTATTATAATATCTGTAATTCACATGGTGTACATAATAAATTCTATTCTATTCTGAACACGTGCAATATAAAAACATCAATCCTGTATTAGGCTTAGTTGTATAGTGAAGTCAGCCCCAAAAAAAGATGAATACACAGACAAGGAACCATTTTATTGTCTACAACCTGTGTTCCATAACATAATATCCATCGGTAGAAAATATAGTATACAATTTATTTTACCAAACAATGCAAAAAAATTGTTCCAATACAATACACCCTATGAATATAACAATGCACAATGTTAATTCCAGAACGAGGGAAGCAAGACTGACTATGTCATACAACTTATATCGAATGACACATCTTTAGCATTTTTTTGGGGCGATGTACACCAACATTTCACCCGTTATGTTTAAGGCCGCTTTCACATTAAGACGTTAGCAGCGCGACAGTAGCGCGGCAGAAGCACGCCTTCACGTTATAGGGACAGTCGCGCCGCAGTTCTGATCAGTGTGGCGCATTTCATTTCAAAAATGGACTCCGACGGGGTTGCGATTTCAATAATGAATCGTTAGGTGATAGACATTCGCATAGACAATCAAATTGAGGTTGTATTCCGACATTTGCAACCAAAGGCGGATCTAGGATTTATTTCTAGGAGGGGCACATGGCAGTTAAGAAGTGTCTCGGTGTCTCCCATATCTTAATTGCAATATGCTGTTTTTGAGTTTTTTTTTTTTTCTATGAAGATATATTATCCTACTTTTTCAGCGTTCATCATTGAAGCAATTTCTTGATAGATATGCATTCAGGGCAGTCCATTCAGACGACTCGGTTTTATTTTACTTAAACCGTTAGGGGCGGCACGTGCCCCCCCCCCGCGGCCGGCGCGCGCCTGCGTATAATATGACATCCTGACTGGGCGACGGTCGCACGTCTGTCGCGCGTCTAAAGTCGCCTAAATGTGAAAGCGGTCTTAGTCCCACAAACCCGGTCAGTACTACACTATGAGCCCAAAGTGTATAGCGAAAACGTTGTTCACTTTTGGACATTGTCACAGTAAACTCGTTACTTGTCAATTGATGTTATACCTTCCTACACCACATTATTAACGTTGCCGTTGGCATCGTATACCATGAGAAGGTTCTAAGGGTACGTTTCCACTGAAGCGGGGACGAGCGGAGATAAGTTCAATCACAGACGAGGCGAGAGACGCGAGGAGGATTTCAACCATTGTGATTGGTAGATTCCTGCAGGTCGCAGCCCTGCTTATTGCCGCTTCAGTGAAAACGCACCCTAAGTGTGGTTAAGGATTTCGTAAGTTATTCGTACACCAACACTTGAAACAGGTGTGTCTAGACGTCGTTGTTTCAGACGACACGCGCCCGCAACGCGCACACCACGCGCGTCAGCAACCGCGTCTAACTCGCTTTGAAATTCGAAACCGATATTAAATTGAACTTGGAAATTGAATTCGCTTTGCGGGTCCTGTCCGTGGTCGGCGCGGCCACGCACAGGCCCCGCCCGCACGCTCTGTAGAACAAATTACAAACCGAGGGTGCTCACGCGCGTGGCGTGCCCGTAGCGGGCGCGTGTCGTCTGAATTTAGCCTTAGACCCATGTAATAGCGGGCAAGCTTATTAACCGGGCGTAAATCAAGACTCCAGACTCAATGAATCAGCTCGGCCTAAGGTAGTCCACTGCCGGACATAGGCCTCTCCCAAGCAGCGTCAGTCGTCAACACTCCTGACTGCTACTATGAAATTGCGGATGTGCCGATTTTAGAAACAGTTTTTTTTTTGTGTTTTGTTATTTTTATGTTTGTGCGTCATGTCGACGCAAATAAATGAATTTCCATTTTTCTATGCTTTTTTAAATTCCTGATGGAAAAACCCCTTTACTTCACCTACATGTTTGCTTGACATGGGATTCGAACCCTTGACATCATGCTCAGTGGTCGCGGTTACGATCACAAGATTAAGCGGACAATCAAATCAAGGGTGCTCGCCAATCAATTTTTTCTAAAGCAAATTACAAATTCTATCCACATGTTACCAAATTATTTTTGTGTAAACAGGAGGTCTACTCCCTAAGCGACATCCGTAGTGACGGCCGAAGGTACGGGCGCTTCGCTCTCCGACTCACGGATATCGCTTAGGGAGTAGACCGAGTATTGAGTATACAGAGTGTTCTGTCGTTGGTAAATTCATACAAAAATATCAAGAAAACAATGCTTTTGCTCTTGTTCTGGTACTATGTTCGTTTGGTCTGAACTCTGCATTGCCACTCAACGTCGCAATGCTGCATTTTAAACACTTTTCCCATTGACAGCGATGTGGACGAGTTTTTTTATGCCCTATGTGATCTTCCCCCCTTTTTCAAATATGTACTTTAAGACTATGTTTGATTATAAATTATGTATTTATTTGACTGTATATAAAAATAGCCCTTAAAGGGGATGTGCTAAGGTAGCCCACGAAATTCAAATTAACTTACGTTTTTTGCAATTTACAGGTCAGTGCCAAGTTGTATGTTGATAAAAATATGATTTGCGACCGTAACAAATATGTATTTACAGAATTAGGACCTTTCAAATCATCAATACAAAAATTGTCCTATTGAATGACTATTTCATGAAATCGTGACATTTTAAGTCAATTCTAACTTAGAGAGTAGTATTGATGGTTTTAATTTTGTAAATACATATATGTTACGATCGTAAATCATATTTTGATCAAAATAAAACTTGATACTGACCTGCTCTCTTAGTATAACTACATTAGAAACGGGTTTTGTCAACAGAAGAATAGACAAAATAACAGATAAACAATCACAATCTGTCATTTTGTCTATTCTTCCGTCGACAAAACCCGTAGAAAACCCGTTTCTATGGTTGTCATGCTAAGCGTACTGCAAATTGCAAAAAAATGACGTAAGAAAATTTGATTTTCGCGGGCTACCCTGGAGCCTTCGCCTCAAGGAGCGGAAACAATAAATCATGGTATGTCATGTAGGAGGGCCGTACACGGGTAACGCGAACAAGTCGGGCGGCGCCGCTACGGCAGATCTCACCAACGCGATGTACGCCAAGACGCACGTCGCTCTCAACAAGGTCAATGTGAGTATACTCTAACATTACTATATACTGTACTCGTGTAACGTGGCGGGCGCGACGCTCAGAAACACTACAGCTACATGTCCTAACTATAGTGTGTTCCAAACGTATCTGATGAAAGTGTACACAAACAAACCCTGTTCAGGTTGAATTCTTACTCAGTCACTAACTAAAGACAATTAATAATATCTTTATGTTGGAGATTATTTTAGTACAAATACTACGTCAAAATGATGTAGCACTTCGGAGATGTTCAGATTTGTTTCCAAAACCTTTTCAGTAGAAAATTGAGCATATAACAAAAATGTATTCTATTATTATAAAAGTATCTGATATTTTTAATATGAGAATTTTTTTTTTGATTGATTATATTCAACAGAATCCGCAAATTAGAGGTCTCAAATGAGCTCTACATGAGTTTTTGCCAAAACATGCATCAAGAGAACGATTATTACTAGATAAAAATAAATAATAAAAAATAAAATCGCTTTATTATTATTGTAGAAGAGAAAACGAACTATTTTTACCAAGTAATTGTTATTTATACTAACCAACGAATAGTATCCAATTTCAACGAGGAAATTATGCATCTACGCGCATTTTTATAATACTCCTCTTAAGGTTTCAACTTTATGTCATCACTTTTCCCAAAAAGAAAATTTGGAATATATATAAAATTTACCTTAAATATAACCCTTACTAATATTATAAATACGAAACTGAGGTAAGTTAATTTTTTTGGTACGCTCTCACGCTAAATGGTTGGACGGATTTGGATGAAATTTGGCAAATGGGTAAACGATGACCTCTACCTAGTTTTATCACGGTAGTACGTTCCTGTGAGATAATTTCCGACCCACGCGGGCGAAGCCGCGGGCAAAAGCTAGCATCGTATAAAATTAAACTTAATCGTCCAATGAAAAACATCTTCAAGGTGATTTAAAATTAGAATTTCGGATTTAAGCACGATAATCAAATCAAAGCACTCGATTTGTAAATGGCACTATAAATTGGCATCCACACAGGTACGTTAAAAGATCCATGCTTACATTATCATCGGATACTTTTGGAACAAACTATATAAAAGTGAGGCCACACGGTCGTTGCCGTTGCGTTGCGTCGTCGCACCGCTATGATTTCGACCCCGAAGTAAATCTTACTTCGTAATTTCGACGCACTGCAACGCGAGTAATGCGATGTCGCAACACAACGCCAATAACTACAGTACTGAGCAGACTAATTGATAGGCGAAAGAATTTGGAAACTTACGAAGATTTTTAAACTTGACTGTACGAATACGGTCGCGCCCGTGACTTATACAGTTAGCTTCAAAAGTGGGTGTACCACTCGTAAGATTGAACTTTTTATGCACGTCATTTAACAGGTCTATTTTATTTGCTTTCTTGATGGTCCATTTTGTATCGACTACACTGTGTTCCTAGTATAAAAAATTCACATGACGGCAAGACAACCAAATGGAATACAAAGCGGTATTTTTACTTGTTAGGAGAAAAGTCGTCAAAACTGGTAGACCACTTTCTTGGCCGACCGTATGTGAACCTGCATGTAAAAACATAAAACTTATCGTGTATGTAAAACTTCATGGGCGCTCTAAACTTGGTATCGACACAGAATAGTACAGAAGGCGCACTCAACATTTTAGGTATGAAGCTACAAGTGCGCGGCGGGCACGTCTTGTGGGGCCAATTCAGTGAGTGTAACGTAGTCAGAAGATCTAAGAGTTACGAGATAGAAAGTGAGGCAACTTCTAGTTGAATATAAGTGTGGGTAGTTAGCGCTGTACGACCTGAATTGCACTTTATTGTGTCGTAGCAAGAGTCAATTTTTATTTAAATGACGTTGCGAAGTGAATCATCTGTATTTATCTGTGGTATCGATAAATACGGCAGGGATATACAGCTATATATTGCTACAATGATTTTTCGGCGCTCTGATGACGTTAACAAGAGGCAGCTGTTGGTAATTAGGGCAATTGTTTTGTGAAACGTCATACTACATTTATTTTTTAAACACTAGTGAAAAAAAAAACACGTTTCTTGTATGAAAATATAAAAAAAGTTAAATATTAAATAGGGTTCCTCTTTAATTTTTAATACTCCGTCTGTGAAAATTTAACTCTACTTAATACGGTTCATGAGATCATCCCGCGGCGCCCTTCAGGTACGGAGCCCTTAAAACAAGATGGCGGTGTTAGTTTCGATTTTGGCCACGCGCCAAAAGATCCTTGTACATCTATAGTTTTGCACTACGATTTGGTCATTTACATACGATGGTATACGCCTTCTGTTCAGAGCGGTCATGAAGTTTTGCGTGGATATCGTGTGGTGTCGACGAGAAGCGTACAATGTCTTTGTAGGTTGTCTTCTTAATAAAAATTATCTATTATATGATTTTTGGGTTGTGGTTTGCAATTTGGCTTGAATGCTGTGTTTATATGAATTTTTAGTAGTAGCATGAGGTTTTGACTTGTGCTCGGTGATAGGGTGTACCTATGTATGTGTGTGAGAGTGTAGCTAAGCTAGTCGATTGTCGCTGAGTTACGAGAAGGCGTCGTTCCACAGCGGCACGCCCCCTCCTTTCGGCGGCGCGTCGCACTTGTACATGTGTGTGTGAGAGTGTAGCTAAGCTAGTCGGTTGTCGCAGAGTTACGAGTAGGCGTCGTTCCACAGCGGCACGCCCCCTCCTTTCGGCGGTGCGTCGCACTTGTACATGTGTGTGTGAAAGTGTAGCTAAGCTAGTCGATTGTCGCAGAGTTACGAGTAGGCGTCGTTCCACAGCGGCACGCCCCCCCCTTTCGGCGGCGCGTCGCACTTGTACATGTGTGTGTGAGAGTGTAGCTAAGCTAGTCGGTTGTCGCAGAGTTACGAGTAGGCGTCGTTCCACAGCGGCACGCCCCCTCCTTTCGGCGGTGCGTCGCACTTGTACATGTGTGTGTGAAAGTGTAGCTAAGCTAGTCGATTGTCGCAGAGTTACGAGTAGGCGTCGTTCCACAGCGGCACGCCCCCCCCTTTCGGCGGCGCGTCGCACTTGTACATGTGTGTGTGAGAGTGTAGCTAAGCTAGTCGGTTGTCGCAGAGTTACGAGAAGGCGTCGTTCCACAGCGGCACGCCCCCTCCGTTCGGCGGCGCGTCACACCTGTACATCCCCGCGCCGCCGCACCACCACCCGCACCACCACGCGCCTCAGCAGCATCAGGTAAATACCAACACACACACACCTACATACATTACACACCCACAAACCGTTACCAACACACATGAACACTACGCGCGTACTCGGTCGGGCGTCTATTTCCCTCAATCGATACACAACACACAACAACAACATCCAAAAAATTACAAAAAAATAAGCTTGTACAATATTCATTAATCATTTGATAGAAACCCCTACTTTATCATAGATAATAGAAGTCATCGAAACCTAGATTGCGTTGCGAATACCACCACACGAGTGTAGCATGATCGCCACGAGAGTTAAATAGAATCATGTATCTTTGAGCATATAGATTGAAGGCTGAGCAGGCAATAGGAATCAATCATTTTGTCATTTTAGATATTTGCGATGTCTTTTCAAAATTTGTGCTTAAAAATTGTGAAATTTTGTATGTACTGTATTCAATTTTTTTTTTTATGGACATTGTTTTTACTTTTTCGTCAAAAAATGACTCTTTTAATGACCGAGGTGATTGATTCCAAAGCATGTTTGTCATTCAAAATTAACGTCTACCGTCTATATGCTCCTAGACTGTTTCACTATAAATGAGTTCTGGGACAGCTGATACTTAGCTTTCTATGTTGTATTTCTGTCTGCTTGTCTTGCCAGTCGATTTTTTTATCAGAAGTCGTATTATGAGGTGTGAAAACCATCATTATTCTGTTGTGAAGAAAAGGGATGGTGCTATTTGTTTTGTATGCATTCTCCAGCACTGAAAGAAAGATGGCTATTTCACGTCATAATATGCCTACAACTTCTTACCAGTGTTGGACTATGGTCTGTTGGAAAAGTATCCGATGAAAGTGTAAACAAAATCTGTTCAGGTTAAATTCTTATGTAATCACTCTCTAAAAGGAATTAGTAACACATTCATATGTATTTAGAAGGTTTAAATCTCACCACGTTTTCCAACAATTATTGTTTCATTAACATGATTAAATTGTAATTGAAAAATCATCGACGAAAATTGAGGTTATAACATCAACCCCAATTCTCAAATGAAAAACATCTTTGAAGTGATTTAAAATTAGAATTTTGAGTATTCAAAGCACTCAATTTGTAATAATAAATCAATCTCAATTGTCAAATGAAAAAAATCTTTAATAAGGTGATTTTAAATTAGAATTTTGGGTTTAAAGTATTCAAAGTACTCGATTTGAAAGTTGCACTAAAAATTGTCGATACGTTTTCTGATCCGTTTGTTTACATTTCCATCAGATACTGTGGAACAAACTATATTGCAAACAAATCCATAATCGATAAACGTGAAATAACCTTTGAAGAGTTTAGAATCATCCCAGAACGCATTGTGAAACAGAGCCTAAAAGAATAAGATATTTTTGTTTATGCATGCGATACATTCAGTTGATTACGTTTTTATTATATTTCTTAGAGTTTGCTTTCGTTTGTAGATGGATGTGCGGGTGAACAGTAGTCATAATAGGCGGGTAAGTTAATATTTATACATACATACATACATATTTATTAACTCACTATATATGTATTCTATGCACCTTTACTGTGTTAACCTTTTCAATGTGACTGTTAATTACATTAATATATCTAAAATATATAAATTTATTGCATAACAATCGAAATTGCTTTGAGTTAATTATTGTTATATTAATTAGCAACCTGTACTGTCCCAATGCCGGACAAAGGTCTCCTCTATAGATTTCTACATCTCTCTCTCTCTCTCAAACAATTTGCAGCACGCTTAGCATGATCACAATAGAAACTGGTTTTGTCGACGGAGGAAGAGACAGATAAACAATCACCATCTGTCATTTTGTCTATTCTTCCGTCGACAAAACCCGTTTCTATGGTTGTCATGCTACTCGTGCTGGTCATCATTCGTTTTCTTAGCTTGTGCTATTATTCCTCAGCGTCTTCATGCCCTGGTCCCATGTTACGTGTGGTCGGCGCAACACGTTTTCTTCTCCCACTCTCCCCTGTCTACCGTCACGCTATCATTCACTCCCTTCTCTTTCATATCATTCCTCACACAATCCATCCATCTTTTCTTTGACCGTCCTCCCTCACCATCTTTCAACATGAAGCTTCTGCTTTTATTACCACTAAAATTAACAACGTAATATTACTTTTGGAATCTTTGGATGAAAAGCATAGCCCTGCTTGCAAAGGAACATTATATACAAAAAATAAAAATATCCGATCGTTTCGAACGCTTTAGGAAAATTGATTCCCGAAAAATCATTTTCGAAAAATTTCTGATAGCAAGTGTATTACGGAATTAGGGAGCATTCTAATAAATATTTTAAAACGTATCTTGTACAAAGTCAAATTAAATAAGCTAGAGAAACTCCGCAGACGTTATGGTATCGATATCTGAAAATATAAAAATAAAATGATAAGTTTTTTTTTGGGTCATCTACCCCAGTTAGTATACCTAGTAACTGAAAATATCAGTTTTTGTATACGTCACAGATGTAATGGGTATCGATATACAGACACGAGAAAACAAAAGAAAACATATTTTCTCAACTCATACTTCAAATAACAACAGTACCAGCGATGGTTGACCCAAAAAAAAAAATCATCAAATCTTTATTTTGTATCGTGTTTAGATAACTAATAATTGGATCTTGTGGACACCACTGTGTTCTTAGGTATTACTTTGGATTCGAAGCTTCAGTGGGGACCTCATATAACCAAATTGTCGAAGCGGCTAAGCTCTGCAGCCTACGCGGTGTATAAAATCCGTCATTTGACTGATGTAGAAACAGCTCGATTAGTATACTTTAGTTATTTCCATAGTGTAATGTCGTATGGCATTTTGTTGTGGGGAAATGCGGCCGACTTTCAGGCTATATTTGTGCTGCAGAAACGTGCCATTCGAGCAATTTATAACCTAAGTTGTAGGCATTCACTTAGGGATAAATTTAAGGAAATAAACATTATGACGGTCGCGTCTCAATATGTATATGAGAACCTGATTCATGTAAAAAAGAATATAAATCTATATTCTAAACACAGCGACATTCATAGCTTAAATACTAGAAACAAAGATTTATTTCTTGTGCCGAGGACTAGGCTCCAAAAAATTAGTAATTCATTTAAGTGCCAAAGTATACGTTTTTACAACAAACTCCCAAGCCATGTCAAAGAACTGAGCCTCAATAAATTTAAATCATTTATTAAACAGAAACTATGTCAAAAAGGTTTCTATAAAGTTAAAGATTACTTAGACGACAAAAAGGCTTGGGACTAATTAAGCTACTCCAATGTACCCCAAGCAACAAACAAGTGTTTTTAGAATCAAAGACTACATGATACTATATGAGCTCATATAATTGTTTGGATTATTTTATTTGACTGTAAGTCAATTTATTTTAAATTTTGTTTTCATTTATTGTTGACATAATCTACTCATTAAAATGTTTTTATTTTATGAGTTGATTGCAATTTGTGCTTATGTAAATTATTTTTGCATTAAAGCATTATTATATAGAATCAAGTTTTTCTAACTGAACAGACAGCTGTGCTGCTGGGGAGTTTGTTGCGCCACTTCTTCTTCCCAGCTTAAGCACTAGGAAGTGGTGAAGGGTGGGCGTTTTTGGGGGACTGTCTTATGTAATTTTGACGTTCGAAAAGTGCTGATTCTCAGCCTAGTTTGAATAAATGACTTTTGAATTTTGAATTTTGAATAAATAGCTAATTTAATTTGAACCTATAGACCAATAGTCAGCTAAAAGGCTATTTACCAAAAAAAATCTGTTCATTTTGTAAAAAAAAGGCATTGAAAAAGTTAACTTGTATGTATTATGTATCGCTATATATTTATACTATCTTAGAAGTTATTTATTAACTATTTACTTACTACCCGCCTCACACATATTATTGCATGTATCTGTTTCGAATGTTCGCTTATATATTTGTCAATAATTTATTTATATAGCTTTAGATACATGTTTGATAGGTTTATTTTGATTCTGCTAAATGTTTGTGCTCTTTATAACTTCGTAATAAATATCTCAATGTTTGCTTCGCCATTTTTCAACAGCAATTTTGTTAAAGTTACTACTTATAACTACTTTACATAAACCAACTTCAGTATTTGATGCGAAATACATTTTCTTTTACTGTTCTGGTTGTGGGCCAAATGCTCAAGATTGACTGCTATTCTAGAATATTATCAGCTAGCGTTATGCGGTATGCCATCCTAAAGATTGAACCCCTTTACTAATAAAAGCTGAAAAATTAATAAGTCCTAAGTAGATTAGCGAGCGTTTCGATACAGATTTTTCAATACAAATTGTGAGTATTGAGAAGAGAAGAGTAATTTTGTACTATTTAGACATGTCAGGATGGCCGAGCGGTCTAAGGCGCTGCGTTCAGGTCGCAGTCCACTTCTGTGGGCGTGGGTTCGAATCCCACTTCTGACAAAAGCTTTTTGCGATTTTATATATTTTTGCACATTTTTACAAAATCGAATCAATTTATTTTATAATAATTAATATTTTTAACAATTAATTAATTAATTAATATATTTTCATTTATTTACATTTTATGAGTAAATATTTGAGGTGGTGGTTAAAAATTTCCAATACTAAAATAGAATTATCGTAATAATGTAAAAAAAAAAAACAAAATTAAATGGCCTACATCCATAATCAAAACACAACATTTGATTTTGCTGTTGACATCTGGCTGTCCCACAACCCATCTGTGTTATCTATGATGACGTCATTAACGTGTACTTACCTTATCTCAGGAGAGTGGAGCGGGAGGCGGTCGGGCGTCGTCCAGCAAGCCGGCAGCGAGCAAGCCTAGTTACTCGCAGTCCTATTGGGCACCTAACTAGCCGATAAACTGGTAAGCATTTCACTCTGTACTTATCCACTGTTATACTTAGACGGAAGAGAAGTGGCCACGATTGCATATAACTTGATTATAAACCTTAACACTCAAATATAACGTTTATTATCGTTTGCAGTATATTTAGTAGGTAATTCGATTGGATAGTAAACTTATTTTTAAAATAAGAACAAAAATATTTATGGAAAACTAAAACGTAATTTCTAAGCAATTAGGTTGAAAAAACTATGTTGCAAAATAAGACCAAAACATTATTTTTCCGGAAGTTTTTGATGCGTTCATTAGAAATTCATTAGAATTTTAGTAAAGCTCTCCACTGTGAAATGACGCGCCGAAATAGGCGGTAGTGCGCACACGCTAATGCGGATTTATATGGGTAACGCGTCATTTCAGAGTGGACAAGCTGTACTATAGGGATGTCGACTAAAATTTCGTCCGTCAGATAGATTATTAAAAAATATTAGATACGTATTTTTTCTTTTTTTTAGGTAATCAAAAGAAAATGGAAATATATTGAGTTAAAATGTAGCATGACCTCACTCTGCGGTAGGTTTTATACTGACTTGTGACACTCCCCAACTTTAATGCGTTTTATCTAAATATAATTTTTATTAATTTGATAAAGCAACAAATACGTGTCTAATATTTTTTTAATATCTGACTGATGGACTTAATAGATTTTATTTTTTTGTCAGTCAACATCCCTATTGCTGATCGAGGGATTAATCCTAAAATTGCCATACATTTCAGTCTGTTGTTTGTGGCCCTCATTTCTAATTCCGTTTGTATGTTATTGTTGTAGTACTAACTGTTTCCTTGCACCTGCAGGCATGGCCGTTGTCGGCGTGCGGGGTAGTCGCCGGGCGTGCGCGCGCGCAGCTCGTGGTCCTCGTCACTGTGCCCTGCCGTACCTAGCTCAATAACTCGCGACACAAACCGCATTATTATATAAATTCATAGTGTAAAGGCATCGCCGCCGTCACCCCCTTTTTTGTTCTTCAATTTTTTTGAACGTGATGTCGTAGTTGAATGATGCAATATAATTATGTATTTTATTTGTTTATAAGCGTCGTGACGACGTCGATGCAAGTCTCATCTCATTCGTTAAGTCCGCTATCATAGGTTTCAATTGTTTAAAAAAAATTACCTCTAGTGCTATGTGTAAAGTATGTATATGGTATGTAAGTATTTGGTGCGCTATGCGTGCCGAATTTTTTTATTTAGTTGACATACTTTTTGTAATTAACACTTATTATTAAAAATGATTAAAGAGATGTCATAGGACGATAATCGTAATGAGTATAATAGTCGAGGTCTTTTATATGTGCAAGAATGCAGTTGTGATGATCTCGCGGGCATTTGAAAATATGACGGATTACACATATTGGAACTTGATTACAGACTTTTATTTTTACTAACCACGTCTTTACTATGGAAAAGCTTATGTTCTAAACAGTTTCATAAACCTTTGACGCGAATGAGTATCGAACATTCCCAATAAAAACTTTTTTGTAGTAAAACAGTACGTCAACAGTAACTCGCTCGCTGATTGTTTCGGTAATTTGAATAGCATGGGGGTAAACTGTTTTAATTTTGTATGATATTAGTATTTAAAGTCTAACATCCTGTAATGTAAATCTAGGAACATAATAAAATCTTGCAAAATTTTTATTGAAGAAACTCTTTAACTCCTATTTCCAATCCTTTCTTTTGATGTACAGTCTAGTGATCCAGAATAAGTTTATATTGCACACAAGAAAATTATCATCTAAAGTCAAAGAACCTATAAATTTTGTAAACAAAGAACTTCTACTAAGTTACGTAGCGACAATTCAATCAACAACAAATAATCCCACATTCAATCAACTTAAATACGTATACGTGTAATACGAAACTAACGAGCAATTTCACGTGGTCGGATTATATTAAATCGCTGTCCTTTAATTTTTTGTGGTACTGGAATTCAGTAGGTACCACAAAACATTAGATGACAGCGCTTTATATTGCTAAAATAAAACCCGACCAAGTGAAATTGCTCGTTAGTTCCGTATATACGTATTTTACTTTGAGTTGTATGAATTTGGGATTATTTGTTTCGCTACGTAACTTAGTAGAAGTTCTTTATTTACATAATTTATAGCTTCTCGTGACAGGGACTTTACGCTTCTATTCATAATCTCAGATAATTTACATTCATAGATCGTTCACTATAACTTGTCCCTTGCCGTCATGTTGGCACCATTGCTTGTCAAACTTAGTGAGTTCAAAATGGCGACTGACAGATCAGTGCTACCAATCGTGTCACTGGACAAGATAAAATGAATGAACTGTATCTACTTTCTATGTATTCTGAATTGATTTTTGAGTTTGCTACGTATGACATTTTTGCTATTCCAAAACTTGACTGAATAAATTTAAATTTAATCACCCATCTACCCAAGGTAAGGTAAAATAAAACGTGATCTGCCAAGACAAACCTTTATTATAAGCAGTACACAGGAATGTAACATATAAACTAAGAGGCAAAATTGCCAAAATATTACGTTTTACTTAAAAAAAAATCATAAGCTAGCTGAACCTAGACGGAACACGCACTGCACAAACTAAGAAAAAGCTGATTAGTGCGTCACTAAATAAGTTCATACAATTTATTCGCATTTTATTTGTCAGTTATGCGTTTTAAATGCAAAGTTAGAAATTAAAAGATTGCACATGCACACAAAACCAGCCACGCTTTGTATTTAGTGTTTGTTAGTGCTTCGGTGTGGTTGGCGCATCTAGGTAGTATTACAGGTTCTTGGCGGAGTGTTCGTCCAGGATCCAGTAGAGGGCGCCGTTGACGGGCTTCACTCGGCGTGCGGGTACGCTCTCGTCGTTATCCTTCAGGATACGCTGCAATTATGAAAATCATGTTTATTATGCCTTATTTATTTATAAAGGTTTACCAACAGTTTAATTCCCTTGGCCTTTTTCCAATAACTTGGAGTCAGCGAAACATCGGTAGTCACTCCCTTTCTAGCCATATCATCTCCCACACAGTCCATCCATCGTTTCTTTGGTCTTCCCCTACTCTTATAGCCATCCACATTCATACTCAAAATGTTCCTCACGACATTCCTTAGGTTCTGTATATAATATGTTTTTAATTACTATAGATCTGTAACAGTAGCCTCGGACAGTCGCCAACTAGGTTAACCAGCATTCTCAAATATAATTATGATTTCACAATAAAACTAGTGGCTTACATGTTTGTAAATTTACTTCAATATTTTGTGGAGTTCCATGAATTTAGGAGTGAGCCTAATGCTGAAGATTATTAACAACTTCCTTATGGAAAATCCACCATTTTGCTTAGAGGAGAAAGCGAACTTTGGAGTTTAAGCCTTGAATACACTAGTGTATTCACATGATATCACACTAGGGCCTAGGCCCTAGTGTGATATCATTTCGCTGAACATTTTGCGGAACATGGCGCTCGAAACTCCGTGAATATCCCGAGAGAACGTCGCGGAACATTTTTCTATCAAAGGTCGATTATTATTCGTTAGCCTGTAAAGCCTACTTAGCTGCGATAGTTCTCCTTTTAAATTTGTTATAATTATATACTACTGCTGTGAATTTTTTCACAAATCCAAGTACAACCATTTTGCTGGCAGGTGGGGGACACACTTGACTCACTTTAAAGCTTAATATTTCGCAAATGGATTTATGAATTGAAAAATGATTTGCACACCCACAATATTTTTGAACCTTTCCAACGATACTATGGGATAAGCGAGAAAAAAAAACTATCCTCACTTTACGTGTAGGGGAGATAACTTAAAAAAATAGTTTTCCTTATTTTACCACTTTGTCGGCGTTATTAATATGTATAGCCATGCCAAATTACAGCTTTCTAGTACTAACCATCTCTGAGCTAAGCCGCGGACAGACAGACGGGCAGACGGACGTGGCAAAACTATAAGGGTTCCTTGTTTACTAAGGAACCCTGAAAAGAAGGAGGTGGATGCAGAATAACTTACTACAACGAGAAACTGACGCGCAACACGTGCACTCGCTCTTGGAGCGAGAGCTAGCAACATGTTCCACGTAATCCATGTTCCGTGAACAGCGTCATGTCGGGGACATTATGTTCCCAAATTTATTCGCGTCTTTATACTCGGCAGTAGCGCTTGCGAACACTAGTCCGACACTCATAATATGAGGTACCTTAGTAAAATGGTCGGCTTTCGAAATACACGTTCTAGTAGACTTAAAACTTATCATCATCACTCTCCTGCCTCCCAATGTATTAGTGGTCGGTACAACGTGTCTTTTTCTTCCATACTTCTCTATCAGTCGTCATCTCAGTAGTCTCCCCCTTTCTAGCTATATCATCTTACACACAATCCATCGTTTCTTATGACAACCGATTTCCACACAACTTTTCAGTCACCGGTGCCACTTTCAAAGTTCCTCTTATGTATTAATTTATTCATTCGCGTACCACACATCCCTCTTAGCATTTTCATCTCAGCCGCATGCAATGGCGTTTCATTCATCCCTTTTGTGTATAAGAGGCTAAAAAGTACGAGAAATAATATAGCTATCACTTACTTGAATCATCTCAGCCTTGCTTGAACCACAGACGGCAAACATACAGTTCTTCGCTTTATTGATAATAGGGAAAGTCAATGTGATCCTCTCTGGTGGGAACTTGGGCGAGTCCGTGAGTGATGCCACGCTCGCGGTAGTCTCGTTCAGTAACGGGTGCCCGGGGAACAAGGAGCATGTGTGGCCGTCGGGTCCCATGCCCAGGAGAAGCAGGTCAAACACAAAGTCTTCACTGCCGAATGCTTTGGTCAGCTGCTCTTTGTAGTCTTTGGCAGCTTCTGCGGCTATAGAAAGAATTGAATGTTATTAGTACAAGCTCTACTTTAGTCTTGCTTGCTGGGCAGTTTGTTGCGGCACATCTTCCCAGCTGAAATACTATTAAGTAGTGAAGAGCGTGTTTAGGCGGTCTTTGGCGAAATTTGAATACATGCGCGATCATAATTTGGATACATGCCCGAGTGTCGACCATAGACTGCCTACATCCTCCATGGCCTGCTCCTATACCTGATCTCTGTCCGGTCGTGTCGGATTGCCGTCCCGTCGGTCTATGAGAGTGAGGGAAGAGAGAGTGCACCTGTGTCTGCACTAATATAGACATGTTCCACGACGATGGCTTGTCTCCGCTGAGATTGGCTGCCATGGCCACAGATTAATACAGATGGGATACTGTACTATACTAATAAGTTCAATTCAGGTCGCTAATCAGCTACAGTTATAATCACCTGGAAGTTGCCTCTCTTTCTATCGTGTGACTACGTTACATTCACTGAATTGGCCCAGCGAGACAGGCCCACCGCGTTCTTGTAGCTTCATACCTAAACTGCTGTGTCCCATCTGTTTCATCCGTGCCATGGCAAATCAATCTGGAGGAGTATATATGGGCAACTACATGTATGGCGATGGCGCGCGCGTGCCGTTGCCGTCAATAGACGAATATTATCATGGGCAGTTTATTTTGTAGAAGTTGTTGCGTTATTTATTATTGTTTGCAAAATGCATTTTTTTAGTATGTACAATTGTTTATTTTATTATTTTAACGCACATATTATATCAACTTGTATTAACCACTCACTTGTACTATTTAACACGATAAATAGTAAAAGTTAGTGGTTAATACAAATTACAAACAAAAAATATTCATAGTGACAATGAGTTTATCACAATAAACCAGTTGTCACTACGTATATTTTTTGCTTATGCAAATAATTACTCAACTGCAAAGGAGTTTTTATTATTTTCCTGTTTCGTTACCTGAAGGTAAGTGTGTATTTTCATAGTTATAACATACCTGACACTCCCTGCTTTATCTTAATGAACTGTTTCTCCACAAGCTTGGTCTTCGGTATGAGTTCTCGCTTGTATGTTCCAAACGTTGAGTCCTCGCTGTTCTCGGGCACCACACGCTCGTCACAGAACGCCACCACCCACTTCGACCATTCTGTGTCAACTGTCTGCAGACTCTCGCAGAGGTTGTTCAACCAAGAACCACCTGCAAACATTAATAAAGTTATTTCTAATTTTATTTAATTGATTTTGATAGTTAAGTATGAAAACTAGTCATGGTATGGGCATGCGATGCGAAGGGATGAGGAAATGTCTTCGGGAAAGTTTTGAATATGAACTTAGATGGCTATAAGAGTAGAGGAACCAAAACAACGGATGGACTGTGTGAAAGATGATATGGCTAGAAAGGGGGTGACTACCGATATGATGACTAATAGAGAAGTATGGAAGAAAAACGCATGTTGTGCGAACCGCAAATAATTTGGGATAAGGCAGGAGAATGATAGTTAAGTATGATAACTGTCACAGTATTCCAGTATCTGAATACACATTCATGCTTGAGCAATGCTCTGCTCTCATTCTAGAAAATGGGCCTTAGTAATGAATGCAACAGTCATGCTGGAAAATAGTTGGCTAAATAGCTCACTACCAACTCTTGACCACTGAGCTTCGAAGTGCATAGTCTGGTTGGTATGGTATTTTGTGAAACACTGCCTCCAAACATCACAATATGATGATATGTGTATAATGTGTACCTACTTATGTTTTAACCAAGTGTGTGACTGTACCTATAATTGGCATGTTGACTGGGAAAAAAAAAACTATTTAGTCCATCAGTCAGGTAATAAAAAAATATTAGACACGAAATTTTTGCTTTATCAAATTAATAATAAATGGTTTAGATAAAACGCATTAAAGTTGGGGAGTGGGGGCATAAGTCAGCATAAAATCTACCGGCCAGTGACGACATGCTACATTTTAACGCATTGCCATGTATTGCCGTAATCTTTTGATCTCGTAAAAAAGAAAAAAATACGTGTTATATATTTTTTAATAACCTACCTGACAGACAAAAAAAAAAATTTTTTCAAGATCGCTATTTGTACAGTTAAACTCGAGCATTACTTAAAACTCGTTTAAAGCCTTTTGATTGGTTGAAACTAGTTTTAAGTACTTAATGCTTGAGTCTTGAGTGGGTTTCTGTAATAAGAGTCTTAGTTAAAACATCACATTTGTGATCAAGAACCAAAAACTAACCTAATATTGGTTGTAGAAGTGATTCATTTCAAGAAGCAAAATCGATGATTCATTATAGTTATTAAGATAACATTGTAATCTATAGGTAAGTGAAACATAACCTACAAAAATGTGGTACCTATATTTAATAATTATGACTAATAATTCTGCTAGAACTGCATGATGCGTACAGCCTGAAGTAATGAATACTAGTCGTCAAGGTCGGCGCCGGTTGATTACATACAGAAACGTCCATGGATTGGCTTGGGTGAAATAAATAAGGTTGGTTCCCCTAGAAATAGCATTGTCGAAAGTCGCCACCCATTGTCGAAAGTAACAAAGTTATTGCCATTGCAGATCCAGAATCCAGATTCTGTAAATATACTGTCTGGCTGGATGTTCGGTCTGTCTGGCCGGCTTTTAGCGGTCGAATTGGATGAATAAATTTTCACTTTAAAAAAAAAATGTATTTCTAACTTACTACAAATAAGTTACTTATATTTAATTAAGACCACCGCAAACGACGCTCAGACCGTTTTAACTGATTTATACTGTAATTAAAATAACATGAAGATGACCTTCAAAAGCTTACCCGAAAATCCCACGAAAAACTTTCCACGGTTCTCGATAGCATCATTCGCTATCTTCTCTATGTGTGAAGATAATTTATTAATTATTTCTTCTTCCTTACTCACTATTACTGAAGTCATTTTTAATTATTTGCTTTTTACAAGTTTCTAACAAACAACTAGCCGCGAGGTTAGAATTTTTGAAATGTCATTCAAGCTAAAATTTTGTGAACTTGTGAAGTTTCCAAGCCAATGACAATGACCAGTCTATCTTGGCATTTTGGAGTGGTGCTGATATCACACGCAAATGTCAATTCAGTACATTTCTGTTTAGTTCCTAAATGTGCCGTATGCCAAGATATCTTGGATAGTTTGTACTATAATCGATTGTCTATGTGCGTTCCAGATATTTTAAATTGTACGTTCAACAGCATCATTAGAAGTCTGAACTTTTGGTAATTGGTTGTACAAGCCCCTACAATCCTATTGCATGCATTTTATGCCCTATTGCTTCCGACCTCCGTCTCTGTGTTCTCCGTTGGCATCAAGGTAATTTGTTCATATAACATAAAATATGAACAAATTACCTTCAACGCCCCCATTCAACGGTTTTAGACTGATGTTGCATTCAATAGACTTTACTGATGCTATAACTGGAACGCACATAACTATGCTTTTATTTTTTTGTTTCTACGGAGGAGAAAAAGAAGGAGGTTAAGTTTTCGTTTTTTTGAATGCACGTTAATAACAATAAATAATATGATTTGATAAATCTTGATTGCTATAACAAGAGAGTTAACACTGGTAGTAGAACCAGTAGACTTGTTACTGTTAACTCTCTAGTGACGAGTAGCTGTAATAATTTAAAATACACTACAGATAGTGCAGCTATGATGGATATAGATGGCGTTGTGTTTCCAACATGCGTGCTGGTTTTCAAGTATTGTATAATTTGGAGCAGTCTGTGAAGAGGCTGTCTGTATTCATGAGCGTTTAATAATATCAAAATAATATTCTATTCCTAACATTTAAGTTCATTCAACTTTATTCTTTAATTTTCAAAATAATGTCACAGGTAATATAGATAATGTGCAATAGCTTCTATTCACGTTCTCCTACTGCTTAAGAGATGGCGCTGTAAGTCGTTGAGTTTCTCGGTAAAAAGTGAAAGTGAGACGAAACGAAACGCAATGAAAACGGGCACGGTGACCGCGACATACGGTTGTTGACCGTCAAAACGTGCCGGTGACGTAACCGGCATAATAGCGGTAGAGCGGCCTCGTGCCTTCGCACAGGACTTGTTTTTCTTCGATTACAGGGCTACTTATTTTGGTATATTATGTGATTTTTTGTTTTAACCAAAAAGAAAGAAAACGAAAGGAAAGAAAATACATTTATTTAGCACCGACTAAAAGCCACACAACACAACATAATTAGACTACAAGCAATAAGAAAAGGAAACAAATAAAAAGAGTAAAATCAGGAAAGTGTGCTTCGCGGCTGCGCCAAATAGGCTCAGTTCAGCAAAAATGCCAGCCACTAGTGCCTGACGCTGGTTTTCAATTGCACCTGAAGTGTGAGGTGACGGATGTAACCATATAGCTACTTATAACTAAGTACAACAGGTTTGTTATCTCTGAAAGGGCAAATTAGAAGAGTCTTCGTCGTTACCAACATCCGCAATTATGTAGGTAGGTACGGTATCGAAATCGACAAGTTACTATGAATGAAGATAAAGAATGCACCTTTTCTTTTCGCACGCGTACGCATCGATTGAAAGAGACGCATTGCGATTAGCGCGAGTACCGCTGCTCCGTTGCGGCGCATGCGGGTCTAATGCATTTCGCGTGCGAGAGCAAATCCGTATGACACTAAGAACGTCATTATCATCCTTCAGGTCTTATCCAAATATAGGTATTGCATTGCACTGTGTCATACCATCTTGCAGTCGTCAAACAAATTGTTCAAATGTTTGGACGACAAATAAAATTAATGTTGATTTAATAAGTACTAAATGCTTCGGTAACCTCTGCTAAATACAGAAACATTAAGGTGAGGTGAATTCATAAAAGAGAGTTGCCGAGAATCGTCCAGCAGCAGTATCGGCGTTAGAGTAGGGCGCGGCTGGCCGACTGCCCAGGGCGCCGGGCTTAACCCCCAAGGCGAAGCGTTCAGAGGTATGAGGAATAGGGCGTTAAGTTCACTCATTCTCTATTGAAAAGGGAGGATCCACGGGTGTCATATCTGGCGGGCAACTGCCCAACGATTGATGTCGGATAGTCTTACATAGGTATGTCGTTCGCGCGGTTAATTCTAATTGCGCGATAGAGGTCACGGACGGTCTTTGATGCATAGTTCGCATGTGGCGATGTAGATAACGCCACAAGCGTAAGTGGCAGTGGTTTGGAGTTAGCAACCCCGTACGTAACGCAAAGTATAAACGTCAATAAATTAAATCAGCCTTTTGCAGTCTACGGCTGGAGGCCTCTCCCAGGCTGCGACACAACACCCTGTCCTCCGCCTTCCGCATCCAGTCTGTCCCAGGCACTTTTTTGAGGTCGTCAGTACATCTAGCTGGAGGGCGTCCCACACTACAATTGCCGATACGCGGTCTCCACTCCAGGACTCGTCTGCTCCACCGGCCATCGGTCCTTCGACCAACATGTGCAGCCCACTACCACTTCAGCTTGCTTACTCTGCAGGTTCTGCTGGAAGAGTAGTGGACCGCTGTATGTTGATGACGATCCCATATTGTAGGTAATAATATCAGAACGTTATTTAAATTATATTCTCATTCGAGTCATAGTGCTACATGTCAATTTAATGTACGACCAGGAGGTTTTTCTATACACCTGAGTTAAGGCCTAGTTGCTTGTTAAAAGGATATATTTATTAATAAATAAAAACAATGTTTTCAAAAAGGTTTTTATAAAATTGCTGGCAATTGTGAAATTCCGGGCTACATACGAAGAATTCCTAAACAAAAAGTTCTAATAACTTATTTTAGCCCGACTCGGTATAATCGAATTGGAATCCCCGTTCCCATGCAGTCGCGTTTGCGAACACTTGACTATCGAGGTAATAAGTTAAAAATAACTGAGTTATGAATGAAAAATGAGTGTGTGTGGTGTGGCTCATAAACGGCTGGCTCGTAAACTTGTTAGATAAGAATATATATAAAAATACCAGTCCTCTTCTCATACAGAGAAGGCACAAGGCACAACCATTGGTCACCTCGCTTGCGGGTGACGGGTTGGTGATTTCAGACTTATATTAACTACTAACCCCAACACATCGCGTCGCATCGCGTCGTCTACCATATTGTTTTCATATAACTCTTTTGGTTTTCGCGGCGCACCCCAGTAAAGCTCCCCAGTCGGCATGATTTTTTCCGACATCTTCAACAATCATCGTCATATTTCAGCCAATTTACAATACACTTATAGCTTCCTCATGAATCACTCCGTCCATTGGTGAAAACTGTATGAAAATCCGTCCGGTAGTTTTTGAGTTTATCATGTTCAGACAGACAAACAGATGCGGCGCCGCGGGGCTTTGATTTTATAATGTAGTGATAGAGTCCAGTAGATACCCTAATTGCGTAATACATGTTCAATCAGAATCTGAATCGTTTTGAAACAGATTGCTATACATGGATAATAAGTTTGAAAAAAAAATCTGCTCAACAACGTAAATAACGCAATAAATGTTGTCAACATTAAATAAATTAGTCGTAATCGTTTACCAAAATATGTTACGTAATTAGATAGCCGGTTTCCGCACCATGTGTTTCCTTCACCGATGTCCGTAATGTCCAAGATAAACTCAGAAAGTACAAGCAAAAGATAATATTTGCTATAACATCTGAACCTTAACTAATGAGTCAATGGTTCGCCTCTACGCCCGCCTCAAGCGCATGACCTCAGCCGTGTCAAGCTGTGCTCCTATAAACCTGGTACATAACCATTACTTTAAGTTCATAATTAATTTTATAAAGTTTTAATTGGCGTTTGAAAATATATGACAGTTCCAGCAAAGTTTCAAGCTCAAGATTTTCCAGGGAGTTACTTACTGAGAAGTCGCTTACTGAGTAAATTACTACCTAAACTTAACTGGGGTTTGGCTGGATATCTGCCGCAAATGAGACGAGCCGTAAAATTAAAATAACCCTTTGATTAGGGCTCTGCAGCAGGACAAAGCTATGATATTTCCTATTAGCAATTTTCCTATATATAAGAATGACGACTTTTTCGTGAACTAAGGATCTTAAGATCTTGAAATTCAATATATTTTTTTGTTGGTTTATTGGCGTGTGCTAGCTGACATAAAGCAAATAATTTAACTTAATGTTTTGTGTTGCGTTATGTAATTTTTTTGCATAAGTACTATTGTATTGAATCAAGTTTTTCTAACTGAATAGACAGCTGTGCTGCTGGGCGAGTTTGTTGCGCCGCTTCTTCTTCCCAGCTAAATCACTAGGAAGTGGTGAAGGGCGGGCGTTTTTGGGGGACTGTCTTATGTAATGTTGACGTTCGAAAAGTGCTGATTCTCAGCCCAGTTTGAATAAATTACTTTTGAATTAACAGTTAATCCCTGCCCATAACAAACAGTTCTTAATATCTTTCATAGAGTCGGAACACTTTTGATTTGAATTATTTCGTATTGTCACTCTGCCTGCCTTTCTTTTGTTTGTTAATTATTAACAGGAAATAAGAAATTAGAAGAAAAGAATGCTGTTCATGATGAAACATTTTACCACCTCTTAGGACGTTTTAGAATGGAAAAGGCGTGATCTCTGCTTGTGGAACTATTATGAATCGCATGTATGCGCACATGAAACGTGACATTCACCAACCCGCACTGGGTCCGCCTGTTGGATGATTGCGACCCACCCCCTCTCACGGAGACGAGAACTATGACCCAGTGGCAACATTATAGTCATTATGTTATATATGAATGGCAAGGACTAAGAACAAGAAAAAAATATTGGTAGGATCAAAAGGTCAGTTTTAAAGGTATGTTGTGTACTCAGCTTTAAACACATATGTACAGGTTGCACTTGACACAGATATCTTACACTTTCTGCACGATATTGATACATAATATATTATGTGTATGTGTAAATAACACTAGTCATTGCCCGCGGCTTCGACCCGGCCTTCAGGGATTTTAAGGTAACTTTAGATGTCAAACTGCTTTAAGACCCGAGGTCTTAGCTAAAGACTTAACGGCACGAATATATTCCCCGAGAGTTTAGGCAGATGTAATGTACCTACATCCACATTTGTCAGTTATATTTCAGTCTCATGTAATAGCAGCGAGCCTATCCCGCGTAAAGCCAAACTCCGGGCTGCTACTGAAAATTTCTGATAGATAAATCCGATAAAACCTTGCCTGACCTGAGGAGCTCAGGACCCATGCTCTGCAATCCCATTTTGATAAAAAACCGACGTAATACAAATTTGCAATTTGCAAAAAACTAAAGAATTTTACGTGGTACCTTGGCACATCCGCCTTGATTTAGCATAACAGTACACACACATTATACATCAGACTATATGAAATCTTCTTGATCTCTGCCACCACATGTTCATCTCGGAGCACCTGTCCAAGGCTCCCCATTGGTCGAGACTTCGTGACAGTCTCCTCACGACTATGTCCGATTTGGCTAAGTTCGACACATCGGCGCATCTGACCTTATCGGTACCACATGAGGTCGACTTGTAAACGGATTAAGCTTTTTTGGAGCAATTTGAAGTTGTTTTCTTTGAGAGGTATTAGTTACATATAACATAATGTATGTTTATTTATTTATTTTATAATGTATGTACACACAGTAAAATACATATAGAGACGACATAGTTATAGTTTTGAGTACAAAGGTACTGCTTATTTCTTAAGAAATTTCATCCAGCAGACCTGCGAAAGGAGAAGTGAAAAAGAAATGTAGTGTGTGAGAACAAGAAGACAAAATATGAATAAGCGAAGTCTTAAAACTAACATAATATGTTTTTATTTTGTATCGTTTTTATAGGCCATGGTAAAGTGTTCGACCCTAAAATGTCAAAGGCTCTCGGACGTAAGTAAGTAATAAAAAAAATATTAGACACGTATTTTTTGCTTTATCATATTAATAAAAAATGATTTAGATAAAACACATTAAAGTTGGGAAGTGGGGGCTCGCTACGTCATAATTCAGTATAAAATCTACCGGACAGTGACGTCATGCCACATCTCTGCGCTTTGCAGCGCTACCGGCTAGATCTGGTTCACGCTGTGGGGGGCGGGGAAGACTTCCACCGTGGGGAGCGCCAACCAAAACTGACGCCCTCGTTGCTAGACCGACCTTTGTTGGGCCTTCCCTAGGGAACTAGGGATCTCACCCGGCAGAGGCTTGGTCGCACGGGCGTCGTGAAGCACTTCGGGCGCTCCTACAGATACACCCCATAAACTCACCCCAAAGCGCTGAGGGAAGGTAAACCCCCCGCCTTGGCGAGTAGGTGTGCAGTAAAGCAAAGGGAACCCAATGACCGACTCCCGATTTCGAGGGCCGAGAGAACAATGCCTCGGGCAAGGGGCCAAAAAAGCCCCAAAACCGATTCCTCGCGCTCCCTAAGGGGGCGCAGGGAGGACTATACACTAGTTAACTCAATGTATTGCCGTAATCTTCTGATTACTTAAAAAAAGAAAAAGTACGTGTCCAATATTTTTTGTCAACATCCCTATGGATAGCCGGCGCGCGGTGACACTGACAGGACAGCTTAAGATCAAGGTCCTAAGGGCCCCTGATTACCAACCAGTATGGTAGAAATGCATGTCCTGTTTCCTGCACGTTTTAGCAACCAAATTCTAGGCTGACGCTAAAAAGAAGAAGGTAGAAATCTATACAATGCTGTTGTTACCAAAGGGCTGCATACTAAAATAGAGTATTTATTATCAATTATTATCAACGTCCCTGAACAGGCCGTATCAGGGCGAATATTTAAAGCTCGGCCTGCTCGGCCTACCTCGGTAGTCGGTAGCTACCGAATCGCATGTCCATGTTATCGCAGATATCAATCTACGCCAGTTATTTAGCAATATGTGTAGTGTACCGACTGCATATTAGTACAGTTCAACTATTTTCTTAATGTCCCTCGGGAATCATCGCATTTCCGAATAAAAACGAATGCTAATTTCCATGTCCATCAATAATTATTAGATTTATCGTGTATAATTTGAGTTCAGAACTTAGTACTTTAACTCTATAAAGTTCACACGGAAATCAAAACAAAACAACAATAAAGTATTTAGTTCTGAATTCAAATGATTATACACGATAAATCTAATGATTGATGGACATGGAAATTAGCATTCGTTTGTATTCGGAAATCCGATGATTCCCGAGGGACATTAAGAAAATAGTTGTACTGTACGATAGTATGAGAGCAAAAATAAGTTAGGCTGATTGAGCCCTTCATCATGTGAGATTAAAAGTCAGGAAGGGAGAATTAAAAAAAGAAATTAATCTATGAAGAGAAAAAAAATCTGCTGCTGCTGAAAATGTTCGACTATCTCGACACACCGAGACGGCTGGTGTTCTCTGGAGGAGGCCCATTATAAAAATAAAAATAATTATTAATAATTTCCATAACATCTTTTCATTCGTTTTTAGTTTCTGATAGTAGTTGACATTTTAATAAAATAATAATAGTTATAGTAATACTAGTAATAGTTAGAATGTAAAAATTAAATGTGTCTGATAGTTATTTTTTTTTTGGAATTATACCTAATATTAATTTAAAATAAAAATAAAAAATAGCATTCATGAACCCCTCAAGTAGTGAGGGTGAAGGCCTCCTCAGCCAGTTTTTGCCTGCGACTCGTATTTGACTGCGATTCTTTTATTAACTCGACAAAATGTAGGGAACAGAAGGTTTTTATTTCGCCATTTCAGGCATGTTCCCATACTAAAAGTTATTCATAAAGATGAGTACAATGACCCTTTAAAAAGGTTTCAGTTATTTCAGTAGTACCTTGTATATCCATATAGTGACGTTTGCACAATTTTTTTTTTTTTTTTTTTTTTGTTAGCCTACTCTGTCCCACTCCTGGGCAAAGGCCTCCCTCCACTTCTTCCATCTTTCGCGAACCTGTGCGTCCTCCTTCCAGTTTTCACGGAACCTATCCAGCTCGTCCCGCCATCTCCTACGTGGTCTGCCGCGACCCCGCCTCACTGTCTCAGGGCACCAGTTCTGTGCTATTTGGGCCCACAGTTTGTCCGGCATGCGGCAGACATGTCCTGCCCAGTCCCATTTAAGTAGGGCAGCCTTTTGAGCCACGTCAGCTATTTTTGTTTTGGAGCGCAGTATAGTGTTTCGAACACGATCCGTTAATTTAACTCCTAGTATACTGCGCTCCATTGCTCGTTGGCAGACCTTGAGTTTGGACTTCTGGATGTTAGTCAATTAAGTTTGACAAATTAGGAAATTTTGGTAGGCAGCGTTCCGTAGCCATAGATACGTATTTACCCAAATCGCAGTCATAAACCAAAATGAACATAGCACACGCAACATTTACCTGCTGTCGGTACGCCTCTCGAATGTGTGTCGATGTTTGGGCGCGGCGCGTTGCGTGCAGATCCGTGTGTGCTGACCCTACCCTAGTACACCGTGTCTGGACACTACTGCGTTGTAGACCGTACTTGTATGTACGATATGTTAGGTTCTACGCAGCAGCTCGAGATGTAGGAAATACACATGCATTTTTGACCGACTTTCAAAAACGACGCTTATATTTTTGTAATAAAAAAAACTCTCAAAGAAGCTCTTCAAGTATGTCCTATGAAGATACAGAGGAATTATTATTTGTACTCAAATAAAAATTGTATTTGTAATAATTAAGTTTAACTAAGTTAGGTTATGTAAATACTAAGATTTTAGCAAGTAGGGTATGTTGTATATTTATTTATTTTTTTGTGTATTTACACCTTTTACATACCTATTAGATGACTAGATTTTTATAATTAAGTAGATATGTGATTATTTAGAAATACTATGCCTTGCCTCGCCTGAAAAACAGGATGACCTAGTTCAGGCACATAAAACAATAGAATTTTTCGTATATTTAAGCTTTGTACTTAGTGTTTTACCTTTTTACCTCAATAAACTTTTTATTATTATTATTTTTAGTTTTTAACTATTCTCGGGACCTTGTCCCGGACCTTTGGAAGGCGTACGAGGAGCCGAAGCCAACTCGCAGAGGCCCGTTAAGCGTTTTTAATTAAATGAGGCACCAACCGACGATTGTCCCTGTATGTACAATGCAAGTGCACCCAAGGACAACCCCCGGTTGGTGCAGGACTATTGCAGGGTATGGAAACATAGATATTGGACTATGGGTTTGGGTGGCTTAAGTTGACTGGTGACCTGGAACTATGGAAGGACTATGGCCCCTGACTCATCAATGTTTTAAATGTACACGGATAAAATGGCAGGGGGTGACTTGCACACTCAATAATGGGCCCCCGGAAACTGTCGCTAGCACATAGTGACGTAGCGACAAGGGGACAACATGTCCTGAGGTGCTTGAGGAGTGGAGAGGTATTCCACGGCTTTCAGAACAATCCCAGAGCCCGGAAGATGGTCAAGATCCCTACGAGCACTTACTGGAATACTTCCTTCCTCCGAGTACGTTTGCTCTTGCGAATCTCCACTCAAGCCGGCCAATTAAGGCAAGAATGAGGTGGGAGCTCTGTTCCTCGTCAGTGTTCACTCCAGCCGGCCAATAAAGGCAAGCCAGAGATGAGGAACAAGATTTCTCCCGGGAGATAGGGTCCGTGGGGTCGCTACTGCCCAACAGCTCGCCACATGCTGCCCTGCGGGTTTCTGTATCTCTCTTGGTCTGGCTCCTCATCCTAGACCTGTTCCGGCAAAGTTAACTGTGCCGGCACAGACCTGGAGTTTGGAGCGCGTATTTATTATAGTTATACTCTGCCCTGCTAAGCCGAAAGGCGCTATCTCAATCGTAGTAAGTTTTGAGAAAATTGACTTTTTGTTAAGTGTAATTTAAGGAAACTTATGGAAATAAAAAACTTCTTAGTGTTTTTTTTTAATGTTTTAAGTTAGATCGATATTTGGCTTTACGATTAGATGCGAAATTGTTATAGCTATTTCATGAATGGTATAAAAAAAACTAAAAGGGTGTATCTCTGAGATAGCGCCTTTTGGCTTAGCAGGGCAGTACTATCGTAGTACCTAGTAGCAGATAGTAGACTTATATCATTTTATGATAGTAAAATATAATAATAGTACAGGGATAATATACAAGGTGGCAGGGACTCGACGCGGAAACTTTTACCACGAATTCAGTACATGATTCTGAACGCCCCTGCGTTGTAATTTTTCGTCGGTTATTTAAAAAAATCTGCTGTTTCATAGAAAAGTGTAATACCTACGCGGTCAAATGTATGGAACAGCAGATTTTTCAGAATTATTCAAATTGTTCAGAATCATGTACTAAATTCATGGTAACAATTTTCGTGTCGATGGCCCCGCCACCCTGTATAGGGTACAATAGTAGAGGAGCTCGGGGCTAAGTAATAACAGCCGCACAGGTCGACCCATCAGGTTTAGCTACGCTTGCCAGGGTTGGTCCGTCGATGGGCGACCATCTTTACATACCGCGACTCCTCCGTGCCTCGGAAAACACGTTAAGCTGTTGGTCCCAACTGTCATGCTTAGATCTTCATGCTTGACAGTCGTTACGGGTCGTCTGAAGCCTGAAAGTCTGACAACCAGTCTTACCAAGCGGTATCGTATTACCCAGTTACTGGGTTGTGGAGGTCAGGTAGGCAGTCGCTCCATGTAACATACTGGTATTCAGCTGCATCGGGTTAGACTGGAAGCCGACCTAGTTGGGAAAAGGCTAGGCAGATTGATGTTCTATAATAGTACAATCAATCAATCTGCCTAGCCTTTTCTTTAAATTTTTTTCTTTAGAAAAATAAAACTCGTTTCTCAGCAATAATTTTTGCTCAATGTTTACTGAGTTAGATGTACAGAACGTGTTAGTACCGGCTATGTGATGGGTCTTTTTACACTCGTTATTTATCTACAAAGGAAAGATCCTCATAGCCAATGTGACATACACAACTGCATGTGATAGCCCCCGGCTACAGTGAACACCGGTCGTCCTCAGCCGGCACTCGACGCCATACTTGTATGATAATGTGTCGCTATGATGAGGACTAACTTATCACATGACGTTGAGGTAAAATTATCCTCACACATTGTTTTGTTCAGGTAAGATCAGCATTGCAAGATCGGTAGTTAGCTAGGATGACTGTCAAGGGCGATAAGTCAGTGTCCATCGCTCCCTCTAAAATGACTTGTGGACATTCAGTGTTGAGTAGGAGTGTATCAAAAAAGCAGTGGGATTCGTTTATTTTATTTTGTAAGAGAAAACAAACAGTAGTATATTAAAAAAAAAACAGAATTAATATAATAATAAACTTAACAAATATACTACCCGCTACATTTTCCACAGTTAGTTTTACTCTGCGGTGAAACCAAACATTTAAAAACTTAAATATATTTAATCTCTTTTTAAACCACGTCAATCAACCGTTAATTATAAATATAATATCTAAATCTTGATTTAGATATTAGAACTGCAATTAACATACATTCACATAATGTTTGTATAAACAGACATATCCTTCGCTAATACTGACTACATTCATTCACTCAGTGACCGTGAATGTACGATTCATCCATTCATTGTATTTATCTTACTAATATACTAAAAAGTATTCATATAACATCTGGTATGTTTGTCTTTCAATACAGTATTAATATATAGCCTGAAATCCACAATACGAGTACCCAATTAATTGCTTGCTTGTCGGTCTTCTACAGACTGTACTTCAGAGAGTGTGCGCAGGAGCTCCACGACCTGATCTCACCATAACCACCCTTTCCCTATCGTTCTACCGAACGTACTTCAGCACACGTAGCATGACAACCATAGAAACGCGTTTTCTACGGGTTTTGTCGACGGAAGAATAAACAAAATTACAGATTGTTATTGTTTATCTGTCATTTTGTCTATTCTTCCGTCGACAAAACTCGTTTCTATTGTGGTCATGCAAGGCGTGCAGGGTACGATCCGCACTTACCGACTTCGATTTACCGACTAGTCGTACGCAGCGCTCCTCCTCCACATTTATAATGCGCACAGGTAAAGTGTGGAACTCTCTGCCAGCGTCTGTGTTCCCTTTCACATATAACCCGTGTCCCGTGTGCTTTCAAAGCAAGAGTGAACAGGCATCTTTTGGGCTTACTCGTTTCGTCATAGACCTCACCCATCGCTTTTCATCAGGCGAGATCGAGGTCAGGAGCTGGCCCAAATCACAATAAAAATAAACTATAAACACCCAATGCTCTTCCTCCTCTCTCCTACTTAATCTATGCTGTGCTCGACAGGTTCCATCATTGTGACGGATATAATTATTTCCCTACCAACTATATACATACGGAATAAAGAATTGAGAATTAATAGTCAGATATCAGACTATTTCTCAACGTGAACTCAGTAAGTCAGTGATTTCCAAGATTGAACACATCAAATTAGAATAGTCACTTTTGTACATCTCAGGATTTAAAGCTTAATCTTTTGGGATATCATCATCAATGTTACGCTCCAAAAATCAAAATCACCGAACAAAGTCGCAGGCAAGAGCTATACTCCAAAATAATTAAATTCGCTAAGCAGATGCGCTCATAACTATCTCCTGTCTTAATATAATAAGCAAGGAGATGATAAACAAAGGGCGCACCCTGGCTCCTCGCCAACCGTGTCACGGCTCCTGCACTACTCGACTAGATACTTCGTTTATTCGGAAAACATCCGGACTGGCTTAGTGGCTTTATTACCGGGAATACTGCCAGGGTTATCAGAGATGACTAGCTTTTCCAATGTCAATATTAACTGATTGTTACAGCAAGAATTAATACTTACTTACACTGAAAAGCGTTGGTTGAAATGGGCTTGATTGTAAACTTGGTTGAAATGGGCTTGATTGTAAGTTCACAAGGATGATCAGCATCTAGAATTCAAGATATATAATATTATATCGCAGTAAGATGGTTGAAACCGTGATACAGTTATATCCCTAGGGATATTTAGCGATATAGCTATGTATATATCGTATAGTTATATGAAAGCGGGTTATAACTGTCTTATTAGGAATATAACTATGATACGCCCACGATCTAGTCATATAAGTCGCAGTAACAAAATTAGGGCAAGTTAAGAACCGCTTTCATAGTTATATGAAAGCGGTTCATAACTTGCCCTAATATTACGGTATAAAGCTACATCCGTAGGGATATAACTATATCACGGCTGCAACCATCTTACTCCGACATATACATACATAACAACGCGCCTGTAATCGCCGAAGGGTAAAGCTTCGTGCAGACTAGCGCGACGCGACAGCGCGACGCGACACCGGTTATTGTTATACCGTCAAGTTTTCTTAGAAATTGTACCTATTGTTCGACTCGCGTCGCGCTGGTCGGCACGAAGCTGTTCCTATAAAAGATACACCCTTAACCCGTGTAACAGGGGGCAAACCTATTCGAGGTTATGTTTTATTGCAAACCAGCTTCAGTCAGCGGCTTCACCCGCGTGATATCTTTATAAATTATACCCTATGTTACTAAGTGATAATATAGAATAATATTAATAATAAATATTACATACCCATGGCATATTTGGTTATCGATGACCATCAGACCAGTCATCTATTTAGCCCATCACAGACGTAGCTATAATGTTTCATATAAATCCCAGCTGGCTTATTTCCATAACATTAGGTTGGTTAAGTTAATGTTAACTAAAATTATTATCTAGTTAAAATCGTGTTGATGTCGGTTTTGCATAATATTACATTTATTAACATGATATTATACGAGTATAGCAATGATAGCCTAGTGGTGTGACCGTCGGACTGCCAAGTCATAGGTCTCGAGTTCAAACCCAGGGCACGCACCTCTGACTTTTCGGATTCATGGGGGTATTGTATAATTATCACTTGCTTCAAAAATGGTGAAGGAAACCGGCATGCCTGAGAGACATATATATATATATGCGTGTGAAGCCAAGTCAGAAACCCATGGGTGGCATAAAACTCTGACACCAGATTATTCACTAACCACACCTAAAATAAAGTATTAACACTGTTAATAAAAAATCGTATTTACTTCGTGTTAACACAAAAACATACAGACTCCTATTTAAATGAGTACAATGTACTTCAGTTGCTAAGGAGATAGCTTTTTTTGTTCGGCGATTAGGGCCTCCAAAAATTGTGGCGTACATTATACATTCTGTATCAAAGTATGGCTTAAAACGCATCTAAATAAATGGGCAGTGACCTACTGTCCCATTTATGGTAGTATTGACATGGGTATGGTGGGTTGGAAGGCAGTGTTGCCAGTGGCAGACAGGCGAATATAACATGAGACAGCTCAAAAAGTAACATTTTCACGAGAAAAGTAACATGGCCTTATTTTATGTAGAAAATTACACGGCACTAAACTTTATTTACACAAAAACTAAAAAAGTTCTCTGTCCCATCTTCGAATAAAAAGAAATAAAGTAAAATGTTACGAAAGTAACTTAAAAAGTTACAAAAGTAACGTTCTGGCAACGCCTTTGATACTGTACAAAGGCGGGCTTTTGACCTGTGCTAGTTAGCTAGTTTTAATAAATAAATAAGAGAAGGATGGATTTTTCATTTATTCACGCACATACCACATAACATTACATCACGCCTCATTTATTGATTCAATAATTGTGTTTAAACCATATTATTATAATCGCATGCAGAAAAAGGTAAACTCTGATTTCTGGGTTATTGTTTCCGTAACTTTTAATTCCCAAAACCGTCAGTGTACACTGCTGATGGAAAGAAGAAACGGAGAAACAAAAGTTCGACTATAAGAATATGTTTTTAACGCCTCTTCAATTAAAAAATAAATATCTGTAGGTTTCTGCCCAAGGGCAGAAGGCGTGAGTTTATGTATGTATGTATCAGTAGGCAGGCTACTCATTTCAATTCAGGTGAAATCAATTAATGAATCAAGATGTATTTGTACGGGTACAATAGGGATGTTGACAAAAAATATTCTTTTTGTCTGTCAGATAGGTTATAAAAAAATATTGGACACGTATTTTTTCTTTTTTTACGTAAAAAAAAGATTACGGCAATACATTGAGCTAAAATATGGCATGACGTCTTTTTTTTTTTTTTTTGTAGGGCATTTCGTAGCTGACCTCTGAGGTCATGACTACTTAACCGGTCAAGGCATGACTTCACTGTCCGGTAGATTTTGTACTGAATTTTGAATTAGCGAGCCCCCACTCCCCAACTTTAATGCGTTTTATCTAAATCATTTTTTATTTATATGATAAAGCAAAAAAGACGTGTCTAATATTTTTTTATTATCTGACTGACGGACTAAATAGTTTTTTTTTCTCAGTCAACATGCCTACTGCATCCATATACAGATAGACCGGAAACTCGCTCCTATGGACATGAGGAAGAGGTCAGGGTCGGCAGACCTGCAGCGACCTACATCACCCTTAAGGTAAAGGACAGACTTTGTAGCAATTTATAACTTTGTACGGTTTGTAGACCTATGTAAGAAATATTACAGTGACGAGTTGTCGAGTTTATTTATTATTCTTGCGAATTTAATTTGGTCTCTAAAAGTTTAAACGGCTGGTATTACTGATCACGTCGAAATAAATAATTTTGTTGAATAATGATTTTGATTAGATGAGACAGTTATCATGAGATCGGCGGATTTAATTCCTGGAAACGGGTCCGTCATTAAGGGGGGACCAAGCAGTACCTGTTTTACAACTTAAGCGGGTTCTGTTCATCAATATTTTGACGGTTTAGGAAACAGTCAAGAAACACAGATATGTTGCTTGGGTCTTACAAGAAAACTGACTGACTCCCAATATTAAAGTGGCGAAGGACGGGCGAATTACGGAAATCAGTCTTGTTTGAAGTTTGGGGTCATAAATCTTCTTTAGTTTAAGATATGTCGCTTTCATCAGGATGTTCTGCTTCATTGTTTTTATTAGAGCAGTGCTTTTCGTTTTTCACATAATATGTTCACATAATTCGCGTTAAAACTATGTTGAATAATATATTGTGTTAGGTTTCCCAGTTACGTAGGTACTGGTATGTCTACCTATGTCCCACATGGAGCCGGGTAGGTGATATGAGCAGCGTGGGCTTGGCTGTTGCGCCACCTGGCGGTCACCTAGCATTTGTGTTGCAACGACTATTCGAGTATGTGTCGCCTGGAAGCATTCGCGGCTAGTGATGTGCCTAAGATTATCGATATTTTACTGTTGATTTTTTTTTCTGATAGAGAATATTTAAAATGGAAGTAATTTCGACGTAATATTAAGTACCTACGTTTGAAAAAGAAGTTTCGACATTTTTGGTACACAATTTTACAAAATATATGTTATGATTATAAACAAGCCCTGATTTTTTTAATGAACCGTTTATGGCCAGAATGAAGTTATCGAATAATTTTTAGATTGTTTCTAGCTCGAAATGTTGTTGTTCCTAGTCTGTCTTTGCGTATTTGTAGTTGGTGTCTGTAATTGAACATGCAATACAGTAAAAATCGGGTAACGTTTAATATATAAATAATAGAAATTTTATAGAAATATCGATATGATAAAGATAAAGATATTTTATTTTGCAAATACGGGTACAAGTCAAGGTGTTACATAATATAAATACAGAAACAGCCATATTTTGCCAATTACAAGGTATGCAAAAGTAAAGGGCTTAGGTACAATTAAAATACTTATTTCCTAATAATACACAATAATATTCTAATTCATAATTCATAAAAATAATCAGTCAATAATAAAATTAATATCACAACACTATCGACCTGCTCATGTGCAGGGCGCGGTCGCTCGCCTTGTGCATATGTGCGAGTAACACGCCAGTACCGACAGCAACATAAATAACTAAACGATGTACCGTCAACTAAATAGTTTAGTTTCTTATACTTAATAAAAACATTAAATTCATTCATTCACTCAATGATAAACAACGCACTGCCGAAACGGCTGGGTCTAGAAGCTTGAAATTTTGCACAAGAATTCCTTATTTATCGAGAATGGGCACTAAGAAAGGAGAAGAATTCATTCCCTAAAGGGGTTGAATAGAGGGTAAAAGTTTTTATTGTAGTTTGTAATTTTTTAAAGACAGATAAGTGGGCTTCTGTTCAAGTTGTAAGTCAAAGTTAGTTGTATCGTCGGTTTTTGGTAACTCATCCCCTACCCTCCTCCTCCTCCTCATCCTCATCCCTATTTTAATGTTACTTTGGTTTTTATTTATGTTTAGTGTGTTTTAGTTTAATGTGTGATTTCCTGTGCGAGTCTCAATAAATACTTTTTCTTTCTTTCTTTCTTTCTTTCTTTCTACGGTTCCTAAAGAACAGAAGTTACCTATGGTGAATTGCAGCAGACACACGACTTGTTTGGTTAAGATTTAAGCACGATTTATATTGCTTACTGAAAGTTCTGATGGGATAATTATCATTACTGTCAGTGTATACAATATGTATCAGAAAGGGGTTGTGGTGGCATCTACATCGCCACATGCGAACTACGCATTAAAGACCTGACGTCACACAAATTTTTGCTTAGCGCAATATATAATTATGCTGTTAGCGCTGAGTTAGTGTTAGTTTGAGTTGAGTTTAAGTTTTATACCCAGTTCCTCATACCTCTAAAGTGCGATCATGTTTAACAATATGCTACAGACCATTCAACTGAATAACTTTTTCCATGGGACCAACATCATAATAACGAAAAAATTATCAACTGTCCCATACAAAACTTCAATACATACTCAAACCCAAATGTATGGAACGGCTGATATTGATTTCAATGTTTATTTATCGAATTAAAATAATAAATTCTGTCTAAAAACTGATTTTCCCAACGCTACTCAAAACCAACAATAATAATATATCAAAATATAAGATAATTCGGCTCCGATCGGCCTCCGATAACGCCGAGATACAGCCGCTTGTTTTGCTGACCGTACGCATATATTAACCTATTTGATTTACATATATATTGGACTATTATTTTTGCACCGTACGTGTTGCAGTAATGGTCGATTTAATTTTATCTGTGTAAAGAATCCACGTGCACGCCACAATTGTGGCGATAAGTCCCCTCTTTGAGGAGTGGCTAGAGAGGCGCCACGGCGTCCTCACCTTCCGCCTGACACAGGTCCTCACCGGACATGGTTGTTTCGGGAGGTTCCTGTTCAGGATAAAGTGGGAGGAAACGCCCGGGTGTCACCACTGTGTGGATCGCCCGGAGGACACGGTGGAGCATACGGTGGAGGTCTGCCCAGCTTGGGCGGAGCACCGCCGTGTCCTCACGGAGGCGATCGGCGGCGGCGATCTCTCGCGTCCGGCCCTGGTTCAGGCCATGGTCCGGAGCGAGAGTGCATGGGAGGCCGTCACCTCCTTCTGCGAAGCAGTAATGCTCGCGAAGGAGGAGGCGGAGCGCGCGAGGGAGAGGCAAAATGCGCCCCCTCGCGCCCCTAGTCGCCGCAGGAGACGCCCCGGGCGTCGGGAGTCGCGAGCCGACTTCCGGCCACCGTAGGCGCGGGCTTGCGGACGGTGAGCAATGGGTAGCTCGCCGTCCGATAGGGACCAGGCCCGGGTCGACGGCGCGTTGTGTTCCACGCGCGCCTCAAAGAGATGTCAGCACCAAGTGACGGGGTCCGGAAGGGCCAATGCCTGCCGGGGTTGCGGGTTTGTCTGAAAGGGATATCGCGACCTCGGCACACAGGCAACGGAAGGAACACGGGTGGGTTTTAGTCAGTAAAAGTCTGACACGCCCTCCCGCTCCACCCAAAGCGGGAGAAGTTATTTGATAATTTCCCATCCTCAAAAAAAAAAAAAAAAGGTGTAAAGAATTAATTTAGCAATTATTACGATTACTGGCAGGGACCATCGCAGGACGTTCTATTCCAGCAAATTACTGCTTTCTTCGTAGAATAGTAACCATTTACATGCTATAATTTATGTGTAACAACAAATTTATGTGAAAAAATATGTGAACAAGTTTTTGAAGTCAAGAAGTTGAAATCCGTATTTTTCTTGCAAAACTGTTTCATGAAATTATGAAAGATAGGCAACGTTTGTGACTGACCACTGAAGAAATAAGCATGAATTTGACAGCTAAATATTTGGAGAATTTTAAACAGTCTGACCGATGAGCAAGGTAATTGCGTAATACACATACAATTGCAATGCCTTTATTTTTTGTAGAACAGGCGAAGTTTTCAATCATATAAAACAATGAATTAGGGACTTCCCTAACACGTTCATTGCCAGGAGCCCTCCTAGAGGGTTCACCTAGTCGCATATGGTACGCCGGGAGCCCTCGCGGCGGGCTTAGCGAATACAGCATTATAAACCGTGAAAATAAAATCTGTATATTTTAACAAGATTTATTATTATTATGATTTTTTGTTCACGTTTACAAATAAATATTCACAAAAAAATTAAAAGGTTGTAAACTACGTATATCGACTAGAACCCCTGAAAACACAATTTTACTTAGTTTTACAGTATTTTATAACACGGTAACAAAGTTAACCATCGCGGACGGTCAACGGCATTAGGTTTAATGCTGTTGACCGTCCGCGATGGTTAACTTTAGCGCAAACATAATGCCGGCAACCCTCAAAGTGGGTGGAGTCGAAAGTGTTAACAATCCTTCAGATTGTGATCTTTTGTTCTGATTGATCTCCACATGTATGGTAGTTATGTCACGGGCTATGCTTGGAGTCTCTCTGAGGGATCGAATTCGGAACGAGGTGATGCGGCAGAGAACCTATAAGTTTGTGACATAGACAAGTTTGGTTCACTGAGAATAAGCAAGCTGAAGTGGCAGTGAGCCGGCCATATACGTCTATAGAACCGATCATAGTTAGGATAGACGTTCTTGAGTGGAGACCGCGCATCGCCAAACGTAAGGTAGTACGCCCTAAGTGTAGGTGGAGCGATGATCTTCGTAGGGTGGCTGTTAGCAGTTTGAAGAGAGTTGCCAAGAACCAAGTTGAATGGGATTGGAGAGGCTTATGTCCAGCAGTGGACTTCTGTAGGACGATGAGGATGTATGGTAGCCTTATAACACGTATATAAGCAGAACGCAGTTGCAGGCAGGTACGATATAATCCCTTGTAATGTAAGGCTTCTTCCGTGTGACCATCAGTGCGGTTATGTTCTAATCTTGTTGTGCATGCGCCGAGGTTTCGCTCAAACGTGACGTTCTATAAACCTGTTGTTATTGTGACAAGTGCATGAATACTTAGGAAAGTAAACAACATAATCATTAGAGGGTGAGTTTGTGAGAAGGGCGAAGTCTGAAATCGAAATTGTGTGAAGTAGAGCAAAGATAATAAAAGGCCAATGAGTTCAATGAGTTCAATGTGGACAATGAAACTGAAACACCTAGTTTGACAGAAATTCAATGCCAGAATTTCAGCGAAAAGTATCAGCACTTGGAGTTGTAAAAGCACATAAAACATGTTCACACTAGCTATACTTCTGTTTGCAATATCAAGGGAGGAGATAGAGCCTCGACACTGACGATACTTAAATACTTCCGGTGCACAATGTGCAGTCAGTCCCGTCGCCAACCTTGCTGACCCGATAATCTTGCGCACCTCATTATCTATTCACGTACAGCTAGTCATGGCCAGCCCCAACAGGGTTCTGAAAATGATAGCTGACAGAGCGGACTGTCCATATTTCACTGCTGTTAGTTACATGTATCTCCGTATTGTGTTGTTTACGTAGTTTTAAGGAAACCTTTATGAGTCTAGTGTCTAAGCTCACTATGCTAAAGGTACGCGATCGAAGTTCCGCGGCAGATTGTACGTTCTAACGTATTCGGCTGATATGAGCGCCATAAGCGCTGAAATTACGCGACGGTAATTCGGTTGCGCATGCAACGTTGTGTGAATTCAGTGTTTCGAGCGCCGTCATGGTGTCGTGTCGTGTTCTCTAAAAACAATTATCATTTTACAGTAATAGCGATTGCAGAGGCTTTAGAAGAGGACAAATACAAGAAAGAATGTTCGAACCAAACCAAACTTCCGTCGCGTATATTATGTTGCTATATAAAATACGTTGCTTCCGAACTTCCGCCCAGCCAAAGTTCGGTTGTACCTACGCCAAAACGTGATGTAATTTCGGCAAATGTGTTGCTAGTAATTGAAATAGCATTGCAGACGCAATCATGCCGGAGTTCGATCGCGTATCTTCGGCATAGGGTGCTTAGGCACTTAGCTCGAAATAAAGTGTTTGATTTGATTTGATAGTCCCTCTACAGTATCGGGCGTATATTTATCTAAACGCCCGGATACCGCAGAGAGACTATCGAACTATCATCGAACATTGGAGAAAGAAACGATGGATGGACTGTGTGGAAGATGATATGGCTAGAAAGGGGGGTGACTATCGAGATGACGACTAATAGAGAAGTGTGGAAGAAGAAGACATGTTGTGCCGACCACTAATATATTGGGATAAGGGCAGAAGAATGGTGATGATGATGATGATGAGTTATAGAAGCAGACTGTCACAACGTGAGTGAAAGAGAAGACGAGCTCTACAAAGCCGCAATTTTAAAGAAAGAAAGAAAAAGAAAGGAAAATTGTTTATTCTGCACAAACAAAACGCACATGACAGCAAAATCACATAAAATACACACATATACAAAGTAGCCAAAAGCCTCGTATTCATTTACTAAAACTCGATGTACCATATTTACGGCCCGCTACTGTCATCATAAGCCACAGCCCAACTTTACCAGCTGGGCACAGCCATGTTATTCTGTAACCATCTCACCGTGAAAACATGGGTGAAGTGAGCTGTCAATAGTGTCAATCCCTGTGGAATGACAGCTCACTCCACGCTCACTTCACCTAAGTTTTCACGGTGAGATGGTTACAGAATACCACTGCAGGTCTCTCTTTTGTTGTGCAAATCCCCACGCTCCTGTGTCAACCTCATCTGGGTTCTATCCATGATGGTAACAATGTCGTCCGCCTATCTCGCCGTCGGGCTCACTGCGCCTTTTCAGGTGGCTGCCCAACTCCATTTGAGTAGCATAAAACGTTTTCCGACATCGACGACCTTCGTACGTCTTCGGATCTCGACGTTTGGAACTCGGTCCATTAGCCTTATGCCAAGCATGGAACGCTCCATGGCTCTCTGTGCAATAGGTAATGGTACTGTACCAATTAATATAAGAGAAGAAATTTAAGTGTTTCTCTGTGCAACTGTTTGACAAGTTTGATTAAAAGCGTGATTTTACGAGCGTACATAATTACATACTGCCACAGTAACGTATCTACATAAATATATACTTGGTTAAATTTTAAACGTATGTAACACTTATAAATCTATTTCTGGGCGTGGGCAATACTTGCTAAAGATCAATGTCAGTTGGAATGGAATTAATTAAGTTATTTTGTAGTTATTACCATGTAATTGTAAGTACATATCTATGTATTTTGTTTTTGGTTGATTTGTTTTGGGTGTGAATGTTGGGTGTGGCATGAAAGTAGAATAAATGCTATATACGGGTCCTTGCGAAGTATGTGTGGTGCAACTATGAATTATAGAATGATGTGATAAGGCAACGTTTCAGTTTAAAAGAAGATATAGTGACAAAAGTTGAAAAGAGTATTGCTTAGATTGTTTGGTCACGTTGAGAGGATACTAACAAAAGGGTTTTTACTAGGCAGATGAGAGTGGAAACGCCGAGATGACGCCCTAGAATGTCACGGCGTATTATTGGTGATTTTCTTCGGAAAGGTCAGCTGCGTAGTACTCGCAAACCGAAGCAAAAGGAGTATGTAAGGGTCGTAGCAGATAAAGGCCCGTTCAGACCAGCGCGACGCGACGGCGCGACGCGACTCGAACAATACAATTTATAAGAAAACTTTACGGTATAACAATAACCGTTGTCGCGTCGCGCTGTCGCGTCGCGCTAGTCTGCACAAAGCTTTACGTTCTAATTTTTAAATAAATTTCAATTCATAGACCTATTTATAAAAAACAGTCATTACCCAAAAATCTTTTCGTATTTTTCAAAGATTCTGACGTCAAATACTGTTCGTCTTTGCAATTGAAATAAACAAACAAATATTTGATACAACTCTACAAGATAAACAGTCAAGTTCGGTTCCCAGTGTGTCAGTACAGTACTAAGCTGTCACAAGTCAAACAATCTGTGCACCGTCAATATTTAATGCTAATAAGCTCGGCTTTTATCTGCACATGTGTGAACGGCCTTAGGGTTGTCGCGACAAAAAGTTTTTTTTCATTTATCAAGCACCTTCCTAGAAGTTCACAAAATAAATGATGGTATGTAAATGTAAAAGTGAACAAAAAAAAAGAAAAAAAAAAGGTGTTTATTGGTACCAGAAACTCATTCACAATATTATAAATTTTAGATAAAAAGGTACATTAGTCACAGGAGTTGGTGATACTGGTTCCCAAACTAAGCCATCGCTTGTATTTTGGGACGACTAAACAAAATAATTCTTTGGTCTTTCAGCAACTTTTAATGTCTCTCTCAGTATCTCTTACTGAATATGGACAATCGTACACAACCATAAACTCGACTCTAACATATGCTGGATACCACTTTAGAGAATATAACACTTATCACGCGCAATATGACACTTATCTCTAAGGATACCACTTATGACGGCTTTCTTTTCTTCTGTCTCAAACTCAAACTCAAAGCATTTATTTCAAATAAACCAATTACAGGCACTTTTAAATTGTCAAGTGTCTGTAACGTGCCAGCCCGCTTCCTCAGCCGTCGAAAGCCCGCTTCCTCAGCCGCTTGCATGCCATGCGTGGTCGAAGCACGCGCATGCGTCTGAGAGAGGGCGATATGTCAAAATGGCGGCGACGTTTGATTTAATGTGATGATTTTCATGTGAAAACAAAAATAAAGTGTTTGTTTTATTATTCATGGTATTATTGAAGATAATCCTTTTACATTTCTAAACATATCTTTCCTTCCTTCGCATTGTCAATTGTTTACTTTGGTTATTATCACTGACAGTGACAGCCTTTTTAGAGTTCCGTAGCCAAATAGCAAAAACGGTTTTTTTTTGTGTCGATAGTTAATTGACTCAGGCGTGACTTTGCGGAGTTAAGCGGATTAGGTTACTAAATATACATCGTCTATTGTCAAGGGCGTCGCCAGCCGATGGCCCAGTTGATATAGGGAGGATGGGAAAAGTATGATTTGTAGGTACAGTCAAGAGTCAAGAGCACATAAAGCTTTAAACTTGTAATGCGAATCTTACCTCTACGGCGCACAATTGGGCCAAGATCGACGTTGGTGGACATCCTTCCCCCCTTGGCAACGCCCTTGTCTATTGTATTTTATAATGCCGTCAAGTCCATCTTTCCCTCCGTCCAGTTTTCTGACAGCCTTTTACTATTTGCTCTATGTATTAGTGGTCGGCGCAACATGTATTTTCTTCCATACTTCTCTATTAGTCGTCATCTCGGTAGTCACCTCCATTCTACCCATATCATCTCCCACACAGTCCATCCATCGTTTCTTTGGACTTCCCCTACTCTTAGAGCCATCCACATTCATACTCAAAACTTTTAATCTACAACTGTTTATGTAGTTACTCTCGCGTGCCACCCCTGTGCTCACATGTCGTTTGACGACAACGCACTGCATCTCGGTCAAGGCCGCCAACTGATTTTTATACACCCTGTCAAGTGCGAACTGTTCCTTAAGTGCTCGTAATGTTGCCAGCTTTTTATTTTTGCCGATATTGACCTTGCGAGGCCTACCTTTGACATTACTTATAAGTAGTGAATACATGAATATTCATGTATTCGTTTTGAAATAAAATTGATCCCATTCAAATGCGACTAAATATGATTTGAACTTGAAGGATAAGCTAAAATAAGTTCTTTCATATAAAATCAGTTGAGTAATTGTCTATTTTTTTTAAATATTTATTTAAAAAATTTATTGACATAATTAATATATACCTATGCTTACCAAACTTTAAATAATATTACACATATCAGACTCTTCACAAAGTTGCAATACCTGCAGGATTTTCAGAAAATTTCTGCAAAGTGACAAGGCTACATCACCTCACACACGAGTGCAGCAACCACCGCACGAACACAGTCTCATGGACACTCACCATCACAAAATTCGAACACACCATCATCTCATCAAAACCAATTTCCAGACGTAGGACTCGGCTTCGGCCCGCTACCTCATAAATCCGGCACAACGCCGAGATACGTAAAGTATAAACCATAAAAGAATAATAATAATATGTACATATATATATAAAAAAGGGCATACAAAAATTCGTCCGCATCGCTGTCAACAGGAAAAGTGCCCAAAAGACTTCAAAAGAAAATTGGGAAAATTCCTCGAAAAATCCTCACTCATTCAAAGTTATTGACAGGGAACTGTCAAAACTAACAATATTTACAGCTGTCAAACTACACGATTTCACAAATATGATGTCCTAGCCAATAATCCAGCGTGCATTGGACTGGAACTGACTGGAACTAACTAGAACGTTCAAATTAAATGAACACGTAACGGTGCAAATTATTATAAAAACCCCGTCTTTTTGTGTATAGCTTAATTTGCTAATACCAGAAATGTACCGAGTTGAAAATATGTGATGATCATTAGTGTTTTGACTTGTTTACACAGTTAGTTGCTATGTTTCCTTGACTAAGATTATTAGGTAATTTGCTATGGTGCAGTGCATAAGTTTTTAAGAGTCTTCCACATACAGTATGTTAACTAACGAAGGGCATTCTCGTTAACCCGCAAAAGTAAAAGTCCATAAACAAAAAATAATAGTTTTACATATTAATATTTTTTTTTAAATAAAATCATCACTTCAACCGAAAGACGTCCACCGCTTCTCTTTCCACGTTGAAAGACAAGTGCGCGTGTACAGAGTGTATATTTGTGTAATATTTTTTGTGAATATTTTACTATTTTAGCATGTATGGACGCTATACTTTATTGCATGTTAACGGGGACGCCCTTCGTTAGTTAACATACTGTATATTGCTGGAAATATTTTTTTATAATATGTGTTTGTATCATGATATTTTTACCAAAAAAGGACTTTGATGCAATGTTGAGAGGAAGAAAGCCGTTGGATTAATTTCTAAATAAATACAATTTGAACAAGGCCTGGCAGATAAGAAGTAGAGGATCTTAATGTGTCACTATTCGCTCAGAAAACCTTAAGGAACATTTAAATAAAACATCTATGTTTAAGAACACATCAATGCTAAAGGATATTGCCAGTGTTTTAATAACATGGGACTTAAGACGCAGATATATGCCAGTGACCTTGAGTGGTTAGCTTGCGTGTTCTGTACTGAGCTCACGCAACGCGTCGCTGTCGTACGTCCAGCCAGTAATAGGAATCGCCCACCCAGGAGCTCTGCCCCAAATTAGACGCATTATTTATTTATTATACATAGAACATAACGTATTTTAATAAAACACGTATACTAAAAGATCAATAATTAAATAATCTTTAAAATGGTGAAGGTTTCAGAAAAATACGCTTGATAGATTTTGCGTGATTCTCAGTTTTTATCCGCGTTAGACATAACTTTACAAATTAATTTCACTATGTAATATAAATATAATCTAAAATATTCTTAAATTAAGTTATTAAGATAATGAAATGTTCTTATTTAACGTGTTTTTTTCCAAATTATTAACACTACTCGTTTAGACGTGATCTTCAGTATAAAATCATTAAAATTCGGTTATCGTCGCCTTAAGATCAGCAATATATTCGTCAGTACATAGTTGATGCTATTTGGCCACTTTACACCAACTATCAAATTACGTAACATATTTTCGTAAACGATTACGAGTAAGCTGTTTCACTTTGATAGTTCAACAACATTTATTGCGCTATTTACGTTGTTGAGCTGATTTTTTTTTCGATCTTAATGAGCAATGGACTAGCAATCTGTTTCAAAACGATTCAGATTCTGATTGATCGTGTAATCATAATTACGTTACAGATTGAATATCGGTCTATTTGTCAGCCATGTTATAAAAACTTTAACATTCGAAAAAAATATCGCGATAACAAGAATTACTTATTAAACTACCGATGGTAATATTTACGTTTGGTTTCGATTACCCATTTTAAGTCGTATTTGTTTGTCAAAAGTCGTTAAAGTTTATAACGTCCAATATTAATGTAGATGCGGATATCATTAGCATCACCCCACGTGTTTCCTGACTTTACTTTATTACGATTGTAAGTTATGTTGTGATGAACTACCGTAGCGTGTTAATATGGTGATTTTTATCTTCGTTTTGGGCATAATTTTGTTTACAAGTAATTAAATTATACTTAATATTTAAAGCGGGAAAAAAAAATGAGTTTGTAGGTATGTAGGAGGTAATCTTTGGAACGACTAGAATTTTCGGAATAGGATCAGCCGACTCCGGAAATTCTTTCACTAATGGGAAGCTACAGTATTACTGAGTGTCATAGGATATATTTAATGTTAAAACAATAAATTTATTTATTTACTTATTTAATACTTGAAGCACAAATGTACAGAGTTTAGGTGATGCAGAGACAAACAGTGGTAGGAGCAATAGCGAGAATAAAAAAAAAAAAAACACGTTTCACGTTAAATTTCACGTAGACGAAGTCGCGTGCAGAAGCTAGTTTAATATAGGTTAATGCCTCCACTGCAACTACTACTCTACTGGTCTAGTGGTCGAAAGCACGACTGCTGAGCGTGAAGTCCTGCCGTGCTATTCTGTAAACATCTCACCGTGATAACTTGGATGAAGTGAACTCGATGTGAGCTGTCATTGCACCTAAAGCTAGAGATTGACACTATGGACACCTCACTTCATGCTCACTTCACCTCACTCTTCACGGTGAGATGTTTACAGAATGGATCGACTGGTCTCGATCTCCAGATGAGGCAAAGTGTTATTGCGTTTTTCTATTAGGAATTTCTTAGTAGCATCCCATAGCCATAACGGAATGGTTGCCGAGAGACGGTAGAAGGAGCGTTGGCACCGACGGCCAGGTGGGTGGACAACCTACAGAAGATCGCGGGTAAGACCTGGATGGGACTCGCACAGACCAGGGAAGCATGGTACAGAAGGGAGGAGGACTATACACAGCAGTGAGTGGAACAAGGCTGCCGATGATGATGAGCCCATAGTCTAGATTTGTGCACAATTATAGTCTGTGTAAATGTAGGTGCTTTATTACACCGCTGCTTACCCGTCCGGGAAATACAGCCGTGGGGTTATGTGATAAGATAGTTAAGTGGGCAAAGACTGCCGTTGGTCTAGAGGTCGGAAGTGCGACTGCTGAGCATGAGTTCCTTGGTTTGACCTCCAGATTGGGCAAAGTGTTATTGAGTTTTTCCATTAGGAATTTCTCAGTAGCAGCCCAATCCAGAGCCAGGATTTGGGTCCGTTTAATGGCAATAGGCTCGCTCTTTATAACAAGGTACTTTGGACTACACATCATTGGCGAAATGTTGGTATACTTATTACTGATACACCTCCATAAACCCCATTAGTAAAGTTTGTAAGTTTGGATGCAGGAGGTAATCTCTGGAGATACTGATCCGATTTCGATTATTCTTTCCCTTGCACAAAGCTTCACTATTGCCGAGTGACATAGAATATGTTTTATAGAAAACTAGCAGCGCCCCGCGGTTTCACTCGCGTAAGTCTCGATTCCGTGGGAATATCGGAATAAAACTTATCCTGTTAATCCAGGTTATAAACTATCTGTGTGCCTCATCTAAATCCGCTGAGTAGTTTTTGAGTGAAGAAGTAACTAATATCCATCCATCCTCACAAACTCGCGTTTATAATATTAGTAGGATTGTTGCACAAGTTGCGGGAAGAAGCTTCTACGTCGATGATAAATGTAAGTAGTTAATTATTTTGTTAAATCATTTGGGCCCAGTAGGTGGCCACGTCAATCGCGGCATCAGTGGCGTGTTTTAGATCTTCAGAAGAAGCAGAAGCTTATAATATACTACAGTCGTGAGGCTATGTGATAAAATAGTCAAGTGGACAAACTGACATGTCATCAAGGTCAAGTGCATAGATAAAATGGAGCAACGACCATCCGGACTCGTTGATCGTTTCACAAAACATTCGCAATGTAGGTATACAGAAACTATTGTTATGCTGCAGTTAGAAAACTAACAATGGAAATGTTGCAATAACGAGAAAGTGCTGAAGAAACAATGGAAGTGCTGCTGCTGAGCATGAGGTCCTGGGTTCAGTTTCCGGGTCGGACAAAGTGTTATTGAGGTTTTCCATCTGGAATTTCTCAGTAGCAGCCCAAAGTCTGGATTTGTGTCCGGTTGATGGCAATAGCCTCACCCTCTATTATATGCGATTTAAACATAACTGGCGAAATGTGGATGTCCTATAGGTACACCTCTACCTAATGGAGTTAACTGTACAGGGTGTGACAGACGTAGGTAAATTAAAAAAGCACCGTCACGTGGTGGCAATAAAAACCTAAATATTAAAGGAAAGAAGTATAAATTAAACATCGTTTAGAAATTAAACTTAAGTCTAAGAGTAACTTTCTCTTTAACCGCTGTTTACGTTAGTAGTGAGTGTAGTGACTCACTGTGGTAGTTAAATATTGCCATAAATTAAGACTTGAATTAGTTCTGTGAGTAAATGTTTATTCATGTTATCGTTTCTTCCGGTTTCTTGGTCTACGGTAACTGTTCTGGGTATTTTCGTTTTTTTTATGTTAGCCTGGTGCCCGTGGTGAGCAAAGGCCTCCCCCAAATCCTTCCTGGCATCCTTTTCCACAGTCACTTTCACACCCTTGCGGTAAGCGTCTAGGTCTCCTCGCCTCCTCTGCTCGTCTAGCTAATTTGACTGCTTTAACGATAAAATCAATTACCAATTGTAGAATTTTATTTAAGCTACTTTACCACACCTTTAACTATCATTGCGAGTTCCAAGACAGTTGAATAATTTCTTCGGGACTCGTCGAGTTACATTATCTCGACTTTTTTCTGGTGATCGCTATTTTTCGATTTTGACTTACTGGAGTTGCTGTGAATGTGAATAGAGTAACGGGTTGGCTCCAACGTAGCACTACTTTATTCCAGTTAGATTGTCAGAGTAATTAGAAGCATTTGGGATTTTGATTGGTCTCTGTGTGATGACACAAAACTTTGAAAGATAGGTATAAACTACGAGGTGTTGCAGTTGAATGGGCAGAGTTCAGCGAGGATTTTTGTTACTATTTATTAGTAATTTTAGATTTTTCCAGCATTCAAGTTCTTTGACAGTCGCAACAGGTTCCACCTTCGGCCTGATCATTACTTATCATCAAGAGATGAGTTGCAGGGTAAGAGCATGTACGTGGCGGTAAAAAAAAAAAGTCGGTACGTCAAAATCCCTAAAGTCTGACAACCAGTCTTACTAACGCGTATCGTATTACCCAGTAACTGGATTGTGGAGGTCAGATAGGCAGTCGCTCCATGTAAAATACTGGTGTTCAGCGGCATACGGTAAGACTGAAAACCGACCCCAACATAGTTGGGAAAAGGCAGGCAGGTGATGAGTTCTTTCCAGCATTAACTACTTTATTCATAACGAGCTTTGCTACTACTAACTTTGGGCGCCATAAATACATTTCAAAAAAACTACCATGCAATACAAAACATGTTTTGCTGGCAACATTACTTAGTAGCTTTTTATTACACACAAAAATCCTTGCAATGAGAAGGACAGACACCTTTCTTTCTTTCCTAGAACTGTGTGTGAACCTGTATGACTGACAGATAATTTCACAACTCCTGCTAAGAGTCAGACCGGTTCTAGTTAGTTAGACTTGTGAACTAAAATATTAGTAATCATCGCATGGGACAGTGGCTCTCAATATTCTCAGCCTTCAAGTTGGTGGAGCTTTTACTAGCTGATCGGACATAACTTGTGCCATAATTGTAGCTCATAATGAGGGACAGGAAGATATAAGTATTTAATGTTTTTTGTTCTCAAAGTAAATAGATAATTGAGCTTCTAAATTCTTTCCTTTTCTGATCTCTGTCTGAATCATGTTATCTTCACAAGAAGCCTCACCTTCCTTTCGAAGAGATATTGAATTTTTTTTTTATTCCCAACGGGGAAGCTCCTCCTTATGGGAATCCTTCTCTTTCTCTTTTAACACTTTCGACACGACGAATAAGAAAATCTCCTTGGTTCCCATATTCAGCATCTGAAAGCAGTAAGGTACTGACTCAGACCATACAAAAAACCAAGAAAGAGCGCTGCGAACAATACAGTGAAGCATGCCAAAACTACACCGCCGCTATGTGTATACACGCTACACGCATACATCTACAATCTTTTACAATGACACTACAATCAAACTACACACTACACAAAGTGCACACATATGTTTACGAAACCGGCTTCACTTCACTGTTAACAGCACTCTGTTCTTGGTTTTTCTTGCACCTGCGCAGCTTCTACAAAACTTTGACCATCTTTGTCAGTAGATAAGGTACCAGCATATAGTGTTGTATGAGATTAAGTGCCACGTATTACGCAACTAGTGTAGTGCCCTCATAACCGCACGTGTGTGCCGCGCTTAATGTATTTAGACCACATTAAAATAGGGCTGTACTTGTCGGATAAGTCAGAAGTGGTCGATAACATTTCTATAGAGGTACATAAGCCTTCAGTTGTGACGATACCTATTACCTACTTGAAAACGTGGGAGTACAAAGCGTCGCTAATTCCTTTGATATTCGTAGATGCCTACTTTTTTTTTTCCAGAATGAAATAGTACCTAGTAGATGACATAACATAATATCACGCCTGTAATAGCCGATGGGGTAGGCAAAGGTGTACCTGTACTACACCCGCCAGTTTCGCCAGTTATGTTTAAGTCCCTGTAATAGGGGGCGAGCCTATTGTCGACAGGGCACAAATCCAGGCTCCGGGCTTCTACTGATAGTAGTAAATCTTTATTAGAAAATGTTATATTTGAGCGCGGAATGCAGTTCTGTTGCTGTATTAAGAGCTTCTCTACCAGTTCAATCTTCAATCACATTTGCTCACCAACTTTCTTTCCCGTGACGCCTATATGATTGTTTGGGAGTTGTTACAACGATTATCCTGCGGGGTAATTGCGTAAAACACACAAAAAATGGCGATCGATCACAATGCCTTTCATTTTGACATCCATTGCTACATAGGTTTGAAAAATTCGTCTGCTTAGCAACGTAAATGACGTAATGAATATGGCTAAACTGTCAAAATGAAAGGCATGGCGATCGATAGCCAATTTATGTATGTTACCCTATTATCCCGCTGCTCTTATATAATTTGTCTGAGGTTGGCGCAGCTTCTTCAAGTTCCATGCAATCCACACATCTTTATTTCGACGAAATAATGATTTATATAGATTATTTTTATAACAGCACATCCCTAGAAACCAGTTCGCCAGTCATTAGCATACAATAGTGTGTTCACAGCGTTATTTATTTAGTTCTGTCTCGAATTAGTCACAACCTCATGTACTAACACTAATTAGTTTATAGTAATTACTGCTTGTCTTAGTTTTTTGGGGAATTCCTATCCGACATCTACTATTATACTACACTATTCTAATAATATCTTTTAATTGTGTTGGTACGGGCCACGTAGTTATATTAACGTTTATATTTTTATTTTATTTAGTTTTTTTCTGGGTTGTAGGTGCTTCTGTGTTTATGTCCGTTTACATATAATTAAGAGATAACGTAGTTCCGCAAAAAAAAAAGATTGTTTCAGAAATTATATCTAATGTTTGTAAAACTTTGATTAGCATTATTCTTGAAGTTCTAACACATCACTGGTTAAGGTGAAGGTTTTCTAACCTCAAGCCATCATCATCTTTACAGCCGAAAGACGTCCACTGCCGGACATAGGCCTCCCCCAAGCACCGCCACTTCGACCGGTTCTAGCTTCTTGCATCCTGCGGATTCCTGCGGCCTTCACAAGGTTTTCAGTCCACTTTTCAAACCTACGTCTTCCGGTACGCGGTCGCCACTCCAGAACCTTTCGGCACAATCAGCCATCTGTTCAGCGAGCAATGTGCCCTGCCCACTGCCACTCAAGTTTGGCAATTCTTCGGGCTATGTCGGTTATCTTGGTTCTCCTACGGACCTCTTCATTTCTGATTCGATCACGTAGGGAAACTCCAAGCATAGCTGGATTTGGGAACCTTAAGAACGGATCTGAATTTACCAATAGTACGGTAGCAAGTTCCTTCACTATGAGGAGTGGCTACTGTTCTGAAATGAGATATTAGTAGGATTATAATAATATAGGTTATATTTTTTTCAACAAACCTTCCTTTTGTACCCATTCCATTTTGATGTATAATATGGTGACCATAACAAGGTGTGCCATAAATCAAACAAAGTCTTTAGTAAGATCACAGCCTGCCCTTGAACAAAAGCTCGTGTCATCTGAACGTGAGCGTCCCTTTTGAATTGAGGTGCATCTGTCACGCATGTTGTGCGCAAGATCATCACTATGTTTTGTTAGATAAACTGCTTGTACCTATGTATGTAAGGCAGAATTCGGAGGAGAGAGATGAGGTCTACGAGTGCTCTACAAGGGCTCTACGAGGAGTCTACGAGGGTTCTACGAGGGGTCTACGAGGGATCTACCAGGGAATTACGAATTCAAAGAGTGGTATACGAGGAGTCTACGAGCGGGTATAAGGAGCTTACGAGTGGCCTACGAGGGCTCTACGAGGAGTCAACGATGGGTCTTCGAGCGGAGTACGGAGGGTTCTAAAATGGGTCTACGAGGGTTTCAAGGTGGGGTCTACGTCGAGTCTATGAGGGGTCTCAGCAGCGACTACACTGTACGCCGTACGAGTGGTTTACGATGGATCTACGAGTGGTCTTCGAGGGGTTTACGAGTGGTCTACGATTGGGGTACGAGAGGTCAACGCAGCGACTACACTGTTCGTGTTCATACACAGGTAAAGTCCGAGTCGCTCACAAATGCCCAATGCAAAAAAAGTATGAAAAAGCCTTCAATCTATCTATTATGTAACATTGTAAACACATATATTAGCATCAATGTCATAGGTCCTAAGTAGATTGCGCCTTAAGCTTTATAAAAACACGACGCAAGTCACGGCCAAGCACTAGGCTATGAAACCAGTCGTGCACTGTGCGTACAATCATATCGGCATGTGGTCACAATTTACCTGTATGTATGTATGTATGTATGTGTGTGTGTGTCAGACATGTTGTGCAATAAAGGAGTGGGTTCGTTTCATGCGTGATGAGAGCATTTTGAGTTTGTTTGACTGATTTGTTTGGTAATGGACTTTTGATTTATTTTAGTTTGGCCTGCTACAAAGCTTGGGCTTGAATTTGTTGTTATGAAACCCTGTCAAGTCGCTAAACAGTATTTAAAAGATCATGCTAGACTGTCGTTTATTAGTCACGTCTCTCCTCTATCCTTCCCGGCTCTCATTCAAAAATCCTGTGAGTCGTTACTAGGGTTTATTCGTAGGAAAGTTAGGAAATCCGTAGTTCTCGTTTCCGAGAAATACAAATCGAGAAAATTCGAGAAGTCGAGAAGTAATTTGACTAAGGATGTCGCCCCCGACGAAGTCGTTTGTCTGATTTATAAGGACTGGACAGTGTAAGCATTGTGTTTAGGCATTTAGCTTACATGCACAAAATTTATGTATAATCCGAGGATTCACAGATAGACACATCAGAAGCGTCTACCAGTTCTTCCAGCTTTAAACTGTCAGCGCCAAAAAATCAATTGATTCGAAATTTTAAGTTATAACTAGTCCAAGCACAGGTTATAAACACACAGTTGCCCAAAAATAGTACTGTGTTTATCCACATAGTTATTAATAATCGAAATGAGTTCCTTTTAAGGAACTTAAAAAGTAAAAAAAAAAATGTATTTAATCAGAGTTTATCAGACAGAAGAAAGTATATAAAAAAGTTGAATTTGAATAAATTCAAATGAAAAGCCGAAAAATACTGTAATTTGTTGTTATTGATAAGAGATTTTGTTGATTGTTGTCTAATTTAAATAAACATTATGTGTATTACGACGTTTTTATAACAAAACTAAACATTAATGAAAATTTCTCGGTTTCCCGGGTAGTCCCAAGAATTGGAGTTCGAGAATTCTCGAGACCCGAGAAATGAAAAACCTCGACAAACCATACACACTAGTCGTTCCGATAGTCAGAAGCCCGAAAGTCTGAGAACCAGTCTTACCAAGGACTATCGTGTTACCCAGTAGTAGAGCAGTCGCTCCATGTAAGTGCTGGTATTCAGCTGCATCCGGTTAGATTGGAAACTGACCCCAACAAAGTTGGGATAATATAGGTAGATGCTGATGATAGGTAGGTATCATGAGAAAAAAAAAAAAAAAAGTTCTTCTGTAACTGTTACATATGAGTAAGAATACATTACTAAATCGAAACAAATCTATCAAACCCACTTAGCCACAGCCTAACTATATAGCTCCCAAAACAAACACGACATATCTCACATCGTGACATAAACTAATAATATCTCTCAATCTTAATGAGTGTTACGACACGAATACCCGTGTTTCGGGATAACATCACAGAGTAACTGAAACTGAGGGCTGAGCCTTGTTGTACTGCGATTGTATCGACTGATATGTACTGATTGTAAACTTGCTCTTAATTCGGTGATCGGAGATATTGTTAAGGGTGGGCTGCATTAAAAAAATATTTTTTTTCAAGATACGAATTCTAACCTTTCTATCTTTTAGAAGTAGCTACGTAGGTATGATACGGAAAAGGTTTTACAGAAAGTTGCATCATTTCGTTACATTACAAACGCGTCGTGGCACACCGCCACCACTTGCTCGGCTAGCGCGGTTGAGCACAGTTCCAACCTAACCTAACCCGATCGGACGATCGGGGTACACTAGCTTAGTTACTGTGACCAACTGTGAGAAAAGGCAATAATGTTAAAAAAAAGCTGAAATATAAAAAAAAAAAAAAAAAATTAGAAGGTTTAGGTTTTTTAGAGGATCAGTGAAATACTTCCCTTATTAAAATAGGTATTACTGCCTGGTTTTTCCTTTATGAGTACCTAAATGTTCAATTTATTTTTGAGTTTACATAAACTGTGTGACAGTGCCTTAACTGATTATCATGTTTTGCTAACAAAATTATTGTTAAACCAACGCCGTAATTATGAATGATCATAATAAGATTCGAAAATATGCACTACTGTTTATACAGTTGATTCAATGAAAATTCAACCTTAACACGAATGGAATAAAATATAAAACTTGCGTGGGAGAGTCTCGGGAAACGGAGTACCATGTATTTTGCGGTAGAATCATGGGATATTAGATCTTATGTGTCAAAGATATGGTGTATGTAATGTGTATAAAGTTGTAGTGTAATTGTGAAAGGTGCAATGTTGCTATTGTCACTAGAGCGACATTGGAGAAGGTCGGTTAAATGCGGGATGTAGAGTCGGCAGAAAAATCAACACAATTAAAATAACAATACTGTTTTTGATGCTTAACAATATAACCCCTCTTTTATGAAATTCAGACATCATTTATTGAGGCGTTAGAACTTCAGAAGCGTCTAGACCACTTGGTTTTCAAAAAGAGTTAGATGTACCAATTTCGTGTGCAAAATTTAGGCACACCTCTTTCAAGTGACAGGGGATAAGATTTTAGAGGTATGAGGAACCGGGTCTAAAGCTCACTCATCCTCGATAGAAAAGGAAGGATCCTCCGACCAGGCGGGTGTTGTGTCTGGCGGGCAACTGCCCAATGGTTGAAGTCGGGAGCTTGTATATATGTCGATTGCGCGGAAAACTCTAATTGCGGGATGCAGGATTTGTGTGACGTCAGGTCTTTGATGCGTAGTTTGCATGTGGCGATGTAGATGTCGCCACAAGATTATCATGTGGTAACAGTACCTACAACATCCTATGCAGCAAAATCACCTATCTAAGCCAAAGGTGTTCCCAGCCGACCGTTGTGGCGGTGAACGTCCTTCAGCTCTGATGACGAAGTCAACGAACACTCTATTCCGTATTTTAGATCACCCACATAAATTACCGGTAGTTTTGTCCACGCCGCCTATGCAAAACATAAATGAAACATTCACACTATAGGCCTACTTCTCTTGCTGTCAGTACCGGTTATCTTTCACCGGTAGTAAGCAGAGGTCGCGTCGTGCGCCCGCGCACTTACTGTGTCAATGACGCCCTTATCTGTCCCAAGCGAAGTTCGATACTTTACCAACTTGTTACCAACGGGTAGATTGATATTAGCCAATATCTTTCTAGATTTTTGTCAGTAAGTAGGAATTGTACAGAAGGCGATGGTGAGATGAAAAGGACCTAAAGGATAAAGCTCAGATTGCAAAACATAGAGGAAAAAGGGAAGAAGGAAGGACTTTGCCCGACAGTGGCCGTCTATTGGCTGAATGATGGGTTTGGGGGGAGGTATATTGGGGCCTGTGGTAGTTCGTTTTATACATAGATATCGTGTTTTATAGAAGTTAATGTAAGCCACGGAAGCACGGCTGCTCTCCAAAATAACTTGACTAAACGTTCTGGCTAGCTAAAAAAAATACGCGTAGGTAAAGGTACAGCTTTTAAATGTCACAGCATCATGCTGAGATAGGAGCGTTTTGGTCTGGTACAGGACTTTCTGCTTTTATTTTAATTCAAATTTGCTTTTTTTTACTTTTAATTTATGTTTAGTTAAGTAGTTGTTTTATGATAAGTTTAATTTGTGATCTCTTGTGCGAGTCCCAATAAATACGTTTGTCCTGCCGAACTATTATGTAAAAATATCACTGTGAAAACTTAGGTTACGTCAGCTTGCAGACCGGCTGTAGTCCTTTGGATTTAGGGCCTTTTTCGGACAACATGTATTATGTTCAGATATCTTTAGGGCCCCCAAAATTCACAGTTCATGAATGATAAAAACTTTAAACAAAAAAAAAAAAACAACCGACTTCCAAAAAAAACACTACAAAGTGAATAATAACTTTAGTTCCGGAAGTAATTTGCAAAAAACGAAAATTCTATACCAAAGACAGCGACTTCCGAAATGATTTAAAGTAATTTTTCACTTTGTGGTGATTTTTTTTTGAAGTCGGTTTCTTTTTTTCACTTTTTAGTTGTGGTAGGTACCTACCCAACACAAATTCGAATCTGCCTGCTATGAAAATAACAGGGAAATTATCATCATATCATCCACATAGACTAAAAATACGTATTATTTAAGCTAACTCAAAAACTATTCAAGGAAAGTTAATCAAATTTATACGGGACCACCTCGAGAGCATACCCTTTCAAACAAAAAAGATTTTTCGAAATCGGTCCACAATTGACGGAAAAATCGGTGGACATCCATAAAAAAAACTATGTACATACGCCACGAACATAAAACCTAGAACCTCCTCCTTTTTGGAAGACAGTTGAAAATGTAAGAATTTCGAGTTTCTATTCCCTTCAAGCTTCACTTGTAACCAGTGTTTACAATAAAAATAAATCGTGTAACGATCACAGATTATTCTGGATTTATAATTATGTTTGATCTCAGATAGTGACATTATTATGTTATTGTAATATCTTATTATTATATTATATTATGAGACGGCTAATTATCTTGTTTTGTTTTGGTGCAGCGGCCGTGAGTGTGTTTATCTTTCGGTCAAGGTTTGTTCCTTTCCTTCCGGCCTACAAGTGATCTGTGCGTGAATGTTGATAAGCTTGAGCTGATTTATATAATTAATGTATGGTCACATTGGTTACTTGTCTATTTCCATTTGTTTTTCTTTTCAATCACTAAATAAAACCTAAGGCTTCTTCGAGACTTAAAAAGTCAGTCATTTTAAAAACCATAGTCATCATCTAGCTTAGCCTTTTTCCCAACCATTTTGGGGTCGGCTTCCGGTCTAACCGGATGCAGCTGCGGATTTGAAAAACCGTATTGTGGGAGAGAAAAGAAGAGTGTAAGGCCTTACTTATAGCAGAGGTTTTCAAGAAATAATAATCTGTCCCCTTTTCGATCAGGTTTGCTCGAGAGTATGGATGTCCAAGAAGATGGGCAACAAGTTTACTTCAATCACAGACTGTGATCACAAATCAGAATGTCAAACTTGGTGATTATGTTGGCAATTTAATAGTAGTGACTAATGAAATAATGACCCATTCATCTCCCAGTGCGAGTGCTTTGCTCCTGATCAACACGGGCCCCACTTGCTGAGGTGTCCTGAGTGCCCCCATCAACGTGAACACATACGGGGCTCACACAATATAAAAACAACGAAGAAGACTACCGAGAATAATAAGACCTTACATGATAAGAGCACTAAAAATAAATTTATTAAAAGAGAGAAAAAGTAATAAATGGTTACGACATGGTGCCACATATAATAAGCAATTAACACCTACAATAAAACCTCTATAGCACACAGTTAACATCGTTAAAGCCATCAATACTATAAATAACACCGTTTTATCCTCACCAGAGATAATTCTAGACTTACTTCCTCTAGACTTTCGCAATGTTGTTGTTATCTGCACTTCCTGCGCGCGCAGGGTCGCGTATTATTAGCAACAGATGCTGGTGTTTGTTTTATTAAGTGTTTCTATGTACTGTGTGCTATCAAGGGCATAGTATGGAAAGAATATAAAGAAGACCAGAAAAGAAAAATAGAAATCTGTTACGGATAACAAAATATGATAAATATTATTTATTTGTGTAAATTGATTTTGGACGTCTTTGTAAGTCCAGACATAATCTTGGTCAGATCATAATGAGGACCATGCAGATTGGTGTCTGAGACAATGTTTTGAGGAAAGAACCATATAGATTTGAGTGGACCTGTCCAGTCAGTGCACGCATTAACAGTAATCGTGTAGCTCAACTCGAAGCTTGAGAAGCTCAGGACGATTGGTAGGATTCGAAACAAAACAAATTTGGACAGGTTCTGGCTAAAAACGTTAAATAAGTAGATACATAGAATAGTTTCCATGTCTAAAATAAAGGAATTTGTCAACGAAACTTTCGTTTAAGTTTAAGTTTCGAGAAAGCCAATGCCCAGTAATAAACCGCGACTAGATTACTTGGTGTTTATCTACGACAAGACTCACATTCCAATCGGCACCACATTTGAATACTGTTTATTTAAAACCAATCAGATTGTTGTGGAGTCGTTACACAAGCTTTCTATTGTCTTTCTAAGTATACACCTACATTTGTAAGGACCATAATTGAGTGATGTCAGTTTTTGGTTGACAGTTCTGCAGAATTGCTGTTAAAACTGCCGCTTCTACCGCAGTCTAAAGTCTGTACTGCTACTATTTGTTATTTTCATGTCAGTTGGGGCCTCTACATGAGAATGAGCGAATAAGAAGATTTCTTGATGTTCACCGGACGTATCATCGCTCCTGAAGCTTTCATCATCATCATTATTTCACCCGGAAGATGTCTAATGACGGGCAAAGGCTTCCCCCAAGCATCGCTTCAGTGTCCGGTCCTGTATCAAGCTTTTCAACTCAAACGTATTTTGATTGATCTTTTATAATTGTTACATCTATGCACTCCTAGCTCTTCATTCTTCAATTAATACTACTTAGTAATTTGTGATACTTTATAAGAATATTGATGTGAATAATTGCCGAGTCGTATGCAACTGCAGTCATCCCTACAGACCTTGTTTGTAATGCTATGTTTGCTTCCGTGTTGCATTTCCTGCTTCTAACACGCTTCTTGCTCACCGGGTTACGTGGAATAAGGTCTTATGTCCTTTAAAGGGCATTTCTAGAGTTAAGACCCTTGAGTGAAGTGGTGGAGTCATCAAGTTCCTTTAAATCCTTTGTTCTACTTTAAGTAGGGTGAATAGATCAATCTAAAATGATCTCCTGCATGTATAGATCTACTAATAAATCGTTATGATTACTTTGCATTGAGGTGCGTTCGCTATGTGCTCTTGAAGAAATCTTTACCTTACCATCCGACAAATGTTATATTGAGTTAAATTCTAAGATATATATCATACTGGTGGTATGGTTCACATCTAGGACTAATTATTTTAAAAGACACCTGGCACTCCTTTTTTTAACCGACTTCAAATGAATGAATCTTCGTCTGAATGTTTTTTATTGTATTTTCACCGATATGTGGACCAATTTTGAAAATTCTTTTTTCATTTTGTAGACGAAGCTTGCACGGTGGTCGCATTTAATTTTATTAACTTTGCTTGGGTAGTTTGTGTGGCAGTTTTTTTTTGGAAGTCGGTTGTATTTTTTATGAGTTTGGTTTTATATGGAGAATGGTATTTATATTAAAGATTAAAATGTTGGTGACATAGATTGAATGCGTACCTACTACACGCATTGCATTCTATGTCACCAACATTTTAATCTCCGAAAGGCGATAATTGTCTACCGAAGGTATATTAATATACTAATGACCATGACCATGCAACAGAAGTTAAATTAATTACAGTAAGAATACGGAACCGCAACTAAACACTCGATATATTTATAGCATTGCGGCAGGTCAGGACACGCGGGGTATTATACCGCATCTATTCATAGTAGCGTGTCGTGCGTACGCGCATCGCAGAGCTGTTGTTGTATCGGACGAGTATTTTTGGAATAGGTGACAATGGACGGGCTAATTAGGAGCACAGTGGGAGAGAAAGTTTTAGTAATTTTGTAACTAAAACCAAGTTGGTAATGAAACAGTACCTAAGGTTACTTCTGAAGTGGACCCAATGAAATAATGGCCGATTTTTTAACCCATAACATAAGGAACAGAAAAGTCCATAAGAGGTACCAACTCGAACGGTTAGCACCGTACGAATTTTTTTGGAGAAATAAAAATATACATAAAATAATAATCTAGAAAACGTTTTATAAATACATCTCATTAGAAAGCGCATGGCAGTAATAATACATCATTGACATTGGCTCAAGACTTCAAGTATCTTCTTATTCGCCATCTTTCTTGACACATCTTACCTAACCTAGTCAGACGAGTTTCCTAAATAATCCTAAATGGGTGCTATCATTTTGCCGGCCACTATCACGCCAAGCTTGCTCTATCCTAACTAATTAGAGGTGGTCACGTTCACATCAGTCTAAGTTGACTTAACAATGCGATTCCCTAAATCAACACCTTCGGGGCTATATAGTTATGTGGTATCCAAGCGGACTAAAGTGCCAAGAATATTTTATTTATTTATTTAATACTTCAAGCACACAAATGTAGGGAGGCAGAGGCATCTTCTTCCAGTCAACCTTTGGGTGATGCAGAGACAAACAGTGGTAGGTGCAATAGCGAGAATTGAGGAAAAAATATTAATTTAAATACACTCGAGAGCAATGAATCCGGGTCACTTAAAGAATGTTAAAAATCTCGGAAACTAAAAATGATAGGTTAATGCAATAAATTGTATTTATTAGACAATGTAATACTCCTTAAATGAAAGTAAAAAAAATATGAGTCACCATACATTTTATTAACACAAAATTACATAAAGAAAAAAACTGCTGATCTCTCCTTAAAACAAAAATAGGAAACATGAAATTTTTGAACTTTATTACGATTTTCTTGAATTTTAATACTTCGTATTGCCTCCTCGTGCTTCCATTACTGCGTTTACGCGGTTTGGCATGCTGTACACCAAGTTCCTTATACGATTTTGGGGAATATTCTCCCATTCCTCTGTGAGAGCAATTTTGAGCTCACGAAGCGTGATTGGGGGAGGGTTTCGTTGTTTTACGCATCTGCCTAGCTCGTCCCAAGCATGCTCGATCGGGTTGATATCCGGGCTGCGCGCTGGCCACTCCATACGAGTAATGTTCATCTCTTGAAGGTAGTCATTCACAATCCTACCTGTATGAGGTCGGGCATTGTCATGCATAAATATAGCATCCTCACCTAAATTGACCATAAATGGACCAACGTGATCATTGAGGATTTCTTCCACATATCTTACGCTAGTTAAAGAGCCGTTTTCTATGATCACCAGCTCTGTGCGACTTTCAGAAGAAATTCCGGCCCACACAAGTACAGACCCACCACCGTAGGCTACTTTTTCTTCGATGCATGCTTGCTTGAATCTTTCCCCTGGTCTTCGATACACTCTGTGTCTTCCATCGTGCTTGTAGAGCATAAATTTTGATTCGTCGGAGAACATAACTTTTGACCAATCTTCAATACTCCAATTTACGTGGCTCTGGGCATATCTTAGTCTTGAAATACGATGCCCACGCTCCAGTTTAGGGCCGTTTGCAGGTCTAAGGGGTTTTAAGTTAGATTCAGCAAGCCGACGTCTTACTGTCCATGCACTTGGGTTACTTCCTCCGAGGCGTCGAAACTGATTTGTGAGTTCAGTTCCTGTGAGAAAGCGATTTCGAAGCATGGTGTTCACCAAGTATCGGTCTTCTCGTGCTGTGGTACACCTGGTTCTGCCCGTTCCTGGTCTGCGTAGGTTAGAACCAGTTTCTTCGTAACGTCGGAGAACTCTTTGTACTGTTGACAGCGACACACCGACAGTCCTGGCTGTATCGCGCTGACTCCGGCCGGTTTCCAGCATTGTAAGTATTCTGGTGCATTCTTCAGGCGTAAGCGACATAATTTCAGCTTGAATAATGAATATAGAGCACTATCAACATGGTTTATGTACCCACATAAATGACAGATTACAAACAAAAGCAAAACCAAATGCTGTAATTTCGTAGTTCCATCTTCGAAAGTGGCCCTTTTTCAAATTTGATTTTTTTATGATATAACTTTACAATAACTAAGAAGTTTTAATACCTTCATTTAAGGAGTATTACATTGTCTATTAAATACAATTTATTGCATTAACCTAGCATTTTTAGTTTCCGAGATTTTTAGGATTCTTTAAGTGACCCGGATTCATTGCTCTCGAGTGTATAAAGATATACATATACCTATTAAAGACTATAAATATAATAAAAACACATAATTATATATAAATATAAGCACAAATAAATACACATACACACATATACTAAAACTAATGAGACAAAAACATTGGGAAAACATTACCGTTGTGATGATACTGCCAGCTTCTTGCGAACTTTAACTGATAATAATATTTTCAGTATCGGAAAACTTTCAAAGTCCGCGCCTTTTTCGTCTCCACCATAATATAAGATGAACTCACTTCCGGTACCAACATAATTGTCACAATAAATCTACCGTAATAATATTTTTTCCTCGATTCCCGCATGAATAAATCAGAGGTCATAGTGTTTACAGTGAAATGAGTTACACATGACATAAAGCGGTTCACTGTTAGGTGGAGGCCACACGACCGCAATGAATGTATGTCAATCGATTTCGAGAAAAAAAGAACGGGTTTTTCCGCAACTAAGATAGGTTAAAATTTGTAATGTGATCACTTTAATTATTGTAACATATTATTAAAAAAAGAATAAACGATTTCTTTAATTTTTTTATTATTATTTATTCTACTAAGTATATACCATAACATAACTTCACGCCTGTTCGGGGATTGTGAAGGATTAGGCAGAAGTGTACTATAGTACACCCACATTTCGCCAGTTATGTTTAAATCCCATGTAATAGGGGGCGAGCCTATTGCCATTAACCGGGCACAAATTCAAAACTTTGGCCTGCTACTGAGAAATACCCAATGGTTTTTCTATACTTTGCCTAACCCGAGGATCGAACCTACGCTCAATAGTCGTGCTTGTGGCCACTAGACCAACGAGGTAGTCCTAATATTGTCCCTCTTCAGGGCAAAGGCTTCTTCTCATACAGAGAAGGCACGAGCATTGATCACCACGCTTGCTCAAGACGGGTTGGTGATTTCAGACTTAATAAGGCTAGCAAACAGCGGCGACGCGACAGCGAAACACGACTTTAATAAAAAAAATCTAAGAAAAGTTCACGATAGAATAACGTCGCGTCGCGCGACAAGTCGCACCAGTCTGAACGAGCTCTTATATTAACTACTAGCTTTTGCCCGCGACTTCTTCCGCGAGCCTATAGCCTTCCTCAAGAATTGAGTTATCCAATGCAACAATATTTTTTCTAATCCGACTGGTAGTTCCGGAGATTACCCCCTACATACAAACTTACAAACAACCAAACAAATTTTACGTCTTTATAATATTAAGTTTAGATAAGTCCAGGTTTCCTCACGATATTTTCCTTCACCGATGTCAGTAATGTCCAAGACAAACTATTGTCATAAAACTATGTAGATTAGTATTTCCTTGGAAACAGAAGACGATGATGATATTGTTTACGATTTGTAAAAAATTCCACCTACTTTAAATTATTTACACCAAGGCCTAAGCAATTAATAGTAATTTTATTAAAATCACGATTATAACAGTTTGCGTAGAAAAACAGCTGATACATAAAAAGATACCGCTATTAATGATTAAGTTTCCTATTAATTACATAATAGAACCAACAAAAAATCTGTATGAGCAAATAATATAAACAAAATATTAGCAGTAGACCTTGTGGAGACAACTTTATGTTTACTGAAGGAGCTTACGTTTTTATCTGTTCTATGAGGATGTAAGTAGGTACCATCGAAGAAGTTCATATCTATACACCGTAAGGACTATTTTTGCTTGCAGCGCTCGCCCGCTATAGAACCGTGGCGGTAACAGATGTGGTCATCATGTTCACGGGGTTTTGTTTTCAAACTGCTTAGATAAGAAGTTCTTCGATAGTACATACACATGTAAACAAGGAAAATTACAAAAAATAATTGCTGGTTGGCGCTTCTTGAAGCTTTAGTTTGTGCATAAAATTCTCCTAGGTCTCTTAGACGATACCAACCATAAAAACAATCTTAAAATGGGATAGTTCGTCATTGACCGCCGTCAATGACGAACTATCCCATTTTAATATTGTGCAAAGAATTCTCCTAGTTCTCCTAGACCGCGGCTCTTTGGTCTATAGAGTGCGGCTCTGTACAAATGTCGTCGTAGATAGGTACGCGCTGGGGTCGGGGTTTCGGTCATTTTAAGCAAGGTATCAAGTTTTATTCAAAATTCAATCTATTTTTTTTTCAAAGATTTATTTCCGAAGTATTTTCACCATAAATTAACAGGGCATCGAAAATTTATAATTTACAAAAAATAAAAAAAGTTTTCCAAAATTAACTTGTTAATAGTAAAATGCCTTCATCATATCAATATCAGCCGCTATGATGATGATGATGAAGGCATCCTACTTCTTAGCAAGTTAATTTTAGGAATTGTTGTGGAGTGTATTGAGACAGTTGGATACACAGAAAGGATTGGCTCTCATAAGAAATCTTAGTCGTCATAGTATTGATATTTGGCTCTATTGACTAATGAGTTTGTCGATCACTGTCCTAGACGATACCAATTACAATCATAGGCGGTCAATGACTGGGCACGCCACAATTGTGGCGATAAGTCCCCTCTTTGAGGAGTGGCTAGAGAGGCGCCACGGCGTCCTCACCTTCCGCCTGACACAGGTCCTCACCGGACATGGTTGTTTCGGGAGGTTCCTGTTCAGGATAAAGCGGGAGGAAACGCCCGGGTGTCACCACTGTGTGGATCGCCCGGAGGACACGGTGGAGCATACGGTGGAGGTCTGCCCAGCTTGGGCGGAGCACCGCCGTGTCCTCACGGAGGCGATCGGCGGCGGCGATCTCTCGCGTCCGGCCCTGGTTCAGGCCATGGTCCGGAGCGAGAGTGCATGGGAGGCCGTCACCTCCTTCTGCGAAGCAGTAATGCTCGCGAAGGAGGAGGCGGAGCGCGCGAGGGAGAGGCAAAATGCGCCCCCTCGCGCCCCTAGTCGCCGCAGGAGACGCCCCGGGCGTCGGGAGTCGCGAGCCGACTTCCGGCCACCGTAGGCGCGGGCTTGCGGACGGTGAGCAATGGGTAGCTCGCCGTCCGATAGGGACCAGGCCCGGGTCGACGGCGCGTTGTGTTCCACGCGCGCCTCAAAGAGATGTCAGCACCAAGTGACGGGGTCCGGAAGGGCCAATGCCTGCCGGGGTTGCGGGTTTGTCTGAAAGGGATATCGCGACCTCGGCACACAGGCAACGGAAGGAACACGGGTGGGTTTTAGTCAGTAAAAGTCTGACACGCCCTCCCGCTCCACCCAGAGCGGGAGAAGTTATTTGATAATTTCCCATCCTCAAAAAAAAAAAAAAAAAAGGCGGTCAATGACGAACTAACCCATAAAAAATGGAAATATCGGCAATTGAGTGTCCACAAGATGCTGATCCAATGTTGGAATGGAAAATATCTCTAAGATCCTGGGGAAAACAAAATGGTTTCCTACTAGGGCACAGACAGCTGACAGTCAGCAACAGAAGGGCAAAACGAATGCTGTCAACTATCATTTAGAAGTTGTAAAACAAGGCGCGTATACTGGAGAGCAAGAGGTCATGGCAGTTCATGCACTATTGATATACCTGCTATTTAGTATAAGCACAGATTAATGGAGGGGATAATACATAAATACTCGTAATATGTTTACCACTAGTAGTGTTTAAAACAAATTGAATGTTCAGAAGTTATCTCAATTCAATGAAGCAAATAACCATAAATGCTAAAATGTCAATTGGCAATATAATAATTGTTGAAATCCTTCAGTTCACCGGGTGACTTTTAGCAGCCATTACTTAAATAATAAAGCTCTAGCATACGAGCAGCCTATGGCGCACACTTGATCACCTACGGCGACCAGTGCCAGCGAAAACTTTAAACCTTTCATATTTTGTTGATTTTAAATCATGAGCGATAGCGGGAAGGTTTTGATGTTATGTTGATGAAATTTAATTCTTTATAAATAGTGATTGTCTTATAGTATTTGTTTGTTAGCCCTACTATTTCAATGCGATCGAGGGTTTTTCGTGGTGAGATACGACAATTAGGAGCTTTATTTAGAGCTACCATATTAAACGAGGATTCGATCGAGTTCCTTGCCCGTTCTTCTCCATAGGTAGGTACCTACTACGCTTTGGAATGGGCATCTAGTTTCATCTTTCTGACTGACCGACCCCTTGATAAGTGCCTTTAATTGATTTATTTGAAATAAATGTTTTGAGTTTGAGTTCAGTGAAGATTATTTTCTTGAATTTAACTCGGGAATACTATATTTACGCTGAGATGACGCTGCAATCTCGGTAATGTCGTATTTTAAATTTAAAACATTTATTTATTTATTTATGTAATAAAAAAAATGAACTGTTATAGCTTTATACTTTAAAAATCGGTTCATATTGAAGAAATGAAATTCTGACCAAATTCAATTGTTTTCAGCGTCCGAGAAGGGTGCTGTTCATCATGATACGGGCGCTCCAGTAGAAGACACCGTGACAAATTCTTATTCCCGCTGCCACCTACATCCTACACCACACCGAAATCCTTTACATTACCGACATAAGTACACACACGAGATCTTGACCCTATTATATTTTGGCATTGAAAGTATCGTGAGTGACACATCAGGTCACCCCCCTGTCCCCCCTCGACCCCCCTCGCCGCCGGTGATCCCTGCACCTGATGGATGACATATAGGCAGGGAAGCCAAACCTTTTCAAAATGAATGGGGAAGAACGCTGTCAAATTAGTTCCGCGTAGATGGCGCTAAGCGTGTTTGTAACTATAATTTAGCTGCCAATGGAGATCGTTGTTAAAAAAAATTGCTGCGAGCCCCATTCTAGTAGGTGGTTGAAGGTGAAGGGAGAGGGAATCCAATGGATGCTAGAAGCACAGGACCGGCTGATGTGACGATGCTTAAGGGAAGGCGTATGGCCAGCAGTGGACGTCTTTCTCCTGAGCTCTGGCTACACTGAGGTGAATCTGGTACGCGCACGCGATTGCACGCGTGCGCTGTTTTAATGGTTAGGAAGTCACGCGACTATTTGCACTGGTTTTCATACCTCCATACAAGTTGACACAATCGGTGCGAAAGAATTTCGTCCCGAAACCCGCGCGGGATACTCTTCCAGCCAGAGTTTAATGATGAATGTGCCGCGCGTATAATGCCGCTGCGGCTCTGCCATAGGTTTGCCATCTCTGAGATATAGTGTGATAAACTGTGTTCTAGGCTTTTCAGAGGATGATGAATGGTGGATGAAGGAGGCAATTATTTTGTATTGTGTTAGCTTGTTTTTTGTAATGGGTTGGTTGATTTATGTAGACTGATTGGCTTGGCTTAGGCTGAAGTTGCGGTGATTGCTAGATATTGTAGACTGGCTTCCGCCCGCGACTTCGTTCGCGTGGATGTCTTTGCTTGGCTTTAGGAGCCATATAGGGTTGTATATATATATATATATATATATATCCTTTCTCAAGAATTGGACAATTAAATGCAAGAATTTTTCAAACCCGAGTGGTATAGTTCCAGAGATTAGCGCGTTCAAACAAACAAACTCTTCAGCTTTATTATACAACAATGTCGCCCATGGGGATGTGACCGCCCGTATTTTTCTGAATATTCATGAAAAATTATCGAAAATTAACTTTAAAAGGGGGTCTATCTTTAATACTTTTCATGTTATTCAATTATTTTTCTTTTGACTAGCGTTTGCCATATCTCCGATGTTATTGGTTCGATTTGGATTCTGTTTATTATTTCTAAAAGCTTATGAGTTCTTTTATCGGATTAACTAACATTTTTTCAAGAAAATTGTCGACTATTAAAAAAAACTAAGATGAAGACATTAAAAAAAAACTGTATTTATTAAAAAAATCACAAGTAAGTCCATAAAATCAAAAGGGGAATAGAAATATAAAATTGGGTAGACCCTCTTTTAAAGTTAATTTTCGATAGTTTGTCATGAATATTCAGAAAAATACGGGCGAGCACATGCCCAGACATTAGATAAGTGTTTGTACAGATCGATATACATGTGCCTCTCAGGTTAAATAAAAATTCTTGATAGGAGTGGGCGGTAATTTTGCAACGGGTGGGGACTGAACTAATGACCTTTCGGTTACCAGTTTTGCAGTCGGATAGAAGCCTCTTTGTCTATGGGCTTCTTCTAAAAGCATTTTATTTGAAAGGTTCGAACAGGTTGATGATGGGTCATGGTTACCGCTTGCAACCAGGACCCTAAATGCGACACACACTTTCTATCACAATCCAAGGGTTTTGAAGGAAATTCCTAATCCATTGCTTCATCGGTTTCGAGAGTGTCCGTGGAGGTTCTAACCCATAGAAGCGACTACGCTTTGGAATGGGCAACTAGCTTCATCTTTCTGACTGACCGACCCCTTGACAATTCAAAAGTGCCTGTAATTGGTTTATTTGAAATAAATGCTTTGAGTTTGAGTTTGAAAAATTCGTGTGCGTTAACGTAAATAACGCAATGAACGCACCAAATGAAATGGTCATTTGATGAGTGCTGTCGCAGTAAGATGGTTATAGCCGTGATATAGTTATATCTCTAGGGATATAGCTTTAAACCGTAATATAGTTAAATGAAAGCGGTTCATAACTGTCAGAGTGCTCTAATTTTATTACTGCGACCAATTTCGACGTAGTTGGTCACAGTGCTAACCTAACCTATTTGGTCGGAGTGCCCTAATAGTTATATTACTAGATCGAGCTCGTATCATAGTCATATTCCTATTAAGACAGTTATGAACCGCTTTCATATAACTATATTACGGTATGTAGCTATATCCGTAGGAATATAACTATATTTACGAATTCTACGTTTCAAATCGGCACTGATAAATAACTATAGAAAATTGGTAGCAGTACTTCCCCAGAATTAAACCTTTCACCGAAGCTCTTCAAAAAAAAATTCCAATATTAAAAGTTCTAAAGTAAACATTGAAGAAGTCACGTACGCGCCTGACTCAGTGACCCCAGGTAAAAACAAATGTACAGGTGCAAGGGAACTTGGAAATACCCGACAACTACTTAGAAATTGATGCACTCTAACTTAAATTGTTAAAGGCTCGGCAAACATGGGTTATTAGGTCAGTGAGCTCACTTAAAAGCGTAAAGAAATTTCATTAGTCCACCCGACCGATCTCGGTTAAGGTGGACAATTTCAACTGAGATTTGCCAGGTACGCAGGAGATATTATGGTGCACAAGCGTGTGCGCAAACACACGTGCACTCTCTGTTCCTGTACTCTGATAGCTCAATGGGACAGCAATTCGACACGACTGGGAGAGATCAGGCGCGGGATCAACGGCTTTACGTGCTTTCCGAGGCGCGGGGGTATCATACCACAAACTTCCGAACTGCGAGCTTCTACTGAGAAGTTTCTAATGTAAAAACCTAATAAAACCGCCCGACCTGGGAATCGAACACAAGACGAGGGGTGTTTGGTTCGATTCCCAGGTCGGTGTCTCAGAAGTCGCGCTTTCGACCACGAAACCAACGGGGCAGTTAAAGGCGAGGAAGGTAAGTAATAGGAAATACCCAACAACTACTTAGAAAATGATGCACTCTAACTTTAGTTGTTAGAGGCTCGGCAAACATGGGTTGTTAGGTCAGCGAGCTCATTTAAGCGTAAAGAAATTACATCAGTCGAAGGTAGGTTAATAGTCGAGGATCGAGTGACTGGAGAGGCGTATGTTCAGCAGTTGAGTGCCTGCTATAGGCTGGCGATGATAACGATGTTTTTTTTTCTTTATTTTAAGGGCTTTATCGCTGAGCGATAACGTCACCCTGTAACATCATCAAAATAAACACACTTTTTAATTCTAAAGTTACTTATAGTACTTACAAATTTACTTTAAAACAAAAAATGCCAATTTGTACATTATCCTAGCTTGTTCCAACGATGTATTTAAAGTTGTGAAAAATGTTATTTTGTTAATGATACCTATCTTAATTTCATACTCAAACTACACGGTTTAATGTTTGTGTGTGTGTGTTTCAGTGGGTGTGCGAGTGTTGACTAGCGCCACCACCGTCGGCAGCTTTGTATTAAGCCGTTTAAAATTTTGTTCTGTTTCTGTCAATCGTTTGAAGATGACAGACAGAATGACGTTTTAAATACGTTTAGCGTTTATGGTATTTCGTGATTTGTGGTGCAAGTGAGTCTTAGTTTGGATATCAAGTCACATTCATCATCATAAGCACGTTTCGGGTTGGCTACCCCAGTTGAACCCGATACAGCTGAATACCAGTATTTTACTTAGAGCGACTACTCATCTGACCTCCACAACCCGGTTGCTGGGAATATTAACTATTGACGTTCAAAAGTGCCTTACAAGGGCCTAGTATTTGAAATAAATGATTTGACTTTGATTTTGACTTATCATACCCCTCCTTGGTAAGACGATTGGTGATAACAGTACATATTGTTATTAGCATTAGCAGATAACCTGGTGAAGGCTGCAGGAATCCGCTGGATGCTAGAAGCACAGAATCGGTCGAAGTGGCGGTGCTTGGGGGAGGCCCATGTCCAGCAGTGGACGTCTTTCGGCTGAAATGATCATGATGATTAGCAGACAGGATGCTTCTGCCTATACTCTTGGCATACTTTTCCAATGACCACGTGTGTAGGGGCGCATTCGACTATTATAAATACGCAAAACAATCCATTTTTTTTAAGAACGAATTTTTCATGATTATCCATAATTGTATTCCTTACATTGCCCATGATCTCACTTCTTCAATGTCGCGATAACGTGTGCTGACATTGCCCGGGCATACACCATGTCGCACAAAAGCTGACGATACTAACATTGTGACCTTATTTCCTTCCGCCGTGGCCTGTGACCATCAGAAATGGCACTGTGTTGAATTACCAACATACATTTTCAATTACCAAACGAATGTTTACCGAAATTTAACTTTAATCAGTCGAGTTAAGGTTGGTTATCAGTTGTTTTGAGTTTGGGAATTGTGAATTAAATTCTGTCGATATATCGCTTACCGCTAAGCGATAGTGTTTACAGGATGTTTGTAAGTCAATTAATTCGGTAACTAATATAAAACGTTTTATTACGAAAATAATGATCAATAAGGAATTAATATAATATGATACGGGCATACGGTCATGTGTCATGTTTGATTCTCGGCCTTGTGTGAGATATATTTATTGATCTAGTTCTGAATACCATGGGCAAAGAATAATTATTGCTGTTTTTATTGAATATCCGTTTTGGATTTCGATTTGGATTTGGATTTTTAGTTGACTCTATGTCAACTCAAAATAAACTACGATAAACTTTAGATTGCTCAACTCAGCAATTATGAGAAATGCATTTTTTTTTAAAGAGTAACTAAGCATGGAGTTCTTTTCATTATTTTCCATATTTTTACCGACTTAAAAAAACAGGGGGTTCTCAATTCGACTGTATGTTGTTTCTTTTTGTAGGTAGAAAAAAAAAACACGTCAGTGAAAAATAATTTTAGTTTTGGAAGTACCGTGAATTTTCGTTTTTTGCAACCGACTTCCGGAATTAATGTTTTTTTTTGAAGTTGGTTGTTTTTTTTTGTAAAAAAAATATAATTTACCTTTTCTTTTGCCCAAAACTTCGCCACTCCCACGGCGTCGTCGGTGGCAGTACGTCACTTTGGTTGCATGTTTTTGGACACAGAGGGCAGTATAAGAGGTACAGCATGGTTTGGGACACAGCTCCACAACCACACCATCCTACCGTTCCGTCGATGTATACCCACTTTACCAGGTTGGAGTTACATCTTCTCACTTCGATCCGGAGACGACATGACCGGATGATAACTACCTATTAAAAAAACATTTAGCTGGCTTCTCCCAAATATAGCGTTCATTATGGTTGGGCAATTGGATTGGTGTGTCATAAGCACTTCTTCAATGAATCAATTAAATCCATTCAAACAAAATCCGTATACGTAAGTCGTATTACTTACATTCACTTAATAAATTCATTCATTCACTGACAGACAACGCACAGCCTAAGATGCTGGGTCTAGAACCATGAAATTTTGCGCAAGTTCCTTTTATTACGAAAGTGAGCATTAAGGAAGGATTTTTGAAAGTCACCCCCTAAAGGGGTTAAATATGGGAAGAAATTTTATATGGAATTTACTTATTCTTGCCGATGGAAAATCCCATCGGACACACGACCTGGGGGCCTACCACCACTTCTAAAGCAGTATTATTTTAATATTACTTTAGTGTGGGAAAGAGATGAAGCTCTAGAGGACATAAAGCTCCATTTCTTTTCCCCACTGAAGTAAGATTAAAATAATACCGCTTTAGAGGTGTTTGTAGGCCCCCAGTTCACTATAATTCTCATTCACCAACAAAAATAACATGTATATATATAAAGAAAGAAAATAAATCTATTTTACTCAGGTTCAGGCACACAATATTCACACAAGAACAAAAATAAAAACAGAGATAGCTTATTACAGTAGGTACAGTATATATTATGTGGCAGCGCAGAGGTCACTTTGACTGCATGTTTTTGGACACAGATATTTTATTATCTCGCTCTAGAAGCTCTTTGCCTGCATCTCACTTGATGGTAAGTGATGATCAGGCCGAAGTTGGAAGCGAGCCTCAACCACAGAGGCTAACTTACCTCTAACTGCCGAAACAAACGTTGTTATATGGCGACAGAATTAGATAAGATGGTGGTAGCTAGCCAGGCATACAACAAGCTCTACCACCAACCAAACCGAGCAGAAAATTTTGCCCCCCACTGGGAATCGAACCCGGAACTTCTGGGTCTGAGACAGGTGGGCTAACCACTAGATCACAGAGGTGGTTGAATTAATGTTGAATGAAATAAGACAGTGATTTTGACACAACAGCATGCAATTAACTATCAAACTGTATAGTATATGTTATTATGCATACCAATTTGTATAATTAATATAATTATATTATAGCATAAGTAAATACTTTCAGAATGGCTTGCTTTGATTGATAGATTGATAAAAAGATTATAATTAGTGGCCGTTTGATTGACAATGATATAAGTATGTGATTTATTAATTAATGCACATTTAATATATTGTAAATGGTTTAATGAATGAATACCTAAGGGTTACTTTAATCTTAGATACTTTTTACGAGTTTTTGTGACTTTCAGGAGAAACGAGGTGACCATCATATCACTTAGATAACTTGCAAGAAATTGGCAATTTGAAATTTTGAGCAGTGATCGCCAAGCTTCCGAGTTATGCCTAGCCTGTTCCCAACTATGTTGGAGCGGGCTTCCAGTCTTACCGGATGCTGTTGAATACTAGTATTTTACATGGAGCGACTACCTATCTGACCTCCACAACCCAGTTATTGGGTAACACGATACCTCTTCGTTAGACTGGTTGTCAGACTAGGGTTTCTGACTTCCCGTAACGACTGTCAAATATCTACAAATGACAGCCGGGACCAACGGATGTCGGCGTCTCGATATGTAATGGATTGGTCACCGGTCACCCATTCACGAACCGACCGCAACTAGCGTTGTTTAACCTTCGAGTGACCCGTACGGCTGTTATTATTTAGCTACGAGCCCTCCAAGCTTCCCACAATGAGTAACCTCTTAAACTAAATAAAATCGTCCTGTGTATGCTCACGTCTCTCCCCCGGGCCCGTACTCTGTAGGTCTAGGTCAAATTCAGACCGACTCCGTTCCTCATGCATTATGTACGACAAGTCCGTGTTTACGGAAAACAGTTCCGGTTATTCCGTGGAAGATTTTTTGCGAATCCGAGGTGTCAAAGTTGTTGCTATGGAGTGAAGGACGTGATGAGGAAGATTGTAATGGAAATGTTGTTGTGACTTGGTTTTTGTGTTATTTTAATGGTAAATGATGATAGAAGTAGTTCTGCGATTTCAGTACCTAGTATCTTTCTATGACTATTTAGGTCACGAAAATTGACATACCGGTAAACGTAGTCAACCAGCTATCTAATTACGTAACATATTTTCGCAAAACGATTACGACTAATCTGTTTCATTTTGACAGTTCAACAACATTCATTTCGTTATTTACGTTGTTGAGCAGATTTACTTTTCGAACTTATGAAGCAATGGATTAGCAATCTGCTTCAAAACGATTCAGATTCTGATTCGCTTATTACGTAATTAATATTAATAATATATATATAATGTCTGTTTACTTTTTATATTGAAACAATAAGCCAAGTCGTTGCTCTGTAATCAAGAGAATTTATTTAATTAAATACAATGGTTAGACCACAACATAAACACAAGTAACTTCTTGTTCACTAACTTACTAATTACAGATTAATTACATACCTGTAATCAAGAGAAACAACATTTAAAGCTATTGCTTCACTTTATTCCTTATTAGCGTAGAATTATTAATAGGTTTCAGTAATGACGTTTAATAAGTAATTTCTACATACTCATTGTTTCAAAGTCAATCCAGAATGTCTATACCACAAACAATATAGTATTAATTGGAAAAGTAATATTTTGAATGCATGGAGTTTATAAGCGGGAAATTCAAATGAAGGTTTTAATGATCTTCATTTACATATATTTACTTTATTTACACTTCAAAGTCACAAATATCTGTGTAGCCCTGGCTCTTGTACTAGGAGTTCCTGTATCACAAGAGCCAAAATTAAGGTACTGACTTCTTCAAAAAACACTTTTTCCATACGTTTAAGTAAGCAAACAATTCTCTTTGACTTCCCATTTCTAATGAGTGTATTGTTGTCTGTAACTGACCTATGTACCAATTTGGAAGATACAGCTAATTATCCTGGTTACCCGGGCAAAGTAATATTTGGTTTTTCCATCAGAAATTTCTCAGTAGCAGCCCGGAGTATGGATTTGTGCCCGGTTGATGGCAATAGGCTCGCCCCCAATTACATGGGACTTAAACGTAACTGGCGAAATGTGGGTGTATACTCGTAGATACACCTCCCTCGGGGAAGTAAGGCAGGATGTTATGTCATGTTAAACACAGACTTCTTGAAAGATTTTGTATATATTTCAAAGCTTTTATTCAGCTTCATTATTTGCCACATATCGCATTTGGGTGATATGAGAAGTTACATACATCATTTGGAGGATAGACACACCATTCCTTATGTGTCCTGTGTATATCTACAGATATCTGGAATAATCTACCATAATCTTGAAATACCTAGATATTCATCATCCGTATTCTAACCTGCGCTACAGAGGCAAACTCCCTCGTTCGAAGCAAAACTGAAAATAATGCCATACAGCCATACCATTCTGTCGATAATTATCCTAATTTCGGCACTATAAGCCACGGATATCAAGACTAAAGACTCTAAAAGGTTACTATCGATCGTCTCGCGTCGTCAGCTACTCTCCACGTCGGCGTCGGAACGTTACGCGATTATCAGATTACTGGTAACCTGAGACAGCATTACGAATTTTACTCCTACACGTAATGTTATTGCTGTGCTGACAATGGTTAAAATTATTCGCTCTTACATAACGTTACTCTCATGATGTGTTACTTTTTTTTCAAAAAATTCAAAATTCAAAAGTCATTTATTCAAACTAGGCTGATAATCAGCACTTTTCGAACGTCAAAATTACATAAGACAGTCCCCCAAAACGCCCACCCTTCACCACTGGGTAATCTACTGAGTGTTGTATTCACAGGAAACGTCAAACGATCAACTGGAACCGTGCACCTAGTTTCTGACGTTTCATAAATGCCCATGTAGGTTTATGTGAAATAAAGTATTTTGAATGCGAATTCATTCAAAATAACCTACTGCTGGGACACAGGCCTCCTGTTTATGAGAGGGAGTGGGCCATAGTTCACCACGCCGACCCCATGCGGGATGTCACATGCCTCTGCATTTTTGGTCTTGGGACTTGCTGTTTCTTCGCGAAGTTTTTCTTCACGTTTTATTATATTTTGGTAAGAACCATACAAAATATTGCTAAGTAAGACTGTCTATACACTGGCGTGCATATAAAAGTATAAAATGTCTGGGTCATAGGCACGGGTCACGAATTGGCTTGTAATAAGTAATGTCAAGGGGACAGCTGTTTTGATAGATATCACGTTATCAGGCACAGATCATAACTCATGGTGGAACTAGCAATCTGTCTTGTAGTGAAATGATTAATGATTGTTAGTAATTGTAAACTAATCAAGTTGATATTGATAAAAGTCGTGGTGGCTGAGAGTTACGGCTTTTAAAGCATCTGTTGATTTGATTCCGTCCGGAAACCTAGCAATTGTAATCGAAGCTTTTTTACCCGACTACAGCGAAGCAAAAAGGAGGGTTATGATTTTTTTTTCATTTGTTATTGACATAAACTACTCATTACAATGTTTTTTTTTATGAATTGTATTGCAATATGTGGTTAGCTAGCGACCTCGACAATTGATCATATTATTCTTGCCTGAGCAACCGGCAGCAACTTCGTCATGCTCCCTTAGATGTCACTGCGCGGTAGTGTCGGGGGTCGGGTTGTCTCCTTCCCTCAATTATGGCGAGGGGGGTAGTGGCTGATCTTTGCGTTTTGCACGGGTGCGGCTTGTGGTGACAGGTCGTCTTGCTGACCATGGTTTTGTTATTGTTGTTAGTAATTAACTGTGTATTTATTTTTTTACTGTCTATGTAATTTTGACGTTCGAAAAGTGCTGATTCTCAGCCTAGTTTGAATTAATGACTTTTGAATTAGAATTTCCTTGGCACAGTAAAAGGCATTTTGCAAGTTAATCTTATGAGCTAAAAAGTATTTTGTGATAATATTTTTATTTAGTTTCTTGCCCGTTCTACTCCATGGAAACCTACTACGCTTTGGAATGCTTGCGGAAAAGATACGGGTGTCTCACATGTCAACGATAGTTTGGCAGTTCTTTCGAAATGGTTCGCAGCTAATAATCGTTTACTTCGTTCAGGTTCAAAATGTCCAATTCTCAAAATGTTCAAAGGTTTCAAAACGTCCAATTCCCAAAATGTCCAATTCACAAAACGTCCAATTCCCAAAATGTCCAATTCTTAAAATGTCCAATTCTCAAAACGTCCAATTCCCAAAATGTCCAACTCCCAAAATGTCCAATATTTGAGAATGTGGTAAATTTTATTCAATAACTCATCAAAGCGCTTTTTTAATACTTACGTCAAACAATAAATACAAAATACTGAAAGAATCAAAATATGTTTTATTTAGAAGTAGCAAATTAAATTAAAAATAAATATTTTATTATTATATATACATATGCGAACAAAACTAAATGTCTTAAGTTCTCATTATCAAATGTACCTCAAGCAGGTCTAAATTTAAAACTTGACGGCAAGAAACTAGATGCTATTACGGAAACTGTATTTCTAGGAATTACTTTAGATTCGAGATTGCAATGGGGCGCCCACATTAGAGCTCTTTCAGGTAGATTAAGTTCAGCTGCATATGCAGTAAGAAAAATAAGGCAGTTGACTGATGTAGCCACAGCTAGGTTAGTATACTTTGCTTATTTCCACAGTATTATGTCTTATGGCGTTCTGCTGTGGGGATCGGCAGCTGATATAGATTCAATCGATTCCTCGTGAGTCCCTTAGAAATAAATTAAAAGAAATTGATATACTGACTCTGCCTTTTCTTTATTAAATATCTTAGAAAGTATTATATATGTTCGCAAAAACTTAGGACTTTTCCAAATAAGAAGCGATTTGCATAATATAAAAAATACACGTAGTAAACATGAAATTGTGATACCCAAATTTACATTATTAAACTAGGAAGTCATTTCTTATTAACAGTATTCGCTTTTATAACAAGTTGCCAACCCGCATCAAACGTGAACTTATCAAAAGAGCATATTATAAGATTAAAGACTACGTTGAAGACAAGGAAGTTTGGCAATAATTCCTTCTGCACATGTGGCTTCCCTGGTACCTCATTAATGGCATAACTATGTAAATGTCTATTAACTGCTCCCAAATTACGAGAATTATTTTATTTTACCTTTTTTTTATATACTTCCTTGCCATAATCTTTTCATTATTTGACATTATATGCCTACAATATTCTATATTTTTTATTAAATTTGATTTGTTACAGCTGTACTGGCAATCATGTAATTTGGTTTAAATATGTCTTTATTTTTTTTAATATAGATTCTTTTCTTTAAAATTTTGTGAATGTGAGAACGTTGTAGGCTTAACAGACTGTATATCTATGGACTATTTTATATTTTGCTAAGTAGCTGGTACTTGTTGAGACACAGTCCTCTCATACCTTTTAACACTGTAACTTGAAAACATTGTAAAAACCATTTGCTTTTAAAAGAGTAAACTTTGAGTTTCTTGCCGGCTCTTCTCCATAGGAAACGACCAATTGGAACCGTGTACCTAGCTTCTGATGTTTCATAAGTGCCCTTGTAGGTTTATGTGAAATAAATATAATAAAATATTTTGAATTTTGATTGGCAAACTAGCTCCATCATTCTGACTGACCGACTTCTTGACAGTTCAAAAGTGTCTGTAAATGGTTCAATTGAAATAAATGCTATGAGTTTGAGTTCTCTATGTTATGTTTGGTGCAAGAAGGGAAAAGTCATTTTGTTTAAATAACAAATCTAGACCCTGGGCTGCTACTGCGAGAAATTCCAGGTAGAAAACTCAATTACACTTTGCCCGACCTGGATCGAACCCAAGACCTCATACTCAGCAGTAGCGCTTCGACCACTAGACCAACGAGGCATACTTACTGTTAATAATACTAAGGTAATTAATATCAATTATTATTTGGTAACACCACCACAGCCACAGTTTTAACTTTTACTTTTGCACCTATCATCGTTTCACATTATTTTCCTAAATTATTTTTGTAACAAATAAAATATATTCTAATTAGGTACTTACTAAACGTATAAATTACATTAGTAAGAGGAAGTGCTTATAAAAAAAATAAAAAAAACATTTAATTCAGTCAAAACCCATTACATAAAATAATTTCACAATACTGCAACAGAATACTCAAAAAAAAACTGACTCATCTAGCATATTTTTAATATTTTTTTAAAAGTACTAAGATGTGATTCCGATAACCTAGTTAAAGAATAAACAATTTCATTTAATTGAATTTCAACACATCACAATACAATAAAATGTCAATACAATTAAAGTAGGTACAAATTATAAAGGCAGCAGGCATCAGGCATTTAAATGAAAATAAAAATTAAATAAAACGTCAAATGCAATTAAAATAAACGAATGATTATTACAGGTGAGACTTCCCTGCTAAGTAGGCACCTTTGATTATTTATATTCATATTTTACGTAGGCACTTACCTTCCTTCTAGTTCCGACCAGGGTGTCGACATTTTTTTTTTTTTTTACGTAATCAAAATATTACGGCAATACATTGAGTAGGCTATACGTTAAAATGTGGCATGACGTCGGTCCCCTATAGATTTTGTATTTTATTTTGATTTGTGATGTAGCGAGTCCTCACTCCCCAATTTTAATGCGTTTTATCTAAATCATTTTTTATTAAGAGCGCTTATCCTAAAACTTGGCAACGCGGCAACGTCGCAAATTGCTGTCAAATATTTACCTGTTTTGATTAATTTGGCAATATTACTGTATGGAAATAAGAAATGTGGCTAACTAGCGAAGTAAAATATTGATTATGGGATGCAATAGTTAATATCGTAATACCGAATATTTAGTTTTAGATGTAAAAAAAGAATTTGGAAACTTTCCAAATGCCTTTTTTACACCTAAAACGGTTTCTACACCAAATTCAGTGTTATAATTGCAATTAATTATTAATATTCTAGTTCGCTAGTTAGCCACATTTCATATATCACAGTATACAGTAATATTGCCAAATCAAACCAAACAGCGAAATATTTGACATCTTTTGCGACGTTGCCCACTTTCTGAATGCATGCTCTTAAATTAAATAAAGCAAAAAATACGTGACTAATATTTTTTTATTATCAGACTGACGGATTAAATAGTTTTTTTTTCCCGGTTAACATCCCTATTGTAGACAAAACTTTTATGTTCGAGATCTTCAGATATTTGTATTAAAAGTATTGCAACTATCTAATAGTTATGTAATGTTTGGTCTGTATCTGTAATTGTTACTTATTTAAAAAAATGGCCACAGTCAAGAAATTACCCATACGTGCTCAATATATGAACACACTATGCCATGTTAAATGTAAAACTACACTGATGAAGAAAAGTTTCTTTGGTATTGCTCCCCAAGTTTTTAATAAAGTTCCCGATGCAATTAAATGTATGCCATTACAAAAATTCAGAAGCACTCTACAGAAGCTGCTACTTGAAAACTGCTATTACACATTAGACCAGTTTCTGAATGACAAATTTAATTAATCATAATTTTGGAATTATTATTATGTTATTATTTAATTTAATTTTATTATAATGCAATTGTAATTTTTGATCATTTTAATCTCTGCTGAAATTGTATTATTTATTTATTTTTTTGACATTTAGACTATTTTAATTAATTAATTTTGACGATTGTAATATTGCTGACATTTTTTCATCTTTCTGGACTATTTTATTTAACTTTTGACCATTTTTATTTGAGAGATTTTTACAATTAATTTAATTTTGATCATGGCATCACTATATTGTATGCCTGTCGGCGGAACATAGGTTGGACCAAACACTATATAATACATAAGATCATTTTATACCCTGTGTTCACAAAATAAATGAATTTTGAATTTTGAATTTTTGTTACAGGTTAAAATTTTCAGTCCTTTCGTATGTTTTTAAATTAGATACATAATTTCAGGTGACAGGTATATTTTGCAGAAACTTTCACACTTGTTTTCAGTGCTATTAGCTTAATCGTGCTTATACATTATAATAATTAACATCAGGAAACTATTTTCAGCAGGAAGAATTTTTTCAGCGCAAATAATAAACTTAAGACCCAGATATATGCCAGCGACCTTGAGTCTAGCTTGCGTGTTCTGTACTGAGCTTACGCAACGCGTCGTACTTCCAGCCAATAATAGGACTCGCCCATGTCTAAAATGGGAGCCCTGTCCCAAATTAGATGCATTATTAATTTATTATAGATAAAACAAAAGGTTGTAATACCTTTTGTTTTATGTGTTTTATGTACGTATTCTAAAAGATCAATGATTAAATTATCTTTAAAAGGTGAACGGTTAAGAAAAATACGCTTGACAGATTTTGCGTGAGTCTCAGTTTTTTATCCGCTTAGACATAATTTTACAAATTAATATCATTTAATATAAACATAATCAAAAATATTATTGTTATTAAGAAAATGCTATAATTTAAAATATATTTTTTCCAAATCATTAACACTAGGTACTCGTTTAGACGTGATCTTCAGTTTAAAAACATTAAAAGTCGGTTAGCGTCGCCTTAAGTACCTACTCGAACAACGCATTACGTAGTTGACGTGATTAACTATTTATAACTAAACTGCCTAGTGCGTGCCTTATTGAAGACGCTACCTTATTTCTGGTACAATAAGCTGTTAATAAATGCACCGTCTCATCTGCATATTTTTTTTCCCACGTCTAATTACCATAAAATATTAAATAGTCGGACAAGAGTCTGACCTTAACAATGAAATTAAAATTTCAGAATATTCAAGTTTTATTATTACCTAGCAACCTATTAATAAAATGTCAAACCAGTGTGTGAAGGTTAATTTTAGCTGCCACGTCACCAGCCTCGGTAGCGCAGTAGGCAGCGCGTAAGTCTCATAATCTTAAGGTCGTGAGTTCGATCCTCACCCGGGGCAATATCTTTTTGCGATTCTTATCTTTTATTTTTAAACCTATGGAAGGTCAGCATCATAAATACTATGTAGTTTACATAATTTATGCTTGTATTTATTACTTGGGTTAAAGCTGTCGTTCTTTTAATAGAATTATGAGGAAAACCATTATGTATGAAAAATTTGCAACTAAAAAAAAATACTATCTCAGAAATATACCTTTTTCCGTGCATTGTAAAAGGCACAAGAAGCGAACAGAAGCATTCTAAAAGCAAATAAAACCGACCAAGTGCGTGTCGGACCATGCACAGTGTAGGGCGTAGGGTTTCGTAGTCGGGATGAATATTTACGCATGCACAGTATTATAAACACAACGAAACATATCGCCTGTTGTCCCAAAGGGTTTGGTAGACGTGTACCTATAGAACCTGTTTTGATTTAATCTAGAGTAAAAATAAGTTTGTATTTCATAGCATTAACCGGAAATATGGATTATCGCTTAACTCAAAAATTAAAGTTACATTATAACATTTTTTCAGAATTATTCACCGGGACACACACCACTTTTGCGACATTTAAAGCGTATATCTCTCCAACTATTAGTAGGTATAAATAAAAAAAAGTCGCTTAGAAACATCATAATCTTCTTAATAATGAGATCGACCAACACCCCAACGCTGCTGCAGCACTGAATTTGACACATGTACGGCAAAAGGCGCTGCATTATACAAAACGGCGCTTTTCAATCTAAAATCAATCAATCTGCCTAGCCTTTTCCCAGCTTTGTTGGGGTCGGACTGAATACCAGTATTTTACATGGAGTAACTGCCTATTTTACCTCCACAACCCAGTTTAAATTAGATAACACGATATCACGCGCTGAAACTGGTTGTCATACTTTCAGGCTTCTGACTATCCGTAACGACTGTCAAAGCTCTACGAATGACAGCCGGGACCAACGGTTTACCGCGCTTTCCGAGGCATGGACGGGTCTCGATATGTAATGGATGGTTCATCCACGAACCAACTACGACAACCGTAGCTTCGACCCGTGCGGCTGTTATTATTTAGCTACGTGCCTCTTTCCTACTCAAAGACAAAAACAAGCCTTCGCCCTTAATCACCATATTAGGTAAACAAATCGCCGTCATACCTAGTTGGCAATTATCACACATATAAAATGTTTCCGCATCGGGCGACAAAGAAGGAAAATGCGCTATAATCATCATTATCAGGCAGGAAGTGTCCAAGGCTCTGTCAATGAACCACGATCATCTGTCGTATGGAGTAATTACTGATAATGTAGGACATAATTATAAATAGATGCTTAGGTATTTGTCAATTAAAGATGTCGAAAGTTTTTTGTAAACAAGTTTTGTATGAAATTTGACAGCTAATGTCATTTTCTGTGAGTCAAGCGTTACCAGCGACACCCTTGGCAAAAGCTGCCAGCTTTCTTTCCCATTTATGTACACTGTAAATCGTGGTTGGGACGGTAAAATAGTAAAATAAAATATTTTAATTGTTATTTATATTTAAATTCTTTACCTACTAATATAGTTTATAAGCTCCTGTTGTTAAATTCAAAATTCAAAAGCTATTAATCAGCACTTTTCGAACGTCAATATTACCTAAGACAGTCCCCCGAAAACGCTCGCCCTTCACCACTTCCTAATGCATTAGCTGGGAAGAAGAAGTGGCGCAACAAACTTACTAACCATATTAGATCACGTTATCTGACACATCAATAAATAGATAAATAGTGAACAAGACGTATTGTTTTGTAACACTAGAGAATAAGATATGGGTCACTGCTTAAAATGGTCCTCCTATTGATAATAAAATGGTCGATGAAAAGGATCCTTTTCTTGTTCTTCTTCAAAAAAGACGCAGTTGGCCGACAGACTACTAATGCAACATTTCACAGATGGTCTGCATTTTTCGTATTGATACAAACTGTACGAGCAATGCTGGCCCAGCAGAAAAGGCCGCGACATACAAGTTGCATGTCGTAGGTTCGAACCCAGACATTTTACTTTATGTAAATTATTTCATCACCACTGCTCCCAAAACGGTGAAGAAAACGTCGAGAGGAAACCGTCCTACAACAAAAAAATCGAAGAAGTGACATCCACCAACCCTTACTGTGCCCGCGTGGTGGATTACGGCCCACTCCCTTTTACAGAGAGGAGGCCTGTGTCCCAGCAGTGGGAACATTATACTACTATGACAGTATAAATGCAGTAGTAAAAATGGCAATAAAAGTAAAAGTGGTAATAGTAACAAACTGACCAAGGTGCACCGCACGCGCATTATCACAACTTATGTAGGCCTTCGTTCCTTCAGGGTTGGTGATATAAACCACCGTGACGGTCATTAGAAGATGAAGACGACAACGTACTAAAATAGCTTTTACGTTCGTTGGAAACTGGATAAATAAAATAATAATTTAATTAAATTAACCTACAATATATTCCCTCCATCTCCTTGGAACATTCTCACGTCCCCTTTATCTTGTTGACTCATTGATAGTCGCGTTCAGTTGACTTCTTCATCCGTAAGCTGGCTTTCTGCCAGGGTCCCTCTTTGTTTGAAATGATTATAATATAATGATATCCGTTCCTTAGCAACTCTTCGATTTGTTCTTTCATTCATCATTTTGCTAGCTAGCTGAGCTCTATAGTCAGATGCTCATATCCTATCCTCTATTATTATTTGTAGGTATAATTTATAATTTGTAATCACATTCTTGAAAACGGCTCTAACGATTTCGATGATAGTTGCAATATAGGGGTTTACGGGGGCGAAAAATCGTTCTAGCTATGTCTCATATCTGGGAAAATTCGTTTTCTCCGTATTTTTACTCGAGCAGAGCTCGGTCGCCCAAAGTTTAGAACAAGATGGCTACCTTAGAATGATGACATGGCATCATGGCATTGCATGGCAGAGGCCCATGGACGGCTTTAAAACTCTGACAACAGGTCAGTCATTAGTGACTGACCTGTTGTCAGAGTTTTAAAGCCGCCATCAGCTATAAAGCTGCCATCTTCTTCTTCTTCTTTTTGTGTGGTTAGCCACACAAAAAGAAGAAGAAGAAGATGGCATTAGTAAGTACCTACTATCATGGCAGTATGGAATTATTAAGAACTATCCTGTACTATTTAATTGACATTCAAAATGTGCCTTCTATGTGCCTAATTGAAATAAATTGTTTGACTTTGACTTTAATGAGCATTCTCTATTTTCACCAGAGCAGAGCTCGGTAGCCCAGGTACTTTGGTTTGAAATTGGTTATTGTGTTTCGTGATGTACAAATCATATACTGCCCTTGTCCCATGTTACTTGTGGTCAGCGCAACACGTTTTCTTGTCCCTCTCTCCCCTGTCTACCGTCACGCTGTTGTTCACTCCCTTCTCTTTCATATCATGTCCTCACACAATCCATCCAACTTTTCTTTGGCCTTCCTCTCCTTCTCCATCCATCAACATTAAATTCATCACTCTTTTAGTCACATGCGTTTACTCTTCGTCACATGCCCATATCAAGCCAAACGATTTCCTTTCAACTTTTCCGTCACTGGGGCCATTTTCAAACTTCTACCATTTTTCCCATGATGGGATTTTTTAAAATAAAACCTACGTATTGTTTTAATTTATGTTCAGGTAAAGTATTCGCCAAAAACTAGGTAGGAGCGAGCACTGCACGAATAGAAGCAGTTAGAAAGGAAATTAATTATACGTACTTTTACATTTTTGTCACGCAACGCATGAAGCTAAAAAGTACCTACACATTAAAGTTCGCGTAGCAACACCAACCCGTTGGTTAACCCATCAAATTTCAACTTCTGGCACTTCTGCTACTTCCTTAATAACATAACATCGCCTGTATCCTTTGAACGGGTAGGCAGAGGTTCAATAGTACAAGTACAATCCCATTTCGCCAGTTATGTCCATAAACCGGGCAAAAATTCAGACTCAATGACATTCAAAATGGCGGCTCTGACCAAATAAAAAACCAAGACAGAGCGCTGCGAACAATACAGTGAAGCATGCCAAAACTACACCGCTGCTCTGTGCAAACACGCTTACACACAATGACACTACAATCAAACTACACCACACATGTTTACGAAAAAGGCTTCTCTTCACTGTTGACAACGCTCTGTCTTGGTTTTTTATTTGGTCTGAGAATAGCGTTTTTTTATAATCACCGCACTTCTCTCATGGATTGGTGATAGCGATTAAATGCGCGGTAATTGTGTTTATGGTGGTTTATCAAAGATTAATAACAAAAAACTATAATTCTTGTAATTTTCCCAGTAGCAGCTCGCAGTCTAGATTTGTGCCCAGCAGATGGCAAAAGGCTCGCCCCCCTAAAATTGGACTCAATCATAAATGCCGAAATGGCAATCCCATTTCGGCCCATGTATAACACAGCAATATTGCTTGGCAGAAGTAGTAGGTATGGTGGCTCTTTTGAGGACCTAAACAACGCCACTGATGTCGCGATTGGCGTGGCCACCTACTGGGCTCACGTGATTTATCAATTTACCATCGACTCGAAAAGAAGAAGCAGAAGCAAACAGCATGTAAAATACTAAAATTTTCTATGGACGTTGTAAAATAACTTCCAGAGGACGGGACAGAACGTCCTCTAGTCTGATAATAACAACGATCCACGTCTGCTTAACTTCCTCGGTCTTAGGAATTACGTTTTTATAAACGTTTCCATTTAGGGACCTCGCGCACCAGTATTCGCAGCGATCAAGTAAACTATAGAAACGATACGAATCGCGCACTTGGTCGCAACGGCCAACTAGCCGCACATCATACAACACCACTAGACGGCCGTGACTGGCCGAAGTCGTGGCCGTCTAGAGCGCGAGATCCCTTAATCCTTTTTTGTTTGAACGATTTACTCAAGCATGAAACCAATAATGTAATAACTTAGTACGAAGTTCTTAATCGTTTAGTCACCTTTAGTGATGCAGACATACCGGGCTTGGGTAAATGGACCGTGATCGATCGAGCTGAGGTTAAGCTGCGATTGGTGAGGTCAATATACGCATTAATGACGAGTGTTCTTTACATATCGAGTGCTCTCCGAGTTTTTTTTAAGTAGCTGTTGGTGTAACCCTACGATACCCTACCCTATTTAAACTATACATATATGGACCACCGCTTTATACAGGGGATCTCCACAGAATAATAAGGAGATGTGGAAATAAAGATATCTTATTGGTCGCTCACAAAACATCTCCTCTATTCTCCGCTTTGGTGGAAACCGGGCCTTATCCTGTTTAAGTCAGAATCCAGTCATACAGGATAAGTAGGTAGGGTAGGCAGATTTTTCAGAGAAGAAATATCCGTATCATTGCTATTTGAAAGAAATTGGACATCTCCGAAACCATGTTCTTCTACAGGTACTCCATAACAAAATCCAAATCCTCTTTCCCGGCAAAGTCATCCACCCTGACATACTTAGTTGTCCAAAAGAACTGGGTTACATAATACGGCTTCCTCCTAACCACACCTAACGCGTCATATTGATTTATTAGTTAACTATAGCACTAGGTTTCTTCCGCAACGTTTGAAACAAGTGATTATTGTTCATCCGGGAGTTTATGGCGTAAAATTAAATGTTATTTTAACTGAAGGACTGTTTACTTGTGATTTTTTTCACCGACTTCAAAAAGGAGCAGAGCTTCAGGTAGTGGTATTCGCATTTGTGTGGGGTATGTACCACAACAAAAATGTGAAAAATATAAACTTACTTTTTGTATAAAGTTTTTTGGTCTGATTACCTAATTTATTATTAGTTGACAAGTCATTCGTGGATCTTTGACACTCGTTACGGGTCGTCAGAAGCCCGAAAGTCTGACTACCAGTCTTACCAAGGGGTATCGTATTACCCAATTACTGGGCTGTGGAGGTCGGATACGCAGTCGGCCCATGTAAAATACTGGTATTTAGCTGCATCCGGTTAGACTGGAAGCCGACCCCAATATAGTTGTGAAAAGGCTAGGCAGATTGATTGGTTGATAAGTCACGAAGCTTTGATTTAGATCCTGTTGTGTTATCCTCACTGGAGTGTGTCCTCCCACTCACTGGCGAACATTCTAAGGAAAGGCTAAAGCTGTGGCCAGATAGTGCTTCCCTACCCAACCCATTTGTTCCACCTGCTGAGAATCCCCCACCTGGACATGCGTTGGCTTGGCTTACCTGGAAGTCTTTAAACAGACTCCGAGCACAGGTTGGCCGAAGCAAGGAAAATCTGCTCGGGTGGCGATTCATTGATGAGTCCGCCCAGGAATGTTAATGAGGTGCTGTTCCACAAACGATGGGACACTTAATTCCGTGTCCAGTGTGTCCTCTTGTCTGCACGTTACAGGAACTGATGGACACTACTGAAGGTGCCAAACTCGTAGCCAAATTCTGGGCCGACTCTATTTAGATTGCCATCGACACGTAAGAATATCACTGAAGTAGTTATGAGCGCATTGAGAAAGGGCTGGGACCGGGAAAGTTTTATCACCTAATCTATGTTTGCAGCCTAGCAGCATTGTTGACTGTTACATTCCGGTTTGAAACACATAGGCAATGATGATGAAATTCAAGCACATTAGGAAGTGCAACTTTATTAACAAGATTGATAAGTACCTACTGATTGTACATATTCGGTAACATACTCACTTAAAATAAGAATAGGTATTAGATCAGCATTTTGTTTTGTCTGATTACCCCTTTTCATTTCACATTGCAAATGAGACGATTATTTTTAGGAAGTGTATAGAGTGTCGCTAGCGGCACATTATCCTTGTCTGATAAAGTGTCGCTATTTGCGGCTTATTAGTGGCGCTGCCTCTGCCCGGCTAAAGTGCCGTAAGCATTGCATTGTCATTGTCACTGTCACTTGCTAGTCTTGTTTGATTGTTGAGGCTAGATCGCTGCCCCTTGTATTGATTGATCGTATTTTTTTTTATAATTATATCAAAAGATGAGTTTATTTTTGAGGAGAGGCTAATGTTAATTTCTTTCATCGATAGCCGGCTAAACTTAAGTGTAGCCTTGGCTTAGCAAATGAAAATGTTAGGTTAGGTTAGTACTCTATACACTCCCTTATTTTTAAACTTCTAATAAACTACTATCCCTTGATCTCTAAGAACCCAATTGAAAAGATTCAACTCATAGGTACGATTATTAGTTGTTACAACCAATTACAACATCCAACACAACAGTTGTACGCGAACTTTAAAAAATATTCAAAACATAGGATCAAATAATTCCAACATCATAATAATAGAAGAAGCTCCAAAAATAATACAAATGTTCGCACAATGTGTTTAGTATGCTCCCGACGTGCCTCGGAGGTCATGTACCAAGATCTTGGCCACGACAGTGTGAGCGAGCGACCTCGACACTTACCGCGTTACTGTGCAGAATATAAGCGCTTGAAAGTTCAGAGATAGAAAGTGTTTCAATTGTGATGTTTTGTTTCGGGAGAGATGACCACCGTCTGTCTGGTCATCACTGGTCATGGGTATCGTTTAGGCGTCAGAAGATTAATCAATCAATATTAAATTCCGCCAGTATTACGAAGGGTAAGGCAGATTTTTAAGTCCCATGTAATAGGGCGAGACTGGTGGGTGTCGTTGTACAGACACGTGGTACTCTTCAAACAGCAACGCATCAGCAAACTCATTATTGCTATGGTAGAAGGCACCAGCAGAACAAGTTGCCATCAAGAGAACCATCAAATTCAAATGTCATGTATTCAAACTAGGCTGAGAATCAGCACTTTTCGAATGTCAAAATTACATAAGACAGTCCCCCAAAATGCCCACCCTTCACCACAGTGCAATACCTGGGAAGAAGAAGTGGCGCAACAAACTCCCCAGTAGCACAGCTGAAAGTTCAGTTAGAAAAAAATTGATTCTATATAATAGTATGCAAAATAATTTACATAATTTAAATTATTAGCCATATGCCAGCTAGCACACGCCAATATACCAAACATCGAGAATTATACTTAGGCAGAAATAGAAATAATAACTAAACGTAAACAGAATCTAAATAAAAGCCTCCAGGCATCGCCAACCTATCACAGGCTTTAACTTCACCGGTACCCATAGCCTTCCAAACCGTAACACTGGTCGACTGCAGTATTAGAAGAATAGAATACTCTTTATTATGTACAGCATATAAATTACTACAAATGTTGAAATGTTACAAATGGTGACATAATGGGCGGTCTTATCGCTAAAAGCGATATTTTAAAAAGCAACCTTTGGATTAAAAAGGGGATGATGGAGAGGCGATACTGTAGGTAGTCTGTCATACTTATACAATAAATACATACATAAAGCTACTAACCTATACAATAGAATAACCATGAAACAGGAGCAAAGAAAATAGTTTTCGCAGGTATGGTATCTACTTCTCCTTACTAACCCTTACGTCAAACTCCTACGCAACAACTGGCTTGCTTTGTACGGTCTACTTATTTACCGATTAAATAATCTGGCTGTGCTGACAACGACTCATAATCCTCCCTTAACTTAATTAGATGATGACACACTATGGAGTGACCGGCGTAATCTTGTTATATTGTTGTGGGCCAATGAAATTCTGCCATCTGGGTGACGTGGAGTGACGTGGAGATAGAGTGGAAGTTCATGCTTGTTACGTTTTCTAGGTAGGCGGGAGCTTTTTTAATGTTTATTACTTTGTATAGAATGAAATTCTTCTAACTGATCAGACAGCTGTGCTGCTGGGGTGTTTGTTGCGCCACTTCTTTCCAGCTAACGCACTAGGAAGTGGTGAAGGGAGGGCGTTTGGGGGACTGTCTTATATAATTTTGAAGTTCAAAAAGTTCTGATTTTCAGACTAATTTGAGTAAATGACTTTTGATTTTGAGTTTGTTTTGTAACCCATCATAGAAAAGACGGATGTAGTAGATAAGAAGGAAGTGAATTCCGAGATGACGGCTAATGGAGATGTATGGAAGGGAAACATGTCCTGACCGACAAAATAAATTGAGATGAGAGCAAGAGGATGATGGAGCGATTTGTGATTGTGAGACTAAAAAATATATACTGATAAACATGACATGATCGTTACGATGGTAAACTTATTGAAGAACGTAAAAAAAGCTGCTGGTGATTGCAATATGTAATTAGCAGACAAGAGGTCACTGCTGCTGCTACTGCCCATGTGAGGGTACCTAGAACATGGATGAGTATATTATTTAAAAAAACATCTATGTACTAATTACCCAATTTGCAAGCAAAATTTAAAAGATTTGCTGGCCTAAAATCTTTTAACAAAAGGGCATCCCTTGGTTGCTTTTAGGGATACCCAGAGGTCTGTATCGAAGGGAACTTGTATTCCCCGAAGTGTTAGGCAGAGGGGTACCTATAGTACACCAACATTTAGTCAGTTATGTTTAAGTCCCATGCAACAGGGGACGAGCCTATTGCCATCAGCCGGGCACAAAGCCAGTGTCCGGGCTGCTACTGAGAAATTCTAGATGGTAGTTTTCTCAACTAAAAATAAAATAAAAAGAGAATTCTTTCACTTTTCGATCGGAATGCAAAAAACACAATAACAGTAATCGTGCAACTTACTTAAATAAAACAATAAGTTTATGTCGTAACTGCTATTCAACTATGTTCGTAAGTTTGGAGCGGTGGAAGAATGCTCCCAAACGGTTGAATAGTTTTTGAGATCAGTGCGATTAATAAAACCACGTCAGTCAGAGATTTTTTTATTACAAGTATGAATGTGGAAGGGGCTTGTGGCTTAATAAAATCAGCCGCACGGGTTGATCGACGGTTAAGCTAAGCTTGCTGAGGTCGGCAACATTTTCCTACGTAAACGACGCAAAAGCAGTACCTAAGAATCATAGCAGACGGTGTTCTGTAGTTTCTGCCAAGAAAAAAAAAAAACATTTATTTCGTGCAACCTTAACTCATATGTGGAGTACACAACAAATACAGAAAACACAATAAAAATTGTACTAATATTACACACCAAGACTTCTCTAACCGGCCCTGCTGAAAAATAAAATATACATGTAGTATATGTGTTTCTTCCTACCACAATTTCAAACTTTAGAAATTATATATTTTTAAGTAACGAGAGGAACTTTCGTCTAGCAGTAGGCTAGAAAATAATAGAAACGTATGAATATATCGGCGGTTAAGGGTCAGTTAACTTTAACTTTAGATTTCTACGTCAACTTTCATATCTCGTTCCTCTACTATCGATTCATAGACATGCATCAATTAACATAACATCACGCCAGAATTCCCTGGAGGGGTAAGCAGAGTTTACCAGTTATTTTTTTGTCCCATGTAACAGGGGGCCAAGCCTATTACCAAACTCCTAGCTGCTATTGGGAATTCAAACAATTTGTACCTAATTATTTTGTAAGGCAGCAAAGATGAGAATGCTAAGAGGGATGTGTGGTGTTACGCGACTGGATAGAGTAAGTAATAAGTATATAAGAGGAAGTCTGAAAGTGGTACCAGTGACTGAAAAGTTATGTGGATATCGGTTGTCATGGTATTGGCATGTGATGCGGAGGAATGAGGAAAATTAAAGTTGAAAATGATTAAAGTTTTCAGTATGAATGTGGAAGGCTATAAGAGTAGGGGAAGACTAAAGCAACGATGAATGGACTGTGTGAAAGATGATATGGCTAGAAAGGGGGGGACTACCGAGATGACGACCAATAGAGAAGTGTGTAGGAGAAGACATGTTGCGCCGACCACTAATATATTGGGATAAGGGTGGTAGAATGATGATGTAAAAGGGGACGACCCTGTTAACAAACTCCTAGCTGCTAATGTGAATTCAAACAATTAGTACCTAATTATTTTGATAATTGAACTGAACGGTGTCCCACCACATTCGACAAAAGGACCACTATACCACTGCTGTACTGTGAAAGCTGTCAATTACAATGTAAAACACCATAAGCTCCATGTTAATAAAAAATTATTTAATAAATCTTTGATTACATACATTGCAAGGTGACTCTATTGTAAACATTGTTTGATTACATTCTAACAATGCTACTGTTCGGTATGCAGCATTCAGAGCCTTTATTTGACGTGAAATTAAGTATTTTCTATCTTTATCTAAACGAATGAAACTATCCCCCCCCTTGTATACCATGTTTTACGCAAATAAATATTCTATTCTATTCTATTCTAAAAACTAACTAATATATATGTCGGATTTAGATGGTATGAGCCTCTCTCGTTATCAGGCATATTTTAACTACTGTGGGCGTACTAATGGGTAGTGTTGGTTATGCGCAATAGAAAAACGGTTGCAGTTCAGATCAAATTATAATTTACAATAACATTACTTACACTAGCATTTCATACACTGTAGGTACACGACATAATTATTCGAACGCGTGACAGTTCCTAGACTGGAGGTTCTGTTCTCGAGAACGGTTGGAAGGCAAGTGCGCTCGCCTTGGCGCCTCTCCGTTAGCTAAGCTCCGTCGTAGCACGAAGTTATCCGAGTGTTAGTGCTGCCACTACTCGGATCACGTGCTGCGCTTCGTTTAGCGACCGTACTAATGACCGGATCCGACACGGCCATCCTGCGATGCACACGTCCTCGTGTGTTGTTATCTGGAAAATACAAAATTTCGCCACAGTATCTGTTCGTCCAATCCTGACTCATATGAAGACTGATGATATAATTAAAAGGGACTTGACTCTTTAAAATCTGTTTTAATTTAGTAGCAATTTGGAACTAAAAATTAGAAACTAAAATCTAGGCTATCCTTCCTATTTGAACTATCTAGTTTCGAGATAACCGAGACCAAGCACAAAGATTCCACATTAAATTTGATCAAAGAAAACAGAACTTCAGGTATCTCGTTCATGGTCCACACACACACACACACAGTCACACACTATTCCCCACGGGAATACCGAGTCAACCCTTGACTCTATGGTCTTCGCTTCTAGGCAAGACCCGACTATACCACCCAGAGCTACCGCCTACCGCGTACCCACGGACTACTCATTGAGCAGATACCGATTTCCAACGGGCTACGGCTACGATACTCTGGTATAGTCTCCGACCCACTGAACCCAGAACCTGTTCGTTCAATCTAAAGTGATAGCAACTCATCATATTTCATCTACAATCTCAATTGGTACTTGGTCCTCGGGCATTCTCCTTAAACTCAAACTCAAAGCATTTATTTCAAATAAAAGAATTACAGGCACTTTTGAATTGTCAAGGGGGTCGGTCAGTCAGAAAGATGAAGCTAGATGCCCATTCCAAAGCGTAGTAGCTACCTATGGAGAAGAACGGGCAAGAAACTCTACGGACAATCTTTTAAATCTTAAAATCTATCATGTGCGTACTTGTAAGTTCGCTAAGAACTTAATGCTCTCAATGTGTAGCGATCGGTAACAATTCTACAACTCTAAATGGTCCCTTATATTTGGGGTCTAATTTAGTCTGGTTGTGTTCTTCGTTTTGAAGCAACACAAAGTCACCCACCGAAAACCTATCCAGTCGCGCTTTAGTGCTATCAAACCGTTTTATGTCATATAGAGCCGACTTTTCGATTAACCGGGCTGAGTTTTCCCTAACTTGTTCGAAATCTGCGTCAGTATCATCGTCGTAAGCTATTAGACTAAGGGGACACGCTACTTTACCGACTAGTAATTCGAGTGGACTTGCTTTTGTTACCCTATTGACTGTACACTTTAGTGCCAGCTGCAAATCTCCTAAGGCATCCTGCCACGACCTATCTTCGTTCACTTCAACCGCGGAAAGCATAGATTTTAACGTGCTCATTGTGCAAAAAAACTGTGATTAACGCGTGCTCAACTTGACCGTTACCTCACGATGATCCCGTAGCTATTAAATGAAGCTTAATGTTTTTACTCTCACAAAATTCCCCAAACTCGTGTGTTAACCTTTAAGCAAAACTCAACAACAGTGCCTTTTCGACTCGGCCAATTCTGACCATTTACGGGTTCCAAATTTTGAGATTAGGAAACTTTAATCCTCAACACTTTATTGTTTTAACAAAAGAATACTTCTACTTCTCAATGAACTAAACAAACTTTGATTCAATATAGCAAAAATCATCAACCAGAGCCATGTACCATCGTTTTCCAGACACAATCATCTTTTTCACTAAGATCTTTATACACTTGGAAACCCACACACGAGTAAACCACTCTAACGCCACGGCTTTCCAGCCAACCAGCAATCTCATTGCTCTCACACATCCAGCGCATGGATCAAACTATGGTCTCTCTAGACCCCGACCTCTGCCAGTCTCTACTGGTACGGTCACACACAATACGGCCGATAGAGAACCCTACTCGCGTGGTTCCCATAACTTAGGCTTGCTCATCACCACTGTGATCACCATCTACTTCGACTGGTACATGACCTACTGGCATATTTTTTTTTAACTTTAACGTATAGCGATCATCATTAAAAACTGCAGCTACATTATTAAACGGGAGTGATATGATCATTCGAATGACGTTATTGACACGCACGCTATTTCGAGAAAAATTAAGAGTGGTACGCCAGTTCGAAAACACATTAAGTCGAAAACCGCTATATCGAATGACGTTGTTGCGAACACGCCGATTCGAAAAACTGTTTGAATGGTACTGTACGAAAGTCTTGGCATTGATGATAAAACTGACACTGAGTTAGTTGTCTATACTACTAAGTATAAATGATTAATATTAGTAATAATTATGATTTAGCTATGTATCCTAATCCTAAAGCTATGTGTTTTATCATCGTAGCGTAAGTAGTTCCTGGTAATCACTGGGTCGCGAATTCAATCCCCAGACAAATTCAGATTAGAATATGCTATTCGCAACAGTGGACGGATTTCGCTTTTTGTTTTCTAATTACACGAAATAAGCAATCAATTTTTCTTATAGCTGCCTTTGTCCTATCAAGGCATATCACAAAATCAAAACAAAGAAAACACAAAACCGATCTACATAGTTGGTGTTCGCTAATCCTTACGTAACATAAGATTTGTTCTGTGCTGAATACACGTGTTTGACCAATACCCGTCAACGTAACAATGTTATTAACTCGTTTGCCACTTAATTTGGCTGCACAACTGTCCTTAACTAACGAGCATTCAGCACCAGAATCGTAAACAAAACAATACAGATCACCTTTTTGTTCTAACGTGCCTGAGGGCAAACTTCCACTCGCCGTTCACCCGTTCACCGTTTGCAGCACGTGCTCTACCATCCGATTGGCTGCCACTGCATGCTCATGCACCGGGACGCGATATGTCTTAGTTTCCCACACGTGAAGCACACGAAGGGCTTCGCTGGCTACTGCGGGGCTGCTTGGCTCGATACTGAAGACGTCGTAGATCTTCTTCTGCTGTCAATCGACTTGGCTTGGCTGTCGCGCACCATGACCGCGCATAATAGCTTGCATGTTTCGAAATTCATAAAACAAATAAAAAAATGGGTTAGAATTGGTAAACTAAACAAAACTACACAAAAAACGTTATGAAAAGTTTTGCCGGGTATTTCGCAAATATCTCCGAAACGGTGCGTCTGAGCTCAAAAATAACCAAATTTTATTACCCTTTCATAAACCCCACGAAAAGGATAAGAATACTTAATCCACAAAAAAAAAACTTATTTGTCAGTTCTACCCTCGAATTATATTGTTCAAAAATACGGCAAACCAACGGTCACTTTTAGCGTTTTAATTTTGCGCCTGAACCAACACGAATCCCAATTCTGATGTCGGATTTAGATGGTATGAGCCTCTCTCGTTATCAGGCATATTTTAACTACTGTGGGCGTACTAATGGGTAGTGTTGGTTATGCGCAATAGAAAAACGGTTGCAGTTCAGATCAAATTATAATTTACAATAACATTACTTACACTAGCATTTCATACACTGTAGGTACACGACATAATTATTCGAACGCGTGACAGTTCCTAGACTGGAGGTTCTGTTCTCGAGAACGGTTGGAAGGCAAGTGCGCTCGCCTTGGCGCCTCTCCGTTAGCTAAGCTCCGTCGTAGCACGAAGTTATCCGAGTGTTAGTGCTGCCACTACTCGGATCACGTGCTGCGCTTCGTTTAGCGACCGTACTAATGACCGGATCCGACATATACAAAAGATTTGATTTTTTGTATGTTTTTTTGTAATGGATAAACTCAAAAAATACTTAACCGATTTTAACCTTAACCGTTTTCTCTAACTACATTATCAGCGAGTAAAATGGACTGTATTGATCGATTTCCACGCGAACAAAGTCGATGGCAGTTAAATATGACATAGTCAGTAGGGACTGGTCATCTCTTAGCTGCCACGGCTTATTTTAATTTAATTTAATTTTTGAATTGTTTTTTTTTTATTTCTATTACTGACGCTTTTAACGTTTTGCATCGTTCTCACATGTATAACTTCAACATGAATGATGTAACCAATATTTTGTAACCATATATTGAATTAAAAGAGTGTCCGTGGAGGTACCTACTACGCTTTGGAATGGGCATCTAGCTTCATCTTTCTAACTGACCGACCCTTGACAGTTCAAAAGTGCATGTAATTGGTTTATTTGAAATAAATGTTTTGAGTTTGAGCGTATATGTATATAGTTTTTATATTGTAAGCTGTCTGTTCAGTAAATATGATTAAACCTGTATAAACATATTATTATAAATTAAAGTCGCTTTTCTTGTCTGTTTTTGTGACCGCGTTCTTATTTTTTTTAACTTTACAACAGATTCTGATGCGGTTTTCGCCATCTTTTAGAACATTTATTCCTGAAGGTTTATGTATAAAACATTAATATTAAATTAACATGTATTAAAGAAATTAATCTCAATATTATATCAACTACTTGAAGCACGAGCGGGTTGTTAGTAAAAAATAAATCGTTTTTTGCCACAAAATTCCGAAATTAAAGTTTCATTTATTTTACACATTGTAGTATTTTTTTTTGGAAGTCGATTGTTTTTTTTTTGCAAAATGCTTTTATTTTTCCACCACAATACCATTACCGCTATGTAAATAACAGTGACAGAAAGTTATCTTCATATTATCCACCTCCTACCCACAGCCAGTGGGAAAAATAAGTATTATTGAAGCTAACTCAAAAACTATACAAGCAAAGTTAATAAAATTTATATGGGACCAACTTGAGAGCATACAAAAAAAGAATTTTTAATATTGGTCCACAATTGACGGAGAAATCGGAGGACATCAGTGAAAAAAAAAAACACTACGAACGTAGAACCTCCTCCTTTTTGGTAGTCGGTTAAAAAGGAGTATCTACTCTGAGTTGATTTAGAACACAACTAATAGATGTCAAAATCAACGAGAATGTACCTTAGAGAAGAAATTAAAAAAAAGTTTTATGTTTTTTTAAGTATACAATTTAAGAGTTGTGTTCTGAATCTCATCAAATTGGATTAAACTATTATTGAAAATTTTTAAGTTTGTAATCAAACTTGAAGATATCGCGAGGAATTATTCAGCTAGGCATGAAAATATAACGTCTTAAACTACAATAATTTTACTCGTCTAGTTAGAGAGCTGAAGCCTGAAATCTAGCCGCTAGAAACTGTAATTGAAACAATGTTTAGTTTTCACTTTCTGTCTGAAAACGTAGTAAGAACTATCTTAACTGCCGACATTCCAACAACGATACATTAAAGGTGTGTCCTATATTACCTATACAATTTCCGCAAACCGAAGGTCATCAACCTGAATTCAGTTTAATGATTAAACAATGTAATACAAACAAATGTAAATTATGTTGCCAAAACAAAACAAGAACGTGTAAGTAAAACGTATCGTTAAGTTATTTAACAAAACATGTTCACTTGAGACCTTGCTCATACGCATCATTTGCGATCACAATCATACAACGATACAACTTCGCGATTTCCACAAAGCAGGCAAAATATAATTATCGAATATATTACAACTCGTGCAAACGCATCAGCAATAATTGGGAACAATTATCTACAGAATTAGAATGCCAATTGTTGTGCCGTAACACACTGGCATGCGTCAATCGCGTGCGGCGCTCCCCAACAGTGATAAACGTGCGTGTGTTTCAGCCTACATTAATAGATACAGCACCTAACCTCTTTCCATAATACCCCTCATTAAAACACATGTATGTGCACTATATAGCGTCGCGTAGTCTGGCAATGTCATCTCGTATCGTTTCCGAATGCTTCGCCTCTTACCGGCACATCCCCCCGATATTATAAAAGAGTGTAGTGTGCGCCGCGCGCCCGCAGTCACTCCGCGCCTCCGAGCGAGCAACGTCGCCTGTAATGCAATAGTGTGTCTAGTGTGCCAGTTACCGACATGGAGGGAGCGACCCCTCCCAGCCACGGATTGCCTGAGGACGAGGGCATCGCCTCCGACCGCCGCCCGTCCACCGACGACCACGCCGACCTCTCCGATAGTGCCTCAGATACCGGCTCCGGTGGCGGCAAGGACTCCGGCTGCGAAGTCGCGCCTGATGCACAGGAACCTCCCTACACACCCCCGGACGAAGACCTAGCGCACAGGATCGTGTCACAAGTTGAGTTCTACTTCTCAGACGCCAACATCACGAAGGACGCCTTCCTACTGAAACATGTCCGAAGAAACAAGGAGGGGTACGTGTCACTGAAGCTGATATCCAGCTTCAAGCGCGTGAAGCACTTGACGAAGGACTGGAGGGTGGTCGCCGAAGCACTTAAGCGGTCTACCAAGTTAGAAATTAATGAATTAGGAACTAAATTGCGTAGGATCGAGCCGCTCCCCGCGTACGATGAGACGACTCCGTCCAGGACCGTGGTGGCTGTGAGGATGCCCATCGAACGTCCGTCCGTAGAGAATGTGTCGCGACTGTTCGCTGGCTGTGGCGAGATCGCGCTCGTCAGGGTGCTCCGACCTGGCAACCCAGTGCCCGCAGACGTGCGCCAGTTCCTCAACAAGAACCCTACTTTGGTTAATTGTGTGTGTGCGTTAGTTGAGTTCACTGAATCTGAGTCTGCGAGAGAAGCGCTACGATTACAGACCTCTGAAGATGATGGAATGCGAGTGTATGAGTTGAACGGAGTTCCTAGGGAGCCTAAGAGGAAGGCACCCATCCGTCGAGCGCCACCGAGGCGTCATGAATGCGAGTACTCGTCCTGCTGTAGTGGGTCTGAGCCTGAATACGATTACAGATACGGGACGCCGTTCTATAGGAGGAATTCGAGTGGTTTCTTCGCGCCGCGGTCTCCTGAGATCCAGACGTGGGTGCCGCGGCGTCCCTCGACGTGTTCACACAGCTCGGACTCGGGCGTGTCGTTCTACTGCAGCAGCAGCCGGCGGACGTCGCAGGCCAGCACGGGCAGCGCCGGCAGCGCGGACGGCTGGCTGTCGCGCCGGCTGTCCGGCTGCTCGGTGTCCGGGCCGGAGTGCGGCGGGCGCCGCCTGTCCTGCGCGCCGCGCTTCGAGCCGCGCGCGCCGCTGGTGCCGGACGGCACGCGCGGCTTCCACGCCGCGGCTCGACAGCGCCGCATCTCGGACCTCGCACTCTACTCGCGCTAGAAAGCGCCCGCCAACCGTGACACCTTTCTAATCACGTTGGATAACCGCCTTTCACGTTCTGGCCGCTGGTTTTTTAATCTATTTCGCACGAGGAAGCGTCGTGTGTGTTCCGCGATAGTTTTCCTTCCAGAACAAACTGAGTTACCTTCTTGAACAATGTGATCATGCTCATTTAGTTGTAAGCCACGGAACGCTGTGTTTAGTTTCGTAAATCACTTAAACATGTAATTTATTAGTACATTGTATTTATGAATCTCGTAATTTATTGCGAATGCGCGCGCGTCGCGGTCGAGTTTTCATTTCGAGTTATGTCAGAGTTGTGGGCACAAAATGATCACGCAAAATCGACATTCAGGCGATTGTAGACTCTGAGAGCAATACATGTTCAGACCAGACAGATGTTTATTAGGGCGACGTTGCACTGCACCGAAGCGAGTAATTCTAGCTTGTCTGACCGCTTTGCGAAGTGAACACAGAACATTCTCCGCTTTGTAAGGCGAGTGCAGGCATCGATCTATCAGCTGTGTGGAGCGCTATCTCCGCCTCGCCCGCGGTGCAACATCGTCTTAACTCGGAGTAACAGAGCGCGTACAGTTGTAGAATGTATTACATAATGTAATTGCACACATTCTAACTGCGAACGATTTCCTGTAAAAGTAACAGCCTCTCTTACTCCGGCTGGTAAGAGCCGCGACGCGCTATGGCTAACATTTTTTTTCATTTTTTTTTTACAATTAAGTCATTTTTAACTTAAGTCAGTCGCCATTTCATGTTAACTGTCGTTTTTAGTTAAGTCTTGTCGATGTAAGTACATTGTGATGATTATGTAGATATTGGGTTGCGCAACCCACTACTTTCTTGTGCGTTTTTTTAATTTATTTTTTTATTGAGCAGAGGAACGTTACATGCTTGTAACGGCACAACTATTTCGCTTTTTATTATAAGTGACGTTGTGACTTTTTGATGGAACCTTCGCGCTGAATCTAAACAAAATAGTTTCTAATTGCTTATTTTACGTATTAATAGATTTGGTGCGTCGCCAAAATAATTTAAAGTCACACAACCTCTGTATATTGTAATTAAAGTTGAGATGATTTATTTTAAAGATATAATTATAAGATTTTTGGAGAAACTTGCTTGTTTTAATTGACCTTCGTCGTGGAAAGTTGGTTCATGATCCGTTTGCCTTGACTGATTGATTCTCACGCTGACTGTGTTGTAACAGGTGAAGTTGACGAGAATATCAGAGTCGATCGATTCAATGTTAATAACGTTTAAATTTATGCAAATTAAAACGATAGCTGAGATAATAACGGTTATTAATGTCAGTTATTTTGATATTTGTGTAAAAGATTTGTCGGATTTATTAAGAGAAGTGTTGATTGATTTATTTAATAATAGTTTTACCTTCCTGCTTATGTTTATTGTAATTCAATTCAGGATTCTAATTGAATATTTGTGAGACAATTATGCTTATTTACGAGTCTGTAGCGACTACGTAAACACTTCCTTTTGATTCAAGGGCCGTCAGGGTTTCGCATCAATACTTCCTTGAGACGAAGAATAACTTATACAGTAATTAAATAAATAAGATTGGTGCCTACATATATAGTTTAAATAATCACGAAACCAAATTAATTAGTTGAAAGAACTTTAAATGTCCTTCTGAATTTATCTTGGACGTTATTGATATCGGTGAAGGAAAAACATCGTGAAGAGACCTGGACTTATCTATACTAATATACGAATACGAATACCAATATACTACTTAATACTAATAATATTATAAAGAGGTAAAATATGTTTGTTTGTTCGTATTGAGAGGGTAATCTCCGGAACTACCAGTCGGTTTTTTTTTTTTGCTTTTGATATCCCATTTCTTGGGGAAGGTTATTATAGGCTCCCGGATGAAGTCGCGGGCAGAAGCTAGTAATAAATATAAGTCTGAAATCACCAACCCGTCTTGAGCAAGCGTGGTGATCAATGCTCATGCCTTCTCTGTATGAGAAGAGGCCTTTGCCCTGCAGTGGGACAGTAATAGGCTGGTATTAGAACTTCCGATGGAACTGAGTTTGGAAATAAATAATTACGAGCTCTTCCATTTTAATTCAGAAGAGCTCGTGGCTAAGTAATAACAGCACGGGTCGATCCATCAGGGTAAACTACGCTTGCCGGGTTTGGTCCGTGGATGGGTGACCATCTTTACATACCGAGTCTGCTCCGTGCCTCGGAAAGCGCGTTAAGCCGTTGGCCCCAGTTGTCATTTGTGGATCTTTGACAGCCGTCACGGGTCGTCAGAAGCCCAAAAGTCTGACAACCAGTCTTACCATGGGGTGTCGTATTACCCAGTTATTGGATTGTGGCGGTCAGATAGACAGTCGCTCCAGGTAAAATACTGTTATTCAGCTGCATCCGGTTAGACTGGAAGCCGACCCCAACATAGTTGGGAAAAGGCTAGGTCGACTCTCTCTCTTCCATTTGAATTCAAGATTCGACTGGAGTCCAATATTTTGTCATCAAGTTATTACGTCACTTCCCATCATCCGACTGATTGCGTTATTTGCACAATATCGTGTAGTTCATGACAATGAACTTTACCAAGGATGATAGTAGCCAGCATTCTTCAGACATAATGATCGTTAGTAGGGAAACCGAATGAGTCTGAGTTTTTGCTGACTATAATATTTTAGAAGCAGATAGTTAAATATAGTTCCGTAACCTTGGCGGTGTTAAGAACTGCGCATATCGTAGGATGATTTGATAATTCGAATTCTCGCGAAAACCCTAGGGATTTTGCGAAATCACGGATAATGAGAAAATGGCGAAAACATTTCTGCGAGCAAATTGGAAGTAGCGCTCGCCGGCCACTGTCGCGGCACCGCTCGCTACGCTCGCTCGGCTCGCAGGCTGTTGGTCACAGTTCTAACCTAACCTAACTTATTTCACCCAGTTGCTCGGAGAAATGTTTTCACCATTTTCTAATTATCCGTGTTTTCGCAAAATCCCTAGGGTTTTCGCGAATATTCGAATTATAAAATCATTACCTCGGTAACAAGAAGCTACATCTTACTGAAGAGCTGAATATAATAAAACATCGCGGTACGTACCTACTTATTCCCCGATGGGACAAGCAGAGATGTATACAACCTTAGTTTTTCAACATTTTGACGAGATAGACGAACATAAATGTAGGGAACAGCTGATTTTTCTTTTGCGATTTCAGCTTTGGTCCCATAGTGAAAGTTATTCATAATAATGAGTACAATGACCCCTTAAGAGGTTTAGGGTAAACAAAACTAAGGTTGTATATAATACACCCACATTATCCTAGTAATGTTTAAGTCCCATGAAATAAAAGATGACCCTTTTTAGAAATCCATATTGGAAAACTTTGTAGACTTCAAAATTGAACCTCCAGCGCTGAGCATTCGCGCTCGCAGCCATTAAATCAACGAGATAGTATCCCAGCAGCAATGAAAAAAAAATAACCATAATTACACCTACCTGCATGCCAGTTAAGATAACCCACATGCAGAGAGTCGCCTGCGCTTGTTTCCAATCGTTAGCGACTGCATAACGATTATAATTTCTTACGTAAACCAATCTTGTTCTTGTTGCTTTGATCTACATACTGAGTTAATGGGAGAATTATTTTTTGAAGACTTTGAACTACACTATAACATAATATCACGCCTGTTTTCCCCGGAGGGTCAAGCAGCCTTGTAGGTATCTATAGTACACCCACATTTCACCAGTTACGTTTAAAAGTCCGACTCCCATGCAATTGGGGGCGAGTTTATTGCCGTAAACAGGGCACAAATCCAAACTCCGGGCTGCTACTGAGAAATTCTTAATGGAATAATCGAATAACACTTTGCCCGACCTGAAATGAACCCAGGACTTCATGTTCAGCAGTAGCGGTTGCGACAGTACCAAAAAGGCCATATTATCACAAAATATAAAAAGTATTGAGATGTTGTTTCATTTCCTTCTTTCATAAAGGTTCTTGATTGATCAACTAAATACGGTGTTATTAACGAATGATGTAATGGATGTTTTTCAGTGTTATAATGACTTCGTACAAAAACAGCCTCAGAATACAAAAAGCTGGTAAATGAGCCAGTATTTAATCGACAATTAGATTAACAATGGGTTAAACTGGTTAATGATAAGTAATCAATTGAACTGTTCAGCAGTTTGTAACTTGAAATACTTGTGCTTATGCTTAACTTACTCGATCAGGTTCATTTGCCCGCTTGGTTGGTGTTTACAAAGCGGTTACACATAACGTTCAGAAGAAGAGCTAATTCTCTTCTTATAAATTCATGTTTTTTTACTGTTTGTAGTGGTCAGGGACCGCGGGATTACTCGGTAAAGAAGGTTTCTCTGTGCTATCCCTCACAGATCTTTGTGTCATTGAGTGCCCTCCGACGCATCGGAACATGCCTCCGACTATCAAGACTAACCTATTTAGCACTAGGTACTGCACGTACATAGGATTTGGTTTAGATTTAAATTACATTCTTTGGGAATTTACTTCAAAGAAGGCTGAGAGGCGCAATGACTTTGGTATGGTCCAGTGAACCGGTGGAAGCCGGGGCCGGAGATTGAAGGAAAGAGGGATGACGGGTGACCCCCCCCCGTCATGGAGTACTTCCGCGGTCCCTGGTAGTGGTGTGAGTGCGGTATATCTTTTTAGCACTGTACAGGTGTCATGTGGATCCCATTCCCTAATTACTTAATTATCAGACTATGGGTTACTCTTTATCTCTTTTTAGGGTTCCGTAGTCAACAAGGAACCCTTATAGTTTCGCCATGTTCGTCTGTTTGTCTGTCTGTCCGCGGCTTATCCCAGAGACTATTAGTACTAGAAAGCTGTAATTCGGCATAGGTATATTAATTACGCCGACAAAGTGGTAAAATAAAACAACGAAAAATATATTTTTTTGGGTTCCTCCCCTACACGTAAAGTGGGGTATTTTTTTTTTTTGCTTTCCCATTTTGTGGGATTTCATCGGAAAGATCGTTCAAAAAAATTGGGAGTTTGTAAAAACCATTTTTGGATTCAGGGATCCGTTTGAGAAATATAAGCTTTAAAGTGCTCGTGTAGTGTGTCGAGTGTAAGTCAAGTGTACCCCCTGCCAGCTAAATGGTTGGTTCTGGATATGTGGAAAAATTCACAGCAGTAGTATCATTGGTCATTGTACTCATAACTTACACTATGGGACCGAGGCTGAAATCGCGAAAAAAATATCAGCTGTTCCCTACATTTATGTTCGTCTATCTCTTCGAAATGTAGAGAACAGCTGATATATTTTTCTGGCGATTTCAGCGTCGGTCCCATACTGAAAGTTATTCATAATGATGAGTACAATGACCCCTTAAGAGGTTTAGGGTAAACAAAAACTAGTTACTATAGGTGGGGTACCTCTGTCTTACCCCTTGGGGATAACAGGCGTGATGTTATGTTATATTATTGTCATATTAAATAACTACTTGTAACTTTAATTACATTTCCTACTTAGAGAAGCGATCTAGTTTTTTGTTAGCAGTTAAAAAGAGCAGTTATTTTATAACCGTTATTAATTATTAGATAATCGTTACGGACCGATGCGTTATTGAAGCTATGTGGAGCAAATTAGGGTTCCGTCAAAGAAATGGTTCGAAATATATGAAATTTTATTCAACTAAAAGGATGCATACACATTTTGTCTATGTACACATTATTACACAACTAACTACTTACAGTAGATACTAAATTAAATGACTAACTACATACATAAATACAAAAACAGAAAGACACTTAGGCGTCGAAGTACTCGTCCGCATCACTGTCACCCGGAAATGTGCCGACTGGCAGCATTGCCACGTTGAATGGCAATGCCAATTCCTTGGCCAAAGATCGAGCCAGCCTTCTTTCTGGTCATGTGAAGTGTCGACCAGTTGGCGGCGGCGAGAAATAAATCGCAAAGAAATAGCATGGAAAATCTAGTAAGTATTGATTGAACAAAGTTTGATATTATGGATGCTTGCAAAATTAAATGAATACCTGTTTCTAAATATCAAACTATCATAGCATCAGTAACTATTATGAAATTGCCTTTCAGACCACCGATTTGATTTCACCTTAGGAAATTGTACATACTATAATGTGTTCTTTGATATCAACTAGTATTGGCAGTCCACCTGTGTTACTGTTACTGTTAGCCTGCATCATCCCATAGCTGGGCAAAGGCCTTTCCCCATAACTTCCAGTGCTTGCGATCCAGTGCTAATGTGGACCTCCGGTCGTTTGTTCTGTCGAGCTCGTCCCGCCATCTTCTACGGGCTCTGCCGCCTTCTAGGTGTCTCAGAACTCAGGGCTCCACCTGTGTGAAAGTATTTTAACCGTATCATCTTTGATTGGAAAACAAGTTGTCAGTGTAATTATCAAAATTCAAAAGTCATTTATTTTAACTAGGCTGAGAATCAGCACTTTTCGAAAGTCAAAATTACATAAGACAGTCCCCCAAAAACGCCCACCCTTTACCACTTCCTAGTGCTATAGCTGGGAAGAAGAAGTGGCGCAACAAACTGTCCAGCAGCACAGCTGTCTGTTTAAAGAACAGTACAAAGAAACGATGGATGGGCTGTGTGAAAGATGATATGGCTAGAAGGGGGGTGACTACCGAGATGACGACTGATAAGTGTGGAAGAAAAAGACACATTGTACCGACCACTAATATATTGGGATAAGGGCAGGAAAATGATGATAATGATGACGACGAATGATGTAAGTGCAACTAAAGCACAAGATAAATATTAGGTCCTGATTGGCGATTCGCGTGGTCACTTACTAATGGGCCCAAATCATCTAACCTAATAATAACTATGTTATTTATGTTTACCGACTCTATTTACTGTCTTTTAAATATATTGCGGAACCTACCCGGCGTACTATAAGTTACGCACAAACCACATTTCCCTCCTACACACACACACACATTGACACAGTTTAAAAACAATTCGTACACCCAGCCTAATTTCAATGCGTAGGAGTCTTCTCAATGGGCTCTGCCGTTGCAACCATCAATCTTGTTACAAAAGTGGCGTAAGCAGCGTTGCTGACGACATTGACATTAATCTTCATGCAATAATAGGTAATTAATTGAGTTTTTCGTTTTTAATTAGCACAAAGTGGTGCAGTGGGTGGATGAGGCCTAACGTAGTGTTATCACAGATTTAATAGCTGTGTTATACAGAAGCATTGTCAACCTAATCACAATCAAGTAGGAAGAAATATAAATAATAGAAAAAACGAAAATTATCTAAATGATCCTTATTATTCCGCCATATTCTAGAACTGCAGCAACTCCAACTTTATTCTGTAAAAAAAATACCGTGAAAACTTAGGTGAAGTGAGCTTGAAAAGATCTGTCATTCTGCCTGATGTGAAGTGAAACTTCAACACAGCTTCTTCCCTTCAAGCTCACTTCACCGAAGTTTTCAAAGTGAGATTTTTACAGAATAGATCGGTTGTAGTCGTTGGAAAAATAAATCGTCATTAACATTTTTAATTCGTTTCAATAAGGAAAAAGTACAGCTTGATTTTTGTCTTTATTTCTGAATGGACGATGGTCTTAAAGATAAGACTACATAGCCATACTACCCGGTGTCTTTTGGGTCAGATTCCCTGAATTGCAAATGTTCGTTCTTCGGTTTTCAGACCAATTCTTCTTCTACAGTGTGTCAATCATCTGCCAGCCTTTTCCCAACTATGTTGGGGTCAGCTTCTAGTCTAACCGGATGTTTCAAACCGGAGTATTTATATGGAACAAAATTCAAAAAATTCAAAATTCAAAAGTCATTTATTTAAACTAGGCTGATAATCAGCACTTTTCGAACGTCAAAATTACATAAGACAGTCCCCCAAAACGCCCACCCTTCACCACTTCCTAGCGCGCTAGCTGGGAAGAAGTGGCGCAACAAACTCCCCAGCAGCACAGCTGTCTGTTCAGTTAGAAAACGACTGCCTATCTGACCACCGCAACGCAGTTACTGGGTAACACGGTTACCCCTTGGTAAGACTGTTGTGAGACTGACTAGGTACCTGTAACGACTGTCAAAGATCTACAAAAGACAGCTGGGAATAACGGCTTAAGCTTCGTGCAGACCAGCGCGACGCGACTCGAACAATACAATTTCTAAGAAAACTTGACGGTATAACAATAACCGGTGTTGCGTCGCGCTGTAGCGTTGCGCTGGTCTGCACGAAGCTTTAACGTGCTGTCCGAGACACGGTGCAGTCTCTGTATGTAATGGGTGCTCACCTGATCACATCGAAGGACTGACCTCGGCTTGTTGCTTAACCTTGAAGATCCACCCTGCCGCTGTTATTAACCACGAGCCCCACACTTCATCAGCGTGTCAACGGCAATCTGAATTCTACCAGAACATAGCTTAGCTTTCAGCATCTTATTAACGCCGAAAAACTGCCGGATTTGCATACGATTCAAAATTGTCCGCCGTCTGCTCAGCGCCCAACGGGACTGCTATAGGCTGGTTTTTAAACCCGGAACAAAGCAGAAAAACACATAAAAGTTAACATAAAATTATACATTAGTTAAGTACAATAATTAAACAAACAGAATACGGATGAAAACATGTCCAAGGTTAATATTTATGAAGATACGAATTGTAAACAAAATATCGTACTTTGGTGCAAATAACTGTAACTATAGGGCTGTCAATGAGGTGTTTTTCTTGGCAGTGCGTGTTTTTAAATGTTTACATAAAAGTCTCGAAATTCATTATTCGCTAATCCTGGTGATTTAAATTTTGTGGAACTCCTGGAGGTTTAGGCTCCTAAGGGTATCAAAAGTATGGTCATCAGCGTGAGCTCATGTGCTAACAATAACGTTACCTACGTTAATAATGTAGGTAACGTTATTGTTAACTCTAGGAGCCTAAACCTCCAGGAGTAGAGAGGGATTGCAATGTTAAGCCCTCAGCAATCCCTATGGATACTGGATGAAACTTGGATACAATTTTTTTTGGCATTCGCCCAGATTTTCAATTTGACAATCGGACCTCTGACTGACGTACCTGACCCATAGCTGGGTTCACGTACTGAATAATCGAAGTTTGTAATATGTTTATGTGAAGTCTTTTTTGAATTGCATGTTTTTAATGTTATATGTACTTACTGTGATCCTCCTGATCCTGATTCCTACTATGGACGATATAAAAAATGATAATTTCCTTTATTTCATTAATGCCCCTTTAAGCTAAAAGTTAAGAAAAATATCTACCGAACCATTGAACGGTGACCAGTTGCGGCACAAGTAACCGTTCATAGATGACGAAGCTCGTAGTAGCTTGTACTAAAGCGTAATCAATTAGTGTTATAATGATGAGTCAGCTTCCTTGTGCGAACACCTCAGCTTGTTAGCAAACAAAGTGGAACCGGTCTCCAAACGTGTGGACTTTAACAATATACAGCCTGTCACAGAAATCCGGTGTATGGTCAGTTAATCAAATGGTTTCTTAGATGGTATGGTTTTGGTAAGCTAAACATTAGGGATGTTGACAATTTTTTTTGTCCCTCAGGTATATTATTAAAAATATTACACCCGTATTTTTAATTTTTTTACGTAATCAAAAGATTACGGGAATACATTGAGTTAAAATGTGGCATGACGTCACTCCTCGGTAGATTTTATACTGACATGTGACGTAGCGAGCCCCCACTCCCAAACTTTAATGCGTTTTATCTAAGCCATTTTTTATAAATATGATATAGCAAAAAATACGTGTCTGATGTTTTTTTATCTGACTGACAGGCTAATTAGTTTTTTTTCCCAGTCAACATCCCTATTGTGTTGTTGATCAAAATTGGTCAAATAATCGGCCTTTCGTAATTCACAGCTGGGATAGTTTCACCTGCATTTGAAAGCTCATGGTCTGAAAGGTTAGAGGTTGTCCATAACTAAGGAAATTGTTCTCAAATAAAAGTGAAATAAGACTTTCTGGGGCGAATCCCACTTTCCGGGGTCAACTTACTTAAACTTCGAAATCTTTTTTGATCACAATGCAATTGCCTTATACCTGGAGGTAGGTTCATGAACATTCCAAACCGCCATTGGAAAACTCCTGAGCCTCTCACCATGGGCCAAGTTAAATCATGATCATGATCATGATCTTGCATGAAAAACAAAAGACGCTGAAGCTTTGTCAGAAAGCGGTGAACGGTCACACAATAACGGCTGTCGAAATACAGAGCGTTTTATGAAACATCTTAATGTCAAACACTGGTGAAAATGACAGATTTTCAAGACGGAACCGCTCTTAAACAGACAGTTTTTTTAAGTGTGATATTTTTCCTCTCGCTTTCCTGTTATCTGTGGGAATGATTTTTTGAAAGCGGACGGAAGTGTAACAGGAAGTTGGCGAAGCGTGCGCTATTTGATTTGACCATTTAGCGCGCGCGGTGCTAGAGTTGGCTGTCAGATGGTACCAACTCATTTTCTGAGAGGTTGTAAACGGGATGATGATGTTGAAGATGATGGTGATGGTGACGATGACCATGATGATGATGAATATTGTTTATATCATATATACGTCAACCAAGATGTCAGATGTTGAAGACACGATCGTTTTTTGTGGCAGCCCTAATGCTTACAATGGTCCTCATTATATAACATGCGCTGAGCGAGTTTTACGAGACATTACATAACGAAACAGTACATTTACATTAAAATTATTGTTAATACACTGTATTGTACTTCTTTAATGGACTATGTGTATATAAAATAGTCTTTTATTTTGACTATGGGCAGCTGGCAGATTGCTTAATATTGAATTAACTTTAGTTGCTGTCGAAAGATAATATTAAACGTTACGTTGATGGTGAATACGTGTTACAAAACTGTGCTCGATATTAGGGTTTTTATGTTTAGCTGACAATGCAGCTAATGTAACAATTGAACGAAAAACTGTTTCGCCAAGTCCAACGTCGTCATCTTGTTCATCATGTTTGTCTCTCATTGTCCATTTGACCTCTCTCTCTAATACTTCCTCTTCCCTGACTCCATAAGCGGCACCATCAGATTTCCCCGATTTCTCTCTCCAATTCTCCTTGATTCTTACATAGAAAGTCCGACTCACGACACAGGATTTATTCATTTTTGTTGCTAATTTCGGATTTCAGTTTAAGCCACAGCTATCCCAATTTATTTGGGGACGGCTCAACATGTCTTTTTCTTCCATATTTCTCTATTAGTCGTCATGTCGGTAGTGACACTGCTTTCTAGCCATTATCATCTTTCATACAGTCTATCCATCAGTTCGATGTGACCAACAGCATTAGGTATAAATTATTGCGGAAGAGTTCATGCCTCTTGTACTTTAATTTCAAATTAAATTGCGTGTCTGACTAGTTTAATAAGATCCATAAATCTCATGAGAATTGTTGAATTAGATTCCCAGGCAGGTCTGTCTATTACCGTGTTAATAAATGATGGTTATTTAATAATTCCAAGGAATGAATAGATCAGATATAGATATGTTGCATTAAGATTGTTGAAGCCGTGATATAGTTATATATCTAGGCATATCTAGGGATATAGCTATATACCGTAATGTAGTTTTATGAAAACGGTTCGTAACTGTTTTACTAGGAATATGACTATGATACGAGCACGATCTAGAAATATAACTATTAGGGCACTGCGACCTAACAGGTTAGGTTAGAACTGCGATCACCGCAGAGGGCGATGGCCGTCAGAGTCATCCGGGGATATCGCACGATCTCCTACGAGGCGGCTTGTGCACTGGCCGGATCCCCGCCCTGGGACCTGGAGGCGAAAGTACTCGCGTCATCGTATCGGTGGCGCGAGGAAGCGCGGGCGCGAGGCGAGCGACCGATGCAGCGACACGTGGAGCTGCATCGGTCTCAGCTTCGCGAGGTCCTGGTGGCGGAATGGCGGGACAGGCTTTCGCGCCCTACCGCCGGCCTCGACGTCGTCGAGGCGGTCCGGCCGGTGCTCGACCGCTGGCTCGGGAGGAGGCACGGCTCCCTGTCGTTTCGGGTGACGCAGGTGCTCTCGGGGCATGGTTGCTTCGGGAAGTACCTGTGTCGCATAAACAGGGAGCCGGACGCCCGGTGTCACCACTGCGTCGACTGCCGGGAGGACACGGCGCGGCACACGCTGGCAGAGTGTGCCGCTTGGGAGGAGCCGCGCCGTGCCCTCATCTCAGGAGTAGGCAGTGACTTGTCGCTGCCGGCCGTAGTGAACGCTATGGTCGGCGGCGCCGAGTCCTGGGACGCGGTGGTCGCCTTCTGCGAGACGGTCGTCTCGCAGAAGGAGGCTGCGGAAAGGGAGAGGGAGATCTCGTCCACTCACCCGGCCCGCAGCAGGCGCACCGGGCGTCGGCGGAGGGCGGATAACGCCCTCTTCCGGCCCCCCTAAATGGGTCCAGGGGCGACGGACTCGGGGACGTCCGTCGCCCCCCACACATCAGGACCCGAGGTGGCGGTGCGTAGTGTTCCACGCGCGCCCCTCTGAGACGTCGCGGGGGGAGTCAAACACCTCACTCCCCCCCCTGACCCGAGAGGAGGCCCGCGGTGGCGGGCCGGCACCGGCCGGGGGTTGCGGAAGATTCTTTCGTTCCCGCGACCCCCGGCGTAGGTGTGAGTCGGAACACCGGGGTGGTTTTTAGTCAGTAAGAGTCTGACAGACCCCTCCGCCCGCCCCAGGGCGGAGGACATCCATGAGGATTTTCCACCCCGGAACAAAAAAAAAAAAAAAAAAAAAAGAACTGCGACCAACTACGACGAAATTGGTCGCAGTAACAAAATTGGTGCACTCCGACAGTTATATGAACCGCTTTCATATAACGGTATACAGGGTGGCAAGGATATCGACGCGAAAACTGTTACCATGGATTCAGTACATGATTCCGAACCCCCCTGCGATAAAAATTTTCGTAGGTTATAAAAAAAAAAAAACAAGTGTTCCATACATTTTGACCGCGTAGGTATTGCACTTTTCTATGAAACAGCAGATATTTTTTTAATAACCGTCGAACTAGGAGGGTTGCTCAGAATCATGTACTGAATGCATGGTATCAATTTTCGCGTCAATTTCCCTACGTGCCACGCTGTATAGCTATATCCCTAGGGATATAACTATATCACGGCTTCAACCATCTTACCGCGACAGATACACATTGCACCATAACTCAAACAAATTATTCATATAACGGCCATTAAAACCTACATCAAAAAATATAAGTGAATGCAGATATTAAAGTATTTATGTATTCAGGATAATTTGTGAGACCGTTGACTCGGTGACACGATATAAAACGATCAATCAGATGGATCGCTGTAAACGAATGACGAGTTTAATTTATTTATTGAAGTAAGTTACGAGGCAGTTGACAATATGTTGAATATTTATCGAGCTGCAGCAATCCTAACCAATATTATAAATGCGAAAGTGATTTTGTTTGTAACACTTTCACGCTAAAACGGAAGAATGGATTTTAATGATTTTGGCACATATGACCTGGATTAGGACATAGGATACATTTTATGCCGATATTCCCACGGGGTCGAGACTTATGCGGGTGAAACCGCAGGACGCAGCTACTAAGACAATATAGGAAGGATCACTCTGTGGTTCTCGCAAAATTTTGACAATGTGAGTATTCAATCAATCGACTCAGCTTATCGCAGTTTACTGCTGGACATAGGCCTCTCTCAAGGTAGTGCACCTTGAGAGCCCTTAACACCAGATTCTCTGACTCCGCATCCAGTCTGTCCCACCTACTTTTTTAAGGGCGTAGACGCCTCTTCAGCTAGATGGATCGACGAAGCAGGTATTAGAATATGTTAATTAGTAGTAGTAGGGGTCAACATTGTGAAAGGGTTCATCCAAGAAAAAATTCTGGCGCTATGCATATTTTCTCCCGAGCAGCATTGCGATAAGCTGATAACCAGTCTTACCAAGGGGTAATCGTGGTACCCAGCAGTAACTGGGTTGTGGCCTCCCTGACCGGAGGCAGGTAAAATACTGGAATACCCGTATTTTACTTCTGCAGCTAATTCCGGTTAGACTGCTAGCCGACCCCAGCATAGTTGGGGCTAGGCAGATGATCATGAATAAAGCCACTTCCTATCGGTCAAAAGACGAGACTTTTGAACTTATAGTTCATCGATGACGGGAAACCAGTGACTTCCAGATGTGTTGCATCCTCCGTAATATTTAACAAATATGTCATCATTGCAAGCCTTTTAGCATGTATCTACCCAATAAACTGGCCAAGCTGTCTAAAAGATGAACATTTTCATCTTTTAGACAGCTACAGTTAGGCTACAGAGTGGCCCGCGGCTTAATGATAACCGCCGCACGGGTCGATCCAAGCTATGCTTGCTGCGGTCGGTTCCTGGATGGCTGAGCATCCATTACATATCTAGACCCATCCGTGCATCGGAAAGCACGCTACTAAGGGGGGTCACACAGGCAGTCACTCCATGTAAAATACTGGTATTCAGCTGCATCCATTTAGATTGTTAGGCGACCCCAATATAGTTGGGAACAAGAAATCTGCCTAGCAGATATATTATTAGGCAGCTATAAATAAAGTTGTGCGACAAATCCCTTACCTTTGTACCATCACGGACACTATCCTATATGGATAACGAAAAACTGTTATTACATACGTAGCGAAGTCGTAAAAATGTTTAGTTTAAGGGGACTACAGGACCTAAACGTGCCTAAACGCAAGTTTTATAATGCCTAAAAGAATATGATCCACTGCAGTAAACAAAATCAGAAAAATATATGATATTCTTCAGGATATATGCTAGTATGATAGTGTGTTGAAAACATAATACAACTAATTTGATACGATAGAAAAAAATCATGAAGATACCTCTAAAAATTTCTTTTAACGATTAAAAATCATATTAATTTACATGCAATCATTCAGATTTTTTGTCAGATTATTCTACAAGCTACATATTAGCATAATAGTGTTTTAATTTTCCAGTCCAATCAATAGATTTTCTGTAAATCGCTAACTGCTTCATATTTTGCAATAAATTACCTGCGTCGTGTCATCGCGCTTCTCTTTCATTTCTATGCAGTCCGACAGTGACCGCGCTTTAGCTGTTGTAAGCCTCTTAAACGTAAACTATCATTAATGTTTAGTCTTAATAGTCAATTGAGGGTAACAGCTGACCATTATGGCGTATGACCATCTGCCTGTTACAAGCTTGAAGTTTTAACCAGTGCGCACACTAGTGACAAAGGCTTCTCCCCAGCATGATGCTGAGCTATAGGGGTCTCACAGAACAGCGCTGATTTTCAGTGGTTACTCGGACATGACGTAGAGAAATCAAGTCTGGTTTAAAGATTTGCCAAGCAGTTTACTACTGCCACAGACAGAAAAGTTTGTGGTGAAAAAAAGACTGTGACAGAAAATCTGAGGAGCAAGGGATGGTCGTGATATGGAGCATAGGTGATACAGAGAAATGAGGAACATGTCCCAAAAGGAGCTAAGTATGATGTTAATAAGAAAAGATGTTGACCAAGATAAGATATGAAGATTATGTAAAAGATGAACCAGCCAGGAAGGAAGTGAACTCTGAGATGAAGGCTTGTAGAGAAATATGAAAGAAAAAGATGTGCTGCGCCGACCGCAAATACATTGGAATAAGGACAAGGAGAGGTCATGCATTACCTCAAACTCGAAGAATTTATTTAAATTAAACCATTTACAGGCACTTTTGAATTGTCAAGTAAGCGGTCACAAATGTGAAGCTGGTTGTCCATTCCAAAGCGTAGTAGGTACCTATGGAGAAGAAACTGCAAGAAACTCCATAGACACTCTTAAAAACACTCTCAACATTATATTGTTGAATAAACATAGAAGTTTCTTTCAGTAGAAATTGGACAAATTGGACTATGATGACACTGTTGTTGCGAGTGTACGCGCCATCATTGTATACATAAAGTAACATTTAGTCTGTGCTAAGACAGTATTCACTCACGTCTGCGCACAGCCTTAATTCACCTTCGATGACTATGCGCTGGCGACCTTTTTACTTGAGTTGTCGATACAATAGCATCTAATATGGTGTGGATCTCTTGTAGCGCTTAGCTTTGGTCTTACATACGTTATGACTATTAATAGAAGGATTTACAAGGTGTTTTATGTCACATATAGATGGCTTTTATAAATGGCTAGTGACAGAAAAGTTGAAAGGAAATCGTTGGGCTTGTTATGGGCATGTGGTGAGGAGGAAACGCATGTGACTAAAAGAGTGATGAATATAAATGTTGATGAGTGAAGAGGGAGAGGAAGGCCAAAGATAAAATGGATTTTGTGAGGAACGATATGAAAGAGAAGGGAGTGAATTAAAGCGTGACGGTTGACAGGGGAGGATGGAAGATGAAAACGTGTTGCGTTGATCCCAAATAACATAGGAAAAGGGCAAGAGAATTATGACAGACAATATAAAATCGATTTGCTTTAAGAATAGTCTCTCTATTTACAAACATTCTAAAAATAAACGAAGACCTGCGCTTAAGTATAAATTCTTGTAGATTAGTATCTTTGGAAGGTTTCGGATTACTTTAGTCATGTACTTATTTTCAAAAGTTGTTTTCCAAGGAGTTCGGTGATTAAGGACATGTGTTTATTATCTATAGACAATGGGACTTTTGCAAACACCTTTAGGCACCTGTCTTATCGCCAACGAGGAAGCAACTAACTCTCCAATATTATCTCGCTCAAGAAACTTACAGTAGATGTATGCCAAGTGTCAGTAAGAGAGATACATATATTAATATTTTATTGTTGACACTGTCGTGGTGAACTCTCTCTTCACTAGTTTGTCGCAGCGATAAGAACTATCAAAGAAAATACTCGCTCAGCGACGCTCGCTTGGCGGGCAGAACACTCGCTGCGAGAGTCTTGCTTGGTACTTACTGGTGTACGTACATACGCATACCAGTAAGTGTAATGCAGTCATTCTACTCGGTGCACTCGCTCATAGCTCAACGACAAAATTATGCGAACAACACAATCGCTGCTCATTGCTCGCTAACTCGTTTCTAGTTCTACTCACTTTTGGCCAATCGATGCATTTCGAGCTTTCTGATAAAGTTTTTTAAACAAGTTACTTATTCTAATTTTCTTTAAAGTATTTAAAAATTTACTGCAAACTGGAACATAGCCGTGCTGCTTGAAAAGGAAATAGTGTAGCTGTAGCTTATCTAGACGATTCAATTAGTTTACAATAGCTGTTAACGTTTCTCGAAAGCTTTCACTTCTATTGTATCAGCATAAGCCTATAGCGATCCACTACTGAGCGTAGGCCTCTACAATTATGTGCAACTAGCTTCTGCCTGCGATTTTGTCCTTGTGACATTTCTTGTTTTATACATAATAATTATGTATCTATATGCGATGACACTCGGCAATACTTTAGCTTTCGATTAGTCAAATTATTTTCGGAAATGGATCAGCGGTTTCGAAGATTACCCCCTAAATGCAAACTCAATACTTCTATTTAGAATACTACATATAAAAAACAAAGTCCCCCGCCGCGTCTGTCTGAATGCGATAAACTCAAAAACCACCAAACCGATTTTCAAACGGTTTTCACCAATGAACGAAGTGATTCACGAGGAAGGTTTAGGAGTATAATTCATTAAGGTTTTGTGTAAGTTGACTGAAATATAACATATGTGTAAATGTAGGATACAAATATATAATAAATAATAATATATAAAGTCGGGAATATTTATTAAAAAAAAAAAAAACCCTGAAATAAAGGTTTAGACTGTGAGGCATTACGAGAAAATAACTTAAAGGAACACAGTTTAACTGTAGCACCGACATGTTTCCGAAGAAGCGCACGTTCCATACTTGTAGCCGAAGAGTTTACACCAGAAGTTGCAGACGCCGCTTGTGCAGGACCGCAATCTCATGGGTATGAATAGAGCCTCATTCGCCACCTTCACCGAATTTCCTCCCGTACCAATTTCGTTGTTAAAAATATCATAAGCCCCTAGCAGATCGTCTAGTGAGATCATCTGTATAATTTATAGATTTATTGACTGGTCGCTCGCATCTATATTATACCTAAGTACTTCCTCTACTACTATGTACATTTATTGCAAATAAAAAACCTAACATATCTCCTAATAATTAATGGAAACTTCCTATTAATATCAAAACACTTTTAATTACCGACATCCTAACCTCGGAATAATGAAAAAAAATCTCGCTAACTACAATAAAAATATTGTTCAAGTATTATTTCGCTGACAAAAGATGGCGGCTATCTTCGGAGCTTCATTAGCAATAATACAAGAGTTATATTAAACTGCCAGTTAAGGCATGTGGCGAGAGGTCAAGGTGACCAGGTCAGGGTTCCTCCGAGGTTGGAACTGAGGAAATCGGTAAGTGAAAGAGTTTAATCGAAGTGTTAAATATGCCGTGTAATTTATTGAGGTGTCAAGTCTATGGGGTTTTGTTCGCCATTGATTTTATCTTGATATGCTTGAGGATTTTTATGATGTAGAGGAGGAAGGAAAAAAATCGAAGTATTTAATTAAAATAATTTACTGAGCAGTCCAGGAAAGATTTTTATTTATGGAGGACATATGCATGATTCATTCGTGTAATGCATGCAATGAATGGATGACTGAGAGTGGCCCAGGATCAATATATAGTGGCATCTATACTAATATACTAATAATATTATAAAGACGTAAAATTTGTGAGTTTGTATGTAACAGGTAATCTTAGGAACTACTAATCCGCTTCCAAAAATTCTTTCACTAATGGGAAGCTACAGTATTGCCGAGTGTCATAGGATATATATTTTATGTTAAAACAAGAGAAGTCGCGGGCTGAAGTAGATAATAAAATCAAAGAGAGTGTATTATCAGAAGATTTAGAATTGTTTTTTTTACTGTTAGGCCCAGGAGCATGGAGTAGGTACAAGCAAAGAGAGCCCAGCCTAGCAATCGGTGAAGTCCCGCTGTAGATGATAATGACTGGCAAAAGCAAGAAACAAGGAAATATTGAGAAAGAAGAAATAAAGCCAGCACCTAATTGCGTAACACACTATCAATCACAATCTGAATGATTTTGAAGGATATTGCTAATCCCAATTCATAGGTTCGAAAAATATATCTGGTCAACCTACATAAAGCAATGAATGTTGTTGAATTGTCAAAATGAGAGCCATTGCTATTCAGTGTACGCAATAACCGCGCAGGCAACTATTATATAAAGCTGGACAAGAACAAACAAATTGAACGCAGTTGCTTTTTGAGAGGAAATCTAAATGGTCAACTTATGTGTCGAATTTCTACCAGTGTATAAATACAATAGAGTCTTCAACACTTAAGAACCCTGGGCATTTAATCGAACCTCAAATAATTCTCACTTTGCCCTCCTAAAAATATTATTGAAACTCCAATTTAATGATTGCGCTTCTTTTAATGAACCTCAAATAATTCCTATTTTGGGGTCTTAAAATACTAAATAGCCAAGTAACTACAACCAACTTGGATTTTCACAGTTCTAACCTAACCTACCCAGTTACTGCGACCAACTGTGAGAAAATTCCAGAAAGTTAAACAGAGGCTCATTTATTTAAAAAAGTGTGCATTATTAAAAGGCCAAAATGTTTTTGTGGTTCAATCATTTAAAAAAAGTGTACGTCGTTAGAAGGTCATTAAGTTTTATATGGATCAGTTAATATTTCCCCATAAGAAGACGGGGGCTACAGACCATAATAACTAGCAAAATAGCCTCAAACAGGATACAAAGAACTATTGACAATTTGAAGTTAAATTGTAAGAGAAAGTCAATTTACTTCAGATCAAACACGTAATGCAATAGATGTAGGTCATTATCTACAACTGTATGACGACGAATTCTCTGCGGCTTCTTTAAGCGGATATAGTAATATTATAAAACGATCTACTTCCTAATATAATTTCGTTTTATTTTTTTACTCCATTGTCTACATTCTTTATTGTGTTAACTTGGGAATGCAGAACCGGTTCTGTTTTAAAGAAACCGGATTTTTGGGACCTTCTAGCAAAAGAACCGGGATTAACGGTACCCGGTCCCGGCTGATTAATCAACGAAACTGGCGAATTAAATAAACTGACGACTGAGGGAAACTGACCAGTGATACGCGGAATCTTACAGCCATCCACATTCATCCTCACCATTTGCCTAGCCTTTCACAACTTTGTTGGGGTCGGCTTCCAGTCTAACCGGATGCAGCTGAATACCAATATTTTACATGGAGCGACTGCCTATCTGACCTCCACAGACCTCCACAACCAAGTTACTGGGTAACACGATACTCCTTGTTAAGACTGGTTGTCATACTTTCGGGCTTCTGACAACCCGTAACGACTGACAAAGATCTACAAATGACAATCGGGACCAATGGTGATTTCCGACGAGGGTCTCGGTATGAATTGGACGACCACCCATCCACGGACGGATCTCAGCAAGCCTGCCTTGGCTGACCAACCACGGAAAGATATGAATATTTAAATTTATCATGGATATAAATAAGGTGAGTGGAAACGCCGGGACGCCCTAGAAGAACATAGTATAGGGACCTTATTGGTGATGTCCTCGTAGTACTGGCACCCGGCGTGCGTGTATGACCAGATGTATGAACGTGAACGAAGCTAAAGGAGTATGTAAGGATCGTAGCAGGTGGCTCTGTAGTTTCTGCCTACCTCCAAGGGACGGAGGCGTGAGTTTATATATCTATACATATTATAAATTAAAGCCCCTTTTCGTGTCCGTCTGTACCTATGTGCGTTGTTCTTTCGCATTCTTCTAAACACGCAGCAGATTTTGATGAGGTTTTCACCATCGTTTAGAGAATTTATTCCGGAAGGTTTTTGTGTATAATACCATAACATACTAATAAACGAGAAATATTTATATATATATATATATATTTGTAATCACGTTCTCGAAAACGGCTCTAACGATTTCGATGCCAGTTGCATAATAGGTAGGGCTTTACGGGGGCGAAAAATCGATCTAGCTAGGTCTCATATTTGGAAAAAATCGTTTTCTCTGTATTTTCACCCGAGCAGGGGTCGGTCAAGATGGCTACCTAAGAATAATGACATGGCGGCATGGAATTAGTAAGTACCTACTATCATCACAGCATGGAATTAATAAGAACTATCCTGTACTATTAAATGAGCATTCTCTATTTTCACCAGAGCAGAAATCGACCACCCAGGTACTCTTAATATTAGTTCTCTAATCTAAGAAATCTCGATGTTTTGTCATGTCATAAATACCGTACGAAGCAGGAGCGTGTCGCTAGTGTATACATAAGGCCTTTCCGCAAAAGCGCTAGGGTACCTCTGATATCACACTTCCTCAAGCAGTTTGCCCTTACATGTATATACCAGCTTACTATGCGATTAAGAGGACAACATTGTAATATAATCAACTATGGAGCCCCAAGGTTAGCATATGTTGGCAATAGGAAAAGATCGGAAGGTCTTGCGCAGGATAACGCATGGGAAGTGAAATTAGTATGTTATGAACGCAGCTGGTTGTTATACAGTGTGACATCTTGAAGATGTACGAGTATTGACATGATGTTTTACGTGATTTCTGACTGAGGATAAAACAATATAGGTAGAGGCTATGAGACAGTTGGCTATTATATAGAGAGGGAGAAGAAATTGTCTTTATGAAGAAGTAGACCCGAGGTAGGTCGAGACTTTTGTTCGACTGTTCTGTATAACGTGGGAAGAAGAAGTGGGGTATTGCTCAACGGGCATAAAATTTTAATAACAATTGACAGTTCACACACGCTATGGGTTTCATTTTGACAGTTCACACACGTCCATTGCGTTATTAAAGTTGTTGAGTTGATGAATTTTTCAAACCTATGAAGCAAAGTGTTAGCAATACCCTTCAAAACTCTCGGATTGTGATTCAAAGTGTGTTACGCAATTATCGTGCTTATTTTGAAAACGAAAGTCTCTAGCGATCTTGAAATACTTACATTTATTTTATGAAAACATACCTAAATACTGTATTTGAAGTGTTAATAGGCCAAAATAACAAATTAAAAATTGAAATCCTTTAAAACTTTCTTTCACTGGATGCATAACATTCTTCTGGGGTGGAATGAGACCTGAATTAGTGGACATCAAACTGAAATACCAGTATACCTGTGCAGACTGGTACAACTGCCAACAATCCTGTAAGGGTTACTAGAACACCAGTGGCGGCGCAACCAGTCGTGCTGCCAACAAAATATATACAGCTCTATGGAGGGTACCCGACCTGGCGTCCGCTTGGTTGCCAAAAATGTTGATGTTACCTTTGTGAAAGCGTACCTGTGCAGGTGGCGCCACCATGGTCTCCTAGTGAGCTATAAGCCTAATTGGTCAGTATTGCGGATGCGACAGTTTCCAATGTTTGCTGGCTTTCTTGATTCCATCCAGTGTTTCTTTAAATATGAAAGGATAAACTGACTGATCATGATGACTGACATATCAACGCAGAGCCGAAACAACTGGGACAAGTAGCGTGAAATTTTGCACACAGCTTCCTTTTATAATGTAGGGGAGCACTTATAAGGGGTTTTTGAAAATTCCACCTTTAAGGGGGCGAAAAGGGGGGATTTCGTTTGTAAACGTAAACTTGAAACTTGGCACAAAAACTACTAGGCTTGCATGAATTCAAGATATAAGACGTTGTGCACAATTTCTGAGCAGTAAACCTAACAAAAAGTACTAGGCTTACAGGAATTTCACGATAGTATTCAATCATTATGTTATGCTACTACTTAATACGATTTGGATAAGGCAGACAAATAGTTTATAACCTGGATTAACACATAGGATACTTTTTATCCCGGTAGTACGTTTCCATGGGATAATTTCCGACTTCCACGCGAGCTAAGCCGCGGGATAAAACTAGTCCTAAATAAACTGACGAGTGAAGGACCTGTGATACGCATACTCCGATACGGTAGCTCGTGTCCTTACCTTGTCAACTGCAGTTCTGAGAACAATAATGCTATAATCATCACGCTTCATAAACTCTTTTCCCCTTTTGTCTAATCAAATAGTTATTACATCAGTGTCGATCAAGTAGCCGAACGTTCCTGAGTGTTAATTACAATTTAAATCAGTTTCGTCAGGGTTCATTGAACTGTTTAAGCGGAACCACAGCTGCATCCGCTGCAGGTTTTTTTCTGAAACAAAATTTGGTCACATTATTTATATTGATCTTTTACTTGTTAAGGCGAAGTGCTAATGTTTGGGAGTTTATTTGTTTAACAGTAGGTAGGTAATTATTTATGTGTGTGTATGTTTGTGTACCAAATAAAAGTTAAGAATGGATAATTGGGACGTTTGCAATTAATTGATATGGTCTTTTGAAGTTGCCACTGAAGTTTGAGAGTTAGCAATCACTAACAACATAGGTTAGGATAGGTTGTCTATTGACTATTGGTTATCTATCTACTCGAAAATCAGGAGCTGAAATCTAATTTTACAAATAGACGATATTTGAGGTAAGAATTTGAATACAGTTCAGAGAAAACTTTGTGCATTTGCAGTGTTGTAACTTTCAAAACTTTTGCTGTAAACTTTCTTTATTGAAATAAGCTGTAAAGAGTTACTTTTAAACACAGATAATATCACTCGTAGATATCTATCGAAGAGGCCCACAATTATGAGTCCAATTATAACTAGATACCAATTACTGCGCTTTCAACTCGCAATTTACATAAACCAAAATAAAAACAAAATGGCCGACTGCGCGTCCCCTTAACGGATAACATGCAAGCAACGATTGGTACAATTTTTACATAACTTTACTTTCACTGTCTGAACAAAGGGACGGATAGTTGGTGGCTCTAGAGATGGTGTTGCTAGATTAAAGTTGGCTAATTATGTCAATAGACTATTTGTTTTTGGTTGTAAAAGTGTAATTTAGGTTGAAATTAACAAAGTAGGTAACCCTTGTCATCATATGCCTAGCCATTTCCCAACTATGTTCGGGTCGGCTTCCAGTCTAACCGGATGTAGCTGAATACCAGTATTTTACTTAGAGCGACTGCCTATCTGACCTGCACAACCCAGTAACTGGGTAAACTGACTGGTTATCAGTCTTTCGGGCTTCTGACTATGTTATAGATTTACGATTGACAGCCGGGACCAACTGCCGTCTCCGTATGTAATGGATGATCACCCAACCACAGACCGACCCGTGCGGCTGTTATTGTTTAGCCACGAGCCCCTCCTGTCCCATGAGAGCAGGTAACCGTTCTAAATAGCATTAAATACATTTGAATAATTAGTGGTTTGTTTACCTCGAATTAAGATATTTCTAGAAGTCATAAATTATTTATTATATTATGAAACCTATATTTATATTACTATGATAGGCTAGATAGTTTTATTCTGCTAACCATATTTATTATTGATATTGGTAACTCACAGATGTCAATAAACGTCATCTTTTTATCCATTTATTTGATGACAAAAATTGTGATAATCTTATAAATTGGCAATTGGCTTACCTAAATAAAAATGAATTCAAAGATTCTCGATCAAAATGTCGATCAAAATATAATACATGTCAAAAAGCCTCAGACCAAATAAAAAACCAAGACATAGTGCTGTCAACAGTGACGTGAGGCCGGTTTCGTAAATATTTGTGCACTTAGTGAGGTGTAGGTTGATTGTAAAAGGTTGTAAATGTGTGCGTGTGAGCGTGTATGCACAGAGCGGCGGTGTAGTTTTGGCATGCTTGACTGTACTTCGTACGTTCGCAGCGCTATGTCTTGGTTTTTTATTTGGTCTGAGCAAAAAGTGATATTTTTATTTTGAAACAGAAAGCGACAATATAACAGTACTTACTTAATACCAATTTATGTAACGAACTTTTTTATAAAATTTTGTGAGAGACAAATGCAAATAAATGAGTCTAATTAGACTTTGCATTCAAAGTTTTGAATTGGTATCTAAGACAGCTGCAATAGGTACATACCTACATAACGTGGAAAATATTGTGGCTTTCTATTATTAGTCTAATATACACTCAAATATCAGATACTTAAATAAAATACTCTGACATATTACCTAATATTTTCCTTGTGCGGTTTTCCGCGTTCATCTTTTCAGGCGGATCACACACCACGAGCATGTGACGCTGGGCACTCTGGGCAGTTTGTCATGAACTCATGAGCTCTAAGCTCATCGGTCAATCTCTTAAGTCTACCTGCTAGAGATTAAGAGTTAAAGTAGACATTATGCCGAATTGCTGTAAGAAAATTCACACCCAAGAAATAAAATTAAACCAGATTTCAGCAGTCTAAGATAGTTGAACAATACTAGAAAAACTATCGTAAGACAGTGTCTATAATTGAAGCCAGTTACTGAAACCACAAAACTATCTATAGGTACTTTTATAAATGTTCAATAGGAAATTGCCTTTGTCTTGTTGTCTGTTACGTTTTCACGTCTAAACCGCTGAACCCATTTTGATGTTTGGTAAAGAGATAGGTACCTAACTGGAACCCCGATATTACGGAGCTGTTTTTTAAAACAGCTAGTGGTTATGTAAAACAGCGGATTCGACAATCGATCTGCGACAGGCATAGGTTATAAAAGGGGTATTTATTTTTATTTATTACTTATTGAGAATCTATTAGCCTCATGACAAGCATGAAACGCTCCATGGCTCTCTGTGCAACTCTCAGCCTGTACACAGTCTCCTCCAAGTTATAGACCGAGCTCAAAACGTCGAGATCCGAAGACGTATACCTACGAAGATATTCGATATCGGAAAACGTAGGTACTCAAATGGAGTTGGGCAGGACACCTGGCCAGGCTCGGTGACGACAGGCTATGACCGAATGGTGTCCAAGGAGAGGAAGTCGAGGTGTCAGTCGTCCAATGGCGAGATGGACGACGAGATTGTTGCTATCGCGGGCGAAAGCTACCTCTTCCCCTTTGCGAATGCTTGTTTATGTGTCTGTGCGAGTCTCATCCAGGTCTTCCCCGCGGTCTCGATATATTCCAGTGACCTTGAGTGGTTAGCTTGCGTGTTCTGTACTGAGCTCACGCACCGCGTCGTACTTCCAGTCAGTAATAGGACTCGCCCATCAAGGAGCGCTGTCCCAAATGAGACGCATTATTGATTTATTATACATAAAACAGAAGTTATTTAAATAAAATACGTATACCTACTTACTGAAAAATCAATTATTAAATTATTTTTTAAATAGTGAAGGTTTCAGAAAAATGCGCTTGATATATTTTGCGTGATTCTCAGTTTTTTATCCGTGTTACACATAACTTTACAAATTCATTTCACAATGTTTAACAAACATAATCTAAAATATTCAAATACCTATTAAGTTATTAAAAAATGCTCTGATTTAACATATATTTTTTCCAAATCTTAACACTACTCGTTTAGACGTGATCTTCAGTATAAAATGATTAAAGTCGGTTATCGTCGTCTTAAGTTTGTTTGTATAGGAAGGTTCAAAATCCAGGCGGGCAAAGTCACGAGCAAAGCGGTAGTATATTTTACGTAGAACAATAAAATAAAACAATAAATAACTTCTAATTTCGTGGTGTAACCGGAAGAATGGCGCTTTCCTATGCAATGTTTATTTGCACTAGCTATGACTCAAACTGCATTTCAATTTGATGGTTAAACGGCAATGGTTGGTCTTGTTGTATTATTATAGGTAAAGATATGAGTTTGTTGTATCGTCAGAACTACTGAACCGATTCCAAAAATTCTTTAACTAATGGGAAGCTACAGTATTGCCGAGTGTCATAGGATATTATAAAGGGTGGCATCCCATCGACGTGAAAACTGATACCATGAATTCGGTACATGACTCTGAACCCCCTCCGTTCAACTTTTTCATCAGTCTGCTGTTCCATACATTTTGACCGCGCAGGTATTGCACTTTTCCATGGAACAGCTGATTCTTTTTTAATAACCGGCGAAGAACCACCAATAAAAAAATATCTGGAGACAAGAATAATAAAATTAGTTTTGTAAAGTAATAAAAATAACTTTTTGATTTAAACATTTATAACAGTGTCATCTATCGGCGAATAGTATCACTAATTGAAAAGCGCCCTCTTACGTATTACTTCAACTACCGTTAGGTAAGGCACTCATTATTTATTTCATGGTATTCATAGCTCTCTATAATGTTTTTTTGTTTGAAATTGAATGAAATCAAATCAGCAATCGATTGAGAAATAAAATAAAAACAGATTTGCTTGAATGTGTCGTAGACAATATTTTTGTATTCGTTTCAGTGAAATGGCAACATTGTGATTAATCTTTAGTTTATGGCAGATCGCCGCTTGTGACAGTTCGTGAGTGAAAAATTGAAAATTATGAAGTAAAGTATTTTCTAAAATTATTGTGTTTAAATGACAGCAGGAAAAGAAACAATGGGGTAAGTTGTATTCTATATTATTTCCAACATTTATTTCAATATAGTTCTTCTGCAACCATGTCTGCGAATTTGAGAAAATTCGGTTTCACGGACACCTTATTATTTTTAGGGAGGGGATGCATTTTGCCAATGCGAAGGGATATTTTAGGTTTTCCTTCGAAGGACTCCCGCTATAACTTTCGAATTATTTTTGTCGGTAAACAAAAATTAACGTTCGTAAATATTCTTAAGCGAGGAAAACGATTGCGAGTAAAATGAATTATCGCCTGTGTCGTACTCCATTTACGCTTTAACGGGCAATTGCACATCGATTGCATACGATAGAGTGCTTTTACCTCGACGTTAAGGTCGTGCGGTCTTAGCCTATTTATATATCGAACATATTTCATAGTTGAATGATCTCTTTGGGCTGCATGCTTGCCTGGTACATGCGCTCGTAAATCTATCGCCGAACTCGTAAAATAATTGATTTACGTGAAAATAGTACTTTCGTTAACTATTTTAACACTACTTTATTTACTTAGGTTGACGAAAACAAAAAACATGCATTACATATTTTTGCAATTTAATAATTATTTTGAAAATTCTCAACTTATTTGTCCAGCATGCTTCAATACAAAATACGATTTTTTTAGATATTCTAGAAATCAATTATTAGTCTGCCTCTGAAACAGATAAATTCTTTTATCTACCTAAAAGAGAGCAACCCATATATTGATATCATTGATAAATTCTCTCAGCTACTCTAAAAGATAATCTTCATGCAATAAAGAAATAGAGATCTAATAACATAAAAAAGAAACCGCATTATGCATGTCTTTGTAGTACTTACAAATAACAAATATGTGTACAATTGTGTTGTAATCAATTTGTACTTATGCTAACAATGCTACGCTGTGTGAAATTCACACACATTACACAGAATGCGATTCTCTTTTATTTCATGTTTATGTGCGGGCTAACGCTTGTCACACACCTTGAAGTGGTAACAACAATTTTATGATGTGACATGTCATAAATAATCTTGTGAGAGATAAGATCAGATATAATTTGATTGACAGGTTTATTTCGCAAGAAGTATTTCATTCAATACAGTGGGAAATAAATTCAGATAAGGGCAAGGGAACGAATCAAGAATTTTATACACTATCATCAAGATGATAGTGTATAAAATTTTTGATTTATCAAAAATGAATCTCTTTGTATCTAAAATATTTAACAACTTTATATTCCTGAAAAAAATCTGCTAAAATGTCCAACATTCTTTTCATGCTTTTGATTTTCAATGAATGATCAGTCAAACTGTTTTGTAGATAAATAGGAACATTCGTTTACTGCACACACAAACACCTCTCACCCTAAACACATACACCTCCGTTCCGTCATGGGTAAAAATAAAAACCAGAGAGCATAAGTATGAACATTAAAAGATGCCTATAAAGAACTAAATGCAGTGGGACAAGAACATTAACTAACCAGTTTCGTTGGACTTGTAACAACGAGCAGTTTTGTAACTATTTTCATCAAGATAAACTTGCTTGTGTATCCTTATTAACTTATACCTACTTATTTATTTTTATTACATTCTTAACGAAACATAATATACGCCTGTAATCCCCGAAGGATTAGGCAGAGGTGTACCTATAGTACACACATTTCGCCAGTTATGTTTAAGTCTCATGTAATATGGGGCAAACCTATTGCTGTAAATCCAGACTCTGGGCAGTTACTGAGAAATTCCTGATGGAAAAACCCAATAATACTTATCCCTACCTGGGAACTCATGCTCAGCAGTAGCACTTGCAACCATCAGAGTCAAGTGTTTCTGCATCTACATAATTTTCTTCTTCTACTTTCCAATCACTTCAATCTTTATTATCTGTATAAAAATAGGGGGCGCAGATCCTAATTTATTTCGTTTAATAACCTGTGCTAGCTTCTCCAATTAAAATCTGGTTAACTTATGTGGTGGATAATGTTATTCAAATTGTTTAAGTTTTTATAATTTATCTGGTAGATACTGCCTATCTGAACACACCCTTAATTTTGAAATGAATTTGATTTCCAAGAATTGCAGTACATTACAGATGATCAAGTTTTTTCACAGTTTCTTAAAAAAATTCGCTAAAACTAGCCAAATTATTGATTACATTAAATAAAAATAAATGAAGCTAATACACATATTGGTACACATATTTATATGAAAATGTCAGTGTGAATGTTCAAAGTTTAAATACTCATTCACAGCAGAATAATTTTGCTGGTCTAAAACCATAATTAATATTGCTCCACAATCTCTTATTCATACACATAAGTATTGTAGGTGTGTAGTTATTTCTCTCTACCCATAAGGAGATGGGGCACTCCTAACTCTAAAGAAAACATTGTGGCCCCAGGGCAAAATGGCAAACACATGGTGTTCTTACTCTACCTACATTATAAACCTACGTATTATGATACTACCTTACAAAACTTATTAACAATGTAAACAGACACTTTGTAATCAAACACTGTTATCTCTAGCGTTTATTGAACTGACCTTTGTAAACTAATACGTGCCACAAGTAAATATAGTATTCAGAAGGCTCAGTTTATTTTACTATAACACGGTAATTCCCACAGAAAACATACGTCAATCATTTGTGTCATCTTAGATAAAATAAATATACGATGAAACAAAAAAGAAAAGAAAATCTGCAAAAAAAATAAAAATCAAAGAAAGAGAAAGCGAAAAAAGAGGAGGGAAAGAGTATTCTATCTTCTAGCGTTAACGAGTGCCGCGTACACATGCAGTTTAGTGCATGCGTAAAAGTTTACATTAAACAGAGCCTAGGTCTAATTTACATCTACCTCACGATAATTGGTGTTAGAGCGGGATGCAATTGTAAACCTAGTTAGGTATAGAATAATTTCTCAAACATCAATTGAATCCACTTCTGCAATAACTTCGCCTCTCCGTTCGTAACTTCCTGCGTACAACGTGACTTCTCACCGCACATTGATTCAGTGGAACTTCTGTAACTATTCTGTATCCCTACGTAATCAAATGTATGCAAGCTATGTTAATTACCTGAGTATATGTACTTATGTTGTTTATCTTTTTAATTGTTCTATAATCTATGAATATGACTCATGTGGGAATGTGTTTCACATTTTTGTGATCATATAATTTGCGTAATCTTGTTCATCTTGTGATCCAAGGCTGTATGTTTTATTTCAAATTAGCATTTACTATGCATTTTGATTGTCCTTGTATCTACTGTGTATTTAGCTGTGTACACGGTGCGAGAATTACTCCGCATAAATCTGCTTGACAGATTTCGTTACGCTGAAAACGTCAGTGACAGAGCGATCACCTCAAGTGGAGTTGGGCAAGTCATTTGGCTAGACGTGTTGATGACCAATTTGACTTAATGGTGACCAAGGTCAGGACAACAAAACGAAAAGCACATCATTTTCTCTGATGACCTGCTGAACGAAATACGTCTCTACGGAATCGTGGAGAATGGTAGAAAAGAAAGGAATGATATACCCAGCAGGGGATGATTTCTGGCTTAAATGAGGATGATATGGCTACATAAATTATTAGCCACGAGAGCCCTAAAAGCCTGGCAAAATAAAGAGATTTTTTTATTTGATAATGCTAGTCTTGGCTGCCTCATCTACATAGTATTCGGAAGAGCGTCTGAGTCTGTGTCGTGTGCGATCTTGGATAGGTTAAAGAGCCTACTTAAAGTTAATCATCGTCTGCCTTGCCTCTTCCCAACTATGTTGGGGTCGGCTTCCAGTCTAACCGGATGCAGCTGAATACCAGTATTTTATATGGAGCGACTGCCCATCTGACCCACACAACACATTTACTAGGTACCTATACTTAAAGTTCTTTAACATAAACGAACATATATATACATACATACATACATATACTCACGCCTTGTTCCCATGGAGGTAGGCAGAAACTACAGAACGCCACCTGACTATTATGTCCTCCCGGCGGTTCCACTGATATCCCTAAAGCACTATAATTCAAAAATGCTTCTTAAATTGTTAAACTAACAGCAATTGAAGAGATCGAACTGTCGCACACTGAATCGTCTACACTCGAGAGCAATGAATCCGGGTCACTTAAAGAATGTTAAAAATCTCGGAAACTAAAAATGATAGGTTAATGCAATAAATTGTATTTAATAGACAATGTAATACTCCTTAAATGAAAGTAAAAAAAATATGAGTCACCATACATTTTATTAACACAAAATTACATAAAGAAAAAAACTGCTGATCTCTCCTTAAAACAAAAATAGGAAACATGAAATTTTTGAACTTTATTACGATTTTCTTGAATTTTAATACTTCGTATTGCCTCCTCGTGCTTCCATTACTGCGTTTACGCGGTTTGGCACGCTGTACACCAAGTTCCTTATACGATTTTGGGGAATATTCTCCCATTCCTCTGTGAGAGCAATTTTGAGCTCACGAAGCGTGATTGGGGGAGGGTTTCGTTGTTTTACGCATCTGCCTAGCTCGTCCCAAGCATGCTCGATCGGGTTGATATCCGGGCTGCGCGCTGGCCACTCCATACGAGTAATGTTCATCTCTTGAAGGTAGTCATTCACAATCCTACCTGTATGAGGTCGGGCATTGTCATGCATAAATATAGCATCCTCACCTAAATTGACCATAAATGGACCAACGTGATCATTGAGGATTTCTTCCACATATCTTACGCTAGTTAAAGAGCCGTTTTCTATGATCACCAGCTCTGTGTGACTTTCAGAAGAAATTCCGGCCCACACAAGTACAGACCCACCACCGTAGGCTACTTTTTCTTCGATGCATGCTTGCTTGAATCTTTCCCCTGGTCTTCGATACACTCTGTGTCTTCCATCGTGCTTGTAGAGCATAAATTTTGATTCGTCGGAGAACATAACTTTTGACCAATCTTCAATACTCCAATTTACGTGGCTCTGGGCATATCTTAGTCTTGAAATACGATGCCCACGCTCCAGTTTAGGGCCGTTTGCAGGTCTAAGGGGTTTTAAGTTAGATTCAGCAAGCCGACGTCTTACTGTCCATGCACTTGGGTTACTTCCTCCGAGGCGTCGAAACTGATTTGTGAGTTCAGTTCCTGTGAGAAAGCGATTTCGAAGCATGGTGTTCACCAAGTATCGGTCTTCTCGTGCTGTGGTACACCTGGTTCTGCCCGTTCCTGGTCTGCGTAGGTTAGAACCAGTTTCTTCGTAACGTCGGAGAACTCTTTGTACTGTTGACAGCGACACACCGACAGTCCTGGCTGTATCGCGCTGACTCCGGCCGGTTTCCAGCATTGTAAGTATTCTGGTGCATTCTTCAGGCGTAAGCGACATAATTTCAGCTTGAATAATGAATATAGAGCACTATCAACATGGTTTATGTACCCACATAAATGACAGATTACAAACAAAAGCAAAACCAAATGCTGTAATTTCGTAGTTCCATCTTCGAAAGTGGCCCTTTTTCAAATTTGATTTTTTTATGATATAACTTTACAATAACTAAGAAGTTTTAATACCTTCATTTAAGGAGTATTACATTGTCTATTAAATACAATTTATTGCATTAACCTAGCATTTTTAGTTTCCGAGATTTTTAGGATTCTTTAAGTGACCCGGATTCATTGCTCTCGAGTGTAGAACATGCTAGCTGCTACATTATTATTTTTTGACGTCTAATGGCTAATTTCAGCTCAAATAGTAGTTAATTATTGTTACTAGTAAGATTCGAGACTATCCCGCGATTTTAGGGAGAATAAAAAAATAAAATAAGAGTAGTAATTTAAACTACAAAAAAAAAAAAAAATTACAAAACTATACCACTAACTTAGTTAAGTGGTATAGTTTATTATACTGTTCTTGTTAACGAGGTGTGACCACTAATTCTTGGAAATTAAGAGGTCAATTTTGTCCAGCTAGCATGTTCTAGACGAGTCAGTGTGAGTCCTACTGAAACATCACGGCGAAACGCCTGTGAGAGAAAGCATAGCAACCAACCATCCCCAATCACGTTGCTATTTACACAACTTACTCTGGAAATTACCGATAAATTTTCCACTCTGCTCTTCCAACATACATATTGATTTTCCTTCGTAGAATCTATAAGGTTCAGACATGCCTGACCTGGGTCAGAGTCACTTACTAATTAACTAGATAGGCGGAGGCGCTTTTAGGAATGTTACGTTACGAGTGTTACGACAAGGCACGTTTATTTTGACGCTGGTAGGTTCGGCGAAAAAGATAATTTAATTGTTTTTGATTAAGCTTCTTTATCAAACACTCAAAAGGAAAAACGAAACCCTTAGGATCACTTCGTTGTCCGTATGTCTGTCTGTCAGTCTGTCAAGACCCTTCTTCTCCGGAACGCGGAGTTATCATGTTTAAATTGATATCAAATACGTAGGTCTACGGTCCCTTGGAGCTCTAAAAGAAAAAATCAAGCTTCTAAGTCAATGCAATAAAAAAAAGGGGGTCATTTTTGCGACATAATTTTGATACTCGCAAATAATTCAAAACCTCAAGGGTTCTTCCCGTTGACCTAGAATCATGTAATTTGGCAGGAAGCGGCAAAGGAAAAAGTACGAAAATCGTTAATTTGTAGTTTTATTACATAAAAATTAAATCTTTTTGCATAACAACGGTAAATTCTCCAACTGCGAAATTAAATGTAAGAATTTAAATTCGCAGTTGGACAACCCCTCATTGTGCGTTATTGCCGTTATTTCTTTCATTTGCAGTTGAACATGTAGATAGAACATGTTTTTCAGCAACAATGTTAAGTTTGTTTTTGCGATAAATTCGTCCCAACTACGGAACTCTTCATTGTGCGTGGTCCGACATTCAATTGACCGGTTTTTGGAATTGGTGATGCTTTGTTGTCAATGAAGAAAGGTTTAAATATATTGCATAAGCTATAAAAAATCATGATATAATTCGATTTTCCATTCTCAGAAAATCCCTAAAAGTAATTTTCTCCTTGTTTACGCTTTTGTTCATAATAAAAAGTAAAAATCAGCTTTTCCTTTCTATTTCGTCCGGGGTTCCAAGTGCATGATAAACAATGATCCGTATGAGTATGAAAAACACTGTGAAAAGATATTAAACCTTATCTCAAGAAATTGTTCTCAAATAAACGCTTAAATGAATAAATAACAAAAAAAAAACTTGTAACATGACAATTGACAATTGACGAAAAAAAAAAATCTTTACAAAGAAGAATATGGATGAATATGATTCTCAAACTTCAAGTGAAGACTCTTACAGACAGACTAAAAGTTTCATAATACTACAGATTATATTCACGAGCTAGTCTAGACCTAAAGTTGAACGGACAAAGTGTCATTGTAAGTTTGGGGCCATCATTCTTAGTTTAGCGGTCCCCTTGCGGCCGGTACCGCAGTGTCACATGGAGGAACAATCTGGACAAATGCTTTATGAATTACATGACCTTTGAAAGGCATTAACGTTGTTGCAAAGGTTACAGGAGTTTAGAATTGGATTTCGGAAACTTTGTTTTCTTTGAATTTGGGCGTTGTTTAAGTTTGTTTAGATGTCACATTGGAATAAGTGATTTTTCACGAGTAGGGCAGGCGAGAACCAAGCTATAACTTCTATACATTTAAAGTTATTTGACACAAATTGGAATGATCAACGCCAGAAATATGGTTATGTTCAAATGGCGAGAGATTTAATTGTATTTGGCCTAAGGAAAAGGCCTAATTCATTTCTGAATGGATGTATGCAACAAGCGAAAATTAAACTCATCGGTTATGCAAAGAAGACTTGCCACTATGATAGTTCTGAATCTGCGTTCCATACAATGCAGCCCATGGGCATGTGACCGAACGTATTTGTCGGAATTTTAAACAAGTGTACATACGTCAATAAAAAAATAGATTTTGAAAAAAAAAAAATGTTAAACCCCCCTTGGGTTTATTTTAGAAAAAAAAACATGAATATTCAGAGAAATACGGGCGGTCACATGCCCATGGGCCGCATTGTATATTGTCCTACCTTTATTCTTCACCGACTTGTTCTGTCTCCAGAGAGAATGGAAGCCCCAATAGCAATTACGGGGTTAAATTGGAAGATATATGGCTAGCTTTATAGCTTCACAAAAGAAATGTCAGCCAAAACTTTAGCGACTACCTCAAACTTATGTGATTAGGCACATAAGGACGTCAAACTGTCCAAAACTTAGCATTCTTGCTGGTTATCTTATCAATCCGTCATTTGTGTCATATCTCTGTTCGTATATTATCGATTTATCAGCAGTGTGTGCTGCTACGGCATTACAAACCTTATTTTCTATTACTTCACAGTGTAAATTTCTATGCGTTGTATCTTTTGAAGCAATTCTAGCATTTCCAAGGTGTGTTCATGATTAGTGGTCGTAGTGTCATATTGTGATTCCGTGGTTGGAAAGTGGTTACAATGGATTTTGAAATTGAATATTTTGATGTAGACAAGTAAGTTCTGACTTTATTTGCCCTTTTATACGTGGTAGAAGGAATAAATTCAAGTTTTATTTAGCTCTTTGCAATATTATATATGTATTGTGAAAAGTCATTAGCCCGTGTTAAGAGCGTTTATCCTAAAAGTGGGCAACGTCGCAACTAGCTGTCAAATATTTTACCTGTTTTGATTAATTTGGCAATATTATTGTATGGAAATATGAAATGTGGCTAACTAGCGAACTAGAATATTATAACACTGAATTTGATGCTGAAAAAAAGACATTTGGAAAGTGGATCCAATGTGGATTCTTTTCATCAATAAAATTAGACACGCTTCAAAAATTTCGTTCACGTTTTGGTCTTGCCAGATTTTATTCATACACAAAACATTTTGTATATTGTACTCGTTTTGTAAACAATTCGACCTCAACACCTGCACGACAGTATATGACATTGACCTTAATTTTGAGGACCGAACACGTTTTGGCGAATACCAAAATTAACTTATTTAAACTCTTGTTTCTCTTGGTTTAACTACACGAAATGTTGAAATAATGTTTGTTATTTAGTCAATGCCGACTGTGAATTCCTACCTTGGTCTAATTATGTTGGGATTGGATTTCAGGCTAACTAGATGCAGCTTAGTATTTAACTTGGAGTGACTATATCCGATTTCTCCGAGTTCTGCGACCCAATTAATGAGTATGACGCATGTATTCCCCGCAAAGGGTAGTCAGAGGTGCAACTGTAATTGAACACCCACAGTTCGCCAGTCATGTTAAAAGTTCTGTGTAAACTAGGACGAATCCGGACAGACTCCGGGTTTCTCCGGATTTGTCCTAGTTTGGAGGGCGTCTGGGGAGCGTCCGGGCAGGGTTTTTAAATAGTGTATATTAAAGCATTATCATGGTTCAAAATTTGGCGCGGGTCACGCCGCGCGGCATATATTTTGCGGGCTATCACTGCGGATACACCTTAAGTACTTATAAGTAGTTCTAAATCATTTACAAGTTTATACACATTATTTTACTTATTCTACCTAGACAATTTTCAATTTGTTTAACATTATTTTTTTGATACCAAAAAAGCTAGCGTTCCAAATTTTTATTTTTGTTTGTATAATACCTCAGATAGAGAACAGTGTAAGGACAATTGATTAGTAAATTAAGTCATTTATTTGAATTGTTGAGGCTTAAGTTGTATTCTATTTAATAAAAAATAAAAAAACTTAACGATGGTTAAATTTTATTGTAAAAAAAATCCGAGGGCGTCCGGGGAATAATCTTGATTTCTCCCAATTATCCGGGCTATTTGACGTTTTTGTCCGGGGTCAGTAATTAAGATGATGGCAGCCCTATGTGTAATAGGGGCAAACAGGCAAGTCAATTGCCATTTGGATCCTGATATCCAAAGGTGACAAGGATCACGTTGTCAAGATCTTGATTTCCGGACGCTATTAGCAATTGTCATTGATGTCTGACAGCCTAAAACGTCCTCTCAAAGGCACGAAACTGCCTCGATGAGTAAGACAGCCATTCGACGTTCGATGTCGCCGTCGTTCCGAAAATTTATCAGTTCAATTCTGGTTGGCCACATACTCCTTTAGAGCATTCTTAAATGAATCCGATTATAAATACTGAAGAGCATTTATTTGCGCAAAGCTGTTCAGACTGTTGATATTAACACAAGTCCCACTCGAGTATTCATACGGTGCTTGAGGGCTCCTCAACTGATGTTTACATTATAAATACATAATATTTATTATTTTCTCCAAGTTCCGAATCCTTGAATCTTTGTTTGCTCAACTCGGGAGCGGTTATTTATAATTTTAAACAAACTTTGGTGGTGCGAGATGGTTCATTTCAGCGGTAGGTGGGGCTGACCTATATTAGTTTTGCCAAAGACCGCCACTGCGCTTGGAAAAGATTATTATGCCCGTGCTGTAACAACTAAGTTGATTAGTAATCACAGTAAGATGTTATTCGATACAGTATACAAGCTCCGTCAGTCTAGGTACCTATTTATTCTGTAATTTGAAAGCGCATAATATCGTCATTCGCTAGCCCTTATTCGATTTTTTTTCCATACTTCTCTATTTGTCCTCATCTCGGTAGTCACCCCCCTTTCTAGCCATTTCTAGCCATATCATCTTTCAAACAGTCCACCCATCGTTTATTTGGTCTTCCCCTTCTCGTAAAGCCATTCATACTCAAAAATTTGGCATCAGAGTAAGGCTGCGTCCTGTGCCTTAGCAGGAGTGTTGCAAAAGCGTTAATGAGCTGGTCTTTTCTTTACGCTGCACTAGTGTCCGCAGCTGTGGTCTTAAGCTACGTTTTCCTAGAAGAGCGAAGGCCGCGTTTGTACCGGCGAATGATGTCACTGAAACGTTATTTACGAAATTAAGGTGTTGTGTTTTCCTAGAGTGCGGTTTTTGACAACGTAAAGGCAAACCGCGCTGCCATCATTCTCATGAAAGCCGTTATTGCGGCTGTTACGTGGCGGCAACCTCTCTTCTAGAAAACCATAGCTTTATCAAGCGAAACGTTGCTGCGCTTGTTACCCCTCTGCTGCCGTCACGCCATTCACCGCCACGAACCGTAGACCTTAGTCTCTTTTTACTATCTTCTAAAAGCCATGTTTTTTGTTGACAGTGAGCAGCCGATATTCACGTGCAAGGCCCACGTGTTCCACATAGACCCGAAGACCAAGCGGTCATGGATGTCTGCCAGTTCCGCCGCCGTGTCGGTCTCCTTCTTCTACGACTCCTCGAGGAATCTGTACCGCATCATCAGCGTTGAAGGGACTAAGGTATGTGTGAGACGATTCGTAATTCGTATACAGCAAATGTTTAAAATCCAACACTGGGTTCTAAAAAAGCAGTGCCGTGGGAGCCAGAAGAGCGTAATTTAAGCCGCTCAAACTGAGTCGTTTAGATTACTCTGCTCCACCTGAAGGACGAACGTGGGTGGAGATCAGACTTTTTCAATTTTTGAATGAATAATGAATAGTCATACAGATACAAGCACATCGACAATCCTCCGAGTAATCATTACGTCTTTTTCGACATGGTTTAATTCGTCGAGTTTCTAAACAATGCATTAGTAGACATCTTGAAACCAAATGTAGCAAAATAATGAGTTTTGGGCCATTGAGTTCGAGTAGTAATTGGCCCTCAGTATTCTGCGACACGACACGACAGAGTAAATATTCCTCGTTTTGGAAGCACCCGCATTCCGGGTGTACGGATTTAACCGAAATCCTGAACAACTGTTTACAACTACGCCTTGCCGTATCAACGGGGATATTCCTAATGAAGGTTCCAGAGTAGTTTTCGGGGTGTTCTCTAAATAATATAAAATGAAATCGCCTAGCCCTGTATTTTGCTAAGGCTTTGTAACTACTTGATGGATTTTGATGAGGTTTTTACCATTATTTAGATAATTTCTCAAAGAGAATAACTATGGAACCTGTTTATACAATGTCGCATACCGACCCAAGACGGATCAATAGTTGAATGTGGTATTGCGATGCAATTTTGTGCGAATTGTGCGACAAGTCTTGCATGTAAATGAGCTAATTAGCAAACTAATTGCGATGATGGGAACGATTCGATCGATTACTATAAATTGTAAACAGAATACTGCATTAAGAATTTCGGAAAGACTTCGATATACAAGTTTTAGACGACAATACGACAATAAATTAAACTGCGTATATCTAAGACCGTTCCCAGTCTGCATACGAAAATTTAACCAAATATATCCATCGATTATGTACTAATAAAGAATATATATCCAAAAGTTTAAGTCTCTATACTTAGTCAAATATTGGAAAAACCATTAGTCATCACTACTATTCAGGTTGTTTGAAAAATCTCTTTATTTTCATGTTAAGATTTATTTGATAGTTCCAAAATACTTTTTAGTTTTGCCAGTGTTTTCATTTGTATATATGAATCGATTGTTCGTCTCGAAAAGACGAAAGGGAACAAATATTGACAACCTCGCGTTTCGTATGACAAACATACCGAATTCCCTAGTGCTGTATACAAATCAAACGACTAGTATTACGAGCCGTATTGAAATCTGACGGATCGTATGCTGCGGTTTCAATATCGATTTATATGTGGACAAGCAATTAGTCCTGCTCTCGATTTCCGCGTATATGTTTGCTAATGGCATGTATTTAATTGAACCTCAAATAATTCTTATTTATCTTTCCTAAGAGTGTTATTAAACACTAATATAACGTGTCAATTCGAAGATGTTCTTCAAGATACAGGATTTTCCTAGTTTGAAGGGCAGGGGTCTTACTCTTCTGTAATAGTAATACACATACCTTATTGAAACAACACTGATGCTATCGAGGCTAAGTTTTTTGTAAAATAAATTATTTATTTATAAATTGAATCGACCACAAGTAACAATGGACTCCATAAAATTGATCACTTAGTTACTTACTATATAACTACTTACAACGTTTTCCTTTTGATATCCCATTACTTTAGGGTATTAATGACAACAAGTCAAAGAATCAAATGGCAAACAATTATTTTACAAAAAAAACATATTTCCTTCATTTTTCCCATTGGAAAGTCACGATTATTTATGTAAAACACCCTTATATGAAATATAAAAATAAAATACATTTAATTCAGACTATATTTGTCCATAAAAAAAAATATGACAGCGTTGCATTTTCTTAGCTTTAAATATGAATGATTGGTTTGAATGAAAATAATTTACTCGTACTTATCAATTAAACTTAGATACACGCATCGAGACTAGTGTTATGTTATCTTCGAAATTATGTATTTTTGGATTATATCATATAACCTTAGAGTTATGGGACATAAAAAAGAACAAGTTGTATAATGATTATGCCTGTTTTTGTGAACCTTAAATATTTTCTATTTTGAGGTCCTAAAAATACTAAATAGCTAAGTAGGTAACTGCGACCAACTTGATGTGGCGCTTGCCGGCCGCTGCCGCGGTTGGTCATAGTTCTAATCTAACCTAATTCATTAGGTCAAAGTGCCCTAGCTTAGTTACTCATCATCATCATCATTTCAGCCGAAAGACGTCTATTGCTGGACGTAGGCCTCCCCCAAGCACCGCCACTTCGATCGGTTCCACCTTGTCGTTGGCCTTCCAACGCTACGTCTTCCGGTACGCGGTCGCCACTCCAGAACCTTTCGGCCCCATCGGCCATCTGTTCTGCGAGCAATGTGACCTGCCCATTGCCACTTTGGCAATTCTTCGGGCAATGTAGGTTACCCCGGTTCAACTGCGGATCTCCTCATTTCTTATTCGATCACGTAGGGAAACTTCTAGCATATCCTCTCCATTGCCCTTTGGGTGACTTTTAGCCTTCTAATAAGGCCCATTGCGAGCGAGCACGTTTCAGTGCCATAGATTATCACTGGCAACACGCACTGGTCGAAGACTTTCGTCTTGAGACACTGCTGCGGTATGTGAGACGAGAAGATATTGCTAGCAATAAGTTTTTGGAGCATCAGTTAAATATTTCTCTTTACTGATTGTGAAGCGTTGGTTTCGTAACCATAAAATAATATAATATATGATGTAGCTTCTCTTAATTTGTGAGCTCACGATCGCGTCGCTCAAAGGCCAGTTTTGCTATACGGAATAGACAGCAAAATTAAATTGTGTTCTCGGAAACGTCGGCGTTCTGCCAGTTGGTATCAACAAAGGTTTAATTGGGGCAGGTTTCGGTTCGTTTATTCGTCAAATGGAATTGACGATGCAGGGAACATCGTTAATGGGGTCTTTGTATGACGTTACCTATTGCTTTTCGGTCTTCTGGCTTCGGGTATTCCTTTGATGATATCCGTTAGGGGTGATTGCATCGACTGACAGCATATCCAACAGGTACACCTAGATGGAATGTCTCAATCCAATAAACTGTCTGATCTGACTGCCTCGTTAGCCTAGTGGGCGCAAGCGCTACTGTTGAGCACGAGGTCCTGGGATCGTTTCCCAGGTCGGGCAAAGTGTTATTCGGTTTTTTCATCAGGAATTTCTCAGTAGCAGCCCGGATGATGGATTTGTGCCCGGTTGATGGCAATAGGCTTGCCCCCTATTAAATGGGACGTAAAAATAAGTTTGGAAATATGGGTGTTCTATAGGGACACCTCTACCTAACCGGCGTTAGCGAACCTGGGTATCGGCCAACGGCGACCAGATTTTAGGTCTAGTGGAAGAAAATTCTCAGTTGTATTTCGGTGTTTGGAATGATGTCCGGATAACCGTAATAGGGTCTTTGTATTGTTTCTTACCTCTTGGTTACTAAATCAGGTGTCTAAGCATGCTTTATTACAGACGGTCAGTTGAGACTGGTCATCTCTTATCTGCCAAGGCTTATTTTTAATCTTATATTATGAATTGTTTTGATTATTTTTTGTAAATTGTTCTCATATATAGAAACAACAAGAATAATGTACCCAGGATTTTGTAATATCTGTATTTAAAAGAGTGTCCTTAGAGTTTCTTGTCCGTTCTTCTCCATAGAGCTCTCCGTTTGGGAATGGGCGACTAGCTTCAACTTTCTGACTAACTGACCGACTATTTAACAATTCAAAAGTGCCTGTGAATGGTTAAAATGAAATAAATGCTTTGAGTTTGACGGTCTTGTTGGTATCTTCCTTGTTCTTTCTATATTTAACGTCGAAATTGAAGAATAATAGGAATAAAGAAATAATGTATTTTATTTAGCACAGACTAAAGGCTCCCAACAGCAGTACAATTTTTTTTTAGTAAAGTGCGTTGTAAGAACTTAGCAGGAAGTGTGCCTCGCGGCTGCGCCACATAGGCCCAGTTAAAAAAAAATGCCAACAACTAGTGCCTGACGCTGGTTTTTAACTGTATCTAACCTACTTAAGAGCGTTTATCCTAAAAGTTGGCAACGTCGCAAATAGCTATCAAATATTTACCTTTTTTGATTAATTTGGCAATATTACTTTATGGAAATAAGAAATGTGGCTAACTAGTGAACTAAAATATTGATAATAAAATGCAATAATTAATATCGTAACACCGAATATTTAGTTTTAGATGTAAAAAAAGTTATTGGAAACTTTCCAAATGCTTTTTTGACACCTAAAACGGTTACAACATTAAATTCAATGTTATAAATTGCAATTCATTATTAATATTCTAGTTCGCTAGTTAACCACATTTCTTATTTCCATTTAGTAATAGCCGAATTAATGAAAACAGCGAAATAATTGACATCTATTTGCGACGTTGTCCATTTTCAGAGACTCTCTCTTTTCAACTGCTAGAATATCAAAGAAATACGTAGGAGAATAAAACGCCTGTTGTACGAATTATCTTTAAACTTTACATATTACCAATTCAAGAGCTTGTGACAAAATCTTAGTACGTGACTTCAAAACGTCGAAACGTACCAAGTTTTCTAATCGAAGTTCCACCTTACTTTAATAAATTTCAAGTTTCGTTTGAAGCAGTTTGAAGCTTGCAAATATCTATTCTGTTGTTAAGAGAAGTAATATCTCATGTAGGATGTGTCTGAATGTTATATATTCAATACAAGTTTTGAATAGGATTTTCAAACTTCTCGAATGGCATCTGTTTGATTTGAAATTCATCTTGCCGGTGGGGCTTGGACTAGGAAACATTAATAGATAAATAGCATACCGTACCATAACATGTTGCCTGTAATCCCGGAAGGCAGAGGTGTAACCAGTACACCCAGTTCGCCAGTTATCTTCAAGTCCCACGTTATAGGGGGCGAGCCTATTGCTATCAACCGGGCACAAATCCAGACTCCGGGCTCCTACTGGAAATTCCTAAAAGAAAAACCCAATAACACTTTGACCTGGGTACACAGGACCTCACGCAAGCGCCACTGCTAAGCATAAGGTCAATAGATAAATATGTCTAATTAATTTTCTACCAAGAACGGAGCTTACTCGGTTCCTCAAGGACTACGGTCAGAGATCATCATTCGATGTTGGTAGGTAATTCAACATCTGCCTAGTCTTTTCCCAAATATGTTGGGGTCCGCTTCCAGTCTGAACGAATACAGCTATATCATTATTTTACATGGTACGACTGCCTATCTGACCTCTACAACCCAATCACGGGGTAACACGTTACCGCTTGGTAAGACTGGTTGTCAGATTTGCGGGCTTCTGACTACGTTGTAATTAAGCTGCAATTTTGACAAGCTTTTATTTAGTTTGACTGCACACGGTTTCACTCCCTTCGATCCCATCCAGTTGAAACTTTACTATTGTGAACACGATCCTCCATTAACGGCGACAAACAGTAATATCATACGAGTATTGACTGTCATTGCGAGAATCGCCGCGCATGTTAGGCGGATACATGATCCCGGTATGTTGCAATGCTATCAACAGGAGGACTCACCGGTATATATGCCACACAGTAAAGATGCCATGACACTTAATTTATTATTAGTTTTACGGTCGTTCTTCACTACAGACTGGAGGAACCTAGCAGTGTTGCCGTGTTCCGGTTTGAAGGGTCAGTGTAGTTACATGTGCAGGCACATGACATATTTGAGCTTTGTCTGTGGTTTCGACACTAGCTGGATGAAATATAGCGTAGTTTTGTTTTGAACGGTAAAAGTCGTTGAAAAAAGCCATTGTTAGGGTTCCGTACTTCAAAAGGAAAAAACGGAACCCTTATACGATCACTCGTGTGTCTGTCTTGCTAGCTGGCTGGCTGGCTGTCCGTCTGTCACAGCCAATTTGCTCCGAACCTACTGGACCCATTTAGTTGAAACTGGTACGCATATGAATTTCTGCGACCCAAACACGGACGTGTAACGTAAATAAATGAATTCTGAATATGGGGGTCACTTTTCGGGGGCAAATTGGAAAATAAAATATAAAAGTTTTGCAAACTGTACCGTATAACATATCGAAAGGGCTTGTTGTCAGGATCTCAATTTTTTTTAAATTATTTTAAAATAGATAGTTTTAAAGATATTTAAGAAAATAGATGAAAATTAACCATTCCCGAGTCTAAACTATGTTTAGACTCGGGAATGGTTAATTTTTTTTTTTTTTTAATACCGAGCTTTTTTTTTTACTTATAGATTACAGGAAAACCTATAAGAAGTCTATGGTCTTAAAACAACATGGTAAATCTCTCAATATTGTGCGTACAAACTTACATTTGCAGATGTTATGGACATCTCGTGGCGTTGATCATTTACAATTAGGTGGACCGCTTGCTTCTTGTTATCCATCCATGATTCGTTGGCTTGAATCAGGAGTTCTTCCTTTGTAGTCCTTAACAAGAGTTAAAACAAGAAACTTACTTAATCCTTGTTGCAGGCGGTGATAAACAGCACGATAACAGCAAACATGACGTTCACGAAGACGTCGCAGAAGTTCGGCCAGTGGAGCGACGTCAGAGCTAATACTGTATACGGACTCGGATTCGCTTCGGAACCAGAGCTTGGCAAGGTAAGCGGCTGGTGATAAGCCTCATCGAATTTTTCACACAGGTCCCCGAAAACGGCGGCCGGATACTGTACACGACTCGGCTGTTCATAAAGCTAATATCAGACGGTTCAGTAGAGTAAATGGTTCACTTGATTGAAGCGAGTGACTGATTCGCTAATTAATTAATTTTACATTATTGATTAATTTTGTGTTCAGACGTTTCACTACTAGTGAAAAACAAAAATGAACAAAAAATAATATGATCCGTTGTCGAGCAGACGAATTTTTCAAACACATGGAGCAATGGATTAGGAAATTCTTTAAAATCCTTCGGATTGTCAAAGAAAGTGTTTCGCAATTTGGGTGCTTTTCACCCTTGGTAGTTCATTCCGCTGCTAACTTTATGCTTTTGGCAACCTTCATCGAAAGAAAGAAAATTAAGTTATGTAATTTGTCACAGCAACACGTGCTTACAAAAAGATAATTAACTGGAGTAGAACAATAAAACACAATAGATTTAAATATAATCACGAGCACGAAACAGAAGCAGTCGGCAGCAGCTGACACGTCATGACTGTGACAAGAAGGCTTCCACTCAGCATGATGCTGTGCTGTGGGTACAGCACAGCGCTGATTTTTAGTGGTCACCCGAAAAAGACGTACGGAAACAAAGTCAGGTTTAATGAGTTATACATAAATAGGTAACAAAATATTACCATTACCATATCTGTATATTTTGAAAATATGTACTTTTGTAAAAAAAAAATATAATCAATTTGAAAATATTGGTGACAAGCTAAATAGCCGGACACGCCATAAAAACAGACTACGGTTGCCACCAATAAAATTAAAATTATTTATGAGAAATGTCTGTCTGACTGTATGTCTATTATAATGTATAACCATTTGCCTAATTCCCTTCAGGATTTGCCATTGACATTGTTCAAAAGAAGTCTTTAAACTTTTACTAAATAATATAGTGACCTTATTGGCGATGTTCTTCAGAAAGGTCAGGTGCGTAGTGCTCGCAAACTGCGTGCTTGTATGACCAGATGTATGAACATAAACGAAGCAAAAGCAGTATTTAAGGCTCGTAGCAGGTGGCGTTCTTTAGTTTGTGCTTCCCCCATGGGTAACGGCGTGAGTTTATGTATGTACATATGTTATTTAACACCCAACTTCTCTTGCAGTTCATAGAAAAATTCCAAGAAGTAAAAGAGGCAATCCAAGCGCAGCAATGCGGGGCTACGGGTGGCAAGTCAGTGACAAATGGCAACAGCGGTGCCGCCACGCCGGTGGCCAGTGCTACCGCCAGTCCGCTCCTAGCGGGGCGGGCCACAGGGGGGGACGAGCCGCCGCCCGCTGTGTCGCCGGCACAGGCTTTGGTAAGTTCCAGTAAAAATACCTTTACATCCCGAACCACCTCCGTGCCTCAGAAAGCACGTTTAGCTGTCGGTCCCGGCTGTCATTCGTAGATCTTTGACAGTCGTTACGGGTCGTTAGAAGTTGAAAGTCTGACAACCAGTCTTACCAAGTGGTATTATTGTATTACCCAGTAGATGGGTTGTGGAGGTTAGATAAGCAGTCGCTCCATGTAAAATAGTGGAATTCAGCTGCATGCAGGCTGGAAGCCGACCCTAACATAGTTGGGAAAGGGCTAGGCAGATGATAATCACCTTTAGATCAGATTATAAGTAGAAGGTCAATGCTACTGCCAGTCTACTGCTTTATGGCAGAACTACGGGGCGATGAACCTGTGTCTACGTCACCGACAGTAATGTTATTGGTTAGTTTAAGGGGGATGCGCTAAGGTAGAGGATGTATTGAAGATCTTAATGGTTATCATTCTGTGAATACATATTCGTTACGGTCGCAAATTATATTCTGATCAACACAATCTGATACTGACCTGCAACTTATAAAAAAGCGTAAGAACAGAATTTCGCAGGCCACCTTGGCGCTTTCGCATAAGTTTAAGAAAATACTTTTGGTATATTACGTTCGTAAGCGCAATAAGATTTTTTTTAATCACCTCATATTGTCTCATTCTTTGTTTGTATATAATTTTCCGTTTTACTGATTGTATTGGGCTGATGTCCTATAAATGCTATTCTGGTGCTCTCGCCAGTTCTCTGTTGGCTGGTTACGTTATCCTTAAGAGTCCATAATACCTCAGCTCAAATTCACTCCTTATCTCGCTCGCGCGATACTGCTCGCAGATTGAGTGAGAGCGAGACTGAGCGGGAAAAAGGCTCCAAGGCGCCAATAGTTTAGGTAATTTCTTTTTACGGCAAAACAAACGGTTTGGCGGTAACTTTGGAATTATTTTGTGTAGAGAACATTTTATGGAATCGTGTTTTCGTTAAACATACGTATTTAACATTAATCCTCAACTTTATCATATATTCATTTCAAAATGAATGCTGCAGGATTTCCGATATAACAGAGGATAATTATTTAAAGTAGTTTGTTCACATAAATGTATTTGTTACAGCCCAAACCCGAGCCCGAGGATATGGCGGTACATCAGAGAGCCCATTCAGTGTCCTCCACACTACAGGTACGATAAAACTACCCTCTATTCCACGGGTAATGCTCTATAGTCTATTCACAGAGTTCCGGGTCAGGACCTTCCGGATTCCGGGCCTTTCAGGGTCCGTATAGCTACTTATACCACAAAACTAAAGTCAAATATTATTATGTGTGGAGTGGATAGGTCTACAAAAAGTATAGCTTTACTCAAAAGCCCAAAGTTACTCTTTGTTTTGTAAATAATTTTATAGAACCTAAAATAGTAAGTCTCATTTCTCATAAGGAGAGTTTCTCGCCCGTCTAGAGGAGTCTCTATGCGAGTCCCGTCAATACCGTACTCATGTTTTACAGTATATAAAACAAAAAAAATCGAGTAAGATTGTGATATATGAGACTCGTCCGACAATTTTCTCGAACTTGTGAATCGAAATACGATTTGTCGTTTACTTAGAAGCTTCCAATTTTCTATGGTGAATAGACAAAATCTCTTAAATCTTTTGAAAATGAGCTGTTAGGACCCGGTCACACGAACCACAACGACACCACGTCGCTGCAACAAAATGTGGGCAACCAGTGGTTACGTGTGAATAGTGTCGCTGCAGCGTCTTGCAGTTACGTTGTAGTTAGTATTTGCAGGCGGACAGATCGTTGCGGCTGCGACGTGGCATTGTTATGGTAGGTATCGCCCACACGGTTGATTATATCTGCCAAATGTAGTCCTTGTGAATAAACTATTCATTTTCATAAAAATTAGCGCCCGTCCACGTGTTGTCATTGTGGTTTAGAGGTATGAGGAACAGGTTTTAAAGTTCACTCAACTCCTATTGAAAAGGGAGGATCTTCCGACCAGACGGGTGTCGTGTCTGGCACCTGCCCAACGATCTTATATATGTCGTTCGCGCGGTAAACTCTAATTGCGCGATGCAGGATTTGTCTGACGTCAGGATTTTGTGTGACATCAGGTCTTTGATGCGTCAGGTCTTTGGCGATGTAGATGCCGCCAGTGGTATAGTTGTGGTACGTGTGGTCGGGCCCTTTGCTGCTACTTACAAGAATAGGTATGCAATTATTTTCCTCATACATTTTTAACCCGACCACATAAATCACTTTGGTGTCATCGGCTACATAATTAAATGATGCATCGATGTCGATAATTATTATCTCGTGTTATAGAATTACACAAATATCGATTTCATTTCAAGGCAAGCTATACGATTTTTGTTGAGCTAGAATCAAAACATAACATTACGCCTGTGTTTCCCGAAGGTTTAGGCAGAGGTGTACCTATAGTACACCCTCATTTTGCCAGTTATGTTAAGTCCCATGTAATAGGTTGCGAGCATATTGCCATCAACCGGGCACAAATCCAGACTCCGGGCTGCTACTGAGAAATATCAAGGTAGAATCAAAATGTCGCTAATGTCTATGCAACACAGTGCACATATCTGTGTTGTGAAATACTTGACTATCAACTGAGTCATGCGTCAACTCAGGAAGTAACAATTGCTTTAAATTGTCAATGTTATATCCTTGACTGCTATAATAGCAATGGAAGCTAAATGCAGTTTGTTGTCCTTAACACTCATTGCGAATAAGTGTTGCCAAAGAAATTGAATTAGAATGAAAAAAAAATATGTCGGAAGTACGTCACTGAGTTAACTAATCGGACGCCAACGCTGCCTAGCGGCGCTCGACAGAAATATGGATGATTCTGTACCATTACAGAATCATCCATATTTCTGTAGTCTGAAATAAAGTTATTAAATTAAATTAAATACAGCCATACAAAATGATTACATACTACACACATATTACTAATACACTAATTGTTCCTCTAGGGTGGCTACGCAACAGTAGGTCGCGCGCCGCGCGGGCCGCTGGCGTCGGCCGGCGCGCCCGCCGTCATCGACCCTCCCCCCCCGGACACCTCCGAGCAACAGCTACGCTACGAGAATGACAGGCTTAAGCTCGCGCTCGCACAAAGGTAAGTTACAACACAGTTGGCCGACAGTTGACGGTTGCTTGAACTTTTTTTGTCAGTTGCTCTACAGATACGCAACAGTTGCGCGACAGTGACTTGAAGATAACTTGACAGTTGCTCAACAGTTGCGCCACAGCTGTGAAAGTTGCGGGCCTGTTATAATATAAGTATTTACGTTCGGAGAAACTTGCCATACAGCGCTGCTGTGTTCCAGTTTGAAGAGTATAGGTGCCAACGCCGGTGTAATTACAGTCACACGAGATATTTCGGCTTTGTCTTTATGACCACGTACCTGCTGAGTCTCTGATATTGCAGATGTCCACGATACGTTGTTTATTTTGCCATTCTTTAATTTATAAAAGTTGCCCAGCAGTAGCGCGACAGATTGTGATAGTAGGCCCTGTTTAGAATGGAAAGTGGGTACGCGACGGTGGGGCGAGCGCCGCGCGGCGCGCTGGCCGGGGGCGGCCCGGCCGCCATCATAGACCCGCCGCCGCCCGAGTCCATCGAACAACAACTACGCTATGAGAATGACAGGCTCAAGCTCGCTCTCGCACAAAGGTAAGTTGTGCAACAGTTGCGCGATAGTTGCCCGACTTTTTGTTGCCGAGGCCGTTGCTTAGCCACTTTGATGTTGACGTTCTAGCAGATTTTGTTTTTGGGTTTTTGTTTTCTGCGTTTTTTGTTGAACAGCTTATTTTGAGCACTGCGAAAAACTACGTTTCGTAGGAATCGGCTTGCTTTTCGCACCTTTCTCAAATAAAAGGTAAGTTTTTTTTTTGTTTTAATGTTTGTATTATATTTTTTATTTTGTGCTTACGCCGCACGCTTTTACGCCCAGGGATATTTTTTTGTACGATTTGTAAAAATAAAATACTTGACTGGGAAGAAAACAAATAATGAACAATATTTACAACAATAAAAGTTTTATTCAATCGCAAGAGTTTTGTACAACACTTAAAACTACAAAACAGAACAATATACAGTCAGACCTTAACTATAACGAAACGTAACTTCTTCCTGCGTCACTAATAAATAATTATTATAATTCGGTAGCCACTCATTACAACACACTTCTCATTAATTATATTCTTAATGAGTATGCTACGAATATCACACGTTATTTTTGTCCGTGTAAATTTACATGCGTAAAAGACGTGTAATTTTTTGTTAAATCCGTGTCACTTATTGTTAAAGTAGCCTAACATTTTGTTAAAGTCGCGAAACTATTTGTTAGTCGCGCAATTTTGTGTTGAAGTTGAGCAACTTTGTTCTAAAGTACCATAAGGTTTTGTGTTAAAGTCGAGCAACTTTTAGTTAAAGTCGTGTAATTTTGTGTTAAAGCTGAGTAACTTTATGTTATAGAACTTTTTCTAAAGTTGCGTAAAAATTACATGTCTAATACGCAATAATTTATACATTGAGCACATTTTTGTAATCCAATTCTTAATCAAATACGTCCGTAATACATTGTCTGGTTAGTTTAAACTTTCGAAATCACCCTCCTTCAACGTATTTTTAGTCAGTTTTAATTCAGATAATTTATAAAAACTTAACGGAATAATCTAACTTATTGATAGAGCTATATTAAAGCATTTAAAAACCTTAGTTTTGATATTGCAAAGCTATTTGGATTACAATAAAATTGTTTGTCAGTCCGTCATTGCATTTAGAACCATATTAAGGGTACTCAAGGGCCATATTAGCTTTGAAAAAGAGGATGTAACATGTCCTTAATGAGCTACAAGTAAATCCTTGAAATTGTGTAGGAATGTATGTTACTGAAATTCATTTCTGCCGTAGCGAATATGTAGGTCAATTATTTTGGTAAATAAATTTTTCGAATAATTCGAGAATGCTGGGAGAGATTCTGGGAACTCATTTTAACAAAAAAAAAAAAAATGTTAGTCATCCAACATTTTCGACAAAAATTTGGAAATTTTTCCATGTTTTTTCCACGGTCAACAATATAGTTGGATACCTTGGCGATGAAAACGTCTACGTACAATTTTCAAACATTTGTCACACCTGCACGCGTAGCATGACCACCATCTATTCTTCCGTCGACAAAACCCGTTTCTATTGTGGTCATGCTAAGCGTGCTGGAAAAAATTGTTCAGAGAAAAAACCACCCTCAAAATACTGCCTTTGAAACAAATTAACATCAAGTTTAAAAAATCAACATCCATACATTCTTACACATTTACTTGCAGCAAACTCGCCAATATTCATTTAATGTTCATACCCACCAGCGATCGGCACGAACCCTTCGTCGAAATGGCCGAAGTCGTGCTGATAGTGTACGGGTTCGTGTGCCGGCTTCGCTTCGTACTCGTGCGCCGGTTTTTCGTACTCCTCATGATGTTTCGGCGTACCAATCTTGTGCACGACGGCGTTGAAACCGTTCTTGTCGTCTGCTTCGTATTCCACTACGCGTTTTGTTCCGTCAGTCTCGACGAGGGTGTAGGTGCCTGCAAAGAATGGGGTTTTAAGTTAATAGATCATGGGAAAAGCTATTTAGCATACAAAAGATTAGCCATTGCTGGCGACTTCGTCTGCGTGTATTTTGTATTATATCCTATAATATTAAATGAGCAATATTTGTATACATTGTCGAAAACGGCTCTAACCTGCGGATCTGGCCTATACTATTAAACGAGAAATATTTGTATTGTATATATATAAAATAAATAAATATTTATGGAATCACGTTCTCGAAAATATAGGAATTTACGGGGCTGAAAAATCGATCTAGCTAGGTCTCGTATCTGGGAATATTCGTTTTCTCCGTATTTTCAGCCGAGCAGGCCTCGGTCGCCCAAAGTTTACAACAAGATGGCTATCTTAGAAATAATGACATGGCAGCATGGAATTAGTAAGTACCTACTATCATGGCAGCGTGGAATTAGTATGTACTATACATGGAATTAGTATGAACTATCCTATACTATTAAATGAGCATTCTCATTCTCACCAGAGCAGAGCTCAGTCGCCCAGGTAATCGTTTTATAACAGAAATATCCAGCTATGTCCTACTCTAGGTCCCAGGCTACCTATCTGCCAAATGTCATAACGATCGGTTCAATGGTTTATGCATGAAACGGCAACTGACTGACAACGAGAGACAGACAGAATTAGTTTCAGAATTAACAAAACATTAATTAGCATATAATGTATATTTCTAACAGTCTTCGTCAGCCTTGTATCTCCCGAATTCCAAAATGAGACTATACTTTGTGACGTCCTTCTTAGTCTTCCTACAATATTAACAATGGCAGCATTAGAATTAAACACGACAGGAAATTGAGTAGCATTTGAGATTTAGACCTTAGGAGCTAATATTACACTGCAATTAGCTTATTTACACGTATTTACATGATTTAAAAACTAACAGATTTAAAATAGTAATAGTAATATGTACAAGTATGTAAGAAAGGGGGGGGGGTGGAAACAATCATAGGGCATCAATCTACATATTCATAATAAAGAGTAAATATTCTGTTTTATTCTGGAACAGCGCGACGCCACAACCGTGGTTGCGCGTAACTTCATAAACTCAGAAAGAGAGTGGTCTATTTTTGCCGCAACTCATAAGATGCGTAGAATTTCCTGTCTTCCTGATCGAATAATAAAATACAATTTAAAATAACTTGCACTGCCGCTCCTATTTCCTTCAAACTTCCGGTAGGGGTGTTGTATAGGGTGTGAGGGACATTGTCGCACAAACTGTCACCATGAATTCAGTATATGATTCTAGACTCTAGAGCGTTGTCATATTTCGTCCGTTATTAGAAAAAAAATCTGCTGTTCCATCAATTTTAACCGTGTAGGTATTGCACTTTTGTACGAAATGACGGTTTTTTTCTAGAAACTCTATGGTCTAGCTAGAATCGTGTGCTGATATCATGATAACAATATGTGCGTCGATGTCGATGTCAGGTTCGTGAGCGAGTTTCTTGCCAGTTCTTCTCCAGAGGAACCTACTACGCTTTGGAATGGATAACCAGCTTCATCTTTTTGACTGACCTACCCCTTGACAGTTCAAAAGTGCCCGTAATTGGTTTATTTGAAATAAATGCTTTGAGTTTCTTTTACACCCTGTATCCTTAGATGTACGGAGGAAAAAGCGACCATCATTAACCTTATATAGCCGTAGTTTAATTATAGATGCATAGATATGTATGTATTAACAAGCTCAATCCATAAAATAATCGTTAAGTCGTTCATGTATGAGCAATTGATCGCCATAGTGAAACAATACTCAATTAGTGGCATACACAAGTATGAACTTCCCGACCAGCATACTAAGTCGTGATTCATTTAATGTATTGCTCATCTTTATTGAGTTAGAGGCGGTTATGGCTTCTACTTATGGTAATCGCGTTAGCCTATGATCATCTATTAAACTTGGTCCTTTTATACAACGAACGACGGATGACTTTTCAGAAATTGCCATACTTAGAAAATTGAAAATGATGAAACTTGAATTAAACCTTGTGTAAATTCATTCATTCATTCACCTTGTGTAACTTCATTTTACCTATTGTGGTATAATAATTTTATTCTAGGTGCATCGTCTTCACATATAATTATATAATATAATTAATTTAGCTATAAAAAATATTGTAAAACATTTTAAAAGAGGTGGAGTTCTTTGCCCATTCTTGTCCATACGAAAACTACCTTTTGGAAGGGGCGACTAGAATAAATTCTATTTTTGTCAATTTTGACGTTCAAAGGTTATAGGGGCTTATTTGAAATAAATGACTTGACTTTGACTTTAAAGTTTGGTGCTTACCTTTGACCTTGTCACCGTCTCTGGTCTCCCAATGCTCCTTCTGGTCACCAGTGTGGGGGTCCTTGACTGAGTAGTCGAACGAGTACTTAGGATGCGCCTGAAAAGTACAGAAATAAGGCCATTGAGAAAGGAATGCGTACAAAAATTAAAATGGTCCCAATGAACGATGTATGAACATGGATTAAGTAAAAACAGTATGTAAAGATCGTAGCACTTGGGGTTCTGTAGTTTCTGTCTACCCCTTCAGTAATGTTCCGACTGTCGGGACCGAGACCTTCGTTCTGTAAGAGGGCGTTGGCTCTAAACCGTTCCCCCCTGTACCGTCTGTCCCGGGCCAAGTGCGGGTTAGGGAACGTCCCTTGTCATTGAATCTTTGGTTGTAGAACTTGCCAGTTAGTCACGATGTTTTCCTTCAGTTTTTGGACAATTGATGATGAAACAAGTTGTATTCTTAACTGCTGAACATGAGCTCTATAGATTTCTGCATGATGTGTGGGTCATATAAGTAACATGGTTATCCCTCCATCCATGATGGCTATAAGAGTAGAGGAAAACACTAGAAACGATGGATGGACTGTGTGAAAGATGATATGGCCACAAATGGGTCACCCCCTTTCTAGCCGAGATGACGACTAATGGAGAAGTATGGAAAAAAGAAGATGTTACGCCGACGCCAAATAAATTTGGACAAGGGCAAGATAATGTTGATGACTTACATGGTAATCCAAGTCGTACTCCTCTCCATGGTGATCGTCCAGGCTCTGGTGGTGTTGGTGCAACTGAATCGGCGCCTTGTGGTAGTTCTCGTAGCCGCCATACTCTTCACTGAACTGCGCCACCACTGACGCGACTACGAGAAGCAGGGATAGGGCTCTCTGGAACCAAAAGAGAATTTTGGAGTTAGATATTATTTATGACCATGATCCGGTTTTCTAGAGGTTTGATGATTATAAGTTTTAATATTAATATGATGTAAAATTCAAGTACAAGTCGTGTCATTAAAGTTGAGACTTGAGGCCCCGGCGGGGACCTAATACCGCTAAAGAGACCTATAAATTGAATACTGCGAAAGTCAAACCACGTGGTGCGTCAAGTCTCAACTTTAATTGTATGACTTGTACGTTCTGCACAGTCCCGATCCTTTGAGTCGTCAAAACGCTCGGGCGTTTTGACATTTCTACTTCCATACTTCTCTATTAGTCGTCATCTGTAGTCATCCCCTTTCCAGCTTGTCTAAAGTCAAAATTGGCTTCTTTTAATATTAAGTTTGTCAAGACAATAACGTATTGCAATAACATGGCCTCACAAACTGACTGGTTTCGATTGCGGTCGGGTTGATACCGATCCCCACACTGAACAAATATTTGTATGGCCTTTAGATTGTTCTGGGTCTGGGTTGCATTTGTGATAGTTACTTATCTTCAAACTAGCTTGCCAGTCTGAACCCAAACCTTTGGGATGAAAATTTTCAACTCATGAAAACGTGAAAACGTTTGGTCTTCTGATATATCTTCAAATATACTTCTACTTTCATAACGACATAATTTCAATAATTTTTTTACTGATGCGTTAATTTACACACATAACATCACGCCTGTATTTTCAGAGATGAGTGGTGGCCTAGTGGTAACAGCCCCGACTTCGAGTTGTAGGTCTTGGATTTAAACCTAGACAGGCCCAGTCGCTCAAAACGGTCCTCGAACCAAAAATTCGAAGACATGTGACATCTACCAATCCAAACTGAGCCCGCGTGGTATATAACAGCCAACTCCACTCCTACCCAGCCCACTCCTATATAGAAATTATGCTGTATTTCTGTCGTTCATTCAATTTACGTTAGTTTCCAAGTGAGGTAAAATTTTGCCACTACAAAATAGTATATCAGATACAGACGTCTAGTGCCCGTACACAAGATGGCATGTCTGGCGGGTGCGCGCGCAGTGAAATGTATGTGAAAGTGTTGTTATCACGACGGAGCAGATAGGGCTGTTGACAGGTGGCTAGTAGAGAATGAAATGGAAAAAAAAAAACGAAAATCTTTACAACAAAGGCTTTGTTCGGCTTAGACAACTTTTTTAAAACTGAACGGAAATCAATCAGTCTGAGGAGCTCGTGGCTAAGTAATAACAGCCGCACGGTTCGATCCACCAAGTAAAGCTACGCTTACCGGGGTTTGTCCGAGGATGGGTGACCATCTTTACACCGACACTCCGCCATGCCTCGAAAAGCATGTTAAGCCGTTGGTTCCGGCTGTCATTCGTGGATTTTTGACAGTCGTTACGGGTCGTCAGAAGCCCGGAAGTCTGACAGCCAGTCTTACCAAGGGATATCGTATTAACCAGATACTGGGTGGCGGAGGTCAGATAGGCAGTCGCTCCATGTAAAATACTGGTATTCAGCTCGTCCCGGTTAGACTGGAAGCCGACCTCAACGTAGTTGGGAAAATACTAGTCAGATTGATTGGTAATCAATCAGTCTGGCTAGCCTTTTCCCAATACCAGTATTTTACATGAAGCGACTTCCTATCTGTCCTACACAACCCAGTTACTGGGTAACCGATACTACAGTTTCTGCTTAAAAGTAATTGATAGTCGGAAAAGATAACTTGTTGAATAATCTAGTGAACTTTCGAAAACTCGAGAAAATGTGTAAAATTTATTCAGCTTCGTGTAAACACGGTTTCTTTAAAGGCTACGAAGGCATTTGTTTGCTGTTGGTTTCATTATCCATGGTTATAACAACCAAAAGCTTTTTAAGAAATATAGGAAAAAATACTGTATGTTCTTCATTCGCTTAAATACGTAGGTACCTACTTCTCAACCCGCCTTTAATAAAAACCTGAGTATCTTTTCCTACAGTAGTAGGAACTTTAATTTATCTGAAACCTTAAATTGATTAGTTATTGCTCAGTTCGACGATCAGCTGCTTATCAACAAAACCAATCATAACTTATTCCCGTTACGTGATTCTCCTTAAATGTGCCATAATTTTATTAAGCTAAAATAACTCAATAATCTTCCGCCTTGTTGTCTAAACGTGAAACGAATTTTCCCTGATTTAGCCGTAATTTAATCGGGTAAACAGTACTTACGTTAACATAAAAATGGTTCCTTCAAGGGTGTATGGTGTGGCGTTTTAAATAAGCTTTGAAGAAAAGTTTGTTTGATTTTCTAGGCAATATGAAGACGAAATGATTACAGCCGCACGGGTCGATGGAAGGTTAAGTTACGCTTGCCGCGGTCGGTTCGATGGGTGGCCATTCATATGGAGACCCCGTCCGTGCCTCAAAAAGCATGTTAAATCGTTGGTCCCGGCTGTCATTCGTAGATCTTTGACAGTCGGTATGTGTAGCCAGTTACTGGGTTGTGGAGGTCAGATAGGCAGTCGCTTCCAGCTGCACCCGGAAGCGACTGCCTATACACCGTGACATTTGAATCACAGTTTTGTTAGAACAAACGTTGTTCAGACCATGGTCTACAACCATTCTACAGCATCCAATAATAAAAAAAACGTCATTCGTTTTTGAAAAAACACAAATTATACAAAGTTAAAAATGTCGGGATTATCATTACTCCCTACAACACAGACACTGCGGCGCGCTCGCGTCTCAAAGTTGTTGCGGCGCGGCGCGCACCTCAAGTACAAAGTTACGTAGGTAAATTACCTACAAGTTTAATTTAAACGTTGCTCTAAACTAGGTTTCAAACTCAAATCTCACACACACAAACAGCAGATCCGGATAATTAAACGATTAATTATCCTAACAACATTTAAATTCGCCAAAATTATGTTAAAAGTTTTAAACTAACTACTTGATATTGTTATTTATTTAATAAAAATATTTTATTGTGCCAGAGTTACGATTTAAAATGACTGTGAATAAAATTTTAAACTAGTAAGTAATTAATTTTAACATGAAACTAAACTGCTATGTGAATTCAATTAATCAATCAATCAGCTGTTTCGACAAAGTTCACGCGCGGCCATCGCAGTTTAGGTACTCTACTAAACATCTAAAGACACGCGCGCTGCGCCCGCCCGCGGCTCAAACTCAAAGGAACCGATGCGCCGCGCCGGTGTCGCTAGTCGCCCCGTGTTCCGCCACGTGCGGTCACTACGACAGCGTCATTCATTGGGCATTTTAAAAGTCAAAGTTTTGCCAGCAAATTCAATTGAGATATTATTATTATTTGGGATAATAATTTTCCACACTTTAACTGACTTTAGTGCACTTAACTGACAAAAAAATGCTGTCTACTGAAAAAATAAGTAGTATGATATTACAATCATTACATGTACCTAATTTGAAACTGTTATTCTTATTAGACTTTGTTTTTTATTAACTTTTGTTTCGAACAATTCACCAAAGATTATCCATTTTCTTCTTCATTCTTTTTTAAAACGTTCCCAGTACTTAATTATTTTTGTAGCTAATGTGGGTGCGTTTACAAACTCTCACCTGCATCTTCCTGTGCGGGAATCGAATTCGCGACACGTAATGCAGCAGCCTATCGCTCAGTCACTGCGCCATCGGTACCGACAATTATTAGGAAGCACAGCACAACTTATTATTACGAGAGTTTTGCTTTCTGCTATTTCATTAATTTATGCGCCGAAGAGTTTTAAACTTGCTTTCTTATGGGTGCTAGTGTACTTCCTGATTTTCTGTCTTGATTTAGTTATTTTCGGAACTTCTTAGTAAGTATGTGTGTGTGAGTATGTATGTCGTGTTAAATGTTTTAAACTGCGTCAACCTAAAAAAATTTAGTACTAGTTACATTTTAATTCCGAACATCGAAGCTGTTGCCTTCTAATGCATCCCGATCACAAAACATTATTACTCAAGAGCCGGCGCGGCGTGCGGCTCGCTCACGTACGGGACACAGCATTGTCTAAATGCTGTGTGTGAAAAAAAGGGAAATGTACCTACCTCCAAAGACGAAATTTAGTGAGCACTTATTTTTGTACGTCTTACTAGAAAATACCAAACTTAAAAGTTAACTTCGGTAGGTATCTTATCACAGTTATCACTGATAAGAGGCTACTTTAAAACAGATTGTTATGGCTTGGTATGGCTTTGGCTGTGGTCAATTTTGGTAGGTATTTTCTGGCTATGCACGAATGCACGAATGCACGACGCGACGACGCACCGTACTGACGCGGACGGCGCGGTGAGGTGACTGACCTCTAATTTTATAATTTCGTTCTATGCGAACTTATGGTAGGTAGGTACCTACTATCAGACATAGTTTTAATTCTTTCCTGTAGGTACTAGGTACGGGTACCTATTGTATCTAACGTGGCATTAATAGGTATTATTTATTTATTGCAATATTACAGGAACAAGACAAAAACAAAACTTACCACAAAACCGGGTTAGCTCCGCGTGCACCAAGACAACATTGACTCCAATTTTCCCTTCATACTTATCGGGCTTAGGACCGTCAGAAATTCTAGCTGAAGTTAATTATTAATTTTGGTGAGTAAAGTAGGTACCTACTTACTTAGTTACTTGCTTACATCACAGAGCTTCGATGCTTGCGTTCGAAGTACTCGAGTATTTGTTCTTCGAATGCGACTAAGTACTGAGGACCAGTACCACGTCCTTGGGCATGATTCGGCACTGTGAGTTGGCCTTGATCCAGTAGCCACTGTGTAGCTGCCAGTATTGTAGCAGGTGTGGGAATCCGCGGGTTCAAGATCCCTCGCCTACGCAGCGCTGCTAAATGTTCTGGTTGAGAGTACATGCGCCTAGCTTCCGCCAGATTGTCACCAACAATTGCCTAAAAACGCACCACATCCAACCACTCCACATTTGAATATGAACTAATTTTCACTAAAAACGCGCGATGCGTGCCTGTGACGTAAGTACATCGGACGCATACGTCGCTCGCTCGAGAGATTTCGGTAGACTGCGACCGCTTCGGCGACCCGCTCGGCCGGCGGCAGTCAACAACAAAAGAAATGGGCGGGGCGGTACTTCGCGCGATTGCATGTCATTGGCTAATGATTTATTTGCATTTCGGCCCGCATTGGCCGGACATCCTTCTAGTCCACGTGGACTTCTCTTTGAATGCCATATCGCTACCGCAATGAGTACTTTGATGTTACGGTTAATGTTTGAACACGTTTGAGCAACATATGACTAATTTGAGAACGCCTAGTTTAGTTTGTTTTAATAACATAATTGATGCTATAGAAACGTAGTAGACCATGGTCTGAACAACGTTTGTTCTAGCAAAACTGTGATTCAAATGTCACGGTGTATAGTCGCGTAGAAATCTGTGCCGGCACAACAACGAGCCGCAGAGCAGACCAGACACATGTCTGCATGGTAAATGCATGTGCCGCAGCGTACGCAGCTCTCAGTACGTTCATGCGTCACAAAATCTGCTCTGCCCTGCGCTGCGTGGACCTGCGTCAACTGCGTCTCAGCATACGCTTAGCCTTTCCATGGAGAAAGTTGTTCAGTTTGATGGTCTGTAGGTAGTGATACCCTAAAAATTACCACACCTTCCTGATACACGCTGTATTAAACAGTACATACACGTGAACACGCTGCCCGCTTTGCGTACGTGAGATGATCTCATTAATATGTCGGCGCAGCACAACGGATAGGCTACAACAATAAACTTCGGAGTTTACAACCACTGTGTTACCAAGCAATGGACTATTTCAGACTGAAATTAGTTTCAACTGGGTTCTGGACTGAAATTTGTTTTAACTCTAACAGTCTCGCTTCGAGACGAGGAAAGTATATCTAGCCGACCTTTATGAAAACAATACTTTTAATCGTCTTAAAATCCCTTCATTCAATGACAGATAACGTACAGCTTAAACCGCTGGTTCTATAAGCATAAAATGTTGCTAAGACTAAGAAAGGATTTTTGAAAATTCATCCCCTAAAGGGGTTAAATAGGGATGAAGTTAGTTTTTTTTTTGCCGATGGGATAAACCATGGGGAACATGCTTGTATCCCAATAAATTGAAAGTTCACTAAAATTTGACATTTCAAGTGATTGTTGTTTGTTTTTTCAATTTGGTGTTTAACATATGCACCTGTCAAATTAGTCTATGGGATTAAAAAATTGACTGTAGGTTGAAATTATTTTACTGTTATATAGACAAATAGACATTTTTGTTTTAGATGCCAGTGACATTGAACCGTAGGGTGATAAATCAATTACGAGATACTAAACAAACTGATACTACTGCTTTACTTTTTTACAGGATCTGTATTTATATTGTCATTATTCTTGGACCGAATCTCAAATGTTAGGATGTGTAACTTAGTTGAAAGTAACATCACTCAATCAAAAGATGTCATTATAGGAACTGCTGACGACAGAATAAATTAAATAGGCTTTTATACGGCGATCAATGACAGGAAATTTGATATCTGACATAAGTAAGACAAAATATAATTTATGGAAAGGAATCAATGAACCGTGCAAAATGAAGAATTAAATGACAAAAGAGAGTAAGAATGTATATTATAGTACCCGTGTAGCAGATGTCGGGAAGAAACTATGTATGAAAAGTTTTGATAATGTGGATGTCTATAAGAGTGGGATATGAGAGGGGAAGACCAAAGAAACGATAGATGAACTGTGTGAAAGATGATATGGCTAGATGAAAAGGGGTGACTATCGAGATGACTACTAATGCAGAAGTATGGAGGAAGAAGACATGTTGCTCCGACCACAAATAAATTGGGATAAGGGCATTGATGAATAGAGTTACACATGTTACGATTATCCAATGTAGCAGACGCCCAAAATGACCTTTAAATATATCCCGAAAGTATCAAAGCGAAATGTTTTACGATGTTTACGTATTGGTTAATCCATCACCCACAAACGGTCGAACAGATATTCATAAAAGGGTTATATGACTTTATCTGTACGTCACCGTTCATGTCCCGAAATAAAATATGTGTAGGCTTTTCCGAGATTTAGATGTACAAAGCTGGGGAAGGCTAAGTCTTGAATAAATATTTACGAGAAAGTCGCACAGAAGGCCTGATACTGTTAGACGAAGACTACATTAAAATATTACTAGCTTTAGAAGAAATTGAACAGATTTAAGACGAGAACCTAAAATATTCTGTTTAAAATCAGGCTCCAGATAACATTGAAAATACAGCTATCGCTAAATGAACTCTTGGTTTCCCTTTCTTTACATAGTTGTAAAGAAAGGGAAACCAAGAATTCATTTTTCGGAAAGCTGAAGTCGCGAACAAAAGCACTAGCTTTTGTTCGCGACTTCAGCTTTCCGGAGGTCGAAGATTATCCCACAGGAACTTACTACTGGGATAGAAAGCATCCTTTACTTAACCCAGGTCATGGTCTATCTGTGTGCCAAATTTCATCTAATTCCGTTCAGCCGTAAGGCGAAAAGGTAACAGATAGACAGGGTTACTTTCAGGTTTATAATATTAAAAATAAGTATAGTATGGATTCCTCGCATAAACGCTTAGAAAGCAATAAGTCGTGCACTCATTTTTCTCCACCATCTTGAATTTTTATAACGGCGCACAAGGTTTCTATGCAATTTTCTATCATATAGAATAATCTAAAGAACATTTTCAATCAGTACGATCCCTACCCGTCTTTAATAGAACGGCAGGGGCTTATTAAAATGTTGACCTACTTACTAGTAAGCGTAACAGATCTGACACTTGTCTAATTTCAACTTAGTTTTACTGTTATTGAACGTTTATTTGCTTACGTAACGCGAGGTTAACGACGTTGTTTCAAGTTTATGGATTCTCTTGTTTGATTGTTATTAAGAAACTGTTAATTATTTATTCCGCATGTCGAATGAGTCATGCTCATGGGTCAAATCTACCACAAGGTCCCAAAAAACGTCCGGCGACATCGAGGTAGACCTAGGAGAAGATGGCGGGCCGAGCTTGACGCGTACTAACAGGATTGATCCACATTCGGGGGTCTACTCCTTAAGCACAATGTCCGTAGTTTCCGGTGAAGTTTTAGTGCTTAGGGAGTAGATATTGTGATACGGAGCAGGAGGTCTACTCCCTAAGCACGAACTCCGTAGTGTCAGCCGAAGATACGGGCGTGTGCCTACTCCGTATCACTTACGGATATAACAATAGTTCCGAGGCCAAACTAAGAATGAACGACTACTAACTCTTTGACAGTTGTCCCTACTCCCGATAATGTTTCTGCCCGACCGAAAAACTTTAATTTAACAAATATCAAATACTTTCGGACGGGCCCGTATATTGGTTGACGGACTTAAAGAGTAGACCTTTAGCTCAAGACAAAGAGGACTAGAAAGGAGAAAGGGAGCCCTGCTTTTCGATGTCGATTTTTTTGTAGGGTTTTTTGGGAAGTGGTTTTTTTTGTAGTAACTTTTTTATCTTTAGACGTTGTAATTGCTAAGTAACAATCAAAAAGGTATGTCAATTACAATGTTAACAAAATTAAACCTCTGACCCAATTTCGTCTTTTAAAGTTAACGAATTTTTTATCGCATAATTCGCAATTTTCCGCGAGGTCAAAAAGCTTTACTGTATTATAATATTATTGTTCCCGGAGTACATTTCACAAAGGTACTGTTAGGAACTCGATATGAGAGCCAATAATCCCCTCTGAGACATGAGATGGCGGCATTGAGGCAGATTACGTGCGTTCATAGACTTAGAATAGGTATCTCGGAAATGTCTGCCTGGATATTGGGATTGTGCATCTACTTAATCAAAATCTTAAATTCGTTCATTCTTTCACTAACAGACAACGTACAGCCTAAACCGCTGGGTCTAAAAGCATTACATTTTACACAAGAGTTCCTTATATAAAGAAAGTGTGCAATAAGAAAGAATTTTTGAAAATTCACGCCCTAGAGGGGCTAAATAGGGGATGAAAGTTTGTATGGATGTTCGTAATTATTGCCTATGGAAAATCCCATGGGACACGACTTGTAAATCAATATTAAAAAATAAGTGTAAAACTATTACAGTTGGATAAAGGTAAAAAAGGCTATGGAATTGTTTAGCAATTAAGCAATTTGGCTAAATATTTAAAGCCAATCTGGCTTATGTTACGATGTGGCTCACCTCAATCATGGATTATTGAATTTTCATTTACCAACCAATTAACATCACGCCTGTATGCCCCGAAGAGTTAGGCAGCGGTGTACCTACAGTACAGCCATATCCCGCCAGTTATGTTTAATTCCCATATCAAATTGCCATGAACCGGACACAAATACTGACTCCGGGCTGCTAGTGAGAAATTCTTGATGAAAAAACCCAATAACATTTTGCTCGACTTTTAAAATGTTTATAAATATGTGAGAACCTAATCTATCACATAATTAAGTAATTAATTTATCTGCCAATGCTTCATTTTTAATTCTTTTTACCTGTTGTGGTATAGTAATTTTTTTTAGGTGCATCGTCTTCATATGTAATTATAACTAATGTACCTACATATACAAAATATTGTAAACCATTTTAAAAGAGTAACGGTGGAGGTTCTTGCCCATTCTTCTCCATACGAAAACTACCTTTTGTAAGGGGCGACTAGAATCAATTTGATTTTTCGTAAATTTTGACGTTCAAATGTGCCTTATAGGGCCTATCTGAAATAAATTATTTGACTTTGACTCGACCTGGGACTCGAACTCAGGACTTCACGTTCAGTAGTAGTGTTTGCGACCACTAGACCAATTAATTGTTTGTACATTTTTGAACACCCGAAAGTTTCTTGTCTCTACCTACTTAACGTATTACAAGGAATTACTGAACGAATAAACAAAATCAAACTTGCCGACTCACCATTACCCCATAAGCCTTTTAAACTCAAATCCAACCGACATTATATATTTACGTCCGAGAAAGCTCTCTGAACAACAACGTAACGCAAATTAAATAACATAATCAAACACGACTTAGTTACACAATACGTCATCGAAAGCGTTCGTTATTTGTGTGTTACAACGTTATTCGCGAGTCATTGCCGCTAATTAGCGCGCTTAATATCGCGCTTTCGCTTAGCGCGTGGTTATTACGGTCAGTTCACATCGGTGGTTTGTGATTCTTCGACGCTGAGAATAGGTTTACCCTTTCAAATGATGTGGAAGGTTTACATGTGTAGAATGGGGTTAAATTTATAATTTCTCGTAGTAAAATTCGTTGAACTAGTTTATAAAGGTTGTGGAACAGCAGTGATAGCCTAGTGGTATGACCCTCGAACTGCCAAGTCATAGGTCTCGGGTTCGAACCCTCTGACTGTTCGGAATCATGTGCGTATTGTATATTTATCACTTGCTTCAAAAACGGTGAATTAAAACATCGTGAGGAAACCGGCATGCCTGAGATATTTCTCGACGTCATTGAATTCAGAGGCCCATAGGCGGCATAAGAACTATGACAGTCACTAACCACACGAAAAATAAAAGAAGACTGGAGAATAGAATACTCTTTAGAACACCATATGATTTTACAGATATAAATTTAATAATTAATTAGAGGAATACCGTGCAGTTTGGGAATCAAGGAAACTTTGCCCAACAGTGGGATGTTACAGGCTGATGGATAGTTAAATTCACTGAAATGATATTTTACGATGGAAAACCAAGCTTGTAAAAGAAAAGGGAGATTTGGAATTTCACAGTAACAGGAGTCGTGAACGTTTGAATAGTTTTTGGCAACTCGCCCCCCCTATTACATGGGACTTAAACATAACTGGCTAAATGTGAGTATACTTAAAACCTCTGCCTAACCGGAGAATGCAGGCGTGATGTTATGTGCTAGTTCTGTGCAGCAACATTGATCTTTCCAAGCATTGCCATATTGCATCAGTTTCGCGGAACTATATGCCGTTGTATCACAGGCTCTCGGCGTCAAAGGTAATCCGGTCAACGCGGGTCGACATTTATGTAATGTAACGTCCACTTTGGGTATAAGAGGATTTATCAATGTATTGAAACAATGCAGCAGCTATGAAAGTTGGCGTTTGAAGAGTAGTCTAGTTACAGAAGGTTTGAGAGGCTCGGTCAGTTAGTTCATACAGTTGAATTGACACGCAAAGCGTAGATTCCTATGGAGAAGGACGGGCAAAAAAACTCCGTCATCAATTGTGTCGGGAGCCGTTATTCAACGACTGAATAAAAAGGGCGTCTCTCATAGGCTTTTAAAACAAACGGCATTGCATGCCAAAAGCTTTCCTTGAACTTGACAAAATTCGGGCCACTTGCCTTCTCCCACTACCTTTCCGTTCATTCGTTCCAGGGTTATCCTAAGACCCCTATTTACTTGACAGTGGTGCCGACTGGTTTGCTTACAAAGTAACTGGAATTACCGAAAAGGTCTGATAAGAGTGACACTGGCTGACTATCACTCTAGCAGAGATGATCAAATCGATGGTTGCGTGATGGCTGTCGTACTACGTCCGCGACGAACGGCTATATTCCGGCACAGTCCTAATCATGTTGAAGCTGCTGAACCACTAATACGATGATCACTTCTGGAACAGGCTATCCTGCGCCGTTGAATTTATTTACTTTCCTTTTATCTCTAACTCCGGAACTAGTAACTGTATACGGATATCCAATAAATGCATTAGAACTCGGTCATATTATGACTTGCAAATCTGTTCCTTCTTCGTTCGAACGTGGCTGGTCATGCGATATTTTTTGTCCAGCTGTCACAATTACCGATTGCCACGCTATTTGCGGATGTAACAGTACTTCCTATACCTAATGGTAACGTGCGTTTTGTCACATGTGTCGTTTTCGTTGTAGCAAGAAATATGGACGCGCAAACTGTTAGCCCAGGTTCGCACGGGCGTTATTTTATCGCGGTGATGTTTTATCGCGCATTGGAATTTCGACGCTCTGCTTAGCGCCGAGAGTTGAAAATCCAACAGTGTGTTTTCTTGACGCGCTGGGATACGTTCGCCCGTGCGTATCTGAATTCAACCCCCGCGAAGAGCAGATATTAATAGTCGTATTTTCATAGTACCGTCGTATTATTAAAATAAAATAAAAATAAACAACTATTTCATAAAAGAGTGCAATACCTACAAGATCAAAATGTATGGAACAGCACATTTTTTTAAATAAATAACGTAATAGTTCAACGTTGGTGGGTCTAGTCTAAACATGATCTTTATTCATGGTAATAGCTTGCGCGTTGATGTCGTTTACACCCTGTATTTCGAAAGCAGGTGAAATCCACCATTTCGCACTGAGCCTACGCGACTACGACCCACTCGCTCTCACAGAGAGGAAGCCCCAGCAGCAGTAGTGGGAATGTTATAGGCTGAGCTATTTTATGCTGTACTTACTTTGAATTATATAGCTAGTAGCTTCTATAAGAATAGTGTATCCCATGGTAAAAAATATTAGCTAAGTAACTTAATGCGTGGTCGACAGCCATTAAAATCGCTACTTGTAGAAAGTTTTTCGACTTACCAGTACTTCATTCACTTTCATTTTATTTTGAGGGGATGAAAGGTGACATTTACCGCCTACTGGAATTTTGTACTTTCCGTCGGATCTTAAGAAGTTGATATTATTTCATGTTTATTTGAAAAGGTCAGGAAAAATGTGTACAATTGTTTGGGAAAGGGTGTAACTTGAGACAGTGAAAGCAACAATCGTTTCTTTTTAAAGTATTTTTTTAGGAAAGCTATGAACCATACTAAAATTTATGACCCAATTCCGTATTAGAGTATTATGTGCCGATCGCTCATGTGTTATTGGCATCCGCTAGTAACTTCTGATTACGCTTCGTGGTTATTAAAAAGTTAGATTAATCTCACAGGTAATTAACAGTTTTGATTGACTATTAATAAACCATATTTGTGATGTTCTTCAGAAAGGTCAGGCGCGTTGTTCTCGCAACCGGCGTGCGTGTATGAGCAGCACGCGTAGCATGACCACAATAGAAACGGGTTTTGTCGACGGAAGAATAGACAACATGACAGATTGTGATTCTACCATTTTGTCTATTCTTCCGTCGACAAAACCCGTTTCTATGGTGATCATGTTTATGCAGATGTATGAACGTAAACGAAGCAAAAGGAATATGTAAGTATCGTGGTGGCGTTCTGTAGTTTGAGTAGTTTCTACTTACTATCATGGGAAGTAGACGTGAGCATACGTGTATTAATAATCTCAAGAGTAAACCGAAACCACCATCATCTTACACGTTTCGTATTTTATAGAAAACGCCATTGAATGATTGGTCACTGCAGAATTTTGCGTCTTTCATTGTCAACTGTCTACAAGAATCATTATTTAATAGGTGATGATTTTTGAAGCACGAATCAGACTGATACACCCGACCACGCGTCGCGTGCGGTCGCATGTCAGTACCGCTCACACGCAATATTTTCACTTATACATTGTAAGATGTCGACGCTACTGGTGTGATCTGCATCCTTTTACTTTTCTTCACAGATTCTACATCTTAGATGTGTTGATATTGGGGTGAGAGAACTATGGTATGTCTTGAGCCTACGTGATAGACTGGTGACGTGCCTTACGCTTTGTTTATGGGCATTGATTGAGCAAAATGTTTGATCGAAGAATCACTAAGAAAAAAACTCTTTATCTATCAGAAAAATCCCACAACAGTTTCCAAAACGCATTGTTTGTTAAACAACATCTTGAGCACCTAGATTTGGTTTAAAAAATCCGAAGATTTAACATCTACCAACAACTGGGCCCGCGTGGTGGATTACGGCCCACTCCCTCTCACCGAGAGGAGGCCTGTGACCCAGCAGTGGTAACAATATAGGCTGATTATGATGGGCTAACCTTACATACAGTATCCAAACGTGGTGTTAATTACTCGGCCCTTTAGGTGAAGGAAGATATTTTTCTTCTCGGAAGTCAATCTACTTAATTAAATAAAATTCATTGTCAGACACCGCACAGCCTAAGCCGCTGGGTCTTGAAGCATGAAATTTTGCACCAGGGTTCTTTATATAACGAAATTGAGGACTAAGGAAGGATTTTTTTTTAATTCACCCCTTACAGTGGTTAAATAGGGAATGAAAACATGTAGGACAGTTCGTAAATTTTTGCGATGAGGACCATCGGGCACAAGGCTAGTAAATATAGAAGTTTCTATACATGGATAGTATACTAAACGACATTACAAATAAGGAAGGTATCAGTATGATTGAAGCGACATTAATGAGCCCACCTACTGAATAGTATGGAAATATGCGTAAATTAGCGCTCATTGAATTAATGTAAAAATGACGGAAGGCTTTCAGGAAGGACGCGTGGTGGTCGGTAGGGAAGTTATATGCGATTTATGCTGACGGTGCTGACACTTGTTGGTAATTCCGAATTACCAGGACTTAATGAGTTGAGGATATACAACCGGATATTGGAAAAACTCAACATCAAACAATTTCCGTAACCAACAGTGCAGTAGTGGAATGCCAAAGTAAGGCGTTAGAAAGAGAGAAAGAAAAAATGAATACTAGAGAATTGGACAGCAGCAGTATGGATCGTAGCAGGTGGCGTTCTGTAGTTTCTGTCTACACCCGTGGGAAGAAATTGTGAGTTCAGGTAAATAATAAAAAAATATTGGACACGTATTTTTTGTTTTTTACGTAAAAAGATTACCTACGACGAAACATTGAGTTAGAATGTGGCATGACGTCACAAGTATGTAGATTTTATACTTACTTGTGACGTAGCGATGAACCACTCCCCAAATTTAATGCGTTTTATCAAAGTATTGTTTTATTAATATGATAAAGCAAAAAATACGTGTCTAATATTTTTTATTATCTGACCGACGGATTAAATAGAATTTCTTTTTTTTGCCTAGGCATCAACCCTATTGTCAGATCCTTACATCAATCAGATTCTGTAAGCGCTAGTTCTTAGCAGAAAGATCAGAAAAATGTTTTGAACCAATTTCAAATATAAGAGAATTCAGTACAATATTAATGTTCGGCTAGCCCCCGGGGTGATGATGGCTTACTTTACGTTAGGTTTTCTGTTTCCGTCGAATCTCGAATGAATGTGATAAGTGCACGTTTGTTTTAGAGGTTACTTGACCGAATTTGATTCAAAGTATTAATAATTTTCTTGAGATGGGGATTACATTATTTCCTGAGATTTGTCTAAGAATCCAAGCAAATGTAGACATAACATAGGTAACATGACGCCTGTATGCCCCGAAGGGTTAGGTAGAGGGTACCTATCTGCATTTCGCCTATTGCCATCAACCGGCCTCAAATCCAGACTCCGGATGGTACTGCTGCTACTGAGTAACTCCAGATGGAAAAACCCAATAACACTTTGCCCGAGCTGGGAATCGAACCCAGGACCTCATGCTCAGCAGTAGCCCTTGCGACACTAGACAAACGAAGCAGTTTATAGCAAATGTATATTATGAAGAGTAATAGCAAAAATGTAGAGTAACTCCCAGTACCCACCTACAAGCTTCAAATGTCAATTATTTCATGAAGAAACAAAAATATATTTTTATTCGAGTAAATGACTATTTACCAAGCTCGGAAATGAAAGAAAACTACCTAGCGGAAATTGAGAGTTAATCAAAGAAAAATAGGTTAAAAGCTTGGCTAACAAATGGACAATATTTTCTTAGTTGACATTGTTTTATTTCCTAGTCTAGGCACTGGGATGAAAAAGAAAATGCTTGAAGATTACAGAAAATGTTGTCTCGGGTAGGTGTACCTATTATTAATCACTAGGTAGCTTCTGAAGTCGTAAGACACCACAATTTACTAAAATAACGGGCACGTTTCCCGTGCTATTACTTCGTGCTCGTTTAGCGTCTTTTTGCTCGGCTCCTAAGGGTCGTAGCGTGATGTTAAGTAGCCTATAACCTTCCTCAAGAATTAGGCTATCATCTGTATAAAGAATTCTTCAAATTCGACTGTTAGTTCGAGAGATGAGCGCGTTCAAACAAACTATTCAGATTTATTAGTATAGATATAAAAGTCGAGTTAGTCGTTTTTATGGTACTGTGCTACTTATGATTTATTGTGTTACGGAATATTTTAATGTTAAGATGGCATGGTATGCTGTTGTCTTTCCAGTTATTAAGGGCACTTTCAATAACTTGATGCCCAATTCCGATTTGATGTTTCATTTAGAATAAGAGACGCCAATGTGTACCCTATAGCCAGTACACGTTGGCCGAGCCAAGGGGCCTACTCCCTAAGCGAAATCCGTAGTTTCGGCTGTCGTTACGAGCGCTTCGTTCTCCGTCTCACTAACAGACATACAGTAAGTGTGAAGGAGAGCGAAGCGTAAAAAAAAAGAAAAGTACTTAATAAGCTAATTTCACTATTCAACAATTTTCGCGTGAAAACCAGTAATTTTCTCAGAAAACGAGGCACATCCTTAACTGGAGCGTTACCAAGTACTGTAATATACACTTATTAGTTACAACTTAACTATAATTATTTGTTTTTGCTCCGATTACGGAAACAGGGAAACGCTTGCGTCACATCTTCGTAATATTAGATTGAGTTTAAGACAGTTATGTTTAATGATATGCAATTTAACTGTATCAGTCATAATTTAGTTAGATCTTGCATAATATTATTTATGTGATCTAATTTGGATTAGGTAAAATGAAATAAGTAGGAAACTATTGTTTTTTGTAACTATATGGTATAGATTTTGCGGTGTATTATTATAAACATTGCTTTTAAACTTAAGTAGTAATTAATGAGTGCTTAGTCATACATTTATAATGTTTCGATTTAAATGAGTTTTTTGACATTGAAACATATTCATAATTATCTCTATTTGCGTTCCATAACGACGTAAACGTCTCTTAACTTTAATTAACGTTTATAAATAAATCCTTTTGAGTTTAAGTGCATAGTTTGTACTTTTGTTTCTGAAAATACAGAAAAATATCAAACTCAAAACCACGTGACCACAAAGTACTTACTTCAAAATGACTAGAAATTTACATTCCGCTAAAGTCATGAAGGAAAGCTTTATGAAAGTTATGCGGGGTTTATTGCAAGTTGTTATTGCATGAATAGGCATTATGATTTATCTTAGCATATACACACTCGATCGACTTTAAATGACTAGCTGTACCCGCCACACCTCAAAGGAACAGCAAGAAAGTACCCATATATTCTTCACCAGGTACTAAGCTACCTTCCCGCAAAATTTCATCAAAATTCTTCAGCAATTTAGCCACAAAGACCGTATCAAACAAACCGACAGACTCACTTTCACACCCTCAAAAATCCGCCATCTTGAAAAACAAATGAACACCACACACACTTTTCCAAACAATTTAAAAATAGAATCACCACCACCGTTGAACGTTACTCACAAGTTTGAAATCCATTTTAACGTGTATACTGTGTGACTCGAGGTGTCTCGTACAAATGTAGCCGGCTCGGTGCCATCGGCAACTTATAGCACGCATTGATAACCATCCCCAGCTGGTGGTCGGTGAAGATGGTGAGAGGGGATATGTGTTACACGGTGTGATGTATTGAGCCTATGATTGAAATTAGGTACATGTCCTGCTGATGACGATGTGTGAAGGGTTTTTAGTTCCCTGAAGCTGGAAAAACAGTTGCGTCAAAATAACAGTGCGTGTTTGACATTACAGTGTCTAAAAAGCTCTCTTTTGGTGATGTCATTTTGCTGCCGTTATTTGTCAGCACAGCTTTCTTCGAAAACGTAGGGGTTAGACTTCGGTTCCGCCATATACCAGTCGCAAGAGTCGAATGACATCACTACGTTATGTGGCGTATAAAATCCATACTTCCATACTTATATTATAAATGCGAAAATAACTGTCTGTCTGTTACTTTTTCAAAGCCAGTCTTACATATACAAGGTGTTCCTTTTGATGTCCCTTAACTCTAAGGTATGAGTATTATAACTAAAAATTATACAAACAGTCCGAAAACACGTGTTCCAAAAATACATAGTTTCGAAGATAACATGACTAGACTCTCGACCATTGATATATTAGTAGGTACTAGCTTCCGCCCGCGACTTCGTCCGCGTGGAATAGTTACTTTGAGCTAACGCTAACTTAACCCGCAACTTCGTTTATGTGAGTAAGTACTGGGTCTTATAATCTTATATCATGTAGATTGTAGGTTATTCTCAAAAAAACTAAACTAATGTTATTTTAAAGTACTTCTGCGTACACTATATTTTTAGTTTTGTTTTCTTCCGCCAGAAGTAGATATTGATATTCACCAGAACCAGATCTCGATAGGGCAACATATAGTTGCCCGTGCGAAAAACACTCTTGGCGTAAATCTATTATGATGTAAAGGGCAATTTTGTTTTAAATTAAATACTTGTGATGAATAACGTATTTATTTGGATATGGATTAATAATGTTTATAAAAAACACCTTCGCAAATAATGCATTATTTAAGAAGAAATTTGGTTAGCATAAAAAACGTTATAGTGAGTTAACCTTAAAAGATAGACATATGCTGTCGCGGACTTTTTTTTAGAACTTTTAAAGGGGAACAATTCTATCATACATGAATTTTGAGAAACTTTAACCGTTTACGCAGCGCACGCAGCGGAAGCTCTCAATAGGAAAAAAAATCCCCCGATTTTGAAACATTCTTCATTGGTGCTCCGCTCCTATTAGTCTTAGCGTGATGATATATAGCCTATAGCCTTCCTGAATAAATGGGCTATCTAACACTAAAATAATTTTTCAAATCGGACCAGCAGTTCCTGAGATTATCGCGTTCAAACAAACAAACAAACAAACAAACAAACTCTTCAGCTTTATAATATTAGTTTAGATATCAATGCTCTCGACGTGTGTATCTACGTTTTATTGATAAGTACAAGTAAATCATTTGTATTCAAACCAATCATTTATATTTAAAGCTAAGTAAATGCGACGTTGTAATATATTTATTTTACGGACAAAAATTGTATTAATGTTTTTTTTTTTTATTTCACGTAGGTAATAGGTAATACGGGCTGATATCCGCAACTCTACGACTAAGCGCGTATTTTGCGTACGGGTGGGAAAATCGGTTATTCGATCCACCCCAGCTTATATTTCACGTAAAGGTTACATAACAAAAGTTTACATAACATTACATAAATAAAGTTTTTCGAATTATTTTGTATCATAAATGAAAATAAAAATAAAAATATATGCTACTTGATTCTTTGACATGGTCTCATTAATACCCTAGAGTTATGGGATATCAAAAGGAACACGTGGTATAAATTCCGATTCTTATACATTTTCTAGACGCTAGACTACGGGAGTCTCGATTTCGGCTTTAAAATGTACGGAAACCGAAGCCTAATCGAAATCGTATAGTCCCCGGGACGGAGCTAAACGATAAATGATTTGTACGTGTCAACTGTTTTACTAAAAGCCACTGTCATCCCAGGCCCTACATTGTCTTTACATAATCTGATGCTTTATGAAATGTCTAACCTTGAAAGAGACCTTGACCTTTTAGTTTTCTTCGGTGTTTCTTTTATACGATATTTAGATTGAAAACGCCGCCCTCATTGTTACTTTTTTAAGAGATGTAACGCGTCTCTCTGATTCTGAAAATGTTTCAGACATCTTAATTAAAACATTTCTATCGCTAGGCAACTGATATGGTTCGGTACTAATTTGATATCTTCTATAAATGTATGTAATTTTTTATTAAAAATGGGTAAAATGCTTGTTTTACCCATTTTTAATAAAAAATTACACTGTAAAGTTAAGGAAGTGGTGAAACTAGAAGAAAACAAAAAAAAATTTTTTACATATCCAGGGGGCCAGTGCCAAATAAATTAGGGCTGAGTAAGTAGCAGATGACCCCACCTATCCACCATTTTCGTATGTTCAACGTTCTGCCAAACACCCTGTATAATAGGAGAAACTGACTGACTGAGTGACATTAACGCAGAGCCGAAACTACTGAAACTAGGAACGTGAAAATGTGCACACAGCTTCCTTTTATAATGTAGGGGGAGCACTAAGAAGGGGATTTTGAAAATTCCACCTTTAAGGGGGCAAAAACGGGGGTTTCGTTTGTATGAAAAATCTTATGCCTTGAGTTAATAAACTTGAAACTTGGCACAAAAAGTACTAGGCTTGCATGAATTCAAGACAGTATTTCAATCATTAGACGTTGTGCACAATTTCTGAGCAGTAACCTAACAAAAAGTACCAGGCTTACAGGAATTTACGATAGTATTCAATCATTGTTATGCCACTAATAGGATTTGGATAAGACATACAGATATTTTATAACCTGGGATACTTTTTTATCCCGGTATCACGTTTCCATGGGATAATGTCCAACTCCCACGCGAGCTAAGCAGCGGGAAAAAGCTAGTGATAAGATAGTCATTTATTTACTCAAACAGGAGTACAATACATACAAGACAAATTGTCAGCATTCGAGACATTAAAGGTAGAGATAAAAACAGATTAACACGTTTGCTGTTATGCTATCGACAGCATGCCATTGCACCTAATGATAGCATTATCTTAGAATTTCTGCAAATAGAAATAGAATAGATAGATTATTATTATTAGATAGAAGATATAGAACTTTTAATTATGTAGACCATAATAATTACAGATATAAATGAAGAAATTTTACAAGGGGTGACACAATGGGCGGTCTTATGGAAGAAATCTAACTTCGAGATATGTATTAATGATTCTAATCTATATTAATACGTGAAGCAAAAACTTTTTACCCCTTTTTACGAAAATAACACGGACGGAGGAGTATGAAAGGTACAGTAAAAAAATTTTTGGAGAAGTAGTGCAGAAAGCTCGTCCTAAACTATCCTATTAAACTTAAAACTTAAATGAATTATGGTCGAATTTCGACCACTGGACGACCACTAGTGATTATAATTCTGTGAATACATATCTATCAAATCGCAAAAACGTAAGAAGATTTATTTTCAATTTGGCGGGCTACCACTGTGGATCCGCCTAAAATCCGCGAGAAGGAGAGACAATACTGCAGCACGCGTAGCACGAACACAATAGAAACGGGTTTTGTCGACGGAAGAATAGATAAAATAACAGATTCACAATCGCAATTTGTCATTTTGTCTATGCTTCCGTCGACAAAACCTGTTTCTATGGTGGTCACACTACGCGTGCAGGTAACTACCTGCACGCGTAGTGTGACCACCATGGTTTGTGGTGACGATATACCTTGAAGATGACAAAATTTGTTACTTACCATTTCTCTTATAAAAGTGGTATTGGTCCTACATGAATAAAAAATATCTAAAGTTACCTACACTTTTTGCTCTAGCCTCAAACAAAACTGTAATTGGTTTTCTCCTAAAAGTTCTAGTTTAAGCACTTGATTGGAACTGTGCTAAAACGTAACTATATAACTTGAAAGTTATGTATGGTGCTCGAAGTAACAGAGTACTTGGTTAGAACTTGAATGTTTATTAGAGTTCGGCCGTTCGGAGAATGCGTTCTTGACACCTGTCAGTTTCATACTAACGAATATGTGTTTTGCGAATTTGATTCTTGTAGTTACTTGAAACTGGACAACTGACAGGTGTCAGGAACGCATTCTCTCGAAGGCCGGACTGTATCTGAGTGTTGCCTAGTAGGAGACGTTAATTTGTTTGTAATGAGTAATGTAGACAATGAGTAAAGCTAAGGATTGCTAGAAGAGCGGCGGCCGCCACATAACGGCCGCAGTGACGGCTGTCATGAAAATGATGGCAGCTGAGTTTGTCTACTGTGTCAAAAAACGCTTTCTAGGAAAATACACCAACTTACTTTCATAAATCACTTATGTGTGAAGTCATTCACCGGTAAATTGCAGACGCTGTGTGGCAGCCGCCACTTTCAGGAAACCGTAGCCCTACCCTGATCTTAAGCCACCGTGAGCATCGAAATACGTTCAAATAAGTTTTGTAAAGGATGTTTTAAGCATCCTTTACAAAACTTTTTGCACGAAACTTTTCGGAAGTTCCTGATCAAACTTTATGATTTACTAACGAAATTTTTATGTAATTTACTCTAAATATGTTAAGCAACTTACCGAAAGTTGAAGCGTTAATGTAAGTATATCAAAAACTCTTGCTGCGGCCAACACTTAACTTAGCCCAGAAAAAATTGAAACGTAACGTAAACGTAGAAACTATAGATCGCCTAGTGACTAGTGCTCCGATTCTCCTACAGATACTCCTTTTGCTTTGTTCACGTTCATGTGACTGTTTTTGGGAACAAATATATTCTGTAATAATATCACCGTGAAAACTTAGGTGAACTGAGCTGTGAACAGTGTCAATCCTTTGCATCTGTTAGAACGACAGCTCACTTCAAGCTCACTTCATCTAAGTTTCAGACCGTCGGAACTTCTTGAAGGGCATCACCAATAAGACCAAGTACCTGGTCGACCGAGATCTGCTCGGGTGAAAATGGAGAATGCTCATTTAATAGTATACGATAGTTCATACTTATTCCATGCTGCCATGATAGTAGGTACTTACTAATTCCATGCTGCCATGTCATTATTCTAAGGCAGCCATCTTGTTTTAATCCTTGGGCGACCGAGCTCTGCTCGGGTGAAAATACGGAGAAAACGAATTTTCCCAGATATGAGACCTAGCTAGATCGATTTTTCGCCTCTGTATTGAAACCCCTATATTGTAACTTTCATCGAAATAGTTAGAGCTGTTTTTGAGAATATGATTACAAATATTACTCATTTAATAGTCTAAGATATATATTCACACATATATGTTCTAAAGCGGGGAACTCCCAAGAAGGACATTCAGTGACATAGATACAAACGATTCCATTAACCCATTTAATCCTTAAATTGCATTTGATTATCAACCTGTTCACTGCAATACGAAAATGCAATTCATTTCATAATATCCAACTTATTTATACGGAAAGCTCTTAAGATTCAAAATAAACATGACCGGCTTTTGTCCTGTAATGCTCTGCTTAATTCAGGAGCACTGGATTTCCGTTAAGCTGAATACATTTTGAATTCATAAACGCTGTTTATTGGTGGAATCAACGTAGTAGAATAAATTTTTTGTCTTTATGATATCTGACTGAAAGTATGCTTGTTTGTAACGATTGTGTAACGATGTTCTTTGTCTGATTTATGAAGATTGTAACTCAAACTCAACTCAAACCATTTATTTAAATTAAACCAATTACAGGCAATTTTTTGAATTGTCAAGAGGTCGGCCTGTCATGAAAGATGAAGCTGCCTATTTCAAAGCGTAGTAGGTTTCTATGGAGAAAAACGGGCAAGAAACTCCATGGGCACTCCTTTAAATCGAAATATTGAACAAAAGATTTGTTTTGCACCGAATAAATGGACCATGATAAGAACTGTTCGCAGGATTTAATGTCTTGAGTGGCCTATAGAAGTCGCTATTGAAGATGTGGCCTTTTTTGGGGCTCACGTATTGGTATACTATATATCAATGGGCTTAAACCGCAATTTAAATTTTTGACGTTTGAAATGATTGGAAGTCCAGTTTTTATTATTGAATTTTTCTTATGATATACAAATACTGGAACTCTGAACCAGCAAGTCATATTCAGTCATCGAAAATTGTTGCTTTTTGGATAGCTGTAAGATTAGATTCCAAAGAAACGATGAATGGACTGTGTGAAGATGATAATATAGCTAGCTAGAAAGAAGATAAGAATAATACAAAAGGTAGGAGAAAAATCTTATGGAGAAGTATGGGGTCAAAAGACATGTTGCGCAGACCCCAAATAGATTCGGAGGGCAAGAGAATGATCATGAAAATATTGTAGACGTTCAAAATTGGAGCTTTTCTTTGGTTTTCATACTGTAAATGTTCAAAATTGGTGCTTTTTCTTCGGTTTTCATACTGTAGACGTTCAAAATTCGAGATTTTTCTTCAGTATACTGTGGACATTCGGTCATAAACTCACCTTGTTTAGATTACCTGTCGCCTATCTCGCCACGGTCTCTTTGGGTTTGCCAAACGACATTTCGTACCTCGCAGAAGCCCGGGCATCTTCAAATGTATCATTTACATATTTATTGAAGAATTATCTCCGTCACTACTAAGTTTTATTACTTCTGCATTTGCATTTCCCAAATGTATGTTAATGTTTTCGGCCTCTGCATAATAATTGTATTATTTCAGGTTAGCTAATAAAATGCGGATTTATGATGAGTTGAGGTTTTTGGTGATTTATGATAAATAGTTTCTGTAGTTTTTCTTAAGGCGTGAGTTTATGTATATATAAATGACAAATACTTTTTTTAGTTTGATAGTCTGTAGACATTTCTTTAAAATATCTCTTTACCTGATTGTTAGGTGCATATAAGACTGTTATTGGGTTTTTCTATCTGAAATTTCTCAGTAGCAGCCCGGAGTCAGTATTAGAGCCCGGCTCAGACCCAATAAACCGAGACATAGCGCTGCGAACAATACAGTGAAGAATGCCAAAACTACACCTCCGCTCTGTGCATACATGCTCACACGCACACATTTACAACCATTTACCTACAATCAAACTATACTTCACTAAGTGCACACATGTCTACGAAACCGGCTTCACGGCACTATGTCTTGGTTTTTTATTTGGTCTGAGGTGCCCGGTTGATGACAACAGGCTCGCGCCCTTTGACATGGGACTTAAACATAACTGTGGGTGTACTAAAGGTAGGGTACACCTCGGCCTAAACCTTCGGGGAAGCAAGGCGTCATGTTATGTTTATAAGACTCACGAAAAACCTTATTATCAATATTTTACTGATGGTTTCTTGAGTCCCGAACAGTTTACCATAGGAACAGCTCTGTTTAAGGTTTGTTGGACATAGGCCTTATCCATTTGCCCACCGTCCTCGTTTTACGCTCTTAAAAAACGCTGAAGGAAAACATCGTGAGGAAACCGGCATGTTCTAGAATCAAACATTGGAAGACAACTATCTACCAACCCGTACTGGTCCCGCGTTGTGGATTACGACCCACTCCCTCTCACGGAGAGTAGGCCTGTGTCCCAGCAGTGGGAACATTATAGGCTGATTATGCCTCTGTTTTACATCGTCAAACATACTGAAAGTGTTACTAGAGCTTATGCCAACAGAAACCATACGGAAATAAAAATATATACGGATAAGTATTGCTTCATCGATCCCTCTTAACCCACATTATTTTAATAACGATCTCATTACACACGTTTATAGATGTTGACGTACGGCCTCGTATTTATGTAATAACGACATGACTTGTCTTTCTTTAAGTACGAAACAGAGCGGATTTCTGCGAAGAGCGTCGTAATTGTCATGGTCGGGTTGCGTGAATTTGAGAATGGCTGTAGAATTATTCAGTAAGCAGACATCTCGGAACATCCAAGCTCGGTTGTTAGTAGCGACTTAGACATTAGTCTACCTGATATATTTCAATTCATTTATTAATTTCAACCGCAACCAAGTCATTAATATTTGTACAACGTCGTTAGTAACATCACACAGATATCAGCACTGATATCCCAATAGGCTTTTGAACTAAGCGAACTTGTCTGTCCGTAACAATATAACGCTTGTTATTCGTATGTAATTTGGACCAATGGTTTAACTTCGTCTCCGAGACACGGAGGTATACCAACATGTTACTTTGATGACTTTTCTTAACACTCATCCTCGAATCGACTGACCCTACCAGCTACCTTTCGGCCAAGCCGCGTTTTAATGATTAACCTTGTTAAAGTACAGTGAAAACCGTTTAACGACTTTGAAGGGACCGTCGGATTACGGTTGTTATAGCCGATAGTCGTTATAACCAAAATCTATGTTAAGTAAACAGAAATGCTGGGACCACAAAATTACTTCGTAATAACGGGTACGTCGCTTTAAGCGAAGCCGTTATAAACGGTTTTCACTGTATCATCACTTCTCTTTTTTATCATAAAGTGTTTAAAACTATTTGAATCATAAATTTAACTACTACACTCGAGAGCAATGAATCCGGGTCACTTAAAGAATCCTAAAAATCTCGGAAACTAAAAATGCTAGGTTAATGCAATAAATTGTATTTAATAGACAATGTAATACTCCTTAAATGAAGGTATTAAAACTTCTTAGTTATTGTAAAGTTATATCATAAAAAAATCAAATTTGAAAAAGGGCCACTTTCGAAGATGGAACTACGAAATTACAGCATTTGGTTTTGCTTTTGTTTGTAATCTGTCATTTATGTGGGTACATAAACCATGTTGATAGTGCTCTATATTCATTATTCAAGCTGAAATTATGTCGCTTACGCCTGAAGAATGCACCAAAATACTTACAATGCTGGAAACCGGCCGGAGTCAGCGCGATACAGCCAGGACTGTCGGTGTGTCGCTGTCAACAGTACAAAAAGTTCTCCGACGTTACGAAGAAACTGGTTCTAACCTACGCAGACCAGGAACGGGCAGAACCAGGTGTACCACAGCACGAGAAGACCGATACTTGGTGAACACCATGCTTCGAAATCGCTTTCTCACAGGAACTGAACTCACAAATCAGTTTCGACGCCTCGGAGGAAGTAACCCAAGTGCATGGACAGTAAGACGTCGGCTTGCTGAATCTAACTTAAAACCCCTTAGACCTGCAAACGGCCCTAAACTGGAGCGTGGGCATCGTATTTCAAGACTACGATATGCCCAGAGCCACGTAAATTGGAGTATTGAAGATTGGTCAAAAGTTATGTTCTCCGACGAATCAAAATTTATGCTCTACAAGCACGATGGAAGACACAGAGTGTATCGAAGACCAGGGGAAAGATTCAAGCAAGCATGCATCGAAGAAAAAGTAGCCTACGGTGGTGGGTCTGTACTTGTGTGGGCCGGAATTTCTTCTGAAAGTCGCACAGAGCTGGTGATCATAGAAAACGGCTCTTTAACTAGCGTAAGATATGTGGAAGAAATCCTCAATGATCACGTTGGTCCATTTATGGTCAATTTAGGTGAGGATGCTATATTTATGCATGACAATGCCCGACCTCATACAGGTAGGATTGTGAATGACTACCTTCAAGAGATGAACATTACTCGTATGGAGTGGCCAGCGCGCAGCCCGGATATCAACCCGATCGAGCATGCTTGGGACGAGCTAGGCAGATGCGTAAAACAACGAAACCCTCCCCCAATCACGCTTCGTGAGCTCAAAATTGCTCTCACAGAGGAATGGGAGAATATTCCCCAAAATCGTATAAGGAACTTGGTGTACAGCATGCCAAACCGCGTAAACGCAGTAATGGAAGCACGAGGAGGCAATACGAAGTATTAAAATTCAAGAAAATCGTAATAAAGTTCAAAAATTTCATGTTTCCTATTTTTGTTTTAAGGAGAGATCAGCAGTTTTTTTCTTTATGTAATTTTGTGTTAATAAAATGTATGGTGACTCATATTTTTTTTACTTTCATTTAAGGAGTATTACATTGTCTATTAAATACAATTTATTGCATTAACCTATCATTTTTAGTTTCCGAGATTTTTAACATTCTTTAAGTGACCCGGATTCATTGCTCTCGAGTGTATTTAGTTATTTGTTTTTTATTGTTATACGTAAATTCAATCTAGGTATATTGCATATAATCCATAACCTACTGATTGGGAGAAGACGCTGGCTTTTGTGTCGCCAAGTGAACCACTGGTGTTTTACTTAGCGTCGGAGTCAGGGCTTCACTATGTTTTTTTTTTTTAATGCCAATAAAGAATTTGTAGTATTCAATTCTTATGCCAATGTATTTGGTGTCGGCACAAGATAAATCTTCAATACATCTCACCAGCCATCATCCACTAATCACAAATTTTCTAGACATATCATCAAATCACCACACACAATATTAACGTTACAAATGATACAGGTTTAATGTATCGCGTGCCTCACACCACGGTGTAGATCACTTGTAATAACGTAATTATAGGTGACTATCATTGCAAGTGTGCAGTTAGTATTGTTCATACGATAATTAGGTAGTCAGTTTCGTATGAGGCGTTGTTGACGTCTTCACACACGATATGTTCGTAGAATTTCCTTGCTGGGATTTCCATCATAGGGGAAGCAACCGTCTTCCAGTGGCGGAAGGTCTGTCACGATTCGTTTCGGCGACCTGTTCTAATCGTTTCCATTACTAATATCAGTGAATTTTCACTGACTTTTGGACCGGGTGTAACCTTTGCACCCTCGTCACTAATGTCTTCTTCAAATTTTAGTTTTCCAGGCTCCTCTTTTGGCCCTCTGCTAGGACCCGAATCCTCTGCTGAACCGGTGTCATCACCAGCTTCAACACATATTATAAATTAAAGTAGCTTTTCGTGTTTTCTTTATTATTAAACATACATACAATAAAGGAATCTCGATTTTTTCACAAGCTCACGGAACACATCAGCGTCGTCTTCGGGTTAATAACGCACCAGTGACGCAACGTCTATCAAAATATCGTGAGAAATTACCTTTATTCGACCATACAAAAATCAATCTGCCTAGTCTTTTCCCAACTATGTTGGGGTCGGCTTCCAGTCTCACCGGATGCATCTGGATACCAGTATTTTACATGGAGCGACTGCCTATCTAACCTCCACAACCCATTTACTGGGTAACGTGATACCCTCGGTAAGACTGGTTGTCAGGCTTTTGAGCTTTTATGTCATCCGTAACGACTGTCAAAGATCTACGAATGACAGTCAGGACAAACGGCTTAACGTGCTTTCCGAGGCACGGAGGGTCTCGATATGTAATGGATGGTCTGCAGTGGTCACCCATTCACCAACCGACCGCGGCAAGCGTAGCTTAACCTTCGATCAACCCATGGGGCTGTTATTAATTAGCTACGAACCCCTCATATCGATCTGTTCTGCTGTTCTGCTACTCTGTTCCCCCTAGAAGTCATGTCACCCCCTTTCTTAATAAACATTTTATTCTCAAGATGAAGTCGAGACGAAAGTTACATCTAGCTTGCCTGCTTTTTGGTGTCGTTAAGTCACAGAAACCGAAGTATTTGTTCGACAAGCTTAGTTGGATGGCTAGTAGACGAGATTGCGCGCCCAGGCAATGTGCACAACAACTTTCAACACATTCGCATAGGACAGCAGCTTTCAGAGGCACTTTCCGTTACGCTGCATCTAAGGTGTGGAATAACATCCCACCACCATTAAGGGTACTGGGCAATATCCACACGTTCAGAACACGTTTACGGCATCATCTGATAGATACGCAACAGAAACTAGATATGGTCGCTCTAAATGTTTCACTCCTATGAAAAACAATACCTACTTAGCTTAAAACATAATTCCTGTTGCGTCAAATAGTATATTATGCAATTAGTGAATAAAGGACGGATTTAAAGCGAGGGCCATAGATGAATCACGAGCAAGTGAAGGATTCTAACGACTGAATCACGACCGAAGGGAGTGATTCATGATGATTGAATCACGAGCGTAGCGAGTGATTCAAGTGTTAGAATCCTGAACGACGCGAGTGATTCACGGCCCTCGATATAAATCCGTTTTATTCATGAGTTGCATACTATACTTTATACCATGACTACGAGAAAAAGAAAGATTTAAGCGAAAATAGACATTTAATTTTGTTTTTAAACCGGCCAAGTGCATGTCGGACCACGCATATAGAAGGGTTCCGTAGTTGGGATGAATTTATCCCAAGAACAAACTTAACATTGTAGTTGAAAAACATTTTCTCCCATACGGAATGTATGGGAAGATCATGTTTACCAAACTGCAAATTGAAGTTGGTCGATTATTACTCGTTAACCTATAAAGCCTAATTAGCAGTGATAGTTTTCCTTTTAATTTCGTTATATATACTACTGCTATGATTTTTTTCACAAATCCAAGTACAACCATTTAGCTGGCAGGGGGGGGACACTTGACTCTAACAAAAAATTTCAGTTAAAACCTTACTATTTCGCAAACGGATCCCTTAATTAAAAAATGATTTTCACAAACTTACAATATTTTTGAACGACCTTTCCAACAATACCCCATACCACGGGGTAAATGAGAAAAAAAAAATATCTCCACTTTACGTGTAGGGGAGGTACCTTAAAAAAATCTTTTTTTTCTTGATTTTATTTCACCACTTTCTTGGCGTGATTAATATGTATACACATGCCAAATTACAGCTTTCTAGTACTAACCGTCTCCGAGCTAAGCCGCGGACAGACAGACGGACATGGTGAAACTATAAGGGTTCCTTGTTTACTACGGAACCCTAAAAAGGAAGGTTCAATTAATTAAAATGTACATTACAATTGAAACAATTAGTAAAATTAAGATTAATTTTCTTATTATTGTTATTAGGATGGTCAACTTGTGAAGCGCTATATATTTCCTGTGTATCGAGTATTTTTTCGCAAGGAGGTTGTATAGCATTTAGATGGAGGTCGAATATATTGGTGTGTTCTAAATTCAAACACCAAAATAGTGATTAAAAGAGCTTTTTATTCACTGTTTTCAGTGAATAAAATAAGCTTTTTAGAGGGGGAATGGTATAAACAATATACTGGGTATGGTCGATGCGCACGCTCGGTGATTTTCCGTCCTTTGCTGCTACTTCTTTTTTTTTTTCACCACCATCTAGTCTATTCAATCTTAACGCGTTGTTTTCGTGCTTACCCATTGTGTTATACCCCTGTTGTTTTCATATAAGTTTTATTTTTGTTTTTGGAATTTATATTTTATTACTAGTTTATTTATTTATTTAGAAGTATACAAATTATGTATTAGGTATGTTGAAACTGTTTTGTACTCACCGTCACTTGTCCCTACTTATAGGTTCATTAGAAAACCAGCGTCAGACAGCACCTGTCTGGCATTAATGCTGAAATGAACCTTTTTGGCGCAGCCGTGAGGCACACACTATTATTGTTAAAATATTATTTTCACTTTTATATTTTTTTTGTTTCACGAACTGTGTCCAAATAAACATTATTCTTTCTTTCTTTCTTTCTTTCTTTCTTTCTATCTCATAGTGATTGTTATAAATTCTCGAGAGTCAATACCTCTTCATGGCCGACAGCTCACATGAGTTTGGAGCTACTTATCATTCTCGTGTAACATGTTGTTGATCCGTAAGCGTAGGAACACTATACGTGTCTCGATCAGAAGCTAATGATGCATTGTGTAGTCTATCGGATACGTTAACTATCGTTTTTCGTGAGTAATGAGCGACAGGCATAATATGAGATGTTTTTGTTTCGTCTCTATGACGTGCACCTATGATGCTTCTGATGTTGCAGACCATTAGGCAGCAGTAGTTGGTTACTATCAGGTGAACGGCCTAATTTTTGGCCACCTATTTAAAAACATGACAAAAATAAGAAAAAAAAGTTCAATTAGGCACATAAAAGGCACTTTTTTGCAATTTTACTAAAAATTGAATTGATTCTAGTCGCCCCTTCCAAACGGTAGTTTTCGTATGGAGAAGAATGGGCAAGAAACTCCACCGTTACTCTTTTAAAATGTTCTTACAATATTTTGTACAAATTAATTATATGTGCAGACGATGCATCTAGAATAAGATAACTATACCACGATAGGTAAAAATAATAAAAAATGAAGCAATGACAGATAAATTAATTATGTGATAGATACATGGTGCTCACATATTTACAAACATTGTAAAATTGTACGATATTCCTTACATTTTAACAAGTAATACTAATAAGTCAGTGTGTGAGTTCAAGTAATCACGGAATATGTTTATCGCTTCCATCTACTCAATATGTTTATTGCACCATGTGAACTTAGGAGGTAGGTAGTCTTACAAACACATGAGCATTGTGGACCCTGTCGGGTACGGCAAAGTAAGAGAGAGTAAGAGGGCTTTAATTTAAATAATTATTTGGTATATTATGTAATATTTAAGTTTTTTTTAATAAAATATGTCAACACCAACATCTAATTCAACATTCTTGCCACTTACTACACACAGGATAAAACATCGAGACTTCTTCACTCTGTGTAAGTTTAATATTAATGTATTATTCACATACGGTTCTGCCGTGCTATTCTGTAAACATCTCACCGTGATAACTTGGGTGAAGTGCGCTTGATGTGAGCTGTCATTGCACCTAAAGCTAGGGATTGACACTATGGACAGTCAGTCGATTCTGTAAAAATATCAACGTGAAACTTAGGTGAAGTGAGCTGTCACTGTCACAGAATCGACCGGCTGTAGTTTAGAATGGTCACACAGAGATACATTATAAGCTACTTTTAGTTATAATTTTGGCTTGATAACGTCGCTGTTTTCAGAAAAAAAATCCATCATTTATTTTCTTTACACACAAATTCATTTTACAACAATATTGGATGCCGCAATGAAAACCCAATTCGTTTATTCATATTTCTTTCTCTATTTAAGGTTTTCGATGTTTTCATCGTTAATAAACAAACCACATCCATTGACATTCTGGAATCAATATAGGCCTCACAAATATTTGTTTCAGTACTGGATGAAACAGGGTTACAAAACATGCATGTCGAGTTCCAACCTCTGCAATATGAGCCAATCAAATGACAGTTTTCTAGCGTATGATTGAAAAATTCCAAATTGGAATGCAACTAGTTTCATGGATATTATTTACGGTTTGTTTAACTTCCCATATCGTTTCATGTTTTTTAACCGACTTGAAAAACGAGGGGTTCTCAATTCGACAGAAGGTTTTTTTTTTGTTTGTATATTTTTTACGTGATCACTCCGCCAATTATAATTTTGAGATTTTTTTTTGTTTGGCATGTTATACTTCAGAGGTCCCATATAAATTGTATTAACTTAGATTGGGTAATTTTTGAGTTAGCTTCAATAATACGTATTTTTCCAACTTACTCTATGTAAGTGGGAAAAATACGATGATGATGTTATAATAAGTTCCTGTCACTGTTATTTACATAGCAGGTCTACGCAGGTAGTGGTATTCGAATTTATGAGGGTTAGGTAGGTACCACAACTAAAAAGTGAAAAATAAAAACTTTTTACAAAACACAAATTGGCAAAAAACGAAAATTCTAAACCAAAGACACCACACCATTTCTGAATAAAGTAATTTTTCACTTTGTAGTGTTTTTTGTATAGTCGGTTGTTTTTTTTCAGTTTGGTTGGTTTTAATTTAAAATGCTGCAAATAAAATTATCGATGCGTCATTTATATGATGTTATTTTGATTGTATGCGAGAAGCACAGCACTGTGGATCTAAAAAAGGCTCTCGAAAAAATAGGAGCTTAAATTTTAAAGTGTCGGTTTTTTGCTTAAAATGGCTTCTCATAGCCTATATTATGCATAAATATATCATAGGATACAATGAGGTAGGCAAATAAACAAATTATATTTTTTTTTTGCAAAAAAAAAAATATGTAGCTAATGCTTATATCTCTTTTTGAAAAAAAAAAAATGACACCGAATCTGAAAAAATCAAGTACGTCGAAAAATCATAAGTAAATAGTTCCATCACCGTGTGCAAGGAAATAACGGTTATTGTCTCCGTTCCGGAGATATAAGCACTAGCTCCATACATTTTTATTGCAAAAGAAAATCAGGTAGGCAAATTAGCAACTTATAAGTTGCTAATTTGCCTACCTGATTGTATCCTATGATATATTTATACATAATATTGGCTATTAGAAGCCATTTTAAGCAAAAGACCGACACTTTTAAGCTCCTATTTCTTCGAGAGCCTTTTTTCGATCCACAGTGCACAGGACCGGTCGATGTGGTGACACTGCGGGGAGGCCTATATCCAACAAGCTGTGGACGTCTTTCGGCTGAAATGATGAAAGTGATGAAGTTAGTTGTACCAGAAAACACAAAAACACAGGGATACAAAAGAGGCATTCATTTCATCCAATCTCGCCTTGCGAAGCAGTAGCCATTTAAAAAAAATGTTTTAATTTTGTCTTTTACTCATGATATATCGCGACAATCTTCACGCTGCTTGGCCACGTAAATTATTTTGGTTTCCCGGGGTAAAAACACTTGTTCTTTTACCTCATCTATCCCCTCAACCTTGAATCTTATATTACGAATATCAACATGATGCTATAAGTAAAGGTTATCACAAGGAAAAATACCTCAATTATACCAAGATCTTAAAAAAATGCATCTCAAAGTCACAACAGATAAACAACAACAATTTTTTAAATAATTCTAAAAATAAATGTAAAGCTACATGGTCAATCATAAAAAATCATTTAAATAAACCTAATAATAGCAATTATATAAAAGAATTAATAATCCTTGATAAAAAAATCAATAATCCAAATGACATATGTAACCAATTTAACAATTATTTCATTGAGTTGACACAAAAATCCAACAATAATAATCATGACGTACACAATATTAACATTGACAATAATATAAATACTTTATTTCTGACTCCAGTCAATGAAATTGACGTTATTAAAATAATTAATTCATTAAATAATACAAATTCTACCGGATATGACGAAGTAACCACTACAATAATCAAATTAAGCGCGAAAATTATAGCACCCCCACTTAGCTACCTAATAAACCTCTCTTTTGAAGAAGGTGTTTTCCCATCTAGACTAAAAGAGTCTATAATTAAACCACTATTCAAAAAGGGCAAATGTACTGATATGGGCAATTATAGGCCCATTACACTGATCCCAATCTTTGCAAAAATTTTTGAAAAGGCAATGCATGATAAAATAAATAGTTTTGTAACTAAATACAATTTAATTGTGGAAAGTCAGTTTGGTTTTAGGAAAAACAGTTCAACGACTCTGGCCTGTTTTTCTTTAGTGAAACTTATTACTGAAGCTCTTAATAAAAAAATGTCTACTTTGTCGGTATTTTTAGATATGAGCAAAGCATTCGATTTCGTATCACACGAACGACTACTCTACAAGCTAGAGAAATATGGCATAAGAGGCAAAGCGCATGATTGGCTTAAAAGTTACTTATCTAATCGCCAACAGAGAACTGTTATCTCTAGGATAGAAAATGATACTAGGACGACATATTGCTCAGAGCTAAAAATAAATGGTTCTGGCGTCCCGCAAGGAAGTGTATTGGGTCCGCCACTATTTCTATTATATATTAATGACCTCAAAAAATGTTTAAAATATGAATGTATACAATTTGCTGACGATACTACTTTGACGATAAAATGTTCCAACAAAACTGACATAGAAATTGATACTAATAATGAATTAATTAATGTAATAAAATGGCTGGGAGATAATAATCTTAATGTTAATATTGAAAAGACTAAAATAGTTCAATTTCAAACATGTAACTTGTCAGTAATACCAACAGCGATTAGATATAATAATGCAATTCTGCAACCAGGACCATCATCTTTATTTTTAGGTATAGTCATTGATAACAAATTGAACTGGAAGGAACATGTAGAAAGAGTATGCAGTAAGCTTGATAAGTTTGTATATGCTCTTCGCAAGTTAAGACTGGTATCCAGTAAAACAGCAGTCCTAAATGCTTATCATGGGTATGTTTCATCGGTATTGCGTTACGGCCTAGTGATATGGGGTAACTCAGTGGATGTGGAAAGGGCATTCATAGTCCAAAAAAAATGTATCAGAGCCATGAGTGGAGCGGAATATTTGGACCATTGCAGGCCATTATTTAAGGAATTAAGAATTCTCCCGCTCCCATGTCTCTATATTTTTGAAGTTTGTCTATTTGTAAAAAAATACCCTCATTTATTTTTATTAAATGAACAAGTCTCTGAAAGACTGAACAAAAAAAATGCCGGGAAATTACTAGTTCCTGCTCAGAGATTGCAATTATACAGTAGAAATGCCAGTTGTATGACAATTAAAATTTATAATAAATTACCACTTGGCCTGAGAATGTTACCAATGAATAAGTTTAAATGTATAATGTTTGATTGGCTCTTAGACATGTGTTTTTATTCCGTCAATGAATTTTTAAACCATACTTTTTAATAATGTAATTAAAGATCTTAAAATGACATTAGTACTTTGACATTATTATGAATTCTCTCTAATTTTTTTTTTTTTTGACATTATGGTTTATTCTTTGACATTATGGTTTATATTTTCGACATTATGATTTATATTTTTGATTTAGCTATTGATATTTGACATTATATATAATGCATTTTGATGAAACTCATAAAATTAATTCAGGATTTCATAATTTTATATAATATTCTTATAATGTACCTAGTTCTGATTTGCATGTACCTACTTAATAATTATTAACTTATGATTTAATATTTCTACACCAGCAATGGTAGTATGTGTGAAACAGTGTTTAATGTAAGATCTCAATGTACCATATACTCAGAAATAAATAACATTCATTCATTCATTCATTCAATCCACATTTAAGACATAACCACATAAAAAAAAAAAAAAATTAGTTAATGTGAGACTGGGTAATATTAGTATGTTGCAATGTAGCTTGCAATGTTATTGAATTTTTATTTTATTACTTTGTTTTTTTTTTCTATAATTTATTGTATCATTAATGTATTCTATAGTTTTAATGAACGTGTTTTTTTTTAATGTATGATTTCAAACACAATGTGAATTGTTACTGAATAAATTGAATTGAATTGAATCATTAAATGGAGCTCATCAATCCTGCATCTAGTTAAGAGGAAATACGGTCATGTGGTCGTTGGCATTAATTCCATACTAACATATTCTTGTTTTCTACCTGGTTAATGATACTAGTCCAAATATTTTTTTAACTCCCGACGCAAAAAGAGGGGTGTTATAAGTTTGACCGCTATGTGTGTGTGTCTGTTTGTGGCACCGTAGCTCTTAAACGGGTGAACCGATTTGAATGCGTTTTATTTTTATTTGAAAGTTTTATCAAAATCTGTTCAGGTGTTTGAAGGTCAGCTCTTTTCTGGTTGATGAATGTGAGCGTCTTCCACAGGTCTGATCGATTTGAAATTTGGTATTCTGTTACTTCCATATTATTAGAAGAACATAGTAACCTTGAACTGATGCTGCAGCATCACCTGGAATTTTCCAAGATATCAAGTCCCTTACCAACTTACAGCACAGGTATCGTGTTTGGGCTCATTGGAATGGTCTCAATGAAGGTTATAGATAGATGATGAACAGGGTCTTGTGATGGATTAGGAAAGAGAAATGAGGAAATATTTGTGTCGAGGTTCTTTTTTCAATTTTTACTTCACTTGTTTATGGTATTATGTTTATCTACCACTGCCATGTCCCTACGTATGTTTCGTTTATTGGTGTATTTTTTTCTTCTTTAATTAACAAGGAAATAACGCCAACGACCACGTGACCGCTATTCCTCTTAACCCCTGACATAAAACAAACAAGGTCAGGGGTTGTAAACACAGTGAACAGCTTCTCATAAGATTATTATTCAGTGGTATTTACGAAATCAGGGTGTCTTCTTTCTACGTCCACCCTTTTATGCAGTACCTGTCATAACAGAATGTTTATCTGTCTGTGTTGCTCGTAAACAATGGCTATTTGTTGTCGTTTTAGCAATATGATTATCTTAGCAGTTCGGCATCGAAGATGGATTGGGATTTCTGAAGGATTACCTCTAAAACCCAGTTACTGGGTAACATGTTCAATATTGACTTGTCAAATTGCGATCTACGATTCGTTTGCCAAGCGAAGTGATTGACTGAAAGCTCTATTTACCCTCCATGACTCAAGTTTATGGTGATTAATAGGGGTCTTTTGTAGTATAGAATGTCTTTCGACCACTGTACACACAGGTCTCATAAAAAATACGAAAGTGAGTATTTTTGTTTGTTACGCTTTCACGCTATCCCGATATTCCCACGGATTCGAGACTTATGCGGGTGAAACCGCGGGGCGCGGCCAATAAAATATTCAATATTATAAATGCGAAAATCAGTTTGTTTGTTTCGCTATCACGCTAAAACGGCTGAACGGATTTGGATGAAATTAGGACTTGGGTAGACCATGACCTGTGTTAGGACTAAGGATACTTTTAATCCCGGTAGTACGTCTGCGTGAGATTTTTTTCGACATCCACGCGGGCGATGCGGCGGGCAAAAGCTAGTATTATTATAAATGCGAAAGTGACTTGTCTGTCTCTCTGTCGGTCTGTCTGTCTTTAGTGTCTGTCTGATAACCTTTTCACGCCTTTACGACTGAACGGGTTTGGACATAGGACAATATTTATCCCGGTAATATTTCCCGTGAGATAATTTCCGACCTCCACGCGCACGACGCCGCGAGCTATGAAATATAAGAAAGTAAAGCAAATAGCATAAAATAATTACCATACTCCCAGTTTCTTTATTCGCCTCTAATTACTTAATTGACTCAATTCTCTTTCACGACGGAAGTGCACAAGATCATATTTCATCGTCGACTAATTCCGTAAAGAGGAACAAGATTGATGATAATAACTTCATTTTATTAGCGTGCCGGAAACGTTGACCGAGCGATTTCAGTGCGTATACGATTATCGATCAACTTGTGCGGAAATATACGCTGGGACGGTTGGTACGGGTACGGAAATTGACAGTTGTAATGATATGTAGTAGTGTTGCATGCCATCGTGATCCTCTGAAACGTCAGAAGCTAGGTCCATGGTTCTAATTAGTTGTTTCCTATGGAGAAGGAATTTATAGAAATCATTGTAAGATTCGAGCATTTGATAGCGTTGAGGACTACTGAGCTTAGTTCAACAAATGTCACCGCTACGCAACTTGAAAGAAACATAGTGTAACTAAGTGACCTCCCCCAAGTCTTTGAGAGTCAATAGTGCAACAAGAAGGCATTCGATCATGTCTCGCCAATCCACGCCTTATCCGAAACGCTATTGTCATTCTTATTGTTCCTAAGGTACCCCACTGGTGCATGCTGCCTTATCGTGCCATCGCCACTTCCCTCTTTATTGAACTGTGCCGGTCCTTGACATGGAAAAGGAAACATTCAGGACACAACTACTTATTTCATTTGTAAATTCATGTTTCCATATGTATTATAAATGCAAAAGTAACTCTGTGTGTCTGTTCGTTAGTTACCTCTTCACGCTTTAACGGCAGAATAGATTTCGATGAAATTTGGCGCGCCGGTAGACCATGTAGGACCAGGATGTAGGATACTTTTTATCGCGGCAAACTACTAAAGTTCCTTTGGGATAATTTCCGTCCACCACCGCGGGCGAAGCCCCGGGCTAGTAATTAATATTTTGCTGTGTTCTGCTTGCACGTTCCAAATCACACATCCCGTATGTTTAAACCTCATTCGACTAGCCACTTCCTAGTTTTATATTGCGTACATAATTCCACACTACGTTCTACACATTTTAGCTAGGTAATTATATTACTATCTATTCCTACACATCGGCCGATTTGTAATGTAAACATACTCCACTAACTTGATATAATTTATAGTCGAATAACTGGACCGAATATTTTTCCTTTCAATGTTCCGCTTTGTAGTATTTTTTTCTTTTCTTTAGTTAGTTTTTCACTCTCAGAGGTCGTTTTGCTTATATCAGCTTTTACTTCATCCAGAAAATAGTTATTTTCTGCAAGCGTATTCAATATAATATTGCCAAATCTTATGTTTGGCTGGTGGTTTATTTATATATCCCAAGAGCTATCGTTATTTTTGACAACACTATATCTGTGCATAGACTTGTTCAGGCTTTAAACAATCAAGGGTAAGATATAGACTTACTGTGCGTTTGCCCTGGCGAAACATTCACAACAAAACATGTTGAAATCTCTATTTTCTGTCATTATTCCATACAATGTTTGACAGGAACTAGAGATTTTAACATGTTTTTTTGTGAATCTTTCGCCAGTGCAAACGCACCGTAAGGTTGATAGTAAAAGGCTTATGCAGAGGTGAACCTATAGTACACCCACATTTCGCCAGTTATGTTAAAGTTCCATGTAACAGGGGGCGAGCCTATCGCCATCGACCGGGTACAAATCCAAACTCCGGGCTGCTACTGACACATTCCAGATGGAAAATAGAACCCAGCACCTCCTGCCTAGCAGTAGCGCTTGCGACCACTAGAACAACGAGGTAGTCAAACATAACTTCATCATCATTAAGCCGAAAAACGTCCCCTGCTGATCATAAGCCTCCCCCAAGCACCGCTACTACGACCGGTTCTGTGCTTCCCGCATCCAACAGATTCCTGCGGCCTTCACCAGGTCATCGGTCCACCTTGTCGGAGCCCTTCCAACGCTACCTTTCCGTAACCTTTCGGCCCAGTTCCTTGCTAATACAGGACCAAACCCTACCTATATATTGATATATGTTGGTTCTTTGTTGACTTTTAAATTGGTGTAAAAGAGCGAGGATTTGCACCAACGCGATATGTATGGGTTCTGGTGTAGGATAATGACTGTAGTTACTCATTGCCTATCGAGTCATCAATCTGTTCATACGATAATGGTAGTTTCACTGTTAGTGCAATAATTCTAGGCTGCGTATTCATTAAGAGATCCAATCGTTAACAGTAGCTTACGAAGTAATTAAGTACTATTCATACGTACAAGTTTAAACATTATCATTGAATTTTAAGACGACCTGTACTATTCTTTATCTGCCTAGCTTTTTCCCAACTATGATGTGGTCGGCTTCCAGTCTAATCAGATGCATCTGAATAACAGTATTTTACATGGAGCGACTGCTTATCTGATTTCCACCCCGATACCCCTTCGTAAGACTGGTTATCAGACTTTCGGGATTCTGATTAAAAAAATAATAATATTTGTTAAAGATCTCTAATGACAACCACTACTATCAACTAATATTTTTCAACCAAATAAATCGAATTAAAGCTAAGCACATAAACGTTGGCCTGGTTCCAATGTTCAGGACAAATGATTAATTTAGCATCGCTTAGCGAGCCTCTTGTAATTAATCCAGCAAGCTTGCTGGGCACTTTTTTCTTTGCCGCAAAACTGCTGATTCTGTTCATACACGGAGCTTTTAAGGCGATAGTCTGGGTATACGATCAATTTTACTGCTTTGTAGTAGATTTTTATTTTTTGCCGCAGAAGAAAAATCTTAGTGCTCGGTCACTGGCAAAAGACCCACCGCTTACTACATGTGAATTAAATGTACTTAACTGGTGAAACGTGGATGTAGTAAACACTTACTCGTTTGGGTTTTACAGGCGTCATATTTCTGTCGCCTTCAGAGCCTCTTTGCCTTTTATTCTGATTTCAAACAGAATGACTGCCCCACTCGTGCTACTTCCAGTTATGCACGAAGAACTTGTGCAGTTATGAAAAAAATATTACAGAAATTAGAAAATTCACAAGTTCAACGGACATTTGTGAATTTTCACATTTGTGTATCAGTGCTCTTTCAATCTGTAGAACATACATAACATAACATAATCAGCCTATAATGTTCCCACTGCTGGGACTCAGGCCTCCTCTCGGTGAGTGGGAGTGTGCTGTAATCTACCACGCGGGCCCAGTGCGGGTAGACGCGGTAGATGTCACATGTCTTCGAATTTTTGGTTCTAGGACATGCCGGTTTCCTCACAATGTTTTCCTTCACCGTTTCGAGAGCAGTGGTGATGAAATAATTTACACAAAGTAAACCACCTGTCTGGGTTCGAACCTACGAACTAAAGTCGTAAGTCGCGCCCGTTACCACTGGGCCACCAATTCAGAGTTAATAGATAATCAGGTGACCTGCTATTACAACTATGCGTTCTGAACGCGAATTATTTCATACTACCCCTCCACAATAATATATGTTTACAGTTACTCTCACTGTTCCACATAGTAATCGATGACAGCGTTTTTACATAACGCACGCGATTCGTACCGATTCTTACCGATGCAGCCCGATGCGCGGGGAAATCATACGATCTTCACGCTCGTTAATGATGTGGGCGGAAAATTAGATCTAGTAGACCGGTGCGCCACTGTACAGGGAGCGCAGGAGTTCAAGGAAGGATCTATACAAGCCATAGACTGGTATTTTCAATGCCTACATTTTTGTCGGTTATTTAAAAAAGAAATCTGCTGTTTCATAGAAAAGTGCAATACCTACGCGGTCAGAATGTATGGAAAAGTTTTTTTTTTTTTAATAACTTACGAAAAATTTCAACGCAGGGGGGATCAGATTCATGTACTGAATTCATGGTAAAAGTTTTCGCGTTGATGTCCCTGCCACCCTGAGTATCAGGTTTCTGAATTGAAAATTACTTAAAGTGATTCCTTCAATGTAGGCCGCAAAATTCGAAATCTCTTACGGTTTTTGCAAATGAATTACTCGGGCTTTCACATTAAGTAATGCTAGACTAGGGTTTGACAAGTTCTCAACTTCAAATTCTCAATTCAGAAACCGAGTGTGGGTGTGACTTATTATCAAAAGTTGGCTGTTTCACAGTGTTTTCTAATGAATATAATATTATGCTATTTGTTTGACTTGAATGACCTTTGTTAAGACTACTTTAGGTAATTTACTTTGATAGAATTTCTGCGAGATTTTTACACTTATCAGTAATGGCAGTATACCTAGTTATATTTGAACATTGGAAAAATATACCTTTTGATAGTTCTCCACTTAAATCAAGGTTACAGGAAAGTGGTTTTGTGAAAAAAAAAAGGCGATTACTGGCCGACTCTACCTTCGAAATGGGATTGCTTTTAATCAAATTGATTGCCAAAACAATACTACTTCTTCTAGTCGTTCTATTGATCAATTTGTGTAAGTGCTGCCCGTATGAAACATGGTTGCTTTCGACTTAATTGTTTTGGCCACAATACCACTTAAATTGTTACTTATTTGCTATTGTGCTTTTTCAATGTTTTAGTACAGATTTTGTGCTTTCTCAGTCAGTTATGTTCAGAATTTGGTGCGAGGGACTTAATAAGCATTCGCTCATCCCCCAGGATTTCTTTAGGGACTTCACTACAGCTAAATAGACCACCTTATTGTTGGCAGCACAAAAATTACAACACTGTTTCTTTGCCCACATGTCCATTGATGTCTTCGTACTAAATCTGGAGAACAATCCAGATTTGTACTTCTGCCTCCTCCCTCTACAGTGACAAATCTCCGCGCTACGCTTGCACGTTGAGCAATAAATAAATAGGCTCAATTATATTATAATACAGTTATGTACATCGAGTGCAGTCTGTGTACATGATGTAATATTAGTTGCAGGAAGCGTGGCGAGCAACAGTGGAATTTATTGTCTAATAAATATGGAATTTTATTGATTACGATAGATTTGCTCTGAAAAACTTCGCGTATTTTATTATGATGCGAGGTACTGCGCAATAATGACGATATTTTTAATAAGGATATTTGCTACTGTTTACTGAAATACTTTTATGGTTGGGTAGTTTTAATTTTTAATGAGATAATATTTTTTGGAGTGTATGTAAATTGACTGAATAAGTTGTTTTAATAGTAATATAATCTCTCGGAATCAATCATTATGGACTTCAGAGGAGGGCTTGTACCAAAAGTGGATGTTTTCAACTGAAATACTGATGAATTATCATCATCAGTATTTCAGTTGAAAACACTTTTAGTAATATATATTTCTTTAAAGATCTACATAAAACGCAAAAAATACGACATTTATTAAATCATACGCATAAGCTGCAGAACTAATGAAACATAACATGTTATGCATTTTTACCGCGTAAACACTAGTGATGTAACCGTAAAGACGCTTAGTCGAGATGGCCATGCATGCATAATCGATACCGCTTCACCGCACTATTGCGCAATAAGTGTGCTTTATGATCGAAAGTGGTGCGAGATTGACGGTGCTTGTGAAAATACCGATACTACGACGATACGCCACCATTAGATACCAAAGATATTTGGAATACATTACCTGTTATGTTAGTACCGTTAGTTTGGGCTTTGAAAAGTATGCAGCAATGTATTATGAACAGTTTTCAGCGGTCGATGTGTATCTTAGATCTGCTTTTTTACAGACAGATTGATACAACAATATGCATATGTATGTATATCACTTGCAAATCATATTGTTTCCATTGTTTTTGCTTGACAATAAAATGGTTATATTTCTTGTCGGTAAGCGACCTCTGTAATGCCCGGGTTACACTATGCTAGTTTTCGAAGCTGGAATAGCAAACAAGTAATAAACTGGCTTCCTATCCTGGCTTGGCACATGCTAGAGCTGTAAACAGAATACAGACACTAACATTGCAGTGACATTCGGCGTGGATAAAAATGATCCGATTGGATACTAGCCACAGTACCACACGAATTTAGTACTCAAAAGTAGAACCTCATTCTATTAAAATAAGATAATATCTTTCTCACTATTTTACTATCTTTAAAATGAGGATAGTTCTGATACACGACGCTGTAGTGACTGGCTTGCTTGCTTACCAGTATTTTTATGCTATCCTAGCCTGAACTCGTGTAACCTGGGCGTAAGCGTTGTCTCGTTCAACGAAGTGTTTTATTCTGTGTAAACTTCAGTTTAATCTAGAAGTGCATACTTGGGCTAAGTTCGTCGCAAGCTCTCGAGCAAATAAAGCCCCGGGAACTTTGTAATGCAACTTTGGTTGAGTGCCAAAACATACAACAACAAAAAAATCAGAAGCAAGAGGAAAATAGTTTTTTTGTTTTTATTTTAGAGCTCTTTCAACCGATTTATATGAGTCCGTTTTGCAAATATGTCAACATGTATTTTTCTTCCACACTTCTCTAGTAGTCGTCATCTCGGTAGTCACCCCCCTTTCTAGTTATATCATCTTTCATACAGTCCATCCATCGTTTCTTAACATCTTGTTAAAAATGTAGGTAAATAAGAGGTTTCTTGACAGATTGAGAATATTTTTAAGAACGGTACGGGAATAGGGATGACGCCTGGGTAAAAAATAATAATTTCTATTATACCGTCAGTCAGATAATAAAACAATAATAAAAAATGACTTAGATAAAACGCATTAAAGTTGGGGAGTGAGGTCATGGCACATTTTAACTCCAATGTATCGCCGTAGTCTTTTGATTACATAAAAAAAGAAAAAATACGTGTAATTTTTTTTTTTGGAACGAAGTTCCTTATCGCGCGTTGTGAAAGGGGGCTAGACGGAAAAAATTCTCACGATAAGTGTAAAGACACTTTTTGCTATAGTAAGCTATTGTAAGCTGTGCGGCGTGCGCATGTTTCTCTGTCTGTCTCTCTCTCTCTTCGAACTTCGTTCCATCCGGGTGTCCCTTGACACCTCTCAATTTTTTTTATTTTTATAATTTACTTGACGGACTAAAAAGAAAATTTATCATCCCTATTGCTCCTCTGGTGTTGTACGTCATATTAAATTGACCAAAATAAGTTGTCATGAGTTATGGTGACAGGTTTCAGAAACGCAAGTTGTGTCAGGAATCAGGCAACTCTTTATTATTATTTATCTGTCAACTTATGTCATAATATTGCTTTCCCCAATCACATGAGGCAATAGCGTGCAATATTCCGTCGAAAGTTACATGAGACTGCGTTTTTTAAACTAATCTCTATATTTAACGTCCATCCGACGTTCAGCCTGACCGGATTGCAAAATAATTGGAGACACTTCATTAAAACGAGTACCTATGCTTAGATTACCCTTTCGTCATGTTGAGAGGATGAATGAAAGGCAACCAACAAAAAGTATTTACAAAGCAGGTGTGTGTGGAAACGCCGGGGGGGACACCCTAGGAGGACATATATAGTACCTTATTTATTGGTGATGTTCTTCAGAAAGGTCAGGTGCGTAGTACCTACTCACAACCGGCGTGCGTGTATGGCCAGATGTATGAACGTGAATGAAGCAAAATGAGAATGTAAGGATAGTAGCAGGTCGCGTTCTGTTATTTCAGCCTACCCCCACGTAAGTATTGTATTAAAAAAGTGTTAACGAGTAGTTTAGTATTGATTGGTGCTTAAGATTTCTCAATTTTCGTCGGTATTGCGTGTTGACATAGTTTCACGTATGTTGGTTGACATCATTGTGAAGGAACTGTTGATTCGTTTTCGCACGAGCTGATTGATGATTTATATTGAGCGAAACGTTCTAGAACTGTGTTGAGATTGTGAAAGATGTTCAATTTTATTTTTTTCGGTCCCTTTGCCAAATGGCTAAACTGAACCCTTATTCTGAACAGACAGCTGTGCTGCTGGGGAGTTTATTGCACCACTCCTTCCCAGCTAAAACACTAGGAAGTGGTTAAGGGCGGGTGTTTCGAGGAACTGTCTTATGTAATTTTGACGACAAAAAGTGCTGATTCTCAGCCTAGTTTGAATAAATGACTTTTGATTTATAATTTCGTCAATACCGTCTGACCGGATGTGACACAGCCATTTTACTTAAAGACATTGGCTGTTTCTCGATTAAAATTTGAAGAAGGTGTTTTCTGGGCGCCGCTAAACAATGTTGAAGTAAAAAAGGATAATGAAACATGGATAATTTACATGAATAATATATAAAGTAAATACAAGTTATTTTTAAGTTATTAAGGAGTGTTGTTAGAGCGAATGTGAGTACCAATACAAACCATTTCTGGGGCCTATTATAACGGCCACTTTAGCAATTCTGCAAATAGCGATTCATTCTCATATGGCAATATGAATTGAGATATTATTCAGCTAATATGTGTCACCATTTCACGAAAATTAGGGGAACTGCTAATGAATTGCTGAGAATTCAAGAAATGAATCGCTTTTAGTAGAATAAGGATGATGCCTGGGAAAAAAAAGGAAATCTAATTAGTCCTTCAGTCAGATAATAAAAAAATATTACACGTATTTTTTGCTATATCATATTAGTAAAAAAATACTTAAGCTAAAACGCGTTTTAAGTCGGGGAGTGGGGGTCGCTACGTCACAAGTAAGTATAAAATCTACATACTCGTGACTTCATGGCACATTTCAACTCAATGTTTCGCAGTAATCTTTAGATTACGTAAACTAAGAAAAAATACGTGTTCAATTTTTTTAATAACATCCATGACAGACTAAAAAATTTTTTTTGTCGTCATACCTTTTGCTAAAGTGGCCGTTTTAGGCCCCTTGGTTTAATGGTACAAAACAAACATGAACCTGTATTAGGACTGTAAGCATACAATAAATAAATAATCACATAACTACCTTTAGCCGGCCCGGATTCGCACGGGTAGCACTAAGTACGACGACGCACCCACCTACCAACCCTACCTACCGGTAAAAGAGTAATGGTGGACTTTCTTGCCCATTGTTCTCCATACGAAAACTACCCTTTGGAAGGGGCGACTAGAATCAATTCTAATTTTGATGTGAAAACGTCTTTTCCCTCGGAATACTGGCAGTAAGTTCAATATTTCTGACCGTCAAAAACATGTAAGATTTCAATCGCTTATAACCTATGCTTATGACGTCACATCGCGAACGTGTGTGATTAATTTGCCAATATTACTGTATGGAAATATGAAATATCGCTAACAGTGAACTAAAATATTTATAATGAATTGCAATTATAACACACTGAATTTGATATTGTCACCGTTTTAGATGTAAGAAAGGCAAAGTTTCCAAATACTTTTTTTACATCTAAAACTAAATATTCGGTGTTATGATGTTAATTTCATATTCAAGCATTTCGTAACTAGTATTTTATATTTAAAACCAAATTAAGCAAAACAGCGAAATATTTGACATCTATTTACGAGGATGCCCACTTTCAGAATGCCCGCTCTTAACTACACTTCACCATTTGAGGGACATTTCCAAATGTATAATATCTACAATTCGAACACACAAGATTTTGTCTCGTACCTAGCACGCAATATATCTCACGGAACTCCCACTAACGAGAAAAACATTTGAGCGCCCACAACAAAGATTAACGACCTATCTCGCGGAAAAGAATTGGACGACACGTATTTTTTGCACTAAAGGAGCATGTTCCCACCACTATTGAATTACAGATTCTCGTAATAAATGTCAGCCATAAATTCCTCAAATGAAATGGAATTGTTTAAGATAAGATAAGATAATGAATTTGCTTCGAACATGGTATACATAAGTATCATCTCATACAGTGGCGTAGCTAGACGAAGGGCTAGACGGGGCAGGGCCCCGGGGTCCCCAAGCTCAGGGGGGCCTCGAACCCTGACCAGCAAACCTCGTATTGAACTAGCTTAAAATTCTCTCACCTTCGCAGTGTCAATAAAATAGGTTGTAACACGACTTTAGTCATGGCAACTCATTTCAAAGAATACAGGGGATATTCCCAACATTACCGAAATCAACAAAATCAAAATGTAAACAAAGGCATCGCCATCTTTGACATGTCATGTCAGATGTTCGTTATGTGATGTTATATGCCTTTTCTGTTCTTTTCCTAATCTTTATTAGAGTTAGAGCAGTAAAGGTATATTTTAGACTGTCATTATTTTACGCATACTCAATGAGTCGTCTGACAGATACGCAGTTTTTGACGGTGGTGTCAATGAGTCTGTCTATAATAATTTTGCATAAATTAGAGAACTAAAATCATGGATAAAAAAATAAATCTAGTGGTGCGTTTAATCGCAAACAACGCCAGAAAAGAGAAGCTAGTAGCTAAGTAGCTTTGCACCTTTAGAGTATTTATTTATATACAGAATCGCAGGGATATCGACGCGAAAACTGATACCATGGATTCAGAAAAGGTTATTAAAAAAAAAATCTGCTGTTTCATAGAAAAGTGCAATACCTTCGCGGTCAAATTGTATGGAACAGCTGTTCTTTTTTTAAAATAACCGATGAAAAATTTCATCGCAGGGCTTCAGAATCATGTACTGAATCTATGGTATCAGTTTTGTCGTCGATGTCCCTGCCAACCTGTATATTTATAGTTTGATTTGATAAAACCTCAGTTTAGTTAGGGTCTTCCAGATTTTTTGCACCAGGGCCTTTGGTTGGACCTAGCTAGTCTCTGATATCATATGCTTTAATAACACCGATTTGATCAAGATCACTCATATGATTCTGTAAATAGGATATCGGAATCCCATTAACACGTCATATTAAAAAAAAAATAAGCTAGTGGAGTCGACATTTCCTATTTGATTACTCCTGAGAAGAAATGGTAAAACAAGCTCACGGGTCAAAGTGTCTGTTAAAGTCTAGACATAATCTTGATCAGATCATGCGAGGACCCATGTAGATTGGTGTTGAAATGGTTTTTTGAGGAAACAACCACACGGATTTGAGTAGAACTGTGCAGTCAGTGCAAGCATTTGTCAGTAATCGTGTAGCTCAACTCAGAACTTAAGCGAGGGACAAACTCAGAATTTAAGGACCTCAAATAAATTACACGGGTGCACACGAATTTGAAAACAAAGAAATACATGAATAGTTTGGTTCAGGTGTCGTCAACATTGGGTCGACTTTTGATGGTACTCGATCAAATTCAAAACCTTTTCTATCTCATCCGCCACTGGTTTCGTTTGCTTGGCCGTGCTTCAAAGATTGATCTTACGGTCAAACTGCTTTCGAAATACCTACTGTTGTTTCGAATCAAAAGTTCTTATAACGAAAAAATAGATTTACACTGCGTTCGCGATTTAGTTTCCAAACTTGTGATTGACTAATGACAGCTCGCTGGACTTACGAGCCTAAAAGTTATCGCAAATAGCTGTCAAATATTTACTTGTTTTGATTAATTTGGCAATATTACTGTATGGAAATATGAAATGTGGGTAACTAGTGAACTAAAATATTGATTATGAAATGCAATAATTAATATCGTAACACCAAATATTTAGTTTAAGATGTAAAAAAGTATTTGGATTTTTTTTTACACCTAAAACGGTTACAACGTCATATTCAGCGTTATAATTGCAATTCATTATTAATATTCTAGTTCGCTAGTTAGCCATATTTCTTATTTCCATACAGTAACATTGCCAAATTTAAAAAAAACTGCGAAATATTTGACAGCGATTTGCGACGTTGCCCGCTTTCTGTATATACGTTCTTAAGTTTGTAAAAGCCGTCTTCAATTGTCTCACAATGGATATAGAAATCCCCAAAGAACCTAATAAAAGTACTTTAATTAACATTTCCCTTCTCCCGCCCACAGTTCCGCTAACGCCAAAAAATGGGAAGTCGAGCTCGCTACCCTGAAGAGCAATAACCTGCGACTGACGGCCGCCCTCCAGGAGAGCACTGCCAACGTGGACGAGTGGAAGCGACAGCTGCACCAGTACCGCGAGGAGGTGGCCCGCGCCAGGCACTACGCTGGTAAAGGTAGGGTAGATATAGACTTGTGATCTACCAACAGATCTACTAAAAAAACCTGATAACCGCAGAGAAAAAAAGCGTGGCCTTGGATCTCGTACAAGTACGTTAGTGTACACACATGGTTCTCAAACATGGTCTTAGACTGATCGGTAGATATCCACGCTCGAGGTTTGCCACAGGGCTATGGAACGGAGTATTCTGGGTATCAGATATCAAACTAACAGACCGGGTAAGGAATACGACCATCCGTTCCAACACAAAGATACCTGTTGTTACTTGGAAAGCTGCCACGCTAAAATTGAATTGGCCTGGACATATCTGCCGCATGTCAGACGACCAATGCGCCAAACTTACGAACCAGGGCCTGGCAGGCCCAGACGGAGATGGCGGGATGAGCTGGACTCCTTCAACAAGATCTGGTCCTTAGCAGAGAGAAGTAGAAAGAGAGTAGGGAGGCCTTTGCCCTGCAGTGGGACGTCACAGGTTTTTAATAATATCCCAATTTGTTCGGAGTCGGCGTGGCTTGTCCTCTTGATGATCTAATGACCGCCAATAGAGATATAAGCTGCGCCGACCCCAATGAGGTGACTACTGATTCACCACCTTTCAAGGATTATGTTTCACACAAACCATCCATAGTTTCTCTGGTCTTCCTCTACACTTCTGGTTACCCTTGCTTGACTATAATATCTTGATAAACCATCATGTTTTCATCTCGTTTCAGGAGCCGAAGCCAACGAGGTAGAACAGCTCCGTCAGCGCGTTGCCCAACTTGAAGCAGAGCTTGCACAGAAGAATGAGGAACTGGCGCAGATCACCAAGTCGAAGAAGAGTGAGCAGGTGGGTCATAGTTACAACCTTTATTACACTGGCTCGGCCGTCTGACGTCACTGGCTAGTCATGACATGGAGTAGTGAGCGAATGGATTCTTATACTCTAAAGGCTACTTCGAAATTGGAATTGAAATCGCTTTCGGATTGTGTGCGGTCACTTGGATTCAGTGAGTTTCGAAATGTTTGAAGGTACGGTTCTGGTAAACTGTTTTGTAGGAGGTTAATATAATTTTTGCTATGTCTGTGCTATTTGTTCACTATTCTCATGTTTCGGTGTATCGTAGTGTATATCGTATAAATAGGAATAGTTTCGTATTTTGTAGTTAGTAATTTAAAAATGCATTTATCCAAAATCAACCATTGCTATAATTTGTCACGTCATTTACACTTGTTACTTACTTACTATCTTCTTTTCTACCTTTTTAAGTGTTCTAACTTATTATTAATATCGTAACAAATTTTTATAAATTCATTTATTTTATTGCATGTGTTTTAATAATAATGTCAATAATTTATAATCGTTATGTATTTTTTTTTATATGTTAACTTTATACTAACAAATAAACTCGATTTATATTTTCTTCCTTTCTTTTATTTTTATTTCCATCCTTATTACTGGTTTATCTGTTCTCATTCTTTTTTATTAAATGTTGTTTCTAAGCATTTATTTCAGTCATGTGCTATGCTATCGAAAAAAAAGAAAAAGAAAAAACATTAATTTCAGACAAAAAAGTCCATAGGCAAGGTTGTTAGTAACAAGAAATTGCTTATAACTAATGTTAGTAACTAAAAAGAAGAAACTAGACACACCGTTACCCCAGCACAGTAGGCTCATCGGTCTCGCAGCACATGGAGATCAGTGAACCTACTGAGCAGAACAGTATCGGTTCTCTCGCCAATCATGCTTAGGACGCTATTCGGGCTCCCCCGTACTCGTCTCACCACTCTTTAACCGACTTGAACGACCGAAAGGCGGAGTTTCTTAATTCGTACAGACGATTTTTTTTTAGTTCTTTCTTGTTAGTAACATGGTCGGACATGATAATTTATGAGAATGACATAATTATTTCTGAAATTACTCATTGATTCTCTAATATTCGTACACTTTTGTAAAGTGAACATCATTTCTGAAATTAAAAACCATGATTACACAAGAATTTTCATTCATAAAAAAGTTTCTGCTTCATCTAGTTAAAAATTTAAAACAATCAAAAGCTAGAATTTGGGGTAGAGATTAAGGATTTTTTTATTCTACTGTGGGTTCACGATGGTAAAATTGCATGCCTGCGTTGTGTGACTGTTATGAACACAGACATAAGGTTCAAATTAAAGTGTGCTCCTGAAACAAAATGAGTATTCCTAAGTTTCTGCTTGACTTCATTTCTTTTTGCTCTTCTTTCTTGTGACGTGGCCTTTTTTTGTCAGTTCCGCTGAAAAACAGAACATCTTAAACGACACCAATTTATCAAACGACTTTCACCCTTAATCTGCAGGACGCAGAGGCTAAACTCGCTCAAAGCCAGCTTGAGTTGGCCCTGGCTGCTCAAGATGGTCAGCGACAGGTCATACAGGCGCTCAATGATCAACTGGCACGGCAGCTTGATGAGCTGGTGAGTTTACACACTTTTTATTAAAGTTTTAGCATAATAACTGACTCCTGAGCTGATTAATATGGAAGTAGGTAAAGAAATTATTCTGAAAGAGATTTTTAGCTATGAAGTTCGAATGTTAAAGAAAAGATAAGTGTTAGGCAAGTGTGTGATTTCACGTGATCATGGCTGAAAAGCTGTTTTTTTTGTCCATCATTCCCAAACTGAACATGAATCCTTCTTTCCACAGAGCACGATCCACCGCGAGATCAACTCCGCCCTGCAGACATGAGACGCGGCCCCCGCGCCCGCGCAGTACGCGCAGTACGCGGCGCCGGCGGGCGCGCAGCACGCGCAGCTCGCGCAGGTCGCGCAGCACGCGCAGGTCGCGCAGCAGGCGCGCCGCCTGCCGCTGCTGCTGCGCGGGCCCGAGCCCGCCTACGTCACGGTCAAGGCCAAGAAATGAAGAGTGCTCTCGGTATTTCGCAAGGTGCACGAGTTTTTTTAAACTTAATGGGGGGGAGTCGGTTGTGTTATGTCTTTGAGTTTGGGGTCAATGTGTGGGGTATAGATACTTGATTGAAGGTATGTGTTTGTAATGCTTGTTTATTCAAAAATGTAATGTTGATATTTTTGTGTAATTTTACTTGTTCTAAACTCTATAAGGGAACATCAACGCGCAAACTGATACCATGAACATAATTCTACACCCCATTAAAAATATCTGCTGTTTCATACAAATGTGCTTACCTACACTGTCAAAATGTATGGAATAGCTGATTATTTTCTTAATAACTGACGAAAAATTTCAACGCTTGTGGTTCTAGAAACATGTACCGAACGAATTCATGGTAAAAGTTTGCTTGTCGATGTCCCTTACGTCGTGGAGTAGTGTCCAACGATGGTGTTGCCATTCTCATCTCTGTTTGTGTGAAAGTAATGATTATTTGCCGGAAGTTAACCCTTCTTTTCCTGCAAAATGACGATAATCAAGTATCTATATTGTTTAAATTCTTCTGTACTGGATACGAAGTTTCAAACAAATAATGTTCAACAAGAATCACATTTAATTTGAACTAAATAAAGTTGTTTCTATGTCATTTTAGTAAAAAATATTTGTTTGGTCTGCGTGTTCAGTAAGGAAAGTTAGAAACTACACATTGACACCATTATAAAATTATTTCTTAGGGTGGATTAATCAGCTTATTTAGTTGGGTTTCAAATATTACGATACTTCCGTTTGTATAATATAATGAATTTTCTCGTTAAATCTACGTGGAAAGAGACGTAAATTAAAATTAATTACTAACATTATTCTGATATCTACTGTTCCAAGTATTTCAATACTTTATACGTGACTTGTAAATGTTTGAAAGATCGTATGTATTTTATCACGAAGTAGTCAGTACTTAAAATACACTGTATAATTATTTTGCTATGATACTAGCCAATCAGGAAGGAGCTCTATGACGCTACGACATCGATTGGCTAATGGCATATGTTTCTTATTTCTATACTATGCAAAATGACGACTCGAGTTCAACGAAAATTAAAGTGTATATTAACTACCTACTTCGTGAAAGTAACAAGACGATCTTAAACTTAATATATGATCGACTGGGAATGCAATAAAATTGCAAATAATGGTGCGAACAACCGACACACTCCCTTCGATGTTAATAAATCCATAGACAACTTATTTTTAACTAGGGCACATCACTATTATTGGTTCCACTGATATGTATCGAAAACAAACGTTATTTAATGTGACCATAATCTTGGCATTTTTTAAAACAATGTCATCACAGACATGATTAACGTAAATGGACAAGTTTTTGAACGTGTCTACAATGATATGGCCATTAGTTACAATAGAAAGAGAACAATTAGGTCACTTCAATGAAAACTAATGAGGTTACAGTTCAGAGGTTCCTTCGGTTCCTTCATCACAGCAGCAATGTGCCGAATGAAATGTACAGTCGACGGACGGAGAAAAGTATCCACCCTTCCAAGCAATTTACTTGAATAGGTGGACACTTATCTCGGTACACCGAGTGTATAGATAGTGCCATCCACGAAGACGCGCAGCTTACGAAGAGTAATCGCGTATAGGAAGAAGAGTGGGGTCTCTTCATGGATGATATCTATACTACAACGACTACAAAAGAAAATTAATTGTATATCCATACATTAAGGTTTATAATCGATCGCTCCACAAACATCGGTGGGGCCTCTGACTTGTTTTGAACTGTGGAATCAATATTCACATACTCCTATCGAGTTTTATTTATCAACGCATACACAAAGCGGGCGGATGCTTAATACTAGCTAGAGTCGAACTCAAACTCAAAGCGTTTATTTCAATTAAACCATAGACAGGCACTTTTGAATGGTCAAAGGAGTCGTTCACTCAGAAAGATAAAGCTAAAGTCCCCGTCACGAGAAGCAATACATTTTGTAAGTAAAGAACTTCTACTAAGTTACGTAGCGACAATTCAATCAACTATGAATAATCCCAAATTCAATCAACTCAAAGTAACATACGTGTAATACGAATCTAACGAGCAATTCCACTTGGTCGGGTTATATTTTAATTTTAACTGGAACTCAGACGCGTTCAGTACCACAAAACATTAGATGACAGCGCTTTATATCGCTACGTAACTTAGTAGAAGTTCTTTACGTTGTTTACAAATTTTATAGCTTCTCGTGACGGACTTTAGTTTCTCATTTCAAAGCGTAGTAGGTTACTAAGGCAAATAACGAGCAAGAAACTCCATGAACACTCTTTAAAATTATATTGTTACAAAATATTAGTTAAATCATTCATGATCTAGCGGTTCTCTTTCTAAGCCATGTACCCATTGACAGTTAATTGAGTGAGGCGTGACTTTGCGGCAATCCATGATAAAATACAATAGGAGACGTATATTTAGCAACAAAATCCGCTTAAAATCAAGCGCCGAACGCAGTGTTGGTGCTTAACGTGGCAACACGTCGTGTCCGGGTTCGCAACAAGTCAATCGTCATCCTGAGGATGCCTCGTTGAGAGGTGAAACACGTGTCGATTTCTGACAGGGTTCTTTCAAGTACAGGTAAGCGGATTAGGTTACTAAATATACGTCGCCTATTATATTTTAAGCCATGTTTTATGCGATCTCACTAAACTATGGTATTAATATGTCTATTTCATGTTTCATGGAGGATTTCATTACAGCGGCGATGTTGCTCCGATCTCATTCCATTATCGCTCATAGCGTTTGTAAATTATATCGATATCGATAGTGTCTTAAGTCTATTATATCGAAACGATTACATCGATATTAGAGCTATGTTCGTACTTTTATCCGAATTGACGTTTATGTCTAAATTGTACACCATTACGGGAGTTTTAAACCCAATAAATTCTAATATGCATTGTCAAATAACACAAATCGGTATCATAGGAAAATCGATCATCAAGTCATCAAAAACAGTAATTTTCTCGAACAATTTCCCATGACAAAAGCAGATCATTTTCGTTTCAAACAAAATATAAACTCCATTGCGAAGTTTGGGCGCTGAATAAAGCGGTCTGTTTGAAACGAGCGCTTGAAACGAAAAGCTAACGATGTATGAAATTGAATGAAGTCATCCCATATCTTTGTAGAAAGTTGTTTCACGGTTTGGAGAAGGTACCTCTAAAGTTAAAACGTCGCGTACGAGGTCGCGAGTTCAAGTGTTCTTTGTTAAGATATTTCATTATTATAAGTTCAAGTTCTTCCAAGGCGAAAAGGATTTTCAGAATTCCGGATCAAAAATGACGACAGTGCGTATTCGGAACGGAAACTTACTTTCGAAATTTTTCATAAATTCGAAAATAGTTCTTACGATTTTTTTACAAATCATCTTTTTAAAATTATGAAATAAATCCGCTCCTAAATAAAAACTATATTCCGTGAACACTGCATAGTACCTATTTAAATATTAGATAGTCGCCAAATCGACCGCAAAACAAAAAACTATGGAAACTACCAAATTCGTTGCAGACCAGACCTTACAGAAATTACTTTTTTAACTACATTAATTTAACATTATAGTGAAGTCTACCTTTTTCGCAAACAGATGACGCATCTAGGCTGTTAAATTACCCGATGCATCGATGTGTTAAAAATAAAGAAAATACAAATAAAATACATATACATGGAGTGCAAAAAACCTCGTTTGTGATCGTCAAACGTTTCGCCCTTACCGCGTTTCACAGTGAACGAAATACAATGCGGAGACGACAATAAATCACAACATTGGTAATTAATGCATCAGAGTATTTGGGAACTATCAAATTATATAAAGCCGAGCATTGAAATAAAAAGTGTTTTTTTTTTTTTTCATACAAATTAAATAGTAGCGATGGGCCGACTATGGTTTTCGCCAATCTTTGACTACCTACAATGACTAAACTATTGGATATATTTGATTGAATTTTCGTATGCAGACTGGGCATAAGATATACGCAGTTTGATTTATTGTCGTATTGTTATCTCCACCTTGTATAGTTGTGACTCCATTAGTTAAATACTCTGTTTTGTATACACGTAATGATCATTCTCTCATCTCTTAGAATAATATATGACATTTATCAACCACGTTTATGCCCATCATAAATGTGTGTTGATAGTTTTTGAGTCAATTCGAGTCAGTGATGTCGACCCACCCTTATCTAAATGTAAATACGTTCGAAAATCGTGTAACCCCACGATTCAATGCCAAAAATAACTAATTTTATTATTAAAATTAATGTATATTTTAAAAGTAGATTTTTAATATTATATTATTGTGTAAGAAAACTGGTTGCACGGTGAAATACCGAATTAAAAATATATAAAAAAAAATGTAACTCTTGATTTCGATATTCGCCTGATATATTATGATATAGTCGACAGGCCGTGCCATGTCTTAGTGTATGTGTGTATATTGAAATATTCCCTAATTAATATATTAAAATATAAAACAATCGGCTAATAATACGCCTCGTCAGTCCCTTTCTCCTGTACACTTCAGGCCGATGCGCATAGGCATCCGGGAAGGGATTTTAAAACAATGAATATTAAAGCTTCGATTTAAAAGTTTTTTGAAAGCGTTAAATTTAAAATATTGCGTAGTATGTAAGTGTATGTATTTTACAGATGAGTGTGAAGTTTATCGACGATACTGTTCCGTTTTGATCTGTGAGCCATTGTGTTTGGTGTACTGTGCATTTCTTTTTGTCTCGAATACATTCTCCAATATTGTAATATGTTAGGGTTGATACTTTTGTTGTGTTTTGACTGAGGATCATACGTAGATCAGTATTACCCTATAAGATTTGAAATAGGATTGCCTGAGCTTCCATACGTCTAAACGACTGACGATTATATTCAAAATATTATTTTATATAATTGCTGAATAATCTTCCAACTAGCCAAACACAAAAATACAATTTTTTATTAAATAGGTAAAACATTCTGTCTTCCGAGGTTTGCATTTAAGTTGGCAATATTTTTAGAAATCGCAATTTTTGACAGGAGAACTCTTTCAGGCAGATGTCTTGGCGTAAATAATTTCTTAATCATTCGAATATCGTATGCAAGGATCGTAGCAGATGGCGTTCTCTAGTTTCTGTCTACCCCCTTGAGTAGAAGGCATGAGTTTATGTATGAAACTCGAATATCGTGTGATCTTCGGTCATGACATAACTTCAACATAATATTCCTATGGTACATTAGAATTACGAACATTTCTTTAACTTTCCTACTGTGTAGGTGTATTCTATTAATATAATATTAAATGATAATTATTAAATCGTAACGTAAAATTCCAATCTCGATGATTTTTAATTAATATATTAAATATATTCATCCTTAGATGTAAGATGTTTAGTGAATCGCGCAAAATTAATTTGTTATAATTTAAAAAAAAAATACCAGAAAGTCAGGCAAATTATTATTATTCAAATAGGAAATGCCAATCTTAAAAGTTCCTTAGAATCATAATTTCTACAAAAATCTTAATAAAATAATTATTAGTAAAATGTGACTAACAAAATAAATTTGCGCGAAAAAATTATGTATGAAAAAAATAATAGATAAAAATCGTCACCAATATCCGTCTAACTCCCAAACGTTGACGTAGAAGTTAATTTCGACTTTATTTCCATTTATCTAAGTTTGACATTCGTTTAAAAACCCTGTAATTCATAGATCCCTTAGCAAATTAGTGATTATACTTTGACAGATAATATCGTCGGCGATTTTTTGAGAAGTTAAATCGTTTCTTTTTATTCTTATTTATTTCTTTGTTAAATATTTATTTATAAAAATGTTTTAGTTAAATTTTAATTTGTGTTCATCGATTGTATTTTTTTTTTTAATTAAAAATAGTCGAAGTTTTACAATAATTGCAAACGATCATTATCTGTCAAAAAACTTGAAAAAAAAAAATTGAAAACAAAATGATATCATTAAAAAGGCTGAGGACACAATTTTTAAGATATACAATGTCTTCTAAACAGGGTAACTTTCATTTACTGTTGCGTGGATTTTTAAATAGTGATCGTTGTTATTCGATTTTTACTCTTTGTCTTACCACATACACTTTCCGTAGCTCTTTACAATTTGTTCTCGAAAACGTGCGGCGAATATACACGTCAAACGTCATGCGGTGTGACGTCACAATGTATCAGTAGTTTTATCGAACAATATTATATACTCTCTTAAACTTCAACAATTACCTTTTTTTCTGTATAAAACTACATGAACAATTTTAATTTCGTAGATAAATAAATACATAGATACATACATACATATGAACGTAACCGAAGCAAAAGTAATGTATGTACGGATCGTAACAGGTGGCGTTCTGTAGTTACTGCCTACTCCCTTGGGAAAAAAGCGTTAGATTATGTATGTATGTATAAATAAATACATAGCTATAGTAGTAAATAATGATTAATAGACACACAGTATTTATTTGTACATGTAAAAAAAAAACTGTCAAATAGATAAAATTTAGTAGAAAACCGAAGGATCTGTTGGATTATAAGAAATGTAATATAAAATTAGATAATGTTTAAGTGTTATTCCCGTTTAATTTGTAAACCGAAGATGTTAAGTGTGACTACATATAAATAACATTTATAGTATAGATAGTTATATGTATTATATCATAGTCGTTACAATAGATGAGATTATAATTTTAAATGTATCTTGGCTGGGAGATGACATTTTTGTTTTTCAGTGGCCAGTAATTTCGGCCCGATGTGTACTGCCCACCGATTACCACTAATTATGGTGTGCTAATTATGCCAGAACGTGTAGAATGTGTAATATCAACTTTGACTTTTGATCGTAGAGTAAAAATAAATGACGTTATGTCGTTTAACGCCATCTAGCGGTCAGAAGTTGAAAGTTTTGTGTTTGTCTCGAGCCGTAAGTATTGGCCACTTGATATTGTTGTATTGTAATCGCATTATAGTTTTAATTGTAATTTATTCAATATGAATTGTTATAGTCTGCGTTGCATTTGTAATAGTTACACACTTTGATAAAGGAAGATAGTATTTTGCCGAAGTTACGAAGTGGGTGAGGAGAAATTGACTAAGTCTTATTTATTTTGATATTTTAAAGGAGATTTAATTAATTGAGATTAAAACGGACAAAAATACTTTATTTATTTTCAATTATAGTTTTCTCGAATTTATTTATAATCTTCCGAATAGTGTAAGCTATTTATTAAAAAAAAACATATTTTATTTTATCTTATATCGCGAACAAATTCTCTTTCGTGGCATATTAGCTGATCTGTATATTTATGGATCCATATGGAAAAAATATTTTGTCTAATTTACAAATAAAAAAACTTTAGAACAAAAGAGGGCGTTGTTAGATAAGTTTGACCTAATGTCAAGAGACGTTTTATTACTTGATCTCAAAAACTATGGGGCTCATGACCCGCTGAATGTATTATTAATATTTAAAAGGGGTGTTGCAATTTCCTTTGGTTACGTTTAGGATCTCCAAGTTAATATTTTACTTGAGTCAATATGAAAATAGGAAGTATAATCAAAATTATTATTACACAAATGTCAACTTTAAAGGCATCTTTTATGATTCATTTCTAAATGACAAAAGTTTTGGCAGCCATAAGATTAAAAGCGATGAAAATTGAACTGTATGTACTCGACTTAAGGTTATTTTTGGTTGAGTTTCAAGTGCAGCGCAGACTAAGTATGTGTACTACGTTATATCTTCCATTAGAGCAGTAGTCGCTGTGAGCTGAGTATGCATATTAAACAATAAATAAATACAATATGGATTTCAATAAAGAGTTTTATTTAAATAATCCTTAATCCAGGCAAACTGTACCAACTCCTTCAATTATTATTCATATGTGCTTTCCGAGTTTATCTTGGACATTACTGACATCGGTGAAGGAATACTTCGTTGACCACCCGGACTTATATGTAAAGTTAACTAGATGACCCGGTGTACTTCGTACCACGTGAGACAAAAAATCTTTTTGTTTTCAAATGTTCCAATGGGTTTTTCCTAAACCAACCCAGTACAGAGGCGAACAAAATGAAAAATAAAATTCATATTGGTCGAGTCATTTTCGAGTTATAATATATATATGTAAAACACGGCAATAGATTTTTATCTAAATACTAGCTTTCGCCCGCGTGGATGGCGGAAAATATCCCACGGGAACGTACTACCGGGATTAAAAGGAAGCGAAGCCATGATCGCATACCTAATAGCCGAGGAAAAGGTCATTGAGCCTGTCCAAACGCCGCCCATCAAATAATTATTTTGTTACGCGTAATTTTGAATCTGTGATATCTTTTAAGGTATTCATTTAAATGGTAATTTAAATAACATATTTTATTGGATAAGGATTAAGTAATATAATACCGGTCAAAATAGCTTCGAAATCAACAATTAATTTTTATCAAATTCTGAAGATCCTACATATGTCGCGGAAAAAGTTCGACAAAAAGTTGTTGAACTTTTTAAGATGTACGATGTAGAACATTAATTTTATGTATCTCTTACGGTTTACGCGGCGCACGCCAGTAAAGCTTCCAGTCAGCATGATTTTTTCCGGCTTGGACTGGTTTGTCTTGCCGTCCATTGGTTTGTCTCACCGTCCATTGGTTTGTCCAAAAACCGTTTGAAAATCCGTTCGGTAGTTTGCCATGCAGTGGCAATAATAGGCTGGTATTATTATCTATTATCTGTACATAATAATTATATCTATTAACGTCGCTTTTTGTGTCTGTGACCGCGCTGTTTTGCTAAACTGCAACGGATTTTGGTGAGAATACATTTTATTCCGGACGGCTTTTGTGTTAAATATATTGGTATTAAAGTTACATACCTAATTATAATAAAATTTATAGTAGACAGTGCAGAAAGATGGATGGGATGGTCCTATAAATCATACTCACTGTATTTCTTTAAAACTTTTCCCAACAATAGGTATTTTTTATGGTCAATCTGTGAATGAGCGGCGGCGTTTGGGAAGCTGCGTACTATCTTCTCGTCTCAAATACCACAGTGTCTCATGACGAAAGTTTTTGATCAGTGCGTGTTGCCAGTGATGACCTATGGCACTGAAACGTGGTCGCTCACAATGGGCCTTATTAGAAGGCTGAAGGTCACCCAAAGGGGAATGGAAAGAGGCTTGGAGTTTCCCTACGTGATTGAGTCAGAAATGAAGAGGTCCTTAGGAGAATCAAGATAACCGACACAGACCGAAGAATTGCCAATTGAAATTGATAGCAAAATACAATATTACCTATAGGTACAGGCATTTCATGAAAGGAGTACGTTGATCTACTCTACGAAATACAAATATAGGAAACCCACCGCACAAACTGACAATAATTTCAGTTCAGAAATGCACATTTGATTAACTATAATTTAATTTACAAAATCATCCAAATAGTTCTTCACAGTTCTAACTGTATCTTGCTAAATGTCAGAAAGCATTTCAATAATCCGAATCAAAGTTAACCCATCAACTCATTTAGTTTCACAAATACCGTACGGGAAAAAGCGCTCGCAAAAAAAAACACAAAAAATCCACATCAAAGTTTCAGCGAAGTGTGAAAATTTTCCACCGCACTAAACCGACTGGCTTGCATTTTTTATCATCGTTATATTCCATCTGCCTCGCCGAACAAATCTCAATCCCTTATACAAACAGAGAGAACGTGACAAAAAATTTGGAAAAACAGCTGAACACGCGAAAATTTTGAAACGTGGTAAGGGACCACAGATAACGCATGAATTTCGGGTATTCGGCATCGATTTCCCAGGGCGCATGACAGGATTCCCGCCATTTCGCCAGTACCGTGCCAGGGCTCACGCGACACGCACGCGAGCCGCGATCGCGTCACCAAAAATAATAAAATCTAGTGAATCTAACAGAAATTTGACAGTGGCTGCACTTAATTTTGCGTGTAAACTCGAAATTGGTTATTCTTCGAAGGTGTCCGGTCGGAAAAGGATCACAGACACATTGTTTTCGGTGAGTTTTCCACTTATTACGAATCGATATATTCGGGAATATAAATTGTCTACAATGAACCTATTATTTTCCAGACTTTCCTATAATATTTTGCCGACTACCACTCCATTCAGCTGAAGTAAGATTTATTTTGCTTTGTGTTTGTTTCTTTAGTTCTCAAAGTAGGGTATTTAGTAGTATTTTGCATAACGATTGTGTACGTATTTTTGGTTTCTAATTGATTGAAAAAAAAAGTATTTTCATATTTTTGTCAATATTTTCGTACTACTTACATATATTTTTAAATGCCTAATACTCATTCCATTAGCTATGTTACTGCCCCGGGCAATTAGTCCTATCTTACTATGATCGGAAACAAAAAAGTCTTTGCCATAATTTTTCGCTGTTCTTCTCAAGAGTTAGGTACGAAAGACTTTCTGTACCTATTCTTTTTCTCTCATATTTGGGTCACGATAGAAAAATTACGCGAATACGTTCATACATAATGTATTAAGACTTAACTCCAGTGAGATGTTTTAACTCGTTTTGTTTCTTCTTTGTAAATGTAAAGCACCTACTTACGGTACCTACGACGGGGAGAATTTTTAATGACTGAATTTGGAAAAGATTCTTGAGTTTTCTCAAACACTGTGGTCTTCAGCTCCTAAAAATGTTAAAATTTGACAATATTAGGAGGAAGAAACGGACTGTCATATAAAGACAAAACTATTATTACAAAGAGGTAATATTTGTTAGTTTTTATGTACCTACAGGGTAATCTTTGGAACTAGGTACTGATCTGATTCCTAAAATTCTTTCACTAATGGGAAGCTACAGTATTGCAGTATCATAGGCTATATTTTATGTTAAATCAAGGAATTTCACGCGGTCGAAGTCGCGGGCAGAAGCTAGTGTAATCTATAGGAAAAACCACAATGAATTACGTCAAATTAGCTCGTAAAATGCTGATGCTAAAATTAATCTAATTACGACCGCGCCAAAATCGGATGCTAGAGAAAAGACTTGAATGCAAATTATCGTCTTAGTGATGCATCATCAGTTCAGTCTTTTCTGAGATATAGGTAAGAATTAAAAAAAAAAAAAGCCGACTGAAATGAAAACTTAAAACTGGTACTTACTAGCGCCATCTATATTCTATAGTAATGCACTACGGCGCGCGAGCATGTCGGTGACGTGAATCCAGAAGTTTATACTCTACCAAAAATCGCTCAAGGCGCCTAAAGAAGTTTTCACTTCAAAAAATATTTTTTATTTGAGTAGGTACCTCATGTGTGAAAGATGATATGGCTAGAAGGAGGGTGGCTACTGAGATGAGGACTAATAGAGAAGTGGAAGAAAAAGACATGTTGTGCCGACCACTAATATATTGGCATATGAGCAGGAGAATGATGAATGATGATGATTTACTTCAGAGAGACAGACAGACAGCTTCGCAAACTAAACCCCAAAAAGGTGAAAAATTATAGAAACGCACAGGTTTGTAGCTGAACTTTTTCACAAAAGGAAAACCACTCATTATCTCGTTCAGTGTTTTCCCCAAATGAGTTTGCAACGAGACTGGAAACCGCAAACAGTGCTGTTGGTCGTGACTTGTTAATCTGACACTAATTAAAAGAACTGCCGTAGAATAGGATAGAATATTTTTTATTATGTATCTACACCATATAAATTACTGATATGTAAACGTACAAATTTTACAAGGAGTTAAACAATGTTTGGATGGATTAAGAGAGAAGGAGGGACAATAAGCTGCAGGTAGTCTGTGGTGTACCATTTTCATACAATACATATAATTACATACTTGCATATATGAAACATATACTTATAATACCTGAGTTGCCTCAAGTTTTCTAAAGAAGAAGCAAAGGCATCTGGACCAATCCAATCAAATAAAATAGTCTACCTAACTACTAAGAACAACGATATAAAGCTTCTCGAAGACAGGAGCGACGCGACTCTGGTGGAACGATTTTTATAAAAACCACGGAAATAGTTCTACCGGTGTCGCGTCTCGCCTGTCTGCGAGAGCCAGAAAGTGAAATAAAAAAATGAAGGCCTAAAAGCTTGATTATGATTCTACAATTCTGGGAAGAGAACAGAAATTTCTGCAAAATACCTAGTAATGTCCACAGAATACATAACCTAGTAACTGTTTTGTCTACCCTCTATATTTTGTCAACGTTGCGATATCTCCGACGGGAAGATAAACTCACACATCGTTGCGTTTACTGTTTATTACTTTCACTGAAGATTTAGGTAAGTATTTGCTGGCAGGACGATTTATGTAGGTACACCTAACCTATCATAACATACCATCACGCTTTGTTTTCCGGAAGGGCTAGGCAGAGATGTCCCTATAGTACACCCACATTTCACCAGTTATGTTTAAGTCCCATGCAATAGAAGGCGATCCTATTGTCATGAACCGGTACAAATCCAGTCTCTGGGCTGCTATGAGAAATTACAGATTATAGAAAAAGTTAATAAGACTTCTCCTGGGAGTTGCCCGGAATTTGCCACACGATGGGTTCGGTACCAAATAAAATACCGAAATAAAACAACGTTTCTTGTATACTTCCTTTAATTTTTTCCTTAATTTTATATTTATATCTGTTGTAGCTATATATCGGAGCTCCAGAATCCATCAGGTTATGCTACGCTTACCGGGGTTGGTCTGTGGATGGGTGACCATCTTAACATACCGAGACTCCTCCGTGTCTCGGAAAGTACGTTAAGCCGTTGGTCCCGGCTGTCATTCGTGGATCTTTGACAGTCGTTACGGGTCATCAGAAGCTCGAAAGTCTTACCAAGGGGTATCGTATTGGCCATTTACTGGGTTGTGGAGGTCAGATAGGCAGTCGCCCAATGTAAAATTCAGCTGCATCCCGTTAGATTGGAAGCCGACCCCAACACAGTTGGGAAAAGGCTAGGCTTATTGATTGATTTGTTGTTATAGCGGCCATAGTAATAGGTACATACTCTGTTTTTTTTTGTTTCTACCTATTACGGTTCAAGAGATACAGCCCTGTGACAGTCGGACGGATGGACAGCGGAGCCTTAGTAATAGCGTTCCGTTTGGCACCCTTTGGGTATAGAACCTTAAAAATGTTCCTGGCAGTGCTTTAAGGCCTATTCAGATACAAGCGATATCGCTGTCCGCTCGGTAGCGATACTGGTCCAAAGTGACTAACCAGAAGGCGGACCAGCAATCTAATTTCACATTTTCGTAGACGATTACGAGTAATCTGTTTCATTTTGACAGTTCAACAACATTCATTGCGTTATTTACGTTGTTGACCAGTTTTTTTTTCGAACTTATGAAGCAATGCATTAGCAATCTATTTCAAAACAATTCAAATTCTGTTTGATCGTGTATTACGCACCGGGTACTGTATCACTACCGAGTGCGACAGCGATATCGCTTATATCTGAATAGGCCTTTATTCAACAAAATCTCGCAAAGACACAGCGTAACTTGAAGAGCTGTCTCATAACAAATAAAAGTTTCCCAAGTAACGAAGATTTAAGGCGAACTGCAGGAAATGTAGCCGGTCACTCTAATTAATGAGAATTTAAGAGAGAAGAGAGGAAACGCCTGTTATTTGTTTTTTTAGGGGTTCAGAAAGGTCGTTTATCCTTTCAAGTTGTAATAAATGTCTTTATAAAGACGAGTTGAAGAATTATGAGATTTTTGTAGCAATAATATTAAAAGAGTTCGCGAGTTATAAGGTTCTACTTATCCAATGATTTCCCAGGGGGTTGAAGAAGGCGTTCGTTTTTCGTCAACTCGAAATTCGTGAAATTGTTTCACGTATTTTGCGTTGATGAAAGCTTTCACGAAGTGAATTTACAGTAGAAGGAAATACTTCTTAGGGGCTATTTAAATCCATAGATGAATACAAATGGTTCACTCCGCATTTTAGGTATGAAGCTACAAGAAGATACGCGGTGGGCTCGACTTGTCGAATTCAGTGGACGTAACCTAGTCAGCACGCTTAACATGACCACAATAGAAACGGGTATTTTCGACGAAAGATTAGACAAAATGACAGATAAACAATCACAATCTGTCATTTTGTCTATTCTTCCGTCGACAAACCCCGTAGAAAACTCGTTTCTATGGTTGTCAGGCTACGCGTGCAGAAGATATAAGAATTAAGCGATAGAAAGAGAGGCAACTTCTAGGTGAATATAACTGTAGGTAATTAGCGCTGTGCGACCTGAAATGCACTTTATTGTATAGTAGCAATAATCGCTATTAATTTATTTGGTTGTGGTATTTTAAGGTCTTGGGTTCGATTTCTAGATCAGGAAATATATTATTGGGATTTTCTATCTGGAATATCTCAGTAGCAGCCCCAGCCCGGAGTCTGCATTTGCGCGGTTAATGGCAATAGGCTCGCCCCCTGTTATATGGGACTTAAAATATAACTGGCGAAATGTAGGTGTACTATAGGTAAGTACCTACCTAAACCTCTGCCCAACCGTTTTGGAAACAAGGCCTGATGCTATTATACAGTTTTCCTGAATCGGTATCTAATGAAAACAAATGGTGACGTTATGGAATTTCCCTTAGAAACCATGGGTGGCCCATGTTTAACAGTGGACGTTTACGATCCGAGAAATGTAATAAAACATGTCCGACTCCGAATAGCTATTGAATTAAATGAAACGGCGTAACTCGTCGTGATGGATTCACATGCAAGTACGTAAACTCACGCCTTTTTCGCATGGGGGTAAGCAGAATTTACAGAACCCCACCTGCTGTTACAAGGATCTATACAGTGGCAGATCTATACAGTGGCGGATCTATTAAGTGGCGGATCCAGAATTGTCGTTTTGGGGGGGGGGGGGGGGGCTTGACCCCGCTGAGGGTAGATTTTAGCGAAGTAAACTCTAAAACGCACACAATATTTTAATTTGCTTAGCACATAACAAGCTTCCTCGGATTACTTTTCAAAAATTCGTTAATGATTTCCTTGGGTTGTAGACTACCAGAGATATGTCGGTGAATATACATAGCGGCCAAACCGATTCAAAATTCGTCACGTAGGTAAACAAAACATCTTAAAGAAATTTAAAACTTGAAAACATAATTCTTTTTAAGTTAAGGATAATGAATGAAAATCGTACCTGAGGTAGAGTAGTGTTGCTAAAAAGTTTAATTAGAATAATATCAAGTTCACTTTAAGATTTGTCACGGAAGAACTCGGATGCTTTTGCGGAGCTTGAGCCCCTTAGATCCGCTACTGGATCTATACGGGGAGGAAGTAGCAGGTGGCGTTCTGTAGTACAGAGTCGTCTGCTACATAGGTAATTTATGGGTAGTTGCAATTACCATTGGCCCTTCAAAATTCACGATTATGCAAGTTTTATCATACTCATATTTACAAATCACCTCAACAATATTGAATGCAAGTAGGTACCTAACGAAGAAAGGCGGTCCTAGGTAGGGATGTCAATAACATAAGGTAAAAGCCATGATATCTAGTAATACTTTCACGTTTTTAAGAACTTTTCCATTCTCTAACGAACTCAAATAAAACAAAAGAAATACATATAAAACTGTGACACCAGGTTAGTCTCGAAAAAGAAAGACGAACTCAAATAAAGCCAGTACAGATTGATGAGCGCTTACACTGCTTAGGTACCAACTCATGCATAAAATAGCTTTGAAGTCTGAACTATTATGCCAGCTATGCACAATGTATGAGCACAAGTTGACTTTGATGTAGCACATCTTTGGGATATCGCTTTCATACAGATAATGCATGGTAAGTAATTCTACAACAATTTCATGAATAAAACTCAGGCAGAAACCACACAACGTTTTGTCATCATAGATAATAGTTTCATAACACGACATCCGTTTATTATTTATGGGACCCATTTTTACTAATTATTCGGGTCATTCAGTGTTCATGATTTATAAAAGCAAATACGTTATTTATTTATGGAAACATCTAAAAACGATCGCTGTAGTAATTCCAAACAAACCGCATAAGATTCATGGTACCTAATGGCGTACATATAGGTACTAAAGCGTTGGACGTTTGCCATTGCAAACCATTAGCATTTTATTATCTCCACTTCCTTAAGTCAGGGTCATGGGAAAATTGGCTAAGGAAGTCTCCCATATAGGCTTGAATTTTTCAAGTAATACCTATCTATTGCAAATGAAAATTATCAAATGCTTAGCTTTGGATATAACACGGACAAATCTATCACGATAATCTATCCTTATTGGTGAATGTTCTTCAGAGAGGTCAGGTGCGTGCGGTATTCGCAACTGCCGTGCGTGTATGACCAGATGTATGACCGTCAACGCTTTCCATGTTTAGTTAAGGTGATTTGTGAATATGATAATAAGCTTGCATAAAGCTACGTGCAGACCAGCGCGACGCGACAGCGCGACGCGACACCGGCTATTGTTATACCGTCAAGTTTTTTTAGAAATTGTATTGTTCGAGTCGCGTCGCGCTGGTCTGCACGCAGCTTAATCATGAATTCGTAAGGGTCAATGGTAATTGCAATTACTGAATCACCTATACAGCAGACGAGTCCGTACTCTGTACGGGGAGGTACGACCAGACAGGAGTGCCTACGGTGGACCAATGACCTGAAAGAAGTAGACTGGCTGTCACTGGCGAGTGGCCACTTGTGATAGGTTTAAGTTAAGCCATAAGCTGCCTGCCTTTTCGCAACTTCCTTGGAGTCGGCTTCCAGTCTAACCAACAGCTAAATACCAGTATTTTACATGGAGAGACTGCCTATATGATCTCCTCAACTCAATTACTTGGTAACACGATACCCCTTGGTAAGACTGGTTGTCAGACTTACAACTTAACCTTGATCGACCCATGCTGCTGTGTTTACTTGACCCTCAGATTACATTTGTAACTTCGTAAATATATATTTTGACTGCGAAATACTCTGCTGATTGTAACACCACAGTAGACCGATGTAGTTAAGATCTTTGCACTCGAAATTCGTGGTTCAATTTCAGCCTGACGAATTGCATTCACGTGAGTTGTTTATAGAAAATCTTTGAAGAGCGTTTCAGTATAACGTCGACACTTAATCAAAACTCCGGAATAGATCGCCTGCAAAAAAATATCGATATTGAGTGCCAAAGTATGCGCGCCTTGGCATGTGAATCTTGTATCAAAACTATGTATAAAAAGCTTCAGCGTGTATTATAAAGTTTTTCTCTGACCACAAAAACATAGGAATCGGTTTTTTACTACCGAATCAGATAAAAGAAAAGTTAGGCCGAAAGACAGGCAAATCCCTCGTATAATTTTATTGACAGAATAGTTTTGGGAGATAGACAAGTTAGCAACTATGACAAAGTTTGTAAATATTGAGTGATCAGACATGAATAACTTAGAACTTCTTCTATAGGATCACAAACAACTAGTTTGCATGGTGTGCGGGAAAAACATGTCTGTGATTGGACGATAGTCACGTTGCGTTATGTCGCTGGTTCCTGATTGGCGAATGTCATGGTGTTATACGCATTGCTGTTCACCGATATTTGCGCATATAATCTGTTATAAAAGTATCTGATGAAAATGTAAACAAATGGATCAGAAAACGTACCTGTGGATGCCAGTTTGTAGTCACACTTGAGTGCATTGAATTTATTATTTGAATACTTTAACCCGTAATCCTAATTTTAGATTTTTTCCATTCGACAATTCGGGTTAGTTTTTTAACCTCAATGTTCGTCGATAGTTTTTCAATGACAAATTTAATAATACGTTAGTAATAATAATTGAATCGTGAGATATAAAGTGGAAACCTAAGTACAGATGAACGTGTTACTAATTCCCTTTAGTAAGTGATTGCGTAAGAGTTTCCTGAAAACGGTTTGTTTACACTTTCATCAGATACTTTTGGAACACATCATACATCAGTTCATGCTATGCGTCGAATATTGAAGAGTCACGCTGCGGCAAAAACTATCTTCTCCGAACAAATATTACAATTTCTGATTGATTGTATGACTCAGCACTGTCAGCATTTTGTTTATTATCTATTCCACGAACGAAGCTATTTGCCGTCGGTATTTTCTATTTGCAAATTAAATTCCTTTTGGCGGAGTTCCTTCGTAGATTGGATCCTTAGATCGTCTTGGTTGGCAGTATTATTGTGCGGGAAATTAAAAAAGCAAATTTATTCTGCAAGTTGTTATGTTTGATAACCGATCAGCACAGACGCAGCAAATAAGTATTAGCAGTATTATATACCGGCAATGATCTTGAAATAATTGCCTACGGCCGCTCGTAGACAAACTTTCCGCGTCCGTGCGTAACTGCGTGCACTCGATACTGCTGCTTACTGCTTTAAACTGAGATTTCGAAGCGCGTTGTTTCGGCCGTTTTGTATGAAAGTAGAGTACTGAACTTATTTCTACTGTGGCACAGATATTCATAACCGTTCGATTCGCTGTCAGATTCGATTGTTAAGGGACGTTTAGGGGGAATTAACAACATAAGATTTTTTTTAAGTATCTAACATACATAACATCACGCCTGTAATCCCCGAAGGTTTAGGCAGGGTTAGGATGTTTAAGTGGTAAGTAAATAAATGATGAAAGAAAACCACCAGTATTTTTTATAACAATAATTATTACATACGTTTTTCTTATTTCGAATAACTAAAGTATAACGTAACAAACAGAACTTTTCGGGAAACTAGCACGTACCGAGGTAATGTTGAATGGAGAAATCCAAATTTCTACATTTTAATGATTGGCAGTCAATTGCAACTGATTCTAGTTCACTATGCTTTGTGCAATTGTGAAATTCTTACAATACGTAAGTGAGTCCTATATGGAGAAATTCCTTTGTCACAATCTGTTTCATATGGTTTCAATTACCTACAACTGACATCACTGATAAATATTTACTTTGTAAAGTATTATATTACTTTAATTATTGGGAATATGAGGAATATGTGGGTTATGTATTTTTCTCAGTAATTTTTAATTATGTTGTGGCAGTTTGGGTACTTTATGCGGCCTACCCAAATGTCCTTTCTTCGGTATTGTTTGTCGAGTCGGTTGAGCTCCACGATTACTGACAAATGCTTGCACTGACTGGACAGGTCCTCTCAAATCTGTATGGTTCTTTCCTCAAAAGTCCATTTCAGACACTAATCTACATGGTCCTCAGTCCTCACATGATCTGACCAAGCTTATGTCTGGACTTTAAAAGAGACTACGACCTCTGAGTTGGTTTCGGTCTTTCTTCTCAGAGTAGTCAGATAGGAAACGCCGATCTCATCTAGTTTTAAAACATAATTTAATTTTGACGTGTTTATGTTTTTTTTTAACCAATTTACAGAAATAAATAGCATTTATTACAACTACTTATTTCAAGAAAATTATTGTATTGCCTATTTCAAATTATTTACAGAATTTCATTTTGTCTTGGTAAACTTTTTTTGATTTGATTGAATGTGTTAATAAAATATATTAAGTGAGTTTTTACTATTATAGCTTAAACTGTTTGCATGCCTTAGTTAAGGTAAGTACTTAGTTAGGATATGGATAATTTTAAACTTAACATCTGTAACTTCTGTGCAAATAAAGAACTATTCTATGCTTTGTGCAATCGTCTAATCGTGAACGCAAAGAATTTTGTGCAACTGGTTGCCCTATCATTATGTTCACCATTCACAATTACTTACGTTCAACTGAGCATAAAAATAGCCATTTATGCTTCACTTTCTGAAAAACATTTTCTTTGTACAAAAAAGCCCTTTTTTCTCCAATTTGCCTCTAATTTATTCAGTTTCAACTTTCTGTCCCTCGTGCTCTGTGAAAGCCGAGGACTCTCAGTAATTAGGTAGGTACCTGCCTTCTACCACGATTACCGTCTAATTGTCACAATCTACCGTAGCTACATAGCTCCACGAATTTCGTTTGTGGCCGCGCGGCTAAAAATATTTTAGTGACTACAAAAGGAGTTTCTTCTAAATTAAGGTTTTGCTATACAAAACGTGTAATATATAATACTTTGAGGGTTTAAAAGTAATTGCGAATGTGTTTTGTTTTTATTTTGGCTCGTTTGGTTGGACATGTAGAGCTATTATTAGACGACTTAAAAAAGAAGGAGGTTCTATGTTCATCTGTATGTATTTATCGATATATATAAAAATTTATTAGGATATACATACACAATATAAATCACAATAACGTAAAGGAACCGTTTTAGTTATTGTGATTTATATTGTGTATGTGTATCCTTTGTTGGAGGTCCAAATAAATAAATAATTGCCGTGCACTAATCTCGCAAAAATTCGAAAATGGCTCGACCGATTTACATATATATTTTTTTGTTTTGTTGGGCTGAATCCTGGGGTGGTTTAGGAAAAAAGTAAATTAGGAAAAACCCAAAAAACTGGCGAAAAACCGAAATCGAAATTTTTAAAGGACAACGTCTGACGGGTCAGAATTAAACTTTTTTTTTGTTTTATGAAGTTTCCAAACTGTTTCTTAGTAATTTGAGTTCGTTGATTTCATATCTAACGTTCTTTTGAATTTCAATGTAGGTCTTTTCTACTAGTCCATAAACGCAATGATGTGACGCAACTACCACATACAAAATAAGGAAACTTCATAAAACAAAACTACTGTTTACCAGTGTAATTGTTCATCAATTTCTCCGTGATTACTGGCCCTTCTTACGTGATTCCACGCCACGCGGTGGTCCCCAATAGTACGTATTTAATTCCACTTTGTTGTGTTTATGATGTTATAAAACTTTCTGTCAATCTTGCTTAGATAGCAAGTAGTGATATTTAACCGACCATGTATTTTATATTATTTTAAATCCTTTTACCTCTTTGTGTGATTTTTTATTTACCAAATCAATATGAGTGTGACATTAAGCGAATCTGGTGTTTTATGTCGCTATATGTACACGAATTGAGAATAGGGATGAAGCCTGGGTAAAAAAAATGAAATTCTAATTAGTCCGTCAGTCAGATAATAAAAAAATATTAGACACGTATTTTTTGCTTTATCATATTAATAAAAACATACTTAAATAAAACGCATTTTAAGTTGGGAAGTGGGGGTCGCTACGTCACTAGTATTTATAAAATCTACATACTCGTGACGTCTGCCACGTTTTACCTCAATGTATCGCCGTAATCTTTAGATTAAGTAAAAAAAGAAAAAAATATATGTCCAATATTTTTTAATAATAATAATATATCTCATCATAAACATCAAAGCTTCAAAGTGTTTATATTGTTCAATTATTTATTTGATGTCATTGTAACGCCGGTTCTAACAGCATATGGAATAATACGTTATCCCCCGAAACACCGTCCCGCGGGCAATTTCCCTACATTTACATGCAAATGGAATGTTATTAAAATTATGGGCTCTTTTTATCCCTTTGGGGCAGAAAGTTTATTTCGGGATCGCTTACTGAAATAACTTATTTTATTCGAGCCTTTATTTTATTGAATGACAAACCGTGCCTCCGATGGGATTGCCGATCAGCAAAATTTACGAACTTTCAGCCCCTATCTAACACCTTTAGAGGACGAATTTTCAAAAACCCTGCCTCAGTGCTCCTTCTTCGGTATATAAGGTACCTACCTACTCTTGCGCAACATTTCATGCTTTTAGACCAAGCGGTTTAGGCTGTGCGTCGTCTTTCAGTGAGGCATTGAAACAATGAATTTAAATTCATTGTTCTTAACACTTTCGACTCCACCCACATATCGGAAGTGAACCCTCCGGGAGAGGCATTACGTTTGCTCTAAAGTTAACCAACGCGAACGGTTAACGGCATTACGTTTAAAACCGTGTAAAACGAAGTAAAATAATGTTTTCAGAGGGTCTTGTCGCTATACGTAGATTCCAACCTTTTAAATATTTAGTGAATATTTGCAACCGTCAACAAAAAAAAAATAGTTTGGATTTTAAAACCAGCGCTTAAAGTAAGCCGAGTAAACCGATCTCTCTGGCAACGATTGTCACAAAAGTTTTTGATAGTCTCTTGAACACCTTCCTACAAAAGAATATTATGTTGCATGATGCTCAGCACGGTTTCCGCCAGGGACTATCAACAGAGACTGCTATATTGTGCCTAAAAAAGGCAGTAAGCCATTACGTAGTTAATCAGAGTCCTGTCTTTTCTTGCTTCCTTGATATGTCAAAGGCATTTGATATGGTGAATTATGACAAGTTATGTGGTAAGTTACGCAATGCAAATATACCATTAGAAATTATAAAGATATTTAGATACTGGTATGGTCACCAGGTGAACCATGTGCGTTGGGCTGAGGCTAATTCTCATGAGTATTGATGAGGTTGCAGTGCGGGGTCAGACAGGGTGGTTTGACTTCTCCAATATTGTTTAACCTGTACTCGTACATAGACGGACTCATTAGTGAGCTCAGTAGCTTGCAGGCCGGCTGTTATATAGATGGAGTAGCGTTTAATAATATCAGCTACGCCGACGATATGGCACTATTGAGTCCGTCAGTCTCAGGCTTGAGAAAGCTGTTGGATGTTTGTGAGAGGTACGTTGAGGAACACGGTTTAAGATACAATGCCAAAAAGAGCGAGGTTCTTATTTTTGGAGCTACGTCCTCGGAAAGTTTTCCTCCCATTAAACTAGCGGGTAATATCTTAAATCGTGTTCAACGATTTAAATATCTCGGCCATATTGTTACGGCGGGCATCAAATATGATCTGGATGTAGAAAGGGAACGAAGAGCATTGGCGGTTCGATGCAACATGCTTGTCCGGAGGTTTGCTCGTTGCACGTGTGAAGTGAAACTGACGCTTTTTAAAGCATATTGTCAGATATTTTACACGTGCAGCCTCTGGACAAGTTGTACGCAGAGAGCCATCAATGTTCTTCGAGTTCAATACAACAATGCATTCAGGATGCTGTTGGGGCTGCCACGCTTCTGCAGTGGATCGGGAATGTTTGCTGATGCGCACACTGATGGTTTTGCAGCGATCAGACGTAAGCGTGCCGCATCGCTGCTGCAGAGGGTCCGGGGCAGCTCGAACAGTCTCCTGAATGTAATTGCGGGAAAATTTGATTGCCCGCTCGTCGTTTTTTTGTCCAACCTGCATGTTTACTAACATAGTTATTAAGATCAATGTTTACTAACAAATGATGGAATTTCGTTCTGAAATAAATTGATTATTATTATATTATTAAAGTAATAAATCTTGTTAATATATAAATCAGATTTTATTATCACGGTTTATAAAGGCTCGTACACACCAGCGCGACGCGACGGCGCGACGCGACTCGAACAATACAATTTCTAAGAAAACTTGACGGTATAACAATAACCGGTGTCGCGTCGCGCTGTCGCATCGCGCTAGTCTGCACAAAGCTTAATGCTGTATTCGCTAAGAAAAACATATATTTAAAAAGAGCCCTCCGGGTGGGCTCTCGGCACTGAACGTGTTAAATTGTTTTGGAGTGGAGTCATATGGCCGGACAAAGACGTGTCGATCAGCAAGGTAACTGACCACTTCGTAAAAAATTTTAGGAAGCACTGGATATAAGGAAGGCTAAAAACTGAGCAAAATGTGGTGCACAGGAGGTCTATAGGTACCTACATAGAATAGGGTGAATAAAGATATGATATTTTTTTTATATATATATATAAAAAAAATGATTGTATGTTTAGATAAAGAGGCTATTTTAAGAAAGACAGGCTATTATTGTGGAATAATAGCGTAGCTTTGAGTAACTTATTAAAATGTCCCAAGAATGATTCAAGATTCTTATTCACATAAAAGATTTTATTTATTTATCTCGACCTGTCTTTGCCAACCATTTGGAGGACTATATATTTCATTCTTTCGAAGCTTCGTCTTATTTTTCTATCGTCTGTTATTTTTCTCTGCTGACAAAAAAAGGGTAAAAACGTAACATAGCGCCTGTTTTTATTCGGTAGGACATCCCTACCTACTTCCTCCACCACTTAATTTTTTTCCAGACCCATCACATAGTTCGTTATGATCGTACTCTGGATATCAAGCTAAGTAATATTGATAGTTAATTGATTCAGGCGTGACTTTTGCGGAAATCCATTATAAAATACAATAGACAACGTATATTTAGTAACTTAATCCGCGTAATTGTTCTTAATGGGTCATAAAGAACCCTGTAAGAAATCGACACGTGTTTCACCTCTCAACGAGGCATCCTCAGGAAGGCGATTGACTTGTTGCGAACTCGGACCCGACGTGTGGACACGTTAAGCGTTGAGCGCAGTGTAATCCTATATAAGTGGGGTTTGCGGGCGAAGTGAGAAGTGGCTCACACTGCGCTCGACGCTTGACGTGTCCACACGTCGGGGCCGAGTTTGCGAAAACGTTCTTGAAAACCACTCAATGACAACTATTTTTCCAATAGTTGTCTGTTGGTAAACAGACAATGTAAGTATTACATAACATAATATCAAGCCTGTAATCCCCAAAGGGTTAGGCAGAGGTGTACCAGTACACCCACATTTCGCCAGTTATATTAAACATAACAGGAAAAATAACTGGCTCACTCATGTGGAGGCGATCCTATTGCCATCAAGCGGGCACAAATCCGGAGCATTACATAAACAGATACAATGTACTTAACTTCGTATCGACACCGAACAACAACGTAACAATAGGGTTATATTATCTGTTATACATATTTCGTCCATGTTCGGGGGTATTACCGTATTACGTGAGCGGACATGTTGAAACCAGTGGTAAATAGAGTTATCACGGGAATAGTATCTCTATACATATTATAAAACAAAGTCGCTTTTCGCGTTTGTCAGTATGTCCACGTTGTTCTTCTAAAATACGTAACGGATTTTGATGAGGTTTTCAACATAATTTAGAGAATGTATTCCGGAAGGTGTATGTGTATAAGTAATACATTGATATTAAACTTATAGATAATTAAGACATCTCGATGTTTTGTCAAGTTGTAAATACCTTGCAAAGCAGGGGCGGGTCGCTAGTAATATAGTGTTCAAAAGTAGATATACGTACGTCGATATGAAATGGTCGTTCAGATTCTTCCTATAATGTCTGTGGGTATTATGTATGTAGGAATGTGATGACATGGCAGTTGATGCAGAAAATAATACATCGGTAAAAGTCTATAGGAAAGATTTGTGAGTTAAGGTCATACACAATATCAACTCGGAAAGGGTCGCTATTGCATTTTAAGACGACGGCGGGAGCTCGTGACTAAATAATAACAGCCGCACGGGTCGATAGAAGATTAAACTACGCTGGCCGCGGTCGGTGCTTGGATGGGTACCCGTACATATTGAGAACCCGCCGTGCCTCAGAAAGCATTCCGAGAATGCATGTTAAGCCGTTGGTCCCGGCTGTCATTCGTTTCAGGTAGTCAGAAGCCCAAAAATCTCACAACCAAGGGGTATTACCCAGTTACTGGGTATTCACTCCATGTTCAATAATGGTATTCAGCCTGCATCTGGTTAGACTGGAAGCCCACCCCAACAATGACCTAGCCTTTTCCCCACTATGCAAGCCGACTCCTACATATTTGGCAAAAGGCTGGGCAGATTGATTGCATTTTAAGATGACGTTATACATCTATGCTCTATATTTTATTATTTATATTTACAAATTCATATTCGTCTTCTTGCAATGGGCTAAAAAATAAGTCAAAGAAAGAACAGGGGTTTATGGTAAGTAGCCAGATAATAATAGAAAACACGCCATACAGACAAGGTTATGATAAGATTAACTTAACGAGCTCCTTGTTTATCTTCTCAAGGCAGTTTGTATCTAATTAGTAAATAACGCACGTCCTCTTGCTATGAGTTACATCACAAAACAAAACTGCACGGTAAAATTCATGTCATGGACCTAAACTGCGTGATGTAGACACGTATTAGGGCCATCTGACAATGGAAAAGAAATTGGGTATATTCAGATTGATGATAATTTCTACCAAACGCAGCGGCATTTTTATATTGGCAACATAATGATTAGACGCCATTTTGAACGGCCCCTGCCCCTCCCTCCCATCTCGCTGTCCCTATATTAAAATGCGTTTCTTAAAAATTATCATCAAACGGAATATATCTGTTACCTCGCACTTCTGCAAGGGCTGAAAACAGCGATTTGCAGGGAGCATATTATTGTGTCTATGAGCAATCATATTTCAATGTAGGTTTTTCTAAAACAGATTATGTTATTGAATAAAAAGAAAACTAAGACTGCTAATTAAGGTCGTATTGTGTCATAAATAAAGTTGATTAAATAATAATTGATATTTTAATCCTTCGTAAAATTAACGAATGCTTAGTGATAACGTTAGTCGAAATTAAGGATAGTGAGCTAGGGTTAAACCACAAGCAGGACCATCCCTCAACCCATATTACATAAAAATGCAGCACAAATGAAGATCTTAAGGCATAATTAAATAGAGTACTAATTAGTGAACCATCACTAACTAGGAGTTAATGATAAAACAATTGAGCTAGCGTACCTATTCCACGAACATTATAATTAGGATCTACGTAAATACACAAGCGCAGTCGCTCAACGTGTCTAGTTATATCAATCAGCCCGCCCAACAAGGCATGTACATACTAGCTCCAGAGACATAAATTGGCTTGTTATGGCATCGTTCAATATACATAGATAATGACGTACCTCTCTCGCATATCAAATATCTTAGAAAAAAGGAGGTAGGTACCGAACTTATCGTACTGGTAGCTAAACCTAAATATAAAACCAAGACATAGTGCTGTCAACAGTGACGCGAGGCTGGTTTCGTAAACATGTGCGCACTTTGTGTGGTGTAGTTTGATTGTAATCTGCGTTCGCAGTTCATTTGCAAAACACGAGTTTTAGGAAAAACAACTGTACACGTAAGGTTCAGTTTGCACTACAACTTCATATTTTTAATGACCTTTTCAATGATACTAGTCGGTCTAAAATCAACTTTATTTACACTAGCATAAAGTTGATGTTTGTCTAAGTTGAAAATTCGTGTTTGTTTACATGTTTGGCAAATAAATTCCGAACGCAGAGTAGTGTCATTGTAAATGGTTGTAAATGTGTGCGTGTGAGCGTGTATGCACAGAGCAGAGGTGTAGTTTTGGCATGCTTCACTGTATTGTTCACAGCGCTGTGTCTTGGTTTTTTATTTGGTCTGAGAATGGTAGTTTTACGTTTTTGTGCCCTAGTTTGTAGCGCATACTGTTTTATTTGAGACCTAGATACAGAGATTGATCTCGAGTTAAATAACATCATCAGCATCCTCTGAATTCCCTGAACGGTTAGGCAGAGCTTATTGCCATCAACCGAACATAAATCCAGACTCCGGGCTGCTACTGAGAAGTTCCTGATGGAAAAACCCAATAACACTTTGCCCGACCCGGGAATTTAACCCAGGATCCCTTGCTCATCAGTAGCGCTTGCGACCACCAGACCAACGAGGCAGATTTAATAATGCTATAAAACCTAGCTAATCAAGTCAGTTGTCAGTTGCGCTTGACAATGGAATGAATAGACACAATACATTTCAACGATTCCTGAATTTCCCTTACGTATTTAAATATAATTATACAAGGTGTTTTTTTTATATCCCGTAATTGTAGGGTATGAATGAGACCTTAGCAAAGAATCAACTGGCATGTTTTCTTTTTTTCTAATTTTTCATTCTAAATAATTCGACTATAAGTCACGATTATTTATGCAAAATCCCTTAGGTGACTTATACGAAATTAAAAAAAACATTTAATTCAGACAATTTTTGTTCATAAAAAAAAAAATATCACATTGACGCATTTTCTAAGTCTTTAAATATAAATGATTGGTATGAATGAAAATTACTTACTCGTACTTATCAATGAAACTTAGATAGATGTTTTGTTACCTACATTCTTTGCAAATAAATGATTTCTGATTTCTAGTGGTAAGTTTACAAAAAAAAAAAAAAAAATAGAAAAATAATTTATAAGTATGCTAGTTGATTCTTTGACATGGTGTCATTCATTCCCTAGACATATGGGATTCACGTTGTATATAGATCAAATAACTTCCTTTCCCTGCATGTAGTCGAACTCAAATATTAACAAAAAACTAGAGTAGAGTAATCCGAACCGCTATAAAATCCTGGAGAGGCCGTCGAGGAGTCGTTCAATCGTATTAGAGTCGTCAGATATTGACGCAAAAGGTTTCGACGCACTAACTCGACGGGAAAACGATTGAGACTGAATTTTCTTTGTTCCAATTTGGGATTTTTGACTTATTTCGGGAGGTGCGAATTTTCGTTACTCCACCAGTAATTTGGGTGAACTAAGATTTTGGTGAAGAGCCTGCTTGGTAGATTGAATCTTCTTGCTGTTTGTATTGTAAGCTTCATGGTTTACCAAAGGCGCATTGTTGTTTTCAAAATGGTAGTAATTTTCATGAAATAAGCAGTAGGTACCTTTGTACTCCCCTATCCCTGGCGCCCTAACCAAAGCGCAAATACGGGATTACATGATCGTTTACCTGAATAATAACGTACATACGCGACTTGATTGATCGCGCAATTATGTCATATTCATATAAAGGTGCGCGACGATCGCGTACGCGCGCGATTAACGCTTTTGATTAGGTTGTGGTCTATGAATTATACTGTGTGCACATATAAACTAATATAATAAAGAGAAAACATTTTGTATTTTTGTTTTTTGTTTGTTACGCTTTCACGCTAAAATGGCTGAACGGATTTGGATGAAATATGGCACAAAGGTAAAAATACTTTTTTGAAATACTTTTTATCCCAATATTCCTACGGGATCCAGTCTTATGCGGGTGAAACCGCGGGGCGCAGCTAGTAAATAAACTAAATAAATAATTTATAATATTTTTTGGAGTTAATGACGCGTCTTTAGTGAAATCTTTTTGCATTCATACTCTAAGTATAATCTGTATAATCAAAAGTGGAAAATAGGGCCTGCAAAGAAGTGAATTTTTCTTGTAAAAAAATCATTGAGCTATTACTAATTTGCATGCATTTGCGTGTTTTGCAGCAAACGTAATTTAAAAATTGCTATAACCTCGTACCTAAAGTTGCTATATTACTGTAAATATTTTCCAAATACAGCATGTATCAGAAAGGTATGGTCATATTACAGGATGTGGTACAGACCATCAAACTGGACAAGTTTCTCCATCGTAAGCGAGAAAAAATTATCAACTGTCCCATACATTTGGGTCGAGTACGTATGGACGTTTTATATGGGACAGTTTTTTTTTTTGGGATTACGATGGTGCTCCCATAGAGAAAGTTATTGAGTTAGATGGTCTGGATCGCACCGTTAGAGTTATTGAGTTAGATGGTCTGTATTTCGAAAGCGCAATAAAAGTCGATATTTTCTTCTCACAATGCGTTTTTATCGCTCATACCTATCTTTTCTTTAGTTTTGTTTAAAAAAGTTTTTGAGGGCTGGTAAATTTTTAGATAAAAAAATCAGCATTGCCATCCAACGTGGCAACGCTGCCCGCCTTTTGGGCACTTTTCCCGCTGACAGCGATGCGGATGAATTTGATGCCCAATGAGTTCTTCCCTTTATATTTATTTTTTCCTTTACTTACTTGTATATATGTAATACAGGATGTATTTTTGAGATGGGGCAAAAAGGCAGCTACACTCACTGTTAAGTGGACCACTCAAAAAGTTAAGGACTATCTCTTAAGACCGTTTTCCTGTAGCTACAACGGTTATGGTACCTACCCTTACTGCCCGTCGTTCGCCCGTCGCTCGTCTCAAAAATCCACCCTATATGTACATATATTTTACTTTTTGTGTTACATTGTATATTATATTCAATTCGATTCAAAATATTTTATTTCACATAAACCTACAAGGGCACTTATGAAACATCAGAAGCTAGGTGCACGGTTCCAATTGGTCGTTTCCTATAGAGAAGAGCCGGCAAGAAACTCCACGGTTACTCTTTTAAAAGTAAATGTTTTTTACAATCTTTTCAAATTACAGTGTTAAAAGGTACGAGAGAACAGTGTAGGCCCATCAACAAGTACCAGTAATTAAAATTTATCAAGTGAAAAAGAAAGAAAATACGTTTATTTGCGGTACAAATGACACAATGTAGGAACAAAATACGAAAATTATCAATTTGGGGGAAAATATGCGTCACATCCACGCAAAACGGCTATCGCTCAGCATAATGCTGCGACCCTATGCGAGACAGAGCCCTAGAGCAAAGCGTAAGTATACATAAATCATTACTATAAATGAACACTGTATTACCAATGTTCGTGTAATGTTCATGGCGTCGTACACATTAAAAAGTTTTTAGAAAAGCCTTCATTCCGATCTAGCCTTACCTATAAGTTTCTTATTAAATAGACGCTCGCCCCGCTTTTAAAGCCGACTTTAATGGCGGGAGCAAACTATTGGAAAAGGTCAGCGAAGCCTTTGCCCTGCACTGGGTAAATAAAATGTAATAAGAAATTGCTATCGCTACTACGTTACTACGGTCTACGGAGTTCCACCACAAAATACAGATAGTTCACTCCTCATTTTAGGTATGAAGCTAGAAGTACGCGGCGAGCTCGACTTGTTGGGCTAATTTTATTAAATTTATTATTAATATTTCTTATTTTCATACAGTAATGTGAGATTGTAAGGCAAAATAAACGAATTGAATACTTGATACTTGTAAAACTGTTTATTTTAACACACGTAAAAAGATCAGCGTTCCACCGTAAGTCTTGTCCGTTATCAATCGCGTTTTCGCCATTTTCCTTCTCGGATCCTCGCAAACGCACACTTCTCTCTCTTGCATCCGCTGCGTTCCGTTTTACCATTATAAGCTGCGTTCATACTTTAACATACTACACTATTTTTATACCACAGTGCCAAATTAATCAAAACAGGTAAATATTTGACAACTATTTGCGATGTTGCCAAGTTTTAGAGTAAACGCTCTTAAGAGGACACAATTCGAACTTAACAATTTAGTATGCAGAAGTAGGTTTTGTTAGGTATTATTTTTGGTATAAATAACTAAGAGCCATTTACCTACTGATATGACTAAAGTTCAGTAAGTACTGAGGTAATGTAAAAGAATTTCTCAAATCAATTTGGTAAGTAGACTTTTCTTAAATACACGATGTTCTTCTATTATTATGTTGAAAATACACCACGAATAAAATCGATTCTCCTTTTTGGTTTTTAGTGGTTTTCTTGACAAAAATGAGACGAAAAAAAAACGATCTGCTTCTTAAATGCTAAGGAACTAAACGACCATTACACACGTTCACTATGTAATAAACAGTGCTTACCCTTACAATTTATCTCACAATTCCAATCTCCGAGAAAAAACCCAATAAGCCGAGTCAAAATTACGATCCTCTCTCCTAATTACTTGTAATGAAGTTAATCTCACTACAGGGTGCAGTAATCGAATCGATTCGACTAATTGAAATCGATTGTAATACCGATATGTTTGTCCAAGTGGAGTCATTCCGGTAATTGCTGTGTCAATAAAAAAAAGGGAGGTAATTGGAGGGCAGTATTCGCCCCCATCGGGTATCAGCGGGGTGTCAATCTACCAATATTGTTTTACCTTCAATAGTTAGGTAGGTGTCTATAGTTTGTACATTGTCACTGATCTGTATACAGTAGGTACCTACAGTAAGCCTCAAAAATAATTCATTTAATTGTCTACAATCTTTGAGTTTTTTTTGGATATCCCATAAGTCTTGGGTATGAATGAGACCATATCAAAGAATCAACTTTTTTTTGCTTTCTTTTTTCATTCAAAATAATTCGACAGTCACGATTATTTATGTACAAAACCCATAGATCAAATATAAAAAATTACAATTAATTCAGACTTATTGTTCATAAAAAAAATATGACAACGTCGCATTTTCTTAGCTTTAAATATGAATGATTGGTTTGAATGAAAATTATTTACTCGTACATATCAATGAAACTTAGATACACACATAGAGAGTCTAGACGTAAGTAATCTTAAAAAAAAAAAATATGCCAGTTGTTTCTTTGATATGGTCTCATTCATATCCTAGAGTTTTGGAAAAAAAAACATCTTGTATATAAGTTAATTTATTTTAGTAGAAGTCGCCTCTGCAGCGTAGGCTTCTCCTAAACCTTTCCAGATCTCTCTCCCGCGCCTCTCGCATCCATCACGGTCCACATCTGTTGAAGATATCTCTCCATTTACTTGGTCACCTTCTTTTCCTTTTCCTGTCTCCTGGTCCCCATTCTGTTAAACGTTTTGCCCACTTGATTCATCCTACAAATGATACAGTATTATGGTACACAAATTATACACATTAAAATGAAATCTTTTTGAGGTTGACTGAACGCCGAATTATACCTAACTGGTAGGTACTCAGCAGGTATTTCTTTAGCAGGCTGGTAAAATTGGGTCCTGAAAGTAGACCGTATTATTACACGACGTGACTTTCTTTACTTTTCTGTTTTTGAACTCTCCTCTCTAACAGGGTCAAATTAAATTAACTAGCGAAACTCCGCATACGTGATGGGCATCGAAATCAAAATACGACAGAAAAAAAAAAGTTATTTTTTCAGGTCAGCGATCTCTCGTGGTTTTGTTACTTGAAGTATGAGTTGAGAAAATCTGTTATATTTTTGTTTTATCCTGTCTGGATAACAATACTATCACGTTTCTGAAGTTTACACAAAGAAAACTAATATTTTTTACTGGTATTTATGTTGACTACACTACGAGTACCTGCGGTTGATGACCCCAAAGAAAACTCATTGAATTAATTTATTTTTTGTTTGATCATGGCTATTAAATATAGTATAAATGGTACATAATATCACACGAAACGTGTTTTTTTCGGCGATTTTTGCCCGTCGTGTGCGTGTCCGACTCGCACTTGGCCAGGTTTTCATTTACTGTGGTGATTTCGTTTGTCTTTACTTACCTTAAGTAGGTTCATAAAAAAAACCGGCCAAGTGCGTGTCGGATCACGCACAATGAAGGGTTCCGTAGCTGGGATAAATTTATCCCAAGAACTTTGTAGGCACAATATTGAATGATTTACCATAATATATATCATAAAACTTTAAACTTCTTATAATTTTTCTTGTAATTTTTTAGTATAGAATTGTACACTGTATTTTTTTCAAAATTTTTGGCTCTGCTGTTTCGGAGATAAGGGCGGGGAATAGTTAATTTTTAAAATTTTCTACTTTTCCCCGTCAAAAGTGAACCCCATATTCAAAATTCTTATTTATCGTTACACGTTCGTGTTTGGTTCACAGAAATTCATATGTGTACCAAACAACTTAATCGGTCCAGTAGATTCGGAGCAAGTCGCCTGTGACAGACACACGAGTCATCCTATAAGGGTTCCGTTTTTAATTTGGACGTACGGAACCAAAAAAACATCTTACCTTTACAATATCGTGTCCCATTAAAGAACAGCCATTAATTAAACCTAGCACTAACAATATCAATACCACGGCCGAAGGCACAGATCCAGCGCTTGATAAGAAGCTTAAGTGCTTTTCTTATGTCAAGCAGAACTTGGTCGTAAGCCAGCAAGACCTGACGGCGATGAGGCTCAGAAGTTGATCATTAGGAGCAGTCTTATAGACCGCTAACAGAGCTGTAGAACTATTTAGTGCTGTTCTTATTCACTAAGAAGTTTTTGCAAGTAAACACAGATTTGTTAAGGACGCAAATAATATTTTGAATAACATACAACCTCAGATCAAATAAAAAACCAAGGCAGAGCGCTATCTACAGTGAAGTGAAGTCGGTTTCGCAAACATGTGTGTGCTTTCTGTGGTGTAGTTTGATTGTAGTGTCACTCTAAAAGGTTGTAAATGTGTGCGTGTGAGGGTGTATGCACAGAACGGAGGTGTAGTTTTGGCATGCTTCACTGTATTGCTCGCAGCGCTCTGTCTTGGTTTTTTACCTGACCCGGAGCTGCAAATTGCAAAAAATGTTATTGTACGGTCCCATCGTCGTACATTTCTGCTTACTCTGTAACCTACTTGAGGCCTACGATGCGCGTCATAATTTAGCGTAATAAAATAACATGACTACTTAACAAATTTAAATATAGTGAACTAATAACTGTTTAGCTATCAACAGCTGAGACAAATAATCGCCTTCCACTCTAGTACTGTTACTTAGTTGTGGTGGCATCCACAACGCCACATGCGAACTACGTATCACTCTGACGTCACGCAAAGTCCTGCATCGGTCACTGCTTGCGCGATGCAGGATTTTGCGTGACGTCGTTTACCGCGCAACGAGTATATATACAACTTCCCGACATCAATCGTCACGCAGTTGTCCACCAGACACGACACCCCGTCTGGTCGGAGACTCCTCCCTTCTCTATGGAGGATGAGTGAACTTTACTCCCTGTTCCTCATTCACCTATATACTCTTCACTTAAATAAACTTGACTAGTTAATGCATCTTCGTGGAACGTGTTTCTCTAAACTAACTGAACTTACAAATCCTACACGACAAATCGGTGTACGGAGTTAACTACTACAACCCGTACAGGGAGTACGTTTAAACGCGGCCTATCTAAAGCCTCGTCTACACGTTGGGCCGACATAAGCCAATTTATGCCACAGTATACTTAAACTATGTATTATCAGAACATTGAACTACCGTAATTTGCGTTAACATATTGTTGTAATGTAGACATTCTTTGGCTTATATTGGCGCATGTTGGGCCAACGTGTAGTTAGCGCATCCCCATATATGGAACTTGTTTTTGATATATTTATTTATTTATTTTATTAGGTTCACCAACAATTTATTACACTGATACTAAAACATAAATACATTTAAAAAGTAAAATAACAGTGCATCAGTTACTTATAGGTAAACACCACATGCCATAATTAAATGATTTGACATTGCCCTAATTCTTTCTTGTATTTAATTAACTAAGTTGAGTTTTACTTAACGAACAATCACATACAACTGGCATACAGTTTTCCGAGCATCCTTAGGTATATAACAGTTAAAGAACAGTGTATCAACTACTGTCTACGAAGTGGTACCTACTCTAAAAGGGGCTAACTACCAAAGCGTTAAACTGAGCACACTCAATCTTTAAGATTTATACCTCGAACATTTGCTTCGAGATGGTAACACAAAGTAATACTCCCTGCCAAAGACAATGTATAAGATTACAGCGTCTTTTTAACAAAGATGAGAGTGGGGTGGGTCCGTCACGTAGTCTGACGTCAGCGGGACTGAAGAGACAATCTGACGATGTAACGTGACTGATAGGAAGTTCCACTTTGTAACGTTATGACGCTGACAAGTAACGGAGAGGAACTTTGGTGAATACTAATGTGGAGATTGATGTTTGTTGAAGGATCTTTGTTGGTTAATGAAGGTTAATTTGCGGGTTCGACGAATTATCTGAGGATTATGTATGACTATGTTTACCGCTGTAAGCTTCGTAAGTAGGTAATATTTTTTTGGGAATTGCTTACGACGCCATAAATAAAGTAGGTAGTCAGTACTACCACAGTATAAATTAGTACATAACAGTATTATTGACTCCATCGAAAACGGCTGAAACGACGCGCTTCGAAATCTCAGTGTACCCAACAGTATCCACTGCGCGGCAGTTACGCACGGACGTGCAAGGTTTATCTACCGAGCGGCCGTAGGTAATTGTTTCAAGGTCACTACAGAGACATAATACTGTTCATTGTTTATACTGTGGTACTACACTGTAGTCGGCGTTTTATCTCATTTCAAATGTTATTATTTTTACTGAAAACATTAAAGTTCGTGCGGAAAGTCGCAAAATATACTAACTATAAATATTTAGGTACCTAAACGTGCCATTATTACGTAACAAAACATTTACAGAGAACATAATCTAAGACACCAGAACATAACATCATGTCTTTATTCCACCAAGGGGTATGCAGAAGTGTATAGTTCACCGACACTCATATTTCGTCAGTTATACAGTGACCGTTCCCAACCCACAATAGGTTAGCGTCCACAAATGCAAAAAAAAAAAAACTTGCCATTAAAAAAATTAAAATGTCTTTCCACGTTGAAATACAAGTGCGCGTGTACAGAGTGTAATGTTTTCTTTGTGTATCAATTTTTTTTTTGTTGAAAATTAAATCTATTTTTTTTTTTTTTTATGGCATTTTTTTTTTTTTTTGCATGTACGGATGCTATGCTATTGCGGGTTAACAGGAACGCCCTTCGTTAGTTAACATACTGTTTTTTAGTCCTAAGAATAGACGGTGAAGGTAAAACCACTGCCATCAAATGGACTATCCAGGCTGCTACTGAATTTCTTGAAGGAAAATCCCAATGTAGGTACGATGTGCCTATGTAAAATTGACATTGACAGCGCATTTATCTCTTCGCAGTAAGGGCGATTTTCGTGGTACAAGTGCAAACACTGATGTTCGGTTGACTGTAGCTGCATTATGTACGATGTTGCATATAGGCTTGGAAATCTACAATAAGAAACATTAAGAATATGAAATTTAAAAAGTGTCTTTATTACCACCTACGCATAAAACCTAACAGTTCAAATCTTTTCAACCCTGCAAAGTACACGGTGATAAGTTTATCGGAAGCGATACGTGTCTGCCTTCCATTGGCGCGCCCCGCGAGAAGTGGGTCATCGCGGCGCCGCCGGGCGCTGGCGACCTTTCAGACGTGTGCAGGCTTCTTTAGACACGATACTTTGCTGAAATATTCAGAACTTGAGGTCTTGAGATGTTTTTGTTGAGTCGTTGCGTAATAGGCTTGTTCTCTGCTCGTTAGGAAAAGTTATCATCCTCATAGCATTCATTTATACACGTTTCGAGAAAAAAAAATCTTCAGTTGCAATATTTCAAATTTATATTTGAGCACCGTGTATCTATCAACATAACTAACTTATCTGTCATTTGCTTCATTTTTAATACTTTTTATCTATTGTAAAAATAGCCAATAAGTCCAATAGCCAAGTGGGTGGACAATCTACAGAAGTTCGCAGGTAAGACTTGGATGAGACTCGCACAGACCAGGGAAGCATGGCACAAAAGGGAGGAGGTCTATACTCAGCAGTAGGTGGAACAAGGCTGTCAATGTAGATGAAGATGATGATGCTGAAGATTGACTTGGGTTCACCAAGCTTCTCAAAAGAGTTGGGAACAGTCCTTTAAGTAATTCCAATAGAAAATACTGATCCCCTCTTTAAAAGATTACTATTGCTTATAAAGCTGCAGTATCTGAAAATTTATATTTATTTCTATAAATAAAACAAACAAACTATCCTTTTTTCAAATACAAATACAAATATTTTTTATTTGCTGAACATTACCTATGTTCAACAAATAAAAAATATTTGTATTTGTTGTATTAATATTTGTGAGAACGCACGCGTTATTTTTACACGTCAAAAATAAATTGTCTTTTGAATATAACTAGATCGGGGTGTTTCATATCGGACTACTCTGAGAAGAAAGACCGAAACAAACTCAGACCTACCATCCACCAAGGGGTTGGCCTTTAGGTACAGCAAAGCTACATAGGTAAGCTGAAGGAAATTGAAAAAAAAAGAAAGAAAAGTTGGTTTATTTGTCACAGAAACATGTGCACTTAAAAATATAACTAAGTTAATTAGAATTTAAAAAAAAACAAAGGAGATCCAATAATCACACAACAGAAATAGTCAGCAGCTGCACGTCGCGCGTCGTGACTGTGACAGAAGGCTTCAAAATCAGCGCTGTGCTATGGGGGACCCACAGCACACTGATTTTCAGTGGTCACCCGAAAACGACGCAGATTTGTACAGATTAAACTAATAGTCTGATACTCAATCACGCAAAAACGGCAACGGATTTGGTTGTTTGATTGACGCATAGATAGTTTATAACCTGAATTAGCACATAGGATAGTTTTATCCCGATATTACTACTGGAACGAGACTTGTGCGGGTGAAAACTCGGGCGTTGCTAATCTTTAATATGAGTTGGAGATACTAGGTTCCAAGACGACACCAGAAATTCCATTAATGCTGAAATGCCTTTCAAAATACAAAAGTTCTCTAAAATCCTATTAAAAGCAATAACATCACTGAACAATTCTCTAAAGCTCCGGCACTCGTCTATTATTCTTGCATCAGTTTTCACAACAAGTCGTAACACGGTACGTAATTCGACATAGAGATAATCTACATAAAAACATTAAAAATGACCCTGAGAACTTAATCCTAAAAACGACATATTCAAGATATAGGAACTACTGCAACAAGTTATTAAAGCAATCTAAAATTGACCATGATAAAAAAGAAATCAGTGATGCTGGCAACAACACTAAACATCTGTGGACAGCTATAAACAACATAACGAGTAGGGTCAAAAAGAAGGACAGCGCTTCAGAATTGCTATCGACTTCAACTACACCAAAGCAATCGGTTAACGAAATCAATAACTTCTTCGCAAATATTGGTAAATCCCTTGCTGATAAAATTGAAAATCGGGCGGCATTGTCACCAACTAGTACTTTCTGCAATAATTCACATTCCATGGTACTGTTACCTACAGACGAAGCAGAAGTGACAAAACTGATACTGTGCCTCCGCAATGACTGTGCCATTGGTTGGGACCGAATTTCTAATAGTTTCCTTAAGAAACACAAAGCCATCATAGTTCCACCGTTGACTTACGTTTGTAACCTCGCTCTCGAAACAGGTCAATTTCCCAGAGCATTTAAGAGGTCAATTGTTCATCCGGTCTTTAAGGGAGGGGACAGAAGCCGTGTCAACAACTACAGACCCATAGCCGTGCTACCGGCGCTTTCCAAGATTCTTGAACGGATCATGAACGGCAGACTAGTTGATTACTTGGAGAGCAATAACCTTCTGTCTTCCTCTCAGTATGGTTTTAGAGCCGGTAAATCGACGTCCGATGCTGTTCATGATCTCACTAACTTTATCGTCACTAACATGGACAAGGGTCGTAAAGTCTTGGGGATTTTTCTAGACCTAGCGAAGGCATTTGACACGGTTTCTGTTCCCATGCTGATTCGGAGGATGGAATGCCTTGGAATTAGGGGAGTCCAATTGAAACTGTTTGAGGACTATCTGAGTGAGCGTACTCAGAGCGTGAAAATGAATGAGTACGTCAGTGACGAGTGCCAAGTTACCTACGGCGTGCCTCAAGGCAGCGTACTAGGTCCTACACTCTTTCTTATATATATAAACGACCTGGGTATGCTCACTCTTCCAGAGGGTAAAATAATAACTTTCGCAGACGATACAGCCCTGTTATTCAGCGCGCCCACGTGGAGTGATGTCTACGGATTTGCTCAGTCGGGCTTCAATGTGGTGTCGGAGTGGTTACGAAATAACATCCTCACTCTAAATGCTGCAAAAACGAACTATGTCACTTTCTCGATAAAACATAACAGGCCTACCTCGGCAACGGCCCCGCATTCCATCGTGGCTCACACTTGCCCGATGTCATGCTGCGCCGCCTGTACTTGCGCTCAAATCGGTAAAGCCGATAGTGTGAAATATCTGGGCATTATCATAGACAGTGCACTGAATTTTCACAAGCACATTACCGTATTGAGTGGCAGGCTGCGGAAGTTGATATATGTCTTCAAGACTCTTGGACGGGTGGCTGAGGATAAGGTGAAGAGATCGGTGTATTTTGCCCTCGCTCAATCTTTGTTGACTTACTGCATCACCTCCTGGGGTGGTGCCCCAAAATACACTATTCTTGAACTGGAAAGAGCGCAGAGAGCCATTTTGAAAGTCTCACGGTGCCTCCCTTTTAGATACCCTACCACCCTCCTATATAAAGAAGCGAAAGTCCTGACAGTGCGCCAACTGTTCATACAACAAACCATTATGAAACAGCATGGCCTCTTAACATATTCCCCCTCTCTTTCACGTGGCAAACGCAGATTCGACCCCGTGGACTGTTATCACTACCGGCTTTCGACCAAGTTCTCTCAGCGATTCTTCTGCCACCTTGGTCATTATCTCTATAATAAAATTAACAAGATTCTTCCTATTTATGACCTTAACAAGACTAAATGTAAAATGAAATTAACTAGCTGGATCCAGGAGTTAGACTACCTTGAAACTGAAAAAATTCTAGCTGTTTCGGTATAGGTCACGATTTATATAAATTATTAAATTTACTAGGTACACTCTAGGTATACTTTTTCATATCAACATTATTTATTTATATGTCCAGGCAACAGAAACTTCTACATTCTCACTCACTACACAAAACCACACTACACTTTCCTTCATTCCCACACAATACTAACCATACTAACACTATATAGATTTAGAATCATTTTAATTCCTGTTAGATACTCGCAACCACTGTCTGATTTGGAATGTTATGTAACCTAAAGGGTGGAGACCTGGTGTCCTGAAATACAGGCCCCAAGCCTAGTTTAGGCACCAGTCTCCCGCAATATACTTACTGTATTCACCTGTTCCCTAAAAATATGTACTCAATGTGTATTGTGGCGAGAAAATAAAATAAATTTATTATTATTATTATTATTACTTGTGCTCTCCTGTATTTCGGCCACGTATTTCCGTCTCAGTTTACAAACTCGCTGTGTTTGGGCGCACGCCACGTGCCGGTTGCGTTATGTTTTGTTGACTTTTACTATGGTGTGTGGTGTTATTTATATCATTTATATTTATCTAAATTCCTTAGATAAATTTAAATAATGTGCACATGTCTCAAAGGAGAGTTGGCTAAGGTAAAAACTCAAACTCAAAGCTTTATTGGTCAAGAGTCAGTTATAATAATAAATTAAAAGAGTGCTACTCCTACATACAGGGAACTTGTTTGTTGAACAGATGGACACACTACATTTTATCGTGTCATAGTCATGTCATATTTCAGAATGACAGTTGTGATTCGAATGCACAGAAATGTTTGAGTTGATAGAAGAGTCCTGACTGTAGGTGTATACATATACTTTTCTGCAGTCACTTTTTCTTGTCATTCTTGGTTTGTGTCATATGTTGGGATTACGCGAAATTCTATTCCTTTGAAGTGCAGTATTTTTTTTACTCGAGTAATATTGAGTTACAGCACTGTACTATGTGACTGCAGTGGGAACAGGGTTGAAAGTGCCTTTGACATTATAACATCTAAGGGATTCGCGGATGTATCGAAAGTACCAACTATCTTTATACACGTTGATATTTTTCAAAAGCCTTTACAGTGCCCAGCCGTTTTAAGGCACATTTATTTTGAGAGCAACCAATTTGAATTTTTACAAATAAAACCTAACAAAAACTCTTTCTTTGTTTCAGCGTCCGAAAAACAACGAATCAACAGATCCAAAAAGTCCATAAACTAGTGTAAAGTGAATTAAAATAATGTGCGACCCAGCAGTACGATCCTCGGTCCACGAAGCGCGCTCAGTAACTTTTGGCTGTTTCCGTGACAGCTGTCAATGAGATTCCAAGATGGCGGAGAAGGTCAGCTGATCGGAAAGTCGCCCGCGCCAGCCTCGCAGCAAGAGGCGAATTAAGCGCATCATGGTGAGATAAATTAAATTAATTGTAGTTAATAATCTCCTATGGCGCCGATATTCAGTGACGGCATCCATTGAGGAAGTTTCTAAGATACGTCCTTGACCCAATTTTCTCCGGAAAAAAGTTCAAGTGGCCGACCGAAGATGTCGAGTGAATGTTGTAAAAGTTTTATATAAGTACTTAGCTAATGGACTATCTTTAAATACGTGTGTTTCTTGGTAAAAGATTGAGAAGTAATCTGGTATAAGCCGAGTTAATAATATTAGCTTTAAGTAGGCCCAAACTTCAGAGCCCTCTTAGTCGAAAAGTCAGGAAGTTTAACATAATATCGAGCCTGTATACCTCGAAGGGTTGGGCAGAGGTCTATCTATAGCAGACCCACATTTCGCCAGATTATGTTTAAGTCCCATGTAATAGGGGGCGAGCCTATTTCTGTCAACCGGGCTCTAATCCAGACTCCGGGCTGCTACTGAGAAGTTCCAGATGGAAAACTCCAATAACAGATTGCTCGATCCGGGAATCGAACCATCATGCTCAGCAGTAGCGCTAGCGACTATACCTAAATCCTCCCAAATTATGATGTCTCTAAGGAAATCGCATCGAGATGTACTTTTAATAGTAAAAATAATCTTCAGTAGCGAAACTGTGCAGTGTATTTCCACTTGAGCAACCATGCAAGGAGTATTATATCCCCGAGGATTCCTTCTATTTGAGCCACCAAATAATATTATTGTAGCTGGCTTGTTTCCACTCATAATGGAATATGAACGAATGGCTTTTGGGAACGGCCATCTAGTAAGTCAGAATTGGAGTACCTATTATCCAGCCAGAGATATTGGTTATATTCAGGAAAAATGTTGGTGTTTTCTCCCTTTGACTGCCTTGGTCTAGTGGTCGCACAAGCGCTATTGCTGAGCATGATCCTAGAGTCGATTCCCGGGTCGGACAAAGTGCTATTGGGTTTTTGCATCTGGAATTTCTCAGTAGCAGTCTGGAGTCAGGATTTGTGTCCGGTTGATGGCAATAGGCTCGCTTCCTATTACATGGGACTTAAAAATAGCTGGTGAAATGTGGGTTCACTCTAGGTACTCGTACACCCCTGCCAAAGATATCAAAGCCAACTGTCTTAAATCTAATAAGGTTTGATTCTGCCTGGCCATCCTCCTTGATCTCCTTGTTTTGATCAAGTTGTGTAAAAAACAGTAAGGTATAAAGTTGCTTACAGTAAACTACTTTAAAGTCAATCTCCAATGATGCTGTCTTCAGTCTTCACAGCTTCACGGAAACTTCACTATTTATTACATTCCTGTGACTGGAAGTTTGCAATGCAAAAAGCGCTCGGGGATTCCTCGGAATAATTACATTTCGATTCTTGATTTCTTAGCGTAAATGCATACAAAGGACAAACACATACTCAAATTCACGTCTTTTCTCTATGAGGATAGAAAACTATTAGAACGAAATACTATTTTTTAGGGTTCCGTACCCGTAGGGTGCCAAACGGAACCGTATTACTAAGCCTCCACTGTCCGTCTCTCAGCGGGCTGTATCTCATGATCCGTAATAGGTAGACAGTTGAAATGTTCACAGTTTGATCCCCACACCAGAAACGTTTTTTTTCTGCGTTTTGTTACTCGATCTTAACGATCTTCTTACGGTACGGATCCCTTCATGTGCGAGCCCGACTAACACTTGGCCGGTTTTTATCTTCGTCCACGTCCCTACATTTTGCTATAAAATTGTGCGTATATTGGTTTTTACCGACCCGCACTGGACCCGCGTGATGGATTACTTCGCACTTCCTCTCACGGACAGGAGGCCTATGTCCCAGCAGTGGGAACATTATAGGCTGATTATGCTTATGCTAGGCTTTTAGGATATCACTAATCTCTGTCTCATAAATCTCCCATCATCATCATTCTCCTGCCTTACCCGAATTTATTACGAGTAGTGTTCGGCGCAACATGTCTTTTTCTTCCATACTTCTCTATTAGTCGTCATCTCGGTAGTCCTTAGTCACCCCTTTTCTAGCCAAATTCCTAATCCTCGTATTACTTCCACAGCAGGTGTTTGGCGAATGGGCACAGGTAGAAGTGGTGGAGCTGGTGAACGATGGCTCGGGGCTCGCGTTCGGGATCGTGGGCGGACGCTCTTCCGGAGTGGTGGTCAAGAGCGTGTTGCCAGGCGGCGTGGCGGACAGGGTGAGTTTTACTTCTTTTCTAAATACTCAATTCTTTTCTGTATTCCTTAAGCCGGTTGGACGGCTAGGTTATGGGTATAACGGATCCTGTTGGGTTCAGTATAGTTTAGTAGGAGCGGATCGAAACGTATGAGAATGGGTAAAAATATAGGACATTTCGTTGGGTTTGGGCTTCGGTTTACTGCGGCGCGCTGGTGATGGGACAGAGTATTGCTACTTGTGGCGTGTATTTTATTTTAGTAAACCTATTTTGATTACTTTTTAGGGTTCCGCACCTCAAAAGGAAAAACGGAAGCCTTATGGGATCACTCGTGTGTCTGTCTGTCTGTCTATCACAGCCAATTTGCTCCGAATCTAATTAACCGATTAAGTTGAAATTTGGTAAAAATATGTATTTCTGTGACCCAAACACGGAAGTGTAACATAAATAAATGAATTTTGAATATTGGGGTCACTTTTGGGGGGCAAATAAGAATATTTAAAAAAACGTTTTGCGAACTGTACCGTGTGTACATATCAAATGAAAGGGCTTATTGCGAGGATCTCAAATACATTTTTAAATCATATTAAAATAAATACTTTTAAAGATATTTACGAAAATAGAAATAAATTACAGGAAAAGCTTTAAGAAGTCTATGGTCATAAAATAACATGGTAAATCACTCAATATTCTGCGTACAAACTTACGTTAATGTTAAGTTTGTTCTTGGGATAAATTTTATTCATCCCAACAACGGCACCCTTCATTGTGCGTGGTCCGAGACGCACTTGGCCGGTTTTTTTATGTAGATATCAGTCCACCAAGGTTTTAAGGCGGTCGTATACGATCCTTGTAATAATTTACCGTATCCTTGGTTTTACACAAAGAAAGTTTCAGTTCCCACAAAAACACCAAATAAAGTGTTTATTCTACTTTGAGGTAGTTATTCCATTAGATATGAGACGTAAACAAACTAATTTTAAAAACCTTCAAACTCAAACTGTCTGAATTTATGAACTTTCACTGAATTTATCACGTAACTTATTTTTCATAGTGAAATAAGGTTTTTCATGACTTTAATCCTGAACGACGGGTGTAAGCAATAATACACGTGGGGCACGTCTTTTGACGTATGATGTACAAGATGTTCGACTTGTAATAAATACAGACGTTATTGCTTCGTACTCAAGACTCATCAGACAGGTTCGTGACATTATTTCTACCCTGTATCCCAATTTATTTTGGAGTCGGCGCAGTATGGTGCATCTTCCATACGTTTCTATCAATCGTCACTATACTGGCCTTTATTTATTTATTAAAACTTTTCACACTCAAAAAAGTACAAAGGCGGACTTAATGCCTTAGGCATTCTCTACCAGTCAACCAAGGGTGGTGAAGAGATTAGATGGCAGGTGCTCTATTTGAGAGGAACAAAGAAAAAAAAATATTCTAATGACTTACTTGACTTCTTCTTGCCTTTGACTGCCCCGTTGTTGGTCTCGTGGTCGCAAGCGCAGCTGCTGAGCGTGGGTTCCTGGGTTTCTTTTCTTAGTAGCAGCACACAGTTCGGTAATTGGCTGTGAAAGCTGAAAGCTCGTAAAGCCGTTGGTCCTGCGCTTGATCTCTCTCTCCCCGGTCGTTCCGACCGTCCCGCTGGACTATGAGAGTAAAGGAACAGAGAGTGCACCAATGATTGCGCTTCACAAACTTGTGCAGTATAATATCTTTTGGTTACCTGGCTAATCCCTGTTGAGATTGGCCACCGTGACCGAAATTGGTCGGGAAGATATAATTATTCACCACCTTTCTTGCCAACTTTAACACAATACATCCGCAACACATTATCTTTGTTTTTCGTCTTAAATATTGATGTGTATGAAAGTTCAATGGTCGCTGGCAAAAGACGATATCCAGCGTCGTGTATGTGATTCTTATACAAGGTGGAGATGACATTACGACAGTAAATTAAACTGCGTAGGTATATCTATGTTCCAGTCTGCATACGAAAATTCAATCAAATATATCCAATATTTTAGTCTCTATAGCTAGTCAAAGATTAACAAAACACATAATCGGGCCGTCACTACTGTTTAATAATCCATGCGCCATGTTCGTGAACGGGCGCCGTCAGTATCAGGAGGGACTAGTCACCTCTTAGCTGCTATGGCTTATTTTAATTTAAGTTTTGAATTGTGTTTCTTAATTTTTTTATTACGAACGCTTTTAAAGTTCTGCATCGTTCTCAGATGTACTCGTATAACTTCAACATGAATTATGTAACTAATATGTTGTAACCATATTTTGATTTAAAAGAGTGTCCGTGGAGTTCCTTGCCCGTTCTTCTCCATAGGTACCTACTACGCTTTGGAATGGGCAATTAGCTTCATTTTTCTGACTGACCGACCCCTTGTCAATTCAAGAGTGCTAGTAATTGGTTTATTTGAAATAAATGCTTTGAGTTTGAGGTTAGTTTGTTTGAAAAACACTTTTTTAAATTTCGATGCTAGGATTAAGGGACCTCGCGCACGTCTAGTGGTGTTGTATGGTGTGCGGTTAGTTGGCCGTTGCGACCAAGTGCGCGATTCGTATCGGTTTCTATAGATAACCCGGTCGGTGCGACCACTGTTCGTGGTCGTGGCCGTCTAGTGGGCGAGATCCCTTATTTGACAGTTTCTAAATACTCGCATTGCCAGTGTTTTCATTTATTGTCGTATTGTTGTCTCTAGATTGTATAGGTACACATCAAACACTTGTTATTTGTTGTTAGTCTTGCTATTGGAGTCCAGAATAGATAAGTCCTTTTTTAATCTTAAGTCATCACTGGCGTGAAATCGAAAACGACTTTAAATCTTTTCCTTTATGTAACATTTCAAGCAGCTGATTCCATGCCAGTGCTTCCTACATTTTCTCGTTCACGTAAAACGTAAGGCCTGCAGAAAATTTCACGCTCGGTGAAGTATTCCAGATTAATATGGTAATCGCGTCAACGTCCCGGCTTGGCATGCATCTGAATGAGCCGCGTTGCATTTTTATCAGCTCTCCGAAAACAGGACTTTTGCCACTGAAATATATATCCACATTTTGTCCAAAGCTAACTTAGTGGCTGAATTGTACACAAATATAACATTAGGACTTTAATCCACGATGAGTTAGAGAGAGGTGTACTTAAAGCACACTCACTTTCGCCAGTTATGTTTAAGTCCTATGTAATAGGGGGTGAGCTTATTGCCATAAACCGAGCACAAATCCAGATTCCGGGCTGCTACTGAGAAATTCCTAATGGAAAAGCCCAATAACACTTGGCCCGACCCGGGAATCGAACCCAGGACCTCATACTCAGCAGTATCGCTCGTGACCACTAAGCAACGAAGCAGTTAATATCTACAGGTAGGTAGAAATATTAGCAGTGATAGCCTAGTGGCGTGACCGTCGGACTGCCAAGTCATAGGTCTCGAGTTCGAACCCAAGGCACGCACCTCTGACTTTTCGGATTCATGTGCGTATTGTATAATTATCACTTGTTTCATAAACGGTGAAGTAAAACATCGTGAGGAAACCGGCATGCCTGAGAGACATTTCTCGACGGCATGTGAAGCCAAGTCTCATGGGCGGCTTTGAAACTCTGACACCAGGTTAGTCACTAACCACACGAAAATGACCAATGACAATGATGTCAACCGTCATGGCGGCACACGGCGGACGCGGTTATTTTTTGTATTCATAGCGAGGAAGCTCTATGCCTGCATCTCACGCGATGGTAAGTGGTGATCAGGTCGAAGGTGGAAGCGAGCTTCATCCGGAATCCTCAACCACATAGGAACTGGCTATATACCTCTAACTGCCGAAACACAACAATGCTGTTAACATTGTTGTTATGGCGACAGATTTAGATAAGATGGTGGTAGCTAGCCAGGCGGACTTAGAACAAGCCCTACCACCAACCAAACCGAGAAGAAAATGGGAACTGGGAATCTAACCAGGGACCTCTGCGTCTGAGACAGGTGGTCTAACCACTAGACCACAGAGGCGGTTGGTACTACATACCTAAAGTGATCAACTTATCACAACATGAGATAAGATAGCACATTTTCTAATCATGCTTTAGAGTCCTATTACAACATTATTTTGCACTTTTATCATTACCACGATTATGTCCCCTATTTCCCGATGAATTCGAACCTCAAATAAAACCTCAAACCTCAAAGATTACTAGAATACCTAATCTGTATTTCCGAAACATTACAGTACGAGTACATATAAATAGTTCAATGTGTAATTGCTATCGACTTGCCTTCAAGAATTGATATGTAATAGATTCCTCACTTTTTCCTTTTACCCACAACACTGTAAAACTCTTTATCTACTAAATAACTTATTTATTTACGAGTACCTACCTTCTTCATAAGTAATTCTTATATTTAGTTTTAACATTAACTTGTATTTCTCATATTAAGTGAATTGTATTCTTTTTGAGAAATAAATGTCTTAAACCTTAAATAATTCCCATTCAAAAGTCATTTATTCAAACTAGGCTGACAATCAGCACTTTTCGAATGTCTAAATTACATAAGACAGTCCCCCAAAAATGCCCGCCCTTCACCATTTCCTAGTGCTTTAGCTGGAAAGAAGAAGTGGCGCAACAAACTCCCCCGCAGCACTGCTGTCTACTAAGTTAGAAAAAAAAAACAACTTGATTCGATGCATTAGTATGCAAATTAATTTACATTACTCAACACAAAACATTAAATAAAATTGTTTACCATAATATCAGCTAGCACACGCCAATACACAATATACCAACATTTTGCATTCATACTATTGAACACTCTAAACTCTAATCCAATGATTGCGCTTCTTTTTGTAAACTTCTAATAATTCCTATTTAAGAGTCCTAAAAATACTTAATAGCCAAATAACTGCGACCAACAGTGAGATAAGGCCTGAAATTTGAAAAGAGGCTCCATTATTAAAAAACCGGCCAAGGGTGTGTCAGAAAACGCACAATGAAGGGTTCTGTAGTTGGGATTAATTTATCCCAAAAACAAACTTAACATTGTGGTTGAAAAACTTGTTCTCCCATACATCGTTATACGTCACGGTCAATTCTCCAACTTTGAAATTAAATTCTTACATTTAATTTCGCAGTTGGAGAATTTACCGTTGTTATGCAAAAACGTTTTATTTTTATGTGATAAAACTACAAATTAACGTTTTTCTTACTTTTTCCTTTGCCGTGAGACCTTGCTTCCTGCCAAATTACATGATTCAAGGTCAACAGGAAGTACCCTTTAGGTTTTGATGTATTTGCGAATATCAAAATTATGTCTCATAAATGGCCACATTTTTTTATTGCGTTGACTTAGAGGCTTGATTTTTTTAGAGCTCCAAGGAACCGTAGACTTACGTATTTGATATTAATTTCAACTTGATATATCCACGCGTTCTTGAGAAAAAAAGTCTGGGCAGGCTGACAGACAGACGGACTGACGGACAGACAACGTAGTGATCCTTTATGGGTTCCGTATTTTCCTTTTGAGGTACTGAACCCTAAAAAAGTGTGCATCATTAGCAGCGCAAAAAGTTTATAGAGGTTCATTAATTGAAAAAAGTGTCCATCATTAGAAGGTCATTAAGTTTTTAGGGTCAGTTAATATTGCCTCTTCCCGTTCCTAACATGGCGTTTGTACAACAAGAACAAAAGTTTTACGCTCCGTAGTATTTCAGATTAAAATGGTAATGGCGCCAACGTCAGAGCGTCCGTTGCATTGTAATGCCTATCCCGAAAAATCCCAATTTTGAAACCAAATCCTACATGAAATTGGTGTTTGAGTTTCATTTAAGTTTATTTCATTCCGTTTTTATTCGAGCTGCAATTTGTGGTAACTTTGTATTTGCTTTTCAAATTATCGTGTTTTTACACATGGTTGTTATGTTACTACTGTATGCCTATATCATCCCACTGCTGGGCAAAGACCTGTTCCCATGACTTCCAGTGCTAATGTGGACCACTGGTCGATTGTTTTGTCCAGCTCGTCCCGCCATCTTCTACGTGGTCTGTCGCCACGCCTTGTAGGATTATCAAGGCAGGGTTGTTATGCGTTTTATTATTTTTCCATCTTTCAAGTGTTCTGTTGGCTTATTGCCAAGCTCTAGTTTAAGGAAACTTCAACCGTCTATCTTATGGTTTCTTGTATTTTCGGAAACTTGGAGTAAGTTCAAAAAAGTATGGCTCACTTATGTAGCAGTGGTCAGAAAGTGGACAAGGAATACTAAACTTTAGGTATACAACATTTAAGCTTAATTTACTTTGTCGATAATGTTACTTTTATTATTGATTTTCAAGTAAATTTATAGGAATCAAACGTGCTTCGTCGTTCCCTAATAAATGACTCTGTCGTTTTGTCTATTATTCCGTCGAAAAAACCATTGCAAAAAAAAAATATCATTATATCAGGAAGAACAAGTGACTCTCAGCTTAGTTATGGGTATTTTTACATCCGTTATAGTTGACAGCTACCAAAATGGAATTTCACACGAGCGATACAAAAATGGACTTACAGAATTTTCAAGTAATCAGGTTTGCATGTTGAATGTGCTGTCAATTTTAACGGTTTGAGTTCGAACGTTGCGTGAATTCGCTCACAATTTACGAGTTCTGAGTCGGATTGGATATATTCGTTTCAACTCAATTTCGGGCGTGGAAATATGAACTCCATTCAATATATCTTTTATTTCAATATATCTGCAATAACGCTTTATGTGTTGGTCCGGATTTACAATTCTTGGACAAAGAATTGTAAATCCGGACCAACACATAAAGCGTTATTGCTCCTTACTTCTCGTTTCAATTGATATACTTACTCCTTTCCTATTCGTGAAAGTAGTTTCACAAATCAAAGCAAATATTAAAGAAAGCAAGCCATCTTCTTGCTTGCTTTCAAAAACACACCTTCTGCCCATGGGGTACGCAGAGACTACAGAACGCCACCGGCTTAAGTACTCCTTTTTCTTCGTTCACGTTCATACATCTGGTCATACAGGCACTCCAGTTACGAGTACTATTCACCTGATCTCTGAAGAACATCACCAATAAGGTAATTTTAATGTCTTTCTAGGGCGTCCCTTCCCAGAGTATCCAGTTTCCACTCACGTCTGCCTAGTTAGTCGCCTACCATTCATCCTGACATGACTAAACCATCTAATTCTAAGCATACTCTTTCTTTCTAACTTATTAAAAATACCAGAAATGGTTGTTTAAATACCACTTGTAAAAATTCAAAACTGCCTGTAAGTGGTTTAATTTAAATAAATGCTTTGAGTTCGATACAATAATTTTAACACGAATTAAAATTATTGTATCGAACTCAAAGCATTTATTTAAATTAAACCACTTACAGTCAGTTTTGAATTTTCGAAAGAGTTGAGCATTCAGAATGATGAAGCTAGTTGCCCATTTGTTGTAGTAGGTTCCTATGGAGAAGAACGGGCAAAAAACTCCATGGACACTCTTTTAAATTATATTGTTAATACCTACAACAATCAAGTTTTAATCGCGACGACAATTAGATGAACACATAGTGATAATAAAGCTTCTATAACTCCAAACCCCAGCATCCATTCAAGTTTCATCTCAGATCTTGGACAACAATTTGTTAATTGACCACAAACTAGTTTGTGATGTTTCCGAGATGCGACAAGACGTTTGAATACTGTTGTTAATAGCACAAACTGGGCTCTGAAATTACCACGAAGAGGGAAGTTCGTACTTAGATTTTGGGGATGTATGGAATTGAATCACTTTATGTGGTCGAAATACATACTATTATTAGCGCCAGCGTGAACTGTGCGGCTTGTCGCTGCAACAAGAGGCAGAGTTTTCATTTGCATCTGCGTCTTGTCGCTGCGTCTAGACGCAGAGCGGTCGCTTGCGTGTGTAACAAATCGTTAAAACAGCACGCTTAGCATGACCACAATAGAAACGGGTTTTATCGACGGAAGAATAGACAAAATGACAGATAAACAATCACAATCTGTAATTTTGTCTATTCTTCCGTCGACAAAACCCATAGAAAACCCGTTTCTATGGTTGTCATGCTACGCGTGCAGACGTCGTGCAGGAAGCGATCATTTTCTTTGAGTATTCGAGAGAGATGGTTATTTTGTTCATCTTGTGAGTGAATATGGAGTGGAATAGTTGCAATTGACTTGGTGCTTATCGAATACTGACGCTGACCTGTCGCATACGACTGTCATTTGGTGTGCACGTGCACCGTGGGTCTAGTCACTGCGACAAGTAACGAGAGCGGGCGACTTAGCCTGTCGTTGCGACTCTGCAACTCGATGCCAAGTGCTTTGAACAAAATATATTAAAATTGTTTGCCGTAGCCTGATCTAGATCGCAGTCGCATGTCGCATAGTCCACGCCATGTCTTATAGTAAGTAATTCAAAGTTGTCTGAAGATGAGAAGTTTCAGGGTTGTGGGGCAAATTGATTGACTTCAGCAAAGTATGGGTATGATAGGCTGAAATTAATCGGGTCTCGAGTACTTACATTAACTATTATTATTTTTCTTTGTCCATCGGTCAGCCAGGACCCTTTTTCTCAGGAACGCCTGGAGGTATCAAGTGGAAATTGGTTGCTTGGAGCTGTAAAAAAATCAAGCTTACTTCAACTTGATTAAAAATACGGCCATTAATGCCGCCCGTTGACCTAAAATCATGAAATTTGGCAGGCAGTTAGTTCTCACAGCACAAGCGAAGGAAAACGTCATGTTATTTGCAGTTTTTTTTTTTGAGAATTTTTTTCTATGAAATACAAACTTATTTTTGCGGTCGGTAAAATTAATAGGTACTGTGCATGCGTCAATATTCATCCCGATTACGAACCTTTCACTGTACGTGTTTATTGATTGCAAAGTTTGTAATTACATACTTAATTTTTGAAGATACAAAAATATCGCTCAGCGATCCTGCATAAATTATAATTGAATAGAAGAGGCATACGGTTGTCTGTAAAAGATCGCTTTTAGCGATAAGACTGCCTATTGTGTCACCCTATGTAAAATACTTATGTAAATTTATTTCAGTAATTTGTATGGTGTGCATAATAAAGAATATTCTATCTATCTATCTTAAAGGGCAAAAGAGGAGGGAGGGGGGGGGAGGGGAAAAAGGCGAGGCCAAAGAGGAAGAAGAAGAACAGCCTCGTTGCAAGTACTTTAGAGGAGTAAATATTTACAAATTACTTTTCCACAACTCTAGCGTCTTCTGCCAGATTTCACAAAGAAAAGCAATTGACACATAATAACATAATATAGCATCACACCAGTATCCCCCGAAGTATTAAGCAGAGGCACACCTATAGTACACCCACGTTTTGCCAGATAAGTTTAAGTCCCAAATAGGGGGCGAGTCTATTGCCATCAACCGGGCACAAATCCAGACTCCGGGCTGCTACTGAAAAATTCCAGATGGCAAAATCCAATACCTCATGCTCAGCAGAAGCGCATGCGACCTACAGACCATCGAGGCAGTCTTTCTAACAAACTTCACAAAGAAAAGCAATGGACACATAAAACTCTTGTTAATTAGGATGAGCAGATCTCTCTTGCAGGTCCAGATGGAAAATTTGCTATTTTCCTCCTCAGATAACATCGACGTAAAAAAAACCCATTTTATCACTGTCTGTAAAAGCCAAAGCGTTAAGAGCACTTAATGTTCTGTTTAATACTCTTTATAAACATCGCTTTATCTCCTTCTCTCATATAAACTTGTGCTAAGTGATCTATATCTGTCTCGTTCTAAAAGTACTTTTTTAAATCGTTTTAATGTAAGTGTAAATCCGATTGATGGGTTTCCAAACGGGCCGGAAGAGGGAATACATTTCGTCTCTCTTAATGTGTGGAAATGTCGTTAGGAACGAGATCTGGGTCAAAGACTCTCTCAGGGAATTGCAGCTGCGAATTTATACTGATCTGTCGGTGATAAGGACTTGGAGAAGGATGATCTGGGTTTAAAATACGTGGTCTTTGGTGTGGGAATCCTCAGTAAATAAGTGAGCTAGCATGGGGATTCCTTTGGGGTTATTTACTGTAATTTAGACACTAAAATCATTTTTATCAAAGTAACAATTGTCCAAATCATTTCCTGCTGTAACAATACATTCCATCACACAGAACCGGCTGTAGTGACGACGGTGCTTAGGGGAGGCCTATGTCTAACAGTAGACGTCTTTCGGCTGAAATTGTGAATTAGGATAACATCACACCTCCATTTCCCCTAGGGGCAGGTAGAGGATGTACTAGAATGCCTATCCATAATTCGTCATATATTTGTTCTAACCAATCAAAAATGGTAAGGATTATAACGAATGCACCATGGCACATCACTAACGATAGCTTACATCGAGATTTAAAAATGCCAAAGATTAAAGAAGAAATCACACAAAGATTCTGTGCCTACAAGAATATAATTATAACCCATCCTAATAAGTTAGCATAAAACCTTATGAAAACCAAGACATTCAGGAGGCTTATAAGATATAAGATTGGCCCCACAAGATTTGATATGAAGACCGACCATAATATTTCGGTCTTGTGGATGAGCCAGTGGGCGCATATCAAGAATGGCTAATGACTAACAACACAAAATATGCTGAATGTCTATAAATGGACAGATTGCATCAGAAAAAGGAAAAAAAATTGGAGGCAAGTCCCATGAAAAAAGGGGGCGAGCTTTTTTTATTTAACCGAGTAAAAAATCCATCTGAGTATTTTCAGATGGTCGAGTTCGGTCAGTTCTTGTATTAGGTGTCCTAAAAGGCTACTTGGTTTTATGGAGAATGAACACAATATCAGGGATAACGGCAATAATGTCGAGGTATTCCACTAAGAGCACTGATTTCAACAGCACTTGTCCGAACCGCACCTGAGCACTTCCACTAACCGCACTTAAACAAAATTTTGATAAGTGCGGTTCGGTGGAACAGTTTATCAATAATATTTTCAGTCCCCGAACGGCACCTACATAAAATATTTTTTTACTGATGGGATGTATTATTTATGTATTTTTTGTCCAAATCAAACAAAATATATCGAAACAAATGAAGGGAAGTGAAGTCTTGTTTCGGATAATTCCACCTTGTTCTCATGGACCAAGGAGAAACATTCCCTAAAATCGACAGTGATAATAATTACCTATAGGTAATCGGCGGTCGCAATTCATTTGCTAAACATGTAAAAAAACACTAGTTTTAGGAAAAACCACTGTAATGCCTACACATACGGTTCAGTTTACGCTACAACTTCATATTTTTTATGACTTTTTAAGCAGTACTAATCGGCCTAAAATTAACTTTATTTACACTTGCATAAAGTTGAAGTTTGTCTAACTGGAAAACTCGTGTTTGTTTACATGTTTGGCAAATAAATTGCGAACACATATTATTATTAGAATCGACCATAATAATGTAGGTACTTACACTGTGTTCATTCAAGTATCAAAAGTGAACTGATTTTGAGAATTAGCGCAAGTATTTGTGCGAAGGAAACAATGAAAGTAGAATAAACAACAGCGCAAGGTTCTATCGGCGTCGTTCATATCATCGTGTATGCTCGCGTGTGCTTTGTGGACGTGCTAATGAAAACCCGGAGGGTTTCAGTTGATTAGATTTCTAAAGTGAGTTGTGTGTGCGAACCAATTGTGTATTGGATGGGAAATGAGGTATCGTATCATCGTTTCAAGACCTGGGCTTTTGCACTTATAATATATTTATCTGATAACAATAGAAAAACTACACTACAAAGTAAAAATAACTTTAATTTCGGAAGTCGGTGTCTTAGGTTTGAAATTTCGTTTTTTGCCACCGACTTCTCAAATTGGAAGACTTTGGAAGTCGGTTGTTTTTTTTTTTGTAATATTTTTCACTTTTTAGTTGTGGTACCTACCGACATACTTAAAAAAAAACATACGCTTCGAACATTATAACCTCCTTTTTGGAAGTCTGTTAAAAATTGAAACTATTTTATTCTTCAGGTCATACGGTAAGCAGGTTCACAGGTTAACAGCAAGTTGAGACGTTATGAGTAGACTAAAATATTACTGAGAGCTTATAGGTTACACTTACAATATATTACTTGCCAGTTCTTTTTCTTTTTCGTGTGGTTAGTGAGTGTAGAAACCTGCTGTCAGACTTTTTATACACCATATGGGCCTCTGACTTGGCTTCACATGCCGTCGAGAAATATCTCAAACTTTATTTCAATTAGGCACATAAAAGGCACTTTTAAACGTCAATTTTACAAAAAAAATAATTGATCCTAGTCGCCCCTTCCAAAAGGTAGTTTTCGTATGGAGAAGAATGGGCAAGAAACTCCACCGTTACTCTTTTAAAATGTTTTTACAATATATTGTATACATTAATTATATAATTATATGTATGTGTATCAAGTTCTCACATAAAAAAAAATACGATTACAAACTTACATTTACAGTTGGAGAATTGACCGTGACGTATAGATGTATGGAAGAACATGCTTCTCAACTACTTAATTAAGTTTGTTCTTGGGATAAATTCATCCTATCTGATCCTAATTGTTTATTTTCGTGTCTTGTTCTTTCTTTGCGTCATGTGTACCGCAAATAAACGTGTTTTCTTTCTTCTTTAACTACGGAACCCTTCATTGTGTGTGATCCGACATGCAATTGGACGGTTTGTTTTAGTTACTAGCTTTACTCGGTTCTCTGTGGTTTGACGCATTTGGTGCACTTCTCAACTTGTACACCATGCTCAAATGGTAAACTTAGCAACTGGTGCACTTATCATATGGCACACTTCGCAACTGGTGCACTTCTCAATTGGTGCATTTCGCAAAAGGAGCACTTTTTAAGATGAGTGGATATTTGGAAAAAATATCTGAAAATGAAAGAATCTTTGGTTTTGCGTAGGTAATTTTCTTAAAAATATAATCAACTAAATAATTTTAAATTAACTCTACATAATCACTATAACATTTTATTTTTTCAAAAATTAAAAAAGTCACTCGGAAATAATAAAAATATAATTATGTAAGAAAAAATTAGATTTACACCAAAAAGATATCATAATAAAGACATGATATAATATCATATTATATCAATAACCTTTATAATATTATAATTTAAAATGTATGTACTTCTTTTAGTTATAGTTATTATTATTAATTAAATAAACCATTTGAGCATGGTGTACAAGTTGAGAAGTGCACCAAATGCGTCAAACCCCTCTGTGGGACAGGGCACGGTTGTAATGTCGTAAGTATACATCACACAGTTCGCACAAACTCACGAAACGTAACGTACTCTCACGGTACATTAGATAGCACCCTCGTGACCCACACAGCAACACGGAAGCCGCTGTGAGCGAACTTGTAAAGTGGGACAATTATGTTAAACGTGTGGCGTAAGTTTACTACTAAGCTTGTATGGGGTAATTATGGGAGTATGTGGTTCTGAAAGTTTAATCATGGTGGAATTTGTAATAGTTCGCAAAATAGGCTGAAAACTTGCCTGATGTTAAGAGTGATTATTCTTTTTTGGCAATGTCGCAAATTGCTGTCAAATATTTAACTGTTTTGGTTAATTAGAAAGAAAGAAAAGAATGAAAAAGTGTTTATTCTGCACAAACTAAACGCACATTACAAAATTTGGCAATGTTACTGTATGGAAATATGAAATATCGCTAACAGTGAACTAGAATATTGATAATGAATTGCAATTATAACACTGAATTTGGTGTTACAGCCGTTTTAGGAGTAAAAAAGGCATTTAGAAAGTTACCAAATACTTTTTTACATCAAAAATAAATATTTGGTGTTACGATATTAATTATTGCATTTCATAACCAATATTTTAGTTCACTAGTTAGCCATATTTCATATTTCCATACAGTAATATTGCCATATTAATCAAAACAGGAAAATATTTGACAGCTATTTGCGACGTTGCCAACTTTTAGAATGAACGCTCAACCTGCAATAATTCGTAGCTATAGTTATGGTATGGTGTGGATTACTACCATCAAAATCTAGATAGGACGAGAAATGTTGTGTTTTGAGTAAACGGTTACCAGTTCTGTCTATTGCCAGTTTAAAACCTCGTAGCTATTCTATTGAAGACATGCCTTCGGATCTCTTGCCAAAGGTAAAAAAAATGTTAATAAAAACGACTCCCTTGAAAATGGATGCCAAGGTCCAAGGCACTACCAGTACCTTGGACGAACTATACAAAGTGTTCCTTTTTAATATCCCATAACTCTAGGGTATTAATGAGACCATGTCAAAGTATCAATTTATTTTTATTTTTTCTTACAATATAATCCAACAAAGTCACGATTATTTATGTAAAACAGTCTTACGTGAAATATAAAATTAAAATATTAAATTCAGACTTTTTCGTCTATTTAAAAATATGGAAACGTCGCATTTTCTTAGCTTATTACAATGATTGGTTTGAATGAAAGTAATTTTCTCGAATTTTCAATGAAACTTAGATACACACATCGAGAGTCTAGTGTAATGTCATCTTCGAAACTATGTACTTTTGGAATACTTACTACTTGTTCTAGGGCTTTTTGTATTATTTTTACATAAAGCCTTATAGTTATGGGAAATCAAAAGAAACACGTTGTATAACGACTTGCAACCTAATTGCATAAAATACTTTCAGTCACTATACTATAGTAGTTTATGAAACTGTTGCATAATGAGGGGTATTAAAATACGAGTGTTTAATCGAGCCGTTGGCGTGGTTTTTAATAGTATCACACGAGTGTTTTAATACCTAGTTATGTGCAGTTTCATACACTACTTTATCTACTCTCATACATTGGGATTGAACATACTAAATAAAAGATCAAGAAATCGATTAAAAAATCCCACGCGCCTGCACCTAGCACATCATCGCGCATGCGCTAGAGCGGGGCTGCTGTCCCCTGTAACCTTCCATTACAAAAATTGATGGAAACTCCTTAGTGATATTAACTTCTTGGATTTGCCCAGTATCATAATGGAAAAAAAATAGTATATTATGCAATTAGTGAATAAAAGACGGATTTAAAGCGAGGGCCGTAGATGAATCACGAGCGTAGCGAGTGATTCAAGTGTTAGAATCCTGAACGACGCGAGTAATTCATGGCCCTCGATATAAATCCGTTTTATTCAAGAGTTGCATACTATACTTTATACCATGACTACGAGAAAAAGAAAGATTTAAGCGAAAATAGACATTTAATGAAGAAAACAGGAAGGTTGAATTAATTAAAATGCTCGTTAAAATTGGAACACTTACTAAAATTAAGAGTAATTTTCTTATTATTACTAATAATAATCAACTTGTGAAGCGATATTTATTTCCTGTGTATCGAATATGTTTTCGCAAGGAGGTTGTATAGCATTGAGATGGAGGTATGCGACCCCCATCTCAATGCTATACAACCTCCAAAAATACTGATGTGTTCTAAATTCAAACACCAAAATAGTGATTAAAAGTGCTTTTTATTCACTGAAAACAGTGAATAAAATAACCTTTTTAGAGGGGGAATGGTATAAATATGTTTATACCATTCCCCAAAATAACCTTTTTAGAGGGGGAATGGTATAAATATGTTTATACCATTCCCCCTCTAAAAAGCTTATTTTATTCACTGTTTTCAGTGAATAAAAAGCCCTTTTAATCACTGTTTTGGTGTTTGAATTTAGAACACATCTATATATGCGACCTCCATCTCAATGCTATACAACCTCCTTGCGAAAACATACTCGATACACAGGAAATAAATATCGCTTCACAAGTTGATTATTATTAGTAATAATAAGAAAATTACTTTTAATTTTAGTAATTGTTCCAATGTTAATGTGCATTTAATTAATTCAACCTTCCTTTTTTCTTAATTAAATGTCTATTTTCGCTTAAATCTATCTTTTTCTCGTAGTCATGGTATAAAGTATAGTATGCAACTCTTGAATAAAACGGATTTATATCGAGGGCCATGAATTACTCGCGTCGCTCAGGATTATAACACTTGAATCACTCGCTACGCTCGTGATTCAATCGTCATGAATCACTCCCTGCGGTCGTGATTCAGTCGTTAGAATCCTTCACTTGCTCGTGATTCATCTATGGCTCTCGCTTTAAATCCGTCTTTTATTCACTAATTGCATAATATACTATTTATAGCATTATTTTGTTAGAGAAAAAGTGTTATAATATGATTCTGTTTTTAAACTTCGGTATTGTGTTTATAAAGTATGTGAATATAAACTCGTTTTGAAGTTTATATTTCGAATATTACGATATGAGAGTAGATTTTTTTTTTAAAGGATATACTAGTCCGTTCCTTCATAATATGTTTGAAAAATTCGTCTGCTCGACAACGTAAATAACGCAAACGTTGATGAATTGTTAAAATTAAAGTTTGCCATTGGAAGTATGTTCTTCCAATTGCAACTTTTAATTTTCACATCACGCCTGAATTCCCCGAAGAGTTAGGCAGAGGTGTACCTGTAGTACGCCCATAATTACAAGTAATTTATTGAAGTAGACTGGACCAGTGTGGCCTGTAAATCCATAGGGTATTGTAAGTAACTACTCCTCGAATTGTTGATAACATAATACAGATAGTTAATTGACTCAGGCTTGACTTTGTGGAAATCTATTATAAAATACAATAGACGACGTATATTTAGTAACATAATCCGCTTAACTGTTCTTAAAGAGTAATAAAGAACCCTGTAAGAAATCGACACGTATTTCACCTCTCAACGAGGCATGCTCAGGATGACGATTGACTTGTTGCGAACTCGGACACGACGTGTTGCCACGTCAAGCGTCGAGCGCACGCCGTGTCCGGGTTCGCAACAAGTAATCGTTATCCTGAGGATGCCTCATTGAGAGGCTATACGTCGTCTATTGTATAATATAATACAATATGTATGTCATCATATACCTTTACATACAACTAATTACACAGACAACGTACAGCCCAATAATAATATAATGTATTTAACCCAGAGCGGTAATGTACGTGCAATGTAGTTAATTAGACGTAAGTGGCGATCTAACCGAGTTACGATTTATTACAGCGGTATGTTTGTGGGGCGCAAACTGATGTTGTTTACTATATATAACAATGTCACACCTTTCGAATACTGTTATCACTAAGCTGATTATCAATTATATTGGTTTGCTAACCAACATTGTAGGGTTATCGGTTATATGTCGGCAGTCCGTTAAGGGGATGTAGGAGAGGTAACTTGCAACCAAATGACCCCTGATGCCAGTGTCAACCATTTTCGAGTAATTTGATATTTGATATTTTATAAAGAATGAAAAAAAAAAATGTCAAATGACTCGAAATTTCTTGACATTTGCATAGGAATCAAAAGGGGTCATTTGGTTGTAAATGACCTCTCCTAAATCCTCTTAATATATTGTCGACATATAACTCATAACCCTGTATATCTATTTATCATTCTATACTAATAATAAAGCTGAAGTTTGTTTAATCTCTGGAACTTCCATTCGGATTTGAAAAAATCTTTTTGTTTTGATAGCCCAATTCTTGAGGAAGGCTATAGGCTATTTAACATCACGCTAGAGAGCTAAGGAGCCGAGCAAAAATAAAAAAAGTCAGAAAGAACATTAACCGAAAATGAAGTTATAGCGCGCGCAGGCGATGCGAATGCGACCGGTCGGGGACAAGAAATTTCACGCGGACGAAGTCGCGGGCAGAAGCTAATAATAAATAATATGCTAATTACTACATTTTGTGGTAATTAACTATGTAAGAAATTATAATACAAGTGAAATAATAGGAGGTGTACTTACCTGCCTACTTACCCATTTCGGCTAGAAGGTTCGGCTGATATTATTTCTACAATCGATATTCGTCGGGGATTTTTCATTGGCCCAGTACAAAAAATAAATGGAAATCACAGATAATAATGATGGTTTATTCAACTTTGTGACACACACAGAATTCTGAGCTAAATTAAATAATAAATCGTCAAATAATAACATAATTTGACAATACACACTCCCTATCTAATCTAAATTCAAATAAAGAACATTTTCTTTTTCGTTTTCTTAATGGCCAGGCATATAGTCGAAGGTAGGTAAAATGTAGGTAGTACGTAGTAGCTCAGTACCTCACGTGTGAAACGCAAAGAGGTTGCAATTAAGATTTTCAGGCCCGCCCTTGTGTAGCGAGGTTAATGTATAATATAGTAGGATTTCCTTCAACACAGCTACGTTGGAAGTTTCTTTAATGGATCCGTTATATTCTCTCAACTGAAACTAAAAGCATGTATTTGATTGAAACCATTTACAGGCACTTTTGAATTATCAAAGAAGTCGGTAATTCAGAAAGATTAAGCTAGTGTTGCCTATTCCAAAGCGTAGGAGATTCCTATGGAGAAGAATGGGCAAGAAACTCAATGAACACTCTTTTAAATAATATTGTTACAAAATATCAGTTACATTATTAATTTTAAATGTTTATGTATGTGAGAACTATGCAAAAAGACGTGCCTAACCTCAACAGTAAGTAAAGCAAAACGAAACAAAAAAAAAATCCGGAGGTGTCGTGGGACACCCGTAGCTACCCTAATTGCTTAATACACAATCAATCAGAATCTGAATCGTTGAAACAGATTGTTAATTCATTGCTACATAAGTTTGAAAAAAAAATCTGCTCAACAACGTAAATAACGCAATGAATGTTGTCGAACTGTCAAAATGAAACAGATTAGTCGTAATCGTTTACGAAAATTTGTTACGTAATTAGATAGCAGGTTGGAACGAAGTTCCTTTCACTGTATATTATGTATTAATATAGAACGAAGAAAAATGTATACTAGATGGCTCTGTATTAAAAAACAAAAACTTTTGCTAATATTGAAACTTGAGACGTTGAAACTTTTTGGGCATAACGCTTTTTCGTTACGTGACGATTTCTACCAGTCTACTCCAACCGTAAGCCGCGTTAAAGAACTTTGTTCCAAAAACAATACAAAAATACAATAATTAAAATAACCCGTGGCAGCTAAGAGATGACCAGTCCCAACTGACGGCGCCCGTTCACGAATAGTTTCATCGGATAGGTTTCTGTAAGCAATGACCAACACTTGAAGGGGTTAATTCATTGGACTTTACTTGAGTGGGGACTGCTGCGAATAGAACTCTAAAAGTCAGCTGTGCCCCGGATAAGTTTGTATTGGAGACTGTGCTCTGTATTTAATCGTCTCCAAACAATCGAGCCGGTTTATTAATCAGTACGGGTCTGCCCATGTTTTCTTATTTTGTGTTCTTATTTTCTAGATTTTCCTTAATACGTTTTCAACGTCAATCTAGCCTTTTAAAGATTTCTAGACGCCGAAAACACTATGTCTGGGAATTCCAATGCTTTATAGCGTGCTCTTATGACTAAAGCCGCACTTTTCCTCCGACGACACCTTAGCGGGATTTACGCGCTATGCTCCTTAACTAAGTTTGAACAAGGCACTTAATCTAGTGGCTACGTCATCTAGATTTCACCCAAACTAAAGAATTTATTGAACCGTCTCAACTGCCTGTTCATGCTCGACCATTTATCTATCTTTTTTGTCACAGGATGGCCGCCTCCGCAGTGGAGACATGCTCCTCCGAATCGGCGCGGTATCTGTGGTGGGGATGTGCGCACGGCAGGCGGCGGCAGTACTACGGCAGTGCGGGGCATGCGTGCGACTGCTGGTGGCCAGGCCTGCGGCCTCCAGCGGGATGCCCATGCCGGACACGCGGCAGTCCATGCAGGTAATATTGTAACATGCAATACAAATACAAATAATTTATTGTGTAAATAGAAAATTATATTTGAATCGTGTTTGGAGCCACCTTTTAGGCAAACAATGCTTGTATACGATACCATTACGATACTTGATCCACTAAGTAGGGATGTAATTCAGTCTAGGGATGTGCCCTAACAAGCGATGCACAGGAGTGTTCTGGAGCTGGTCTCATAAGAGGACCCGAAGTTGTGATGAAGACCACCGGGTGGTCTTAGTGAAGTAAAAATCAAACTTTCCCTGGTTTTTTCGTCGAAGACCGGGTGGGTTTTGGGCGTTTTCCCCTGAAAAACAAAAACAAAGATGGCATGCTATGCCAAAAGAGATGCGATAAGTTCAACTTTGGAACTATAGTGCCTTTGTCGCTTGCGTGATCACCTTTAATGTCATTAGGCTATGATTGCACCTGCCTAACTTCATTACAGATACTTGACCGCTATAAACAGCCAGCGACATAAGTAACGCAACTTGCTCACAAAACTGCACACATTCCTTCATATAACTCACAGTTTGCAGGCGCGGGCGCCGCGCCCTCCTCGCTAATTGGCGAGCCCGGCACAAAAGCTAAGAAACTGCCGCCTCCAATTAAAGTAACTGGGTCGAAGTTAAGTGACGTTTAAAATAGACCAGGTGTGAGTTAGACAGGTCTGGTTAAAGCTGGTTCATTAAAAAGCTTTAAAATCTTAACTTATTTTAACTTGTATTATGTACTACTATTGATTTATACAACGGTTAACATCTTTCCGAGGAGTGTCCTGTTACCCAACTGGGTTTTGGAGGTCTTATAGGCAGTTGCTCCATATAAAATTTTTGTATTCAGCTGCATCAGGTTAGACTGGAAGCCGACCCAACGCGTATGTAGTTGGGAAAAGGCTAGGCAGGTGATGATTACTACGGGTAACTTGAGGTTTGAAAACCGTTGAGAGGTTTAGGGTCATAATTTATGTAGATTCCAGGGTTATAGATGCTAAGTGAAAGAGAGGATACATCTCAAGAAGTACCTCCTAACTTACTGGATTGATGCTTTGGCTCATTTTTATATGATTAGCTAGTCAGCCCTACTATCCATAGTAAGGTTGAGAACATGCTGCCTCAAACCTACAGTTTAGGTACATCAACAATCAGTAAACCTAGCACGAACGCGCGAAGTAAACGTTACGTAAATTCGAGAATACTCGTTTTGCACATAATATTTACTTAGCTTTAAGATATTATTCATATCTATGTGTGCTTGTTTGAAGTTGTATTTTCGATTCGAATTTACGTTACGATAAAGTCACGTCATTATTTTATTTGTACAAAAATGCTTTTTGATAAAGTATTGTTTGAAAAGTAAACGTGCTTCATATCAAGAATATAATTGCAAAATCCCAAGCGAGATGAAAACGGAAAGATGTATATTATTATTCTTTTATCTTTCAACTCGGAATTGAAACGTAGTGGGCGTCGCCCGCCATTCCTCATAAAAGATTTAATAACATGTCGGAATGATTAAATCATGATAGATGTGTTTTTAAATATTATTTAAATAAACAAGACTTGTGTACAGAGAGGGGAAACAGCTGGGTGTTACGTCAATAGGTCTTTATTACTGTAGCGATACATTTTCCTTGGATCGCCATTTTAAATGTCTGACTCTTCTTTTTTCGTGGGTGTCAGAGTTTTAAAGTCGCCCATGGGAGTCGCCATGCCGGTTTCCTCACGATGTTTTCCTTCACCGTTTTTGAAGCTTTAGGGGTAGAGGAACAGGGTGTAAAGTTCACTCATCCCCCATAGAAAAGGGAGGATCCTCCGACCAGACGGTGGAGGTCATGTCTGGCGGGCAATTGCCCGCCAGACATGACACCCGTCTGGTCGGAGGCCGCCACAAAGGAAGTGATAATTATACAAAACGCACATGAATCCGAAAAGTCAGAGATGCGTGCCTTGGGTTCAAACTCGAGACCTATGACTTGGCAGTCTGACGGTCACACCACTAGGCTATTACTGCTTGTGAGTTATAAAATTGGGGAAATTATAGTGGTCCGGTTCCCATATTCGTTAACGGATGGTAATTATACTTACCAATCGTTTCAATAATAACGATCAACGATATTTTCAGTATATTTTTTTTTGGTCTTGGTGAAACATATTTCTAATACATTGCTCCATAAGTTCGAAAAAAAAAATCTTACACATCAACGAAAAATAACGCAATGAATGTTGTTGAATTGTCAAAATGAAACAGTTTAGTCGTAATCGTTTACCAAAATATGTTACGTAATTATATAGCTGGTCATGACATGATTACTTTGTAAAGTTTTATATTATTTTAATCATAGGTATAAGAAATAAATATTTTATGATTTTAATTATTGTGAATGTGAGGACTATGTGGATATTTTTATTTCTATAATTTGTTTTTTTCTTTGTCAGTTAGTTTCAATGATGGTCTGGCAGTTTGAGTAGTTGATGCGGCCTACCCAAATGTATTTTCAGTATTGTTCGTCGAGTTGGGCTCCTTCACTTTTGAGTTGAGCTCCACGATTACTGACAAAAAATGCTTGCACTGACTGGACAGCTCCTCTCAAATCTGTGTGGTTTTTCCTCAAAAGACCATTTCAGACACTAATCTACATGGTCCTCATATGACTAGACCAAGATTAAGTCTGGACTTTAAAAGAGACTGCGACCTCTGAGTTTGTTTCGGACTTTCGTCTCAGACTAGTCAGATAGAAAACACCGACCTCATCGAGCAAATTTTTTTTCTTTTTTTAATTGACGTGTAAAAGTGATTCCGATATCCTATTTACAGAAACAATTATATTTCATTTCATTTGGTACCATCCGAGACTCGGGCGAAGCCTAATGTGTGTGTGTGTGTGTGGTACGTACTGATGCTACTCATCTTCACGCACACATTCACAGCGCCATCATTGAATAGTGCCTACGATATTACTGTCCTGTCTAAATAGGCAATTAATTTCTTGAAAAGTTAAATAATTTCCCTAAATAACTTTTGTCCTCATTAATTAGGTACCTATTGCTTATCTCAGAAGGTTCTAATTTCTTATAAAATACTGATTTACAATCTTATTTCGTAGGATTGAAAGCGTCTTCCAAGAAAACGCCTGGGATAATGATGTAGGTATCTGTATGCCAAATCCCTTTTATTATGCCATTCCTTGTAATTCAGTTCAGTCTTTTTATTCCGATAAAATCTTTTCAAAATTACCAGGTGGCTTTTCAAAGGTAAAATTCGGCGTTTATATTTATCTTCTTCTCCATCGGAAATTATCAATTGGAACCGTGCACCAAACTTCTGACGTTTCATACGTGCCCATGTGGGTTTGTGTGAAATAATATAATTATGATTTTGATTTTATCTATACATATTATAAATTAAAGCCGCTTTTCGTGTTTGTCTGTGACGGATTTTGATGTTTGATGCAGTTTTCACCATGATTTAGATATTTTTTCCGGAAAGTTTATGTGTATAAAACGTCAATATTAAGTAAACTAAAATATAATTATGAAATGTCGATGTTTTGTCAAGTCGTAAAAACCGTGGGAAGTAGAGGCGCTAGTTTAGAAAAAAACCGGCCAAGTGTGATGTGTACACAATATTTAGCAAAAAAACACGTTTTTTGTTTGGGGACCATCGCTTTAATTTTTAACTTTTTTTTAAAATTAGTTACTGTTATAGCGGCAACAGAACACACACAAACTGTGAAAATTTTATCTGTTTACCTATTATGGTTCATGAGATACAGCCCGCTGACAGACAGACAGACGGATGGACTGACAGCGGAGGCTTAGTAATAGGGTTCCGTTTGGTACCCTTCGAGTACGGAACCCTAATAAAGCGCGACATTGCCTAGATTCGATTAAATGTATGAAATATATCTTTTTGATCGGAAGGCGCCACCTTTGTTATTTCATACCTCGAGATAAAACGTACCGTTTTCATAGCCAATCCGGGTGAGTGGATCATATTTCATTGGCAACAGTTTCCCGCTTTCGATATGATTTTCTTCCCGAACTGATTTCTGGGAAAGATGTTTTTATGTGTTTTTATTGGTGACTATGTTTGTAAAAAGATATATTGTTGGTTATACTTCAATGTCGTGAACTCGTGATACACGAATGGGATAGGACTTATAAGTGGGTCTGTAGCTTCGGCCTACCCCCTTGGGAAATAGGCATGTGTAATGTACGTATGTGGAAGGTAAATGGCGATGGTTGAAGTTGATTTTGTTGAAAAATACTCGCAACACTCTCAGACCATAAAAAATCAAGACATAGTGCTGTCAACAGTAATGTGAATTTGGTTTCATAAACATGTGTGCGCTTAGGGAGGTGTAGTTTGATTGTAAATGGTAGTAAATGCGTGTATGCACAGAGCGGAGTTGTAGTTTTGGCATGCTTCACTGTGTTGTTCGCCGCGCTGTCGTGGTGTTTTATTTGGTCTCAGGCCAATATTAATTCCTTAACACTGCAATTCTTGTAAGCCAGAGAATCTATAGTGGCGACCAATCACGAAAAGGGCCAAGGCATTGTAAACCTGCGAGTGAATAAATACTACCGTCTTGAAACCCGACAATAATACTAATAGAAATAAAGAAAGTTAAAAACTTACACCCAACTATGACAAAAACGCCAACTAAAAAGGTATTAACAAGACATCGATTTATTTTTTTCGGTTTTCGTATAGCCGGAATCACACGTCATTACTAAGTCATGTAATACGGGCTTAAATCGTACAGATAACGTGTCACTCCAGCTATACGATAACCGTACAAAAACGGACGAGTAGTTTAGGAGCTACGGTGGAACATACGTAAATACAAACATACATAGACTGCTTAAAACATAACCCTTCCTTTGGACTTAGCCGGCTTGTCGGGTGCAAAATAGGATATAACCATATTTTTTTACGAAAGCGAACCTAACTAAGCTCGCACAACACAAGGAAGCGTAATAGCAAAGTAAATTTTAAGTAAGAACGTATTTAAGTCACATCCTACTAAGCCTCACGACTTGCATAAACTAAAATGTACGAAGAATTTCCATAAGCATGTATCCTTGCCTCCACTTGGACTCGACACAGTCTGGCATAATTATATTTTATAATATCCAGTGGGACTTTCGAGAGCAGCTTAATATAAATGTGTTTACCGTACATATATTTTAATTCTACACTGCTACTCAATTACTTAACAAGTTACAGTTAAAATATTAACACAAGAAAAATATATCAATTTATCCATATACGAGCCCGTCCTCCACTGCCAACCAACACTTATCACCACCCAAAAACGAAAAACGTACACAGCCATCTCATTATTACCATTTTCAGTCTATAATGAAGATCGGCACCTTAAGACCAGCAGCTCTTAAGGTAGATGCTCATAATTGAGAAGATGTAGCTATTAGCACGGCATCCGTCTCAGACCGGAGCGACGCCACTTCCGGGCGGATGTGACGTAATTGCGTCAGACAGGTTTCATAGGCCTCCACTTGGATGTTCTGCTTTTGAATTATGACGAGATGAAAGGAACGGAGGGTGGTTTAAGTGTTATTTTTACGTCGTTACTCGTTGCGACGTTTTTATGGTTTTGACAGTTATATAAGTGGAAAAGTTAGTCATTTCACATCATTATTTTGTAGTGATTAGAATTATGATGCAGGATTTTGAGCATCGAAGCAACAATTCTGACAATTTTAGAGGTCGTTTTGGCTCGTACCAAGACGACGCCAGAGCCAACGATCTGAGCGAGCGCTTAACTGAATCTTAGCACAGACAATAAAAGTTAGAACCAACTTTATATTGATATCAGTCAGTTCTACTAAAAAAGGCCCTGTACATAATTGCAACAGTATAATGATTTTATAAATCATTTTCACTCAGACCTATCTCACTTAAACTCAGCCGCCTCTGATGGCAACTTTATTTTGCAGGAGTAAAACTGACATGTCAGAAAGTCTACTGCAATATCTTTCCCTTGAGAAATTAAAACTCCTTACGGCATTTTGGTCTCCTAATTATGTGCAACAAAGGAAGTTGCACATAATCGTTAGTTAAGAGACACCAAAAGAAACACAAGGGCATAATTAAGTTTTTAACTTAATTATGCCCTTGTGTTTCTTTTGGTGTCTCTTAACTAACGAATTTTGTTTATCCCCACAGCCACTAGGGGCAACTCCAGCACCAGTGGTCCCGTCCCGGCTCCTCACAGACCCGATCGAGCTGGAGCGTCGTCTGTCAGAGGCAGGACATGACGGCTTCGGAGCGTTATGTGAGGACACGTCTCCGCCCTCCCCGCCACCTACCATCATTGAGGAGAGGCTGCATCATAGGGTAAGTGAAATTTGTGACGCTGTCGATAATTTAAACTTGCTTGGGGGGGGGGGGGAGGGGTACATTGGAGTAGCTTATTTTAGAGAGATCATTATTTACATCGTCGGTAACTCTTAAGCTTAAATATAAGTGATGTGTCATCTTAAAAAAAAAACTATTTCATGACTGTTCTTTATAAGGCAAGGTAGGTCATTAATATATACCAGAAATAAAAAAGGGCCAAGAATTGAGCCCTGCGGAACTCCCATAGTGACAATAGAATCCAGGGATCACTTGCCTTTAACGTCCAGTCTTTGGATCCTATTATCCAAATAAGAAATAAGAAGATCCAAGGCAGGGCATTAGTAGACTTTACATTAGTAGACTTGGTTCCATGTTGGCTTGATAGACGTGGTGTGAGGCGGTTCTGATGATACCTTGGCAAACATTATATTTTTTAGTTTATGGTTTTTTGAGAAGAATTTTATTTTGCAACATTTGATACTCATCTGATGATACAGGATATGTTCTTATTTTCGAATCAACGATTCTTATCGTCTTGTTAACTAGATAACTTTGGCCCAGTAGGCCACGCTGATCGGCAACAAGTCCCAATTTTTACATACAGGGTATAAAACAGACAGTTATGTATTGCTAAGATAACGTTAAGTTCGTTTCCTAGCTAAACCAGTTCAGAAATAAACATCACTAGTTCTATAAACTCCTAAATCGGTTATATGAGGTCTTCGATCGAGTTATTTATTTCTCATTGTGTACATTTTCATCTAGCACAGTCTCTTGCCAAAAACACTCTTTATATTCATCGATGAATATCTCTAGGCTATTAGAACAAGTGCTTTCCACGAAGTGTAATTTTATTTCATTTCCGAAGCAACGTAAAAGTCACACAAATGTCTCTCTATTCTGTATAACTTTTATAATTCCATTCAGAACGCAATTAAATTGCTCGTTGCTCTTGACAAAGAGTGGTAATTCTAACTCCATCAGAATAAAAATTTTGTCTGGTAAGCTGAAGAAATAAAGTTTATGTACATTTAAAGATGTCATCTTACGGCCAAATTTACATAATAAGATGGCTTATTTGATGCGGTTTCTTTAAAAAGTTGACGCAGTTTTGAACTTTAAAGTGCACTTCGGTAGGTCCAGTAGTTCTATATACTTTTTAAAAATCGGTAGAGTAGTGTGGATTCTTTTGTTTTAAAATCTTTGGAACTGTGCCCAACAGTTTTAGCTAGCTTTATGTAAATTGTCACCTAATCCAGTGCTTAGGTAAACGTTTTCATTGAAATTTTTCTGTTTCTTCCGAATCCATCTTATATTCACTTTAGCTTTAAATTCCTGTCATCCGACTGTGTGATATACACAATATTATGAATGACAACATTTTAAGGCTTAAGTTTTAGGTGTCAGACATACTCCCACGGCTTTCTCAGACAAAGGACCTTCAGTAAACATGTCATTTCTGATGAGACACAAGACGACAGTGAACGGCAATCAGGGGTCAGATTTCAGAATCAGAATCACTCATTTGCAAAGACAAATAAGGTTTCCATAATCTATATGCGCTGCTAGCGGCAAAAGTGTATAAGTTGAAAGCACTGTATTGAATCCACTATTGTCAATTTGTGCGTTTTTAAGTACACCTCTTTCTTGTGGCTGTTTAACCTGCTTTTCCTGTGTTGCTTTAATATTTAGAGGTATGAGGAACAGGGTGTAAAATTCACTCATCCTCATTAGAAAAGGGAGGATCCTACAACCAGATGGGTGTCGTGTCTAGCGGGCAATTACCCAATGGTTGAAGACGGTAGTTTGTATATATGCTCATCGCGCGGTAAAGTCTAATTGCGCGATGCAGGATTTGTGTGACGTCTGAATGTTGTATGACGTCAGGTCTATGCTGCCTAGTTCACATGTGGCGATGTAGAGGCCGTCACAAATAAATTAAAGTATCCAGCGGGGGCAATCAACTTATGAACAAAGCGAGTACATGCTAAGGGCATGGCAGGGCATCCCTGTGGGATACATACGGAGCTCGGTTTATGGTGCCGCTGAATGAAGGAAAGCAACGGACAGGCTCTATTAGGTTAGGATTATTTCGGAACATTTGGAACACATACAGTATGAACTGAAACAAAGCAAAAGGTGTAGGTATGTACGGATCATAGCAGGCGGCGTTCTGTAGTTGCTGCTTACCCCCATGGTAAGAAGGCGTGAGTTTATGAATGTATGTATTTGCAACTCCTTAAAATCGATGATGAGTCGATGTTGAAACGTAGTTTTGTATTTTCATTCAACTATGTTTAATCACCTCCATTATTTATAACATTTTATAAATTGATATACACCGTGAAATTTTAGTCGTCTTACAAAGGCCCCTGAATATCTCCGACATAAAATACCATTAGGAACAATAAAACAATTTGTTACAATATATAATTATTTTTTTATGAGTGTTTAGTAGTCATTGAATACATGAAGTGATGCTTTTGTAAGACGACTAAAATGTCACGGTTTATATAAAATTCAAAATTCAAATTCAAAAGTCATTTATTCAAACTAGGCTGAGAATCAGCACTTTTCGAACGTCATAATTACATAAGACAGTCCCCCTAAACGCCCGCCCTTCACGACTTCCTAGTGCTTTAGCTGGGAAAAAGAAGTGGCGTATAAATAATTTTTGTTATACCTACATTATTTCTTAGATTAATTATGCTGTGCCTATTGTATCTTTTTTTAAACAAATATTTATTTATTTATTCCCTTAGCCGGTGGCATCAATAGTGGCAGTAGTACCACGGGGAGCTCTAGCGCCGTCTCCTCGACCACCAGCCTTCGTGCCGCCGCCGACACAGCCGCAGCCTCCACCTGTTAGGTAAGAAGAATAGTAATTGAGAGATGTTCTTTTGTTTTCTTTTCATCTTGATCTGTGTGAAAGATGATAATGGCTAGAAAGGGGGTGACTACCGAGATAAAGACTAATAGAGACATAGAAAATAAATTGGAGGGCAGGAGAATGAATTCTATCAGTGGTGGAAGGTGAAAATTTCGTTTCTGGAACGTTCTGGTTAAAAATGTTTGCAAAAATTCATTGGCACTTATATTGCCATTAAAAAGACAAGTCGAATGTTAATGTGATATCTTAGTGTGTTATAATTGCCACTTCACCCAGTGTGGTGGCAACTTTTAACAGTTTAAAAGTCAAATTAAAAATTATTTATTTTCCACAAACATAGTACATAGGATGTTCATACATTATGAATCTTGTTTTGTTGATACATTTTATTTGAGACCTAATTCTTTAAGCGTGAGAATGAAATCGGGCACCATAAAATGTTGGCAGTTACAGCTTAACTTCCAACTTGGCAAGGCTCCGACCTACATACAAACACAATTCAGTTCCAAAAGCAACTTGAACCAATCTATACTCCCGTGTATTCAATAGACTGTTTTATTTGTGACAATAACAAAGTCCGGACGGTGGAAAAATAAGTATCTAAAGCTAGATTTCCAAATAAAAATCTTTGGACAGTCGCACTTTGAGCTTTTTCAGATTACCTACTAGCCTCCTAACATACAGGGTAGATTCATAGTCTATTCCAAAAGTATCTGATAAATGTGTAAATAAACCATGTTCAGGTTAAGTTTTATGCAATCATTCACTAAAGGTAAATCCATTCATCTTTATTTAGAAGTTTTCAACTTTATATCTCGCCACTTTTTCCAATTATGTAATTTAAACGTCATTGGCGAACATTGAGGTTATACAACGGGAAATAATAAAGCTTCCGAAAAAGAAATTTACTTCCAGCGATCTGTGGTTGACTGTAATACTATCTAAGCTCTGGTAAAATGAATTTTTAATACTAAGTTTCCGAAAACATAATGTTCTGCTAAAATAATCGTTTTCCTAAGCTCTATAGAAACCAGCCTAATTTCTACTATTGGGTAAAGAATAACTTTTTTAACTCTCAATTTTAATGCAAATAACTACCTACCGGTAGTTGCGTTCGGGTGCAGAGGTGAAGTCCTACCCTTTTGCTGTGCCCTACAGGGTCCATAATGATCAAAATTATACAGTTACCACCTAAGTACACATTATGGCTAAAGCAATAAAGATATTGAGTATTGAGTATTGAAAAAGTGGATGAAATAGGTTAGGTTAGAACTGTGCCCAACGGCGCGCGATCCGAGCGAGCGCTACTTCCCAGTTGCTCGCAGAATTTTTTTCACCATTTTCTAGTCCGGGTTTTGGGATCAAAATGACTAATTGTAGTTTTCGTTAAAACGCAATTTAAGCTGGTGGAAAAATATTATGTCAGCAACGGCTATATTGGTTTTTCGGAATTTTCAGTATTTTATTCGTTCTTTCTTTATTTGTATTCGCATAATAAGTTGTCGGAAAATTTGTATAAAGCAGTAAATTTCATACTTTGAATATGCCCTTTTTATTTATTTTCGGAGCTTTTATTACTACACTTATACAATTAACCTAAATTGCTAAATGAAAAACTTCTGGTGATTTAAAATTAGAATGTCGGGTTTCATTAATCAAATTAGAGCACTCAATTTGTAAGTGGCACTACAGATTGGGATCCACAGGTACGTTTTCTGATCCATTTGTTTACATTTTCATCTAATACTTTGGAACAGAGTATACATATATCCATTCCGTAAATCTAAATATCCTCTCCATCCACCAGGTTGCCCTTAGACATGGCAGTGCGCGGCACGGGTGAGCCCGAAACCCTCAGTTACGAAGTGGAGCTCAGCAAGGACTCCGCGCTGGGGCTCGGTATCACCGTGGCAGGATACGTTTGTGAACAAGGTACGTCTTGATATCAAGTGCTTAGTGATAACACCAAACTAAGAGAGATCCATCAGAACCACATTCACGATTAGACGGATTAGATTCAACGAGTTGCTTTTAATTATTGTTCCGGCTATCGTAGGCGATCCAACTTGAGGCCAATAAAGTTACGGATTTTGGTTGACAGTTGTTACGGGTAGTCAGAAGCACGAAATTCTGACATCAAGTCTTGTCAAGGGATACTGGGTTGTGGAGGTCAGATAGGCAGTCACTTCACGTAAAATACTGGTATTCAGCTGCATCCGTTTCGTCTGGAAGCCGACCCTAACATAGTTGGGAAAAGGCTAGGCATATAATGATGGTACGGTCAAGTCAAAGTCAAAGTTAGTTTTCGTATGGAGAAGAATGGACAAGAAACTCCACCGTTACTCTTTTAAAAAGTTTTACAATATTTTGTATATGTAGGTACATTAGTTACATAATTATATGCAAAGACGATGCACCACAAAAACAAAATACGTTACCACAATAGGTAAAAAGAAGAATTAATAAAAATGAAGCAACGAAAGATAAATTAATTACTTATGTGATAGATACATGGTTCTCACATATTTACAAACATTGTAAAAGTAGACGATTTTCCTAAAATTTTACAATTAATAAGTCAGTGTGTGAGGAAGTAATCACAGAATGTAAAATCAATGTCATATAATAAAAATAATAATTTATACAACTTAAATTATAAGATGAAGATACTTTAGATAATCTGAAAAATGGTTGATCTATTTTATCTTTATTTCTAATATTAAAATTATGTCTATCACTTATTTTATTAAAAATATGAAGATTTTTTCTTACATACATAATATTTTCATAAATGAATTGGCAAGGTACTGTCATAATATTAATCCTTTTAAATAGTTCCCTGAGAGATTCGCGACGATGTAGATTTTTGTAAAATAAATATGTATTCAATGTCAGCAGCCCGACCCCACAGTAAAATGCCATACGACATAATACTGTGGAAGTAGCTAAAATAGACGAAACGCGCGGTTTCTACATCTGTTAACTGTCTTATATCATCCTTGTATTAACCTTAAAAACTAAACTAAGTTTCTCGCGTCAATCCTTGGACCTTTTGTTATATTCAGGCACTAGCTTCCACCAGCGGCTTTGCCCGCGTGATACCTTTATAAATTAAAGCCTATGTTACTCAGTGATATTATAGCATTCCACTGGTGAAAGTTTTTTTTAAATCGGTCCGTTTGTTTTTGAGTTTATTAATTACAAAGAAAAAATACGAATCTTGACTCTTTTAGATTGCTGAATCATTGCTATGTATTGTCACACATCTTCTACTTAATAAAAATCGACAGACAAAAGAGCACAAAAGTGAAAATTCATCCCTTAAAGCGATATTAGCGGATGAAATTTGAAAAGATTGTATGTATGGAGTTCGTCATTTTTGCCGATTGGAATGCAGCACGGTTTGTCCCGTAATAATCCTGTGTTATTCATGCCTCCCATAAAATACCGCGTGAACTCTACGGGTTCACGGCTATCACAGCTATGGCGCACATCAATCAGACAACGACGTCAAACATTGTCGCGATCATGGATCGCTGCTGTTTGCACACTGCCGACGTCTCTCCGCCTCGTTAAGTTGCTGTATTGGTCCGGATGTCATGCTACATCGATCATCTATGGTGGTTTTTGTGGACATACGAGTAGTAAAAACAATACTGAAAATCGAATATGGCAACATGACCCATTCCAATTCCGCTTACAGGCAAAATTTGTTTCTAATCCGTGCGAGCAGAAGTTTTAATAAACTGTCTAGTGAACATGATTTTGATATAGGTATTCAATATCAGTGATTCTCGGCTTGAATAAGCGTTTGTTAATGAAGAGCTTCTTCACGGAAACGTAATTTGCGTCTAAACGATTATTGGTTTGTATTAATCGATCGTGTTCTAATTATTTACTAATTTATGATATAGGTTTTTTTGTACCTTTTTTCGTTTTTATTTTAGTGTTTTTCAGTGGAAACTTGTAAATTGCCTTCAATTTCATATTTTTTAAGAACACAACAATATATAAGGTGAAAGTTTCAAACAGAATAAAAATATTATGTATAGTACAACTATTTTGTTAATGTCTCTCGGGAATTATCGCATTTTCGAATACAAATGAATGCTAATTTCTATGTCCATCAATTATTAGATTTATCGTGTCTAATCATTTGAATTCAGAACTAAGTACTTTAGCTCTATATAGTTCACACGGAAATCAAAACAAAACAACAATAAAAGACATTAAGAAAATAGTTGTACTATACGGCGTGTGATGCGGTGATAAATGAGTATGAGACGGTAATTCGCGCTTATTGTGTCATTAGAAGTAGAATCTAGAAAATGTATATAGCAAATGCGACTTTGCAACTCAGTTTCTTCACCCCTGTAATACCCGAGGGGCTAGGTAAAGGTGCTTCCTAAAGGTCTACTTGGGCAAGCGTGAATCTACCGTTGTGGGCACTGTGGGCATGCCCACAACCCTAATTGTAGTTGATAGGCTAATGTTCACACACATTGTATGCGAGCATATAACCTTACCAAAGGAGACTGCGCAAAAGTGGTGTATAGACTTGTAGCAATATGGTTTTGATATTTAATGTATCGATCGTGAGCGACTGCAAATCCAACGTGATCGTATCGCAATCGATTGAGAGCTTTCCAAATAGGCCACTGTAGATCACGCCCGAGAGGGAAATGTTCCTGGGGTTTAACGAAGGGAGGTGGTGGATGCTTCTCTTCCCACAATTTTCTTCTCTCATTGGGAGGTTGGTCCTGGATGGCCTGCGCAGAGCGTAACCGTAAGCATTGGTTCAGACCAATGCAATCACAATACGCTTTCCAACCCCTGACGATATAGTGAGGGCAATCGGGGTCGATGGCATTATTAATCTAATCAAAAAACTTTTCTGTGACAAGATTGATGCAGAATAGAGAAGAATTATTTAAAAGGGTCGAAAAAGGACACATGTCCCGCAGTAGGTTATAAAAAAATGAAGATGGCGATGGATAAGGATGATAATATTATCTTAATTTCGAGGATGAATGTGCATACTGTTATAGTTTCCATGATATAACAAAACAAATATAAGAAAATATAAGTTACATCATTCTATACCAATGAGTAGTTTACTCATTGGAATAGAATGATGTAACTAATATTTTGTAACAATATATTTAATTTAAAAGAGTGTCCATGGAGTTTCTTGCCCATTCTACTCCAGAGGAACCTACTACGCTTTGGAATGGGCAACTAGCTTCATCTTTCTATATAACCGACTCCTTTTTTAAATTCAAAAGTGCCTTTAAATTATTTACTTGAAATTAATGCTTTGGGTTTGAAACTTTGAATTCAGATAGGGGTGCTACACACATGTTCGGGTCACGCGGAGGTCGGGCCGCAAATTCGTATTATATATTTTGCGGACCAATTGTGCCGAATCATGCCAACCCGAACAAGTTGTAGAACGCCTAACGGCAAGGTTGTAATCGGTAATCGTAATTAATTACGTCACTTGGGTACTCTATAATTATTTTAGTACCTACGCTGCAAACAAGTTGCGTGATCAAACTAAATTAGAGCCAGGCCAACAGTCAGTAAGTTACTGAATAAAGATTATAAATTTTTTATCGATTTGCCTGAACGGAGCAATAGTTTTAGACCTGTATTTTCCCCCCGACAATATAACATTTCGAAATAAACTGTAATTGGATTAGATGGAATTTTAAAGTTCGTTGCAGAGCCCACTGAAATAGAAGCTGGCATTAAGAGAGAAAATTCTACAAAAGATATACTTACATATAAAATTATACATTTGATCAAATTCATATCCCTTGACACCTTTACACTTTATCTGTGTTTAGAATTTCTAAGCAGTCCCAAATGAAAGGGTCTCGAATGTTGAATAATGAAAGATGACGCTCCTTATGATAAAGTTATTAATAAATAAAGTTGACAACAAGTAAACAAAGAAGAAGAACCTTTCTTTGGTTGATTATCACCAATCGCAGATAAAAATTTATGTTATTTTCAGTATCTAATTTTGGTCCTACGGAACCACACAGTTAAGAGGAGGTAGGCTACTTGGTGATAAGAGAGTCATCTTCAATCTCCAAAACTTGTTTTGTGATGTTTTTGATCTCATAAATGTAGAAGCCGCCTCCTCACTATTACCCATCCATACTAATAATATTTCGAAAGTAACTCTGTCTGTCTGTATGTTACCTTTTCACGCTTCAACTATTGAACGCATTTCAATAAACGGAGATAGATAGTATCCTGGGATAGGCTACTGTGAGTCATAGTACGCCTGTGGGATAATTTCCGACCTTTACGCGGGCAAACCCGCGGGCTAAATCTAGTTGAATATATGGGTAAATGTGGATGTACATATAGGTCACTTCTGCCTCACCCTTCGAGAAAAACAGGCGTGCTGATATTTGTAATATAACTAAAGGAGGTGTCACAACACAAATACACATTCACTGTTCACATTTAGTAGTCCCTTAGTTCCAAACGCATTTGACCTCCAAAATAATAGCTCCCGTCAGCTCTAAGATCTTTGTCATAAATCCTCTCACTTTGCACGACCCTGAATATTGAATAAACAATACACAGACAGACGTTAGACATAGCTATCCATCTATAGAACCAGACAGCCTGTTAATAGTAGGGGCTGGTATTTTGATTGCCCTAGATATGATATAGAGGCAATATTGCTGAAATATTTTTTGAAGAAAACATTTCTTTAGGAGGTAAAAAATTTGTTTGTAGGAAAAATGGGTCTGGTTTTCTGTGGAGGTAATTTTTGGTACAGATAGCAGGTTATGGTGCATGTTTCTCTGTGTAACGCCCTGTACCCTATTGTACTGTACAGGACAACGCATTTAAGGACCAAAGGGCGCATTTAGGTGGGTCGTTAAGTGTGAATTAAAATGTGAACGAACCAGAGTGGTTCCATTAGAGAGGGCAAAGGAATTATTTCATGTAAACGAAGCAGCAACAGAAATAAAATAATAGGACTAGAAAATACATGTTACTTTAAATATTACGACAGTCAGACGACAGTTTGATAACAATTAAGCAATATGGGTGGACGTAGAAGCACTTAACAAAATTAAAGCGATCAAAATAATGATGACGTTTGTGCTCATACTCAAGCTTGATACTTCTCCCTAGTACCTACCTATTCAATTGCTAACTTCTGAAAAGTTCACAGTCGCAGTAAGTTGTTGTAATTACGTTTTTTTTTTTTTTCTATCCGTTAGAAACTTCTCAATAGTGGCCCAGAGGCGGTCGATGGTAATAGGCTCGCCCCGTATTACATGGAACTTTAACGTAACTGGCGAAATGTGGGTGTACTATGGTACACGCGTGATTTTACGTTAATATTAATTACTACTAACATTTTGATAGCGCATTAGTCCGCCATATAGGTATTCACCAATCCGATAGAATGTCGAAAAAACCTTATTGCTTGTGTTGTCTTACCTAATAATAATAGTCCTCCAGACCGAATTTCAGCCACGGCGACCAATCTCAGCGGGGACTACCTTCGGCGCCGGAGATATTATAGTGCACAAGTGTGTGCGCAGACACAGGTGCACTCCCTCTTCCCTCGCTCGGATAATCTGACACTGACACGCACCGATCCTACACTGTAAAGAGTACCTCTGGGCAAAATATAACCGCCTCTGTGGTCTAATGGTTAGAGCACTGTCTGAGACCCAGACGACCGGGTCGCTAATCTTGAATGAAACACTAAAACCCATTTTCTTTCAAAGACTTTAAAACACCAGCAAGTCTACCAAACTTCAGCGAATCCGCAAACAACGTCAAAAATAACGTGAAAAATAACGTCTTTTCTACCAAAAGTAACTTTTCACGACTTTCTAATTACCTCCACCTGCAGATGATTTATGGAGGGAAATAATTCTCAAGTATCAATTCCATCTCTAAGATCACTTCCACGGATTGCTTTGACGAATTAGATCAAATGAATGGAAACCTTCTTTTTGGCCCATTTGGTTCTTTTATACGGGTTGAATAGAAGGTAAATACCGTAATGACTTTGATTCTAAAAGGGCGTTTTTCACATTTAATATATGAACCGGAGCCGAAGTCGGAGGTTTTAAATTTTATTGATCAGAAACGGAACTGGAGTCGGATTCGGAACCGGAGTCGGAGGCGGAAGTAGAAGAAAGATATGTTAAGGGAAGGCTTAATGAAACAATAGAAATATAATTCAGTCGTCTCTTTAATCAGTCAAATATTAGCGATATAAATATAATCTTAATATACCTAAGTAATACCCACTTAGGGAGGTGATAATTTTACATGCAACAATTGAATAAACTTAATTTAAATCAAAGCCAGTGACTCTAAAAGTTGTAAATTGTGTGCGACCTTCGGTATAACTCAGATTCAAAATTATCGCGACCGAAGGAGTCGGAGGTGTCAAATTAATCGGTTGTTCCGACCTTCCAGAATCGGAACCGAAGCTCCGTAACCTCCGTGGTATTTAGTTACATACAGCGTGTATCAGAAATGCGTGGTCATAATTAAGGGTGTGTGGTACCATCAAACTGAACAAGTTACATAAATTTGGGTTGAGTAGGTACCTATTAAAGTTTTGTATGGGACAGTTGACAATTTTCGTGATGAACATGTTGGTCCCATGGAGAAAGTTGTTCAGTGTGGTGGTCTGTACCACATCCTTTCTGACCTTGAAAAACGGTGTGGTAAAAAGTAAACTTGCTTAAAAATTTGTGGAAATGCAATGTAGCAGTGTTTATGTGTATGAGTTTATGAAAAATCATGTGTTTTTTATGGCCGATTTCCAAAGTCTACTGTTATGTTATTAAGATTATTTAGAGCATTACTTTTAAGAAACTTACGTTCTGTAAGAATCTCTAGAGTATTCTTCCTCAAACAATGTTTTACTGAATGGTCGTAAAGTCTGCATATATCAAGAAAATGGCCCAAAACTTACGCTCCAAGTGGTTATTGCTCAAAAACTTCTGGTTTAAGAAAGAAAGGAAAATAGATGGATTTGTCACAGAAATACGTGTAAACAAAACGATAAGGTAACTCGAATATTAAATAAACATTAATAAAAAACAAAATAGATAATATAACATATAACGATAAATAATATATATATGGATATATAATATACCTATATATGGTGTATTTATGTTTATTTATTTGTGCTTATATATATAGTTATGCATATATTTATAGTTTGTAATAGGTATACAATGTGAAATTTAATTCGTTTGCATCCTCTTAAGGGGTCATTGTACTCATCATTATGAACAACTTTCACTATAAAACCGCGAAAAAAAATGAAATCGCGAAAAAAAATCAGTTGTTCCATACATTTATGTTCGCAGAGCTCGTTATAATGTAGGGAACAGCTGATTTTTTTATCGCGATTTCCCCATAGTGAAAGTTGTTCTTAATGATGAGTACAATGACCCCTTAAGAGGATGCAAACGAATTAAAGATGACATTGTATGTGTATCTATGTATTTAAATGGTTTTTTTTTCCTACCACTGTTTATCTCTGCATCACCCAAAGGTTAACTGGTAGAAAATGCTTATGGCAGTCCGCCTCTGTACATTTGTGAGCTTGAAGTATTAAATAAATAAATAATCACGAGCACTGAACAGAAGTAGTCGGCAGCTGTACGTCATGACTGATAAGAAGGCTTCCGAAACTCAGCTCAGCATAATGCTGTGCAATGCCCGATCCACAGCATAGCGCTGATTATCAGTAGTCACCCGAAAATGATGTACGGAAATTAAGTCAGGTTTAAAAATGTGTACAAATTAAACGAATAGATAATTAAAAAAAAAATGGAATGCATATTTCAATAGGTGTTTGATGGTATTTTAATTCCATACCTACTCCTATTCTCTAGTCTCCTGGTATTTTTTAGAAAGAAAAGAAATCAAGAATAACATTTATTTGAACACAGTTCGTGAAACATAAAATACAAATAACAAAATAAAAAAAGTAAAAATAATGTTTTAACAACAATAGCTGTGTGTCTCACGGCTGCGCCAAAAGGTCCAGCCGTCAGCATTGATTAGGTTCCTATTTAGAACGAGGCTCAAGTATAATCAAGTATTTTAGTTACAAAATAAAAAGTATGTAGGATAATCTTTTGTGTTCAAAAAATCCACACTCAAAACATTACCAAATGACAAAAGTCCGAAAATGAAAAATGGAGGACTTTTCATGATTGTTCATTTGGCGCAGCTCTGTGATCTGGAAAATCAATTTCATTCGAATTTCACTGAATGAGATTTTTCTTTGAAGTTGCTTGATTACAGTTAAAGGTCAATCTTAGTTACGTCTTCATTTTCATACTTTATTAGATGAGTCTGGATTTTTCACATCGTTAAAATTTTCATAACTTTTCAGTTTTTTTATTTTTCTGATATTTAGGCTGTTGAATGCCCGAATAATAATGCCAACTTTATGATACAATTGCTCTAAAAATCTTAATTTTGCGAATAAATATTTACTTGAGGTAAAACTATAGACATTTCACTAAACCCACTCCCAATCCAACACAGAGACTAGTTACGCAAACATAATAGTCAACAATAGCCGACCAGAAAGTAATAACAGTACTTGTGTTGCCGGGTGTACGCAAGTGCTGATAAACAATAAGAGCGTGGGTACACCCCCGGGCACAGGTCACGCGTTGCCGAAGTTTCTTAATATAGGAGGGGCCGGGCGAAATTAACCCTTATCGCGCTGATGTATTGAAGGGCTCGAGATAAGACGAGGGTATATGAAGGGTGTAGCGAATAAGGGTTAGACGAAAAACAATGTGCTCTGAGAACAAGCGGTGTTTAGGTTGAAAGGGTTAGCCGCAAGTTTTGATTAGGTTCAACCAATTTGGGGTGTTGTTGGAATATGAATAAGTGTGACTTTTCAATTCATATAAATGTATACTTTCTGATTTAATCTTGGACATTACTGATATCGGTGAAGGCAAACATCGTGAGGAAACCTGGACTTATAGTCAATATAAGTCTGAAATCACCAACCCGTCTTGAGCAAGCGTGGTGATCAATGCTCGTGCCTTCTCTGTATGAGAAGAGGCCTTTGCCCTGCAGTGGGGCAGTAACACGCTGATACTATTATTATTTATTCTATGTCAAGGTCAGATCTTGTTCTTTTTTGTGTTTGTGTTCTTTCCTTGCGTCATGTTTACCGCAAATAAACGTATTTTCTTTCTTATCTTTATCAGTTTATGTATTTTTTTAACTTGAAATGATGATGATGTGATCGATGTGGCGATGAGGGTCCCATGTCCTGCAGTAAACGTCTTTCGGCAGAAATGATGGTGATGATAAAGCGATTATAATCATGTACTTTGGATGAACTGAAAATAAATTCCGTTTGCGAGACGGAAAAAAAATCATTTTAAACGAGTAAGTTTCTTTACTCTACCCCATACTCTACCACTGCTTAGTAAAGGCCTTTGCCATGTCCTAGCAGATTTTCTTTTCTCACGCTGTCTCCAACCAGCCATTTTCTAAATAAAATAAAATAAAATGTCGTACTTAAAAATTCTATTAACAACCAAAATATTTTTAAGTATCGTATAAACATGATTGAAAGTTGTTAAGTGCCCTTCAAAATTGAAACCAATTTATCCTAAATTTGATTCTAAAAGCCCAGTAGTATATAGTTCCACTTAAAATAAACCTATTTCAATTAGAAACGTTTCACCGTTCAAAAACATGGATAGTGTAAAGGGAACGTTATGGAAAGCTCTTAAATTAATATCGTGCGGGTAGTTCAACATTGTCGGGGTATTAAAGTCCAATCAACAAATTATTAACAGGTTTGGTTTGGAAATTAAGTCCCACGAGAAATTGATAGTATCTATTAATACGTGGTGTGATACATAGTGGAAGATTTTATGTCGATTAAATGAAAATGATTTTCACACGAACAAAATCAAGAACAAATGCGACCGAAAAGGCACATCAAATGTCAATGATATTATAAGTAAAAAGAAAATTGTCAGAACTTCAAATTACCCAAAATAAACTCATAAAATAGTCTTCAACTATCCATATTTAACATCAACCAGTAAAATTTATAGAGATACAAGAATATCAAACAACTATACACGATGCGTAGTTTGCATGTGGTGATGTACATGCCGCCACAGCACACTGTCACAATATTAGATGACACGTGGAAGTAGAACGGCATGTCTGAAAAAAATATCGGGGACGAAAAAGAGACGAGACGAAGACTCTATTTCTTTTTTAGGGTTTACCGTACCTTAAAAGGAAAAAAACTTAACCCTTATAGGATCACTTCGTTGTCCATCCGTCAGTCAGTCTGTCAAGACCCTGTTTCTCAGGAACCCGCAGAGGTATCAAGTTGAAATTAATATCATATACGTATGTCTATGGTCATTTGGAGATCTAAAAAAATCAAGCTTCTAAGATTCAGATTCAGATTCAGAAAAAAATATGGCCATTTATGCGACATATTTTGATACTCGCAAATAAATCAAAACCTACAGGGTACTTCCCGTTGACCTACAATCATGAAACTTTACTACCAAAAACTTTAAAAAGCATGACCAACATTAACCATTTTAAATCGCAACTTAAAAAATTCTTGATTGAAAAGGCTTACTACTCTATCAATGAGTTTTTAGATGATAGAAGCATAAAATAAAATAAATGTCCGATCCACTTGTTATTCTGTCTTGTTTACGACGTTACTTGTTTGTTTTATTTAGTTTGTAGGTTTTTACACCAAATTTGTACGCCTTGCAAGGCAAAACATAGTGATACAACGCAATTTTTATACCATGTACCATATTACCTATGTTCAACAAATAAAATACTTTGACTTTGACTTTGAAATTTGGCAGGAAGCAAGGTCTCACAACACATGTAAAGGAAAAAGTCCGAAAATAGCTAAGTTAATTTGTACTAACTTACATTTGCAGTTAGAGAATTGACCGTGAAGTATATCGATGTATGGGAGAACATATTTTTCAACTACAATGTTAAGTTTGTTTTTAGGGTAAATTCATCCCAACTACGGAGCCCTTCATTGTGCGTGGTCCGACACGCTCTTGGCTGGTTTTTCTATATATAATCATTGTCAAAGATGGTGAAACAATTGAGTGGAGACACTCAAGGACTATGCTTTGTTGAGGACTTGAGGCTCATGTCCAGCTGATGACTGTCGGCTGATTTATGATCATGATGCCGATGACTCGAGGGCTTTAAACACCCTCATACAGATTGCACACAATGGCTTAGTGTGAAAAAAAAAAAAAATTTTTTTTATGTATTTTTGAAAATATCCCAGAATTCGTCACTAAATATCACTTTCCTCCAAACTCTCAAATTGCATGGCCTTCGTTACTTTCCATTGGATACCTAATATCCTCGATGTAACCAAATATTCTAAAACATCAAACACTTAAAAGTTACAGGAAGAAGTTTATTAAACATAAAAAAGAATTGAAGAATTTAAGGGGTGCTTAATTGTTGTTGTGCATTTTAGGTCGAGTACTATATATTGAAGTTTTGTATGGGACAGTTGATAATTTTATACGATCACGGTCCCATGGAGACAGTTGTTCAGTTTGATCGTCTGTATCACACTCTTAAATATGAACACTACTGTGTGATACACGCTGTGTAAATTGCTGCATTAAGAATTTTTTTTTTTTTTTTACTGTCGGTTTAGCTAAAAAAACGCCTTCTTACAAAGATAGATTAAAAATCTTCAACATACACACCTTAGAAGAGTGAAGGCGTTTCAACGACGCAATGTTTGCCAGTAATATCTTGAAAGGAAATATTAACTCACCGCCGCTGCTCTCACTTATAAACTTTCGTGCTCCTTCAAGAATTCCACGTAAACCCATAAGTCCACTTCGTCCTCCACAGAGAAGAACGGTGTTGGGATCTAACTCGCCATGCGCTAGGTTCTGTAGGGTTTTGAATAGTTGCAGCGATCTAATCGATTTCCACTTTGATTCTCTGAATAAGCAGAAATCTAAAATCTTGAGTTGTTTATCAGAGGTGTTGTAAAGCATTCATTATTTTGTTAATTACATAACTTTAGCAATCACATTTTAAACTAAGTCTTCATTTAGGCTACATATTTTTTCTTTAGTATTAAGTTGACTTGTAAACTGTACATGTATCTACGCTTACAAATTAGCAACATTTTAGTTCATGTGGTGTTTACCTTTAAGTAATTGTTACACTGCTCAAAGTTTTTAAGACGTTATTTTTATCAAGATGTTAGTGTAAACAATTGTTGGTGAACCAAATAAATAAACAAATACAAGGGGTGCATAAAAATAAAAAATAAATTGGTTATCAAATCCTTATGGTATATTTTAGCGATGAGAATTAATTACAATGAAACTAACCAAATGCGATAACACTATCATCAAGCTTATCTCAACCCGATAATACGTTCCCCTAAACACATTAACACAACATATTTATCCTTTCAACATAAACTGAGCTGCTATCTAGCCGTCGTCGATAGATAGCCAAAGATGGCCGCCAGTCCCCCTATCTAAATAGTCTAACTTAGCTCTTAGCGACGTCACTAAGCTTTCTCCGATAGTGCTAGTAAATCCTAATGTTTGGTTGAACTTGATCGTAAGTATTTTTACTTGAAGTTAGGATTCTAGATGTCTGCGTATGTTACATACAGCGACTGAAGAGATTATCCTTTGTTTGAATGTTGAGTAAGGGTCAGGAAAAATTGCCACCAATTTCTATTGTAGTAATATTATCAATCGGGTCAATTGCATTTGGTAGACGATCAATTTGCGCATCAATATGTATCAATCACGTAAACATTGACGATTGCAATTGATTGTTTCAGGGACCCTAAACAAATTGACTCGAGTATGATATCATAATACATTACTTGTTTAAAAAAAATATTGTTTCAATGTATGTACCTACTTATGATATGTGCCAAATAAACAATATGCTCTTTATTATTTTTTTTATTAAAAAGCTGCCTCGCCTTTTCCCAAATGTGTTGGGGTCGGCTTCCAATCTAACCGGATGCAGCTAAATACCGTATTATACATGGAGCGACTGCCTATCTGACCTCCATAACCTACTAACTCGGTGACGATAAATTGACACCCCTTGGTAAGACTGGTTGTCAGACTTTCGGGCTTCTGGCGACCCGTAACGACTGTTAAAGATCCACGAATGAAAACCGGGACCAACGGCTTAACTTGCTTTCCGAGGCACGGACGAGTCTCGGTATGTTAAGATGGTCACCCATCCAAAGACCAACCCCGGCAAGCGTAGCTTAACCTGATGGATCGAACCGTGCGGCTGTTATTACTTAGCCTCGAGCTCCTCTCTTTTTTTTAAACATGTTTTAGTTATAACATTTCATGATTAGGTTTCATTTTCAGCAAAAGATATCGATCGGACTATATTATAATCGACTATGGGTACGAAAAGGTTAATTAAATCGAATAATCATTTCGGTCCTACAAGTAATTACAGTTCTCCGGACGCAACAACATGGCAGCTATGCTATCCGTTATTTTTCTTTGTTAAATTAATTAAATCAAATCAATTAATTTGTAGGTATTACATAACACAACATCATGCTTGTTTGCCCCGGAGGGTTATGCCGAGATGTACCTACATATAGTAGGTACACCCACATATCGCCAGTTATGTTTAAGTCCCATGTAATAGGGGCGAGCCTATTATATTAATTGCGTTTATTTGTCAACAGAGGAGCTGAGCGGTATATTCGTGAAGAGTATCAGTGAGGGTAGCTCAGCTGACCTGTGCGGGAAGATACAAGTTAACGACAGGATTGTTGAGGTAAGATTATTGTTTTAAACAAAGAATACTCATATTCGAAATGCTAATATCAAGAAAGCAACATCGTAAAACGCAGTCATTCAGAATTCGTACAAAATTACACTTCGATTTTATTTTAAAATAGGCATCCGACGATAATACGTTACATATACCTTGTTTTTTTTAATAAAAACTTGTTTAAACGAATATCTTATTGGCGCCCAACAGATAAATGGCGCCCAGCAAGGGACACTACAAATGAAAAGTGTCCTCATATGTTAAAGAAAAACATTGAAGCAGAAAATACACTGCTGCATTTTCTACACACATTTATAACAGTCAACACAGAAAAATTGTATGCTATCATGTTCCTTGATAAAGTAGGGAGCATCTTTCAGAAACTATGCATGTAAACAATGAATATGTAGGTAGATTATTTTACCTCACACATACACTGACCTTATTGATGTTCTTCAGAAAGGTTAGGCGCGTAGTACTCGCATCTGGCGTGGTTGTATGACCAGATGTATGACGGTAAACGAAGCAGAAGGAATATGTGAGGATCAGAGCAAGTGAAGATCTGTTCTGTCTGGAAGGAGGCGTGATGTTGTGTGTGTAATATTAACCTTGAAACTGCTGGATGCAAAAGTATTTTTTTCCTCCACACCATATATGGCAGAAGGATCGAATGATCTTTTTATTTGCAAATAAGGAGGTTCCAAGTTTCCTAATCTTTACCAGGATCTAAATCCATCCTGAATAACCACCAAAACCAAAGTTAAACCCTTCAAACCCTCCAAAGTTAATAAAGTGAATTAAGTGAAACAGTTTCGTCAAGCTAGTATTTCAATATAAGTGAGTTACATGTTTACAAGCTTCTCCATTTCAATCCATATCAAATGACAAAGTTCTACCCTCGTTATGTAGTTAACAACAAAACTATGTTTATGACGCTAGAGAGAAGGCAATAAAATAATGTACGCTGTAGTTAAATTAGATATAGCTCTATTAAACAGTGAGCAATTTTTATTGGATTTTCGTAACAACTTTGACCTGAATTTTCATTTACCGATGTAGGTATGTTGCATCATCACATCCAAACTGTGTATGGGATGGATTCCAGTAAAATCTGGTGGATATTCGTATTTTTTACCGACGAAACGAAGTAGGATATATAAGATGCAAAAAAAGTATGTAAGGATCGTAGCAGAAGGCGTCCTGTAGTTTCTGTTTACCCCCATTTTTTTTTTTTTTTTTTTTTTTGAGGATGGGAAATTATCAAATAACTTCTCCCGCTCTGGGTGGAGCGGGAGGGCGTGTCAGACTTTTACTGACTAAAACCCACCCGTGTTCCTTCCGTTGCCTGTGTGCCGAGGTCGCGATATCCCTTTCAGACAAACCCGCAACCCCGGCAGGCATTGGCCTTTCCGGACCCCGTCAGTTGGTGCTGACATCTCTTTGAGGCGCGCGTGGAACACAACGCGCCGTCGACCCGGGCCTGGTCCCTATCGGACGGCGAGCTACCCATTGCTCACCGTCCGCAAGCCCGCGCCTACGGTGGCCGGAAGTCGGCTCGCGACTCCCGACGCCCGGGGCGTCTCCTGCGGCGACTAGGGGCGCGAGGGGGCGCATTTTGCCTCTCCCTCGCGCGCTCCGCCTCCTCCTTCGCGAGCATTACTGCTTCGCAGAAGGAGGTGACGGCCTCCCATGCACTCTCGCTCCGGACCATGGCCTGAACCAGGGCCGGACGCGAGAGATCGCCGCCGCCGATCGCCTCCGTGAGGACACGGCGGTGCTCCGCCCAAGCTGGGCAGACCTCCACCGTATGCTCCACCGTGTCCTCCGGGCGATCCACACAGTGGTGACACCCGGGCGTTTCCTCCCGCTTCTGTTTACCCCCATGGGGACAAGATGCGAGATTAAAAAAAAATATATATCTTAGTGTATAAGTGTTAAGTTTGTGAGTGTATAAGTCGACACGAGTCAGAACTCATCTTACGCACTTGTATCATACGTTTTAGTATGCATTGTGCGAGGAAATAAAAAAAAGTTAGTCTCATAAATGCTGAAATAAGGGTATTTTTTTACCTTAATTTAAAGTGTAAAAATAATTATCCGAGACATGAAAAAAAAACCCAGTTAGTAAAGTTCATAGACTTAGCAAAAAATATGTATTTAAAGAATAAAAATGTTTTTGAAATTTACCGGTCTACTAATCTTCGCCTTAAATAGATTATAAAAAGGACATAATTAAAAACGATGTTAAATTGTAAAAACCTGAGTTGCAAGTGATTCCTCATATAAAACTTTACCCAGCAGACATTTCATAAAAACCACAACTTCCCACGGCAGCTGCGACCGTTCCCTGCTCGGAAACTATTAGCTCGGTTGATTTGTCACGCGCCACGATATCAGGACTATTGATGTTTTCATTCCATTTGCCGTGACCATGTTGTTGGGAAACATACGCGTGCTTGTGTGCATGGAAACTGGATTGAAAATGTACATATTTTATGGTACTTCTAGATTAAATTGATGATTACTATCGCATACGTTAAATAAATAACTATCGCGAGAGCAAAACAAACGGCCTACTCGAAGTGTTCCGTACCGTATTAAGATCGAGCAAAAAACAACCGAGATTTCTTGTATGGATATTTAATTATTAACTTTATTTAATTTATATTGTTTGCTGATATAGCGCTATTGCCGCTATAACAGCAAATAATAAAAATTGCTGTTATAGCGCTATTGGCGCTATAACAATATAATAGACAATCTGTGAACATTTCAACTGTCTACCTATTACGGCTCATGAGATACAGCCCGCTGACAGACAGGCCAGGGTTCCAGTTGGCACCCTTCGGGTACGGAACCCAAACAAAGGTATATTCCCTTGGTACCAAAATTAAATCTTGAGCAACGTTGGTAATTAGGTACAATTAGAATCACACCGAAATTTTTTTTGCCTGAAGCATACGTTTCAAAACCGACCTCATCTAGTTTAAAATAAACGATACGAAACAGGTTCTGTCAAATAAAACTTTTTCTTTTCCCAAGTTCCAACATACCCCCAAACAAATCTAAAAAAAATATTTATGGTCTTTGACTGACGAACGCAGATCGCGCAAATCGCCAGTCAAAGACCATAAAAAAATTTTCGCGCGTCACCGAGACAAACATTATGCCTAAATTAAAATTCTTAGGTTGCATAGATCTGGAGAAAAACCTTTGTGACAGACGTATAACAAAGTGATCTTATAGAAGTTGTTTTCAGGGTTCCGTACCTCAAAAGGAAAATACGGAACCCTTATAGGATCACTTCATTGTCCGTCCGTCGTCAGGCTGTCAAGACCCTTTTTCTCAGGAACGTGTGGAGGTATTAAATTGAAATTAATAGTAAATACGAAGGTCTATGGTCCCTTGGAGCTCTAAAATAATCAAGCTTCTAAGTCAACACGATAAAAAGACAACTGATACTCGTACTGCCATTTATGCGATATATTTTGATACTTGCAAATAATTCAAAACCTACAGGGTACTTCCCGTTGACCTAGAATCTTGAAATTTGGCAACAAGCAAGGTCTCGCAGCACATGTAAAGGAAAAAGTCCGAAAATTGTGAATTTGTAGTAGAATTATTACAAACTGACATTTGCAGTTGGAGAATTGAACGTGACGTATAACGATGTATGTTTTTCAACTATAATGTTGATGAAAATCAATTAAATTGATCCCAATTGCCAACCGGTTTTTTGTTTCGTTTGAAACCTTAGAAACTTTACGTCTAAAGTGATCGACTACTATATTAACTTATACAACAACAAGCAACTTTCCCTTCTGCAACTGTCTGCGATCACCCGCTGACGAGGGAACATCGTGGAACCATTAGTGCGACTAATTTGTCACGCGGCGCTACATGCACTGTTGAAGTTTCACGTCGATACTCTTGAAGTCTTGACTCACGGCGGGCGATACGACGTGTTGTGTCGTGGCCTATGTACAGCAGTCGGGGGTTGTTTGATTTGTTTGAGTAAAGTGGTTCTGTTATCTGTTCAGTGTTAATATAAGTTTCTTTCCGTTCTGCAATAAAGTTTTTAGAAACACCAATTAAGTACCTAGAAGCTATCTGTAGGGAGTAATAACAACAACAACCTACATAAATAACAGCTTATACCTTATTAAATAATAAAAATTTATAATAACTAAAACTATTAAAAAACTAAAGTACGGCGTCGAAAAATTTCTCCACGTCGCTGTCGACTGGTAATGTACCCAAGAGACTGACGGGTCTGCCACGTTGTAAGGCAATGCTTGGACAACTTCTACATAACTGGTGTTCTTAACACGTTCAGTGCCGGGAGCCCTCCTGGAGGGTTCACCTAGTCGCATATGGGATGCAGGGAGCTCTCGCGGAGGGCTCATTTTAAATGTAGGTATTTCTTAGTGAATACAGCATTATAAACCGTGAAAATAAAATCTGATATATATTTTGACAATATTTATTAGTATATGCGTTGGTATTAAAATCCAAGCATTTTAATTTTTTGTTCAAGTTTAGAAATATTCAGAAAAAAATTAAAAGGTTGGACAAGGTTGGCATAGCGACAAGATCACCGGAAAACACAATTTTACTTCGTTTTACTGTGTTTTACACGGTTTTAAACCTAATGCCGTTGACCGACCGCGATGGTTAACTTTAGCGCAAACGTAATGCCGGTAACCCTCCCGGCGGGTTCACTACCAATATGTATGGCGACATGAAGTTCTTTGAAAAGTGGGTGGAGTCGAAAGTGTTAAAGCTCTGTTTTGAATTCAATCCTCTACACCATTTTGAATAAAGCTTCGTGTACTTATCTAATTTTTAGTTTTATTTGACGGCAGATAAAATTAAACTTTGTGCTAGAAAATTCTAGAAGTCACGGACTTTACGAAGGAACTGTTGACAATTTAAAGTTGCGTCGTGAAACTCCGACAGTTAGGCTTCTCTATAATTGGTTCCGTACAGCGGTAAAGTTACGTACTTTCAGGAATCGTCAGGTCCTCCAGTATCAAGACTTCAAGAGTTGGTCCCCTGAAACTTACATAATCTCATTTGGTTTATTAAATAATTTCCTGAAATTGCTAAACGTTTGAAAGTTGGTATGAATTCCAAAAGTTTGGTTACCCTCGAAATTACAAAATTAAAAATTTCTGGGCTTTCCCGCTAAAGAAATATTGGGATTCCTGTGGGATTATAAAAATATAATTCCAAAGGAATCCCAATATTTCTTTATATTATAGTCTACGTTAAAATATTCAAAGTATTTTTAATTGATATTGTAGAAATGTTGATTCCTTATCTGCTAGCTGATTATATCAGTTCACCTGGCTCATCACCACATCGAGCTCTCTCTAGTGCAGGCACAGTTCAACTTTCAACTCTTTCTCACCATTCGTGGTGAAGTGACAGTTGTCATTAGTTATAGCTACCTCACTATTGATGTCCATGAGATAGTTTTTACATACATACGTCCATAAACTCAAGCCTATGGAAGTAGGCAGAAACTACAGAACGCCACCTGCACGCGTAGCATGACAACCATAGAAACGGGTTTTCTACCGGTTTTGTCGACGGAAGAATAGACAAAATTACGAATTGTGATTGTTTATCTGTCATTTTATCTATTCTTCTGTCGACAAAACCCATAGAAAACCTGTTTCTATGACTGTCACGCTACGCGTGCAGGAGGGTGAAATTTGCAAATGGAAGATAACGGCACCCTTTGTATTTTCATAGGAGTTGAAAATAAATAATCCTAATTGCCTGAGACCTGCACAATACCTCCCTATTCAATAGCTCGTCGTTCCGTCGACAACACCCGTTTCTATTGTGGGAATGCTAAGCGTGCAGCTACTATTCTTACATACTCTTTGTCTTTGTTTACATATCTATTGACTATATACATTACAGACATGAAACTTTTTTATTTTTATTAATAGAGTAGCCTTTAAGTAACCTTGAAGTGAGCTTACTTCAATATTTTTTCTCCTGCCTTTTCAAAATATATTTGAAAGATTTAGGCTATTTCTAAAGGATGCCCCTGAAACAGCTTTATAACACACTACCTGGCATTTCATTCATCAAAACTCCTAATTGAATTTTCCTTCCCTTTTCCTTACGACACATGTTTCCTGTCCGGACACGTGCGTGACAACACATTCCTTCCTGTACAGCCTGCGGTAGGAAGTTATTAGGGACAGAATTAACACGTGCACGCGATGTTATAGCTTGGGAGAAGGGGGCTCGTGGATAAGTAAAAGCCCCTCGGATCGATAGATCAAAGTTAAGTAACGCTTCCAAGGTCAATCCGTGCATGCGTTGACCATCCGTTTCTATTTTTCGTACCTAACGTAAAAGGCTTAACGTGTTTTCCGTTACTCGGAAAACATGTTAAACCTTTTGTCCTGGCTGTCATTCGTAGATCTATGTCCGCCGTTACGGGTAGATAGAAGCCCGAAAGTATGACAATCAGAACCTGTGAACCCAGTAACTTGGGTTGTATTGACTAAAAGTAAAATACTGTGGGCCTAAAACGGCCACATTAAGCAATTCTTCTAAAAGTAATTCATTTTCTGAATTCCCAGCAATTCCTCTATGGTGACACATATTTTAGCTGAATAATTTTCAATTCATATCATATCAGAATAATATTGGGTGTAAATATTGCCGCATGAAAAAAATGAAGACCGTAATTTTACCGAATATTTTTTCTTTACTGTTTTTATGAACTAAATGAGATTTTTATTTTTTATTTCTACAGTTTAACCGTTAAAGGCCTGATAAACAACTAATTAACGTGCTAATTGACGTGCTTGAGGGTCACCCAGGGCTTTACCGGTTAAATGTTATTTCATTAAAATATAAAACTGTCAAATAGATGAATTGCGTAATACTGAATTGAACGCAGATAATATTATTATGAATTGTCAGTTTGTGACAGTTTGTGTGATTCATAATATTATCATTATTATGATTCTGCCAAAGCGGCCGTTTTAAGGCCCCTGCTATTCAGCTGCATCCGTTTAGACTGGAGGCCGACCCCGACATTGTTCGCAAAAGGCTTGAATTAATGATGATGATGTGATATCATTGGTTGACAAGTAACCGCTCGTCCATGTTAGCAGTTTGACGGTGGCTTTATTTCGAAGTTTTAGGCCCAGTTGCCACGAGGTCGTGATGACAGATTATCGTGTTGTTTAAAGCGTCGTGGCTAATAAAATAGGCCATTTAAAAGGAGGTGTTCACATATAGGATGACACGATTAACTGTAAATCCAATGACAAATTAATCGTCACGAAATAGTGGGTACGCGCCCTTATTCGGTTTTTAACCAACATCAAAAAAAGGAGCAGTTAATGCATTCGGCGAGTTTGTTTTCTTGTTTTTACACTGCTTTATGTGACTCTTGTTTCATTTTGTGTAGGAAACTCGCGAACTAGTCTAATTATAAATTTTATTAACTTTGCTTAGGTATTTTTTGAGTTAGTTTCAATAATACGTATTTTTTCCACTTTGTGTATGTTGGCGATATTTTATAGTAGTATCCAAATTTATATGGGGTAGGTGAAAAATAAAAAAAAACTTATTTATAAAAATAAACAACCAACTTCCTAAATTAAAGTTAAGTTTTCACTTTCTAGTGTTTTTTTTTGGAATTCGTTTTTTTTTTTTTTGTAAAAACGTTTTCGTAGTGCAAGTGACGTGCGGTTGGCCGTAATTGACCTTCTTACTGCGGAGTTGTGTGTGATGGATGGAACATAGACTTGTGGGGAAGATTGATGGTTAGGAAAGTGGTGCGTCTGCAAAAACCGAAATACTATCTTTGAAAGGTCAATCAGGAGGGTCAAGACAAGCTATTAACAGTCTTCCCAAATTTTAAGAAGCTAATTTCAAAGGGAATCTTTTTATCGCGTAGTCTTTTAGATAAATGAGCCTCGTTGGTTTCGTGGTCGCACATAACTGGCGAAATGTGGGTGTACTTTAGGTACAACTCCGTCTAACTCTTCGGGGATTACAGGTTTGATGCTATGTTAGGTTAAAAAAAAAAAAAACCATTGCCTCATAAGCGATTAAGCAAAAATTAAGGATATTTTGAAAATTTACAAAACTGGAGCATAGTACCTACCTATGTTGTATTGATTGAATTCATGTAATGATTATTCACTAGTTCTACTTTTACTATATCATCCCTTTCAAGACAGATCGTGATCATAAATACCAAAAATTATCTTCGGAAACAAACGAACCCGAACCTAAAACTGCCGAACCATTAATTTCATTCCAATCGATATAAATCGTATCGTTCCTCCTGAAACAATCGCACTCACTTTAACTCGATCAGTGGCTTTCTGACCTCCAGTCGTCTAGATGTCAAATCAGATTATCTCCCTCAGCTTTATATGTGCAATCATAAAATAGATAGGTACAGAAGGTTGGCTCCATAGGACGAGCGAAAATAGGCGCACGGACACATAGACGTGTTCGTACGGTGATCTCATCCCTTGGCCACGAGCTCCACGCTCAAGCGACACGCGTCTTGCGTCAGCGACTGCGGAGAGAAAAAAAATAAGAAGTTGTTCAAAGCGTGCCACGACGAGTCACCGCGACACGACTTGCGGAGCGAATGAAGCGAAATGAATCAGATGTACTAGCTAATAGTGCGGCGGTCACGATTTCAACTGACTGAGCAGGTGAGACTGGGGAACGCGGTCTGACAAGTAACCGTCGTCACTGAAGAGTCGTGGAATGGCATGAAGTCACGCGCGTGTGGTGCTTGATGCAAATCGCGTAACATATCGCATCGCCGGAGGTCGTGAACGGGGCAATCACAACCGAATGCCGGTCGCGAGTGCGTTTTTACTCGCTGAAGTGAAGCGTGTCTATTTGTGCGTGCATTTTCGCTCGTCGTATGAAGCCGCGCTTCTGTACTATTTTGTCGCTCTACTGTATATCTGCAATCTTTGCCGCCCCTTCAACCCCGCGGTTGTGTTGACCGAATGTTTTCCTCTCGGAGATTGAAAGCATCGATAGCTAGCTGTATCAGTATGTTTGCGATATAGTCAATTCAAATTATTATGCTTATTTTTGTGCAAACTACTAAACAAACTAGGTACACCTCTGCCTAATACTGTTCGGGGAGCACACATAATACTAGTATGTTATTATTACTATTTGTGCATTCTCGGCGCTCCGTTTGGCATCCATTATCTATCGTTATTGATTCTTAGGTACAGGATTTTTTTTCGAATAAATTCTTCATACGGGTTTCTTGTATATGGATAACACTTACCGTTTGCCCCTATTTACTTAGCGAATTAGATTCCAGTACTGCGAAAAAGCCTCTCAAGTTTTATTAATTAGAGAAAACATGTTTGAATATTACTTTGATCCCTGAAAAGGCCACATTTACTAATTAAGGCTCAGAATATGAGGACATCTTTCTTACCAAAATATGAGATGAATAATCAGTGCTGGAATCAGAAAATAACTACATGAAAAAAAAATTACAAACATACCAACAGCTGCAATATTAGTAGACGCCCCAATAACACAAAACAGAAGGTTGTATGTTAATACAACACTCAACAACAATGGGTAAAAACAACAGTAGAATATATTTGAAGGCAAGCTATTGTTAGAGAATCCAAACATTTTAATATTTAGTAGCGACCCGACACCGACTCGCAGCGGTGCTGATGAAACAAAGATTAAACCTCGCGGAATAAATATTGTATAAGAAGATGAAAGCGGGAATGAAATATACCTAGTAATGGTTGATGTTATAAGATACTTTTATGAATGATACTTTCATCCTAATTTAATTGATAATGTTTTATACTTTGACATCCTAATTTAATTGATAATGTTTTATATTTTGACATCCTGAATAAATTGTGAGTGTTTATGTTATTATTATTAACTGCCATAAGTAAAATTGTAATTTAAATTCGCAATTATGCAATCAATCATGTTAATACTAACCTAATAAATAATCTCTATCCTTTAATAAATGTATGTACCTAATATTTGCACGCCACACTTGGCAGAATGTGATGATACCATTGACTAATCTTAAGACCGTATAATGTACCATATTATTCTGACAAATAAATAAATGATTATGATTAATAATCATTAATCATAATTATTATATTATTCATTCTACTTTGGCTGAGAGAATATAGAATGGAACATTTTAAATAGTAGAATAATATATTTAGCCTGTAATTCTTCCACATCAAGAAAAAGACTAGTTGAATATAATAAATCATCAAGTACTATAGTTACCTTTTGATGTGCAAGATATATTGTTTAGAAATTTTGGTAAATGATGAAATTGTTGCAGCCAATTTAATAAACACCATTATTTAGTTTGATTACTCTCAATTTTTGAAAAAATATTTTGTGACCTCTGCTTGAATCTTTTAAGTTTAAACAATTCGGAACCTAGCAAAAACTCCTAAAACACAAAGCAAACAATGGCTGGTTTTTATGTCAAGATTGATGTTAAGTATATTCCGGCGTGTAAATCCATGAATTCGTAACGAAGCTCTACGGCCTCTCGACAACATAGGAGAAGTTGATACAGCTGAGTTTCTACTTACGCTGTGATTGCTCTAAACTATACCGGATTGATGCTGTGTTTTATATTATTATTTCTTAGTAGTAAAGCTTGTACTGATGAAAATTTTGTCTGCCTATGACAAATTCATTTGAAAATAATCAAACTACTTTTTCTCCTTCCATCAAATCAACAGTACAGTTGTTCGCTGAAATGAAATTCGATGTCACGTTTAAAAATTAACTTGTGAGCATCAACTTAGGTTTGTTTTTTAGTATTGTGTAAATTCTGCTCCAATATTAAAAACAAAACAGTCATTCCTCCCACAATGCCGCTCCAATATCAAAATAATTCAAATTCAGTCCGAGATATTACAGAAACAAAATTACAAGGTATAACGGATATAATTTTCATCTCCTTTTTACGTCCTATTCCTTTAAGGAAGAATAAAGGAGAGCGTCGTCAAACGAGTCTTTATTACGATTCCCTAACATTGTGTCCTTGACCCATTTGAATGATGTCACGTACGGGTGAATCCGAATCCCTTCGCGAATATTAATATGAGGATAATCGTTGGATGTACTTGTCTTCTCTGAGGTCCTTGTTTTGATCTCCAGGGTCTGATTAGGATGACAATGGGATATGTGGAAGAAGACCACATTATTGGAAGGGTTAGAATTGGTATTGCGTTCGCTAAAGTGCATAAAACATTTTTGATTTTGCAATGCTCATCATTAGTTACTAACTTTACAGTTTGATTTCTCTTAGCTAATCAAGTTGGATCTTTATATTAAACAATGTGCAGACAACAATAAATTAAAACAATGATAATACTAATGCAAGATTTTGAAACTATGAAATAAATCCCAACATCGAAATAAAAAAAGTGAATTTTCCAACAAACTAATTAGTACTCATGGGCCTACTATGAGTTTTGCCGATCAGCCGTCTAGATATAGCGACTAAACGATTGGATATATTATTTGATTGAATTCGTATGCAGGCTGGGAACGTCATTAGTAAAAGTAGATTAATTTATTGTCGTATAGTCAACGTCAATAAATTTCATAAAACATTACAAACGTGAAAAGTTGATCAGCTCTTCTAATTTTTCAGCTAGCCGGTCGCCATATCCATTCACCCGTGTTTAGGGATTGCAGCAGTGTTTTAAGTCCCGAGGATTTCTTAGGAATTAAGAGTTATACCCACTGGATCTCGCATTGCGGGGTAATCTCTAGTCGTATGGTGCGAAATCATAGAGTAACTCACTATTATACCAATCGATAGAGCATTCAATTCTGAGTCGAACGTGATATCTAACTAACTACTGTTACTTCATATTTCGGCTACAAATATGACTAAACTGATCTCCGTCTGATATTTTAGAGTTTATTTATTTATTTATTTAACGGTTTATGTACACACATATAAACAGACAAGAAAAAAAGGAACAGAAAAATACGTACAAAGGTGATGCTTATTTCTAAAGAAATCTCTTCCAGCATACCTGCGATAGGAAAGTAGTTAAAGAGATGTAGACAACGTGTGTAAGAGTAGAAGAGAAAATAAAATACATAAAATAAAAACACCTAATTATTCACTAATTTAACGAGTTTATTATGATTTCTAGGTTAAAAGCCCATAAAAAACAACAAAAAAACATCGGCATTGGCGTGGCATCCAAAATTAGATAATCCATTAGAATTTCCCAGTTTTGGCTGCAATTCTAAAGAAATTGAATTTCTGTAATTCGGGATGTGCTAAAATTGGCTTCGTGCCCAGTACATGTCGATATACTTGCTCTTATTACGGTGACACTCTATACTGTCTGCCGTTTGCCAAACGTGCGGGATTTCACTTTATCCAACAATGTTTTCTTGGCTTACGGTGAATATTTGTTTTCCATCTTATTTGTTTCGAATGTTACAGTGTGAGCTTTATTTGCTTATATATACTTATATATTATAATAATATGAGGATGATAAAGAGGTGTTTGTATGTAGGGGGTAATCTCCGAAACATCCAGTCGGATTAAAAAAAAAAATATTGCATTGGATAGCCCAATTCTTGAGGAAGGTTATAGGTTATGTAACATCACGCTACGATGCTGATGAGCCGAGCAAAAAGAAAAAAAAAACAGAATGATTGATAAACGAAAACAGTAATAGTGCGGGCGGGGGCGATGGGATGCGACGCGGTGGGTCGGGGCCCGAAATTTCACGCGGACGAAGTTGCGAACAGAAGCTTGTTTCTCACACATTACAATCTCAAAACATTATCGCAAATTTAATTCCATTCATAGGTTTTCAGTCCTGTTCAATCTTGACTTTGAATCCAGCATGTAGCAAATACAGCATATTCTAACTAACTCATGTCGTTGATCTTCCAAACCCATCATTATCACTGGTAGCCTTGTTACACTCATTACTGAATAAGTACATATAGGCTTCCTCTCATTTGCGTCATGCCTTTCAGAGTCACTTTTCCTAAATTCTATTACTATTGTAGAACACGAATTACTGAAATCACAGCATCCTTTTCATCAAACATTACTTCTCCTATATAATTCCATATCATCTTATTAATTTCATGGCATAATATATAAGAAAGAAACATGTCCTTAACCCATTTCCACGTACACTGTCATCACATACTAACTGTGAGCTCTCCCATGGGGCTGGCGACTACAGAGCTAATCGAGACATTTTATACCCTCGTTCCGTTTTAATATCCTTACATTTATAGTGCTGTTTTAGAAATAATATTGTTTCATTTCTGTTTATTTTGCATTACGTATATAATTTCACCTTTGTATTCTCCAGAGGAGTAGACAGAGGAGATTGCTACTCCCATTTAGACAGTTATATTTAAGTGCCCTGTAATCATCTTTTCGTTTCGGCGCTACATCTATATTAGACTGTTTGGGCCCAGTAGGAGGCTATGTTTATTGTGGCGTCAGAGGCGTTGTTCATATCGTTAAGGGTGTAGGTGACCGGACACTTGGGGCACTCTAGTAGAATATGGGACATAGTCTGTTCAGGAGCAATGCACTTGCACTGAGTGTAGGGTGAATATAATTATGATGCATGAAAGGCGCCTCCCCAAGCGGCATTAATTTAAATCGTTCTCCAGATTACAAACGTTCGGTGCATCCTGGAGACCTACCACTTGGTAACGCAGTCTAGCTGTTCAAACTTTCACCACGATGCTACATCCAAAACTGCCATATCATGGGAGCGAAGACACTGGGCTGCTATTGAGAATCAAACGGGGGTTCGAATCCAGGACCATGTTCTGTTACTTCTCGATATTTTTTTTTGATTTACTTTGTCGTCTTTAACATTTTAATGAGGAGTGGGGTATTCTTTCTGCGATTCTACTCAAAATATTAAAGTTACCATCATTATTAAAGCCTCAATCGATTTACCACTAAAGAGTTTATTGATCATTACCGTCATATAGTTCAGCAGGGTAGGTAAGTAATTCTTACCTATCTATATCCAATTTTCTCTCTTGCACCATCTTCAGCCTTATTCAACTGCCAGTACATTTGAATATCATTTTATTTAAGTAATAAAATGTTCTTGGTTCCACCGCAGCGTTTTCACGTCTCTCTTATGATTTACTCTAGAAAACTGTACTATTCTTTAATGTCTCCTTTCTGTCCAAGTGCAGGAGCACTCCGAGAAATGAGACCGCCGAGAAAATAGTAAAATTCATAAGTTTATTCTGTAGAAATGGAGATGTCTAGATTTCGTAGTAAGAAAAAAACTTTTTTCTTAAAAAAATTGGTCATCACATCTTATAAACCGCAACATTGTCTTATAACATCATTCCTCTAACGTATCTATCGATAGATACGATAGAGGAAGAATTATCCTCATAGATGATAAAAATAATGAATATAATGATCTAGAATAATCATCTATGAACATATGATAATTCTAATTATTAGCACTTAATTTTCGCATTCAATCTCATACCACATCTTCATCGATCTTTTCATCTCATGGAAACAGACTTCCCAATTATACAAACTTATTCACTTTCCAACACTCTTATAATTTATTTTCACATCACGAGCCGACATATCCTCTTCTCTTTCAAACACCATCATCTTCGTCTTATTCGCATTTAATTATAACTACGAGCCACGAGTCACAATGGACTTTATGTTAAGAGGGCGCCTAAAGGTCCACTAGCGCCACTCTTTAAAAAAAATATTATCTCGTGACTGAGAAGGAATTATGAATAACGGCTAGTAAGGACCCTCGGTAAGTGTGTCTAGAATTTTCTAATACCTTTTATAAAGTTTCATATTGAGACACGGAGCAACAAAATACGATCTAGAGGAATGTGGCCGCTTTTCTTTAGATCGTATTTTGTTACTTCGTGTCTCAATATAAAGCTTTATAAAAGGTATTAGAAAATTCTAGACACACTTACCGAGGGTCCTTATTAGCCGTTGTTCATAATTCCTTCTCAGTCACGAGATAATATTTTTTCTAAAGAGTGGCGCTAGTGGACCTTTAGGCGCCCTCTTAAGTTGAAGTATAAGGAATTCTCTTCTTTACTTGACACAATTGCGTGCTCGATGCATTGTAGTGATGTCTCCAGATTGTTCATAGATGTCTATCGATATCATAGATTTCTGAGCTGAAAATATTGTTAATCCCTGGCAGCTGGCGAAATCTCACTTCAAGCTCTTGCGGTTTGATTTTTACAGAATAGACAAACATTAATAATTTGATCACGCGTGTTTGATCCGCGTGTTGTATGTAGTATCCATGCCTACGACGCCGTGGAAGTTGCGAAGATTTGGGTCAACTTTAATAAACTGTCGTGCCATCGACATGAAGGAGAAAAATAATGTCATTCTATATAATATTTGAGCTTGCAAAAAAGCTCGACTAGGGATGAACTACGGCCATGTCTGCCTTTTTGGCGCCTAGCACTATGTCGTTTTGTTCCGCAGGTTTTAAAACTATGAGAGCTGATAAAAGACCACATTCATTTATTGATATGAAAGACTTACTCACTAAAACATACACAAACAAAAATCACATAAAGTTTTGGGTATAATGAATTCGTCACTTACAGAAGAAGAAGTGCACAGCACTAGCAGAGGCATGAATTAAAGAACGTTAGTTGAATTACATAATTTACAAAATAAACTGAAAATGAGCTATATTCACAAATTCGATGGGAAATATATAGGCACGAGACAATTCACAAATATTCTACTTTAAGGTTGGAAATGCATCGGCAATTCCTATGCTACAGGTTTAGCATGATCACAATAAAAACGGGATTGTCGACGGAAGCATAGATAAAATGACAGATTGTGATTGCTTATCTGTCATTTTGTCTATTCTTCCGTCGACAAAACCCATAGAAAACCTGTTTCTATGACTGTCACGCTACGCGTGCAGGAGGGTAAAATTTGCAAATGGAAGATAACGGCACCCTTTGTATTTTCATAGGAGTTGAAAATAAATAATCCTAATTGCCTGAGACCTGCACAATACCTCCCTATTCAATAGCTCCAATAATCCGCAAAGGTTGGAAGCAGTGTCTCTTAATTAGCGACGTCAATTGAAGCAGAGTAATTAGTGCAGGTTTAATGTTCACTAATCAATTTAATGAGGTCACTTAGTTGAGGCGTATTACGAGTACGCTAGATCTTGCTCGATACGGATTGTTGGGAGTGCCTGTTAATTGGAAGCTATACAACCAAGTGAATTGCAAGAAACTGTCAATTAAGTTGAATTATTTATTATAATACGGGGTAGAATTCATTATGAAACCTGCACCCTTAGGCCGTTTATCCAGCGCCACCGTCAACGGGACGTCAACGATAAAGAGATGACGGCGCCGAAGTAGCGATATGTACAGACGCCAGCAGGTCAAGCTACCCGAAACTGTCAAATTTTCCCAATCAACCTTGAACCTTATACAATAGGAATAAAGTTCAAAATCTATTGAAGAAATCTGACAGATTGTAGTAGCTTGATGTGCTGGCGTCTGTACATTTACTATGGCCGCATGTCCACCGCACGAACGTCACCCTAGTGTCGGGATTCCGGGCGCCGAATTTTTCAAGTAGTTCGGCGCGACCGCTAGCACTCGGCCTGAAATTATGATCGGCTGATGTATTATGATGTTCGATAAAATAATGTAATGTTTTGGTTCACAGGTTGATGGCGTTTCTCTGCACGGAGTGACGAATCATCGCGCAGTGGCGTTGCTTAGGGATGCGAAGGGCCCCTTAGTACGACTGAAAGCACTGAGGTAAGATGTGACACCCCTGGAAATATTTAAGCAACTGGTGACAAAAGTAGCCCATATAATATTGATGAGTTTATTGACTTTGACGGCATAATGTTTCTAGGATTATGATGAAAGATTTGTGTTCTTAAATCCTTTCTAATTTCAGTAATAAAACTTCTAGGTATCTTCGTGGGGCGGGGTTTGAGAAGCTCCAGAAAGCGTTGGCTGCTCAGGATGGGCGAAGATCACCGATTGCACCACCAAGCCCTTCTGTAACCTCGCTTGCCAAGTATAGCTTTAGTGTGGTGAGTAAAAGATTGTTAGTGGTCCCACCCCTGGACAAGAGCCTCTTTAGGGAAAGCACTAACATTGCTATGTCATTAACTTTCGGTGTATGAGCGAGTTCGACGACAATGTTCAAGCAAATCGTTGTTGCGATTCTAGCAAGCATATATCCAGTATCAAACGTATTTTGGCTGATGCAAATAAAGAAAATAATGTGACGTAATATTTGACACCAAACTAAATTGAGTACTTTTTGTGAAATCCGGTGCAAGGGTTTCCTCACGAACATATACACAATTTAAATTTTTAATTCCATCTTATATCTGACCTCGACAGTACGACGAATCAACAGTAATCGAAGCGGAACCCGAATCAGAGATCCTGCCTCACTTGCCGTCACCGATGTCTCCATCCGAGGAGGCGGAGATCGTGATAGGAAGAGACGATGAGGTGTCGGAGCGAGAGGCAAGACGGATCCAGGACAAGTGGCGGGACATATTGCAGCAGGAGAACGACTGGCCGGGCCATCAGTACCAGTATGATATTGTGGTAAGTGTAGGTAGCGTGATCGAGCGAGACGACGAAGTGTCGGAGCGAGAGGCAAGACGGATCCAGGACAAGTGGCGGGACATATTATAGCAGGAGAACGACTGACCGGGCCATCAGTACCAGTATGATATTGTGGTAAGTGTAGGTAGCGTGATAGAGCGAGACGACGAAGTGTCGGAGCGAGAGGCAAGACGGATCCAGGACAAGTGGCGGGACATATTATAGCAGCAGAACGACTGGCCGGGCCATCAGTACCAGTATGATATTGTGGTAAGTGTAGGTAGCGTGATAGAGCGAGACGACGAAGTGTCGGAGCGAGAGGCAAGGCGGATCCAGGACAAGTGGCGGGACACATTATAGCAGGGGAACGACTGGCTGGGCCATCAGTACCAGTATGATATTGTGGTAAGTGTAGGTAGCGTGATAGAGCGAGACGACGAAGTGTTGGAGCGAGAGAGAAATCGCATCCAGGACAAGTGGCGGGATATACTGCGGTAGGAGAACGACTGTCCGGGGCAACAGTATCAGTATGATATTGTGGTGGGTATCATTATATGGCATGTTCCATTGCGTGTGAGTTATTAATTCAAATACACTGATGTTTTTCTATTTCATTCAGTTTTTAATTTTAGAGTTTGCAGTTTTTTATGCTTAATTTCATAATATTTGTATTGTTTTTGCTAAATAAGCTTTATTATTTCAATATGTCTTAAATTTATTAAAAGTCTATTTTAACTTCTGACGATCCGTTCCTTAAAACTTGGCTGAAGTGAATCCTTAAGTTATCAATCCTTAACTATCAATGTCTTTTTTCTCAGGTCAGCACAATAATAAAGGAGAAGGACAGCGGTCTCGGCATCTCGCTTGAAGGCACAGTACGAGTGGTGGGAGGCAAGGAGGTTCAAGCAAGACACTACATCAGGGCGATAGCTCCCAATGGACCCATCGCCAGGCTCGGGATGTATAGGGTCGGGGATGAACTGCTTGAGGTATGTATTCCCTTTAATCAAGAAATATCATGTAGTACGGCATCATTGGCGGGCCTCAAAACTTAAGACAAGCATTGAATCTATGTTGAAATTGGATTCTAAAGCTTCGGCTATACCAACGCAAAACTAAACGTACACACCTGCGTAGTCACAGCGCGCGCTGTAGTCGGGCAGGTTGCCCGAGGCGAGCCGAGGATGCTCGAAGTTATTCGAAGTACCGCAGTACCTGATTTATTGATCACAGGCATATTCTTTGACGAAAATTGCATAAAATGAAATGTGACAATCGTGTTGGTTGATTTACAGATTTCCAGAAGCCAGAATTTGTAAGTTGATGACCACGATTGTCCTATGAATAATTGAACTACTTTGTAACCAGGACTTAACGGCTTATTTCCTCATTTCAGGTGAACGGTTGGCGAGTACTAGGCGCTCATCATGTGGAGGTGGTAACCAGACTACGAGCAGTGACGTCACCAGTCATACTGGTAGTGGTCAGGAAAAGAGAACATTATGTCAACAATGAACGACTGCCTGATGCTGGCTTTGCTAGGGTAAGGAGAACAGACTCCCCTGAGTCATAATCGAAAGCAACACTGCCGCGCGAATACGCGATTATGCGATCGTTTTCATTAATAATGACCTTCTTAAGCGACTCGATTGATCGCGCGAATAAGTATACTTCTTTTTCATATAAATTTGCGCGACGACGGTTAGAACACGGCCTTACATGATGATATAATGCTAATAATGTAAACTGAAACTACATAGGCCTGAATAAAAAAAAGTTACTGAATTTCATAATATGTATTCCATATTACTGTCTTACCCTTACTTTTACAGAACAGCAACGCCATCTCTGTTTATTAACTTACACTAGTAAAAGATTATTAAAACACACTATAGATGGCGTTTTGTACATAAACTTTTTAATTTTTCTTTCATCATCTTTCATTAAATACTTTATGATTTATTTATTTATATATTTTCCAGCCATTTCTGTCAACTAATACTGCGCTTGTTTCTTTACAGAGTAACATCCTAGGCGGTAGTTTACAAGACCTGCTGCTTCCTCCACAACGACTGATCAAGGCGAAGTCGGAGAGTTCCGTCGCGTCACTCTGTAGTGCCACCACTGTTATGTCGGCTCCACATGATCACGATGGTAAGATTTACGCAGAAACCCTTACTGAGAATAGTAATATACTTATACAGTCCCCTAATAATAACAGAAATGCATGGCATGACAATTATCTTACTGCCCTTTCATCATCATCATTTCAGCCAAAAGACGTCCTCTGCTAAACATAGGCCTCCCCCAACCACCGCCACTTACTGCCCTTATCTCAGCTTAATCGGATTGGAAAACTTTATCTTCATTAATATATTATTTGCCAGTAGCTATCAACAAACTTTATTAGTTTAAATTTCCACCAGGATACAACGTTGATAATATTAATTAGTAATAGAGGAAATGTGAATCAGGACAGCCTGCTTCATTACATTGACAAACTGTTTGAGCTAGACTTAAGACAGATTGTTATGTTTACATTTCCTTATAGTAAAAGTTTGCCACAGAAAGAAAATAATTTTAGGCACAAATTAAATGTAATGATCAATAATTTGACATTACAGAATAATAATTTTTATGTCATTGACACTAACAAGTATGTTAGTAAATATTTATATGTGACAAAATACAAATTGTATTTAGCAAAATGCTTGAAAAGACAAATAGCTTTATCGCTATACTTTTTTTTTGTTGATTTATCAGCCAAGAAATTGGCTAATAAAACAGTAGCTTCTATTGAGCAATTACCTGACATTTTCAATGATTCAGCCAATAACTTGGCTACACAACTTAACATTACTTTAAATTAGAAATTGAGACAAAAGAGGAAACCTCTTGCATAATTAATGGAAATAATTTAAATTTAAATACTAGTCCAAATCATCAAAATGTCAGAATAAGTTCTAAATCAGTTAACCTGGTGCACCAAAATATTCAAGGTATGTTGAGAAAAGACCTTGAAATTGAATTATTCATGAACTGTAACAACATTGATATTTTATGTATTACAGAACATTGGTTAAAAAGCCATCAGTTCATGTTTAATTTCAGTAATCACCAGGTTGGTAGTTCATTCAGCAGAGAAAATGCAATACGATAATTTAAATTGTTTAGTTAACAGTATTAATGAGCCACCATGCTCATTAATACTGATAACTAAACAATTTAAATTCAAAGATCGTAAGGATATTGTAAGCCTATCTGTTGAGCGGACTATAGAAATAGCTTGTGTGGAGTTGGAGCGGCTAGTTGTATTGAGCGTGTACCGGCCTCCGTCATCGATTTATGATTGCTTTGAGAGTATCATGGATGATGTGTTACAAAAGCTTGGTAAACTAGGGAAAAGTATAATTGTTTGTGGTGATTTTAATGTTAATTTATTAGAGGACTCATCGATGAGCTTAAAAATTTAAAATTTATTTCAGTCATATAACCTTAATCATTTATTTTTGGAGCCTACTAGAATAACCGCCACATCAGGTACATGTTTAGATAATATATTTACTGACATATTACCTATCAATAAAAAAATTATAAGTCAACTAGATTCTGACCACTGTGGACAGCTGATTACATTTAGTAAACAAGATAAAAAAGTGGCTAAGAGATATATCACTGTAGTGCCAAAAACTGCAGGTCGCTTGGAGAGTTTTAAAAACAAACTTAATAGTAAATTACCCTACTTGCCTTATTGTGATGATCCTAATGAACTGTACAATTCCTTTTTTGCCATGTACTGTACAGAATTTAACTCAACATTTAAACCAAAGCAGATCTCAGTTAGTGGTTCTGCAACTTTCAGTGAATGGGCAACTAAAGGGATATTTAAGAGTAGAATCAAACTCTTTGAACTGTATGACGAAATAAATTATAATAAAAGTAAAGAATTTTGTCAGTATGTTAAGAACTATTCCAAATTATTTAAACAAGTTTGTAGAGAAGCTAAGTGTCGATATTTAAGCTCAAAAATTAAAAACAGTCAAAATAAAATAAAAACTACTTGGGAAATTATAAACAATGAGACTGGAAGAGACAGAAAGCGTAGTAGTGACTACAGCCTTAATATTAATAATACAGTTATTAAAAAAGATTTAGAAGTAGCCACAGTTTTTGAAAATTTCTTTGCAGATATTCCAGTCTCAACCACTAAATCTTTAAATTCTTCACCCACTGTTGCTGAATTCCTTTTGAAAGAAAATGTTGATATTTGTGACCATGAGTTTAATTTCGACTATGTTAGTGCTCGAGATATTATTAAAACTTTCAATACACTCAATGTTAAAAAAACTGCTGATTTATGGGGAAATTCCGTAGAGGTTGCAAAATGCATAATCAACACTGTAGCGCCTGAATTAGCAATTATTTTTAATAAATGCATTGACTGTGGTGTAATTCCTGACTTAATGAAGAGTAGTAAAATAATACCTTTGTTTAAATCGGGCAGCACATCAGACCCCACGAACTTTAGACCTATTTCTGTGCTTCCCACCTTTAGTAAAATATTCGAAAAATTGATGCTAGATCAATTGCAAAGACATTTTAATAAACATAAGTTATTAAACAGTAAGCAATTCGGTTTCACAAGGGGTCGCTCGACTTCCGACGCTGGTGTTGAGCTTCTTTCACATATTTTTGAGGCCTGGGAGAGGTCACATGATGCCCTAGGTATTTTTTGTGACTTATCTAAGGCTTTCGATTGTGTTTCACATGATACATTGGTCAGGAAATTGCATCACAATGGTGTTAGAAACACTGCCTTGGATCTTCTTATTTCTTATTTGGATAATAGGATCCAAAGAGTAGACGTTAACGGCAAGCGATCCCCAGGTTCGCTTGTCACTATGGGAGTTCCGCAGGGCTCAATTCTTGGCCCTTTTTTATTTCTCGTATATATTAATGACCTACCTTGCCTTATAAAGAACAGTCATGAAATAGTGTTATTTGCAGATGACACATCACTTATATTTAAGCTTAAGCGAAAACAGACCGTTATTGACGATGTAAATAATGCTCTCTCTAAAATTGTGCATTGGTTTAGTGTTAATAATTTACTTTTGAACGAGAAAAAGACTAAATGTATTAGATTTCTGACACCTAACGTTAAGCAGGTGAAAACCAATGTACTAGTAAATGGGACAGAATTGGATCTTGTGGACACCACTGTGTTCTTAGGTATTACTTTGGATTCGAAGCTTCAGTGGGGACCTCATATAACCAAATTGTCGAAGCGGCTAAGCTCTGCAGCCTACGCGGTGTATAAAATCCGTCATTTGACTGATGTAGAAACAGCTCGATTAGTATACTTTAGTTATTTCCATAGTGTAATGTCGTATGGCATTTTGTTGTGGGGAAATGCGGCCGACTTTCAGGCTATATTTGTGCTGCAGAAACGTGCCATTCGAGCAATTTATAACCTAAGTTGTAGGCATTCACTGAGGGATAAATTTAAGGAAATAAACATAATGACGGTCGCGTCTCAATATGTATAAGAGAACCTGATTCATGTAAAAAAGAATATAAATCTATATTCTAAACATAGCGACATTCATAGCTTAAATACTAGAAACAAAGATTTATTTCTTGTGCCGAGGACTAGGCTCCAAAAAATTAGTAATTCATTTAAGTGCCAAAGTATACGTTTTTACAACAAACTCCCAAGCCATGTCAAAGAACTGAGCCTCAATAAATTTAAATCATTTATTAAACAGAAACTATGTCAAAAAGGTTTCTATAAAGTTAAAGATTACTTAGACGACAAAAAGGCTTGGGACTAATTAAGCTACTCCAATGTACCCCAAGCAACAAACAAGTGTTTTTAGAATCAAAGACTACATGATACTATATGAGCTCATATAATTGTTTGGATTATTTTATTTGACTGTAAGTCAATTTATTTTAAATTTTGTTTTCATTTATTGTTGACATAATCTACTCATTAAAATGTTTTTATTTTATGAGTTGATTGCAATTTGTGCTTATGTAAATAATTTTTGCATTAAAGCATTATTATATAGAATCAAGTTTTTCTAACTGAACAGACAGCTGTGCTGCTGGGGAGTTTGTTGCGCCACTTCTTCTTCCCAGCTTAAGCACTAGGAAGTGGTGAAGGGTGGGCGTTTTTGGGGGACTGTCTTATGTAATTTTGACGTTCGAAAAGTGCTGATTCTCAGCCTAGTTTGAATAAATGACTTTTGAATTTGAATTTGAATTTGAACTCAGTATTCACTCTCTGTCAGCGGTATCATCTTTCACACCATCCATCGTATTTGTGGTCTTCCTGTATTCGTATTATAATTAATTTAGTAGAATTATAATAATCAACCACGGTGAGATAGAAGTAATATTGCAGAATGCTCCATGGTTGTGCACGCTAGTCTAGACTACTTCTTTACTACATTCATTGAAAGAATGTGTACCTGTTATTAGTTGGAAACCATGCGACACTGTTTGTATATTGGCTTAGAATATTATTTATTTTTATCTATTGTGGTATCGTAATTTTATCTAGGTGCATAGTTTTCACATAAATTATTGAATTAATGTATACAAAATAAAGTTATGCATTTTAAACAGTAACGGTAGAGTTTATTGCCCATTCTTCTCAATACGAAAATTACCTTTTGGGAATATGACGTTCAAAAGTGCCTTTTATATACCGAATTGAAATAAATTATTTGACTTTCCAACACTCGTTTCATTTTCCAGAATTCTGCACAGAAGACTTAGAACGCGTTCGATCGCGGTCCTTAGAGCCTTTGAGTGGTCTGGCTATGTGGAGTGATCATGTGGAGTATATCCAACTTGTGAAGGAAGATAGGGGTCTAGGATTCTCTATACTGGACTATTTGGTGAGTGTTATTTACTGTGTTATACAAGGTGATGTTCTTGGCCCGAATCTGTTTCTGATTCTATATATATAAGTTATTCAAATATTTTTAGATTTATCATCGTCCTGGATTTATATTTCGGTTTTATAAAGTTGTAATGCTATAATTGATTAATTCTTGAATTCTTGAAACTTGTCGAGTATTCGTTTATAATTATAGTGCTCAAGTTTTTTATCGCGACTGGCAAACTAGCTAAGGTCGTATGTTGTTATTTTTCTCTCAGGAATTTTGTAGTTATGTTTAGCTTTTTCAGTTTGACTTTGGGCTCTATTGATCGATCTGTTTGACTCCACATTACAGCTTTGATTTTTTTCACTGACAGTGGGCTTTCTATTGCGCTTCTGTAATATAAGTTGCACGTCCCTGCCCGCAGGACCCGTCGGAGGCCGGCAGCTCCGTGATCGTGGTGCGCTCGGTGGTGGCGGGCGGCGCGGCGGCGCGGGACGCGCGCCTGGCGCCCGGCGACCGCCTCGTCAGCGTCAACGGGCTGCACGTGGCGCGCAGCCCGCTCGCCGTCGCCGTCGCTGCCATCAAGAGTGCGCCCAAAGGTACGTGAACATGCCATAGTTTCAAAGGAACGACTCAAAATAGCGCGTAATCTATTAATAAGATCTAAAATTCACTGACAAACAATACACAGCCTAAACTGCTGGGTCTTACAAGCATAATACAATTTTGCACGAGAGTTCTTTACTAATATAGTGAGCGCTCTGTTCTTTTTTGGGTGTGAAAGTATCATAATTAACTTCTCCCGCTCTGGGCGGAGCGGGAGGGCGTGTCAGACTCTTGCTGACTAAAACCCACCCGTGTTCCTTCAGTGTTGCCTGTACGTTGCCAGAGGCCACAGTATTACTTTTCGGACTTTCCCGCGACTCCAGCAGGGATCGGTCCTAGCGGACCCCTACTGTTGTGCTGACATCTCTTTGAGGCGCGCGTGGAACACAACCCGCTATCGACCCGGGCCTGGTCCTAATCGGACGGCGAGCTACCCATTGCTCACCGTCCGCAAGCCCGCGCCTACGGTGGCCGGGAATCGGCCTGCGATTCCCGACGCCCAGGGCGTCTCCAGGGGCGGCTAGGGGCGTGAGAGCGCGAAATTTGCCTGTCCCTCATGCGTTCCGCCTCCTCCATCGCGAATATAGTGAACGCTGAAGAAGCTTTTTTAAATTCATTCCTTAAAGGGGTTAAATAAGAGACGAAAGTTGGTATTGAAGTTCGGAAATTTTACCGTAAAATAATCCCATTGGACACACGACGTGGATGAAAATTATCTAGACTTGATTGGACCAAAAGAATATAAATATACTTATAAGAAAACCCAAGACCAAAGTGATTTTGGATAGACATTTACAAAGACGTGAAGAACTTGGTTGCACAGAAAATATTACAATTTCGTTCAAAGCAAAACTAATGTCTTTATATAAACGTAATAATTACAATTATTGCACATAGTATTGGCGTGGCAGACAAATACTGCAATGTTATCACATTGGGTGCAATATACTTATGTAGCAAGTTCAATGATAACTAGTGCTAATTAGTTAGACAATTATTTGCTTTCTGAATTGGATAGTTACAAGCTATAAATGTAAGGAGAAACTTGCTTACAAATATTATCATACTTTTTGTCTTTTTTTTTTAAATATCCTGGTTCATCAATTCTTGTCAATATTGCAACGCATGGGAATCGAAATCACGTCGTCTTCCTTAGCAGTCCGTGTTCTTGGAACACCTATCATAAACTGTGAATATTTAAAGGCAAAATCAGAATAGGTACCTACTCGTACTACAAAAAAAAAAATACAGTGAAGAAAGGCAGCATCCGATTTCTCCAATTATAAGGAATGCTCTTCCTTCGTAACTCCTATAACATGATCACACGCCGACGTATGTCGTTATCTATCAGTAAATACTACGTTGATAACGTAAAGTTGTGTGTAAACAACATACAGATGGATCTTCATGTCTTTATCACACGTAGAGTTTCTATTAGTGAAGTAAGTAGTGTCTCAAGTGCAAAAATTTACGAAAATGTTTGTTTTTTTGTGTTGGTCCAGTTATGACCTATTCTGAAGCCTAATTGCGTAGCACACGATCAATCACAATCTGTTTCATTTTGACAGTTCAACAACATTCATTGCGTTATTTACGTTGTTGAGCAGATAAACTTTTTGAACATATGAAGCAATGGATAAGCAATATACTTCAAAATGATTCAAGCTGTGATTGATCGCGTGTTACGCAATTAGAGTGCTGGTTAATACTAATTTTAGTTACTGAAAAGTGAGTAGTAGGTTTCTCAATCAATCTGCCGAGCCTTTTCCCAATTATGCTGGGGTCGACTTCCAGTCTAACCGGATGCAGCTGAATACCATTATTTTACATGGAGTGGCTGCCTATCTGACCTCCGCAACCCAGTTACTGGGTAACATCGTAAGACTGGCTGTCAGACTTTTTGGGTTTCTGACTACCTGTAACGACTGTCAAATATCTACGAATGAAAGCGGGATGAAGGGCTTAACGTGCATTACGAGGTACAAGGGGGTCTTGATAGGTAATGGATGGTCACCCGTCCACGAACAGTCCGCGGCAAGCGTAGCTTAACCTTCGATCGACCCCTGCGGCTGTTATTATTTAGCCGCGAGCCGTGGGTTCTATAAATTAATAATTATAATGTTGCAGTAATTCTACCTTTCAAGGTTTTTATAAGAAATACCAATATTCGAATAGTCTCTTTTTAGGTACTTGCCTACTTTTTCATAAAGTTCAACAATGTAGCTCTTCAAAAGTATTTGGTGAAAGTTTACAAAACGTCGTTTACTTTTTCATATAACTTTTACCAATATTCTGGCTCCTGTACTAATAGCGCAATAATAATAATAGTGTAATAGTAGCGCAGGAGCCTGAGAATTCTTTAATATTGTACACAAGGCTACATATCAAGCTATACATTTCTAGTTTATGCTGATCTCGCATTGTATAGGATTTCCCTACAATGACAGGTCAGCTTATACTGGAAATGTACAGCTTAATATATAGCCGTGTGTACACATAACTTGTGTCAATAAATAAATATTTTTGTATAAAATATTTTTATTATTAAACATTATTAATATATTTTCTGTTGTTACAGGGATAGTAACAATTGGAATAGCGAAGCCGCTACCCTGTAGCACTGTCGTTGGCGGCGAGAAGGCAAACGGACACAGCATACAGAGCAGTCAGGTAAGACAGAGTTTTAAATGATGTTATAAAAATAGACACAAAATTAATATTATTTCTTGTACACAACAGACTACGCTGGTGATTTATGAAACTATCTTGATTTTATGAGAGCGACTTGTATGTCGAAGTAACGCGTTAAAATCTGGCATAGCAGTAAATGTCTAGATGAGTAAAAATATAATATTGAAGGAAGAATTCGTTCGAAGTTTCTGTCCCTGTAGTTGTTTTATTAATCCTAGGGACAAACTGTGGTAGTACAGTGTATGTTGTGTACAGGAATTTTGAAGTTTGCGTGTGTGTGGTTTTTAATAGTAAAATAATTTATTTAAAACCTGCGACTTTCTTATTTTTAGTAATGATATTTTTACATAATTATAAAACAAGTCACGAGGTTTTATTAAAGATTCATAGTAACGGTTTGAATCAAAATATTTTTTTATGAAAAAAAAAAAAAAAATCTTTACTTATTTATACGCGAAGTGTCGTGATATTGTACACTGAGGGGAAAATAAAAGTAAGTTCCGGTTTCTCTTACTAAAGCTTGTCTTTGCTTAGAGCAGTATTAATTACCTATAACGTAGCATGCATTTTTATTACGATACTATTCTTACTTCCAAATTCTTCTTGTACAATAAAGGGAATGACATTACCGCTCTAAGGATTGTTCTAGCAATGAAGGAAATTAGTTTCTATTGAAATGTGTGTATGTATGAATATTTCCCTTTAGTGTACAATATTGTTTGCATGCTTTATTGCTAATAAGTACACGAATATTGTAATTTTTCGTATATTTTAGTGGTTTTCTTTTAAACGCCAAATGCGCGTATGGTGTTTCATTAATTTCATTTGTACTAAAATAATTTCTTTATTTTATATTTTCTGATGATTGCATTTATTGCAAATAGAAAAACCCAATATTATTACACCGCAAGTAAAAATAAATCCTTTACCTTTACAGAAACTGGAGTACTTCACAAAAATCCTGCGTCTAATAATGTCGTTACACCGAGACATAATGGAGCTTCAGCTGCAATGTTCCCACGACATTATGGACCCGCAGCCGTTCCGAGTACCTCCCAAGATAAAAGCGGAGATCACCATGAAATGACAAAGAGATCGGCTGAAGTATACAGTCAGTGTCGAAGTCCCAGATGGGAACTGTCAGGACGAGGGCGAATTGGACTGTGATGAACTGGATATTTAATTGTTCGTCGTTAGGCTGTTTTAGGCAAACGGTTAGCGGTTTAAGTTTAGTTTGAGAAAGAGCTCAATGCCTCTTTGCAATGAGCACAACGCGTAAGTATGCGGTTAAAATAATATAGGCCGTAGATTGTTTGTCTAATCTGGCCGCGCCCCGATGAACTTTTGTGATGGTTATTTGATAATTGCTGTTGTGAAAAAAAACGGGTATCAACCCATCGAAAAATATGAAAAAATAACTGTGTTAAATGTAAATTGTTTATTTGCTATTGTTGTATACTGAACTATTGACAACTATTTCCGCATTTAGCCCCAAAAATATTTTAAGCAGTAGCTTGAAATATGTCTTCCTTTACTATTTCAAACCAAAGTGCTGGTTAAGAACTGATTGATAGTGATAAGCTCAATTTGTGGGAATTTTGATAAAAAAATTTACTTAATTGGTAGAAATGGTAGTAAGTTCGGGTGAGAAAAATATTATGAAAGAGAGTGGCTATAATGGATGAGGTAGAAAGTTTTTAATACTAAAAACTAAAATTAATGCATTAAGCTAACTTGGCAGCCAAACATGCTGATGCATTAAAACTTTTTTAGTTTTATGTAAAACACATTACATAAAACTAAAAAGTTTTAAGTAGCAAAATAAAATTGTTTTATCAAATGAAACTAAAGAAACGTCCACTTTTTAAACACTTATGAGCTTGGAAATTGGTCAATGTTGCTTTTAAAACTTCTTAAATCTAATATTATGTATATACTAAATTGTCCCAATTTCTTAGTACTATGCACCTAAAAATCTTTATCCCTATTGGGTTTTTAAAATCTTAATGTTAAAAATCTTCACCAATTTCTCTTCTAATGTCGCTTGATATGAAACTAGCTATAATATTATAGAATAAGGGCAATGCTGCGAAAGAATTAGTGTTAGGTAAAAAAACAAATCAGATCTGTGGTCAAATAATAATATTTATAAGTGTATGTAGAAATATTATCCATGCATTACAAAAAGGAAAATAGTAGTAGATAGAGCAATAGCAACAAAAATAGTACTTTTTGCGAAAAGTCTAAATTTTTAGTCAATTCAATAGAATCTGTGAAAAAAATTACCAATAAAACTTACGTGCTCAATTCCAAAAAAAAGATGATTCCAATTCTAGTACCTAAATGTTAAAATTAAATAATTGTGATCTTAGATATCGATGTCTATTTATATCATGGTTGTGTAGTTGCGAAAATAGTATTTAATTAAATGTAGATAAATGTGTTAGCCGTCAATTTCGGAGATGTGATAGTTTTTCTAGTCAAACTCTCATTTATATTGTGTAACAGTTCCATACTATTGTTTATCACAAATCTACCAAACTAAGATATACTCCAAAATACATTTTTGTAGTATACAATCAGTCAACATTTTCCTCTTGACATTGTATCATAACAGGATGATTCACGAAGAGAAACATCATAAGCAACATTAGATTACATGTGTTGTAGAAATCATCGTTTTATTCCAATGTATCGTTAAATAAAATTATTACAAAAAAAGTCCATTAAGCATATGACTAGTAGACGATGAAGCAAAAATAATAAAGAAAATGCCTAAATAATACTAATGCAAATGTCGAATGGTATTCGCTTCGCTTAAATAGAAAACATAGAACAGCATAAAATGTTTTGCAAATCTTTGAAACTATGATAACCAGCACCTCAATTGCGTGACACACTTTCTTTCACAATGCGAAGAATTTTGAAAAAATCCATTGCTTCTTATGTTTCAAAATTTTGTGTTCTCGACAACGTAAATAATGCAATGAATGTTGTTGGATTGTCAAAATGAAAGGCGTTGCAATAGTTAGTGTGTATCGCAATTACCCCGCAGGCTAAGATTTGTTAAGTACCTCGTAAAGGAAGTGAAGATAGCTTTAAATAAAACATAATAGCACTTACGCTTGTGTACTAAACAATTATAAAAACTGCAGTCAATTTGAAAGGAATTAAAACAAAGCTACGATTGAAATGAAAAAAAAATGTCTACAGGTAATTCATAACATATCATAGGTTAAGCATCGCGTATTTTTTTTGTAAATATATTTAAATAAAAAGAAGATAATTTATAAAAATATATTTATATTTATTGTTTTATAAAATTATTTGAAATATAAAGACTGTTAGAACTTGTGTTATAAATTCGGACATTCCATTTGCGGATATTAGTCGTTTTGTTATACGTCTGATTTGATGTTACTGTCTACTACATTATTATAATTATGTTGTCACTTCTGATCCACCCAAGATTTTATTTTTATCGTCGCGACAATCTATGAAGCCCGATTTGACGTTTCTCAAAAGGCATGCGCGTTATATGAACGTTTACGTAAGAAATCGAAAAATCTAATTCATAATCCTAATTAATTACTATGTTGTCCATACACTTTAACAATCAGTAGCATTCGTCAGCTCCAATTTTCACTTTATATTGGAAAAATGCACTCAAAAACACAAATTAATTGTTGATTATAATTCCGACAGAACGTTATTACAATGTCATTGGGTTCGTTGCCGTAGTGTTGTGACCGGTTCAGCCGCTATCGACCGTATAAAATCGATGTTCTGAAAAATCGATACTTTTACATTTTGAAAAGAGAGAAACGTATAATTATTGCAATAATAAATGTTTAAACATATAAAAACAAAATCTGATGATATATATTTTTAGCTTTATTTCGATAATTGATACAAATTTATTGAATTTATTTATTTACCTGATGATGATGATGATGACGTGTAATAAAACGATATACCTCGAGAATAAGTTTAAAGTAATGTAGATAAATTGTCGATTACAAACTCTAAGTATGATAAATCGATATATCTCGAGAATCGGTTTTTAAAGCAACCGTTTTTTTTTTCCCATCACTACACAAAGTATTTTGATAGGTGTCAAATCGGGCTTCTTAGATTGTCGCGAGCTTATGTACCTATTTATTTAATTAGGTACCAATTTTAAAATATAACTCTAATGAAGAGTTATTTTATACATTAATTCAAGACTGAATTGACTTTGATGAATACCGCAGATGGCCTATTTTTGTGTCAAAAATACGAAGTGGAGACGACAATCATTTAAACTACGTAGGTAGGTATATATAAGGTCCCATTAAAATAGCTGGACAAATTTCAACACAGAGTTCAGTACGTCTAACCACAGATATCCAAGCAAAAAAACACTGATTAAAGTGATTTTATTTTGACCTAAAATAATAAATGGCATTGGGTAACTAACATTTTTAGTGTATTTTCGTTAGCTGATTTATATTTCTTGTAAGTATCTAATGCGTTTTTCTTAATTTTTTTATTACTATTGTCCTTATTTTGGTGGTCTGAATGATTTATAAAAGTTTGTCCATCTATTTTAATGGGACCTTATATATCTAATACCGTTCCCAGTCTGCATACGAAAATTTAATCAAATATATCGAACAGTTTAGTCTCTATAGCTAGTCAAAGATTGGCAAAACCCGTAGTCGGCCCTTAGCTAATATATAGTTAGTATGAAAAAAAAAATTTTTTTTATTTTCGATGCTAGGATTTATTTCATAGTTCCAAAATATTCTTATGCATTATGGTTAAAGAAATTTATTTCTCAATAAGAAATGTTTGTAATTTCTAATGGACAAATAAATTTCTTAAAAAATTTAGATTAAAAAATGTTCTCAAGTAAGTGAAATCACTTAGAATATTTTTTTACTTAAAACATAGTACAAGAACTTTGGCACACAAACTAAATTTAAAAATTTAATTAAAATCTTTTATTTCGGACCCATAACTAGTCCATTTGGTTAGTATACACACGACTTAAAAACTAGTGTTAGTACTTAGGTACATCTACCAGAAAAACAATACAAACTATTCATTAATACGCCACAGTGGCATGTAGGCGTATCCAATGTCCCAGTACCAACTAACTAAGCAGCTATTGTATTTTTTCTTTATAACAGATCAGTTACGTAATAACTTTAATTTCGTACGTAAACATATTTACACAAATCTTAAAACTATTCGATCCAACAGCAAAAAAAAAAATTGGTTTTAGTAGGTATTGCCAGTGTTTTAATTCATTGTCGTATTGTTGTCTCCACATTGTATAGTAAAAGTAAACATGTTTTAATTATCTCATCATTATCATGGGCTAAGTAAGTATTCACTCTTCAAATAAACGTCTTTTTGGTCTTTAAGGCTACGAACAAATGTGAGCGGAAATTTCGCACCGCATGCTCTGAAATTCAACTGCGTTTTTCCGCTCCAATTTATGCCTACTCAGCCTTAAGCGCCTCAACCAAATGAGGCTTTTCAAGAGGCATCTTGCCTCATGTAGGTAAAGTCAGGGAAATTAATTGGTAAGCAAATATTAACCACCAACTTAAATTGTCTGTATATTCAATTACACCTGTCATTCTTTGACAGTTGTATGAAATAGCTATAACACGGCAAGTTGACGTAAGGTGTCAGTTTGCTAAATTAATTCCCCTAGCTGTTCAATCAAGAGTCCGCGCCACCGCTGAAGTCCATTTGACGCGGCGCTAGTGTCTATTTAATTGCATCGCATTGCATTAAAAAAAACTTAGTTCCACAATTTTCCGCGGGCTTTCTTTAGTGGCGCGCACTCCAGTTGGAGTATCAAAACTACCTTCAACAGATTAATCCAGAAATTCTACGCTTATGAAACACTTTTTAAATTGTCTGCCATAATAACTCTTCAGTAGGTTTTTACTGTATAGTCGACCTTGACTGCATTACCACCTTAAGATTGAATATCGCTTGCACGTCATAAAGCAACAAGGTCTATTTGTCTCTGAGACAATTAGATATTTTCAACCTTATTGAAGTTCAAATTTCCTGGGACTTGTTGTCAAAGGGTGCCTCGTTGGTATAAAGGTCGCAATCACTACTGCTGAGCATGAGGCCCGGACTCCACCAAAGCAGAGACGAGACGAGAGGAGAGGAGATGAGATGTGTTTTAAACAACCAATAGAATTTCGTTATCTACACATCTCTTCTTCACTCAGCATCAGTGGATACTACTGAGCGGAGATCATTTGTATTATATTTATATGGGGCGATCGAAGCGGAGCTGTGCCTCGCCGAGATTGAGCTGAGTGGCGGCAGTACCATGCGGAGATGTGAGCTATGCCTAGCAAGCAGGCGACGGCGCGCAGCGGAAAAGAGAAGATAATGTGAGCGGCGTGCAGTGAGCGGTCATTATCCAACGCTGGCCACACGCAGCTCAGTTCCGCTCTAGCCAGCACACATTTCCGCTCCAGACTAGGCAGTACGCATCTCCCCACAGCTTCGGTGGATGCACCCTAGCTGAAAAACATCTCTTCTAGTCTTCGCTTTGGACATCTCCGTTTTGGTGGAGTCCGGGCCTGTGGTCCTGGCTTTAATTACCGGGTCGGGAAAAGTGTTATTGGGCATTTCCATCTAGAATTACTCAGTCGCAGCCTGGACTCTGGATTTGCTTCCGGTTGATAGCAATAGGCTCGCCCCCTGTTACATGGGGCTTAAACATAACTGGCGAAAATAATGTGGGTGTACTATGGATGCACCTCTGCCTAACCCTTCGAGTCGTGCAGGCGTGATGGTATGTTATTGTGGTCAAAAGTGGTAAAGCACACAACGTCGGCTATAGTCAAGGTTTAAGTTATAAAATGTTCGTATAGTATACTACTCGTATGTCCATCGCTTACGTCCGTGTTAAATGTTCTACGCTTCGTTGTGTGTTGCTAAATATACGTTGCACATGAAATCAGTGTTTCATTTCTATTTTTAATATGAAATTCTCCCTAAGGTGTAACAGCTGAATAACTATCCGTAATTCAGCTATTCTCTAATTTTTTCAAACAAAACCAGAAAAATGTTTTCAGGTTTTTGTTTTTTGGATTTTTCAAGTCATGTTTTCATGTTAAAAGATATAAATAATTATGAATAATTAGAAAGAAAATAAAGAAAGAAAATACGTTTATTTGCGGTAAAACATGACGCAAAGAAAAAACACAAACTCATAAACGAACAAACTGGGGGAAAATATGCGTCACATCGCAGATGATGATCTCTCGACAGAGCCACATCACTGGTTTCCAGCGACAGGCGGCGTTGGCGTAATTTATTCTACCACCAGCCCAAAATAGCCTGTACACCCTTTACAAAACATGAAAAACTATTTACCAAAAATCGCAGTGGCTACTAATCTATAAAGGTACATCCGCAAATAAAGACCATCCTGTCTTTTAAACAAGTTAATACTCTAGACTTCTTTCTTTGTGTATAATTACAGTACTTTACTATTATTTACTTTAAAATAGACTTTTAACACTGATTGTTGGATTAGCACTCACAACTACATCAGAAAGCAAAGAAAAAATAAACAACAATAATGACTTCACCATATGTTCGTCACGTCCCAGATTGAGCCGAACGCTGGCTCACTCAAAACCCTCATAAAATCTTAAGTAGTTTACACTTCGTTGTTTTATTACCAACTGTCGAATAACACCTACATGTTTCACAGGAATGCATTAACTCGTTGGCATCTGATGACCACACCGGTATGGACTCCTTTCATGAATGTCTGCAAGAATACGGCGAAGGTCTAGAGGTAGTACAAATATGCCTCGAGCCTGAAGAAGCTTCTATTAAAGACGATGAACTATCAGCACTAGGAGACCTCAGTTTTGAAGATTGTAAGAAAATCAGAAAAGATTTAATCATTAATGTTAAAACTGAAATTAAAATTAATGGAGTGACTGAGTTAAAGTTTTCTAAATCTGATGAGTCTTTAGATGAGCATGACGATGATATGACAATAACTGAAGATGATATTCTAGTTGCTCCCAGAGAACTCCAGGACCCTAGAAGCAAATCCGCTGACAGAAAAGAAGATGGTGAACGGTGTTTGTCTAAACAACAAAGTAAAGATATTTCTACTTCAGATGAAATGGTTTTTGCAGTCACCCCGACCGGACTAGAAAGAATAAGTTTCGACAAGTATTGGAAAGAAAGTGACGTGAAAATAGATAAAGAATTAGTTAAAGTAAAAAGTGATGAGAGTTGGAAGGAGTGCCTCAATTCCCCACACGAGGACACAGGCAGTTACTACGATGCAACCACAAGAATTTCCGTCCAGGAAGAGAATAATTCCCTACTGTATATAGACCACGAGATTGACGGTTACGAAACATGTCTGGACGAAGATTCGTCATCACAGAAGTGTACAGTAAAAAACGCTCGTAAATTGAACGGGGATACTGAGATCAAAGAGGTTAGTAAACACGATGAAAAAACAGCATTTAAAAACAAAGACAACGATGTAAGTGCCAAAACAGTGAAGGAACAGAACACTGCCAATGCGACGGGTGGTGACTACGCCTCGTACAGTCACCCGTACGTCCACGAACATATAATAAAGCAGATGAAATCATTGAGGATAGAACCTCTTAACGTAACCGTACACAAAAAGAAGAAGAAAGAAAAAAGTCCAACAAAGCCGTCCAAGAAAGAAAGGATACAATGCGTCGAATACTACAACGACCAAGCTGAATGCTTAAAAGAAATACGACAGCAAAAGTTACAAGAAGAAGAGAAAAAGCACAAAACGGAACACAAGCACAAAGAAAAGAAACACACTGAAGAACACAAGCACAAAAGAGAAAACAAGCACACAGAACAAAAAAGAAATACAGAAACAAGTCTGATGGTAATGGATAGGAATATACATATAACACAGGAACCTAGTGAAGAATCTACTGACCTCGAAACGAACTATGTACCAGGTTGTCATAAGTGCTTTTTGGAGAACTATGCTTATGCAATAACTCAGGCCTACATGGCGGAAGCGAACGCGTGTAAATATTGTGATGTGATTCGGGAGATGCTGGAAGTGCCTAAAAGTGCAAGTAGACGGGGTTCAGCGCCAGCGTTGGTGAACTTGGACAGCAGTTCGGAGACGGATGAAGAAGATCTTCTAATGGTGCCAATGTTGAAGGATAGGAGGAAGTCTGCGGGCATTCTGAAGTTCCCCCAGTCTTCAAGGAGGCCTAGGTTAGTGATGTTTTCTTTATAATTTTGTTTCGCAGTTAATGTACTGTTTTACGATTTACCCTAGGAAGTTTAACCTACAGCTAAAGAGTCATCTACGATTTTGTTTCAATCCATTAACCTTTGTCTAACTGAATTTGGGTTTAGATAAGCAGGTTTTACTGGTTACGATTACAAACGTTGTAATCAATGACAACAAATGTCACGTTTTCTTTGCAAACCATTTTTATGTTCCCGTGTTTAAGATCAGAATATATACTCGAAGGACCAAATTACTGATCTTCTACGCTAACTCTCCCACAATTAAACAATAATGATGAAACACAAACATACGGTGCACCGCAAAAGATTTCCTGCCCACTCGTGCCTAATGCGATGAAGCCCCACGAAAAGGACGGGCTTACGTCTATTTGTTTACACCTTTATTACTGACAACCTTTAAAAAATCAACCTTACTTCATCAACAACATAGTCTTATTTCGTTCAACAGCCATCGGCCTCTGTTCTATGAACACTGGGCAGATGAAATTGAACTCTACTAGTAGTGTGTTTAAGTAAATTTTCGGTTGTATTAGGTTCAGAAGGTTGATCTTATAAACGTGCTTACTCTAATATCGTCGTCAAGTTCAAGTTGTCAAAGTCATTGTTGAATTCACGTGATCACGAACATGGAATTAGAAGTCATATTAAATTGATACAATACCTTATAGAGGATAAATAAATAGGTTACGACTGCCTCGTGGGACCAGTGCCCGGTTGATGGTCGCCTCTATTACATGGGAAATAGCGAAATGTGGGTGTACTTAGGTACACCTCTGCCTAACTCTTCGGGGAAAACAGGCGTGATATATGTTATGTAAAATTTAAGTTAAATGTTCTATTTAAGAACAGTTTAATCATTTATACCTAAGAATTCTAAGTCTTCTTCCAAAACTCTTCTTCTTTTTGTGTGGTTAACCTAACTAAAATATGGCGTCAAAAAATTCCTCCGCATCGCTGTCGACTGGTAATGTACCCAAGAGACTGGCGCGTTGTATGGCAATGCTAAGCCTCTGGCCAAGATAAAAGCCTGCCCTTGGGTCATAAGAAGTGTTAACCAGTCGTTTGGAGATTACATTGAACAAACCATGAGCACTCGGATCCCACGGCCCTAGGGTTTCTATCCCAAACGGCTCGAAAATATCCCCTACCGTCCGTCCGTTACCTATAAGGTATGTAAGTTATGTAAATAGGTTATATCAACGCATCGTGTGTAAATTCCAGTGTTATTCTTAGGAAATTGAGTTAAGTATTTGAGTTGCATATGTTAATTACCTACTGGAAGATATTGGCTGCTTTGATGGTGAATTGCTTATTGGACGAGCACTAAATTCTTAAGGGGAATACCCCGTCTTTTGTAGAACCAAGAATACTGTGGAGGTTTTTTCACTTTAGCTTACTGACCCTAAATGGTTTAAGACACTTGTATATGTACCTACATAAAACCGCGGTAACTCTGTCAGACGGGTCCCTGTTATTTAAAACGTCGATGTATTAAAAATAACTAGTCTGGCATAAAAAACTAAACCAGCAATCGAAAAAACGTCCACTGCTGGTGTGCACGATGCCCTAAGGTCGACTTCGACGTGGGCGCAAGTAGCGTGCCGACCGCGCATGTAGAAACAACAAAAGTAAGAAATGTGTATCAGTAATTCTTATGTTTCGTATGTAAAACCTTATGTTTCTACAATTGTTCTTATGTAATAACTCGTATAACGATTAAATAAACTATGTTTGTAACTCTGAGTAAATAATAAACAAGTTTTAAGCGTGTAAATTAGCCATAGATTACGAACAAATTAGTCATTAAGAAAGTTATTGTTAAAATAGAGATTAACATATTTAAGTTAAGTAAACAGCTGTAAATAGTTGTATAATAAAGGATTATTACCTGGTTTTTTATTACCTTACCTCTGCGACGCCCAGAATTAGAATAACAAGGGGCCGCGCGCTGCAGAGCGGTTTTATAGTAGTGAGGCGGGGGGTGAGGTAGAATCAGATGTATCCTCACGCCACGGCCAAATGGGACGTCGCAGAGAGTAGAACAAAGTGTTATTTAATAGAGTAAATAAGTAACTTTAATAATATAATAAAAACAACGATGTAAAAATAAGATTTATATGAATAAATGATTATAAAGGTAGCGGGGGTGAGGAAAGGGAATTTTAGCCGATTTTAGTATAAAAGACGGGCCATTTTGGCGAGCTCGGCGAGAGATTCTACGCTCGGCACCGGTTGCGGACGGTCGTGCGCTGCTGCTGTGTGGTTCGTGGAAGCTGCCTCCTCCTGTCAAGATTTCGTCGCCCCTGCCGACGAGCTCCGAAGTCGCCCCGACTTCCTCCGACCTATTAGTTGGTGTCTTTTTCAAGACACAACTAATAAATATTTCAATAACAGTCTAGTGTCAAAACGTAATCGTCGCGTCTTTCTGGCCCCTTCTGGGTAAATCCACAGTTTCGTGGTCCTCGGTGGAAACCTACACGGTGCCAACGAAACCGAGTGTGGTGTTGTCCCAATCACACCAGCCGAACCCCTTCAGGGCTAGGCAGTCAATTGGACGGGTCCCAGTGTCCGGCCTTGGGGGATCTCCTAGTCGGCATTGGTGACAGTTTTCCTTTTACAGCGACACACCTAGTGTTGGTCGGGTGTCTCTACCCCGGCGCACTAGACTGGTTAGGACCCCGTTGCACAATAAGATAGGCAACGGGCCAAAGCAAGCTTAGGGCTCACCCTTAGGTACTCAACCTCCCTGTCTATACCCGACAGGGAGGGTTTTACACATCCCCGGCCAATCCGCCCGGGGAAGTAGAGTTAGGTTTATTGTTAGGAGAAATAGGGACCATTTCCCCCTTAAATTCTTAAATTCCCCCCCGATCATGGACGACCTTCGACTCTCGAAGTTCGTCGATTTCTTCCAAAGCGTCTTAGAAGACGAACCCCGTCTCAAGGCCAAATGGCAAAAAAAAGTTCGATACGCTTAAATGCGCAATACTAGGTCCTTCAGACAATAACGTCGCTGACTTCAGCGACGCGCTGGAGAGTTCGCTCCCAGCAGTAGAGTTCTTAGATAGTCCGCTCAGTCCGCCGGAGCAAATGGACACTACCCCCGCGATGGCCGCTTCTTCAAAGCGCCCCGCTTCCCCCTATACTCAGTCCGATTTAGAGGCAATCCTCGAAGGTTCCTCCGCTTCGTCCCACTCTGACGACGATGGATTCGTCCCCGTCGCCGGAAAAGGGAAAAAGCGGAAGAACAAGAAGCAGTTCTCCACCCAGGCCAACAAGGTCGTCGCGGTGGAGGACTCGCTCTCACTCTCCCCGCTACCTCTTACCCCAGCCGCTACTTGCGCCCCAATAGCCCCCCTCTCCCCCTCCCCCTCCCCCTCCCCGATCGCGTCGACCTCTTCGCAGGTTACTCCCGTCCCTCACGTTTATGGCCCTAAGAAGGCCGCTCCGCCACCTCCCATGTTCATTCAGGACAAGGAGAAGTGGACGGACGTATCCAAATGGTGTTGCGAACGAAAGATCGCATACACCAACGCGCGTAATACCCAGCAGGGTATCAAAGTCCAGACCCCTACCTCCCACGACTTTAGGGAATTAACAAAACTTCTGAGAGAGCGTAACGTGTCATTCCACACGTACACTCTCTCAGAAGAGCGTCAGATCCGAGTGGTGATCAAAAGGATCCCAAAGGAAATATCTCCCTCAGAGATTTTAGCCGACCTTCAGTCGCAAAACGTCCCGGTAGACGAAGTGCACCGCATGCACCGCGGCAAACAAGGAGAAGCATACGACATGGTCCTCGTCGTATGCACTCCCGTAGAGGGGCATCACCCCATATTCCTCTTAAAGTCACTCTGCCATCTCACGGGCTTTATCATAGAAAAGCCGTGGAAAAGCAGCGCCATAGGGCAATGCCATAATTGCCAGCTATATGGGCACTCGCAGAGGAACTGCCACGCGAAACCCAGGTGCGTCAAGTGCCTGGGCGAGCATGGCACCTCTGAGTGCTCCCGACCCAAAGACCGTACCCTCTGTCCCGAACCGCCTAGTTGCGTTTTATGCGGGCAAGTAGGTCACCCGGCTAACTACCGCGGCTGCCCGAAAGCCCCCAAGTCCTCTTCTCCCAAACTGGCCAAGCGTTTCGACGCCCGCCAGCAACGGGAAGCCCCCAATACTAATTATAGAATCCCCTCATCCCAAATGCCCGAAAGGCTTAGCCCCCAGAGGCCTAGTCCGTGGAACCACCTCCACCACCAACAGGCTTTCCCAGCCTATGGCCAGTACGCAAACCCTCCACCACCCCCCCCACCCACCAAACCCCTCCCCCCCCTAATGGACCCCCGTATATATCGCGTACCCGCGCCACTAGACAGGCCCGCACCTGCTCCTCAAGCACCGCGCCCCCAACCCCAACGTCAGCCCATAAACGCGCCCCTAGTCCCCTTTGATCAGACCTTTGAGGTCATCACAACTGCTTATCAGTTGTTTTTCACCCCTCGCGCACATCAAATGGCATGCGAACTAGCAGCCGCACAGAAAGCCGGATCTCTAGCGAGAATCCTAGCCACTCATAGAGCGTATCCCGAGATCACGCAAGCCCTGTTGACCCTCTCCACCCCTCAAACCAATCATGTCTAACACCGTAATAGCTAGGTTCAAACCCCGATCCCTAAAGTTAGGTTTTTTCAATGCCAATGGCATAAATGGTCAAAAAGATGAGATCGCGACTTTCCTCCGCGACCATCAAATCGACATCCTCCTCATCCAGGAATCATTTTTAAAACCCTTCAACCGTGACCCTGGCATTGCAAACTACCGCGTGGTTCGCAATGACAGGGTTCGCTGTCACAAGGGTGGCACTCTAATTTATTATAAAAAGGATCTGTACTGCATCCCTATGGACCCTCCTCCTCTAGCATATCTAGAAGTTTCAATCTGCCGCTTAGGCATGACAGGCCATCAGCCGATCCAGATAGTTTCAGCCTACGTATCTCCCCCTACCGGTACGGAGGACTTTCAACCTTTCACTAATGATCTCTCTATCTTGTTAAATATGAGCGACTCCGTTATCATAGCGGGCGACCTCAATGCCAAACATCCCTCCTGGAATAGCACTAGGGCCTCGATGAGAGGGCGACACTTGTTCAACCTCTCAAACTCCCTCAATATTGATATCATCGCCCCGATGAATCCCACTCACTATCCCCATAACGTAAATCATACCCCCGACGTATTAGACTTGGCGATCCTTAAGAACGTCAACCTACGACTAGACTCGATAGAGACGGTAGACGAGCTTCACTCTGACCACCGTCCGGTAATCCTAAAACTGGACCCCCGCATAGGTCTCCCTGACCCCAATCGCCCCCCAGCTACCAAAAAGGTAACGGACTGGAGGAAAGTAGGCACCCAGCTGAAATCCAACACGTCCCCCCATTTGGACTCTATCCCCGACCAATTCGACTCTATCGCAGCAACAACGGCCGCGATCGACTCACTCACAGATCACGTACAATCCGTCGTGAGCGACTGCTCGAAGGAGGTTCCAGTGGGGGAAGACCCCCGCTGGAAACTACCTGACGAAGTGCGTGATCTGCTGACTGAGAAGAACGCAGCTATTCGTGCATACAGCAACTTTCCCTGCGCCGCTAACAAGGCCCATATGCGCTATTTACAGAGATCTGTAAAGACACGCATACAGGAGCTGCGGGACGCGGGCTGGGACAAGATGCTGAGCGATCTAGAGCCGACCCACCTAGCCTTCTGGGAACTCCAGAGGAAACTCAGGTCCCAGCAGGTCGCCTCCACACCTCCCCTGATCCGTCCCGATAAGACCATAGCTTTCGACGACATCGACAAGGCGGAATGCCTAGCCGACAGTCTAGAAGCACAATGCTCGCCCAGCTCTTTACCAGTAGACCAAGCTCACCTCGAAGAGGTCGACGCCGAAGTCGAACGTAGAGCCTCCCTCCCTCCCGTCGAAGACCCTGAGAGTCCTCTGCCTCCCGTCACTCCGGACGAAGTGCAAGACATCATCAAAGGTCTCAAAGTCCGAAAGGCCCCCGGCTCAGATGGAATCACCAATAGGGTGGTCCAACTATTCCCAGCCCACTTGATAATGCTTTTGACCACCATCTTCAATGGTGCGCTAAGCAATAACTTCTTCCCCCAAGCGTGGAAAGACGCCACCGTTATCGGTATCCCAAAGCCCGGCAAGCCCAAGTCCGAGCCGACCAGCTACCGCCCCATCAGTCTGCTCAAGGTCCTCGGCAAGGTCTATGAGAGGCTTATTTATAAGCGCCTCAGAGACTACGCCGAGACCAAGGGCCTCATCCCCAACGAACAGTTTGGGTTCAGAACCCAGCACTCTAGCGTGCATCAGGCCCACCGGATCGTCGAACACATAAGCGCTGGCTTCCAGCGTGGTCTGACGACCGGTGCAGTATTCTTCGACGTAGCGAAAGCGTTCGACAAAGTCTGGCACAACGGCTTGATATACAAGCTATACAAACTCGGTGTGCCAGATCGTCTCGTGCTCATCTTGCGAGACTTTTTGTTGAACCGCACCTTTCGCTATCGCATCGAGGGAGCACTCTCCTCTCCCCGCCCCATCCGGGCCGGAGTCCCTCAGGGCTCCGTACTCGCCCCGCTCATTTTCACCCTGTTCACCAGCGATATCCCGAAGAGTAGAAAGGCGCAGTTGGCTCTGTTCGCAGACGATACGGCCATCTACTACAAGGGCGCTGGCCCCGACTCGATAGCTCGCACTCTCCAGACCGCAGTCGACAAGCTCGGCGCGTGGTTTAGAAAGTGGAGGATCGAAGTCAATCCGGATAAGAGTCAAGCGGTCCTATTCTCTAAGCAGAAAAGACGCTTCAGACCACCGCCTCCCCGACCCATCACCATGCTCGGCAAGCCGATCCCTTGGGGGAGGCGAGCCAAGTACCTAGGTGTCATCTTAGATGAAAATCTTTCCTTCACAGAGCACATAAAGCAGGCTCGCGCGCGGGCCGCTTTCGCTCTCAGTAGACTCCACTCCATTCTAAATGTACGTAGCAAATTGTCACTCAGGTGCAAATTGCGAATCTACACAACGTGCATTCGCCCTATCATGACCTATGCGGGCGTCGTGTTCGCACATTCAAAACCCCGACAAATCCATAGAATGCAAGTGATGCAGAACAGATTCCTTCGTAAAGCCACCGGAGCCCCTTGGTTCTGTAGGAACGAAACCCTCCACGTAGATTTTAAACTCCCCACAATCCACCAGTTTCTCAAACGCAATTCCAAGCGTTTCTTTGACTCAGCCCTCACTCACCGCAACCCTCTGGTTGTCGAGGCCGCTAGTTATGTCCCAAGTCAGATGAGTAGTACCCGCCGTCCGAGGCAAATCCTTCTCGACCCCGATGACCCTATAACACTCCTCCAGGAGAGCAATAGGGAAACCAGTACAGCTCGCATACACACACTCCGACACACTTTCCGACCTCGCCGCCGAGGTCCGCGATCGCGACCCGCCCGAGTAAATGATACTCCCCCCCGACCCTTGCTCGACGATGCGCCAGCCCGCGTCGCAGCTGAGCGCGTAGCTTTAAATTCCCCGTCTAATAATCATGAAATATCCTTGATCCAGCCTGTCCCTCTTGCTGTCCTCCCCCCAGCGAACGCCCTAAGCCGAGGTTCGTACCCCACAGGGGGTGCCCTTAGCGAGCGTTCGCCTAGTTTTAATTAGCATAGTTTTGCCCCTGGCCGGAGGCTTTTAAGTGTAGAAGCTTAAGGCAGCCACAGGATTGACCGGTTAAATAGTCATGACCTCAGAGGTCAGCTATGAGATGCCCTACCTAAAAAAAAAAAAAAAAAAGGCGAGCTCGGCACTCCGATCTCAGCGCTCAAACAAGAAACAACTACAAGACTAAACTCTGCCCAGCTCCCTGAAAATCCTCGCCGCCGTTTGCCTCAAGATTAAGAACCTTGCTTCATTGTTTTATTCCGTCGTGGCACAAGCTATCCCGAACAGCTGGACATAGGCCTCCCCCAAGCATCACCACTTCGACCGGTTCTGTACTCTCGCATCCAGTGGATCCCTGCGGTCTTCACCAGGTCATCTGTCCACCTTTTGGGAGGCCTTCCAACGCTACGTTTTCCGGTACGCGGTCGCCACTCCAGAACCTTTCGGCCCCATCGGCCATCTGTTCTGCGAGCAATGTCCCCACTGCTACTTAAGTTTGGCAATTCTTCCGGTTAAAACGGTTACCTTGGTTCTCCTACGGATCTCTTCATTTCTGATACGGTCACGTAGGGAAAATCCATAGCCCTCTCCATATTGAATACCTATACAATGTGAAATTTTATTCATTTGCATCAATGTATGGAACAGCAGAATTATTTTTCGCGATTTCAGGGTTGTCCCCATAGTGAAAGTTGTTCATAATGATGAGTACAATGACCCCTTAAGAGGATGCAAACGAATTAAATTTCACATTGTATAAACCTCACAATCATATATTTTATTTATTTATCAACTTACATTTACCATTATAGGATAACCCAATGCGATAAATGCGCTTATCCTAACTTAATAAATACTAAAATCTATAACTAATTATCATCGTATCTTCATCACAATGGATAAACAAATATCTACAATACTGCCCTGCTAAGCCGAAAGGCGGTATCTCAATCGGAGTAAGTTATGAGAAAATTGACTTTTTGTAAATTGTAATTTAAAGAAACATTAGGATATTAAGAACTTCTGAGTGGTTTTTTAAAATGTATTAAGTTAGATAGCGGAATGTGGCTTATACCATTTGATGCGAAATTATTATAGCTATTGAATGGTATAAAAAAACTGAAAGGGCGTATCTCAGAGATTTAGGCTTAGCAGGGCAGAATAGACAACGTAGCTATTTGTATCCACGTGAATTCTAAAAACGTAAGATCCACCACATCAAAACAAACATAATCTAATAACTAAACTGACTTTTTCACTCCCAACACTAGTACATAGCCTTTTCACTCCACTTTCAAAACTACCCGTATGAACCTGAATAATTCACATATTCCTACTATTTTACTAATTTTGCTAAGTGGGTCCCACTCTTGGGATACGCTGGTATTAATGTAATGAACTACTGATCTCAGGGGAGCGATGTATTCAATAATATATCGTTTAATGTAGAGCTGCCTCGGCGATATGCGCGGTGACATGGAAGGAAGGGTTTTTTTGTTTGCGAAATATTTTGTTAAGAAGTTATATTGTGAATGGTACACCACAGACTACCTACAGTATTGTCTCTCCTTCTCCATCATGTAATCTGTCCAAGGGTTTAAAAGATCGCTTTTAGCGATAAGACCGCCCATTGTGTCACTCTATATGTAAAATTTATATCTGAATTTTATATGGTGTACATATTAAAGAGACACAACAAACACAACAACAAATGCGACAAATGCAATTTGGTTTTTTTATTCTATTACAATAAATGCTGATAATATTATGATGAATTATTGTTTTTTTTTAAAGTAGCCCACGGGAAGTCGCTACCGGTATAAAAAGTACCTAGGTGTATATATATGTGTCCATGTATATGTATATGTCTGTGTATATGTATGTGTATAAGTATGTGACTAATTTCCTCCAAATTAGTTCAGCTTTTCCGGCGTGAAAAGGCCATAGAGAAACAGACAGGTTTACTGTGGCGTTAATAATAAGTATTAGCTTGGATAATTCTTTTGTAAATTTTTGTCTTTTAAAACTCTTTGTAGAATAAGCTGATGTTTACTTCTTCTGGGAATAAACGCTGAAATAAAACTCTCCCGTGGTTGCTTTTAAAAGTCAAGAAGATGTTTGTTTGAAGAGCAAGAGTTCTAAGGCTGTTCTCCAGCATATTCAACATTAGAATCTAATCTAGAAAGTGAATAGTCGAAAAGAAAGAACATAACACCACTCCTGTAACCCCGAAGGGTAAGGCAGAGGTGTATCTATAGTGTACCCACATTTCGCTAGTTATGTATAAGTCCCATTTAATAGGTGGCGAGCCTATTGCCATCAACCAGGCATAAATCCAAAATCCGGAACTGAGAAATTCCTAGAAAAACCCAATAACGCTTTGTCCGACCTGGGAATCGAACCCAGGGCTTCATGCTCAGCAGTATCGCTTACGACCTCTTGACCAACGAGGCAGTTAGTAATTGATTGAAGGGGGTCCATATTCAACATTAGAATTTAATCCAGAAAGAGAAAGAAAGAGATTAGTCTATACTAATATGATAAAGAGGTAAAATGTGTGAGTTTGTATGTAAGGGGTAACCTGCGGAACTACTGATCCAATTCCGAAAACTCATTCACCAATGGGAAGCTACAGTATTGCCGAATGTAATAGGAAAAAGTCGTGTGAAAAGAAGTGTCAAAAAGATAGGAAAGAACCGAAAATTTTTCACAATTTACGGATAGATTTCATTAATCTCTTTAAATTATTGCCTTTTGTCTCATTAGTCAAGGCTTTGCAGAATACGGTATGCATGCATATGCATTACGGAACATCCAGGACCAAATGTTTGGGTAACCTGAGAAGTGTCATGTGTCCTGCAGAGTTTAGAGGATAGAGAAAATGGTCTCTGTTCATTTTAGAATAACATGAGAATTTAAAACAGGGAAATATTTAACTGGTCCTCCAAAACCCTTGTTGACCTTCTAATGATGTACCCTTTTTCAAATTAATAAACCCCTAAAATGTTGCAGACGTTTTTTTAAATAATTGAGCCTCTTTTTAACTTTCTGGAGTTTTCTCACAGTTGGTCGCAATAACTAAACTAGAGCACCCGGACCAAATGGGTTAGGTTAAGACGCCGATATATGCCAGTGGCCTTGAATGGTCAGCTTGCGTGTACTGTACTGAGCTCACGCAACGTGTCGTACGGACTCGCCCATCAAGCCCAAATTAGATTTATTGTACATAAAACAAAAGGTATTTTTTTATAAAAAACGTATACTTCTTGGTATATATTTTTTAATAAAAGTACCGTTTATGATGATGATTAATAATTAAAAATTATCTTTAAAATGGTGAAAATTTTCAGAAAAATACGCTTGATAGTTTTGACGTGATTCTCAGTTTTTTATCCGCGTTAGGCATAACTTTACAAATTAATTACACTATGTAATACGAACATATTCTAAAATATTCACACCTTAAATTATTAAAAAAAAAAACTCGCAGGCAAGGATTTTGTCATTTTCTATACCTATTTAAAAGAGTGTCCTTGGAGTTCCTTGCCCGTTCTTCTCCATAAAAATATACGTTTTTGAATGGACAACTAGCTTTAACTTTCTGACTAACTGACTGACTATTTGACGATTCAAAAGTGCCTGTAAATGGGTTAATTGAAATAAATACTTTGAGTTTGCTCTAATATAACATATATTTTTTCCAAATCTGAGTTGAGACGTATTCTTCAGTATAAAATCATTAAAAGTCGGTTATAGTCGCCTTAAGTTAGAACTGTGACCAACCGCGCGTGAGTCGAGTAAGTTTAACGAGCGGTACCGCAGCAGCGGCCGGCGAGTGCTACATCCAAAGTGGTCGCAATTTCTTGGCTATTCAGTATTTTCAGGACCCCAAAATAGGAATTATTTGAAGTTCACAAAAACAGTTCATTAGAGAGTACTCTAACACTCTCTAATGAATGCACCTGTGCGTGTTCAATAATATTTTAGGAAAGCAAAATAGGAATTATTTATGGTTCGATCCTTTTAAAAGTAAGCTATATAACACGTAAAAAAAGCCTGTCCGATCAGTGAGGGTGTTGTTAGGTATCATACTGAGAGTATATTTATGTGCTAATACTCAGGAAAAAAAAAACTTCGTGACCATTTTTTTCAGTGGGGAATTTTACCGGGTTAGTACATGGGGCGAGGGCGGCCGTCGTTTAGCGGGTGTCTACAAGTCATAACTTATGAGCCCTGTTGAAAATTTGCAAATTTCTAAGGATTAGGGGTAATTTTGATTTAAAAAAAATGAGATTTTGAAAAAGCATTAACTTTTTTATTTTCAATACCTACCTACACAGATGTTTGTGACTTTGAAGTGTAAATAAAGAAAAAGAAATAGATTTTCGATTACTTTTAGGTAAAGGTATTACAGTACCTATGTGCCCCATTCGGATCGTACTGCGTTTTTTTACATAGGTATTGTATCCTACCGCTTCTCTTGACTTTGGATTTTGCGCAAAATAGGTACAAAACAACAGAAAAACGGCTTACCAAACATGTAGAAGTCATGTTTGGTAAGCTGTTTTTCTTTTGTTTTGTACTAGTCGGAGTCGAAAGTGCTAAGTCCCATATAATAGGGGGCGACTCTATTACCATGAACCGGGCTTACATTCAAACTCCGAGCTGCTAATTTGAAATTCTTGTTGGTAAAATTCAAAATCACTTTGCCTGCCCTGGAAATCGAACTCCCTTATACTCAGCAGTCACGCTTCCGACCACTAGAGCAACGAGGCATCAAGTCACAACTTTCCATAAAACAATCATCACCTGAAACAATATTTTTCAAGAGAACTTTTTTTTTAATAATGTTCCAGCAAAATTATCTACTTCAATCTGCCTAGCCTTTTCCCAACTATGTTGGGGTCGGCTTCCAGTCTAACTAGATGCAGCTGAATACCAGTATTTTACATGGAGCGACTCTCTATCTGACCTCCGTAACCAGTTACTGCGTAACTCTATACCCCTTGGTAAGACTGGTTGTCAGAATTTTGGGCTTATAACTACCCGTAACGACTGTCAAAGATCTACGAATGACAGCCGGGACCAACTGCTTAACGTGTTTTCCGAGGTACCTATGTAATGTATGGTCACCCATCCACAAACCGACCGCGGCAAGCGTTGCTCTGTGCGGTTCTTATTATTTATCCATCAAAATTTTCCACTTACCTATACGAAATCGCGTGACCAGACTATCCTTGGAGACAATAAATAACAAAATGGCAAAGTACTAGCTTAAATAATAAAACTGTTGTGTAGAAAATTAATGAAAAATAAAATCCAGGCCCACAGCAGCTTATGTAGGATTAAAGAAAACACTAGTGATGCGATACGGGGCTGGTTTGTGTGTCAATGTCGATAGTTTTGAAGGCTGATGATAACACTTTCGCGTAATTATTTCCAATTTTGAAACTTCTATCAGTTAAAATCTTTGGATATATTAATCAATCTGCCTATCCTTTTCCCAAATATTTTGGTGTCGGCTTTCAGTCTAACCGGATGCAGCTGCATACCAGTATTTTACATTGAGCGACTGCTTAGTCAAATCTTTGGAGATATATTATTTTAATAACTGGTTTTCATAGTGAAATAATTCACGTGCAGTTTGTTATGAATCTAATTAAAACATAATAAGACATAACTTTTACTTTGTTACGTTATAAGAGATTCACATTATTGAATCCTACTCAGAAAATAAACTTGTAAGATCTGCACACATTGATAAAAAACTAGATGAATGAAAGAGCTCGAATCAAAAAGAAACATTTATTCCTGAATTTCTTTGAGAAAACTGACCGTGACTCAACCTATCGTTAATCAATTATACAAATGGCTTCAAATTCCGGTGAGCAGATAAATAGCCGCCAACAAATTGATGTTTCAACGTGAACATAATCTGACATTACCAATAAATCTTGACATGTCTTGGCGGCGCCACTTTCTAAGCCAAACGTCATTAATAGGTGAAATTCAGTATGGAAATTTTTCGTACTTTATTTCGCCGTCGGTCAAATTAAATTGGTCGGTCTGCAGAATTTACTTTAGCTACGTTTACACACCAACGCATAAAACTTACAAGATTTACGCTGTAAAGCATTAATATGAATTATTTGTAAAAAAAAATATGTTTTCTTCAACAGTGCTTTGAACTCTTGAAGTAACTGCAAAATACCAATAACGTCGAAAGGAGTCAGATAATTTATCAACAATATTATTAAACAAAGTTTTCATTATGTCTGTCTGTTTCGAACAAATATTGCGATCATCAATCAGTCTGTTGATTATGTCGATATCCCTTGTTCTTTGTAGCGTGCAGTCATTTATTATTTGGTATTGGACGTTTAATAAATTTTTCTTTATACCAGTCAAGATAATGAAATGAAAAATACTAACATTTGAAAATAAATAAATATCGGAAATCGGACTTTGTAAGTTCATTATTTGCTACCGACTTCCGAAATTTAAGTTATTTTTCACTTTTTAGTGTTATTTTTGGAAGGCGGTTGTTGTTTTTTTTTTGTTGTAAAAACATTTTTATTTCTCGCATTTTAGTGGGTCAGTTTATAATTTATCTAAGTTACAATAGCCTAATGTTAACTACTCATCACCTTTTACAAAATATTGCTTTTCCCGATGTAGGGGCGTTAATCATTGAGGAGTTCTCCTTTCTTTACCATCAGCTTCACTTCTCCCTATGCATTGTGACGAGCATAAATTGCTTGGCAACCATATTAAAGTAATCGAATCTGAACCCGTGAAATACTTATTATTGAGCAGTTCTGGTGGTCATCTGTGGTCTCCATCTTCAGTTCCACTTCACCAAATGGTGCTTATCGAGAGCAACTAAATATTTGAAGACTTCCCTCGATTTATACAGGATCCCATCTTTAGATCCTGACCTGATGATAATAGGACCATTTCGGAAGTATACTCTTTAAAAAAAATAAAGAATTTTGCAAATCTGTCTATATATGACGAAGTTATGCTCGAACATACATTAAAAAAACATATAGACATTCGAATTGATAACCTCCTCCTTTTGGAAGTCGGTTAAAAATGAAAACATTTGAAAATAATCCAGTTTGTGATTACCTGTTTAAATTATAAATATGGGTCGAGCAGGTAAAGGTGGAGTTTTGGATGCCAAAGAGATGTTTTTTTCAGTTTGATGATCTGTACCACAGCCCTTAAATATGACCACACTTTTCTCATACACGCTGTATAGCTTTTTTTAAGACCACCGTCATTCTTTTCGTAAACATAAATTCTCTTTTACTGTAGTGACTCCTAAAACGCATCATAGTCATTTTCATCGACAAATCACTCCTCGACAAGTCGCATCACTATTGGAAAATTGTTAATACCCGTAATTGAGTTATGTCCAAGCGACCTCAATGCTCCATTGTGGATTGTCAAGCCGCTGCTGGCAAACGTTACATATCGTCAGTTAACATATTCGGCGAAAGGCCATCTTTTCGCCGAAAGTTTAGGGTGTCGGTGACAGTTTCGGCCAAGCCGGAGTCGGGAACATCGGATTGTTTGACATGTAGTGTTGGCTGACGAACGATAGTGGTAACTGTATCGGTAAGTCGATTGTGAATTAACTGTACCATAATTTAATAAAGAAAATAAAGATACCTATACTCCATTTGAAATAAGATAAGATATAAACAAACCTTTTTTACAGTCCGTTCAACCGATTCTGACTTCTATGCCGTAGGCATAAGGATGGCATTAAAAGAAAAAAAGTATTTACAATACCAACTGTTTACTGCAGCTGCCATTTGTCATGCCACCAACGCAATAAAAGTCAAAATCGTTGAACGGACTGTAAAAAAGGTTTAGTTAAATGTCAAATCTTATTTCAAATGGAGTATAAGTTTATGTGGTTCCACCTGAATTATATTAAATAACGCTAAATACATAAACTCATACCTGTTTCCCATGTGGGTAGGCAGAACTTACATAACGTATTATTATATTTCTAAATAAATCTATCTCTGAAATTAATTCTATCTGAACGATTACCAAGAAATAGGTAACAGCTGGATTTATAATTAACGATCGACCGAGATTCAATCCAACGATATCAATTTTCACTATTTTCTATTCGGCGATTTTCATTGCATATAGGTACCTAACTAATGAAGTTTAAGATAATTTTATCCACAAACGTGATGAGATAATCTATTATCTAAAACTTCTAAACATTTTTTTTATCTCAACAGTCCCACTGCTGGGCAAAGTTCTCCCCCATAGCTTTCTATTGTTCCTTGTGCGTTGCCTTCTCCGACCAATCTCCCGTAAACGCCTCTAGGTCGTCACGCCAGCATTTCCCAGGCCTCCCTCGACGACCGCGCCCCTCGTCGGGTCTGGCACCTACTGCGTAACAACTCTGGCCCACCTGTCCCGATTCATCCGACAAACATGGCCTGCCCAAGTGGGATCACTTCAGTCTGACCGACTTGTTGGCCGCATCGGCAATTCTTGTTTTGGAGCGTATCGTGGTTCTAAACATTATATTTTTCCAGACATTTTCATATTTTTCCGACTAGAAAGTTTCTCTGTCTATCCGATAACTACATGTATAGTCATGAAAGCGTGTGACGTATAATGCACTTATAGGTCTGATATCTGGGACAATTCGTTTTCTCTATTTTCACAGCCTCGAGAATGTGATAGAACGTTGGTTCATCTGGATGATTTGATTATCTATTTTCTCTCGAGCAGAGCTCGGCCAACCAGGTACTAATTATTATGTTGCGTCGTTCTACATGTGGGTGTACTATTAGGTACACCTCAGCCTAACTCTTCGGAGAATACCGCCGTGATGTTATGTTGTGTTTGTTCTACATTCTCTTAACATCTTGTCATCACCCACTGGTCACTTAAAATAAATAGCCGAGCATTCGTTACTAAATTACAAGTCATTAGAACATAATTACCATAATCTTGAAGATTCTTTTAAAATGTTAGTCTTAATGAGCTACCTACTACACGGAATAGTCAATGGTGTTATTGAATTTCTGAAGTCATCGTCTTCCTGCCCCAGTACCATGTGACATGTGGTCGGCGCATCGCTTTTCTTCTTCCATTCTCCCCTGTCAGCCATCACGCTGTCAACAACAAGAAGAAGCAATCATTAAGGGTGTGCATTGTGAAAGTGGGCAACGTCGCAAATAGATGTCAAATATTTCGCTGTTTTGATTAATTTGGCAATATTAATGTATGGGAATATGAAATATCGCTAACTAGTGAACTAAAATATTGATTATGAAATGCAATAATTGATATCGTAACACCGAATGTTTAGTTTTACCTAGATCTAAAAAAAGTTTTTGGAAACTTTCAAAATGCCTTTTTTACACCTAAATCGGTTACAACATCAAATTCAGTGTTATAATTGCAATTTATTATTACCTATATTCTAGTTCACTAGATAACGATATTTTATATTTTCATACAGTAATATTGCCAAATTAATGAAAACAGGTCGATATTTGACAACTATTTGCGGTGTTGCCAACTTTTAGAATGAACGCTTTTAAGAAGCACAAATAATTATTTATGCAGGTACAACATTACAGATTAGGCTTGCAGTTTTCAGGAACGGATACAAAATTATTGTGAATGGGAAAATTAAAGGAAAACTTTATTTTATTCGTTTGACAAACAACTATCAAAGCTTTCTGTCATGCTACGATCAATGAAAAACCTCACCCTGGGAAAATAATAAATAATTCTACGTCGCAGTAACGTTTTTTTACTGCTATTTGAATTCAATATGGCATACTACCATTACTTCAAAACTCGATTACAGTAATTAAAAAAGTGATACTCATCCCCGTATTAGCACAGATTAATCCAGATGGTTCACTCCGCAAAATCATTTAAATAAAAAGCGACTCTTGTTACGACACAATAAAGTGCAATTCAGGTCGCACAGCGCTAATTACCTAAACTTATATTCACCTAGACTTGCCTCTCTTTCTATTGCGTGACTCTTAGATCTTCTGACTACGTTACACTCACTGAATTGGCCCAACAAGTCGAGCCCACCGCGTACTTGTAGCTTCATACCTCAAAATACTGAGTGAATCTGTATTCATTTGTGGTATTAGTCTAAAACTGCATCGTCCACTACATGCCGCTAACAAAATTTTGTGCTACGTTGAGCGGAAGAACTACTGAACAGTGCTACATTAGCGATGCCTCATCAAAGTGGACGAAATTCTATTTAATTAGACAGCGACCTGTGATGAAGGTGGTTGATAAATATAATATCATCGGTATATTAACGGACAAGACCTAGCGTCAGTTATTTGTTCGCGGAACTAAGGACCATAGGCCTAATACTTTCTGCGGACTTAAGGACTAGTGAACCATCTGTATTCATCCGTGCTACAAGTCAAATTCTGTCTGCGGACCTAAGGACCACATTCAAATTCTAATAAAATTGCAATGTTTGTTTTGGTGGTCCGCTTAAAATATGCCACCCAAACCAAGCTATCCAACTAAGCAGTTGTAAGAATTTTACAAGATTTTTCACACGTGCTAAATTATGCATCCATCATCATCATCATCCTCATGATTGGCAGCCTTATTGCATCCACTACTGACTATAAAACTCCGTTTTGAGCCATGCTTCAATTATACATTGTTGTGGGATCTAACAACTATCTAATTTTGATTACTTAGGCGACTTTAGGCAGCTTACGGACACCAAAGATAATCTTTTACCAAGAACTACACTAGCAGAGGTATACTACACATCTACACAAACTGAAAATAATGAGCCCACCTCACGTGTCGCTACAATTTATTCCAATGATAAAGAAAGTCGCATGTCTCACAAATGAAGCTAAATCGTTTCCCCACGCGATCTGCACAATGTTATTGTTTCAAAACAATTGTTTTAATTACTTAATTGTAATTGTTATGTTCATCTTTGTGACAGTAATGATGGATTTCTTGTAAACATATTAGCTAAAGGAAAAAAAAAACAGCGGTATGGAATGAAGTCAGTGAATGTAGTAACGCAACTTCATCATCAGGCTATAGCAGTCCAATGCTGGATTTACGCCTTTCCTATTCCACGCCATTCAACTCGATTTCGGGCAACTTTCATCCAGCTGCTACCAGCCACCCTGTGAAGATCGTCGCTCTACCTAACCTGAGGGCATCCTACCTTACGTTTGCCGATTCGCGGTTTCTACGCAAGTTATCAAAATCAAAGTCATTTATTCAAACTAAGCCGAGAATCAGCACTTTTTGAACGACAAATACGAACGACGAAGAGAAAATTATATTAGACAGTCCCCCAAAACGCCCGCTCTTCACCACTTCCTAGTGCTTTAGCTGGGTAGAAGAAGTGGCGCAAAAAACTCCCCAGCAGTACAGCCGTCTGTTCATTTAGAATTCTTACCGACTACTAATAAATTATTTCAATTTTAAATTCTTCATGTTCCTAGAATATTCTCTGTCGAAAAGAATATTACAGAATATTAATATTATATATTCTCGTAATATTCTCTCTCCCCATCACTTCTGCAGACTAGCTGGTTTTTCAACAGTTCAACGAACTATTCTTTCCATTATATCAAGAAACCGTTTTTTCCGCAGTGCTAGTGTGCTAACGAGTGCCGTATGACTTTGAGCAGAGTATGGATATGATATGAATATGATATATGAACAGATATGATACGAGGCGCGCCCTCACGTCATTGTGTGATTGATTCGTATGCATCTTGTACTGTCGTGGACATAACTCGTTCGAATTTATAAGCTTTTGCAATTTATTTCATGACAGAAATAGATTCCCTCCAAATATGAAAATTTACAAAACGTGTTGATTTTTTTTAAGCATCGTTGTTTATTAAATTTCAAAGTACTTAAAAGAGCTTTCTAAATTATTAAACTTTCTTTTTGCGTTCTCTTGCTAACCAACTCCAATAATAACTGGACAACTGCTGACAGGTCTCTTCAGGTCGGGTCTCTTTTCGTCTCGGCATGAGCTGTTTTATTCTTGCATAATTCGTGGCATGCAAAAAGATTATCTTTTCCCATTTTTTTTTATGTCTTTATTTTCTCTCAATTGGTCCTTTACAAATTACCCTACAATATCAACTGTCTGTTAAATGCATTACCGGTTAATTTCTTTGTTTACTGTCCGTACGACTTCCGCCCTCACCAGTACTGTCCACTAGTACTGGCGGCCAGTCGACAGGTATCCATTTAATCCATTCCGTTTTAATTTGTTTGAATGGACGAACGTTTAATACATCGCATCGCTGACGACGGGCTATTGATGTTTCATTTAATGGCTTTCAGTCATAATAGGAGCAGTATTGTTTTTTGCGTGTTTGGTTAACCTCTGTATCCTTATATTTTCATTGTTGTTAATGAAATGTTATCAAACTCAAAGCATTTATTTTAAATAAATCAATTACAGGCACTTTTGAATTGTCAAGGGGTCGGTCAGTCAAAAAGATGAAGCTAGTTGCCCATTCTAAAGCTTAGTAGGTTCCTATAGAGAAGAACGGGTAACTCCATGGATACTCTTTTAATATTATAACTAAGGGTGCGTAGGATTACAGTTAGTGTGATGATTCCAATTAGAAAGAATATCCCTAAGAGGTTCTTTCTTTTCGTGTGGATAGTGACTAACCTGTGGTGTCAGGGTTTTTATGGCACCCATGGGCCTCTGACTTGGCTTCACATGCCGCACCGTCGAGAAAATATCTCTCAGGCATGTTTTCTTTTACCGTTTTTGAAGCAATTGATAATTATACAATACACAGACTTAGAGTTCGGAGCGCGCAAGCCCCCCCACGACGTCAACGTATACGTAATACGGCGGTGGGGTTATATTATTATTATTTAATCTAGACTCCAGGTTGCTATTGAGACAGGGATTCACGATATCAATCAAAACATGTCTACCAGCCTTCTAGATTTTAGATATTATTTTAAACAACTTAATTATAGTGAATGAACCTTCGAGTCTTAGCGTTAAGCATTGAACAGAACTTAATTAACACCTTGAATAGGTATTTGTATGTACTCAAATAATTCCATTTCAATCTAGCGTATTGATCCTGACTTTGATACAATCCACTTTTCGGATTAAGGCTAACAATTGATTCTCTGATACATTACCTACTCGGCTTTCTTTATAAATCCAGCTACAGTTGATTTGAAAAGAGTTTTTTGAAAAACGTTTAAAATTCAGCAAGCATGTTGAATGTAGGTTTTTTTCGATAAATTGGAACAATTTACACGAACACACATCTATTCGACTCGAAGGACCAGAATTCAATGTTGCGAATTCAGCTTGACCTTACCGTATACTAGCTTTTTTAGGGTTCCGTACTCAAAGTTTGCCAACGGGACCCTATTACTAAGGCTCCACTGTCCGTCCGTCGCAGGACTGTATCTTATGAACCGTAATAGGTAGAAACTTGTTTTCACAGTGTGGGTACTACGACCGATATAAAAAAAAAAAAACTTTATTTTTAATAAAGTTAATAACTAAAGGGGTCCACATACAAATTTGTTTAAGAAATATGTAGTGTTAAAAATATTGTACGGTCATACTGAACACTTCGTGTGCGACTCCGACATGCACTTGGCCACTTCTTTCGATAAATTGGAACAATTTAGACGCACACACTCTATTCGGTTCAAAGTACCCGAATTCAATGTTTGGCACCTTACCGTTTACTAGCTTTTATCTTGATTTGAAGTTTCAATTCAATAAGGGGGTTCGTGGCAAAGTAATAACAGCCGCAAATAATATTATTCGTCAGTATCCAGGCGATAATGTCACGTATCACGCCGCTTGGCGTCGCTGTAGCGTGCACTTCTCAATTGCATATACATATGGCACTTATCCAATTTAAGGAGTTATCCGTTACGTCGTCCACTTACTAGATTCCTTGTAGAGGTCGATATGCTTCTATGTGTATCATACTGCGTTTGCTATGTACATATCAAACACAGCACAATAACAAAAAGGATATGATACAAAGGAAAGTTTTCAGTTTAGATGTTTTCGTTCTGGATTTGAAATGATTTACAATTTATTGATGTAGCTTCGAAAACAGCTTTCCAATGTAGTAAAAAGAAGTCTTTTTCGAAAAATTACAATTTTCGCTAGTGAGGTTGTGAAAGTCAGATAGCCCTTCGCCAGGCCAAAAGGGGTTACTAAGAAATAATTATAACGTGATAATCAACTCATAGTGAGGCTCAGTGACTTGAGTCAAGAAAGAATTTAGATTATTACGAGACTGTTATCGACGTTGAGGCAAAAAACATTGAATATGTAACATTGTGTTGGTCTCGACAGTAGTTGATCATCATGAATTCAAAACGATCCCTCAATATCCTCCATACATTTACCATGCTAACAGTTTTTATTCCAACAGCTTCGCCCCACCGACGATGACGGTGACGGTATCATCGGAGCGACGTGCGGATGCGCTGGCGACGCAGCGGTGGGGTTCCCCGCGACAGGTCACACTCAAGCGCAGTCCAGGAGCACCGCTAGGAGTCAGCATTGTTGGAGGCAAGGTGGGTTGTACAAAGATTAGATCATACGAAACACGAAAGCATGGACTTGATTGACTTGATCATACAATGACAAGAATTCAACCACAATATAGTGGGTACCCAAGTACATCTACAAAGCCAAACCTTTTCTAAAAAAAGATGAGCCTATAAACTGTTGCGTAACTTTACTGATCCCTTCGTACTGTTAGGACATTATAAAACAGAAGAAGATTCTACAGCGACTACAAAGACTGAACCCTTACATTAAATTGTGCAAATGTACAGGTTGACATAATATCGAACCGCGACGGTGACGATGGTGAAGAGAAGGCGATATTCGGTATCTTCATCAAGAATGTAGTGCCCGGTAGTCCTGCGGGGAACTGTGGAGAGTTACAAGTAAGAATCATGTATTAATACACCATATATAAGGTTTAGTAGGAGTGACTCGGGATATGTCGGCTCAAGTTTGTAACGATGAAAAATATAGGGATTTAAATGATGTGTCTATGTGTTGATTGCTCTGACGATGAATTCGCAAGAAGCAACCGTGGTGATTGATGCTCGTTCTTTCTCTGTTTGAAAAGATACCTTTGTCCTGGTTAAATTACAAACAGTTACGATACGATCTCTAGCCAGTTGAAAGTTTATAAATACTTCAGATAAGACCTCACCTTTGACAGTAACGCTTATGAACAAAAAACTACATCTACGTCCAATTTTCATTTGGTTTCCTCCTCCTTAGGAGGGTACTTTATCAGCACTTGCATACTCACTAATTCAAAATTCAAATTATTTTATTTCACGTATGCCTACCTGTGCACTTATGAAACGTCAGAAGCTATATGCGCGGTTCCATTTGTCGTTTCCTATGAAGAAGAGCCAGCAAGAAACTCTACGGTTACTCTTTTATAAATAATTGTTTTTTTATAATGTTTTAAATTACACTGTTAATAGGTATGGGGGGACAGTGTGGGCCTGTCAACAAGTACTAGCACTTTACAAAATTTAAAATAATCTATATTATACAAAGAAAAGAAAATAATAATAAAATATAAAATACGTATTTTAACTAAATCTTGACCACATTATTCCTCACAGACAGGCGACCGTATTCTCGAGGTGGATGGAGTATGCGTGAGGTCGGCACAGCACGAGCGAGCGGTGCAGCTCATTAAAGCAGCTGGCGACGCTGTCACACTTACAGTGCAGAGTCTACTTGCATGGGTATGTTTATGTACAATAAGCTCCTTGTATATACTTGTCCCAATCCATAAAGAGTAAAAAAATATTTAAAAATCTAAAACTAGACTGCAACCACAGATTAATACAGTTGAGACACTCCGCAAAATCATTTAAATAAAAAGCGACTCTTACTTCGAAGCAATAAAGTGCAATTCAGGTCGCAGGGCTAATCACCTACAGTTATATTCACCCAGAAGTTACCTCTCTTTCTATCGCGTGACTCATAAATCTTCTGACACTCGCTGAATTGGCCCAGTAAGATGGGCCCGCCGCGAACTTTAGCTTCATACCTAAACTGTGGAGTGTTCCATCTGTATTAATCTGTGCTGCAACCAAAAAGTTAAAAACAAAAACACTTTATGACGTCTAAAATCTGCCATTTTGAAAATAAAACCTAACCTACTAGCCATCGCATAAATCCAAATCAATCCAGCCGTTGGGATGCTTCGAGGATATAAAAAATCCCACATGCAAAGATACATAGATACGCGTGAAAATTATAACCCTGTCTTTCTGCTGCTCTCGCGCAGTCGGGTAATAAACAATTTTGGTTATATTATCAGCGTGTTGGTGGATAAAAAAATCTAATAAAAACCTTAGTGTTCGAACTATCCTTTTGATTCAAAGATTATTTAGCGCAGACTTATTGTTCTAATAGGCTTTCGCGAGTAATTTAATAAGCCACATACGAAGCCAACTAAATGAATACGAATGATTTATTTGCAGACGCTTTGTTTTGAGGGTTCCGTCGACAAATGGCAAAAAAGGAATCCTTATAATTTCGTCCTGTCCGGCCATATGTACAGCATTGTTATAACTAAGATCTTCGTTACAGAACACAGACTCTTCCGACGTGGAAGCGTCTACTCCCCCCGCGTCCCCCACTCCTTCAGCCAGGAAGTCCCCCGCACCGCCACAGAAGGACAATAAAACACCGCAGCATGAGATCAAGGTAAATATTCAAGAACTATTAATTCCATGTTCATGTTTCAATGTTCTGTGGGTTGAAATGCAATAATAATGTTGAAATAAGCATTGCCTTAAATCATCATCATCATCTTCTTTTCCTTCTCGAAGGTTACGTGGTGTCGGCGCAACACGTTTTCTTCTTCCATTCTCCGTTGTCAACCTTCACGCTATCATTCCTTGCATTGCCTTAAATAATACAGTTTTTCATCTAAGTGGTTCATTCTAGTGCCTGGGTCCGTTTTTCTCAGTAGTTTCTCTTTGTTAAGCTCATGATTTGGTCCTTTCTTCATCATCATTCTCTCGCCTTATCCCAATTTATTTGGGGCCAGTGCCATAATGTGTCTTTTTCTTCCATACTTCTCTATTAGTCGTCATCTCGGTAGTCACCCTCTTTCTAGCCATAATATCACCTTACACACAGTCCATCCATCGTTTCTTTGGTCTTCCCCTAGTGTTATGTTAAGAAAGGAAGTTTTCAAAACTTCCCTTCTTCACAACAGTGGAACATGGGGAGATTCATGAGTAGAAGCTTGTAGTTTTGTCTCAACGAGAGTCAGGCGTGTGATCAAAAATATGATGAAAAAAGTTATAGAAATGCAAACAGTATTGCAGATGACGAGAAAGGTAACCTTGAAGTACGGTTTCGTAACCATAAACACGGCCGTGAAACTGAATGTTTGTTTGTTTCAAAGATACATGTACTCGCACACACAGCATAGATGTAATTTATTGTCGGCTATACAATAAATTTTAACGACCCCTTAAATCATGGCAGTCAGACAAAAGTCCAAACTTTCAAAGAGATAATCTTCTTGAAAGTCTTATGAATTAGTTTTTTGTTGTACTTATTTATTGAATATCATTAGTATCTAGCGACCTTAAATGATGGCAAAAGAATATAAGGTAATTGGCTTGTGCCTAAAGTTGTTAAAAAGGGCATTTCTTTCTTATGAGTTATTCACGTTGAAAAATTGGGAATATAAATCCACATATAGAATCATATGTAGGAATAGTAGATAAGCCATTTTTTTTGGAAACCACGTTCTTAATAGTACTTAAATGAGTGCTTTTAACCGTAGATGCTAAATCTGCGTACCTAGCTTCTGACACTTACTTCATAATCTCCTGTACAGATAACAGTAACATCAGAAGCTAATGAAGAGAAGGAAGCTGAAGGCGACCCAGAGAAACCAGTGGACAGTACACCTTCAGATGAAACTGCTAAACAGGTGTACTCAGATGACTCCGATAGTAGTGATGAGGAAGACGAGAGAGAGCTGCAGGGCAGGACGTATTCTGATAAAGGAGTCGAGGTGAGTGAGGGGGTAAAAGCTTTTTACGAGTGTCTGTCCTTTGGTGTGATAGGTACCTTACGTTGGACAGACCCATAACCAACCGTCTGAATGGGGATGTTTTACTCGGCATGAGCTGAAATAGGAGAGGTTAGGTCGTGATGACATGAAAGTAGTAGTACTAAGCCGCCATCTCTACGGACGAGAGAATCGTGGCGATAGTCACGCTGTGCCTTTTGTGTGCTGTAATTATACATTTTGATGAAGCCGTTATTGCAAATATCCCGTATATATGTTTATTATTGTAAATGGGTTTTCTAAAGTAATAAATCCTGAGGGTAAAAAGATTTTGAGTTTGTCCAAAATCCTGTATATTTTAATTTGTTTTTTACTGTCTGAAGATGTACGAAAAGAGACACTCGCAAAAAAAATCACAAGATTGATGAACTCCTGTCATGAAGTTTTTTTTGAGAGAATTTCTAAAAACGTGGGGGAACAACATTTATTTAATAAATGTTGTTCCCCCACGGGTATGTTTGACCACTGCCTATTGTAACCTCTTAGCCAACAGATTTATTACCCACTAAGACAAGGACCAACTTTTTATACTGGGGTAAAAAAACTGATCACAGGATCTCATAAATTCTTCTTCATCCTCTAGATTGACCGAGCTTCAGCCGGAGCCGTAAAACGCAGCAAAGAAGAGAAGGAGGCAGATCCCGAAGAAGAAGATGACTTCGGCTACACCACAAGTGAGTGGAAAGATACATTGTTCACTCTGGTCAACTTCTCGTTCTATATCGTTCATGTTTACTTCTACGCGTGCCTTATTGAGCACAATAGGTGAAGCTCTTAGGAGTACTAGAAGGAAATTTTTACGGAAAATGTTGATGAACTATTTTCTTTAATATATTTATTAATACTTTTGTCATTCGGACGCGAATTAATGACGGGCTGTGAAAATAATGCAACGTCTTCGAAATTTTACGCTTTAAAAGAAAACTAGCAATCTCGATAGTTTCCTATCGATCAAATTGATATAAAAACCAATTTTTATCTTAGTTGAACATCGTTATTAGTATTTACACGGTTAAGATTGGCAAAATGAACCTAAAAAAAGACATTGATAATTCTTGTTTTTTTTTTCGGTATGTTAGCACAACTTTTTTAGAAGCAAGTGAGTGGCAAGATACATTATATGTGATTATTAAAGTTTTGTTCCTAGCTCAGTAAATCATACATACGGTCAGTAGTCCGCATTACCTGACCCCTCTTACAAAGAAGAAGAGGGGACGAGGGCTCGGGTTTAAGCTCGTACAGACCAGCGCGACGCGACGCCGCGCCGCGACACGAACAATACAATTTCTAAGAAAACTTGACGGTATAACAATAGCCAGTGTTGCTTCGCGCTGTCGCGTCGCGCTGGTCTGCACGAAGCTTTATGCAGGTCGTACATACAGGGTTATTAGTTATATGTCGGCAATCCATTAAAGGGATGTAGGAGAGGTCATTCACAACTAAATGACTCCTTTTGACTCCTATGCAAATGTCAACAATTTTCGAGTGATTTGCCATTTTATATTTTTATTGAAAATATTTAACATTGACACAGGGGTCATGTAGTGCGCAACAATTTGACTTCCGTCTTTATTTTGTAGCTGTAAGGTCCTGATTCGTACTTCCAAGTAGTAGGGAGTACTGACGTGTGGTTGACCACGATGGACTAGAATATGTGAAAATATTAGGACCACAAAATTTTTGATTAAAATGTGTGCAGAAACGGACGAAATAAACTCATTTCATGAAAAATACGTGTTTACAGTGTTTATTTTGATTTGGACGAATCGAATATTTTGATTCGTTGTGATTTCTTAACGAATTTCATCTCAGTCTTTGCAAATAATTTTTTTGTAGGAAACAATAAGTATAAAAAGACATTATTTCCGAAACTACAATTTACTACCTAAAGTACCCATAAAACAACAATCCAGAAACCGCAGACCACCCAGGAAACCATTTTAACCAGCAGTTAATTCTTACATAAACAGCATAATATTGTAACAGAGACGGAAGCTTGTGGTCTTACCAACATCCGTAATTCAAGGTTACCGACAGGTTAATTATAGGAACCCTGCAATAGTTACCTGATGCTAGGTATTTTCGAATATTTTAGCATGGATGCAGTATAACTATTTCTGCTACCAGGCATAATTGCTTTGTTCTGGTTGGACCGGTGAAATCGCCGAAACCTATGACAAAATTACGTGCGTCCTATTGTGGATATAATTTACTAAATAAACTATTAACACATGAAAATCTTTTTAAGTAAAGTAGTGTAGTACATTTAGGGGATGTGCGGCAGCCCGCTAAATTCAAATTTTCTTAAGTTTTTTGAAAAAACACGATAAGAAGTACAATCTTTCACAGACCTGTACTGTGAAAGATTTTATCTCTTCTTATCGTGTTGATGCCAATCTAAATAGACTCAGCCCAGAATTCATGCACTTGTTTGGCGCCATCACTAGCGTCCATCAGATCAACAATTGTATGTTGAACAAACTTTGCTATTCACTATGTTAATTTGAACTTAGAGAGTTGTATTGATGCTTTTATTGATTATAATTCTATAAATATATATCTTTTACGGTTGCGAAATATATTATGATCAACATACAACCTGATGCTGTCCTGCAAATTGCATAAAACGTAAGAAAATGGGAATTTCGCGGGTCACCCTGGCGCTGTCGCTTTGACTCATCCGTACCGAAGGACCAATTCTACTTAAAGGTACCTACGATAAAAGTTTTGCAAGATAGACTTTGCAAGCCTCTGATGGCTTAGTACCAATTTACAGCTCGCTACGTTTTCGGGAAATATTGACTGTAAGCCTTATTGTAGTGTTTCAGTTAAGCTCAGTAGCGTCTGCATGCCTCGAGTTTAAGATTTGTTTTTAGTTGGTAGACATGAAATAAGTTACCTACAATAATAAGATCAGACAATAAATTATGATAAATGATATTTACCTTTGTAAATTGGTAAGAAAAAAAACACTTACACGTCAAAAATAACATATGTTTTAAAACTAGATGAGTTCTGGGAAGAAACACCGAAACAGACTCAGAGGTCAGACTCTCTTTTAAAGTTTAGACATAATCTTAGTCACGCCATAATATGAGGGCTATGCGGATTGAGGAAAGAACCACAGAGAATTGAGTGGACCTATCTAGTTAGTGCACGCATTTGTCCTTAACCGTGTTGCTAAAGGCAGAAATTAAGGAGCTCTATAAATTGACCAACGACGCGAATGCTATTAGAAACTTCAGAAACTAATTACAGACTACGTAGGAATGAATCTTAAACAAAAGAAAAACTACATTCTATCCTACTGGAAATTGTGATATAAATTCTGTTAGGAAAAGTTTAAATCGGACACAAAAATATAAACGAAAAAAGATAAGTTCGCTACTTTTTGGGTAAACCGAACGAAAATACCTCTCTAGGCGTTGTTGGAAGGATTTAATAAAACTTCAGGGTTTTTCGGTGCCAAAGTTTATAACTTTAGTTTAGGTATACTGTCTTCTAGCGGCTAGGGAAATTTACTTTTACGACCTATTTTCATTTCGTAAATTTAGAAAAAAAAAAAAATCACTTTGGTTATTTTGGAGCGGTCGGTTTAGGTGCGGTCTTGAATGCTCTACGGTTAAAAATATGCAGACTAAAAAGGTGCTCACTCACCGGCGCATTCGCCTGTAATATATCGTTCAGAGTCGAGCATGGAGGAGAACCGAGCATTATGTACACTGCGCAATGTCTGTAACAATTCATCTCAAATTTGACATTTATCGAAATCTTAGTTCAATATTAATTGTAGAAATCAACTCAATCAACTAAGCCCATCGCATCACTGCCGGACATAGGCCTGTCCCAGGCTGCGCCACAACAGCCTGTCCTACGCCTTCCGCATCCAGTCTGTCCCAGCCACCTTTTTAAGGACATGATCTCGGAATGTTAAGATGGTCACCCGTCCACGGATTGACTAGTAGCGTTTACGTTGGATACGACATGGGACATTATTTCATGTTCATCGATAATGATGTTTATGTCGTCAAAATAGGCTAAACGACAGTTTTTGAGAAACTAATTAGTAATATTCCTTGTGACGCGTATAGTTTGTATTTACAATTTGACACACAGTCATCTGCAAGAATAGACGTGTCGCGCTTGGATTTACGTAACTAATGGCTTTATTTTTACGCAATTATTTCTCGTAAATATTAATTAATATTTTTGAGTCCTAAATTATTCACAAAATTAAGTTGATTTTCGATGTTTTTAGCTCATATGGCCATTCTACAATACAAAATTCATAAGGTATTTTTCTTACTGTCAACTCAACTAGTCTATTATAATTGTGAAAAAAGCCCCGAGTCACATGCAACGGGAAAAATAATTTATGACATACAAGTTCAAAAGATCAAAAAGGTCGTTTATTAATATAACTGCCAATAAACTCTTAGAAAACACATTTCAACACATTCTTACACGTAGATGTTCGGTAGTTTGAATTTATTTCCATTTATTTAAATAATGTATCTTTTCACTGCTTGTTTTAATTGTTTTGTAAAATTGTGTTAGTTTTATAAATATACGTGTCTATTTTTTTACAGAATGTTATTATTTTGCTTGCACTACCCGATCTTACTTATGTAGTACATATGCATAGTATATACCTTCGATAAATTGTGTCACTGTATCCTTTATGTACTTACTAGCTTTTGCCCACGGCTTCGTCCGCGTTGAGGTCAGAAATTATCCCACGGCAACGTACCACCGAGATAAAAAATCCTTTGTCGTAATTCAGGACATGGTATATCCGTGTGCCAAATTTCATCCAAATCTGTTCAGCCGTTAAGGCGTGGGAAGGTATCCTTGATTACTACGGAACCCTAAAAATGAGAAAGTAACTCTCTCTGCGGGTTCCGTAGCAAACAAGGAACCCTTATAGTTTCGCCATGTCCGTCTGTCTGTCTGTCCACGGTTTAGCTCAGAGATTGTTAGTACTAGAAAGCTGTAATTTGGCATGGGTAAAATAAAAAGATGAAAAAAAAAATTTTTTGCGTACCTCCCCTACACGTAGAGTGGGGTTGTTTTTTTTTTTCGTCTATCCTATGGTGTGGGGTGTGGTTGGAAAGGTTGTTTAAAAATATTGTGGGTGTGTGCAAGCCATTTTTCAATTTAGGGATCCGTTTGCGAAAATATTGAGCTTTAAAGTGCTAATTTTTGTTAGAGTGTAGTACCCCCCCCCCCCAGCCAGCTAAATGGTTGTAATTAAATTTATGAAAAAAATATACAGCAGTAGTATATATAACGAAGTTAAAATTAAAATTAACACAGCTAAGTAAGCTTTACAGGTTAACAAGTTATAATCGACCAACTTAAATTTGCAGTTTGAAAAACATGTGCTACATGTTTTTCAACTACAATGTTAAGTTTGTTCTTGGGATAAATTAATCCCAACAACGGAACCCTGCATTGTGCGTGATCCGACACGCAGTTGGCCGGTTTTTATATTAGTATGGATGGAATTATTCTAGCTCCATAGATTAATCGATCAGAACTTTTTATGAAACAGAAACAAACCTCATATAAGAGGTTTTAATATAGACATCTAAGGTCTAAAACTTCTTCACATGCACTATACAAATAAACCACATTTCTGACCATTTTAAAATCTAGCTTCACACAGGAATTTTTTTGAGGTCAATGATGAAATCTACATACAAGGTTTTGTTGAATGAGAGTCCCCTACATATTGTCATAATTAATCCACATGTTATGTTAGAGCATATTTTTTATCAGTCAGCATTACCGATAGTGTTATCAGATACAGCAGGTTAACGTTGTGATCAATAACACACAACATAACAACACGCCTGTATTCCCTGAAGGGTTCGGCAGAGGTGTACCTATAGTACACTCACATTTCGCCAGTTATGTATAAGTGCCATGTAAAAGGGGGCGAGCCTATTGCCATCAACCGGGCACAAAACCTGACTCCAAGCTGTTACTATCAAATTCCAGATGAAAAAACCTTTGCCCGACCCGGGAAACGAATCCAGAACTTAATGCTCATCAGTAGCACTTGCGTCCACTACAATACTATGAATACTATGCCCAGAATTAGTCAAGACTTGGAAAAAGGCTGGAATAACCTCCGTGACTGACAAGTTACTGATCGCATTTGTTTGCGTCTTTTAACAGACGGTAAAACATTGATTACTCAAGGGGGAAGGGCAACCAACTTTCTAATCGATATCGCTTGAAGTTTTGTCAAGATACCCCTATAATTTGTCTGATTTTAGTAATGACTAGATTCTGCCCGCGAATTTGCTCGCGTGGTAGTCAATTATACTATAAAATGTACTCTCATACATGCACTAAGCAATAGTATAGCTTTCTGGCGGTGAAAGAATTTTCCAAATCGGATCACTACTTCCAGAGATTACCTCCTGCATCCAAACTCTCGTGCAACTTTACCTCTTTATAATATTTTTTGTGAAGTACCTATTGCAGTTTTCTAAAATATTATATATCTATTATTGTAACCGTTAGTTACTCATTTTAAGAAATCCAGATTATATATTCTCCAACCAATTTCTTTAATACTACACCCACGAAAGTCAATCGCAAACACGTAATCAAGGCCGGATCACATCACTCCCAATCTCGCGAAACGATTCGTTATTCAATGGAAATATGTAAAAATACATAATTAATCAAACACGTAACATACCGCGTACACCTGTTCACCGTATTGTTTATTGAGAGCTGACCTTCGTCCATCAAAAATAGATGCTTATACACATAGCATGAAATATGCGGACAGAAGGACCAGACTTATCGAGGTTCATTTTTGGATATTTGGCGAGGAAGTTATGACCTCCGAAAGAGTGTCCTTGGAGTTTCTTGCCCGTTTTTCTTCTTAGGAACCTGGCCGTTCTTTTCCTTAGGAACCTAACGTTCGACCGAGATCTCGGTCTCATTCACGGCATTCTCGGCTACAAATACAACTGAGAACTCGGTTTCGGTTCTCGGCTAAAAATCGCCGAGATTCTCGGCCATATCCGAGACTGTTATCTGGTAAAACAATGTTAATATGTGGGACCAAATTCTCGTGTGACATGGCCGCAAGAGCGCATCCAATTTTTGGGCAGCTCCTGATTCCATAGGGTTTGAAGATGAGCCAATTACTAGTGGCAGTACAAAAACTGTGATCGAAATAGCGCTTGATAGCCTTCTTAGAGAGCCAAGCTGCAAAGAAATTCAAATATTTTTGAGAAATGATATTCGTCACCATATAAAATACTGAGGCCTCAAAAAAAAAAAGCGAGTGAACAGCTCTTTAGCAGAGCTGGGCAGTTATACGACGAGAAATGACACTCTTTGAAGGGCGAAAACTGAAAACCGAAAAAATTCGTATTTTGTGCTATAACATCATGTTTTTTTAAATATTTAATCTATTACAGTTAATTGACTGAGGCGTGATTTTACGGAAATCCATTATAAAATACAATAGACAACGTCTATTTAGTAACCTAATCCTCTTAACTGTTCTTAAAGAGGCATAAAGACCCCTGTAAGAAATCGACACGTGTTTCAACTCTCAATGAGGCATCCTAAGGATGACGATTGACTTGTTGCGAATCCGAACACTATATGTTGCCACGCTGCCTCGATCCCGTGGGAATATCGGGATAAAAAACATCCTATGTCCTAATCCATGGTTATGGTCTACCCATTTGCCAAATTTCATTCAAATCCGTAAGCGTACAAGCGTAACAAACAAAATAGTTCACTTTCGCATTTATTTCGCAAAATTAGCGCATTTTCGTTTATTTTCATGATTTATCAATTCTCGTTCTCGGCTCTCGGTCTCGGCTGAGATTTTATTTTATTTTCGGTCTTGGCCGAGAACGATAAACCTGTCTCTGTCGACCCTTATAGGAACCTACTACGCTATGGAATGGGCAATTCGCTTCATCTTTCTAACAGACCGACTCCTTGACAATTCAACAGTGCCTGTAATTGTTTTTTTTTTAATGTTTTAAGTTTGAGTTCGACCTCTTCTCTGCACGTAGACGGCAAAACTAGGCTTAGCTAGGAATTCTTATTTCTTACCGTGGTGAAAAATTTTGCAAATCTGTGCAGGTTATTGGCAGAGATGACATTACATTTCCGAAGTGATGAAGGTATCAAGCAGCGTCACGCCTCGTCAGCGGGAACGTTATGGCTAGGCACCCAAACGTATTTATAAGAACTCAGTGAACTTAAACTAAACATAGGCTTTCGAGCGATAAATCCACAGTAAAAGAAAACTACATCCAGAAGAAAAAGGTTGACTGCGTTTATATATTGAAATCCTCCGCAATATTTTTATATTTTTGTTTAACCACAACTGGGAAGCTCTTAACCTGCATCTCACCTGATGGTAAGTGATGATCAGGCCGAAGGTGAAAGCGAGATTAACTTGGAATCCTTAACCACAGAGGAACTGGCTATCTTACCTCTAACTACCGAAACACAACCATTGTTGTTACGGTGGCAGACTTAGATAAGATGGTTGTAATTAGCCAGGCGGACTTAGGAACAAGCCCTACCGCCGAGCAAAAATTTTGCCCTCACTGGAGATTGAACCCGGGACCTCTGGGTCTAAGACAGGTGGTAGAACCACTAGACCGCGGAGACGGTTAAAATGTATGTTAACTGTAATGTGGTATTTCTTGTAATATGGTATTTCTGTAAACATTTTCATGTACACATACACATATATTCTCAGTCTGAATGTCTGCCTGAATTATTCAGGCATCGATTCCATTCGATGTAAGAATGAAAGTTACATTAGATCAAAATTCGGAAGGATTAGGAAACCCGGCTCGTGTTTACACAAAAAGTTGTTTTTCATGCTGAGGAAAGATATTCAGTTTATTTTATTGACAATGTTAAGACAAGACGTAACATTTGATGAGGGGAAATTGGCAGTAGATAGATGTTGAAGGACTTCACTACCTTCGGACGGGACCTAAACCCGAGCGAAGCATTATGACTTGGGACATCTTGACGTTCAAAAGTGCCTTACAAGGCCCTATTTGAAATAAAAGATTTGACTTTGACTTTGGACACCTTCAGTGAGGGTAGCTTCATTAACATCAGTTTACTCATTTCATGCGTATGTTGAAATTCAGACATCTATTCTACCCATAATTTTATACCTGACTTTTGTCCGCGGCTTCGCTCGCGTTCAGTTCGCCCACAGGAACCTACTACCAGGATAAAAATAATCCGTGTGCCAAATATTATCGAAATCCGTTCAGCTGATATGGCGTGAGAAGGATACAGACAAGCAGACTGACAGAATTACTTTTGCATTTATAATATTAGTACGGCAGTATCCGCAGGAAAACCAAGGTAACCGACATAGCCTGAAGAATTGCCAAACTTAAGTGGCAATGGGCAGGGCACATTGCTCGCAGAACGGACGACCGATGGGGCTGAAACGTTTTGTAGTGGCGACCGCGTACCAGAAGACGTAGCGTTGGAAGGCCTCCCATAAGGTGGAGCGATGAACTTGTGAAGGTCGCAGGAATCCACTGGATGCAGGAAGCACAGAACCGGTTGAAGTGGCGGTGCTTGGGGGAGGCCTATGCCCAGCCGTGGACGTCTTTCGGCTGAAATTATGATTACGGCAGCATGGATAGTATGGATGTCACTCCAATCGGAAATATTGGAGTAGGTATAAATGTTAGGTTCGATACAGGTTAGCCTAATGAAACAAAATATTGCCAAATAGCACGAAACACTCCAATCGCGTGACAAGTGGTGTCACAGGACTATTCCTGACCTTCTTTCGCTTTTTACTACTAATAACTTCTCAGTAATTGATATCATACAGATTTATGAATAGAAATCTAATAAAAAACTCTATAATAACAATTCTTCTAACATTAGACTGAACGTGAATCTTTTTGGAGCTTCAATCTGAAAACATCCGGTTTGTTGTCGAAATATTACTGAGAGAGTTCTATTCCGCCGCTTCTTCCTTGCGATATTCGCATGCTTAATGGAATACTGACTTAACTCAAAAGTGACGATTTTTGGGACATCGCAAAAGAAGATCTTGCGATGAGGACTTATCCTACTTGTTGATGCATAAAAATAAAACTGATTAAAATTAATCATTAGTGCTTGTATTTGAACGTCTAATAGACGTTTAGTTAGTAGGATAAGTCCTCATAGCAAGATCTTCTTTTGCGATTTCCCAAAAATCGTCTTTTTTGAGTTAAGTCAGTATTCCATTAAGCATGCGAATATAACGGTTTCCTTTTGTTGATAGTCAGAGTGGGCAATATTTGGACTATTTTGTATCAATGATAATTTAATTATCGATAGTTAATTGACTCGGGCGTGACTTTGCGGTAACCCATTATAAAATACAATAGAAAAATCGGATTAGGTTACTAAATATACGTCGTCTATTTTAATTTAACTATCATAAATATTATATAAATATCTGACTTATAGAGTCAGTAGTAAAATGGTCCCTTTAGAACAAGTATTGTAACGGAATAAGAGAGACATCTGCAGAAGTGAACATAATTCAAAGTCAAATAATTTATTTCATTTGAGCACATTAAGGGTTACCATCATTCTTCCATACAAACGTAGTATGGTGATAACTCGTCTGTTTGACAGTGCTCGTCCAAAACTACAAATTATATCAATTTGTCTTGTCTTTATCTAGCCCTGTATGGATTTGCGTCGCGAAAAAGATTACGTTATAACTGAAATTTGAAATACAAAATAGCATTCGATCATAATTATTACATCACAATTTTACCTTTTCGTTTATTTACAAAAAAATACAACTTTTCAGTACCGGAACTGCTCTATAAAAACAAACATATTTTACGACTACTATGAGATTGAAATTAATTCGTCAGAGTACATCATACGCGGCCGTCTGTCTGAAGACTGACTTATGATGTATCGTCGGAATGAAGTTATGTTTTGTTTTATAGTGTCGTAAAAATAATGTACATAACTACGTGTGTACTGGAATGCTTTCTATTTTTGTTTGGTGGTGTACGGATGGTTGGGGCAGCGAGCATGGTGACGAGCATTTTGTTTTTAATAGTAAATTGAATTAGTTCTCGGATAGAGGAAATTACGCTACTAAATTGATATTCACTTGGGTACTTGAACTTAATCCAATCCAGCCTATCCCTTGCTGTTCTCCCCCAGCGAAGCCCTAAGCCGAGGTCCGTACCCCACAGGGGATGCCCTTATCGTGTAGTCGCTTAATTTGTAAGGCACCCACAGGAAAGTCCGGTTAAGCAGCCGACAACCTCCAAGGTTGAGCTGCAAGATGCCGAACAAAAAAACAAAAAAAAAGTACTTGAAACATTACTTTTTTTTATTCAACTCAAAATGCTAACTTTACTGGACGGACAAGCAATTTAGTTGCTGCAGTAACAAGCTTCCTACACTGGTAAAATTTTGCGAGCTGAATGAAATTGCAATGGTCGTAGAATAACCCCATTTTTGGTCCTTCAATACGCATTTGGTTAGCTCGTAAAAAAGACATGATTATTTTATTACCTTGCAGCACCCTTATAGCACACACGATCAATCATAATCAGAATCATTTTGAAGGATACTGCTAATCCATTGCTTCATATCTTCGAAAAATTTGTCTCCTCAACAACGTTAATAACGCAAAGAATGTTGTTGAACTGTCAAAATGAAACGGATTGTGATTGATCGTGTGTTACGCAATTAAGGTGCAGAACAAAATAATGATTTTTTTTTTATGACACGTGCAAGTTGCAGAGTCTTTCATACCGTGTGTATTATACCGCGGTACGCTGAACGGGCACCTGGCTGCATTCAAGTGGAACTTGCGCGAATTTGTGAGCCGCGTTATTTTGTATGGTGTAGGTACGTTTGAATATTTTAGAATTAGATTAGTTGGCCTTGTGCTAGCATGCGATAGACTTGAAACTACACAAGAAAATGTTCATGAAAAATTATTTGGGATGAAAAATTATCGTCGTCAAATACTAAAAATTGTGGTAATAATATTCCATAGAACAAAGAGGAATTAGGTAGCTTGGCTCGAAGATTACTGAGCAGCTTTTGTATTAAGTATCTAACTTTTTGGTCCTTTTTACTTTTTATAAGCAATCCACCTGCACGCGTAGCATGACAACCATAGAAACGGGTTTTTTTACGGGATTTGTCGACGGAAGGACATCTGTCATTTTCTAGACAAAATGACAGATTGTGATTGTTTATCTGTCATTCCATCTATTATTCCGTCGACAAAACCCGTTTCTATTGTGGTCATACTAAGCGTGCAGGAATGATAACGCATAAATACAGTATGTAAATACCCAATAATCAAATCTAAGTCTCAAAAATCTAGATTGGTCCTTGTGTCCAAAACTTCTACTAATAATATGTCGATCTGTAATACCGTTAGCGTCTGTTTCACTTACACGAGTGTTTACATATTCGGGCCAACTGTGGTGTATTTAATCGAACTATAACTATTAAACTTTGGCAACTAAACTCTATACATTACTAAATGCCCCATGAATCACGAGGAAACCATGCCAATTGCCAAATGAAATGCGATCGCTTTTTGTTCCCTATTTACTTTTCACCCAACTACGGGAACCCAAAGTAGATGAATAAGATTCTCACAGGAACAAATATAGTTTGTTCTGTACGATGAAAAATGGACTGGTTGTAATTAATGGCATTAATTATTGATTCAGCTCTACGTCCTATTTAAATAACATAACATAATATCACGCCTGTAGACCTGTAGAAGGCTCAGGCAGAGGTGTAGGTAATCTATAGTAAAACCCACATTTCACCAGTTGTTTAAATCCCATGTAATAAGAGGCGAGCCTATTGCTATCAACCGGGCACAAATCCAGACTCCGGGTTGCTACTGAGAAATTCTTGATGGAATTACCCAATAACACTTTGCCCGACTTGGGATTCGAACCTGGTACACGCTCAGCTTGCGGCCACTAGACGTACGAGACAGACGGATCTATAGTCCCTAAATCGGGTAGGTGTCTCAAGGCCAATAGATGTAAAAATAAGTAGGTACCTACCTATATGTAGATTTATACTATGTATGCTTTATTACTGTGTGTGTATTTAATAACTTTTCTATTGCTGATCAAAGCAATTTACAGACCGTTTTTAACTCAATCGCGACCAATCCAGGCGATCCCATATTATTTTGCAACGAATTCACTCGTAAACAATGAATTCCATACTGAAATTCTACCGTTCATGAATATTTCTCAGATCATTACCTGAGTAATGTTGTATCATATTGCCAAGTTATATTTGCAGCTATGAAACACCATTCTTTAATTTGCCATTGCAATGTCAACTTTAAGCCTTCGTAATACAATTGTATAGTATTCCACATTCGGCAAAACAACCAAATTCAAAAAAGCTTTCGCTAACAAGCAAAAACTTCCGACCGGTGACGAATTTTCACGAGTTGTCAACTTTTCCATATTTGAAAAGTACTTGAAGGCCACTTGCCAAGTCATAACTCACTCTATTCATATTAAAATATGGTTTGATGTCGAATGCATGTTTTTATTCATGCTTGTATTTTCTCCAGCTGAATTCGAGAACGGTGTTTTTTAAATGGAGCTTTATGATGTGGTGGTAAGGTTGAATGTTGTTTGTGTATCGTTGAATGAGGAACCACGTGTTTGGTTTCCCTTCAGTGGCACGTCAGCTATGCTCGAGGTCAGACGTCTCGTTTGACGATTTTCGCGCGTTTTTCCTTTTCACGCCGTCTTTTCTTTTCAATTTATTTTCGCGAGTTTGTATTATGTTACAATAGTGTATTAATTACGCATTAAAAAAAGTGTTTGTGTTTAAATTAAAGTTGTTATAAATAATTTAAAATGTAAACAAAGTGTAAAAATATGTAAATTAAATATTATGTTTTTATGGATTTTCAGTAAACGGTACAGTAACGTCATTATTACGTCATTATCAGTAATATTTAAAGTATTAAAAATTTTGAGTAGGTAATTTGAAAAAAGTTTTCCTTCCTTATAAAAATCATAAGCCATGCCAAATATGTTACAGTATGAAAGTGAGGGAATTTTATAACTTTGAAGGATAACAAAGGTATTACGCATGACTGTAAAAACTTCTAAAGCATGAAACAGCTTCCGTTACTAAAATATTATATTTAAAAAAAGTCGTCATGTGGATACCCAGTTGCAACGATGTTTCTTTCGTTGTATATTATGTATTAAATAACAGGCGCGGTGAAATAAAGTAACAAGTTTGAGAATCACTAAATAAAAAAAATAAAAAAAAGTGTCCCGACGGTCAAAATGTTGCAATGTGTGCATTGCAAGCAACTTCGTTCCAAAAATTATGAAGGCTTAAGAGCATTTATCCTAACAGTTGGCAACGTCGCAAATATCTGTCAAAAATTTACCGGTTTTGGTTAATTTGGCAATATTACTGTATGGAAATAAGAAATGTGGTTAACTAGAGAACTAGAATATTAATAACGAATTGCAATTGTAACATTGAATTTGATGTTGTACCCGTTTTAGGTGTAAAAAAGGCATTTGGAAAGTTTCCAAATACTTTTTTTACATCGAAAACTAAATATTCGGTGTTACGATATTAATTATTGCATTTCATTATCAATATTCTAGTTCGCTAGTTAGCCACATTTCTTATTTCCTTACAGTAATATTGTCAAACTAATCAAAACGGCGAAATATTTGACATCTATTTGCGACGTTGCCCACTTTCAGAATAAACGGTATAAGAAATTAAGTTTACCGGTCGGTAAGAACGGGGAACAGTCTAATTATTTCACGATTGGCGTTCAATACTTTACTTTCCTATGGTGAGGACATGACAGAAAGCTTCTAAGCCTAAGTAAAAACTCACAATACACACATTGGCAATTCACAAATACACGTGCACTCACTAACATACGAATACATACAGACACTCTCTTACAACACCAACACAACTGACACAAATCACACCATCACATCATGCATACACTCTTTTTATACAATTTAAATGTTTATGTTCCTTTTTAAATAAAATTGTTAACGGAACGAACGAGCCTGAAACTCAAAACATAGAGAATCCTAGTGTGAGGTCTAGGAATTCAATCCACTAGAATGTAAACTTAGCAAAATAAATTTATTATTATTCTTTAGGACAGCTGACGCGGGCCACAGTTAAAAATAAGCCCTCGAAACGAAAATAAGGAAATATTGCCAGAATACGTTTTGTTTTTAGGTATCATTTAAATTACGAATACTTATTCATTTTTCAAATGTGGTTTTCCTTTCCTCATGACGTCATGAGCGATATAATATACGTATCATTTAACAATAGACGTGGTTAAGCGATTAGCCGGTCAATGGAGTCGGTAATGGGTTTGACTGCTCAGTGTACAAACTCAAACTCAAAGCATTTATTTTAATTAAACCATTTACAGAATTATTTCATCACCACTGCTCTCAAAACTGAAGAAAGCATCATGAGGAAATCGGCATGTCCTAGAAATTCGAATACAGGTGACATCCACCAACCCGCACTGGGCCCGCGTGATGGATTACGGCACACGCCCTCTTACATAGAGGAGGCCTGCGTCCCAGCAGTGGGAACATTATAGGCTAATTATGCTATAAACCAATTACAGGCACTTTTGAATTGTCAAAGAAGTCGGTAATTCAGAAAGATCCTACTACGCTTTGAAATGCGCAATTAACTTCTAGTTGCCCATTTCAAAGCGTAGTAGGTTCTTATGGAGAAGAATGGGCAAGAAACTCCATCGACAGTCTTTTAAATTATATTGTTACAAAATATTTGTTACATCATTATCACTTGTGCAGCAATGTACCTTTCTGACAGTAGATTTATAACACTGGTCCATCATCTTCCTTTTCTCGATAGACCTAAAATGCTGGATGTAATTGAATATACAGGGTCAAATAAAATTATCTAGCGAAACTCTGGAGACGTGTTGCATATTTAAACGCGATAAAACAAAATAAAAAATATTTTTTCAGCTCGTAGTTCAAGTAACAACATTACTAGCGGTTGTTGACTCGAAAAAAAGAAACATCTAATCTTTTTGTTTATCGTACGTAGACGATTTAGACCCTGTACATTTTAATGGTCCTTCCAGCCGAGGTTCATTACAAATACAGTCCAAATAATATATCATTATTTGCTCAAATACATGTCTGCATACTAATAGCTTCAGCATACAAAGCCAGTAATTTCATGCTAGTTGATCAAAATAATTCAAATTGCCTTGAACGCCGACGTTTTAAATGATATCAACACTGATTTGGTGCCACCCTGGTATGACCCGTGTACACAATGGGGCTCCAAACATGTAAGAGCCATTTAGGGTCTCTCTAGTGTAAACATAGAGCGATCGAGAGGGTAGTTTAACAAGGACACCACAAAAACTGCTCTAAAAGGTGTAGTGTTCAATTAGAAAGCTACCTTATAGGTTCTTAAATTACACAAGAATGCAAGACTTATTATAATTATCATTTACGTGACTAAGATTCGTTTTAGAAAAAGATGTATAAGTTACTAAAAATGTGTAAATTAATAATATTGTTTTTGTATAAAATGTGTAAGTAACTGAATTATTGTACATTTTGAAAGTACATAGTTTGTTCAGAATCCTTTAGTAAATCGATTTCTGTCATTTTTTTGCCCACAGATAATTTAATCTACATAAGTTAACAGTCACACTTCCATTGTACGTCAAAACAAACCAAAATGGACGAAGTAACTACTACGCTAGACCCTATACGTGTGGGACTGTGTGCGTGCGTAGATTTGTAATGTGACCGCAATTTCCTCCTACAATTAGTATAACTAATTTTATAAAAACACTATGATACATCATAAAAAATCAGTATATGTATTATGAATAAAACAAAATTATAATTTGAGTGTTTGGTGGTGTGCGTTAATTCCAGGACATGTTGTATGTACAACATTTATCAATTGTACTGAAAAAGGATAGGAATTTTGCACACTTAATCACCATCAGTAGATAAATTTTATTGGAATTATTAATTTGTTATAATTAGTAGACAGGAGGTCTGCTAATAAGCTCGATTCAAATCTCAACAAATTTTAACAATATTCCCTTTCTGCCGTCTCTTATAATCCCACACTTGAATAAAAAAAAGGAATGAAATTAAAAAAGTTTTACAACAGGAAAACAATCAATAGTTTAGACTAATTTGCAGGTTAGTAGCAGGTTCGTTGCCCCGCTATCAGTGAAGTGTGAAATCCGATTTATTTTGTATTTTCAATTTTAAATGGTCAAAGATATTTTATCTAAAGATTGTGACTTTTTAAATAAAACATCTTTGACCATTTCAAATTAAATAACAATGACAATGTCAATTCGACGACTACATCGGTAAAAATATTTGACAAACATAATATACAATCCAACTTTAAAATATAAATATTATGTACAAGTATTAAAAAAAAAAAAAAAATTACTTGGGATCGGTTCAGCACGTCTTTTGATTACATACATCTAGGAGTATTTCTATTAGTCGTAATCTCTGAATTCAATTCCTTTCTACTCGTAGCCAAATAATTTTTCACACAATCCATCTATCTTGTAAAATAGATATTGGCATTTGTGTTTTGCCTCTTTGTCGCAAGCGCTACTGCTGAGCGTCAGGTCCTGGGTAAGGTTCCCAGGTCAGGCAAAGTATTATTGGGGCTTTCTATATGAAAAAAGAAAACAAGAAAATTGACAATTTGAAAATGAAAAAATGGTCTTAATTTCTCAGTAGCAGCCCGGAGTCTGGAATTGTGCCCGGTAGGTAGCTATAATAGGCTCGTCCCCTATTACTTGTCCTGGATCTAAACATAACTGGCGAAATGTGGACACCTCTGCCTAACCCTTCGGGGATTTAGGGTGTGATGTTATATGTTTAATATCATCATAATTTTTCGGTTGTAAAATAAGTCCTTTCTACATAAATATTTTTATATTAATACATAATAAAAGTCCCCTTTTCTCCACAAATTTTGGTCCTTTGTCTGTTGAATACCTCACTATCTTTAGTAATAGCTAAGATAACAGATTTCATTAAGATTTGTTTTAAGAGAATGTGGCTTCATTTAGATGAGTAGGCGGTATCGCGAATTCTTGATTGTATGTCTAGAAAATAATAGAGAAATAAATAATGTTATTTGGAATTAAAGCATTGAATACAAAATAAGAAAACCATGTATTCTTATGATTAGTTAACATGTCGCTACAGATAGTCTTCTAGAAGGCCAAAAGTCTGACAACTAGTGTTACCAAGGGGTATCGTGATGCCCAGTTACTAGGTTATGGACGTCAGATAGGCAGTCGCTCCATGTAAAATACTAGTTTTCACCTGCATACGTTTAGACTGGAAGCCGACCTCAACATAGTTGGGAAAAGGCTAAACAGGTTATGATGGATTAATGCACTGAATACAAAAGAAGATAATCATAGTTGTATTCGTTCATGACGTGAAAGTGTGATTACAGTGTATAGCCGTGTCCTGTTAATCATAGTAGTAAATTGATCCATTGGTCCTTATTCAGCAGTGGACGTTTGCAACCAATAAGGACCGCAGAATGCAATAAATTCTACCAAGTTCACTATTTTGACAACATTATCAATCAAAAGGAGTCATGAAACGTGCTGCTCATAGATAGTCATCATTCTATTAAAAAAAAAAAAAAATTACGAGCCTATAATTTTCCTACTGCTGGGCAAAGGCTTCTTCTCATATGGAGAAGGTACGAGCATTGATCACCACGCTTGCTCATGACAGGTTGGCGATTTAAGGCTTATATTACCTATAAGTCCAGGTTTCCTTACGATGTTTTCCTTCACCGATGTCAGTAATGTCCAAGCAAAATGAAACTTAGAGTGTATATTCTATTAACGGAACATAATTATTCAGCGTGCCCTTCGATACTTATTTTTATTGGTCCTTCGAGCCGGATTTTAAATGTGGGTGTCACACGCGTACCACTCAAATTGAAAACTCTCTGTAACTTCTGGAGTACGAAGTCGAAGTTGAATTACAACTTCGACTTAATTACCTTCTTTGACTGTAAAGTTTTCTAGAAATTACCTACTTGAAATTATAAAGAAATCGATGTTGTTTGCATACATAACACTCTACAGTGTTCGATATGATATTGATCCTATTGAAATAAGTGCTCTGGGAATCCCTGAGGGGAGGCTATCATTTATTAAAAGAGTTTCGTTGGTTAGGCACTTTCAATTTACTTGGTAGCAAACTACCAAGTAAATTTAAAGTATGCTAAGCTGATTATGATTAGTCTGTAAAGACCAAAATTATTTGGTTAAGCAGCTGTTGTTTATCCTTCTCGGGTATCGTCTGATGCTAATTTTACAAATATTTTAGTGGCAGTAAAATGACAGTATCAGTGGTTTATTCTTGTATCTGTTCAGCCTTAACCAATTAATTGATTGTCAAAGCTTCATCCAAACATTGTAAGGATAGGAACGATAACGACTCACTACCGGAAAAGAATCAGTCATCCTCAAGGGGGGAATGACTATAAAGGGAGGAAAAATTAAAGAACAGAGATTTTCTTTTAGAAATAAAATTCGACCTCTACTGTTTCCCAAGCGTGATAACAATTGATAAAAATCGATCTTTATTGCAACTATGTATTAATTTTATGTAGCGCTTCCGTGAATGATGAATAATGATGATATTTAAATGATTATCAGGCGCAACCTGGGCTATCAGGCTCTTTACGAATCTAATGACTAGGTCATCACTTTTATCACGGCATGATCTGATAATATATGCACTCCCAAAGAAATAGGTAGGCCGACTGTTAATAGTCACATACAGCTTTAGAAAATGCTCGGCTGTGTAGAGCTTCTGTCACTCATACCTGTATACTTGTATAGCATATGAAAATTATTCATTTTTCATTTATTCAAATTACGAGAATCGGTTCTTGCTGTAAGTACTTGTTGACCGTCAAAATTACAGAAGACTATTCCCCAAAACGTCCGCCTTTCAAGAAAAAGTGGCACAACAAGCTCCCCAGCAGCTTCTTTCCTCAAAATACCATTTCAGACACTGATCCACATGGTCCTCATATGACTTGACCAAGATTATGTCTGGACTTTAAAAGAGACTACGACCTCTGAGTTTGTTTCGGCCTTTCTTCTCAGAGTAGTCACATAGGAAGCACCGACCTCATCTAGCTTATTTTTTTTTATTTTTTTATATGACGTGTAAAAGTGATTCCGATATCCTATTTACAGAATAAACAATTTCATTTCATTTCATTTCAGCACAACATGCATCATCATGTTACATTTCCTTCTGAAGCTCGATATGTCATATTACCGCCAGCACATGGTTATACTTGCAAATAAAAAACAAAAAGAACTTGCCTATCTGCTATTAGGGTATCTATAAAACATGTCGAAAAGACAGCAGTGTTTCGTCGCCACCGCTGACAATTGACCCCAATTAATTTAATGCCACTAATCGTTTGTGAGAATGGATCTATTGCCGTATATTACATCTCGTTATTACTGGTAGACATGCTTTCAGTTAGTGCTTATTTATGTGTTTATATAAAATATGTTTGGATACGTGAAGGATAGGTTTACCTATGTAGCTCATTTAAATCTCAATTATAACTATAATACAATTATTTTCATCTCCTTATAACATACTAGCTTCTGCCCGCGACTTCGTCCGCGTGAAATTTCGACCCGACTCACCGCGTCACATCCCATCGCCCGCCCTTCGTATTCGCTTAGCGTTCTTTCTGACTTTTTTTCTTTAAGCACGGCTCCTAAGGGTTGAAGCGTGCTGTTACATAGCCTTTAACCTTTCTCAAGAATTGGGCTATCCAACGCAAAAAGAATTTTTGAAATCCGACTGGTAGTTCCGAAGATTACCCCCTACGTACAAACTTACAAACAAACATACAAAGAAACAAACAAATTTTACCCCTTTATAATATTTAGATTAGGAAGATTAGATAAACTGACTAGTTCTTTTATTTCTTCTATATGCAATTCTAACTACAGAACGTCCCAAATTCCTTTCATTGATTTTCACAAAATATATATATTTTTTTTTTTTTTTTTGATTGATTGAATCACACTGTTACCATGAGATCAATCTACATGATTGCTACTTATTTATTTATTTATTTGATTTACACGGCCGAAACCAATTACATAAATCAAAGACACATGCTGCTGCTGTGCTACATGTTGATTAGGGGGGTTCTATTGGGAATTAAAACTTATTAATTTTGAGATATTATTAATATTATGTACGTAAATTAGTATTCCTAAATATATTATAAAAATGCGAAAGTGAGTTTGTTTGTTACGATTTCACGTTAAACCGGCTGAACGGATTTGGATGATATTAGAGACTAAATCGAAGACGAAGTCGCGGACAACAGGCTAGTTAAAAATAAAGAGCAAAGTAGCGAGACTAAGAGCAAAGTTAGTTAGGCAACGCCATTCAAGCTGTCAAAAATGCATGAAACTAACAGAGTTAACAGAGGCATCCATTTTAAACTAGGTTGTAAAGTCATAACCGGGTCATTTCCACGGTTTTCCACTTACAAATACGTCATGATGCGATCTCCTTTGATTTTAACTGTGATATTGTGTCAATCGTTTCTATCTGATCGCGCTGTAGATGGAAGAAAAACAGAGCGTCGTTTATTTTCTTGGCCTATATAATACTTGTGAAGAAGTATTCTGAGAATTACAGCCAGGAGTATCGATTGCATTTGTTTTCAAATGGCAAGAAAATACATTACATCACGCCTTGCCCGAAGAGTTAAGCAGAAGTGTTCCTATAATACACCCACATTTTGCCAGTCATCTTTAATAGGGGGCGAGCCTATTGCCATCAACCGGGCACAAGTACAGACTCCGGGCTGCTAATTAGATATTCTAGATGGAAAAACCTAATAGCACTTTCCCCGACCTAGGAATCGAACCCTGGACCTTATCTCTCAGCTCAGCAGTAGCGCTTAGGTGTTGTCGAAAGTGGTACAGCTATTACGAGTTCGACTTACTCGCGGTCGGTCTCCTTACCTGTACTTATTTCTCACAACCGTGTTTAAAGCAATTCTCAAATCGCTAATCTCACGACTGCAATTAACCGTTTCTAAAGCTTTTCTCTCTAAAAAAAGAAAAAAAACTCTCACAGCGTTGTACGAATATAAAAGAATAACTTAACTATATATAAACGGCGTGGACGGAATCAAAAAAATGGAAATTCCTGAATGGTGAATTGTTTGAAAACAAAAATAGGTCGTTGAGGAACACATATTTATTTACATACACACATACATGCACAGTATAAATAAGTAACAGTATTATATCTTCATAGAAAACGACGTGCTTCGAAATCTCAGTGTATATTAGTACGCAGCAGTATTGACTGTGCGGTAGTCATACGCGGACGCGGAAAGTTTATCTACCGAGCAGCCGTGGGTAATTATTTCAAGGTCACAGCCTAGACGTAGTACTGTTACTTATTTATACTGTGATACATGTATATTACATAAACATAAATATACATGACGTCGTGAAATGGAGTGAAAGAGATAATAGAGAGGAGTTTAAAATAACGCGTGCTATGAAAAAATAAAGATGAGGTGTTATGTCACATTATCTCGACTGTCTTTTCCGCGATGGGATTAGGTAGAATGTACCCTCTCTCTAAAGGGGTTAAATAAGTGGGGATGAAAGTTTGTATGGAAATTCGTAATTTTGGCAGCTGGGAGCAACAGACAGCTAGTAATAAATGAAACTAGTGTCACTGAACCTAATTTATATTCAAAATTAAATATTAATAACTCTCTTCCATAAATCAAAACTGGGTGAAAAGGACCAAATATCTCCTCGGTTGACAATCTGATTTCCTTACTAAACTTCTGATCCGTGGGAATTTGCATGTTGTCACATAATTTATGCAAGAACTTGAGTAACATTTGATAACTTACCGGTGAGTTTTAAAGGGCATGGCTTGGAATAAATCGCAATTTAATTCGAACTCGTAGTCTTCGATTCAATTTAATTAAACTATATACACCATTATTGATCTAGTAACTGCTGAGTTTGAGGTTTTGTGTTCGATTCCCGGGTTGGGCAGTGTTATAGGGTTTTTCCATCTGTGGGTGTGGGCGAAATATGGGTGTACTAAAGGCGGTATTACGGTGAAATCGGCGGATATAAATAAAAATAAAAAAACATACCTACGCGTCGAACATATAACCTCCTCCTTTTTGGAAGTCGGTTAAAAATACAGACAAAGGAACAGTCACTGAGCAGAGATTGTAAGTATTCATTCACCTAACCTAGTAATTTGCTTGGTGAGGTGGCTTCTTAACTCAGTCCACCGACTGTACTACATAATGTAGGAAGCCAGAAAGAATATTTAAACTAAACTTGTAAAAGACCACCTTTCCTAGTAATTGAGAAGAAATCCTATACAGAGATACTGAGCAACATAATATCTTTCGTATATGTACAGCTTTGTAATTTATCGTTACAAGATAGTCTTACAGTTTTATGTCAGTATTAAATACTGCAATAAACGTGGCATCGTCGTTTCAAAGCATCACGTACAAAAGCGATTCGTTGGTTCTAACCTTTATTACAACTGTAATGTATTGCGCTGTTATGTCTTCTTTTAGCTACAGAAAAGATTTAATAGCTTTGATTCTTAATTGTGGTCATTAGTTGCCAAGGTACATTCAGTAGCGTCCATCAGTTCCTGTAACGTGCAAAAAACAGGATCTGGACACGATATTAAGTGTCTCATTGTTTGTGGAACAGCACCACATTTATACTCCAGGGCGGAGTCACCTGTGAATCTCCACCTGAGCAGGATTTCCTTGCGCCGGCCGACTCAATTTCGATTGCCATCGACAGGCTAAGAAGATTTGCCAAGGTCTTCGTCTTTTACAGTGACGTACATGCATTTTTATTTAAAAATGTTTCCCTTGACAATGTCTTCGACATCTTTCATAATTTAGTGCTAAGCAAAACATTGATGTTACCCTGTGTAGGAGAGGATCTTGATATGTAATGAATGGTCACCCATCCTTGGACCGACCCCAGCAATCTTAGGCCCGTGCGGCTGTTATTATCTAGCCACGAGCCCCTATGATACCATTGAGAAAATTTTACATGAATGCGTACGTCTTTACGTTAGATTTGAAAATCATTGGTATGACGTTGGTTAGATCATTATTCAAGATTAACGTCAGAACGTCAGAACACAAATGGACGCGGTCAAGAACTTTGTGTAACAATACTGATAACGTCATAACTTTAAAAACGGAAATTTGTTTAAATATAGCTTACTCCGTACATTTACATAGCGTGAAACCCACGCGATGTATCAAGAGAATATTGTTGGGTGCTATCGATCGATTAGAGCGGTCTTATGTCTAAGGATGGCGAATCTTTAGAACGTCATTTAACAATAAAATACTATTTCGAAAAGACAAGAAATAATATTCGGTGGTAAGGACCAGACGGAATTCCTGTTCAACTGATTCTTAATAATACACCGCACATATTGAACAGCGTCTTTTACAAATTGAATAAAGCATCAGATACTAACAGGATTCGTAAGGTGAAGTTCTGGTCTGGTCCATGTAAAAACCGATCGATCGCTCATGATAGCTGGCAGTTATAAGAAGTTACTATAAATTAGCAGTGATAGCTTAGTGGTGTGACCATCGAGCTGCCAAATCATAGGTTTCGAGTTTGAATCCAAGCCACGCACTTCTGACTTTTTGGATTCATGTGCGTGTTGTATAATATAATATTGTCACTTGATTCAACCGCCAGCATTGGCCAGGTGACGGCCAGGTGTGTAGTACTCTCAACCGGCGTGCGTGTATGACCAGATGTATGAACGTAAACTAAGCAAAAGGAGTATGTAAGGATCATAGCAGGTGCCGTTCGGTAGTTTCTGCCTGAGTGAGTTTATGGATGTAATCATACATCATCATCATCATCATCGTTCATCGTTTGTGGTTGTATGAACGAGAATGTGTATGAGAAGACGACCTAAATCCGTACATTTTCCTGTCAACCCTGTAACAATCAATGCTATGTGCGTAAATTTAGGCGATGCACTTAAAGTTGATGCGATGCAACACGCTAATTTTGGCACGTTCCTCCGCGGCCACACACTGAATGGTTTCAGATTATAACTGACGTTTGGTATTGTTACGTGCTCTTTGGAATTTTGACTCGAGGAGGGGCTCGAGGCTAAATAATAACAGCCGCACGTGTCGATCAAAGGTTAAGCTACGCTTGTTGCGATCGGTTCGTGGATGGGTGACCATCCATTACTTACCGAGGCCCCTTTGTGCCTCGAAAAGCACGATAAGCCGTTGGTCTCGGCTGTCATTCATAGATATTCGATAGTCATTAGGGGTAGTCAGAAGCCCAAATCTTTGACAATCTGTCTTACCAGGGGTGTGTTATCCAGTAACTGGGTTGTGGAGGTCAGATAGGCAGTCGATTCATGTAATATACCGATACTCAGCTGCATCCGGATAGACTGGAAGCCGACCCCAACATAGTTGTGAAAATACAGCAGATCATGTTTGTATTGTGACGTATACGTTTCTAAAATTGTTGAGTTTGTGTTATAAAGTCATTGTACTGGAAAAGAGTGTTTTGACTTTGACTGTCCTTTTTGTATTTCTACTGGCTCCGATTTTAGGTTCACGATCACCGTTATCGTTATTCATAACTTCAATGTTAGCAGTGTTATTAACTACTTCCGTCTAGATTTGTTTGATCTTCAAACATAATTCTAATATATTATATATAATATCTACGTTTTATAGCATTTCCTATGGCTATTAGAACCTGTCTGCTTTTGATAACTCATTATAATTAGAGCAAGGTGACAGCTTTTTAATATACCGTGTTTATTAATCCCCGGATAAAAATGAGATCACGATACTAAAATTAAAAACCGCAAGTTTACAACTACATATTTGGATGACCTGTAAAATTTTTCGTAAAATTTTCCAATTAACCCAATAATATTTTAATGTTAGTTTCTTTACGAGGCGGTAGAGCAACAGTATTGTTTGTTTTATTATGTACGGCCATGGATGGACGTGTTAACTGTCCTTTTATTATTTGTTTATGAGCTGTCGTTGTGATGTGCCTTATTACTCCACTTCATGCTCTAGTTATAATTACTTTGTTACGACATACTATTAAAGGGAAGGATAAAACTATGTTGAAATAGTCATTCTTTTCACCTTTCGTATCATCCCACAGTCCAATGCAATTCCACCGTCTCCATAACTCAACAATTTCAAAGAATTTAAAGCGTTTTCTACAAAACAAGAATTTTCTTTCTATCTACTGAAGATATATTATATTATTACGTCATCAATAATTCATCACGCAACAGCAACAGATAGATTGCTGATGATATTCGAATACAAATTACTAATTAATAATTGTACATAGAACCCAAGCGCTTTCGTTGTATCCCTTCTCACAACCTTGCCAAGGATTTGCTAGCTAATGCCGCCAAGATCCAACACAAACTCGATTAACCAAAATATTCTCTAATTTACCTTCATAACGGTAGGCTCCTGAAAGCACATATCTTCATTAACTAAGCGTAATATAATGGTCGGACGTGCTAGTAACTAATTCTCCTTGATGGCACGAGTAGGCTACGTGCGGAACCATAAAATAGGTAGGTACAGAAGGTCGGGTTCATACAACGAACGAAAATAGGCGCATAATCACATAGACGTGTATGTTCAGTTCTAAAAGTATTTGATGAAAATGGTAGCAAATGGATCAGAACAAATACCTGTGGATGCCAATTGAGTTGATTATTTGATACTTAAACCATAACCCGGAATTCTAATTTTAAATCATCTAAAAGATGTTTTGATAGATTTTTAATTTTATCACCTCATGTTTTGTCGATTACTTTGGAATTCAACCTATAATTGTTGCAAAAAGTGGTAGGTTTGATATAAAGTTGAAACCTTCTAAATACAGATGAATGTGTTGCTAATTCTCTTTAGTGAGTGATTGTGAAAAAAATTCTACCTGAACAGATTTTATTCACACTTTCATCAGATACTTTTCGACAGACTCTAATTTACATATAAAGGTACGGCAATTTCCATTATCCTCCCCGTACGTAGACACGTGTCTAATTGTGCGTGCATTTTCGTTCGTTATATGGACCCGACCTTCCGTACCTATCTATTCTGTGGCTGTACTTAAACGCGGCGCTCATATAATTAGAGGTAGATCTCATGGTCGCTGTATGACGGTATGTTATTTGACTGTCAGTGATTCTATCATTATTGTCAGCTGATTAGTGCGCTAATCTTGTTTGTTCGATGATTACTATTCTGATCCCGTTTAAGTTTGAAATTTGTTCATCATCATCAGCTTTGGTAAGATCGTTATTATATCTTGCTTAAATTAGGGGTATTTTATATTGTACCATTCCATTCGGAGGATTCAAGTTTTGCTTCCCAATATTCCTATAAAACTACTCGGTAATGTCCACGCCAATTTTATTGGTTCCCCTGTTTTCGAGCATTTCTAGCTTTAAATCGGTGTCAACTAGTGAAAAGTTTTCTAAAATAAGATTGCAAGCACGTCCACGGAATGTATATTTTTTTTCAAAATGTATTATAAAAGTACCCAGGCATAAGATGACACATCGAGCGTTAGAGAGCGAAAATGGTATGAGTTACAGAAACTACACTACACAGTCTAACTTTTTTCTATATTAGTTTTGTTACTAAAAACTAGACAAGTCATTATGTAATAGGCAGGAAAACATGGACAGAAATTCTCTGACCGTAACAGTTTTAGCATACTACAAGCTATGCTTATGCATATATATCCTACAATGTTTCCACTGCTGGGCCACAGGCCTCCTCTCCGTGAGCTCTCTGTGTGCCATAATCCACCACGCGAGCCCAGTGCGTGTTGGTGGATGTCACATGTCTTCGTATATTTGGTTCTAGGAGAAGCCCGTTTTCTAACGAGGTTTTTCTTGACCGTTTTGAGAACAGTGGAGGTGAAATAATTTACAGAAAGTAAAGTGCCTGCTTGTGTTCTAACCTACGACCTACAACCGTAAGTCGCACCACTGGGCCACCACTGCAAGCCCACCCATAACCCACAAGCCATGTGCCCGAGCATAATTTTAAAAAAAATATTGTAACTTCCAATGATTACGTAATGAGACAAGAATTTCTAATGTTGTTGTCCATTTAACACATGTTGAAGTACATGGTATGTTCAAGTAATTATCACTAGCGTCTCACGTCAATAAGCGAGTGTTCGTTCTCACACGATGGCGTGGTAGGTAAGAAAATAAAAGCGATACAACATTAGCATGCTAGGCCTATGATAATTATTAAGAGAGGGGCTCGTGCAAAGAATCACAGGTTTCTATGATATTCTTATGATAGCCTCTCTCATCATCTTCTTGCCCTTGTCCCATATTACTTGTGGTCAGCGCAACACGTTTTCTTCTTCCATCTCCTCATGTCACGCTATCATTCACTCCCTTTTCTTTCATATCATTCTTCACACAATCCATTAATCTTTTCTTTGGCCTCTTCCTCTTCCGCTCCATGCATCATCATTTATATTCATCACTCTTTTAGTCCCATGCGTTTCCTCTCCTCATCACATGCCCATACCAGGCCAAACGATTTCCTTTTAACTTTTCTGTCACTGGCGCCACATATAAACTTCCCCTTATTTACTAATTTCTCACTTTATCCATTTTCGTCGCTCCACACATCCATCTCAACATTTTCATCTCCGCTACATGCAATCCTTTTTCAGTCGTCTTTTTTCAGCCTCTCTATTGTATCTTTAATCTCTTAGTCAGAAACATACCAAATTTTCGAGTTTAGTGTAAAGTATCGAGTGGCAACTATCCTGATTTTGTTAACTTTGACTTTTTACTTTTGGCGTAGGTATCCATCGTTAAGCTGTTATTTTGTAAACGTGAAGTAGTTATGATTTAAACATGTTTCTGAAAACGGATTATAATTACCAAAACGTGATTTGGTAAGCTAATAACGATTAGTAACTTATAAAAACATGGAAATATGAGACCGTACTCGTACGTTCTCATACTCTCGAGATCTATATAATTGTTCTGGGAACAAAGTTATAAGGAATAATTGTAAAAGCTCAACTAGCTATTGCGTTGAGCTATTATTTCTATTAAAAGCTCAACCAACTGGTTTCAAATTCTGTTTATTCTAGTTATTATAACTTCATCGATGGCACTAATTTTCCTCTGTAGCTTGAATAATTGCTACTCATTTTCGATTGAAACTGAACTCAGTACATTCAAGTAAGTTTATTTAACGAAATAACTTTACGTAACTAATTTATCCTTAATTTAATTATAAATTTTTTCAATTAAGTATAACGAAATAACTTTACGTAACTAATTTATCCTTAATTTAATTATTTATTTTTTCAATTAAGTATAACGAAAAACTAACTTTCTCTTAATACCTCTGGTAGCTTAAAACAAATCTGAAAATCCCGATCATCTAGGAGACTCGAAACCAGAAAAACATCATTTTAAAACATCAAACTCAAGAAAATAAAAAAGATTTCGCAATAACACCAAAAACTGCACCACACGCAAATAGTACAATATACAACAATTTTTTTAATTTTACATAGCTGTGCAAAAAACCTCAATTAAGTGCAACAACTCAAAAGCCTCACCAGTTAAGTGCAACAACTCAGTGATGTGTAATTCAGTGACCTCTCCGTAACAACAGTGACGTTGTTGTTTGTTCTTCGAGACACGCATCAACAGCCACGTTGTTGCTGACGACGTGCGGGGAGTGCGCGCGGCGTGCCGGGCGCGCGCGTTGCACGCTCGCGCGCGAACTCGAGCCATGCACTGAGCGGGTCATGGAGACTATCTCCGAAGATGCTGAGGCTGAATTGGAACTTGGTAATTTTTTGTTGATAATACTACGATACAACTATTATTATTCTTCTATTGAATTCTTCTTTTGTGTTGACTCAAAGTTAATATCAAATCATTTATTTAAATTCATAAAAGGCACTTTTGAAAATGAAACTTTCAAGAATATATTATGTGAAGATGATGTACCTGGAATAAAATTACTATACACCTGTATAGTACAGAGTACACAGAATTAAAAATGAAGCAATAACAGATAATTATTTGATAGATACATGATGCTCACATATTTACAAACATTTTAACCGTAGACATAACGTTACCAGGCAACCAGGTTTATTGTAGGGCCGTTTGTCCACCGCACCGTGAACGGGACGTCAACGAAAACGAAATGACGACGCCAAAGTAGCGACAGTACATTTACTATGGCCTCGTAATCTCGTTTCTCGTTGACGTCTCGTTCACGACGTGGTGGACAAAGGTAAGGCTAATGCCCGTTTCCACTAACCACTAGGCGACACCTAAATTAATGCCTGAATAAAAGCGCGCTGTGGGATTTTCAACGCTCGGCTTAGCGTTGAAAGTTGAAAATCCCGCGCTTTTATTTAAGCGTTGCATAATTGAATGAGTAATTGATTACTAGAGAGCGCTGGACATAATTCGGTATCGTTACTCGAGCAATCCTAACTAATTGGATAACAAACTGCTACGGTATCCTTTTAGTGTAAGGATTCAAAGAACTGATTATTTTTAGTCCTTTGAACCGTATCGTAAAGTCTTGGTCTTTTTATCCGCAAACCATTTTATGAGAAGTTATTTAGACCTCTATGAATAAAGATAAATAAATTCTATAGTATCGTGTTACCCATGCAGTAACAGCTGCATCCGGTTAGACTGGAAGCCGACCCAACATAGTTGAGAAAGACAGACAGACAGACACACAGACAGACACACACAGACAGTTGGCTAGGCAGATTAATTGATGTGGTTAAGTCCTACAAAACTGTGTAGAATTTATATCTCTGTGGTGTACTTCTAAAACGGATACAATCTTAATCGTTGTAGCTACAGGAAAACGGCCTTAAGTGACTGTCTTTAACTTTTTGAGACATTTTGATCTGTGTTTACAGATTTTGAAAAAAAAAAATACAGTAAGCAAGAAAATGAGCAGATTTCACAAAAACTTTTTTTGATGCCAATCGATCCTGTTTCATATAAGGACCCAGAAATTCTATAAGACCAATTGAGGTTTGAGTACCTACTATAAAATTCAGAAATTGCAATAAAACTTTTCCCAATAACATTTCTAGATAGTCTCAAAAATATTCATTATATAACAATGCACATGTTACATTATTAGTATGTACAATTACCATACTATGTTTTACAATGTACGTTACATACGATGTAATTACTATACTATGCTCTACAATGCCAAACAACGGATTAATCAGATTTTTAGCCCAGAAATACCTTGAGCGACGGAGACCAACATAGGATAGCTATAACGCTTCAAATTGAGAAGAATTTTGGCGTTTCTCGCAGACTTTCGTTTGTGTGACAAATGACGTGTCACTCATTTAAACTAGACTGCTACGTAATTTCTTCAAGCAAGATAAATGTTTTGCTCAATATTATTTAAAAGTAATAGAGTATCTGTACATTTTTGGGGTTAGTAAGTTAGTAGGTAACTTAAAACAATATTCTTATTTTAGAAAATTTTCAATGGAAACTAAAGTCTAAGCGCCCCATTACTTCAAAAAAAGCAGAGCATCCACTACAGTATCCGTAGATATATAATAACACAATTTAAGGCGACGATAACCGATTTTTTATGATTTTATACTGAAGATCACGTCCATACGAGTAGTATTAATAATTTGGAAAAAATATATTTTAAATTAGAGTATTTCCTTAATAGTTAAAAATAAGAATATTTTAGATTATGTTTATATTACATAGTGAAATTAATTTTTAAATTGATGTCTAACGCGGATAAAAAACTGAGAATCACGCAAAATCAATAAGCGTATTTTTTTTAAACATTCACTATTTTAAAGATAAATTATTTATTGATCTTTTAGTATAAGTATTATATTAAAATACCTTTTGTTTTATTTATAATAAATTAATAATGCGTCTAATTTGGGACAGCGCTCCTTGATGGGCGAGTCATAATTATGTATTACTGGCTGGACGTACGACGCGTTGAGTAAGCTCAGTACAGAAAACGCAAGCTAATCACTCAAGGTCGCTGGCGTCTGCGTGTTAATAATTATCTTAGTTCGTATTTAACTAACTTCATAGTTCGTATAATGTCCTTATACTAAATTTATTACTAAAAATGTAATAGATTAAATTAGCAATTTTTTTTTCTGATTAGCCTATTCTATCCCACTGCATGGCCAAGGCCTCCCTAAGTCCTTCCAGGAAATCTTTTCTGCGCCACCTCAAACCAACCTTTGCAGTACGCGTCCAGTAGGGCTATTGCGTATCAGATAGCCAATAGCTCTGCTGGTCATCTCGTCACCTCTTTCTGGGCATTGTGTTACTATTATTATCAGTCTTTAATATTATGGTTGACATTGGATCAAGGCGTCTTCTAAAACAGGAAAGAAACACACAATTGATATGGAGGGTCTAAAAGATTACTATCCTTTTCCCACCTTTTCTTTGTTTTCATGAAAATAGAAAATTCTATTTTTCGTAAATTTCCTTTTGCCGGAAATCTTTTGCAGAGTCGGTCATTGTCTAACGTAGGTAGGTAAGTACTAACAACCAATGGCGAATGAAATAATTAATTAATTGTAGTTTGAGCTCGACTATGTAGTAGAACGAAGGGCTAAAAAAAACGGCCAAGTGCGAGTCGGACTCGCACACCGGTTCCTTACCACCGTACGATATTACCTGTTTATTATATCTAAAAGCTTAACTCATGAGCTTTTAGAAATAATAAGCAGAATCCAAATTGAGCTAATAACATCGAAGTTATGCCAAAAATGTAAAGCAAGGTCACAAACACTATTCAAAAAATTAAAATTGTATAATATGAAAAATATTAAAGTTAAATTTCGATAATTTTTCATGTATATTCAGAAAAATACGGGTGGCCACATGTCCATGGGCGGCATTGTAAAGGTTTTTAAATAATTTTGTAAATACAAAATCACTTTTCCCGTATGGAGACCCCCATTCATTTTGATCTTTATTTAATTTTTATTATTTGTTGTCATAGCGACCATACCGTAGTACTCTCTGATAAAGTGTCTACCTATAACGGTTCAAAAGATACAGCCCTGTGACAGTCGGATGAACGGACAGCGGTGCCTTAGTAATTTATAATAGTTGGTCCCTTTGGGTACGGAACTCTAAAAACCGTATCAATTTAGTCTATGTAAACACCATCCACGCCTAGTTTTCTTTTATTTATTCAATACAGAATTTCCTATAAATAGTTCATCGATCGCCCTTCACTAGTACCATGGAGTTCAAATATTGTTTGAATATTGACCAGCTCTGTACCTATGTAATTGGTTCTAATATTTCGGGGCACACGTGCCTATGGTAATGTAAATTATTTTGCATTGCCTATAGTAATGTAAATTATTTTGCATACTATTGTATTGTATAGAATCAAGTTTTTTTTTCTTTTCTGACTGAACAGACAGCAGTGCTACTGGGGAGTTTGTTGCGCCACTTCTTCTTCCCAGCTAAAGCACTAGGAAGTGGCGAAGGGTGGGCGTTTTGGGGGACTGTCTTATGTAATTTTGACGTTCGAAAAGTGCTGATACTCAGCCTAGTTTTAATAAATGACTTTTGAATTTTGAATTTCAAGCTATTGACTGTTCGTTCCAGAGATTAGCGCGTTTAAACAAACAAACAAATGCTTCAGCTTTATTATTAGTACGTATACGTATAGAAGTATATTGATTTCGTAGGTAAAAAGGAACTTACTAACTTACTGTGTTGGTCTTTCGTTCGTTCGAAAATATTTTGCTAACCCTGAAAAATTTGCACAGCACAGCAAAGGTACTAAAGTAAGTATAAAGTATATGACGAACTCGATTTCAGTGTCTGTCTGTGTAACCGCTTAGATTTTCTAAACTTCGCAGTGGATTTTGATGCGGTTTTCACTATAATTTATACCATTTATTCCGGAAGGTTTATGTGTAAGAAATACATTACTATTTAACTGATATATTAGCACAGAAATCTCGATGTTTCGACATGGACCCGCCCCTGCTTCAACCGCGTGCATTAGTGACCGCTAGTTGTAAATGGTACAATAGTGGTCGCTTGTTTATTTAATAATTATACATCATATGAATGTCTTGAGTATGAATGTGGATGGCTAAAAATGGCGAAAGTGGATGAATGTGGATGAATATATACACTAATAAACTATTTATCACATCCATATGTGATAAATGATATTTATTTCTGTAAATTGATTCAAACAGTCTTCCACCTCAAAAGGTCTAAGAGTAGGGGAAGACCAAAGAAAAATGAATAGACTTTGTGAAAGATCATATTATTATGGCTAGAAAGGGGGTGACTACTGAGATGACGACTAATAGAGAAGTATGGAAGAAAAGAAAAATATGTGTTGCGCCGACCAATAATATATTGGGAGAATGATGATGACCTCAGATGAATGGTTTTATTAAACATTCTTCTACCGACTAATTAAGCAGTGGGTTCAGTACAATATGTTCCTTAAACCAGACAAATACGTGTGCGATTTTAGTTATCCTTATTTTTTTTCCCTTATTTTGGCTTTAAAATAATCATAGTCCCACTCCCTACGAAACCTTATACAGTACAATAGGGTACGCACTTGGCAGAGTCTTTTTTTGAAAGGGCTACCCAATAACCAGAGTCACGTTGCAAAGGGTTAAAAGTTTATACAAGTTGCGAATCACGTGTATCGAGAGGGTTGAAAGTTGAAATGAGGGGTTGAGTTAACAGAATTTCCTGTTACGCAATTTTATTTGAAGTTTTAGACTCACGTGGATTTTTCTGTTTTTGATTTGGTATTTTTCCTACTCCAAATGAGAACTGAATGTTTTCATAGTTCGAATTTTTGCTCTCATGTTTCTATTAAATATTGTAATTCTGTTCATCATCATCCTTGGCAGCCGTGGTCCACCTACTGCTGAGTATAGGCCTCCTCCCTTTTGTGCCATGCTTCCCTGGTCTGTGTGAGTCTCATCCAGGTCTTACTTGCGAACTTCTCTAAGTCGTCCACCCACCTGGTCTATCAAAGCTCCGTCTACCGTTTCTCGGCAACCGTTCTCCTAGGGCTCGGCTCCACCTGTTCAGATGTTTTTGTTAATTTATTTATATTATGATTTAAATTTTTTATGGTAGCGTACCTTCTTAAATTGAAATATCCGAGGATTTTTGCATGCGGAAAATCCTCCGGATGTATTCTTACAGATAATCCCAATACATTTTACCTTATAAAATGTATTGGGATTATCTGTAAAAATCCATCTGTATCCATACATTTTGTTTTGTTTAGCGTATACTGCTGGGTGAAGGCCTAAATATTGCTTTACAGCGTGTAATAGAAATGTATGGTCATAAGAGTGGTACGGACCATAATTTTTTAGCGATTATTAGGTACGATGTTGATCCCATGGAGAAAGTTGTTCAGTTTGATGGTATGTACCACACCCTTAGATATGACCACGCATTTGTGATAAGAGTCAAGTTCATTCTCCATCTTGCAATTCTTTCAATCCGGATAGCAGGGAACGGGGTGATCAAACTGTTTACTCATTTAATTCGCGCAGGCCAGGTGTTCTCGATTGCGTGAGCTATTTATAGCCCCAAGCCAGATAGCTCGCGAATTTTGGATGAAAAGATGTTGTACAACACATTACATTACACTTACAATATATCCGCACTTATATTATTGGAAAAGTGAGTCTTTCTTTTTTCGGATAATTGACCATATCGATCATAGAAAACAACTTACATACATTTTGGCACATTCAATATTTTTACGTTTTTTAAGCCTTAGGGGCCAAAGGAGCAATTTTTTGTCGGTACTTAGATAAAGTGTTTTTAGTTAATTCTACTCATACATACACAAACTCATGTCTTTATCCAATGGGGGCGGGCAGAAATTAAGGCACGCCCGCCACCTGGTTACTCCTTTTGTTTCGTTTACCTTCAAACTTCTGGTCATACTCACGCTGGTTGCGAGTACTGTGCGCCTGACCTTTCCGAAAAACATCACCAATAAAGACCTCATTGGTGATAGTCCTTCTAGGGCTGCCTAATACCTTTCGGTAGTCACCTTTCATTTATCCTCTCAACATGACCAAACCATCTAAGCATACCTACTCTTTTAATTTTTTCTCACTAAATCTTCTTTTAGTTAATTCTGTTTGTACAATACTTCTGCCCATCCCTTCAAAGAATACAAACTTGTATACCCAACAAAATAAATATACCCAACAGTAGTGTAATTTCGGAGAAAAGGACCAATATTGAGCGCCGTAACTCTGACAACAAACTGAGGCTACAAGACAACGGGCCTATTACTCGCGTAATTAATCTTATTCTTTGTTCCTACCCTTGCCGAGGAGATATTATGGCGGGTTCTTTCCTCCAATTTTATATTGTAGGTCTATTTACTTACGGTCAGTTTTTAAACCTTACAATCAATCTACCGAGCCTTTTCCTAGACTATGTTGAGGTCGGTTTCAAGTGTAACGGGTTGAATACCAATATTTTACACGGAGCGACTGCCTATCAAGAACCTAGTTACTGAGTACCACGATACGCCTTCGTAAGGCTGGTTGTCAGACTTTTGGACTTATGAGTACCCGTAACGACTGTCAAAGATCTACGAATGACAGCTGGGACCAACGGATTAGCGTGCTTTCCTAGGCACGGAGGAGTCTCGATATGTCATGGATGATCACCCATCCATGAACCGACCGCGGCAAGCGTACTTAACCATCGACCAATCAGTGCGGCTGTTATCATTTAGCCTTAGCTGACCTTACGTATGGCTATTTTGTAAGACACTATCTTGAACCCAAACTTGATTGTCTGCTAAGGCTATATATGATTCGTTTCTGTGTCTGTTATTGATAAAAATCGGTGAAAACAATAGAATTAGAAATTGATTTTTACGAAAATAATCAGTCTGTTATAGTAGGTGATTTCAGTTGGATATTACAAATATTATTGTTGTTGTGACCCATATTTAGGTTATAAGCTTTTATATTTTTTTATAATGATGACGTCGATTCTTACCTTTTTTGACAAACAAATAGTTGTCAGCAACTTGGTAGTTTTAACCAACGAATACAGCCCACACATTTTGAATAACATTTTGGTCCTTCTACGCATATTTTACACTACACAATTTATCGTCTAAGTAAGGTAACTATGAAAAAGCTGCAAAATTAGTTCTCAGAAGCATGCGATAAGGTAGTTTTAATACGACTTTAGCTGTCTTGTTTTTATTGCAATTAGAGAACAGCAATATCTTTGGATTAGGTCCGACGCTGCCACCCCATCTTGATTTGCAATCAAAACACAACCAGCATAAGTTACTGATTACCTTGCTGGTTTAGAGGTCGCAAGCGCTACTGCTAAGCTTGAGGTCCTGGGTTCGATTCCCGGGTCAGCAAAAGTGTTATTGGGTTTTTCCATATGGACTTTCTCAGTAGCAGCTCTGAGTCTGGTTTTGTGCCCGGTTGATGGCAATAGGCTCGCCCCCTATTACGTGGGACTTAAAAAAAACTGGCAATAAGAAGGTGTACTGTAGATGCACCTCTGCCTTATCCTTCGGGGAATATAGGCGTAATGTTATGATAAGTTAGGTTACTGACCTTTGGAAAAAAAACCTTGTAAGTTAAAAGATTCTTCCTTTTGGAGAATTTCCATTTCAAGATAACAGCATTACAATATGTAAAGTAAACCAATTATCAATTCAGCTCATGATTCCTCTCAATTCATAGGAATACGGAATATTGTAGACGCCACCATTTTCTGTTCGAGAAGATAAATGATCTCAACGTTGTCTTTGTATGCGTATGATAATATTGTTATAATGGTGTAAAAAGGAGCTTTTATAAAATTTTATTTCCTATTTCATACTTTTAAAAAAAATACTAAGTTTTAGACTAACCACTAGAATTCTTATGCACAGTTCTAAGGGTTTGTGGCTTAATAATAACAGCCGCACGGGTCGATCGAAAGTTAAGCAACACTTGCCACGGTCGGTTCTTGGATGGGTGACCATCCATTACATATCGAACCTCCGTGCCTCAGAAAGTACGATAAGCCGTTGGTCCGGCCGTCATTCGTAAATCTTTGACAGTCGTTACGGGTAGTCATGAGCCCGAAAGTTTGACAACCAGTTTTACCACGGTGTATCGTGTTACCCAGTCATTGGGTTGCGGAGGTCAGATAAGCATTCGCTCCATGTAAAATACTGGTATTCAGCTGAGTCTGGATTTACTGGAAACCGACCCCAACGTAGTTGGAAAAAGGCCGGGCAGATAGTTTGAGTTGTAGACATGTTTTTTATTTTTCAAATTACTGGTAGGTCCGGAAATTACCGCCCACATACAAACTTACAAACAAATAGCTCTTTATAACAGGGTGGCAGGGACATCGATGTGAAAACTGTTACCATTGATTCAGTACATGATTCTGAATCCCCCAGCGTTGAAATTTTTTCATTGGTCGCGGTGACTCGTCGCATGCTCTAAACCACTTCTTCGTTTGTTTTCTCCGTAGTCGGTGTCGCAAGAAGCATGTCGTTTGAGCGTTTAGCTCGTGGCCACGGGGTTAGTCAACATTCTCAAATGGGACTATTATATACTTAAATTAGGAACAGTTAAAAAAACATTTGCCTTACAAATAAATCAAATGCCACTTTCATCCTCCATCATACTCCACACAATTCTATCGGATTTGCGTAAAAAAGAAACAAAACAATTACATACGTTTTTATCCGATGTTCTTTGTTGTTTTTGTGTTCGATTGTTTTTAATACGGTTTCATCTTTGTTAAAGTTGTTTTTGTGTGCAAAAGGAAGTGATGTGTTAGATGTTTGACAGTCGGAAGTTAGGGGAATCAATTGTAGGGGATGATGATAATTTATTGGTTTTCTGAGGCTTGTAGACCTTATAACATGACATGCCTTGATTTGTTTTGTTTTGTGGTGCACACGAAAATAACATAACTAACATTTTTCTTTTATTTAGGTATTGAATCACCAACAGAGGCTACACAAATGCATGTTAACATAAACAGGGACAAATAAAAGTGTCATCATCTGCCTAGCCTTTTCCCAACTATATTGAGGTCGGCTTCCGGTCTAACCGGATGCAGCTGAATACCAAGCGACTGCCTATCTGACCTCCACAATTTATGTTTGTCAGAAATTCCTATGACATTCTACAAACCAACCTAATTCGCCATACGCATACCAGACATTTATAACCAAGTACCAGGGTCACATGAAAAACAGAAGGTAATAAACAAAAGTTCGCAACATTCCCCACAGTACTGTTTACGTCACCAATATGAGCTACAAGGTCGACGACCTTTAGTAGTTATGCCGATAAGGCACTTTGCTTGGCAATACGACCAGGGGGACGCATTTAGGGTAAAAGGACCAGTAAGTTATTGGTCAAAGCGAAATGCTTTATAGGCACTGTATGGTGAACTAATGCTTTTTGTGGTTGAAGTTCGGTTCTTGAATTATTTGGGTTAATTATTTTTGTGATAGCTATATTATTCTATGGCTTTATACCTAAGTATTTACTACATATTTAAAGATTGCCTCGTTAGCATAGTGATCAGGAGCGAGACTGCTGAGTATTGGTTTTGACTTTCAGAGTTCGTTCCACGGGTTGGGTGAAGTTTTATATAAGGTTTTCCCTTTTCAATATCTTAGTAGCGGCCCGGAGTCCGGATTTCTGCCCGGAAATAGGGTCACCCTCTATTAAATGGAACTAAAACATAACTGAAGAAATGTGGGTGTAATATAGGCACATCTCTGCCTAACCCTTCGTTATGTACACACGGCTATACATCAAGCTATACATTTCCAGTATAAGCTGACCTCGCATTGTACGGAAATCCTATACGATTCGAGATCAGTATAAACTGGAAATGTATAGCTTGATGTGTAGCCGTGTGTACATGCGTGATTTGATGTTATTTAGGTAGAACCAAAGCTGGAAATAATAATGACAAAAAGGCTTGGCCAACGAACAAACATAGAAAACAAATAATGATAGAGAGAGACTAGTATTTGACTAGGTAGTCAATAGTTTAAATTATTCAATGAAATAGACTGCAATTGATCGACAGACATGGCGTGTGTTCAATTTGTTTATGATAGAGAACGCTTCTTTGATTTATGAATCCCTGGTACTATGAAGACCGTTTAATGTCAATTTTATTTCTGCTTACCGATTGATTTGAATGTAAGAAATAGGTATTTACCGTGCCTACTTTTAGGAGTTTCTCACTTAAAGTTTAATAGATAAACAACTAACTAAAATAATAGTATGTACATGTACATAAAAAGAGGGAAAAGAATCATAGGCCATTTTTTTTAAGACTTATAAAAACATTTTAATTTTGACTTTTTTAACTATAGAAATAAATACAAAACAAAACTACTCGTCCACATCGCTGTCATCCGGAAACGTGCCCAGAAGACTGGCGGCATTGCCACGTTGAATGCCAATGCTAATTCTTTTTGAGCAAAGGACCAGCCAGCCTTCTAGTCACGTTAACTGTCGACTTGTCGGTGATAAATGTCTTTTTGTCTCGCAAAATGCTACTGGGGTTTTCTGTGATCTCTCCAAAGCCTTTGATTGCGTGCACCATGACACGCTTTTGCGTAAATTGCGTCATTACGGTGTGCAAAACGAAGCTCTCAACGTTATAAATTCTTATTTACATAATAGGTCCCAATGTATAGATGTTAATGATGTGAAATCTTCCGGGCTACCAGTTCAGTTAGGTGTACCTCAAGGCTCAATACTGGGTCCATTCTTGTTCTTAGTGTATATCAATGACCTACCATTCTATTTAAAGGGTATCTGTGAAGTTGTACTCTTTGCGATACCTCTCTTATTTTTAAAGTAGACCGGAATAGACAAGATTTTGACGATGTAAACAGTGCACTCTCAATGGTTACGGATTGGTTTACGACAAATAACCTAGTTCTCAATGCCAAGAAAACGAAATGTGTTAAGTTCGCCCTACCAAATGTTAGAAATCTAGGACCCAACATCGTCTTAGATAAAGAGGTGCTTGAATCTGTAAATTCGGCAGTTTTTCTGGGCATAACAGTAGATGCCAAACTTCAGTGGGGCACACATATATCGAGCCTAGCGGGAAGGCTTAGTTCTGCCGCCTACGCCGTCAGGAAAGTAAGACAATACACTGACGTCGATACAGCTCGATTAGTCTATTTTAGTTATTTTCATAGCGTTATGTCCTACGGTCTTCTGCTGTGGGGCAAAGCTGCTGATATTCAAAATATATTTGTCCTTCAAAAACGAGCTGTTCGAGCTATTTACCAGCTAGGCCCCAGAGTTTCTCTGAGAGATTTTTTCAAAGATATTGGTATCCTCACAGTGGCATCTCAATTCATTTTCGCCAACATCTTATATATTAGGCAAAATATACATTTATACACTAAAAACAGTGATTTTCACAATGTTAACACTAGAAATAAGGAAAAACTAAGAGTTCCTTTTCACCGGCTTCATAAGGTTCATAACTCATTTGTTGGGCTTGGTATAACCTTTTATAACAAGTTACCCTCTTCTTTGCTAGATTTGCCTTTTAATGCGTTTAAAACGAAAGTAAAATCCAACCTTTGTTCAAAGGCATACTATTCTATCAACGACTACTTAAATGATAAGAATAGTTGGTCGCTGTGATTAACTCAAGACAATGTTTATGTTCTTTCACCAGAATTAGCTTACCTACTGACAGGTTATATGAGTTCATATAATTGTTTATTTTAATTTATTGTTGACATAATCTACTCATTACAATGTGTTTTTTTTAATGAGTTGTATTGCAATATGTAACTAGTGACCTCGACAATAGATCATATTATTTATTGTTATTAGTAATTAACTATTTTTTTATTTTACCTCGATGGTCCTAGTTTATCATTTATAACTTCCAGTTACAGCTTTATGTAAGCGGGCACGCCCTTTATGCCTGGAGGCTTTTATTAAGACGTTAAGTTTTTGTTTACGTTTAGTTTTTATTTCTGCCCGAGTATAGTTCTCGATGATTTTGTTTGGTATATTGGCGTGTGCTAGCTAACATATGGATAATAATTTAAATTAGGTTAAATTATGTTGAATACTATTATATAGAGGCATTTTTTTTTCTTTCTAACTGAACAGACAGCTGTGCTGCTGGGGAGTTTGTTGCGCCACTTCTTCTTCCCAGCTAACGCACTAGGAAGTGGTGAAGGGTGGGCGTTTTGGGGGACTGTCTTATGTAATTTTGACGTTCGAAAAGTGCTGATTATCAGCCTAGTTTGAATAAATGACTTTTGAATTTTGAATTTTATTATAATAAACTTTAATAATATAATAAGGAAATATAAATGTATTGTCAAGTCGAAGCAGTGCGAAACAGAGGCGGATCGATAGTAGATAAAAATTTAGAGACTCCCTACAGATTTAAAGCATTTAAAACATAGCCCTAACGAGCTAGTTTTCATTCAAATTTAATATCTCTCAATAACAGTAAAGTCGAGCCCCATTCACCTCAGTAAGTGGTCAGTGATAATTAACTGAACGTCGCGTTGACAGCCACTTGGCACTGTCTGGGCTTCGGATGATCGTTGTCAACTGACGACACTCATTCATTTGTTATTAAATAATAACAAATTAATGAATGAGTGGGTGAAGTGAATGAATGAGTGACTTTATACAAATGTGTAAAGTTATTAATTACTTCGTGTTTGTTGAAGATTTATGTGTGCAGGTTGAATAATTGAACTAATTCATCATAAAAACCGAGCTTTTATTAATATTTAAAAATATTTCTTTGTCATCATTATGATCTTGATGTCATTTTTCTTTGCAATCTCAACGTACATAACTTTCAATATGAAACCAGTATAGTAGCGTACCCTTAAGGCCGCGTCCTAACCAAAAGCGATTATCGCGCGAGTACGCAATCCGGTTCATCGAACAAAAAGTGACATATGAACGCAACGATCGAGTATTCGCGCGACGATCGCTTTCTGTTAGGATGCGGCCTTAAGGGTACGCTAGTCTTCACGGTGAGATGTTTACAGAATAGCATGGCTGACCCGGCTCGACGGCGCGTTGTGTTCCACGCGCGCCTCAAAGAGATGTCAGCACCAACTGACGGGGTCCGGAAGGGCCAATGCCTGCCGGGGTTGCGGGTTTGTCCAAAAGGGATATCGCGACCCCGGCACACAGGCAACGGAAGGAACACGGGTGGGTTTTAGTCAGTAAAAGTCTGACACGCCCTCCCGCTCCGCCCAGAGCGGGAGAAGTTATTTGATAATTTCCCACGCAATAAAAAATAAAAAAATAAAAAGGGTTCGTTAGTCGGTCATTGTTCCATACAAACGTAGTACCTATAAAAACTAAAATTATTCATTATCTAGCCCTGTTTTTTCATAATATATACACGCCCAAAGGTCTGTCGAAAATTATTGCCACTTCAAAAATTATTGTCAATAATTATATTTCATACCATGCATGAAACACAATTTATTGATATACGTATAGGTATAGTCGCGTTGAATGCAATTGTATATCATGAAAGGTGAGCCCAGTGATGCGTCAGAGCTGTACAGGCCACAAAAGCTGTCGAATAGTTTGTTTTAATTACATTTTTGATTACAATCCTTTTTGTCATGTTTTATTTTGTAGTGATATGTGTTTTTTATATTATTTATTTATAGCATAACATAACATCACGCCTGTATTCCGCGAAGGGTTAAGCAGAGGTGTACCTATAATACACCCATATTATACTATTTTACCTGATTAAGTCCCATGTAATAAGTAGGGCGAGCCAATTGCCATCAACCGGGCATAAATCCAAACTCCAGGCTGCTACTGAGCGCGTCCGGCCCTGGTCCAGGCCATGGTATGGAGTGAAAGGGAGTGGGAAGCCGTCACTTCCTTCTGCGAAGCAGTAATGCTTGCGAAGGAGGAGGCGAAACGCCTGAGGGAGAGGCAAATTTCGCGCCCTCACGCCCCTGGCCACCGTAGGAGACGCCGTTGGCGCGGGCTTGCGGACGGTGAGCAATGGATAGCTCACCGTCCGATAAGGACCAGGCCCGGGTCGACGGCGCGTTGTGTTCCACGCGCGTCTCAAAGAGATGTCAGCACAACTGAAGGGGTCTGCTAGGACCGATGCCTTTCGGGGTCGCGGGAAAGTCCGAAAGGGATACCGTGGGTCCTGGCAACGTACAGGCATCGCTGAGGGAACACGGGTGGGTATTAGTCAGTAAGAGTCTGACACGCCCTCCCGCTCCGCCCAGAGCGGGAGAAGTTAAGTATTTGATAATTTCCCACCAAAAGAAAAAAAAGAAACAGAAATGCTGCTACTGAGGAATTTCTGATGGAAAACCCTTATAACAGTTTGCCCTACCTAGGACCTCATACTCAGCAGTAGCGTGAGCGTGAGTGCAGAGTTTATTCATCTATGAACCTAAAAAAAAACTTTGTTTGAACTTTATTTTACCGAATTTAACAAGACAATTTAGAATCTACTTGCTGTAGCGAATAGAGTAGAAAACAATCTCCTGATAAGCATCATCATCATTTCATTTCATTTCATGACAGTCTCAGAAAGCATTCCAGGTAAAATACGGCTAAGTGCGTAGTCTGTAATGGTTGTAATTTACGAGATGACACGTCAAAGATAAGTGTCAAATACATCCATGATTACTGACACAGGATGAAATGATTGCCTTCATCCCGCCAAGGTGTAGCTTAATCCTTACCACAATGACAGGATCTATTACCTACACACCTGATCTTGAGATGAACCGATCAAGATAAGTAGTTTTATTTCAATGCTTTGTTCAAAACAATAATTGCATACGAGAGTTTATTTTTCATTACTAAACTCTATAGGCATTATTTCCGTATCGTAGGAGCATTTAGTAATATTCATAAATAATTCTTTATTTCACCAAAAAACCTTTAACAATATCCTTATGACTAAAAACATAAAATGCTTAATACAAAGATCAATATTAAAATATTCTGACATTAACACCCCAACTTCGCGTAAGACGCAATCTGATCCAAACCCGAGAAAACTATAAGCAATTTACCTATACAAATATCTGTTCTGTGTGAGGAATTAAAAGCACAATCGACAGCAATTGTGCCGTATTTTTTCCCAAGAAACAGAAAAGTTCGTTGAGTTTCAAATGGTGCAGTGATAAAGCCGTTTTACGGAAGTTCGTAGAACTTTCAGACATAAGTAAATAAGTATCTAGCATGACGACCATAGAAGAGAGTTTTGACTGAAGAATAGACAAAATGACAGGTTGTGATTGTTTATCTGTCATTTTGTCTATTAGTCCGTCGACAAAACCCGTTTCTATTGTGCTCATGCTAAGCGTGCAGGAAATCAAGCACAAAAGTGTTTTGCGAATAAAATATGGGTGTCTGTTAGAGTAAGATGCCTTGTAGCATTACGTCCACTGCTTTACTGTGACGAGTATAAATTACTATGGACAGCTTGGCAATATTCTGGTTTCATGATTCATCCATTAATATCTGTCGTTAAGATGACAGCAAATATATGTGATATTTTGTGAGAGGCTTATACAAGTGGCAGCACAAATATGTAACATCGAAGGAACACCAAAACTATTGCGAGACCTGCGACGCCTAAGTATAGGTTGCTGCATCGGTTTCAAAAATATGTGTCACCGGTTAAAATGCAAAAATATCGAATATGTCTTGCGGTATAAATATTTGCCTTCGCAGTTAAATTCAGAAGAATGTGATACCTCATTGTGTTAAAAAATATCTGACATAACTTAGGCAACATAAAAACCTGACATTATAATGTTTCGAGGTTTCTTCTATATATCGCAATCCATATTAAAATATTTAGGCTAGTGACTGTAAATAAAGTTTAAATAAATGAAAGGGCACGTGCCAAAGTATGGCTAACTTTATAAAAATAAATAACCAATATTTATTTTTAAGGAAAACGTGAACAGAAACAGTTTATTTCTGTTTTCTTCCTGAAATATTATAAAAAGCAACGCTTGTCTGTCTGTCTGTCTGTCAGTGTACTGATAGCACTCACGTAGACGATGCACCTACGAAACCAACAGGGTTGAATAAATTAGTTAGCGAAACTACGCAGACGTGATGGGCAATACCCAGCGGAGTTTCGTTATTTAAACACGACACAACAAAAAATTTATAAATATTTCATGTTTATTTTTGGGGTCAACGCTGGTAATGTAACTTCTTGATGTATGAGTTGAAAGCATCAGTTTTTTTTGTTTGATCGAGATTACATAAATCACGCCAATCACGCGTACTCATCGCGCCTGCGGAGTTTTGCTAGCTAACTTGATCCTGCATAATGAGATAAATAATAAACCCCTATCTCAGGCTAAAAGCCACAAACCCAAATTAGATTTCGTGAAAAAACTTTCAAGGGAAACCGAAAAAGGATTTCTTATCCCGGAAAAATAAGAATTCTTGTTCGTAAGGAAAGCCGCGGTTTACAGCTATGGAGTGCTAACGTAACTCGCCACGTGCTGACATCATTTGTAAGACTTTGGGCGCCTTTCAGAGGTAAAAGGTCAAAGATGAAAGGGTCGTAATTAATTCTACATTATTATGTTTATTTCAGTTACGGTTATTAATCTGTTGTTTTTCTGAAAGCTATTTATTTATGGCTTTAAAAATCTTTGAAAAAAAAAAAACACCTTACTTACCAATGGGGTATCGTGTTACCCAGTAATTGGGTTGTGGAGGTCGGATAGGCGGTTGCTCCAAGTAAAATACTAGCATTCAGCTGTATCTGGTAAGAATGTAAGCCAACTCCAACATAGTTGGGAAAAGGTTAGGCTATTTTACATCACGCTACGACATTTAGGAGCCGAGCAAAAAGAGAAAAGTCAGAAAGAACGTTATGCGAAAACTAAGTTACGAGGCACAGCTATAAGGTCTATTTTAGGTTAAAACAAAAAAGTTCACGCGGACGAAGGCACGGGCAGAATCTAGTAAAGTATAAAGACTGAGACACACTATCTAACTAATCGATCAGGGTGTAGACAGACAGCAGTCAATAGCAGAAAACTAGTTCATGATGGATGGAGGAGTGTATGGCGTCTTACTCACGAGTTTATTACTTGCTCTACAGTTTAACGATGAGAATAACATGGTGGATTTGTGCCCGGTTGATGGCAATAAGCTCGTGCCCTCTTAGATGGGACTTAGGAATTTTAGGGGCGTGAGGACTGAGGGTGTAAAGTTCAGTCATCCTCTATAGAAAACGGAGGAAGGAGGTCTGCCTGTTATCATTTTACGCCTTAAGGCCAAAGACCAATGACTATCTCTCTTTGCCAAAGACACAGGTATTTGATGTCTACGCGGGCGAAGTCATGGGCAAAAGTTAGTATTGTATATTCATTTCTGGAGTAAAGCCAAGTTGAAATGCTCAATTTGTGACTAAAAGAAATGCTATGTAGTATAATAGACCTGTCTAACAACAAATTTTATGTCTCTTATGCCAGATAAGACCCATTCTCGGTCTAGTGGTCGCGAGAGCTACTGCTGAGCATGAGATCCTGGGTTCGATTCCCGGGTCCGGCAAAGTGTTATTGGGTTTTTCCATCTAGAATTTCTTAAAAGCAGCCCAGTTTGCATTTGGAGTTGACAAACCAAGACATAGCGCTGTCAACAGCGACGTGAGGCCGGTTTCGTAATCATGTGTGCGCTTAGTGATGTGTAGTTTGATTGTAATTGGTTGTAAATATGTGCGTGTGAGCGTGTATGCACAGAGCGGAGGTGTAGTTTTGGCATGCTTTACTGTATTATTGGAATCGCTATGTCTTGGATTTTTTATTTGGTCTGTGGTGCCCGGTTGATGGCGATAGGCACGCCCCCTATTACATGAGACTTAAACATAACCGGCGAAATGTGGATGTAATGTAGGTACCTCTGCTTAACCCTTCGGGAAATACAGGCGTGATGTTATGTTAAGAGTCCCCACGTCCACCAGTTTTCGTGGAACTGCATTGCTACTAAACATCTGACTGTAGGCTCTACCGAATTGTAAAAAATGTAGGACTAAAGCTTTAACAATCGTAAATCGACACTTTTCTAAGTCCACTCTTTCTCAATTCACAAACAAACTACATTAGTCAGCCTTTGCCAACAAATAGTTAAAACTAATTCTATAGAAGCTCCAAAAAGAGTCTGTAAGTAGTACAAACAAACGTAAACATTGTTTAGTGGTGGTCCACGCCACGATGGGCTACGATGGGCCACTCGTAACGTTTGATAAAACCATTAAAAGTTTATAATGAGGGTACCGGAGGAGCCGCGGTAACTGATACTGTGGGTGCAGGGGTGGCACGTGCTGGAAACGTGGTCGGCAAAGTTGTATGGCTTTGTTTCTGTAAGTAGGTTTTGCGTGTGATTCTTGGGTTCTGTTTGATCTACCTTGATTCTTATATTCGTAATACTGGGCATGTACAGTAGCGGTCATAAGTGCAGTAGCAACCTCACAAACGAATAGATTGACACTTCGCTTTAACTTACGACCTTCTTATAATAAGTCATTTCTATACTATAGACACACACACTCTCATTAGTTTACAAATTATTGTAGTTCATAAATTCAAACATTCTGGTGTATGGCATGATAGCTAATCGGTTATCGAGTTTGGGTTGGCGCGTTCATGTGTAGCGAGTCGCGGGTTCAAATCTCACGCGCGGTGATAGTTTTTTTAAAGTTTTAAAAATCACTCGTCTAGTTCCTTGTAACGTTCGTCTTGTTCACTTAACTCGTAAAACTTTATGATTATACCCACAGAAACCTAAATAAACAATGATATTAAGGTAGACAGATGCAGTTAACTTACGACTCATTCACCGCGACTAAATAGAACGTTGTTGGTTGGTTGTTATTGTGGGTTAGTGACGTGTATTTAATATATTAGCGGTGTTAAAGTTCATTTCGAAATGCAAGCAAATATAAATATTGAAATGAAAGCGAATATTATTGCGCTGCGTAAAAGCGGACTTAAAATATCACAAATATCTGATGAAACCGGACTGAGTGTGAGTATTATGATTTAATTATTTTATCAAACATCTAATTAAAGTATACCTAACTCCTGATCCTAGTAGTTATTTTTTTTAAACGTTTTAATCTACTAGTATTTTGCTAAATAGCCTAACACTACTCCTTTTTTGTTTTAGAGAAATACTGTGAGTCGGTGGGTGAAAAGACATGAGGAAGAGGGTAGCCTTGCCAGTCGAAAGCAAAGCGGAAGACCCCAGCTCATAAAAGAGGCGCAGCGACAGCACATGGTCAGCGAATATGAAACAAGTGGTTTCATACCGACAAGACGTTTTGCCGAATTATTCGACACGTCTTTACGAACCGTTCGCCGTGTACTCCACGCAGAAGGTTTACATCATCGAAAACCAGCTCAAAAACCATATTTGACGGAAAAACATAAACAAGAACGTTTACGTTTTGCCCTCGAATACTTAGACTTCAACTGGGACACGACTATATTTTCAGACGAAAAGACATTTAAATCCAGCCAAAAAGGGAGACTTCATTTATGGCGTAAGAATAATACGCGATGGTGTGAAGAAAACATAGTCCCCAATACAGAATCAGGTCGAATCACAGTTAACATGTGGGGGTGGATGAGTGCAGCAGGGCCAGGGGAACTTGAATATATTCCTCCTCGCGCCAACAGCTCGACTTACGTTGACGTATTAAGTGATGTCATGTTACCCACTGTGCGCAACGTTTACCCTGCTGATGAGTTTAAGGAGATAAATTTTGTCCAGGACAATTGCCCAATTCATCGGGCGAGCACTGTGCGTGAGTGGTTTAATAAACACCCGGACATAAAAGTTATTCCTTGGCCAGCACGATCTCCTGACCTCAACCCCATAGAAAACCTATGGGGTTTGATGATACAGCGATGGGAAGCACGGAATGAGCGATCTGATGAGCAGTTGAAGTTGCATTGCATGGAAATATGGGAAAATCTAAGGGGAACAGATATATGCTTCAATATTGTGGGATCCATGCGTCAAGGATTACTTAATTGCATTGATAATAATGGGGGTTATACCAAGTATTAAGTTATAAAATACAAATATTGGTTTTAGTAATATTTAAGTTATATTGTGTCTTAACCGTAATAAGAATTATTTTGAGGTTTAGTTTCAATCTTCTTTTCGTAATGAAAATGAATACTTAAGCTATAACCTCAATAAGTCCTTTGTTAACTTTAAAGTTTGAAATAGAACGAACTCACTCGCAGTAGAATAAAAGTAGTATTACTGAGTAATTTAATTGTATTGTGACAACGAGTCCGCACTTGTTATATTTACGTGGGTAGATTTGCTAAATTTGTGGTATGTTACCCACACACAGAGTAATTAAAGCACAATATTATTATATTACTAAGATACAATACCTATTTTAAGCCTATTGTCATATTTCATTGATTAGCTACTTTACTTCAATAAATCAATTGTTCTTTATGAGAAAATGAACTGTTTTAACTAGCAGTTTAATTATTTATACTTCTTATAATTACATCGAATAAACATTTTGTAATCACTCATTGAACATTTTTATTCTTAACCCCATAATTCAATAACAATATAGTAATTATTACATTATTATTTTCGTTTTAATAAACGAGAATAATAATATAATATTAATTATATTTATCTAATAATAAAAGAACAGATGAAGATTATTGTTGAAAAGAAAAATAAAAACCTCATCTCGAGATTGGAACCCCGACCTATGTGTCTCACAATCCGATACGGTACACTATCAGCTACTGGACCTTAATAATTGGTAGTGAATTTTAGCAATCATATTATGAACCTACCAAGGTCACACGTAATTACGAACTCTTGGGTGTGAAAGCGACGGTATGTTTTTTGTTTCGGTCGACGCCAGTTTGTGAACATCACTTAAGCACACAGCTGTAGGTACCGCACACAGACGTAGGTTCGGCCTACGCGTGTTCTAAGCAATGTAATCCTTAGCGTGCTACTGCAATTATGACCGCTTACTGTACCAATGTGACATTTTCATATCTACTTTATGAGTTTAGCTTGTACATATCGTGAGGAAACTTCGAGTTATATGTATAGTCTGACACCGGCGACCCGTCTTGAGCAAGCGTGGTGATCGATGCTCGTGCCTTCTCTGTTTGAGAAGAGGCTTTTGCCCTGCAGTGAGACAATAATAAGCTGGTATTATTATTTACACTCATATTATAAAGAGAAAAGATTTTTATTTTTGTTTGTAATTAATAAACTTATTCAAAAATTCTTTCAACTGTAGTATTTTTTATCACTGAGTAACATAGGCATAAAGACATCATGCGGGCGAAGCCGTGGGCGGAAGCTAGTTATTAATACAGGTGTGATTGTGTAATTACTTTTTTGGAGAAACAAGTAGATAAAGAGCGTGTTAAGTTATATCATAAGGCTTTTTTCATCATTTCTGAATAAGCTACTGTTAAATTACCTGCAAAGAACTTTATATAAAAATTCTGTAAAATTCATCAATCAATTCTTCTCCGGAGGGGATGAAACCAATTTTAATTTTCATAGAATAAATAAGTTCCAAATTACTTCAAAAATCCTCAAAGTATTAAAAATAAAAAGTAACTTTACAGAATACAGAATATTTTTTGCATTTTCTTTAGAAACGAAATATGAAATGTAGAGGAAGTTAAATTCACCACCACAGATGTGAATTTTCTATTTGTTCTAAAAGTTTTGTTTGTTGGCAACCCTGTTCTAGCTTGAATGTTCGAGTGTACTTTCATCTTTTGTTGTCGCGTTTATTAAATTAAACAGAATTAGTGTTGCCAGCTGTTCCAGGACGACTGGACTTTTGTTTGTTAAGGTTCTCCTACAACTTGTTATTATTTCACGTCATTAAAGTTGGAATATTCTTTTATTTTTGTGCTGAATGAAAATATAAGTAGATAAGTAGCATTTTTTTTTGTCGGTGGTTGAGGATTTGTTTAGTTTTTTTAATTGTGGTACATCTATCTCGTCCCCTATAGCAATTTCTTGCTCACCTTGGTATTTATTTTTTACAAGCCTTCCTTTACCTAGCCGCCCGGTAGGATTGCCTCGTCTTTCTCTCTCTCATCGGCAAAAATGGCGAATTTCCTTCAAAAATCTTTCCTTAGTGCTCACTTTCGTTACATAAGGAAGTCTTGTTCACTCACTAACTCATGCTTCTAGACTCAGCGGTTTAGGCTGAGCATTGTCTATCAAGATTTATTTCCTTTTTTTTCAACTTCCATCCGAGAAAACGATAGGTACTGTAACGTCGAAGGGACGTCACTCAATATATTTGTGTGTGTGTGGGGGGGGTACACAACAATGATAGACAGGGCTGCTATACTCTTATATTGTGTCCTGTATAATTATTTTAAGTTCGATACAATCCATTACAATAACGTGCACACTATGTATTCAGTTCGTGTATTCAGTAGCTAGTCTTCGACTATATTTTCATCAAGCAAAAACCACATTCTTTTTTTATTTAAAATACAAATTGTCACAAAGTTCGAATGCTATTTTCTTAATAGCCTGTATACAACATAAGGTTGGTTATCGCATAAAACCTACTCCGTTCTTTAAAATCTGATAAAAGCATTACTTACTTTATTTAAATCACTGTCACTACATATTGTAAAACAAAGTGCTGCGCTGCGTCTGTCTGAACACGATAAACTCACTACCGAACGGATTTTTATACGGTTTTCACCAATGGACGGAGTGATTCATTATGATTTTGTGGAAATTGGCTGAAATATGACAATGATTTTTATAGATGTCGGAAAAAATCATACCGACTGATGTTGGCAGGCATATATATTATGCTCTGCTACCAGTGCGAAGCCGGGGCGGGTGGCTAGTTTAAAGTATGAAAGATCTTTCTTCAAGTTTCTGGACGAATGCCAGTCGTATATTGCTTTGATATCATCTGTAACGGTCGAGTCTGCGTTTACCAACAATGAGCCAAGTCTGTCTTAAAGATAGATGGATCATGGATGAGTAATAGCTTTTTGAACATTGAGACTAGTTCTTGTCTAGAGACGAGAAGACTTTGGCAGTTAGAAGTTAGAACTGTGAAAGATGATCAACTTGTCTAATGTAATAACAAAATAGTTAACAAGGTTTAATTGGAATATTACATTGTTATTTATTTATTTATTATGAATCTCCAACAAAGGACACACGTAATAGACAATAGTAATCACAATATTAAAAAAGGATTAATTTACGTGTGCTCCTTCAAGTACAGGAGACCATAGCATGCACTTAATATAACAAGGTGTAAACAGAATTTTAAAAAAGTGAAAATGAATTAATAATTAACGTCTCAAGATTATGTAAGCATTCTTACTACAATTGATTAATATAATAAAAAATATTTCAAATTTTTTGACTATTGGAGGGAAGAAACATAGACACATATAACTTACATACTGAAATGAAATGAAATGAAATGAAATGAAATTGTTTATTCTGTAAATAGGATATCGGAATCACTTTTACACGTCATATAAAAAAAAATTATTAAAAATAAGCTAGATGAGGTCGGTGTTTCCTATGTGACTACTCTGAGAAGAAAGGCCGAAACAAACTCAGAGGTCGTAGTCTCTTTTAAAGTCCAGACATAATCTTGGTCAAGTCATATGAGGACCATGTGGATCAGTGTCTGAAATGGTCTTTTGAGGAAAGAACCACACAGATTTGAGTGGACCTGTCCAGTCAGTGCAAGCATTTGTCAGTAATCGTGGAGCTCAACTCAAAACTGAAGGAGCTCAACTCGACGAACAATACCAAAGAAAGGATATTTGTCTAGGCCGCATCAACTACTCAAACTGCCAGACCATCATTAAAACATAAAAAATCATCAGAAAAAATAAATAAAAGAGAAAACATAAAAATAAAATATCCACATAGTCCTCACATTCACAATAATTAAAATAATATGATACTTTACAAAGTAATCGTGTGTAGTTTGAATATAATTTTCAGCAATGTTAATATTTATATAAAACTGGTTTATTGTGATGAATAAGCAAAATGTCAAGTTTTATGGTTTTCACAAGGCTTAGCAGAGCGAGCAGCTCAATCCCAAGCTTTTTTATCTTCTAAATAATCTGAAATTTTATAGTACCCTTTTTTACAAAGTTTGGTTTTAATACAGTTTTTAAATCGTTTAATGGGTAAGTTTCGAATGTCAATGGGAAGTTTGTTGTAAAAGCGTATACATTGACCCATGAACGAGTTGCCTACTCTGTGGAGACGTGTGCGATGTACAGCAAGGTTGTGTTTGTTCCTGGTATTTAAACTATGAATATCGGACATTTTCTTAAAATTTGATATATTTTTGTGTACATACAATAGGTTTTCGAAAATATATTGTGAGGCTACAGTAAGAATATTTATTTCTCTGAATTTCTCCCGAAGGGAATCTCTTGGACCGAGGTTGTAAATGGCTCGAACAGCCCTTTTCTGTAGAACAAAGATTGTATTAATGTCCGCACAGGTTCCCCAGAGAAGAATCCCATAAGACATAAGACTATGAAAATAACTAAAATAAACAATTCTAGCTGTATCTACGTCAGTTATCTGTCTAATTTTTTTAACAGCATAGGCGGCGGAACTGAGCCTACCTGACAATTTTTCTATGTGTGGGCCCCATTGTAATTTACCGTCAATAGTTATTCCAAGAAAAACTGTTGACTCAACAGGGTCCAACTCTATTCCATTAACTTGAACATTGGTAGTTAGCTGCCTGACATTTGGCGTTGAAAATTTGATGAGTTTAGTCTTTTTTTCGTTCAGGAGAAGATTATTTACATTAAACCAATGCACAACTTTAGAGAGTGCATCGTTGACTTGTTCAAAATTGACTAGCTGACGTTTGATTTTAAAAATGAGGGAAGTGTCATCCGCGAATAATACGATCTTGTGATTATCCCTTATGTGGTAAGGTAAGTCATTTATATAAATTAAAAATAAGAAAGGACCTAGAATTGAACCCTGCGGAACGCCCATGGTGACCGCAGATCCTGCAGATCTCTTGCCATTTACATCGACCCTCTGAATTCTATTATTCAGATAAGAAGTCAGAAGGTCAAGAGCCTTGTCCCTCATACCATAGTGGTACAGTTTCCTGATGAGAGTATCATGATGTACGCAATCGAAGGCTTTGGACAAGTCGCAGAAAATGCCAAGAGCATCTTGCGACTCCTCCCAGGCCTCGAATATGCTTTTCAGTAATTCCACGCCCGCGTCTGTAGTTGAACGACCCTTAGTAAAACCAAACTGTTTCAGATGGAGTAAATTATGTACATTGAAATGTCCTAACATTTGTTTTAAAATTAATTTTTCAAAGATTTTGCTCAATGTAGGTAATATCGAAATAGGCCGAAAATTTGTGGGATCAGTTGTGCTGCCAGATTTGAACAGTGGAATCACTTTGCTAAGTTTCATCAAATCAGGAAATACACCAGATGCAATACAAGAGTTAAAAACGATTGCTAAAAAGGGTGAAATAACATCAATTATTGAAGACATGGTATGTACTGATAATCCCCAAAGGTCAGCAGTTTTTTTTTCATCAAGCTTTTTAAAAGATTCTATAATGTCTTTAGCATTAATAATTGTAAATTCAAAAAGTTTGTCACATTCTGGTACACATTCTTTAAGTATTGAGTAAGCAGAAGTGGAGGACGACATTGACAGAGTTTTGGTTGTTAAAATGGGAACATTAGTGAAAAAATTTTCAAACTCAGTTGCCACCTCCATGTCTGCCTTAATATCTACATTATTGATTTTTAGATGGAAGTCACGATTCCGTACTGTCGTTCTTCCCGTTTCTGAATTAATAATATTCCAAGTTGTTTTAATTTTATTTCCAGAAGATTTTATTTTATTTTTAATGTGTATGGCTTTTGCTGAGGAACAGGCTCTTTTAAAAGTTTTAGAATATTTCTTAACAAATTCTTTAAAAGTTTCATCATGGTTATATGTTTTTTCATGATACAACTCAAATAACCTCTGCCTACTTTTGTAAATACCTGGTGTTGCCCAATCACTAAATATAACGCGGTCAGAAACAGGTAATGTTTTTGAGGTAAAAACCTTCCTAAACTCACAATTGATGAGGTTAAATAATAAAGCATATGCTTGATCCGGATCGTTATGATAAGGCAAACCCGGTAGCTTTTCCATTAAATTATTTTTAAATTGTTCTAAGCGACTTTTATTTACAGGAACAAAAGTCACAAGTTTTCTTTGAGCTCTGACTGTTTTCTGAGGGAAAGTGACTAACTGGCCACAGTGATCAGAGTCCAACTCATTTATAATTAAATGGCTAGAAGGTCTTAAGTTTGTAAAAATATTGTCAATACAGGTAGCACTGGTGGCAGTTATTCTAGTCGGCTCAAAGAATGTATTATACAAATTATATGACTTTAATAAAGTTACAAATTTATTTACTACAGCAGATTTTTCCAGTATGTTAATGTTGAAATCTCCACAGACTACAACCGTTTTATTACTGTTAGAAGTCTTTATTAATACTTCTTCCATATATTTCTCAAATAGATCATATGAAGCACATGGGGGCCTGTATACGCTCATTACAATGAACTGCTCAAGCTCAATGCAAGCTATTTCAATAACTCGCTCAACAGAGAGGCTCACAATATCCTTACGTTCTTTAAATTTCATATTATTACGAACAATTATTAAAGAGCCACCACGTATCATATTAACTCTGCTGAATGAGCTGGCAACCTGATGGTTGTTAAAGCTGAACATGAACTGGTGGACTTTCAACCAATGTTCAGTTACACATAGGATATCAATATAACTACAGTTCATGAACAGCTCCAATTCTAATTCCTTACCTATCACACCCTGTATATTTTGATGAACAATTTTTAGAGAATTATTATTACATTTATTTAGATTACAACAATTTGATGGGTGAGATATCAAAGAAGAACTTTTTGTAACATTTTGATGATTTAAACCAGTATTTAAATTTTCTTCATTGATTAAGCAAGAGGTTTCCTCTATTGTCCTAATTTCTAATTTAAATTATAATTAATGTCAATACTTGTTGCCAAATTATTGGCAGAATTATTTAAAATGTCATTGCATTGCTCAAAAGAAGCAAGTTGTTTAGCCAAATTTTTGGCTGAAATAGAAAAAAAATATGATAGCGACACAGCTATCTGTCTTTTGTAATGGTTAGAAAGATAGTACATAACAACATTATGTCTATCTCTTGTCAAATGCAAATTATTATCAACATAATTGTTAATATCAACTAAATGGAACAGATTATTATTGAATGTCCAATTATGCAATGCCATATTTATTTCAAATCTTAAGTTATTTTCTTCCTGTGGCAAACTGTTACTATATGGGAATGTAAACAACACAATTTTTCTTAAAGTAAGATTACACAAGGTCCTATAATATTGGAGCAATTCTCCTTTGTTCACATTTCCCCTATTACCCATAAAAATTAATACTGTAGTATTGTGGTTAAAATTACATTTAATAATTTCTTTCATAATGTTAAATAAAGTACAACCAGGCATACAGTAATTTATTATGGAATGTCCTGGATATTCATTGGTTAACAAGTGGCCTAAGTCCTTTCCAATCTCATCGCAAAATAATACTACATCATTTTTTACAATTTGATTAGATTTTTTATTTAAATTATTGATAGCAGGAAATATCAAATCAACACATGACTGCGGTAAGGTGGTATTGCACAGTTATATTGCGATGGTTAAATTATTTTTGAATTTTGAAATGAGGCGTTATGTCCAGGTTGCAACGCTTTGACAAATCAGTGTATTATCTACAGAGTCTTGGGAGGGCGTTGTCTTCGGAAAAAAAATGGAACACTAGATTTATTTTTTGCGATAGGTATCTAGTTTGGCCCATTGAATGTAAATCGATGATTTGGCCCCATAATAAAAGTGGTCAATAATGGTGAGTACAATAACCTCTTATAAGGTTTTCAGTTATTTCAATTTCACATTGTATTTATGTCCCACGTTAGGGAAACGTATAGCCTTCGGTAGGATCAGTCCAGACTCCAAACTGCTCCTGAAAAATCCATATTGAAAAACCCAAAAAAATATTTGCCCAACTTGAGGATTGAAAATAGGATGACGTGATCAGCAGTCATGCTTGCGAGTCTTGTGACCACTAAAACTACCGAGGCAGTCAACATTTTGTTGATCTACGACCAAATATGTAATCATAATCATCGGTCCATTACCACAAGTCCCTATTAGTTAGCGACATGTTATCAAGACAGAGAACGCTGGTATTTATCTGAACATTATTCCTAAATCTCATTTCACGAAACCCCCAGATGATAAAACCTTAAAAATGTCTATGGCATTGTAACCCTACCAAAACATTTTTATAAAAATCTCGATAAAACACTCAAATCACTTTAGCTCTCGCGTGTACCATTTTACATGTTCATAATATAATCTCGATGAACGTCGCGCGTCGAGACCGCACACTATTCACTTGTAACAACGTTATGGTGCTCTGACAGCGATTGTACTTGCATTTTCATAATATATTGAATATATTTTATCTTGAAAATCTGATCTTAAAGGTCTTGAGATTGACTTAATGACTAGCTTTTGCCCGCGGCTTCACCCGCGTGTATTTTGGAAAACGAAATCGTTTCGAAAAATAACTCGGTTCCATTTTTATTAATTGCAATATTAAAAAAAAAAACAATATTATTAGATTACAATAACTTTCAAAACAACACCTCAATTCAAGTAAATCGCCTTATATCAGTCGATCGACATACCGTGGACAGTCGACAATATCGCGGCTTCTCGAAGTGGGTCAAACTGATCCGTTAGTTTAGACTACCCCCGAGACTCATAGACTCGCTTTGGCGTCGGTAAACGCCAAAGCAATAGTTAAAAAAGTAATATCTTGTCCTAGAGCTGTATAAATTTCTGGCCTGTAACATTGTTGCGGAGGGACACTGATCTTCTAAGATACAGGTACTAACCTAGTTTAGAGGTCAGGGTTTCAATGTATTACTACCTAGCATAAGCCTCTCAGTGTATGCAATGCACTTCTACTATACCATTGTAATAGTTATTTAGGCTTAGTTCAATAAAGATTTTATTTTTATTTATTATTAATAGATATTTATGTTATATAGTAATTTGTATGATCGAAGATCATTTGAGCAAGGGTGCAGGTCCATGTTAATGAACGTAGGCATATCTATAGAGATACCATGGTGAAATATCAACCAGCGTTGTTGTGTGCCAGTTAAATATTATAGGAGACATTACAGCTATGTCTCTTTGGTGGCAATGCGTCTGCGATGCCTCTGATACTCCAAGGAGCCACTGATCGCTGATCTGGGCGCACACTTGTTTGCCATCCAAATCCAATAAATTACTAAATGATAAAACCCAGGCAAATAAAACAAACCCTTATACAATCAATCTGCCTAGCCTTTTCCCAACTATGTTGGATGGTCGGCTTCCAGTCTAACCGGATGCAGCTGAATACCAGTATATTACATGAAGCGACTGCCTATCTGACCTCCACAACCCAGTAACTGGGTAATACGATACCCCTTGGGAAGACTGGTGTCAGACTTTCGGGCGTCTGACGACTCTTAACGACTGTCAAAGATCCACGAATAACAGCAGGGACCAACGGCTTAACGTGCTTTCCGAGGCACGGAGGAGTCTCGGTATGTAAAGATGGTCACCCATCCACGGACCAACCCCGGCAAGCGGTACTTAACCTGATGGATCGACCCATGCGGCTGTTATTACTTAGCCACAAGCTCCTCCTTCAAACCAAACCATACCTTTACACAAATAAATAAAATGATTCAATTAGGAATAAGAAAGTCGTCAACATAAATGCACTAGATACCCTACATATAACAATTTGACAATAAGTGCTATGTAAATCCAGCTAAAAATTCTGCAGAAAACGAACAAATGATAAAAACATTAGATACCCTCAGTAAAAAGGACGGATTACATTATACCCGTAGGATCCTAAAAACACACTTGGGAACTGTGGAAATTATGCCCAAATGTAATAAAAAGTTTTGCCGTGAACCGAACATAGGCATGGATCGGTTTAGCATAGAAAAGTTGCTGTTTGCGGTATTTTTCGAGTTTCGTTTTTGTGTAGGTAAAAAAATAAAAAAATAGTTTTGACTTAGCTAAACCTTCTTGATTGAAGGTCTGTTTTTCTGCATAGTATTATGCGCTTTTATAATTTCTAACTTGATGATATTATCGTGGACGTCCACGGCATCACGATAACGCAGGGAAGTAAAATATATGGATATCATCATATTACAAATTCTAAAAGCGCCCAATAACTTATTGTTTAGCACTTTATATACTGATTATTTAAAGGCAATAATTTTTTTTTGTCAACTCTGAAGGAGAAGAGTTATTATAGAAAAAATAAAACTGTTTTTTCTTGTTGAAACCAAACGACATTGTCAAAAACTGCCTCACCTTCCCACCCATTATAGGCAAACGGTGTAACTAGTTAGTTTCTCCTTCAAAGACGAAGTTAGCTCAGCATGAGTCACTATCTCTCAAAGAGTGGAAGCCGGAAATCTTTCCTTTGCATTTCGTTCACAGTCGCATTCGGTCCAGTTAGTCGATAAATGGTCGAAAAAAGGTTGACTGGTAGAAAATGCCTATGGCATTAAGTCCGCCTCTGTACATTTTTGTGCTTGAAGTATTAAATATTACAAAGCAGTGATTGAAATATTACCTCGACGATGCTTTGTTTGAGAATTGTGTTGAATTGGGTGAACTTTCATAAGATTGTAACTATAGGTACTAGAGTAACTGTGTGACGTGTGTATAAGGTTATTTACTGAAATCATATTTGGGTGGTATTCAAGGTTTTACGAATGCAATAGTTTACTTAATCCTTTTTAACTCCACTGCTTTAAGAATAGAAAGAAAGAAAGAAAAAATGAAAGAAAAATGCGTTTATTGGCATTATAAAAAATAAAAATAAAATACACCTTAAAACCTTAGAATGGTGCATCAGTCTTCACAAAACATGATAGATTATATTCAATATCAGTTTTAAATTGTCCCAGTACAGGAGCATAGGTTGTTTTATATACAGAAGAAAAATGAGCAATGATAACGCTTTGTTATCGTTTATTGGATATTTTGAAATAAAATAAAATATATTTTTTTGCGGTAAAACACGACGCAAAGAAAAAACACAAAAATGACAAGACCAAGACCATTCTATCCCAGTTTTTGGACCATGGTGTCTAAAATCGAATAACGAAGTAGTAGTTCATTTTCACCATATTTGAAACTAAGGGTCGTTAATAACCTCCAGTCTACTACGACATTCAAATTGAATCCTTATGTCCTTTCGACGTGTTGACAATTCCGGACGAAAAGCTGACTGTGGCATATCTCAATTCTTGCATCTTCTTCGATCTTAGTTCTTAGTTGACAGTAAGCAGGTACTTCAATCAGTATGAAAGGAATCAACAAACAATTAACATACTCCCACAATTAGTTTCCCGTGGGTAGTCTGATGTTTATGCTTCCATGGGCATTGACCTACTCTCCCCAATACACCGTTACAATTTGTTCATTTTGTTGTTCTTTGATACACGATTCAATGTGTATACAGAATGATAGAAATAAATGTAGCCACTAATTGATTTGGGTATAAACATGTTTCTTGAACTTAACGATATACCGACTTTGAACATTCGAGATATTGTAGTAATCTGAATTATCTCCAGTATTTAACACATTCTTGTTACAGTCAACGAAAATGCTTATAATTAATCAATCTACGTAATTTTATCTCCAGCTCTGTCATTACAAAACTATTACTTCTGTGCCACAATAAGTCGTTTTGCATAATAATATATTCCACCTCAATAATCTTCGGTTTTTGGTTCATCTTTGTAGCGATTCATACTTGTTAGATATATTCGTAGTCTTCATACAAACACACTATTTCCATTGCCTCTTCATTCTCTACGTGCGAATTAATATAGCTTCTATGAAAAAACTGAAAAACTACAAATGTGGAATATTTTTTGTACAACATTACATTTTACAATTTCTTTTATATCACACTCCACTATTGATGCTAATGTCTACCTCAGTTTCCTCCCAAAAGTCATATGCGTCGTCTAAGTCTTGTAATGTTTCTCTTAATATATTAAAACCGACACATACACTTGGCTATGTGTTTATTATTCGAGTGTATGTCACCGTGAGCTGCAGATACAAAAAAGCTTCAAGTGGTTTTTGTATTGTGATCTGACATTATGCTGAGCTGAGACCGATTTGGCACTATAAAAATAAAACTTATTAATTCAGATTTAAAAATCCATAGAATGTTAGTATAGTAAAACTTATGAAACTAGTGTTACTACAACTATAGGCATTATTTTCTTCCCGTTTTTTAGTATGTATAGTTTGAAGGCCTCCTTAGGGTTCCGTACCTCAAAAGGAAATACGGAAACCTTATAGGATCACTCGTGTGTCTGTATGTCTGTCTGTCCGTCTGTCACAGCCAATTTGCTCCGAATCCAATGGACCGATTAAGTTGAAAATTGGTACATATATGTATTTCATATATCAAATTCTGCTGCATAAATTACATGGGTATGGCATAAGAGGAAACGTCTTGAAACTCTTAGAATCATATTTGAGTGACAGAACTTAATAGAAACACACACACAGAACGTACAGAAATAGCTAGAATCTGTCCTATTACTAAATTGGAGATAAAATATGTGTCTAAACCAAGATATATAAAATATGGTGTACCTCAAGGTAGCATACTGGGGCCACCACTATTCTTAATATATATTAATGATCTCCCTAAAACTATAGATCATAAAATGGTACTATTCGCAAATGACAGCACGGCCATTGTGGAATGTACGAATCCTAATAATGATCAAAATGACATAAATAATTCTTTGAGTGACATTATAAATTTGCTTGACAAAAATAACCTTATAATTAATTTAAATAAAACAAAAGTTATTCACTTTCACCAGCGCCGAAAGCATTCACCAGTTAACATTGCCTACAAAAACTCTGTGATAGAAGAAGTTACACATGCAAAATTCTTAGGTATCACTATAGATAGTGAACTAACTTGGAAACATCACACAGAGGAAATCTGTAAGCGCCTTAGTAAATCTGCATATTTATTATTCCAATTGTCAAGGAAAGTAAATACTGACACTCTTTTAGCAGCCTATCATGGATTGGTCGCTTCTACTTTAAGATATGGTGTTATTTTTTGGGGACAGTCAACTAATAAAGAACTTATATTCAGGATGCAAAAAAGATGTATACGAGCAATGTTTGGTCTAAGAACAACGGATAGTTGCATACATTACTTTAGACAATCAAAAATTCTAACTTTACCATCTTTGTACATTTTAGAAACTGCACTTTTCGTAAAAGCAAATCCGCAATTTTTTCAGAAATTTTCAGACGTGAAAAGAACCCCAATTCGTTCTCAATATCAGAATTTGTTGTGTCCAATCAAGTGCAAAACTGCCTTACTGAAAAAGAGCTTCTTTGGTAGGGCACCCATTATCTAATAATAAAATACCTGATGCTGTTAAATGTTTACCTTTAACCAAATTTAAAAAGTCCGTTCAGGGGTTTTTACTGGAAAAGTGCTATTATAGCGTAGATGACTTTTTAAATGATAATCTTCTACAATAGAATTTGGAATGTGTACCTGTGTTATTATTTTTTCTAATCTGTATTTTACTTAAATTTAATTTAAATTGTTGACATTTTAATTTAATCGTATGTTTTTTTTTTTTTTCTTTGTATGTCATTGTTTTAATTTATTATTGACGATTTTATAATTATCTTTTTGTAATAGTTGTCTTAGTGCGACTAATTTTGTACGCCATGATTGGCAAAACATGTAGCTACCTCTTATTATTTTTAAGACCTGTATAATTCTACACGAATGTTTTACAAAATAAATATCTTGTATCTTGTGACCCAAACACGGACGTATAAGACAAATAGATGAATTTAAAGAAAAAAAAAACTTGCAAACTGTACCGTGTGACATATCAAATTAAAGGGCATTTGTTGCGAGAATCTCATTTTATTTTTCATAATTTTAAAATTAATATATTTAAAGATATTTAAGAAAATAAACGAAAATTGACCCTTCTTCCAATTGGCTGCCTAAAATTTTGAAAAAAATACCCTTCGTTGTGCGTGGTTCTACACGCACTCCGGTTTTTTTTTGTTGTAATGCCAATAACCGCATGTTTCTTTTTTCTTACTTTTCCTCATAAATCTTAAACTTATCTTCAATATTCTCTTAATTGACTCCTCGCATAAAATATTTGCTTCAGTCGCAAGATGTTGGGGACATCTCCAACCATTTTACTACCCATTAAAGTTATCGTTCCTTGCTTTCTTCGCTTTAAAGCGCTTTATGTACCACTAAAACAGATAACGAGATGCAGATCGGGTTTTTTACAAAAGGAACCGTTACTTTTAGACTGAATTCACTGCCTTGGGCTTTGGGTAACTTAATGGAGTTTCAGTGTATTGAAGCTTTTGTTGAAGATAGATTGATAGATAGATAACTTAACAAAAACTAAAATAGACTTTAACTCAAGTATATTGATGAGTTTAGGAATCTTATAAGAAAGCTACTGAACAAGAGAGCCATCAAAGTTACCAAGCAGATTACAGTATTATGTTAATCATCCGTTTTTGAAAACCCTGTCAAGACTCCTACTCTGTCAAACCTTGGTCATGGCGACCAATCTCAGCGGAGACCAGCCTTCGGCGTGGGAGATATTCTAATGCACAAATGTGTGCGCAGACACAGGTGCACTCTCTCTTCCCTATCTCTCAAAGTCCGATGGGACGGCAATCCGACACGACCAGACAGAGATCAGATGCTGAACTGGACGTGGATTAGGCTTAACGTGCTTTCGGAAGCACGGGGGTATCACACCCCAACTTCCAAAATCCGGGCTGTTACTAAGAAAATCCCAATAATACTTTGCTCGACCTGGGAATCGAACCCGGGACCTCTACGACAGCCCTGTTGGCCTCGTGGTCACAAACGCTGACCATAATAATTACGACAGTAACCAACATCATTATTTAGTAAATTATTATGTTAAAACTCGATCCAGCTGAAGAAATAACACGATAAATATTTTTGGCATCTGTTTGTGTTAAAATACCTACTCCGTACAATTCCTTTTGTCCTTTCTTTGTAAATATAATATAGCAAATAGTAACGTCTTAACAGTCGCATACATAATATTTTAATCGGCTTCCCATATTACTATTCACGCTCCTCCACTGACCTCCCTCTTTATCATATTCTACCTAAGAAGACTCCACCATATCATCCACATCTTGCCACCCTCAATACGTACAAATGAGGTTATTTAAAATCTTAATCAACGTGTCTATGGGGTTGCACCACATTGTAAGAGCTTCATTAAAAAGCAATTATTTCCGCCGACGACCACCGGCCTGTCGCGTCACTGTGATTGCGGTGTTAACTATTTATTTAACTAATAGAGGTACTTAACTTATGTAGTGGACCATAATTAGAATGTTAATGTATCAAATTCCTTTAAAAAACTCTTAAAATGGATTGCCATAGGGCGCATTATTTGGTCTTTATTCCTATTTTGACTGGTGAGTCAATTTCGCCGAGGCAGGTCTAAGAAACTCTGGCGTGACGATCTGGACTCGTTCTTGCCAGATTGGTTGGAGAAGACAAAACATAAAGAGAACTGGATATGGGGGAGACCTTTGCCCAGCAGTGGGACAATTTAAAGGAAAAAAAAAACTTCTTTCTACTTCCTATGTTTGGCTTTTGACTGCTTTGTTGGTCAAGTGATCACAAATGTGTCTCCTGGTCTCATTCCCAAGTCAGGCAAAGTTTTATTGGATTTTTCTATCAGCAGTTTCAAAGTAGCTGCCCGATGTCTGAATTTGTGCCCGGTTGATGGTTATAGTCTCCCCACCTATTAATGGAAGTTGGGACTAAACGTTACTGGCGAAATGAGGATGTAATTCCTCTGCTGCCCTTTCGGAGTATACAGATATTATGTAATTAGAAATAAAATAAAAGTGTGTTTACTACATTAAAATTCAGCAAAAAATATTCTAGCTATCGTGCAAAAAATTTCATTTTCTGCGAACTTTATAATACCATGATGAGAAAGAAGTCTTATAAATTCTTTTAAATACATTTTTGTTCTGAGAATCGTTCGAAGTCTTTGCAACGCCAGACGTCGCACTTATTTCCTTCAACATTCTTAGAAAACCTAGAAGCTTAGTAGTTGACATTTAGCATGAGAGTAGGAAATAGCCTCTCTACTGGCTATAGTGCAGTTATAGTGTATACTGTGTTCGCGAATTAGTTTCCAAACATGTCAACAAATATTTGTTTTTGAAAAAACAATTTTAATACCCACTCATAAAGTTCAGTTTGCGCTACAATTTCAAATAGTTTTATGGATTTTTAAATATTACTAGTCATTGTGAAATCAACTTAATTTGGCAATGCTGCCAGTCTTTAGGGCATTTTGGTGTCCTATGATTCCTCCTTTACAAATGTACAATTGTACATAATTATTATTTTAAGACTATTTAGTTTATAAATGATGTTTAAATACATATTTGGCTGTAAATAAAATGTTGCTTAATTTACATACACTGGAATAAAGTTGATATTCGTTTTAATGGAAATAACATCAAATGGATACAAGGATTTGAACAGATTGTAGTTATAACGTGTTCGCCTCTCCGTGCATGTTGTATCGCGATCTTCGGCTGCACCATTCAAGTCAACACTTGACCTAGAAGCTATGTGTATGGGAATGCAACGTTTCGTATGGGAAAGTTGTTAAAGATTTTAAATGATTCTGGACTTTTATTGAGAAAAATGAGTAGTTCTTCATAATCATTCTCCTGCTCATGTCCCAATTAATTTGGGGTCGGCGCAACATGTCTTATGAGTTATGAAAAATGAGAAAGCAGTTAAAGAAAAAAAAAAAACAAAAAACTCTAATTTCTTAACGTGTTTCAAATTCACGTAAACTTGTAAATGATTTCTACATTTTCAAATAAATCATTCTAAGTAGGTATTGAGCAAATTAGAATTTATAGAAAGCGCAAAAATGCTTGCCGTAACTACTGTATTGCGAAATACTATAAGGATGGTTTCACAGGTGTCCGGGAGACCCGTACGGGTCGCCCGTGTGGGCTCCCGGAACGGAAACATACGTGAGGCGGTAGGAGTTTGATTTACAGCAACGCGGACGGTCCGTACGCGACCCGCTCCGGGTAGAGCCCGTACAACGTATCGTACTACTCCCTCGTTTCAGAGCACTGCGGGCGCTACCCGAAGGGGTCTCCCGCGTACGGACGGCCTGTATGGGTCTCCCGGACAGCTGTGAAACCAGCCTTAAACTTACTTAGAGCGTATTTTAAAAACATTATCCTCCCTTGCAGTCGGAAGTTCAAAATGAAAATATTATTTTGATGAACTTTTTGCGTTATTGCATTTTTCCATCTGGAATTCGTTCGATGGCAATTGGCTTCCCCCCAATTACATAGGACTTAAACATAACCAGCGAAATGTGGGTGTACTATAGGTACACCTCGGCTTTCCCCTTCGAGGAAAACAGGCGTGATGTTTGATGTTTATGTTATGTGTGACAAAAACATTCTAACGTCTACAAAATTCTTCGTTCAAAAAACGAAGAATTTTGTAGACGTTAGAATGTTTGAAGGGCTCGTAGCAGCCAAGCTACGGCGTAGCTCGATCGGTCATTTGGCGTAGCAATTAAACTCGTTTCGTATTACAATAGAAACCAGTACAATATAATAGTTATAATGTTAATAGTGGTCAGTTAATTAATAAGAATAATGATGTAATTAATAGTTATTAATTTATACAATTTCGTCTTTCCAAGGGGTATCGTGTTACCCAATAAATGGGTTGTGGAGGCCAAAAAGGCAGCCGCTCCATGTAAAAAAATACTGGTATTCAGCTGCATCTGGTTAGACTGGAAGCTGACCCTTACATAGTTGGGAAAAGGCTAGGCAGATGATGAGTTATTACAGTTATTATTAGTTAATTATTATTAATTTATACTGGTTAGTTAATAATATCCCACTTTCTAACCTTCGGTCTATTATCTTACTCTTTTACAAAAATAATAAGGCTAGTTCTCAGTGTGAATGTGCTCTGTGTGTCACTGTTTTGTTAGTCGACAGTGTCCGGGACTTCGGGTCAAGTGTGCACCTGCCCTTACTTTGTACTTTACAATGTAGAAATATAGTAGAAGTACAAAGATAAAACATGTTCAATGATCCATAGCGTGGTTAATTTAGACAACATTTGTCAAACTTTTCTGTATCGATAATGGATACGAGGCTTTTGGCTAATCTGTAAGGTGGTATTGTTTTGTTTTTTTTTGTAATGTGCGTTTAGTTTGTGCAGAATAAACACTTTTTCTTTCTTTTTTTTAATACATTTATTAATTTTTTTATTTATATTTTTTTCTAAATTTCCAATACCCACAAAAATATATTATTCTTAGCGTAAATAAGCCGAAACGCCAGGACCGTCGACCAGTATGCCCTATAAGGAAATATAGTGGCCTTATTGGTGATGTTCTTCAGAAAGGTGACGTTCGTAGTACTGGCACCCAGCGTGCGTGTATGACCAGATGTATGAACGTGAACGAAGCAAAAGGAGTATGTAAGGATCGTAGCAGGTGGCGTTCTATAGTTTTTGCCTACGCCTATGAGTAAAAAGCGTTTGTTTATGTATGTATGTGTGTGTGTAAATAAGCAATTTCAAGCATCAACCGGGCACAAATCCAGACTCCGAGGTACTTCTACCTCATGCTCAGCAGTAGCGCTTGCGACCGGTAGATCAATGTGGATAGTAAAATTAAACTGTTTCGCTAGAAACAGCTTAATTACGCGAATACTAATTCGCAGTTTACTGAAACACATTTACAAGGACACAGCGAACCCGCACTTCTGTCCCACCCCTGTCGTTACTCTGCCCCATATCTTCGTCGCCACAATTTAATAGCGTTTGCACTGGTAACAGCTCTTCACTTTGCGCCACTCACTTTGACGTAATATCTTAAAGAGTATCCGATTTTAATTACTTCATACAGGCAGCTTTCTTCAGAAATATTTGAAACATTTTGAAGATTTTTTAGTCAAAAAAGCAGTAGCGCTTGCGACCACTCGATACACATTTATTTATTTATTATTAGGCTCTTCAACAATGAGTACACTATTATTTTACAATTTGTACGTTGAAAACTTAAGTCTAACCGCCTCAGCACTTATAGAAAAGCACAGCATGCACTACATTATGCGCAGATAAAAGCACAATTAAATAATAACCGACAATAAAAATAGTAACGAAAATAAACCGTAGTTAAATCCAGTAGTTATTTTGGGCACAATGCGACCTGACCGGGCTACACGTGTCGCCTGTCGCTCGCCCGTAGCTGCCAACGACGCGGGACGTGTCGCTAGGAAGGTAATTCATAGAAATTCATTGAAACCAGTCGTGTCGCGGCGACACGTCGCAAGCAGTTGCCTACTGCGGTCGGGTACGGAATGGTATATTAGGTATTTCATATCATCTTTCACGCTGTTGGTCATTGCAGTGTGTTGTTATTACCGAACGGAACAGTGCTGATCTACCTATTATCGAGACGGGTTTACGACACCCAGTCGTGAAGGGTATATTTATTGAAATCCACGATCAACGCTTAAAAACTTTCACGTAAGACGAAACCGGAATCGATAAAAAAAGATATAATTTGTGACCTTGAGAACAACATGCTTCCCACTAGATAATGATTAATAACACTCTTCTATATCTCCACAACATAATATTCAGTAACATTTTCCGTCACCGACACCCTATAACCTTAAAAAGAAATACATAAGAAGTCTCTCCATCCATTACGGAGAACCCGCGCCTCCCCTCGTACAAATTGAGTTTATGCGTCGATAACGTCCCGATATATCGCTTGAGGAGAGACTATGTGGAAATGGTACAGAGTAATGTGTGAGCAGAAGCTTCACGTGGTTTAAAGGAGCTGGTCAACAGCAGCCCACGGCTAAGTTACGCACGGCAGGGCTGGGAAACGTAATTTAAAATAACGTTTTTAAAACGTTTCTAACAGTTCTTTGTACAACCAGTACAACATTTTTGAGAACGTTTTCAAAAACCAGTTTATTCCGCAGGACGCAGCCGTGCACGGGGCTGTGTCGACTAGCATGAACTTGTTTATTTAAATTGTACCTTATTTTCATTTCTTACATCATAGATTCGCCGCTTACGTATTGATTAAGGTTGTGTAGCGAGTTTCCTATCGATCAACCCAAAAATGGTTAAAAACGTTTTATTAACAGAGAACGATTAAAATTTTGTTCTTCTTCAAAAACATTTTAATAAAGTTCTGTTCGAACGTAACCGAAGCAAATCGTTTCTTAGGCTTTTAAGACGAAACTGTTTCGAAAAATATAGGTACCGTTACCCGAACCCTGATGCACGGATGTGTAGCTGCCAAACAAATATTTTGTTTTAAAAGACTGACCATGGAGTTTCCTGCCCGTTCTTCTCCATAGAAACTTACTACGCTTTGGAACAGGCAACTAGATTCTTCTTTCTTACTAACTGACTCCTTGACAATTCAAATGTACCTGCAATTGGTATGATTTGAAATAAATGCTTTGAATATGAGTTTTACGTTTGATAGAGCTGGCCCCCTGGAAGACGTAGTTTTTGAACTGCTGGAGTTGCAACATGAATTTTGAGGAAGAATCCATGAAAGCACAATAGACATAAAAACTTTACCTTCTACATTCCTCCCTCCATATGTTGGACAACACAGCTACGATGTTACTATGAAGAGTCTGATTTACTGCCCGTCACCGCGAGGGCTGTGCGAATTATGTTCATTCTGTACTCGTTAACTGCACACCGATTATGGTGATGTGATGACCCTGTGTCTTCGAGTGTTTTTGTGGTGATTGTGTAAGAATCAAGGTTTTAGGAATATCCTATGTTTCTTGTTGAGTGTGTGGTCGGTAAGTGACGAAACTAGTTTAGTACCTACATTATGTCCTGCGTTTGCCGTTTTCATACCGGAGCTGTCAGCGAGCTGTTTACACGACAGAATTTATAGCAATAATAGTCCTCCAGACCGAATTTCGGCCACGGCGACCAATCTCAACGGCGTAGAGCCTTCGGCGCCGGAGATATTATAGTGCGCAAGTGTGTGCGCAGACACAGGAGCACTCTCTCTTAGTCCGATGGGACGGCAATCCGATAAGACCGGAGAGAATCAGGCGCAGGACCAACGGCTTACGCGCTTTCCGAGGCATGGGGGTAACACAACGCCAACTTCCAAAAAAAAAAAATTTTCTACTGGTTTCCAATAAAACTTTTCACGACCCGAGAATCGCACCCAGGACCCCACGCTGCAGTCGCTATTGCGACCACAAGACCAACGGGGTAGTACAATAAGCATTAATATCATCACGCATGCATTCCATTAAGGGGTAATCAAAGGAGTATTGCTAATTACATCCATATTTTGCTAGTTATTCATTCCCATTTAATAGCGAGTTCGTTGACATAAACTTGTCACTAATAACTTACGACTCGCGGGTGCTATATATTGTGACTCGGGGGTGCTATATTTTGTCATAAGAAAGCCAATTGCACTTCGAACCACTGTTCATAATTTTAATAAATTATAAACGCAAAACCTAAATTATACCAACCATAAATGTTCGCATAACTCGACAAAATGTTAGGACCAGCTGAATTTTTTGCATTTTTAGGCTTGGTCCCGTAGTAAAAGTTGTTCATAATGATGAGTACCTTTTTTAACCGACTTCAAAAAAGGAGGATGTTAAATGTTTTATTTTTATTTTTATGTAGGTCCATATGTTCACCGATATTTTTGTCAATTGTAACAGATTTTGAAAATTCTTTTTTCTTTCATAATTTTAAAAACTCCGCTTGGGTAGTTCTTGAATTAGCTTCGATATTTAAAACGTATTTAATCCACTTTGTGTATCTGGATGATGTTAAATTACTACCTGTCACTGTTGTTTACATACTAAGTAGTGGTATACGAATTGGTCCTACCCTAACTAAAGTGAAAAATAAAAATGCTTTTTACAACAAAAAAATCTGATTTTTTTTTTTGTAGAAAATAATAATTTCGAAAATCGGTAGTAAAAAACTATCAAATACAGATTTTCAGTTATTTCATTTACTCAAAACACTAAGTCAAAGATTTTTTAAATTTAGTAGGCATTAAACAATTGATTCTAAGAGCACCTTCCAAAAGGTAGTTTCGTATGGAAATAATGGGCAAGAAATTTCCAAGTTATTCTCTAAAATGATTCACAATATAACTACATATACTTTTAAATCTCAAACTCAACGTAACACTGTTAATACTTACCCAAGGGAGCCACGTTTAAGACAAAACTTTTCCACTCAAAGGAGCTCACAGATCCGGCCAATTTGACATTCGTGCTATAGGCGACACTCCATTTGAACCGGAGTCGACTTACAACGTCAATAGCTTCCCGGCAGTTAAGTGTCCCACGATTTAACACGTCAGTGAGTTTAAATTGAGGGTGACATTTTTCTTTGGAAATAAGGGCTTTTGGAGTGGATATGCTTTCTATGGCGCAGTTTTTGAATTATGGGGTTATAAGATGGTCAGTGTATGAAACTGTTAAAACACTTGGCCCGATCAAGTTTATATAAAAGGTCAAAATTTTCGAAAAAACTAACAGTAAAAAAATAAAAGAAGAAGTTTATTAAACGTTTTATAAAATCAACTACGTACTTGGGCTTCGACACCAGTTATCTCAAAATTTTACTGTCGCATTAAGCAAAAAAAATACGGAGAAGACATCTGAATTTAATCAGCTATTTAACGAGGTACTAAAGTAAAAAAAAATATTTAGAGGTGCCGATGAAAATTTCGATAATGCTGGCAAAGGTCGAATTTGGAAATAGTCGAAATATGAAAAAAATGTGTGTAATCGAATTAATTAACTGGTTTATGCCATCCCACTCGTTTACCTACGTATATTATGTTGCCGTACCCTAACCGGGTTTCATGTTGGAACTTACTTACATAAATGTAACACCTAAATGTACACATGAATGCAATAAAGAGTTTGAGTTAAAACTCCCAGCAATACATCACACGTTAGACAACCAGGAGAAAAAAAATGGGTTTACTATTATCCCATGAATTTTCGCCTAGGCTTTATGGGGTCCTTAATTGTTGCAAATGGGTAACACTATCACGTCCTGGAAGGAATACGTCAAATTACAAGTCACCCTGTATAGATCCTGAATCTGAAGTTGAAACTTATTAGATTTTGTAATTAGAAGATGAAGTAAACAAATTACCAAGTCCAAATCTGTATGGTTCTCTCATCAAGAAACCGTTTCAGACCGGGAAGACCAAGGCCAGCACTGTTCATAATATTATCCAAAATACATCGAAAACGTTACTGAAACTCTTGAAATTAAAATTAAAATCAATGATGATTGCGTTTGAGGACCAGCCCTAACCAACTAAATTTTCTATCTGAACAGTATCAATAGAGTACAGTACTAAACGAATTACGTTGTTTTCCCAAAGCTTCCTGCAGTCATAGATAGCCCCGGGCTACACGCCGTCTAATACAATTTCCATTGATGTTCGGCACAGTTTGTACTCGGTAGTATTATCGCCTTAGGTTTGTTTGTGAATCTTTCGTGCTCGTCCCCACTTCTTCGTAAAAGTGTTTAGTCTACAGACTACAGGGGATTATACTACGGTACGACTAATCGGATTCAAAAACCCTTTGATTATACTTCTGCGATGAAGAATAATTTATATTAAACATATAGGTAACATTGACAAAGTAAAGATTAGGACCTAATCTGAGAAATAAATTTACCTAATCATTGGGTAAACTCATAGATATACGCCGGCTGTCGCTGAAAACCAGCGTTGGGGCTCTGTCTCGCATAGGGTCGCAGCATTATGTTGAGCGATGGCCGTTTTCCGTGGATGTGACGCATATTTTCCTCCAAATTATTTATTTTCGTGTTTTGTTCTTTCTTTGCGTCATGTGAACCGCAAATAAACTTATTTTCTTTCTTTCTTTTCTTTCTATATAAGAAAGATAGGTAAACTTGTTGTAGCTAGAGCAACCAATTGATATATGTAATGATGTTAAGGTAACGTTAAGCTAGTGTTTGAGAACCGTTTGGTTTAGATTACTTAGACGTAGTCGAATATAGAATTTTTGACAACCAACTAGTCTTACCAAGGAGTATCGTGTTGCCCAGTATCCAGGGCTGCGGCTACGAAAACTGATTCATAGCCCCAATGGTAGATCCAAAATGGGCTTACAATATTACCAATTCAATATCGTAACATTTCCTAACCATCTTTCTTCTTTCCAGATAAAATCCGTAAGAAGTACGCGGGTCTGGGCGACTCGGTGGTGTCTGTGCGGCTGGAGCGGTCGCCGCGCGGGGGCCTGGGCCTCAGCTTGGCCGGCCACAGAGACCGCAGTCGCATGGCCGTGTTCGTCTGCGGCCTACATCCTGCTGGCGCCGCCGCTAAGGCCGTCCCTGCTGTTAAAGTCGGTGATGAGATTCTGGAGGTAAGTTGGGCAGTTTAAATGATTCCTATGGGAGGTACCTCTATCCGCGAAACGCAACTTCAAAGTGGTACCTTGCAATTATGGTACTGTGGAGCTGAAAACCTGATACAACTTTTGTAGAAATTGTAGTTGTCTGTATTTGATTAGTTAGTACCCTCGTACTAACTAAAGTTGAACTAAGTGGTAATTAGGTATGTATTTTCCCACTCACCGATAAATTCTAAAATGAAGATGGAAATGGTCCAAATTCATTTTACAAGTACGTACGTCATAATTAATAACGACTGTGAAGAATTATGTAAATAAATTACTTTAAGGGTACGCTACTCGGTCATTCTTACATACAAACGTAGTATGGTGATTAATCGAATGCTTGACGGTGTTCGTTCAAAACTAAAAATTATATCAATTTGTCTTGTCATTATCTAGCCCTGTATGGAAGCAGAATTGGAAAAAAAAATTGGATTGGAAGTTATGAGCATCGAAATTTTAATATTTCAACACAAATTTTACTCATTTCTGGGCGTAAATAAATAACATATGTAGTGAACAAATGGCTAAATTGATTTCGTAAAGGGATAGATAATTTATTCAAAAGTTCAAATAATTTTATGTTCAGTAAATACATACTGTATTTACGGAAAATAAATAAATAATTAGAATAATTAGCATGCATATTAGTCACGCCCACCAATGAGTTCGAGCCGTCAACTAGTGCACCCTTAATGTCTGACATCTTCGTGTAACGTAGTACCTACTTACTTTAACTTATCAAAGGACAATGCAACCGATTGGCCCAAAAATATGAAACCCAATGTGCATAATTGAAACCTATGCCAAACGTTAGTACTAATCATCCATGACAACTTTTACTATGGGGCCAAATAAATCTATCCCAGTAAAAAAAAATATGCAGGATAAGAAATGTTTTAAAAAGTGTCGATTTTTATATGACTTAATTATACTTATTATTTAGAAATAACTCTGTATCTCATTATAAATGAACTGTTATATAGTTCCTATGGGAAATAAATATCTTTAAACCTAAATAAATAATAGGACCTATGAAATCAGCGTTTTGTATGGATAATAACAACCATGAACACGAATGTTTTAAAACTTTTATGCACTAATGTTTAAAAACTAAGTTAACGAATATCTTAGATTAAGCGACAAAAATAAGTTTTGGCTAAGTTACAATAGAATACAAATAGTGATCATTTCTGCTAACAAAATGAGGAGTCATTTTTACGGTATTTTTTATGTTTATAAAACTATAAGTAATAAGGTTTGTATAGTAGTTTGTCAATTCTGAATACATCCTATTTAGATGTTCTATTGTCCATATGTTTACAATTGGCGATATTTTAAATGTTTAATTGATATAAACATCGAAACTTTTTCAAAACGTTTGTTACCCTGTATTTTTTTTTTACTGGGATAGATTTATTTGTCCCCATAGTAAAAGTTGTCATGGATGATTAGTACTAACGTTTGGCATAGGTTTCAGTTATGCACAACAGGTTTTTTTTTTTTTGGGCCAGCGATCAAAGGAATAGTTGCATTGTCCTTTGCACTTACTTCGGCAAAATGTTATTTAGGTACATACAAAGTTGCGAAGTTTATGCGGAATTCAGGCTAGAATAAGAAATGAGTACCTACTTACATAAGAGGAAATCTGAAAGTGGCACCGGCGACTGAAAAGTTGTGTGGAAACCGGTTGTTATGGTGTGGGCATGTGATGCGGAGGAATGAGGAAAATGTCGTGAGGAACGTTTTGAGTACGAATGTGGAGACTATAAGAGTGGAATAAGACCAAAGAAACGATGGTTGGACTAAGTGAACGATGATATGGTTAGAAAGGGTGAATACTGAGATGGGGGCTCATGGTCGGCTTGATAGAGGTGTATGGTAGAAGACACGCTGTAACGACTACAAATTAATTAGATTAAGGGCAGAAGTATCTTGAAAGCAATAAAGGCACAAAACTACGAAACATTAAATTCTCGTTTTGTCAAACCGATTTATCACTATTTAACACAGAGAACAAAAGCAGAACGAATATATAAATGGCTGCAAAATAGTACGGGTGGTTTTGGTTTGAACTAATTATATGATACAGGCTGCAAACCATGCCAATAATAGTTTGCCCTTAGTGCATTAGAGATCTGAACCTCAGCTGCTCCAGTAATGGGGGAGTATAAAGTTAAAGCTTGTCAAATTTGTAAAAAAACTTCTTATAATGTGATTTCATCCCGCAAAAAAATAAAAATAAAAATGCAATAAATAATGTCAGCTGCATGGAAGTGAGCTGAATATTTGTCACTCGACATGATGACATTGAATAATAAACAACTACTAGCAATGAAAATTTATTCAGTATAAAATTGACCGCAAACATCGAGCAGTACCTCCCCTCCCCTACTAACAGTAACATTGTGCTCTAGGCACGATCTGGAACTGAATATATACGTACCATATTATATAGTATAATACATTCCCTGAACTGAATCACCGGGTTGTATGCAATGTTTATTTTGTTTCGTCAGGAATTCGTGTCAGTGTGTTCCTGGCTTACTCGTAAGATGGCGCCGTCCACGAAGGAGTTTTACGAGAGCTTACCTAAGCATATTACTATTGGTTTAAGGGGACTACAGGACCTAAAGGTGCCTAAACGCAAGTTTTATAATGCCTAAAAGAATATGATCCACTGCAGTAAACAAAATCAGAAAAATATATGATATTCTTTAGGATATATGCTAGTAAGGTAGTGTGTTGAAAACATAATACAACTAATTTGATACGATAGAAAAATATCACGAAAATACCTCTAAAATTTTCTTTTAAAGATTCAAAATCATATTAATATACTCGTACATGCAATCATTCTGATTGTTTGTGAGATTATTCTACAAGCAACATATTAGCGTAATAGTATTTTAATTTTTTAGTTCAATCTATAGATTTTTTGTAAATAGATAATTGCTTCATATTTTGCAATAAATTACCTGCGTTGTGTCATCGCGCTTCTCTTTCTTTTCTATGCAGTCCGACAGTGACTGCACTTTAGCTGTTGTAAGCCTCTTAAATCAAGTTACTCAATCAAGGGACTGGCAATTACTGTTAAAGTTATTTCCAATGTTAAAGTTATTTCCAATTATTGCGGCCATTTTAATGTTATTGCAATAATCGATTTTAATTGGGAAAAGATTTGCTAAATATTTATTGACCTTCTAATGATGTACCTTTTTTAAAATTAATGAACCTCTAAAAACTTGTTGGGCGTCTAATGATTTAAAATACTGTTTTAAATAAATGGGCCTCTTTTAGGGTTCCGTACTTCCGAACGAAAAAAACGGGACCCTTATTAGGATCTAGGAGACCTACGGAACCTTTCATTCTGGCCATTTCTCACACTTTGTGGCAGTAACTAAGCTAGGATACCCCTACCAAACGAGTTAGGTTAGGTTAGAACTGCGATTAACCACGCGTTACATCCAATTGGTCACAGTTACTTGGATATTTAGATTTTTTAGGATTCAATAAAGTTTTTAGTAAAGCAAAATGGGAATTATTTGAGGTTTGATACATACCTTTTTAACCTTTGGCATGCATGGTGGTAAAAAGTTATACTGTATGCCCGATGGGTCTGTCAGACCCGGATTTTTAACTTGTTATTTCTCAAATATTTTTTAATAAATAAGTTATTATAATGTACCAATTTTTTTACTAGGGGTGTATATTAGGAGTTAAAATAAAAATAAAATATGATTCAACATTTACATCGGCCAGCATCATGCTGCGACCCTATGCGTGACAGAGCCCCAAAGCTTTCACTGCCTGCTGGTAACCATCCATCTTCAGGAATTGAACATCAAATGCAAAAAAAAAACAAATCTTACTGTTAGTTCCAGAGATTCGCGTTCAAACAAACTCTTCAGCTTTATTATATATGTCGCAGGCAAATTGTATGATTAGTCATCTCACAAACGGCGCCGTCCGTTTACGAACGCTGGCGGTTTCGCAAATGCCTAAGGCAAATTGGCAATTCGTTCAATTGTTATAATTTCGACATTGATTGTTATTGTGACCATCATTAAACACAGGTTGGACAAATCATACTTTATTCCAGCAATCAGGTACCTATTATGTTGTATTACTATAACCGTAAAATTGTGAGAACCGTTAATAATTTATCAGTATTATTTCCGTTAGATTATTAAAAATCGAATAATTGTGAACTGGTTGGAATAGGTTAGGTTAGAACTGTAACGAACCGCGCGTGAGCCGAGCGAGCGAAGCGAGCGGTGCCGTGGCAGCAGCCGGCGAGCGCTACTTCCAAGTTGCTCTAAGCTAGGCAGGCTTTTTAATATTAGCGCAGGGTGCGTTACGTCCCACGCAAGTTTGATACCAGTTCACAATGTGTCGGTATTATTTCAGTTAGATAATAAACTACGAGTATAAGAAATAATGCGTTAAATAGTAAATTGTTTGTTCAACATTTTCGACAACTTTATTACCAATAATATTCCGCAGGAGTCCTCCGAGCATCAGATTCCATTAACACTTTACGTTTTTAGCGTGCCGGATAACTAAAAATTTAAATTTGTTGCGGCATTTTGTAAACGGCATTTGAATTGTCCATCAAATGTTGTGGCATATTGAGTGACTAGGCAATTTACATTTTGCCTTAGGCATTTTGCAAAACCGCCAGCTTTTACAAACGGACGGCGCCGTTTGTAAAATGACGAATCATACAATCTGCATGCGACATATATATTAGTGTAGATAGTTAGATGTTAAATTTTAAGTATTCGGTACACGTTGTTAGGCTGAGTCAGATCAATAGAACTTGTATAATTTGACACTCAGATTCACGGTACGTTTGTGGAATAACTGAGATTGGCGTGAAGCTTTCATAATAAAATTTACCATTGGACCAAGTTTTTGGAACAATTTTACATAAATTCTTACCTTACGGAAACGGAAATCAAAAGAAAATGTAGACACTGAGGGGAAAAAATGTGAAGAAGATTTTTTTAATTTTCAACTTTTTATTGTTTAAAAAAAATGTTAATTGTGACACTGTTACATTTTTTTTTCAACACAACCTATTATTGTGTCCTGTCTTCCTGCGACACAGTCGGGTAAAAATCATATTTTCGGAGTTGTTAATTTTAATTAAGTAAAAGGTCAAGTAGACAATAAAAAATACCTGATAATACTGATATTGGTCGTGACGATTCTAACTCACTGAGACCCACATCATGAATTGTTGCATCACCTCGTTGAACATGCATATAGATGCCGTGAGAACCTGAGTTGTTGTAACCTATGACACGATACCTACTTGTGCATGGCATGTAGTACTAACTGATGTAATAGGTATGTGGATTGTAGAGGATTAATCGATTGTTAGAACAACTCAAACAGCACAACTGACGGGGTCCCCTAGGTCCGATGTCTGCCGGGGTCGCGAGAAAGTCCGAAAGGGATACCGTGGCCCCAGGCAATGAAAAGGCAACTGAAAGAACACGGGTGGGTTTTAGTCAGTAAGAGTCTGACACGGCCTCCCGCTCCGCCTAGTGCGGGAGAAGTTATTTGATAATTTCCCACGCAAAAAACCAATTTATTAGTGGTCGGCTTTTTCTTCCATACTTCTATATTAGTGGTGCTCTCAGTAGTCACCCCCTTTCTAGCCATAAGTATCATCTTTCACACAGTCCATCCATCATTTCTTTGGTCTTTCCCCTATTCTTATAGGCATCCACATTCACACTAAAACTTGCGTCATGATATTTTTCTCGTTCCTCCGCATCACGTGCCCTTACCACAACCGATTTCCGCACAACTTTTCAGTCCCCGGTGCCACTTTTAAGATTTTCTGTTATGTACTAACTTCATATTCTGTCCATCCGCGTAACGTTACTCTATCTCTGTCTGTCATGCCTAAACTACTGAAGCATTGATATGAGATTGATAGATGGATAACCTGGGACCTGGAGCAGGACGTAGGCTATTTTGGATGTTTTGTTTGTATTATAAAACTATGAAATACAAAATACATAAAGATAAAGTCGCGGGCAACAGCTAATAATTTATAAAGTTGTGGTATGAGAAAGCTCTAATTATTGTTAATAGACATTTTAGTGATGATAACATAGCTTTCATTAAGTTTTCGCCAAAGATTTAAGGCAAAGGATTGGTATGCTCATATATTGCCAGATAAGTTTCAGTCCCACATAATAAAGACTAGACTGAGTCTATTGCCACAAGCCAGGCAAAAATCAAAACTCTGAATTGCTTCTAAAAATTTCCTAGTGAAAAACCCAATGACATTGTTCAATCCGGTAATCGAACCTAAGACCACACGCTCAAACGTCGTTGCAGTGGAACAACTATGCAGAAATGCACACCTGAAAATGTTACCAAAAATTGATCAGACACTTCTGTTTTCTCTAAAGACAAAGAACTTTAAGATACTATAATGGTATGAGGAACAGGGTGTAAGGTTCGCTCATCCTCCATAGAAAAGGGATCCGAGGATCCTCCGACCATTCGGGTGTTGTGTCTGGTGGACTACTGCCCGACAATTGATGTCGGGACGTTGTATATATTCTAATCACGCGGTAAACTCTGCTTGCGAGATGCAGGATTTTGCGTGGCGTCAATTTGATGTGTAGTTCGTATGGGCGATGTAGATGCCGCCACAATATTATGGGGGGCTATCAGAAGAAATGTCATAGAAAATCTGTGATCCACTGTCTCACTGACGCCATCTAACATTATATAGCAAAATTACACAATAACCAAGTTTCACACGATACACTTTTACCGACACCAACCTTTGATTAGACAACCGTCATATAGTTTGATATAGCTAAGAAAATTGTTTAGTTTATCTACAACACATTTATCTACAAATACATACTCTGAAAATTATAAAATACCAACGAAATTAAACTTTAGTTAAGTTCAGTCATTTTATTAATACGAGGTTCCAATACCACAATTTACAATACGACACATTTTCTTCGAATATATATTTTTTTGCACACAATGCGACCTATGGCAGGTTGCATAGTGTGCAAAAAAAATATATTAGGGCGTATGACACGAGACGAGAACTAAACTGAGCGAGGTGCGACCTGTAGGTGGTGCCAAGTAGATTTTGATGTTGTTCGCTTTGGGGAAAAATCTATCGTAAGTTTATTATTTGAATGTCGTTGTCTAAAGTCTAGGTATAATTAATTAGTCATACTCTTCAAAAAGTGAAGAAAACAAATGTGCGTGTCGAGGTGTCATCCGCCATGTTTTACATACCGCGTTGGATCTCGTCCAACTACTCGCACTAACGATTTATCTTATCGATATACTAGCTTCTGCCCACGACTTCGTCCGCGTGAAAGTTCTTGTGTTTTTATTTTTAATTTTATTTTAATTTTATTTTTATTTTTATTTTTATCCTTCCTCGAGAATTAGGCTATCAAATTCATAAAAAAAATCATACTGTCAATTCCAGAGATTAGCGCGTTTAAACAAACAAACAAACTTTTCAGATTTATTATATTAGTTTATATTACATAGAGGAAGACCTCAAGTCTTTTGATGAACGGTTGTGTATCTGTTGACTGAAGCGTATCACTGAAGTGTTATTTAATCGTGGATTTGTGAAAGATTATGTATTTGGTTGATTGCCTACACTTGGCAAGCAAATAATCATCTTTTTGATGATCGAAACTTTGTAGAAAAAGTATTGCAAATTATAATAAAATACCAGTTTTTTTGTAATAAGTTCTGAAATTGCACCATCATTTCCAGAACATTCAATGATTCTGTTACAAATAATTGTCATTTAATTTTGGCCACCGAAACTTCATAAGTACAAAGGCGCCGGACAGCCTGTACCAGAAGTGATCGTCGTGGGTATGAATAGTGCAGCAGCTTCAATATCAGCAGGATTATGCCGGAAAATAGCAGTTTGTCGTGGACGTGGTACGACAGCGGCTCCCATGATATCATCTGTTATTAGACAGCCTCCACGCAACCTTTTTGGTGGTTCCAGTTACTTCGCGCCATTGACATGAAACTTTTGACTGGCTTACGCGAAGACCTCATTCATACATTTTGCATTTTGATGACGTGATTCGTCCACAAGGACCAAGGCAAAACGATTTTGTCAGTATTGTGTCTGAAGTATTGAGAGATGAGCAATCAATCTGCCTAGCCTTTTCCCAACTATGTATATTTGAGTCGACTGCCTATCTGGCCTCCCCAACCCAGTTACTATGTAAAACGATACCCCTTGGTAAGACTGGTCGTCAGACTTTTGGACTTCTGACTACCCGTAACAACTATCAAAGATCTACGAATGACTGCCGGGACCAACGGCTTAACATGCTTTCTGAGGCACGGAGGGGTCTTGATATGTTATGGACTCACCCATCCACGAACCGACTGCGGCAAGCGTAGCTTAAAACCCGTGCGGTTGTTATTATTTAGCCACGAACACCCTATTGAGAGATGAGCGAATGAATCGAATATCGCGTATATCATTATTGTTAGTCCATGAAATCCTTTTTAATAGTTTTTCAGCTGAATCTCCATCGTTTCACACCAGATTGCTCACCGCGCGATTCCCCTCATAATATTTATACACCGATGCGAGACTATTGCCCCGCATTCCAGCTCGTGTCCAGATGCGATGCTATCTGTTATAATGCCCACAATAGAAACAGTTATAGCCGGAGATATCGACAGCTGATAGATATACTGACGTGTATCTTTGTACAGTAATATATACATTATGGAGGAAACAATACGACAATGAATGAAAACACTGACAATACTCTAATGCTTAAGAGTATTTTGGAAATATCAAATAAATCCTAACATAGAAATAAAAAATGTGTTTTTTTCAAACAAACTAAATAATTGTGATGGGCCGTTATGGATATTGCGGTTCAGCCGACTAGCTATAGTGACTAAACTATTTTATTTTATTGAATTTTCGTCTGCAGACGTCACGTTCACCTGTAGGAACGTCATTAGATATACACAGTTTAATATGTTATCGTATATTATCGTCTCCAACCTGTATATTTAAACAGGGTGTAAAAAGACCCATCACAGAGCCGTCGCCTACGCATTCTGTACATCAAACTAAGTATCATTTATCAACAATAATTGCTGAGAAACTATTTTTATTTTTGGTGTGAAAAATCGCTGTTTACTGTAGCGCACAATGTAACGCACGCAAAACATTGCGCGTATGGCATGCAACGTTACAGCGCCGCAGTTTAAGTGGTCCGTGGTTGGGTGAACATCTTTACATATCGAGATTCCTCCGTGCTTCGGAAAGCACGTTAAGCCGTTGGTCCCGACTGTTATTCTTGGATCTTTGACAGTCCTTACGGGTAGTCATAAGCCCGAAAGACTGACAACCAGTCTTACCAAGGGGTATCGTATTACCCAGTTACTGGGTTGTGGAGGTCAGATAAGCAGTCGCTCCATGTAGAATATTGGTATTCAGCTGCATCCGGTTATACTGGAAGCCGACCCCAATATAGTTGGGGTCGGCTTCCGTTCCCCGTTTTTAGTGATGTGACTAGGAACTTACTAATTGTGATATTCTATCACTCGATTATTTGCAGCTGAGAACCCTCACAACGCTACAACCCATGTATTAAATTTCATCCAAATCCATTATAGTCGTTTTAGAGTGAAAGCGTAACAAACAAACAAACAAATGAACATACAAACAAACTCACTTTCGCATTTATAATATTATTAGTTAGGAGAAAGTCCAGGTTCCCTCACGATGTTTTTCCTTTACCGATGTCAGTAATTTCCAAGATAAAGTCAGAAAGTCACTAGTCACTAGTCCTAGTGACCTACCAGCCATTATCAGTTCTAAGCCCTAACCCTTACATCCTTTTGATGTGTAACAGGTAAAATTGGCTCCGTAATCTTTGTGAGGGATCTGATGGTATATCCAATTTAACGATTCGTAAGAAAAATGAACCGTTATTCGATCTAAGGAAATTAGGAACCATTCGTTGCTTTTTGCACATATAAATAAAGGATTTTTCTTCGGCCTATTTGAACAATTTACCTACAGCGCCTAGCTTATGTCTCCATCCCGTGGGAATATGGAGATAAAAAGTATCCTATGTTCTATTCCAGGTCATGGTCTACCCATGTGCCATATTTCATCCACATCCGTTCAGCCGTTTTAGCGTGAAAGCGTAACAAACAAACTCACTTTCGAATTTATAGCATTAGTTAGGATTTATGGAGAATTTAGGTATACACAATACACAATAATGGGCTACATCAGGTATAAAATAGATAAAATATTCCAAAGTAAAACAATGCCCGAAAAGTCACTAAAGAATATTAGTGAATTATTCATCAAGCTGAGTCAACAATAAGGAGCCGAATCATGATGAAGTATACGGAGTACACGTCTGTTGATATATTTACATAAATTAGCGGCTCCGTGTTGTTTCGTGTGGTACTGGCAGAGAGCCAGCGTGAGACGGGGGCTGAGAGTAGCGGAGATGGTAGCGGGGAGGGTAAAAATTTTCTATTAGTGATCCCAGGTTTGCAGAGCAGAGTTTGTTGTTGATTGCCTTCTCAACCAAGATAAATACTTAGTTTCGATTGTGACTATACCAGCTTCCAACGAATATGTCATTGGTATACAGGTTGGATTTTAACCTTATGCATTGTAGATACAGGTGAACTTTCTTAGAAGTACTTCCTTAACTTTTTGAGTAATTGCTCACTGCGTTCACAGATTTTGTAAAAATGTACTCAAACACTTGCAACGCAATAACCAGCGTTACTGAGTTGCGTAGTAAACGTATGAATGAATACAAACAAACATAAGACTTCTCAACTTTGTTTGTTGATGAAACCTTGACATCTTAAAGTAAACCAATATTCGAATTGTAATTTAACTACTGGTCAAATCTACAAAGTTCTGTTTTACTCTGTTATTCAACAACTTACCACGGAGAGCAACAATATTTTTTGGCGCTTGAATTACATTGGCGTTGTTGGTAAATATTTAGGAAAATATCATAGAAATTGTATTGAAAACTAAACCGGGCAAGTGCGTGTAGGACCACGCACAATGAAGGGTTCCGTAGTTGGGATGGATGAATTTTTCCCCAAAACAAACATAACATTGTATTTGAAAAACATGTTCTCCCATATATCGAAATACTTCACGGTCAATTCTCCAACTGCAGATGTAAGTTTGTAATAGGTAGCAATTTTTGTTTTTTTGTTTTGGAGATCTATGAATTAATTATTTTCGAATTTTTCCTTTACATGTACTGTGAGACCTTGTCTGCCAAATTTTATGTATCTAGGTCAACGGGAAGTACCCTGTATAGGTTTTGATTTATTTGCGAGTATCACAATTTGTCGCATAAATGGCCGCATTTTTTATTGCGTTGACTTAGAATTTTTTTAGAGATCCAAGGGACCATAGACTTACGTATTTCATATTATTTACTTCTACTTAATATCTCCACGATGCGTTCCTGAGAAAATTGTCTTGACAGACTGACAAACGGACAACAAAGTGTCCTATAAGGGTTCCGTTTTTTCCTATCGAGGTGCGGAACCATAAAAACAAGATGGCGGCGTTCGTTCCGTTTTTGGCCATCGTCAAAAGCTTCTTGAACTACAGCATATTTCTACCTACAACAATATTTTTCTTGCCAGTAATCATAAACTCAATAAAAATGTTACATAATTAAGTACTAAATGTATCGCCTCCGCCCCGCTCCGCTCATCACCAAACACTCTCCCAAACCCGCAACAAGATGGAAACTATTCCGGAGTTTCGCCTGTTGCGATTGAAACATTACCTCAACAGTAACACGCGAACTGAAAGTGATTCCAACTCAGTTTCAGTTGTTCTAACTACGCTGATGTTCGATTGTTTCTTTAGTTAGAGTTTGTTCGGAAGGTTAAATGAGGTCAGTGGCAATGACATTGGCGTTAAGGTCAGGCAGGTTACCAGCTCAAGAATAAACACACAAACGAGCACTAAAAACAAAGCCAAAACTTAGCTTCTTGTAGCAGTGATAGCCTAGTAGTGTGACCGTCAGACTGCCAAGTCATAAGTCTCTAGTTCGAACCAAAGGCGCGTATCTCTGACTTTTCGGATTCATGTGCGTATTGTATAATTATCACTTGCTTAAAAAACGGTGAAGGAAAACATCGTGAGGAAATCGGCTTGCCTGAGAGATATTTCTCGACGGCATGTGAAGCCAAGTCAGAGGTCCATGGGCGGCTTTAAAACTCTGACACTAGGTTAGTAACTAACCACACGAAAAAGAAGAAGAAGATCTAACTGTGACGTTTGTCTAGTGGTACCAGGTCGGACTAAGTGAATTTTTGGTTTTTCCATCAGGAATTTCTCAGTAGCCCCGAGACTATATTTGTGCTTAGTTGATGGTAACAGGTTCGCCCCCTATAATTATTACACGAAACTTTAACAAAATTGGCAGTATTGTGGGTATACTAAAGATATACCTCTGCCTAACCCTTCACGGAATACAGGTGTGATATTATTACATGTTACTTGAATATAAATTAAAGCTAGTTATTTATATGTGAAACTAATATCTGTTGATAATAGATGTTGAACCGATTTATGCGATCGGCCTTGTACAGAACAGAACTATTTTATCGAGCCACTCTTTTTTATTAACGTAGATATTTCTTACTGTAATTTAAATGACTGAGATAATGGGCCAGATATTGAAACCTGACTCTTTCCCTATTTACACATAATCATCCTATAATGTTCCCACTGCTGGGACACAGGCCTCTTCTCTTTAAGAGGGAGTGGGCTGTAATCTACCACGCGGGCCCAGTGCGGGATGGTAGATGTCACACGTCTTCGAATTTTTGGTTCTAGGACATGCTGGTTTCCTCACGATGTTTTCCTTCACCGTTTTGAGAGCAGTGGTGATGAAATTATTTACACAAAGTAAAGCGCCTGCCTGGGTAACTCGTAAGTCAGGGCCGTTATTACCACTGGTAAAGAAAGCGTGTAATTAGCGAACTGCTCCTAATTACACGCTTTCTTTAAATATATGTAGAACTAGGTGAATCGTGGTCCATGGGATCCTTTTAACAACCACAATACCTAAAGGGTTCTGTTGTAAACATCGTCTGTTCAATCTTACAGTTGAAAAGAGTGAACATGCTTGAAATATGAACTGTTATCGTAAAGGGCTATCGGACAGAACATATGAAAAGCTTTGCAAAGAAAATTGATAATTATAGTCATACACGTTTTCATGAATGGCTCGAAGGAAAAACCTAAGAGAAGATGGTTCGATTGTATAAAAGATGATTAATTGGTTAGTTTGAACATTGAGATGACAGCTGATAGAAGATGATGCATGGAAGAAGATGTGTGAAAGACGTTGGTTGGAAACCTGGAACTTGGGTCATCGCTAGTTAAGATAGTCGTTACGAATTTGATAGTTCAGAAATCGGAAGAATCTAAGCAATCTAAAGTAAATTCAGTGTTTTTAACGTCCAAATTGTGAATGAAAATGCAAGACTAGTGAAGTATAAGCAAATTAGCAACTGGATGAACATTTATTAGATAATTCGGACAATAACGCGAAGCGCCTTACACGCCGTTTGGTAATAGCAATGTTACGTTTCAGATGTTATTGCTATGTAGTTTTGAACAGGCGCTACGTTTATTAGATAGTTTGCAGATAAAGATGCAAAAGCATACAGCATTAGTAACCATGCTTTGAAAGCCAGACTATTACTACCTAATTATATAAGACATGGTAAAACTCAGATAATTTCCCCATTTGTTACCACCTACGAACATTAGATAGTAATCATTTATTCATTCCTATGTAAATAACACTAAACCTAGGTAAGTACCTACTTAATTCTAAATTAAACCATAGATTTCTTAACAAAAAATCTACGATCTCCATAAAACAGAAATGTCAATGTAGTATTTATTTTAAAAGATGTTAATACAAAAATGTTGTTTGCAATGTAAACTTCCTGTCATGTTAAATGTATGAGTATGTAAATTTAAGAGCGTTTATTCTGAAAGTTGGCAACGTCGTAAATAGCTGTCAAATATTTACCTGTTTTGATTAATTTGGAAATAATACTCTAGGGAAATAAGAAATGTGTCTAACCAAGTTATTATATACATATGCAATAATTAATATTGTACCTAACACCGAATATTTAGTTTTAGGCGTAGAAAAAGCACTTGGAAAGTTTCCAAATGCTTTTTTTACGCCTAAAACGGGTACAACATAAAATTCAATGTTACAATTGCATAACATAATCAATATTCTAGTAACTTAGTTAGCCACATTTCTTATTTCCATACAGTATTATTTCCAAATTAATCAAAACAGGTAAATATTTGACAGCTATTTACGACGTTGCCAACTTTCAGAATAAACGCTCTTAAGGTGTAAGGATCACATTTATTCATTCATGTGACCGTTTGACGGGTTGTCAGTGCCATATGTTAGTGGTCACGTGGGGTACCGTGATGGAAGGTGTAGGTATAGATAATATGATAGTTTTAATAATACATCTATGGGTGTCGGGGACTATGTTACCATCGAGATGAGCCAAAGAATAAAATATAAGCACATAAGGGCTAATTAATCCCTTCGAAGACCCCGGTGTCATTTGTTTGAGTAGAGAGGACCATTACGGCTGTCAATAACGATGAGGGTTTCCCTATAAAATAATCTATTTATAGAGTCAGATTTCTTTATTGGCTAACTGTAGCGACCGGTTTCTTTTTCAAACAAACCAAACTCCGATGGATCTGTTGAGGATGTTTATTATTGAACTGCCCTCTCTTTCGTAGTTTCAACATCTTCTAAGGACCCAACATACTCTTTATAATGTATACTTATGCCCGTTTTCACCAACATCACGAAAGACCTAAATGGACGCCTAAATATTATTGCCCTGTTGGATTTTCAACGGGCAACGGCAAACTGTCGGCCTTCTTAGCATATCGATATCAAAGATCTTTTATTTAGAAATTCATTTAGGTGTCATAATATAGTGTTCGTGAAAACGGGCCTTACATTTTCTCTCGCTGAGCCTTCTCTAAAAATAAGTCGTATTTCTGCCTAGCCTTTTCCCAGCTTATGTTGGGATCGGCTTCCACTCTAACCGGATGCAGCTGAATACCAATATTTTACATGGAGCGACTGCCTATCCGACCATCACAAACCTGTTACTGATCAACACGATACCCCTTGCTAAGACTGGTTGTCAGACTTTCTTGACTTGGTTTACTCTGAAGGGTGGGCGTTTTGGCGGACTGTCTTATGTAATTTTGACGTTTGGAAAGGTGTTCGATTATCAACCTAGTTTGAATAGATGACTTTTGAATTTTGAATATTCGGGCTTCTGACGACCCGTAACGTCTGTCAAAGATATACGAATGACAGCCGGGACCAACGGCTTAGCGTGCTTGTTTTGCTTTACGAGGCACGCAGGAGATATGTAATCGATGGCCAACCATCAACGAACCGACCGCGGCAAGCGTAGCTTAACCTCTGATCTACCCGTGCAGCTGTTATCATTTAGCATCGAGCCAAAAAGTCAGTCAGATCTTACGATGTACCTATACCAATTATTTTAAACCATGACGTCACAAAATCATACTGATCACCCTCTTGTTTCAGGTCAACGGCATCGTGCTACACGGAAGGTGTCATCTCAACGCGTCTGCCATCATCAAGGGGCTGGTTGGACCTATCTTCAAGATCATATTGCTGAGGTAAGGAATCTATCAACATAATGAAACTCCGAAGGTGGCGGAAGTGTATTCAGGATTTAAGACGCAAATATATGCCAGTGACCTTGAGTGGTTAGCTTGCGTGTTCTATACTGAGCTCACTCAACGCGTCGCACGTCCAGCCGGTAATAGGACTCGCCCATCCAGGAGCGCTGTCCAAAATTAGACGCATTATTAAATTATTATACATAAAACAAAATTTATTTTACTAAAACGTATACCAAAAGATCAATAATGAAATTACCTTTAAAATGGCCAAGATTTCAGAAAAATACGCTTGATAGATTTTGCGTGGTTCTCAGTTTTTTTACCGCGTTAGACATAATATTGTAAATAATGTAAAACTTCTATAGGTATTGTAAAACTTTTTAAAAGAGTAACGGTGGAGCTTCTTGCCCATTCTTCTCCATACGAAAACTACCTTTTGGAAGGGGCGAATAGAATCAATTAAATTTTTTGTAAACTTTGACGTTCAAAAGTGCCTTACATTTTGAAATACTTAAATGATTTGACTTTGACTTTGAATTTGACTTAACAAATTAATTTCACTATGTAATATAAACATAATCTAAAATATTCCTATATTAAGTTATTAAGAAAATGCTCTAATTTAACATATATTTTTCCAAATCATTAACACTACTCGTTTAGACGAGATATTCAGTATACAATCTTTAAAAGTCGGTTATCGTCGCCTTGTGAGAAATCTACGCGTAAACTGGTGCCATGAATTCAGTACATGATTCTGGACCCACAAGCGTGGAAACTTTTCGTCGGTTTAAAAATTATCTGCTGTTTTATAAAAAAAGTGCAGTTGGTACCTACAAGGTCACGATGTACCTATTAATGATTCAAATGATTATGATCAATCAATCTGCCTAGCCTTTTCCCAACTTTGTTGGGGTCGGCTTCCAGTCTAACCGGATACAGCTGAATTCCAGTATTTCACATGGAGCGACTGCCTATCTGCCCTCCACAATCCAGTAATTGGGTAATACGATACCCCTTGGTAAGATTGGTTGTCAGACTTTCGGGCTTCTGACAACCCGTAACGACTGTCAAAGATCCACGAATGACAGCCGGGACCAACGGCTTAATGTGCTTTCCGAGGCACGGAGGAGTCTCGGTATGTAAAGATGGTCACCCATCCACGGACCAACCCCGACAAGCATAGTTTAACCTGATTGATCGACCCGTGCGGCTGTTATTACTTAGCCATGAGCCCCTCTCTGATTCAAATGATTATAATTCTGGTCATACATATTTGTTATGATCGCGAATCATATTTTGATCAAGATACAACCTCACAGTGACCTGCACATCGCAAAAAACTTATGAAAATTTAAATTTCACGGGCTATAACTATGGATCCATCGTAAGTAGATATTTTTAGCCTTCATTGCCTTGACAATACCTAGAAGCCATTACGGGCACCGATATAGAATGATATCGTTAAAAATGACTCAAAGGGAGCTATTTACTGTTCCATTGTAGTATCTAAAGACTTATTCTGGTCAACATGTCAATGCTTTCAGAACCGATACGTCGAGCTACATTTTGACCACACAGACATAACACCACGCCTGTTATCCCCGAAGCGTTAGGCAGAGCTGTATCTATAGTATACTCACATTTCGCCAGTGTACCTAATAGGGGGCGCGCCTATTGACATCAACCGGGCACAAACCTGGACTTCGGGCTGCTATTGAGAATTTCCTGAATGAAAAATCCTATGACACTTTCCCCGACCTGGGAATCGAACCCAGGACCTCATGCTCAGCAGTAGCGCTTGTAACCACTAGACCAAGGACGCAGAATAGTAGGCTATTATTATTAAAGCTTTCAAGCCCGTACTTTCCCACTGCTGGGCAAAGGGCTCTACTCATACAGAGAAGGCACGAGCATTGATCGCCACGCTTGCTCAAGACGGGTTGGTGATTTCCGACTTATATTAACTATAAGTCCAGGTTTCCTCACGATGTTTTCCTTCATCGATGTCAGTACTGTCCAAGATAAACTCGGAAAGTACAAATGAATTGAAAAAGTCATATTGGTGCTTGAACCTAAAACCTGGTGCTTGAGAGGCGAGGCCTTAACCACAGCACAACAACTAGAAAGTTATATTTACATATTTTAAAATCGAGAAGTAATCTTGGTAAACACAAGTCTGTCGGTACGTTAGAAAAGAGTGGAGGCAACCCGTGATTCGCATGAATACATAAACAATATTTAATGTAGCAGCAGACAGTGAAATCTCAAAAAGAGCTGTCAGAATAGACTGTGAAGAATTGTATGTTTCATATTTATTTAGCATCTCAAAATAAACTGACACTTATGTGGAAGCTTTCAATGATTTATGTTAGGACTAGCTGCGCCCCGCGGTTTCACCCGCATAAATCTCGATCCCGTGGGAAAATCGGGATAAAAGGTATTTTATGTTCTCCTGCAGGTCATGGTTTATCCGTGTGCCAAATTTCATCCAAATCCGTTCAGCCGTTTTAGCGTCAAAGTTGTAACAAACAATCAAATAAAACCACTCACTTTCGCATCTAAAATATTATATTAGTTAGGATAAAACACGTCTTCTTAACCCTTTTAATTTTGTTAAGATAACCAACTGCCTTCTGGCTGCGACTTCGTCCTCGTGGAAGTGAAAAACATAATAATATTATCCTATTATGCACTTGGCAGTAGTCTAGGTTTCTATCAGTGAATGATTTTTTTTTACCTTCATCATCTTCCTGCCCTGGTCCCATGTTACGTGTGGTCGGCGCAACACGTTTTCTTCTTCCACTCTCTCCTGTCTACCATCACGTTATCATTTACTCCCTTCTCTTTCATATCATTCCTCACACAATCCATTCATCTTTTCTTTGGCCTTCCTCTCCATCTCCATCCATTAACATTTATATTCATCACTCTTTTAGTCCCATGCGTTTCCTCTCTCCTCATCACATGCCCATACCAGACCAAACGATTTCTCTTCAACTTTTCTGTCACTGGCGGCACTTTTAAACTTCCCCTTTTATACTCATTTCTTACTTTATCCAGAGATAACCTCTTACAAACATATAAACGTGCCTCGGAAAATACGTTAAGCCGTTGGTCCCATCTGTCATTTTTATATCTTCGACAGTCGTTGCAGGTAGTCAGAAGCCCAAAAGTCTGACAACCAGCCTTACCAAGGGGTATCGGGGGGTTCCCAGTAACTGGATTGTGGAGATCAAATAAGCAGTCGCTCCATGTAAAATACTGGTATTCAGCTGCATCCGGTTAGACTGGACGCCCACCTTAACATATTTGGGAAAAGGCTAGGCAGATACAAATAATTTAACCTATTCATCACTGTTCCTCTATCTAATACTTAGTAGCAACTTATACTTGATCGCTTCCTCGGTCTAAGCAAGCTCTGATCGCAAGCGTTACTGCTGAGTATGAGGTCTTGGGTTCAAGGGTTTTCCTATCTGAAATTTCTCAGTAGCAGACCGGAGTCTTGATTTGTGCCCAGTTGATTGCAATAGGGTCGCCCACTGTTACATGGGACTTAAACATAACTGGTGAAATGTGGGTGTTCTATAGGTACACCGCTGCCCAACTTTTCGAGTAATACAGGCGTTATGTGTGTGTGTCTTGATTGTTACGTAGAACGATCGATTCGTGATCAGTAGACCAATGGGGACGTGTGTCAAACACAAAAGAAATAATATACCAAGGGAGTAAAGACCACCATTAAACTGACAAAGGATGGCCCTAACCAGCCTTTACAAAGATATACTCTGACTGGAAGTGACAGCCAAATCGAAAAGAAAGAGTCAGATCTTGAATAATTAATTAATAATTACTTTCTAATTTCACGTCGTGACTTTGCGGAAATCCATTATAAAATAAAATTGATGACGAAGAACCCTATAAGAAATCGACGCGTGTTTCACGAGATTTCTCAACGAGGCATCCTCAGGATGACGATTGACTTGTTGCAAACCCGGACCCGACCTGTTGACACGTCAAGCATCGAGAGCATATTATAGTCTGAACTTGCAATACTTAACACCTTTTTATTATTCAAGGCTACACGTTAAGTGGTCATTAGCCGTATAATGTTGAGTTGTAACTGCTTTTTTGTTTGGCTAAAAATCGCAGTTAAGTTAGATCACTGTATGTCTACAACTTTTCTTTTGCCAATAAAACTATGTATTTGTATTTGTATTAGACCTTACCACAGAAAATATCGATTCTACACCATTTCCTGAATGTGAATTTTCATTTTGAGGGCCTAACGCGAACGCGTGAAGTATACCTAACGTAAATAGGAACGATTTTAAATTTCGTACATATTTATTTTTACGACTTTTTTTTTCGTTTTTTTTTTTTTCTTTTTTTTTTTTCTTTTTTTTTCTTTTTAGTTATATCTAGGGGTGATAATAATTATGAGTGTCGCAGAAATTTAAACCAAAATGCTATAGAGTAGTTGTATTTTCGATTCGGCTGCACAAATACAGAAAAAACACTGTATTTGGACAGCCGTTATTGTGTGACTGTTCGTCGTTTTCTTAAAAAACCAAAGTTTTAGCACGAACGCGCGACGTAAACATAATGTAATTTCGAACGATTTTTTTATCAAAATTACAGCTAGGTATCGTATATTTATACATACATATATTTATATACACTTTAAAATCTAACACTAAAATATTTATATTATGTACAAGTAAATAACAAAGGGCCAGATCATTGGGAGATCAAATCGCATCAAAAAATTCGCTGTCAGTGGCCTACATCCCACACCAAAGGCCTACCCAACTTCTAAGGCATTATGGTCATTCCGTCTGGCCTGTTCCCATCGTTACAATATTCTATAGCATTTTGGTTAAAAATTTTACGACACTCATAATTATTATTATCACCCGTTGTTATAAGTATTAAAAATAAATATGTTCGAAACAAGTGTTATCAATTAAATCGTTCAAAATTACGTCATTATTATTATTTCCTGGGAAACCAAAGCTTAAGGCCCCAACCATAAGGATCAAATATTTTTCAGATTATCTAATGTACATACATACATCTCTTATGGGGTACTGTGTTAAATGTTACAACAAAGCACCTAGTGATATTATTGCAATTAAATGAAAGAAAACTTAAAACTCATATTAAAAGTTCACTTTGTAAACAAGCATATTACAAATTAGAGGATTATATCCAAGATAAGAATGCTTGGAAACATGCTGGTCCTGCTCCATAGGACAATCTAGAATCAAGACATAATGAAACTGGTTGCTAATTTAATTGTATAATTTATTATTTTTATGACATTGATTTTACATTCTGTGATTACTTTGACTCACACACTGATTTATTAATATTACTTGTTAAAATGTTTGTAATATCGTATACTTCTACATCTGTTTGTAAATATGTGAGCACCATGTATCTATCACATAATTAGTTTATCTAGTATTGCTTCATTTTAAATTCTTTTTACCTATTGTGGTATAGTCATTTTATTCTAAGTGCCATCGTGCATCGTCTGCACATATAATTATATAATGAATGTATACAAAATATTGTAAATCATTTTAAAAGAGTAACGGTGGAGTTTCTTGCCCATTTTTCTCCATACGAAAACTACCTTTTGGAAGGGGCGACTAGAATCTTTTTTTTTTTTTTGTTAATGTTATCGTTCAAAAGTGCCTTTCTTGTGCCTAATTGAAATAAATTATTTGACTTTGACTTCGACCTCTATATCTTCCACTTTCCTTCTTATATCGTCTCGATGTCGCTTCTAGAACTACAACATCAGTATGTGTCCACAAAGCGATTCATATTTATTATCCTGCTGGCCCAATTCGAGCAATCTCGAGCCTTTAACTGTTGCCACTTGATGACTCTATTTATCTTCATCCCTCTTCTACATTACAGGGGCAGTAGACGTGTGGGGTTTTGTAACTGTTGGAGTGTTGGGGTAAAAAAAAAGTTGTTTTGTAGTAATCAGATGGGTGGTTGGGAAAAGGTTAGGCTATTTTACATCACGCTACGACATTTAGGAGCCGAGCAAAAAGAGAAAAGTTAGAAAGAACGTTATTCGAAAACGAAGTTACGGTGTACAGCTATAAGGTAAAACAAAAAAATTCACGCGGACGAAGTCACGGGCAGAAGCTAGTAAAGTGTAAAGACTGAGACAAACTATCTAACTAATCGATCAGGGTGTAGACAGCAGTCAATAGCAGAAAAGTAGCTGGTGTTTGGAAAAGCTAGTCAGATTGATTGGTGGTATACAGGCTCACCTGATGAAAAGCAGATATAGCGCTTTTCTGTCTCACTCTTCAATTGCGTAACACACTTTCAATCACACTTCTTCTTCTTTTTGAAGGAAATTGCTAATCCTTTACGCTTTGATTTCTAAAATAACCGACAGCTTCGGGGTCTAGTGGTCGCGAGCGCTACTGCTGAGCATGAGATCTTGAGTTCGATTTCCAAGTTGGGCAAAGTGTTATTGGGTTTTCTATCCGGAATTTCTCAGTAGTAGCCGGGAGCCTAGATTTGTGCCCGGTTGATTGCAAAAGTGTCGCCCCCTATTACATGGGACTTAAACATAACTGGTATAATGTGGGTGTACTGTAGGTTCACCTCTGCCTAACCCTTCAGGAAAACAAAGCGTGATAATATATTATGTTATTAGTTTATTACTTATAAAAGTGTTAGAAACAGTTAACGCTATGATTTCTAAATGTTACAAATAACTGAATAATATCCGTATGGTTTCCGTTAAATAATAAACATTCCACAATCTTCCCCGGAATTGTATTGCTTCGATTCTTCAAACTGAGGAAGTACTACTACTGCCCATCTTCCTAACTCTTATCTTATTATCCCATTGATTTTACAACACCCACGGGAATGAATACTTTGCTAGCAGAAACCATATGGTAATTATTATAGAAATAAATCATAGGCAAGTAAAAATAACTGCCTGTCTAGCCTTTTCCCAACTATGTTGAGGTCGGCTTTCAGTCTAAAATTATGCAGATGAAAACTAGTATTTTACATGGAGCGACTGCCTATCTGACCTCCACAACCCAGGTACTGGGTAACACAATACTCGTTGGTAGGACTGGTTGTTCGGACTACCTGTAACGACTGTCAAAAGATCTATGAATGACAGCCGAGACCAACGGCTTAACGTGCTTTCCGAGGCAGGGATGGGTCTCGATATTGAATTGATGGTCACCCATCCACGAACCGACCGCGGCAAGTGTAGTTTAACCATCGATCGAACCGTGCGCCTGTTATCATTTAGCGATGGATAAAGTAAAAATAACTATCGAAGTTACAAATAATTATATGAGTAGTCAAACATCAGCGAATAACTCATAATATTGAGTGCAACCACCTTTGGGTTAAGTTCGTTGGCCCAGACCAGGTAAAAAACGGTTTGTTGCAGATAATTCTGAAATAATGATGGCGTATGTTTGGTCGGGCTCCTATAACATACCCACCGTCATTATAACGACTCGTTACTGTTTCTAAATCAAATGTAGCTTAGAACAAATAAAAAAGTGACGTCACACGTTGTGCTGATCACATTAAAAAAGGGATAGTCCCGTGGGACTATTTATTTCCTTTCGAAGACTTACAGCTAATCAAGACAGACTAAGAACATGAAAATGTGACTGACAGCCAATTACAAGTCTTCACATATGTTTAGCATAGTAATAATAAAAGAAATCTGTTAACAACACAGTACTGCCAACAAAAACAATAAACCGCCAAAGCCAAAACTATACATATGAATCTAATACAACAATACAATATAGGTGGTAAAACTAGGCTACTCAGGCTAACATAATTTGAGCAATATCAAGCTTCAGGTGAAAGAATCAGAATCAAAATGAAACGTCACAAATTATCTGCACGGTCCTTATTGGTCGTTTCCTATGGAGTAGAGCCGGCAAGAAACTTCACATCAACTCCACATAGGTTAGGGAAGTGCAAATATACTAATCAACCAATAATGTTCCCTCTGCTGGGACACAGGACTTCTCACTGTGATATCCACCACGCAAATCCAGTTCTGGTTGGTGGATGTCACATGTCTTCAGTTCTGAGACATGCCAGTTTCTTTACGACGTTTTCCTTCATCATTTTGTGAAAATATCAAAACCATCTTATTTGTCTGTTTTAATTTCAGGCGAAAGGCGGCGTTAGAAGACGTAGCAGTCAAACCACTAACTCCTGCGCAGTTCCCCGTCGCCTTAGAAGAAGAGGTAAGTTTATTTGCAATATCTAAGCATACAAAATTAAAAACTAATTTCCATTTTGCGAGTGTCTTGTTCAGGCAATTTGCAAACAAGTATCTTGCAAGCAAGTATTTTTTATGCAGGTAGGATTCGCGTGTTGCTATTCAACGTAATATATAGTCTCCTTGCATGCAAGCAGAAACAATACAAGCCACTGCGCGACGATATAGACAATTTGGTTTTATTATATACTAGCGAAATGCACGGGTGCCATCTAATATGTGAAGACGGTATTCTGTTCACGACACGTTGTGCACAAGTTCTGAGCACTAACCTAAAAAAGTACTAGGCTTGCATGAATTCAAGATAGTTTTTCATTGGTATTTTAAATTCCTTTATTGTATTTTTACACATTTTATTTACGTTTTTAACCATTTTTATAAAACAATATAAAAACAAAACATCAAAAAATGTATAAAAATTGTGGCCCATTGGCATCAGGAACAAGGTCCAAGCTGCCGGTGGTCAGGGTTCTAGAGAGAGGAACCTCCTCACTTTGCGTGCCGTGTCTAGGAGACCTAGCCGCGCAATGAGAGCCTCCTGAGGTGTTGATCGAGGCTTTCCGCTACTAGGCCATTAACCGTTACGATTATCGCTACAATGATTGCAGAGTGTCCACGTCCCACATGTGCTAAGTCAAGATACTTGACATTTATCTTTGTCAGCTTTCAGCTCATTGGTATTATTATTAGGTACTTCTTTTTGTACATATTTACTTAATATATAGCCTATACCCATCTGAAATTATGTACTATGTCCTTCTCTAGGTCATGGTCTACCCATGTGCTAAATTTCATCCAAATCCGTTCAGCCATTTTAGCGCGAAACCGTAACAAACAAACAAGGAAAGTATAATATTAAGTTAGGATTGGGATTATTATTAAAGAAGAAGTATAGATAACCTATTTGAGCATAATAAAACAAAGTCGCTTTTCGTATCTGTTACACACAATAGTTTTTGAAGTCGGTTTATGTGGATCTGATCATTGTCTCCCTAGAGAATGATGCTGTCACCTGTGTTTCACTCACGCTCTGCAATTTGTAGTTATTTATATACTTACAAATAATTGAAACCGGTAAACATCAGATTGTTTCATTGTTAGTAAAAACATGATTTTCCTGTCTTTGTCAGCTGAGCCCTGAATGTGTAACTACTTACATGCATTGTACAAAGATTCTACATAGTATTTTCTCTCGTAATTAATGGAATAATTGTCACGCCTGTGTACTCCGACAGGATCAGCAGAGATGGTCACGATGATATCTACATCCATATTTTTCGCCAATTATGTTCAAGTATCATGCAAAAGAGGCGAGATAATTATTGGCATTAGCTTACGTGCTCTGTACTGAGCTCACGCAACGTGTCGTACGGCCAGCCAGTAATAGGACTAGCCCATCAATGAGCGCTGTTCCAAATTAGACGCATTATTAATTTATTATGCATAAAACAAAAGGTATTTTAATAAAACACGTACTACAAGATCAATAATTACATTATCTTTAAAATGGTGAAGTTTTCAGAAAAATACGCTTGATAGGTTTTGCGTGATTCTCAGTTTTTTATCCGCGTTAGACATAACTTTACAAAATTAATTTCACTTTACATGAACATAATCTAAAATATTCATATATTAAGTTATTAAAAAAATGCTCTGATCTAACATATTTTTTTTCCAAATCATTAACACTAGGTACTCGTTTAGACGTGATCTTCAGTATAAAAACATTAAAAGTCGGTTATTGTAATAGGGGGCGAGCCTATTGCCTGCTACAGAAGATTCCTGATGATAAAACCCAATAACACTTGCCCGACCTAAGAATCGAACCCAGGACCTCCCTAGCAATCATGGTTCCGACGACTAGCAAGACCAACGATATCTTCTAATAAAAGACGAAAATAATATGGCTACATTTAGGTCCTTTTATATTTATTTTATGGTTCGACGTCTAACTTGGCAAAAACACATAAAATCCATAAGAAGCTTGGTGACAATATGGCGCCGACAAAACATGGTATTATTTACCTTACAATGTTCTAGAGATAACAAGATAAGACTTACAGTTTTATAACATTGTCTTATAAGAAAACATAATTATGATTCCCGTTGCTACTAAACCTGGGCTTCATGACACTCGTATACGGTTTCTGAAGTATTTTTAATTCGATATTGATTTGACGATACTGAGCACTAAGACTGAACATTGACAGTTCAGTTCAGTTTCTGAGAATCTCAGAAACTGCGCGTCTTTCTTTTTTATAACCGACGAAAATTTTTAACGCTGGTTTCAGAATCATGTACTGAATCTATGTTAACAGTTTTCGCGTATATGTCCCTGCCACCCTGTATATAATGTCCAGTTACAAAACAAGGTTTATATTCAGACCCAGCTTTAAACTATCGAGCTATTATTGAATCTTTCCTCCGACTATAAAAACCTTACCAGTTCTTAATACAAAACTGACAACTTAGTAAGTCCCGGTTGAAAGTTGTCAGTTTTGTATTCTTCTTGTTCATACAAAAGAAAAAACCCTTGTTTGGTAATAATTCCACTTTTCAATGTTCAGTTTCCGAGATCCTCAAATGATTTAGGATATCATTTTTAGGGTTCCGTATCCGAAGGGTGCCAAACGGAACCCTATTACTGAGCCTCCGCTGTCCATCCGTCAGTACGCATGTCAGCGGGCTATATCTCATGAACCGAAATAGATACACAATTGAAATCTTTAGAGATTGTGTATTTCTATTGCCGTTATAACAGCAAATAATAAAAATTAAATAAAGTAAAAAATTACAAGATATAATACTTTATTAGAATTATATTTACTTTATTGTACACCAGAAAATACATAGCAAAAAGCAAATTTAATACTAAACACACAATGGGCGGCATTATCGCTTTCTGCGATTTTGTTCAGGCAACCTTGGAATGAACATTGATTGCGTGGACATAAAAATGGACATGGAAATATTGCACGGTGGTACGATATCCTTCCTGGCGAGTCCGACTTGACCCAAGCCGGGTTTTTTAAGTTATTAAATTACTTAGTCTATAAAAGTTCCTCTGCTGGTTAAGGCATCATCATACAAGACGGATTAATCATTGATCACAAAGTTTGCTTACTTTAACAATGTTTAGTTCAGATTTCCTTAAAATTCTTCCCTTACAAGTAGAAATTTTACATTGGTTCTCGTAAAGTTTTAATCGGTGACGACAGAAAGCTTGTCTCTATTTTACTTCTATTTTTTTTGTGTTATGAATATTCATGTGCGGCCGGTATAATTTGGCAGGTGATGTAATCAACAACTTTATCATAATATTATTTAAGTATATGGTCCTTTGTTCCGCCAAACAGACCACAATGAAAATCAAAAATAACAGTTTTATAAACAGAAAACATGAATAATGATTCATTATAATTAAGTGCAAAGTTAGAAACGGTAGAAGAAGGGTTGGCAGACCAATAGCCAGGTGGGTAGACGACATACAGAAAACGCGGGGAAAATCTGGATGAGAAGGACCAGAAACCTAATTGCGTAACACACGAACAATTAGAATCTGTTTCATTTGACAGTTCAACAACATTCATTGCGTTATTTACGTTGTTGGGCAGATTTATTTTTTTCGAACATAATGAAGCAATAGTTAAATGATTGATCGTGTGTTACCCAATTAGGGTGCTGGGAAGCATGCCACAGAAGGGAGGAGACCTATGCTCAGCAGTAGGTGGAACAAGGCTGCCAGTGATGACGATGAAGTGCAGTTAGACTTCCTACTTTCTTTATATTCAATTATATGTATCTTTTATGACACTCATTATAAGATAGCTGATAGCCTATTATATTCAAGAAATAACACAGAGTAGCAGATAAACAGCTGATTCAATAATATCCTATGTTTTTCTCTCTGAGTACCCACGTGTAGCAAAAACGTGTCTCCGCAAGACGATGCAATTCCACATAATATACAACACAACACATAAAACTAGAAGTTATTAAAAAAATACCTCTTTCGTTCCGAAAAAATAACATTCGGAATCAAAAAATTCTCAATTATTTATGAAGAACATTAACATTTATTATTAAATAAAACCAGTTTAATATATGAGAAATAATTCTCAAACTTTATATTATTATGTGTTATGAAGCTGACCTTGTCGATATATTCCGTCTCTTTCGCACTCACGGATTACATGCCCCGGAGATTTTCGAAGCGTTTTCCTAAGTGCCTCCCGCGGACAAATTTAAACTCTAATATATTGCGTATAAAATTTATTATCGATTGCCTGTTACATTTTTCAGTGTTTATCTTTTATACCGATTCGAGAATGACGCAAGTTGAACTCGGAAACAAAGGCAATGTAAACTTTATATCATGAAAGATATGATTGATTTTCAACTGAATTGTTTAGTACAGTTACGGTATTTGCAAGTGGGTGTATACTAAATGTATTATCTGGCATTTTAGCAGTGTCATATTGAAAACACTGTTAGTATTTAGTACGATTTCGGAGAGGAAGTAACGCGTTCCGTTTTTAGTAACTAAACTAAAAAATAAACTAAACTAAATACGTGTAAAGGTACCTCAAGTGTGGCAGTTAATTAGTGATAAAGTGAAGTGGTATGTTTATTTAAATCAAGTGATAACGAGGAAACACAAAAGCGTTTTATTTAAATAGTGTTGTTTAACAGGTAAACTATAGTGCGGATCAGAGGATTTTGTGTGCATATGTGATCAATATAAATAAATACGAAGATAGGTTTATTTTTGTCTGTTATTGTTTCAAGTTTATCCTGCCAGAGTATTATTAGTTGAGCGGCGTTTTTAAAAGTGACATTTAATATCAAAGTTTAAAATAAATATTTCATACTCTATATGAGCTGAGTATCTCTTTAATAGCATCTACTTACTTTCTCATTATTTTTTATTTAACTTTATAAATAGGTTCCTACTTTGAACATAGAGTTACACCGACGCCGGTTTTTGCTCATTCTAACCAATCGAGTAATATCGCATTTGATATTTTTTTTAACATCTCGATAAGTCGTCTATAAGAATAATTCTGATTGTAGCTGTTGTTATAGCTAGACTTGTAAATCCAGTTTAACCTAAAAACAAGAACTGGAAATCATCGGACGATTGTCGAAAATGCTAATTAGTCTAAAGATAGTCAAGACCACGCTCAGGTTACGTGGTCTTTAGGTACCTACGTATTAATAAAATAACATAACATCATGGCTGTAATCCCCAAAGATTAAGACAGAGATGTTCCCATAGTACACCCACATTTCACCAGTTATGTCTAAGTCCCATGGAATAGGGGGCGAGCCTAATGCCTACAACCGGGCACAAATCCAGACTCCGGACTGTTACTGAGAAATCATTATTAATAATATTTATACTTATTTATTTCTTCACAGTAGTACAATACTTGAGGATTCTCAATAATTTCGTATACAAATAATCAGACATAAAATCTGCTGCGCCATACAGATGTTTATTACGAAGTAGCATTCAATTGTTTTAACTGGCATTGAAGTAGATAACAATGATTAGCCTTAACCAAGAGGCAGCTTTTAACATAAAGAATACCAGCCTATTATTATTCCACTGCAGGGCAAAGGTCTTCTCATACACAGAAGGCATGAGCATTGATCACCTCACTTGCTCAAAACGGGTTGGAGATTTCAGATTTATATTAACTATAAGGTCCTAGTTTCCTCACGATGTTTTTCCTTCACCGGTGTCAGTAATGTGTAAGATAAACTCAGAAAGTATTGTAGTCATAGAATTGAATAGTGATACCCTAGTGGTGTGACCGACAGACTGCCAAGTCACGGGGCTCGAGTTCGAACGAAAAGAAGAGGACGAATTGAAAAAGTCACATTCGTACTTGCTAGCTTTTAACGTAATAAGATGCAATAGTCCAAAAGCAGGGCAAAGGTTTCCTCTAACATACAGACAAGGGACTATCATTGACCAACCATGCTTGTTCACTGTGTGTAGGCGATTTAAGACCATTAAGTCCAAATCTGCGAGGTTTTCTGTCACCAGTGATGTCTTAGATAAACTTCAATTAACTCGGCCTATCGCAGTCCAGAGCTGAACATAGGCCTCTCCCAATTCTCCGAACGATGGACGTATAATGACCTTGTTAGTGATATTATTCAAAAAGGTCAGGGGTGTAGTCCTCGCTACCGGCGTGCATTTATGACCAGATTTAAGAGCGTTTATACAGAAAGTGGGTAACGTCGCAAATGGCTATCAAATATTTCGCTGCTTTGATTAATTTAGTACTGTTTGGAAATAAGAATTATAGCTAACTAGTGATCTAAATTATTGATTAAGAAATGCAATGCAAATGTATTAATATCTTAAACCCGAATATTTAGTTTAAGATATAAAAAAAAATATTCGAAACTTTCCTTTTTTACACCTAAAGGCTTCTACAAACAAGCGCGACACGCGACGCGACACAAAGACACCGCACGTCGCGCGCCGAGCGGTGTCTTTGAGTCGCGTCGCGTGTCGCGCCTGTTTGTAGGAGCCTTAACACGGTTACAACATCAAATTCAGTGTTATAATTGCAATTCATTATAATGTTCACTAGTTAGCCATATTTCTTATTTCCATACAGTAGTATTGCCAAATTAATCAAAACAGGAAATATTTGACAGCTATTTGCGACGTTGCCGACTTTTTGGATTAACTCTTTTAAGAACGTAAATGTAGCAAAAGGAGTACCTATGTAAGGATCTTAGCAGGCGACGCTCTGTAGTTTTTGCTGACCTGTTTATATTAGAGAAAAAGGTGTGAGTAGCAGTAGTATGCGTGTACCTATCTCATCCACATTTTAACAGTCTTTGATCCTATGTATCTAGGGTTCCACATTATGCTTTCCTTGCTGATACACGGTGTTAAACAATGATAAACGCCAGGTCTTCAACCTATAATCTGCTTAAAAAATGAGGCTCTAAGGACCACAAAACACCTGTAGTTTTTCCATCACCTCTAAAAACCCCCGTGACGAGATGAGGTCAACCTATTCTTAGGTATGAATCACTTCGCCGCATGATTAGTTACTATGGTCAATTTCGTGCACATCTGTGTTAGTTTACTTTAGAACCGTTTAACATAATTATTATATTTGTATCTAACGGTTTTGGGAGATTACCTCCAGAATGGTATCGCTAGTTTCAAGACATTTCAGCATTAAAAACTAGGTTTCTTTTTGTAATAAAACTCAAAGGAAGCATTTTGCTTATGAACTCCACACTAGGTCGAGCCTGCCTCGAGGAGTCCTTGGGTGGTATTACCATATGAAATTACGCATTACTTAATACTGCTGGATTGTAATGTTTACAATTGAGAAGTACATGACAAAGTTATATTATTTTATAGTAATTGGAAAGTTTTGAGAGTTCACTTTGATTTATAATACTGGTCCATTTGCTGGAGGGGACCAGATTTTTTTTTTTAGGGGACCGGACACAAAAGGACCAGATTTTAAAATTGTTAGTTTTCTTCGAGTACCTACCTAGTGTGACATTTTAAATCTGCTTTTTTAGGGGAGCTAAATGGCAAAAACGGAGCACTTATAATTTTTAAGTCTGACTAGGACCCGTCTGGTGCAAGGTGGACAAAAACATCGTGAACTTAGACTAAGAATAATGTTCTGGAATTGCCAACATGTACGGAGCAACATTTGTAACTAATCAATGCTCGTTCCTTCTCCATTATGAGATGGGGTTTTTACGCTGCTATATCCACATCCCAACTTTACCCACTGCTGGACACAGGCCTGTCTTTTCTTGTGCCAATCCCCACGCTCCTGTGCCAGCCTCAGGATCTATCCGCGATGGTAACAATCAGATATGCCGCGAATACTTACAATTATTCGGTATTCGGCATTACTCGACATCATTTTGTTATTCGTCAAATACTGAATAATAATGTCTATTATTTAACACTTGGCGAATAGTTTTCTAAATAAAAATAAACTTTCAATGAACAGAAGAACTACAGACTTAAAAATAATTAAACTTTTATTCATCTTTAAAAACAAAACGCACTTAGTATTATTATCAGTTAATATAAAAAAATAGTTATATTCCTTTTTATATGTGGAGTAATAATGACGAGTATTCGACTATTCGCCATAGGGAATGGCGATTAAAGGGTTCTTTTCGCTGTAACGACTATTCTCGGCTTCTCTAGTACCAATGTTGTCTGCCCATCTCGCCGCCGGACGACCGACACTTCATCACCCAGTCCTTGGACGCCACTCGGTCACTGCCTTACTCCATCTGTCACCACTGCGCTTTACCAGATGTTCTACCAACAGCCTAACTCCATTTGAGTTCCATAATTCGTAGTAGGTACTATTAATTAATTAGGTAGGTATTCATTAATTGGTATTTCTATTATTACACTGAATCACTTCGTTAAAAATAGCATGATCATTTACAGGATAAATTCGGAAAAATATTTCAATGTTATGAATCGAAATCGGTCCGATAATAAAGCCATTTCCTCGAATGTATTATATTTTCTGGCAAAACCTAGGCAGTGGCATATCGTTAGTAATTATATCAGCATAGTATTGATTACTAGACTACATATTATTTTACATCGTAAGAGCATTAACTATATTGAACATACTAATTGTATTGTAAACATTAATATTTACATCTGCAATAGACAACTGTGGCGCCTGATCCATAAAACAGTGGGTGTGGAATCTTTCAAGGGTTGTCGTTCGATGGAGAACCATCATACGTATTTTCTGCCCCCAAGGACCATTTGTATTTCTCGTATTCCGTTCACCTTATTCCGCTCATATAATACATAAATTGCCAGAGATTTTCGTGAATTATGGTCTTATATCTCATAGGTGTCATTTCAGTAATAGTTTTGTTTTCGGCACTACTGGTTACTGGTCTCCTTTCTTCAATAGACTATTAATAACACCATGCTCACAGAATCACAATAACGACGTCAATTAGTAACGAAACAAAGTATTCTATGATCACTATAAAATCTACAGAGTTGTATAAAAAGTTTCATTGTAGCTGCACTTTTTATAAGATGTTCATGATAGTCAGTTGTAGCCAGAAGCTGTACACAGGCGATACGAACTAGACCTTGACATTATGTGACGTTCTATGAGACTGATGGGAATACCCAGATCAATAATCGCATATTAAAATCAAAATTGAAATTTTGTTGGCCCGAACTTGGCGACTTCCACATCGTTATCGACGGCAGCGCAGAGGTCACTTTGACTGCATGTTTTGGGGCATACACTAGCTCTGCTGCACAAAGAGCAGGACAGAAGGTGAAGAATAGTTTGCAATACTGCTCCACATCCACACCTTGCTGCTGTTCTTGATCTCTTATCGATTTTCAAGTGTCTTAATTTTGTTCATACTATTTTAAATTTTGAACTGTCGTGGCTAAATGATAACAGCCTCACGGGTCGATCGAAGGTTAAGCTATTCTTGCCGCGATCGGTTCGTGGATGGGTGACCATCCATTACATATTGAGTCCCGTGCCTCGGAACACACGTTAAGCCGTTGGTCCCGGTTGTCATTCGTAGATCTTTGACAGTCGTTACGGGTAGTCGGAAGCCCAAAAGTCTGACAACCAGTCTTACCAAAGGGTATCGTGTTACCTAATAACTGGGTTGTGGAGGTCCATTCCAAGTGATTCCATTTTGAATCAGATATTCATCATGAGAAATTTGAGGAAGTTACGGGATCTGGTCTGGTATTAATTGGCAATCACTCTGATAACCCATCTGATCAAAAGTGATTCCCGATGCTTTGAAACCTTTCCTGCAAAACCTTTAAGTTTTCCAATCTTAGCGACAAATTTGAAATGCCCAATGTGGTTGTAACTTGAAATTTAGCTTGCTAACAGTAATAGTTCTCATGTTGTGTTGGATGATGGTACCTTCCAAACTTGAACTTCACGTCTTTCAAACTTAGGTACGACATTTAGTTCAATTAAACCAGGCAATTTTGAACTGTCAAGAAGTCAGAAAGACGAAGAAAGTTGAATCTAGTTGCTTATTCCAAATAGTAGGTGCCTATGGAGAAGAAAGGGCAAGAAACTTCATGGACACTCTTTTCTTCTCATCCCGTATTGGAAGTAGCCTTTCTCCTGCAGAGGAAAAATAACAAGCTGTTATTCTTTTTCTTCGTCGTGCCGATAGAGTGACAGTGGCTCAGAACTTTGCCACTTCCACGGCATCGTCGGTGGCAGCGTAGAGGTCGCTATTGCTGCATTTTTTTGGAGCCCAGGGTCAGGATAGTAAGTGGGACATAGTTTCCATCACAGCTGCACATCCACGCCCTGCTACCGTACTATCGAGATAGCCCCACTTTTGTGAGGTTGTAGTTGTATTAATAACATAAAACAACAATGCATGCCGTTAAAGTCCTTGAATTAAATGATCTCTCCGGATTATGTGGGCTTTAGCCAGTATTTGTTCTCACTTATCGGAGTGGACCAGCCTTATCGGGCGATACACACAGCGACAGTGCGTAGGCGATGTAATCGCATCCTCTGTGGCCAGCCTTAGATAACAGCGTTTTATTCAGTGCTTTATAATCCAGGCTACTTGGGAATTGGGCGGATTGATGAACGCCGTGGTTTAGTTTTTATCTTTATGGTTATATGTATATTCCTGAACAACATTGGTTATTTTTTCGGTCAGTCCGTGTATGGGTAACCATACATTACACATCAAGACCCCTCCGAGCCTCGGGGACCACATTAAGTCGGTGGTTCCCGGCTGTCATTGATAGTTGTCAGTCGTTACGGGTAGTCAGAAGCCGAAAGTATGACAACCAGTCTTACCAAGGGGTATAATCGTGTTACCCGGTAACTGGGTTATGGCGATCAGATAGCAGTTGCTCCATGTAAAATATTGGTATTCTGCTACATCTGGTTAGATCGGAAGCCGACCGGTTAATACGACCGAATGGGTAATACGATACTCCTTGGTCTGGTTGTCAGACTTCCGAGCTTCTAACAACCCGTAACGACTAGCCAAAGATCAAGATTAGTTATGTATTTAACTAATATTTTGTAACAATATAATTTAAAAGAGTGTCCATGGAGTTTCTTGCCCGTTCGTCTCCATAGGTACCTACTACGTTTTGGAATGGTCAACTAGCTTCATATTTCTGTCTGACAGACTCCAAAAGATTAATGCAAGATATCTTAATAGCCAATGTTTTATCTGTTACCACGTTGTTTGGCCGTTATGCTATAAATCTTTCATCATAAATCTCTTAGAAACGTTACTCGGAACAAACATCTGTTGGCCTCACATTTTGTATAGATGCGGTAAACTGAAAAATACATTGAAACATTATATTTTTAGGGCCGTCGTCTACAATACTGAAACACAAATCAAATGTTATCAAATTAAAAAACATAAGATATGGTATGGGTTAGAAATAAGGGAAAAGTTCGATTAAAAATAAAACTACCTATTTATGTATTTATTTATTCAGCCACCTAGTATTATAAAAACATATCCACTTTAAGGTAGAGAAATCTACACATGGATAATTGAGCCGGGTTCAGCTGAATAAATCTAAAGCTAAATTAACAATATTTCCTTATTGATTTAACAGCACAATACAGATACATACATAAACTGTATAGAACCTCTAAAAGCAAAATAATAAAGAATATACAAGTCTTCAACAAACTGAGAAAAATAACAATTAACCAGTGAGTGTCAAAAAGTGCGACTTTATCAACTACAGCAACCACTTGGACTCTACCGTCTACCGCAAAAAGTGCAATTTTACAATCTACCAAAAAAGTGCGACATTACCGGCTGCCACAAAAAAGTGTGTGTACCGTCGGCCACAGAGTGATGTTGTAACAAAGTGATGACTGTGATGACTGAGGTGCGCTCTCGGCGCCCCCTGTCGGAACAATACTGCATACCCTCCACGTTTCTCAGGACAATATGGCGCCGGACACTGTCATTCAAGAAGAGGAAGGTGAGTTTAACCGGTGTTTAAATTAATAAAAAATAAAATAAAACTATAAATAAATCGTGTAAAAGAGATGGCTTTACAATGTGGTCAATAAATAGTTATAAGTCATAAATCATGTATTTCGTAACATAATACATTGTGTTGAATTATTACAGAGATGATAAATAAAATAATAAAAATGAAGCACAAGAACCACAAAAGGTTAAATATAAAAGGTGTTAAAATGTCAGATTTTTTTAACAAAACTACAACTAATTTTGGGTGTGGTGTGGCATTGACATTCTATACACTGGAATGGATGTCATTGTCAATTACTGTTCTGGTAGTGACTGGTATTTTTTTCACGTCAGACAAAATAAATACGGAAGAAAGCAAAAATTTATAGATAACATGTTTGTTCTGCAAACCTACCCCAGACCTGAAAGGCGTTGCTTAGAATTTAGCTTTTTTTTTTACTTTACCTGATAGCCGTTGCTAAAAACTGGCAGATTGGTGCAGGGTTGCACTATTCACTTTGAAAAGTGATCTTTGCCCTTTTATTCAAGGGAACATCCAGTAGTGGTGCATCCGTTCGCTCGTACACAAAAAGTTGCTCAATTTCACTTCTGAGACAGTCAGAATCGCTGACTGACTGTGTATAGTCAGTACCAAAACTGTCTGATGAAAATGTAAACAAATGGATCAAAAAACATACCTGTGGATGCTAATTTGTAGTGCCACTTACTAAATGAGTGCTTTGATTTGATTATTTGAATACTTAAACCCTAGAATCTTATTTTAAATCACCTTGAAGCTGTTTTTCATTTTACAATTTTTGAGGTTAATTTTATAACCTCCGTTTCGTCGATGATTTTTCAATTACAACTTAATAATGATATTAAAATAATTTGTTGTAAGAAGTGGTGAGATTGAAAGTAGATCTTCTAAATATACTACAATGTATTACTAATTCTAAATATAAAATATTATTACATAAATATTAATAATATAAAATATTGCAATTTTTCTATCCCTCTCAGACATGCACAAATATGCCATGATAAAAGCCTCCTATTACCGCGGTATCACTAAGCAAGACATTCCGCCCGTATTTACCGACAATGGTAGTGACGTAGGTAGTCATCTCTTGTGCATATATGGTGCTCGGGACACGCGTGCGAGGCGTGCAGTATCTCCTACTGTTAACAATTATGGAGGAAATAACCATATAAATAAGTTTAGTCACAGAGAGTATGACAATATGAACTTATTTGGCATAATATGTCAGCTAGCACACGACAATAGACCAACAAAAAACATTGAAAACTATTTAATTTAGGTAATTTGAATAGTCTATGCTCAAAAATGAGAGTTAAATCCATGTTTAAAAATAAATAAATATTGTCGTTGCGATTATGTACCATTGCCACATTTTGCTTAAACAAATTATTTAGGTACCTACTTACTTACATAATATTCCAGACATCTCGAAAAAGATTTAATTAAAGTTTTTTTATTTTTTTTATCGTCTGCAAGTCATAAAAAACTAGTTTGAGAGAACTGCAAATAATAAAGCTTTGGATTTAAATAATTATTTATTACTGGCCAGTTTTTAGAATATATTTGAATTAGTTACCTATTTAGCAATGACTTGATAATTTATGTATCAATTAATCTGCGTCGCTTTTAGTTAAGAGAATGTTTTTCTTATTAAAATTGCATGTAACTTAATAATAGCGCATCAATTATATACTCTTTTTTGTCAGTTTTGATCCAAGCTTTTAGTTTTATTATATCAGCAAATTATTATTTTATTTCTATTGGTGTGCCAACTCATAAGAATATAGGGTGGCGATTTAGACTCCTGCGTCCATCAAGGGGGTAATTTTACCCGTCGTCATACTAAACAACTTTCACCATGAAACACATATTATATATAATTCGTGAAAAAAAAAAACCTTTTTAATAGTTGACAGATTATTTCGTTTCATGTTAGAAAAGTTTTTAAATCTTGTAAACTCAAACTCAAACTCAAAGCATTTATTTCAATTAAATCATTACAGGCACTTTTGAATTGTCAAGGAATCGGTCAGTCAAAAATATGAAGCATTCCAAAGCGTAGTAGGTACCTATGGAGAAGAACGGACAAGAAACTCCAAGACACTCTTTTAAATAAAATAAATTGTTACAAAGTATTGGTGACATCATTCATGTTGAAATTAGTGTCGTAAAGTGTTTCATAGGGAAAGTTGTATAGGTAGGTAGAATCCCCCTTGACGGATGCAGGAAATTAAATCGCCACCCTGTATATTAAAAGCATAGACAAAATTATTTTTCTTTGTACTAAATATCTGCATAGTCATCCGATTAAGTATTACTACTATTAACAGTGTAATTTGAAAACATTGTCTAAACCAATTATTTGTAAAAGAGTAACCGTGGAGTTTCTTGCCGGCTCTTCTTTATAAGAAACAACCAATTAGAACCGAGCACCTACTTATCATCTGACGTTCCATGAAGGCCCATTTTATGTGAAATAAAATATTTTGATTTTGATTACTTACATTCTTTCTGATTCTTGAAAATTCAAAATTCTTTGAGTTTGATTACTAAAAATGGCGAATTATGAAAATACCCTTGAAGTGTGAAATAAAAATGAAAAAAAAGGTTGTAACAAACTGAAACCGATTCCGTTAAAGCTGTTATCAACATAATGTAACAGATGTTCGAGATTAAACTAATATCATTATCTGTTGTGATAGTGATTTTTTCCGCTCTTTGATAATGTATTTTATCTATTTACTCTTGCAGGCACCTACATAACTGTCAATACCATGCATGCCATGTTGTCTCTCCGCATCGCCCAATGTTTCTCTGGTAGAAAATGCCTCAGGCATTAAGTCCCCATTTGTACGGTATTTTTTTACATATGCTTATGATTTTTAATAAATAAAAAACCTAAAGAACCTATGCGAATGTGAGTTTGTTTGTTTGTTACGCTTTCACAGCTAAACAGCTGAACCGATTTTGATGAAATTTGGTATGAGGACACTTTGAACCATGGGGAGGACACAGGCTACTTTTTATTGACATACTATGCGGGCAAAGCCGAGGGCGGAAGCTAGTATATAAATAAATTACCGACTGCCTGTCTCTACAAAAATCAAACTATTATACCCGGATTATCAAATGAAAATCAACGACGTGTTAATTAAACCTATGTCTACAGTCCGAACGTCGTGGAGACAAAGCGTTCTTGACACCTGTCAATTTCATATTAGCCAATAAATGTGTTTTGTGAATTTGATCCTTATTACTACTAGAAATTGTCCAACTGACAGGTGTCAGGAACGCATTCTCTCCACGGTCAGACTGTAGTGATTTGATTGATTGTTGATAATCCAGTCAACTAATCACAACAGTTAACATGCGTTTGATTATTTGTAGCTAATTTCTTAATTAAATGTCGTTCTAGCCTAAAAAACTCAGACACAAGTTCGTCAGCAAATATGTAGGTAATCATTAAGATTTACATGTGCTCATAGTATTCTTTACCAGTATCATCATAACATCACGCCTTGCTTCCCCGAAGAGTTAGGCAGAGGTGTACCTATAATACACCGACATTTCGCCAGTTATGTTTAAGTCCCATGTCATAGGGGGCGAGACTATTGCCATCAACCGGACACAATTCCAGACTTTGGGCTACTACTGAGAAATTCCATATGGAAAAACTCATATCAATAACACATTGCCCGACCTGGAAATCGAACCCAAGACCTCATACTCAGCAGTAGCGTTTGCGACCAACTAGGCAGTCAGATATCATTACCATTAAATTTAACTTTTCACATCTATTTATACACAGGGAATAAAATTATTATGTGTGAATGAAATCACGACAGTAAAATACAAAGTACAGAAACGCGTCAATATCACCAAGATTATCTGAATGAAAACTGCTTGGAAATCCTTTCACCTTAGTACTACATTTATATAGTCTGTGGTTTCACATTATAACCCGTCAACCTTCCAAGCAAGAGTGAAGGCATCTCCCTGGGCACGTTCGTTCCATCGTAGACCTCATCCATCAGTTTCCATCAGACGAGGTCGAGATCAAGAGAAGACCAATCAGTCAATAGAAAAAAGAAACGTTGCTTTTCAAAGGTTGACAACTCTGAGTGGTGCTTAAAAAAGAAAACTTGATAAATCAGATAATATTCTGTATTAAAAATAAGACTGCCGTAAAAGATTAAATAATGATGTATCATCTATCTGACACTGTCTTATAAATATTTAAAGCGTATCTTTTCTCAATCTAAATTCTGGGAAAATTATATCTTATGCTGATGATACCGTACTCCTATTCTCCGCAAATACAGTACATGAAGTTTGGTTATGTGCACAGCAAGGTTTCAATATAGTTAATAGATGGTTACAACATAACTTACTGACATTAAATGCTGTCAAAACTAAATACATACGCTTTTCTTTACGCAACTCAAAGACATCTATGATCATTCCAGATATTCATGCGCATGTATGTAACACAGTTGCAAACTCTAAATGCAATTGCCCAACTATCCTTAATACGAAAACTATAAAATATCTTGGAGTAATTATTGACGCTACTCTTACATTTAAAAATCACGTTGAACTATTATGCAGTAGAGTCCGTAAGTTGATGTTCATATTCAAGAAAATTAGGCCTTTTGCTGACTCTAAGGTGATAAAACAGGTATATTATGCTTTGTGTCAATCGATAATTACATATTGTATTACTTCATGGGGAGGAGCGGCTAAAACAATTTTACTACCACTGGAGCGCGCGCAAAGAGCTGTTCTGAAAGTATCCACATTCCGGCCTATCCTGTTCCCGACCCAAGTTTTATATAAATCTTGCAATGTTCTGACAGTGCGGCAGTTATTCATTATGAATACTTTAATAAAACAGCACTCTAAATTGCCGTACGATAGAGTTGTCACTGATAAAAGACGGAAAGACATCTGTATGGATAATTATAGATTAAGGCATTCGTTTATGTATAGATTTTTTATATTCTTAGGCCCATTTTTGTATAATAAAGTAAACGCAATTTTGTCTATGTCTGCATTAAAAACGGTACAATGCAAAAATGTTATTTCAACTTGGTTACAAAATTTGTCTTATGATGACACAGAAAAGTTACTGGTTGTTTTAAGTTAAATATTATTTTTAATTAAGTACTGTCCTATCATTAGTCTGTTAAGTTATTCACTATTTATGTCTACCATCAATTTTAGAAAATTTTAATGTAATTTTGCACTTATGACACCTGAGATACAGGTTTATCCTAGTTCAGGTCGAACCATTATTATATACCTACCATTTTCCTATAAGGCTTAATATTGTAAATATGCATTATTTAATTAAATAAATAAATAAACATTCAAATAAATAAACATTAAACATTCAATATCTTTGATAAAACCATCTCAATATTTAACCTTCAAATTGTTCGTGATGTAACAATTCATAACTATTTGATGCTGCCCTACATGATGTACCACAAACACAGCCGTTTCACACAAAAACAAAGCATTACACAGCCGGGAATACAACCCGGAACTAAACGCTGCACCACAATGTAAGACAAGGCAGAAGGCATAATATGACAACTTTTTTTTTTTAGGAACTTCCACAGAAATTGCCGAATAAACAAAAAAAATATTTGGAGAGTATAGGTAAAAGTTAGTACCCGACTGCAGGATGCTGCCTGCAGTCGGCGACACGTCGCCGTGCTCGTGGACTGGGCTTAAGTGAATTGAAACCGGACTGTCGAACAGTCGATATGAAAATGAAATATTTTTAAAGACGACCGACTTTTAATGATTTTATACTGAAGATCACGTCTAAACGAGTAGTGTTAATGATTTCGAAAAAATATATGTTAAATTAGAGCATTTTGTTAATAACATAATATAGGAATATTTTTGATTATTTTCATATTATATAGTGAAATTAATTTGTAAAGTTATGTCTAGACATCGGATTATATGCAATAACGAAATGCCAAAATATGCATGCAAATATGCATTAAAAAAGGCCGAAATTATGCACTACAATTCTTCACAAAGGCCGAAATATGCACAATGCAAAGTCAATAATCCATTTCTATTTTTATAAATTTTAATTAATACAGTACGAAGACAACGAAATATTCTTAAAATTAAAATATGCATAGTTTTTGTGACAAACAAGGTATTTTTCCAAATCTTCGAGAGCAAAGTGAAGTTTGTCACCCGTATTAATTTGCACGCCGAAAACGACCTCTCTACGTCAACTGACGTCATTGGAGTAATTTTAAAATTTGGCGCCAATTCTGGAGATACCTGTTTAGGCAGGGTATGACCTGTGCCGTTGATGTAGGCTATACGGTCCTCCCGCAGCCCGCTACGAAACGAAATATGCACGATTGGCAAAAAGGCTAAAATATGCATTAACGCCGTAATTAGAGAGTTATATGCTTTTGCTTATGCAAATGCATAAAATCCGATGTCTACGAGTAGTTATGTCTAACGCGGATAAAAAACGGACAGTCATGCAAAATCTATCAAGCGTATTTTTCTGAAACTTTCACTATTTTAAAGATTATTTAATTTTAATTATTGATCTTTTAATATACGTGTTTTATTAAAATACCTTTTGTTTTATGTATAATAAATTAAAAATGCGTTTAATTTGGACCAGCGCTCCTGGATGGGCGAGTCCTATTACCGGCTGGACGTGCGACGGTTGCGTGATCTCAGTGCAGAACTTGCAAACTTACCACTAAAGGTCACTGGCACATATCTGCGTCTTAAGTAAATTCCAAACACATGGCGATCACCACATTAATAATAACAACCAAATGTACTAATTAACAATTGATTAAATTAAATAGATCGGTATATGTATACTTAGCTAGCAGGTGTTTATTTTTCAAGCCGTTCATCACTATTTGCTTTATTGTTAAACAATTAAACAAAACAGTTCCAAAAAACAATATATTCAAGACTATTTCGTAGTTTAATTGCATTATTTTTGCCTCAATCACTGCCTATACATCTGTGACTTCGTTATCAGTATCACGCATTGCATAAAGTGGGTCTTCTGACCTCTCACTGTGTACATGACTCACAGCACAGTGTTACATAAACGTGTTAATAAAAACATTATGCGTAATTTATGCACGAGATTCGTTCATTACTTTGTGATATGTTTCACTGTTGGAAAACAGCTGTTTTTAAAGTTCTATGTGGCTGTTTTCTGGATAAGGGGTCAGAGAACCATCGAAGCACAGTACGTTGCTTCTGATCAGACCATGTCCCACTTCCTAGATCTTAAGTGCCAGTTCACTTGCATCTTTGAGGACCTACAGAATGCCACTGATGCCGCAATCAACGTGGCAAATATTGGACCAATCGCGAAAAAATTATCAGCCGTCCCATACATTTGGGTCTAGTAGGTATTGAAGTTTTGTATGGAAAAGTTGATACCTTTTTCGAGATAACGATATTGGTTCCATGGAGACAGTTGTTCAATTTGATCGTCTGTACCATACCCTTAAATATGATCACTGCTTTCTGATACATGCGGTATTAAGAAGTCAAAATCAAAGTACTGTCAACACGAAAAGAAGAAGACATAATAGTCGAGTTCTTTGTGAAGGATCTGGTCTAGGGGAGTAGTACCACCATACCGTGTGCCGCCAAGCATTGTTGTTCCATGATGATGATGAAGCATCGCATATGGGTAACCGTCGACTATGGGCATTTTCAATACCAGTATTGCACATCCATCCTTAATAATTGTACACAAATAATGAATAAATAACGCTGTTGAATATTTTCCAAGAAAACAGGCAAAAAAACTATGAAATTATCAATATATTCATTATATTATTATTGTGATTTCTGTTGTATCTATGTATCCTTTGTTGGAGATCCGAAATAAATAAATAAATATCTTAAAAAAATAGGCCGCGGTGACCAATAATCGAGACGAATAATAATAATAATAATAATAACCCCACCGCCGTATCTCTACGTTGACGTCGTGGTGGGGCTTGCGCGCTCCAAACTCTAGGTCTGTGCCGGTAGAGTTTACTTTGCCGGAACGGGTCTAGGATGAGGAGCCAGACCAAGAGAGATACAGAAACCCGCAGGGCAGCATGTGGCGAGCTGTTGGGCAGTAGCGACCCCACGGACCCTATCTCCCGGGAGAAATCTTGTTCCTCATCTCTGGCTTGCCTTTATTGACCGGCTGGAGTGAACACTGACGAGGAACAGAGCTCCCACCTCATTCTTGCCTTAATTGGCCGGCTTGAGTGGAGATTCGCAAGAGCAAACGTGCTCGGAGGAAGGAAGTATTTCAGTAAGTGCTCGTAGGGATCTTGACCATCTTCCGGGCTCTGGGATTGTTCTGAAAGCCGTGGAATACCTCTCCACTCCTCAAGCACCTCAGGACATGTTGCCCCCTTGTCGCTACGTCACTATGTGCTAGCGACAGTTTTCGGGGGCCCATTATTGAGTGTGCAAGTCACCCCCTGCCATTTTATCCGTGTACATATAAAACATTGATCAGGCAGGGGCCATAGTCCTTCCATAGTTCCAGGTCACCAGTCAACTTTAGCCACCCAAACCCATAGTCCAATATCTTTGTTTCCATACTCTGCAATAGTCCTGCACCAACCGGGGGTTGTCCTTGGGTGCACTTCCATAGTACATACAGGGATAATCGTCGGTTGGTGCCTCAATTCATTAAAAACGCCTAACGGGCCTCTGCGAGTTGGCTTCGGCTCCTCGTACGCCTTCCAAAGGTCCGGGACCCCAGGGTCCCGAGATTTGTCAAAGACATTTAAATAATAATAATAATAATAAAGTTTATTAATCAAAAAGTAACAATACAATTTAGTAAAATTCGGTGAGCCACAAACTAAGCATCGCTTGTATCTTGTGGCTCAGGAGTGCGATTAACAATATTATGGTTACCTTCCAGTGTGAGGGTATTATGAAGACAGAGAAATAATAATTAAATAAAACATTTGTCAAATTCTAGACATAAATTCAAGAAAAGTAAAAGTAGTTTACATTTTTTTTTTTTTTTTTTTGGACTTGTGTACTTATGTGAGGTTGGAGTGGGTGTGATGGTGTGTGTGTGGTGTGTATGTGTGGTGACGGTTCTATATCAAGGCTTCGGTGTCGTCGTATGATAATATTAGAAGAGCTGAAGTTAGGATTTTCTTAGAGGTTGAGGTTGAGCAGTCTCTTAGGTCGCAGATTTTACTAACTTTATTGTAAGTGTTGGGAAAGGAAAAATAGGTACAACGTCGGGCTAGTTCGGATTTGGCGTTTGGTATGGGTACTCTGAAGACACGTTTGTTTATTATTTCGCTGTAGTCAGGCCGTTTTTTTATTTTAGCGTGGTATTTAAGAGTTGCTTGGAGTATAAAAATTTGTCGTACTCTGAGGACTTCAAACTCACGGTAGATAAGGTCTGTAGGGAACCTGAAAGGTTTTTTAAGTGCAACCTTGATTAGTGCCCGTTGCGCCCTCTCTAGTGTTATAAATGTGCTTTTGCCAGCACGTCCCCATATACAGATACAGTATTGTATAATAGACTGGCATAGTGCGAAGTAGACCATTCGCAAAATATCGAAAGGGGTACAGTCGCGGAGTTTTTTTAGAACGTGTATTAGTTTTCGTACTCTGGAGGAAAGGGCGTAAATGTGGGCTTTGTACGTTAAGTTGTTATCTATGGTTATTCCGAGATATTTAATTGTGTCAGTACGTTCAAGGATTTTGCATGTGCAGATATGGTGAGGGGCGTTATTGCGTATATGTGAGCAAGTGTGTATTTTTAGAGACATACTTTGAGAGGGGCTGGAAGTACTAGTTTTGGAAAAGGCAATGTATTTGCTTTTGCTGACATTTAATGTCAGTAAGTTTGTGTCTAAAGAGTGCGCTATCTGAGCGAGGCCTTGTTCTGCCAGATGAAACACCCGCTCCCAAGTTTTGTCATGAAAAACAATGGCTGTATCGTCGGCGTAGGAGATCACTTCAGCGTTACCTATAGGGAGATTTACTACATCGTTTATATACAGAATGGCGTACTATATCCAGTATTAGACTGCTGTAGGCTGAATGAGATGATGATGATAGGTGGCAGTGACCACTCACCATCAGGTGGGCCACATGGTTAACAAAACACCTAGTATAAGTTCGCCAATGCAATGTCAACTCTAAAGACATACATGAAAGTTCAATGTTCTTTGATTTTCACATACATACATCTCATAGTCTGTTATAAAACGAAAAATACCTATAGCATGGTGCTGGTATTTCCTCGAATGAGCTCTTTTGATAAGTGTTCAAACATAATGTATATGTAAACACGGCTACATATCAAGCTATATATTACCCGTATAAGCTGATCTGGCATTGTATAGGATTTCGGTACAATGCGAGGTCAGCTTATACTGGAACGGTATAGCTTGATGTGTAGCCGTGTGTACTACCTAATTGAATATTTAACAGTGATTATATAATCACGTTAATAGTTTGATAAATTATTTATTGAACATTCACGGGCCAATAGTGTGAAGTGTGAATAATTTCAAGTTTGTTTTAACTATTTAACCTACCAGTTGACATTGTATTGGTAGGTAGGTACTTATAATATTTATTTTTAATTTCATACTATGCAGGAAAACGTAGTGGGAAACACCGCTGGTTGATAATAATATACTTTTGCATACCTACCAAGTTAAGCTTTATGCAGACTAGCGCGACGCGACAGCGCGCCGCGACAACGGTTATTGTTATACCGGGAAGTTTTCTTAGAAATTGTATTGTTCAAGTCGCGTCGCGCCGTCGGGTCGCGCTGGTCTGAACGAGCCTTTATGTGGCCGCATCTATTGTAAAGGAACCTGGAAAAATTCCGTTAAGTTCCTAAAAAAATAAAGAAGAGTTAGACATTAAAAATTAAAATAAAATAAAAAATCACATAAACCTACAAGGGCACTTATGAAACGTCAGAAGCTAGGTGCACAGTTTCAATTGATCGTTTCCTATGGAGAAGAGACGGCAAGAAACTCCTCGGTTACTCTTTTAAAAATTGGCTTTTATAATATTTTCAAATAACAGGTCCTACGGGAGGACAGTGCAGGTCTTTCAACAAGTACCAGGTACTTAACAAAATAGAAGATGGTCAATAAATCTATAGTTCACTAAGCCTACAGCGTTCTCACATTCACAAAATAGAAAATAATCTATTTATAAGATAAAAGAAATTAATAAAAATAAAAACCTATTTTAAACGAAATGACATGATTGCTATTACAACTAAAAAATCTGAATAATTATCATGTCCACAATAGCTACTAATAAAGTGTTGAAATTAAATTGTACGTATATAATGTTAAATAATAGGAAGACTATGTCAATGAAGAATGTAAAAAATAAATAAAAATGGTAATCTGGGAGCAGTTAATAGACTCTTACATAACTACTTGCCGTAAATGTTGTACCAGGGAATCAACACATGTGCAGAAGGAATTATTCCCAAACTTCCTTGTCTTCAACGTAGTCTTTAATTTTATAATATGCTTTCTTGATAAGGACACGTTTGATGTGGGTGTTGAACTTTCTATCGCTAAGTTCTGTAACCGACTTTGGCAACTTGTTATAAAAGCGGATACTGTTTCTCAGTCGAGTGTTCACAAGCGCAACTTTTATTAACACGTTGCGGGACGCACTACATTAGCAGCAAATTTTTTGAAGTTGAAAAATGACAGTACGGGCACCGCCGTACGATTTTAAACTCTTCTGAAGTGAGGTACGGCCATTACAGCGAAATTTCGTATAGAGATCGCTTACGAAAATATGATACGTAATTAGATAGCAGGACCGATGTCTGCCGCGGTCGCGGGAAAGTCCGAAAGGGATACCGTGGCCCCTGGCAACGTACGATCCACGAATGACAGCCGGGACCAACTGCTTAACGTGCTTTCCGAGACACGGAGGAGTCTCGGTATGAAAAGATGGTCACCCATCCACGGAACAACCCCTGCAAGCGTAGGTTAACGTGATGGATCGACACGTGCTGCTGTTATCACTTAGCCACGAGCTCCTCCAAACAAAACACTCGCATGTAGTGTGTAAACAAATAATTTAATATTTGTTCTTATTACCCGACTGCGCGACAGCAAAGATAGGGTAATGTTTTTTACTAGGTACCTACACAGTGACGAAGAGCTAACTTTTTTTAAAGAAATGCTAGTCTTTAGAAATATATTATAATTTAAAGCGCTTTTTTTTTGCCAGTACGGACTAAATTAAAAGGGCTATACATTTTAGTTACTGCCTTTTAATGAAATAATTATGTATCTAGGTTTAAAACAATTCGCACCTTTGGTAGAACAAGGGCATAATTGTCATAAATTGCCAAAATGACTTAAATATGCAGAAATGCTTTAAAAAGGCCCTTTGAACTGGAGGGACAAAAACATTCGTTTGGCAATTTATGACAATTATGCCCTTGTTCTACCAAAGGTGCGAATTGTTCAAACATTGGCGGCACGCTCCGTTTACACCGTGCCAACATTCTTATTACCCAAAATATTCATTTGTGCTCAAAGTCAGGTTGTATGAATCCATCTTACAAACAACTGCAGCTGAATAATAGGATAGTGTAATTAAATATATTTGATTATTAATACGAGCAGTGGTATCGACGCCGAATTACGAATATGAATATATATATACGAATTATTATAGGTCGTGGGTTCGAACCCAAGCAGGCACTTTACTTTGTGTAATTTATTTTATCAACAATTTTCACAAAACGGTGAAGGAAAATATCGTGAGGAAACCGGCATGTCCTAGAACCGAAAATTTTAAGACATGTGATATTCACCAACCCGCACTGGGCCCGCGTGGTGGATTACGGCCCACTCCCTCTCACAGAGAGGATGCCTGTGTCCCAGCAGTGAGAACATAATAGCATGATTATGAAAACGAATTGTTTATTTAATTTAAAAGCTAACTTTAAAAAAGGGGGGGGGGGAAGAAATAGCGCATCTAAAAAATTCGTCCGCATCGCTGCCAGCCAGTCACGCCACAGCAATGCTGATCCATGGCTTAGATACAGGCCAACCCTTTGGTCACACATGAAGAGTCGACATACCGCCGCGCTGGGCGATGTCTCGCAATTTGATTACTAGATTATTTATTTATATATATGTTTAAAAAATATGTTGAAACTTTTTATTACCATCCGTCACTTTTGTCCCTAAAATTTCTTTAGAAAACCAACGTCAGACAGCATGTGTCTGGCATGAATCCTGAAATTGATTTTTTTGGCGCAGCCGAGTGGCACACACTGCTGTTGTTAACACATTATTTTAACTTTTTTATTTGAATTTTGTTTCGAACTGTGTCCAAATAAACGTATTCTTTTTTTCTTTCTAAATGGATGTTATTGCTTGTTTCAGTCGTCGGAGGATCGGTTCGCCGGCTACAAGGGAGTCAGGGATATCACTATCAAGAAGGTGAGAACAGTTTTATTTACATTTCATTGTCATCACATTTACATTAAAATTGTAAGCTTACAATAGTACGCCTCTCTAAATGTGGAAATGTCGTCTTTCTGGTTACTGATTTTTTTTTTAAATAAGCTATTAACTCACCTACTCAATTCTCTTGGCATGAGAGAGGTTGTCTGCTAACAAAGGAAAAATGGGGCTTTAGACTTTTCATCTTTTGCACGGTTGAAACTGCAAGCACAGTCTAGACTCGGTAGCTATAAGCATTTAAGTCAAAATCTTTTAAGATTGACTTAAGTGGCTATGGCTTCCGAGTCTAGAACTATACTTTTTATAAACATTGGCACAATTACCTACCAAAGGATCAGACTTACCAAAGGGTACCGGGTAGGCAGTCGCTTCATGTAAAATACTGATATTCAGCTGTATCCGGTTAAACTGGAAGCTGACCCCCAACACAGCTGGGAAAAGGATAGGCAGATTAATGATGATTGCCACAAGTAAGGAATTTCTGGAGCAAGTGCAGTAGTCCCGTCAACATACACATGTTTCAACATACCTACATATTTAGAGATATGAGGAAACAGGGTATAAAGTTCACTCATCCTCTATAGAAAATGGAGGGTCGTCCGACCAGACGGGTGTCGTGGCTGGTGGGCAGCAGCCCAACGATTGATGCCGGATAGTCTTATTGTGTCGCGCGTTCGCGCGGTAAAATCAAATTGCGCGATGCAGGAATTTGTGTGACGTCAGGACTTCGTGTGACGTTAAGTCTATGATACGTAGTTCGCATGTGGCAATCTAGATACCGCCACACATACATACATAAACTGACGCCTTCTTCTCATGGAGGTAGGCAGAACGTACTGAATGCGACCTGCTACGATCCTTACACACCCCTTTTGCTTCGTTTACGTTCATACTCGTACATCTGGCTATACTCGTACAAGCACGTCGGTTGTTCTAATATACCAATCTGAAATGTTCCAGGGTCCATCCGGTCTCGGCATCATGATCATCGAGGGTCGTCACACGGAGGCGGGCCGAGGTATCTTCGTGTCAGATCTTCAGGAAGGCAGTGCGGCAGAACAGGTCAGTAGTTACTCTTGACTCCTGTGTTGTTTCATCTACACTCTAAAGATAAGGTGATAAGGTCCAATGTAGCGACACAGTCATGTCTGACAAAGCTCCTAAATTGAAGAATGAAAAATATATAATCTACACACTATATCCTGTAATAATTATGTTAAATCTTTTTGTAAACAGCTTTATCATGGGACCAATTGGGCAAACAAATCCAAACGTACCCAAACAAATTAAATTGCTAAATTATCCGTCCGTGTTTACCTACCAAGGCATTCAGAATGCAGGAAGTTTCCTAATAAATGTAGTACAATAATTTAAACTTCCCCGTTGCCCCTGCGCTTGATCTCTCTCCGGTCGTGTCGGATTGCTGTCCCATCGGACTATGAGAGTGAGGAAAGTGCCTGCCCCTGCCAGTGCTGTACCTGTGTCTGCGCACACACTTGTGCACTATAATATCTCCCGCGCCGAAGGCTACTCTCCGCTGAAATTGGTCGCCTTGGTGTAAATTCAGTCTGGAGGACTATACAGGGTTATTGGTAAAACACCAACAACCTCTTAAGGGGTCATTCTACTCATCAATAGGAACAACTTTTAATATGAGACCAAACATGAAAACGCGAAAAAAAAAACAGCTGTTCGCTACATTTATGTTCAAACAACTCGTCAAAATGTATGAAACACCAGATTTTTCTTTCCCGATTTAAGGCTTGGAACCAAAGTAAAAGTTGTTCATAATGATGAGTACAATGACCCCTTAAGAGGTTGTTGGTGTTACCAATAACCCTGTATAGATATAATTTAAAGTCCGTATATCTAATGACCTTCTGAAGACGATGCGGGGCCTCGCACAGAACTGGTGGGAGTGGCGATGCTTGGAGGAGGCCTATGTCCAGCAGTGGACGCTTTCAGCTGAAATGATGATGATCTGGAGTTCATATCATTTCTCTCCACAGGACAAGTACCTACCTAATTAGATTTACTCGTAAAGTACATGTTTCCTAAACCACAATGTAACAATAGTTTACAAAAACCGATACCTATTGAAATCACAATTTAATAAATAATGCCTACAGGTAAATGGTTAAAATTTGAAATAAACCGTGACTAAGAAGGCATTGATATTCCACATTACAATTACATTGTTTCATTGTTTCATTTTTAACTGATGGGGTTGTTCCGTAACTTTTCCGTAACCGTTAAAATCACTTTGAAAGGACTTTACCCTTTTGTCGTATGGATTGGGATTTGCCTATTCCGATAAATCTCACCGGTAAAAGTTAGTTGAAATAAGCTTGAAGTGAGCCGTCAACAGTTTCAATCTCTAACTTTTTTTGTTGGGTGGAAAATTATCAAATAACTTCTCCCACTCTTCGTGTCAGACTCTTACTGACTAAAACCCACTCACACTGTTCCTTCAGTTGCCTGTAGGTTACCCGGGGCCACGGTATCCTTTTCGGATTTTCCCGCGACCCTGGCAGATATTCTCACTTCAAGGGCACTTCACCAGTTATCACGTTGAGATTTTTACTGACAAAAACTATGTCTCGTCTTATATTCTGCTCCTTGTGCCTGGGGGGATTTGGACCTTTTTGAAATAGTCGTACCTACATCATCGACTTTTTTCATTAAGTCACCGTTCCGTTAAATAAAAAGCGACTCTTGCTACGACACAATAAAGTGCAATTCAGGTCGCACAGCGCTAATTACCTACAGTTATAACTGTAGGTAATTAGAGATATAAGAGTTACGCGATAGAAAGAGAGGCAACTTCTAGGTACACACAGCACAGCGCTAATTACCTACAGTTATATTCACCTAGAAGTTGCCTCTCTTTCTATCGCGTAACTCTTATATCTCTGAGTACGTTACGCCCACGGAATTCGACAAGTCGAGCCTGCCGCGTACCTACTTGTAGCTTCATACCTAGGTATGATGAATACAGATGTATTCATCTGTGGCTTCGCTTTGTATAAAATGTAGGCAGGATCGTGCACTGTGCATCGCAGTCGCGCTAGGCACGGATGTGTGGCTGGCAAAGAAATGAACCGCGCAGCTAACGTGGCAAACCTCTTCGTGCATATCATAAGTAGCAGTGGGCGGTCGACTTTATCAATTCGGACAACGTATCCGATTTCGATAAAAGTTGCAAAATATGGTATAAGGGGGCGAAAAATCGATCTAGCTAGGTCTCATTTCTGTGAAAATTCGTTTTTCTATTTTCACCCGAGCAGGGCTCAGTCGATCAGGTACTTAATATTAAAATGTGTTTTTTTCTGTTTTCAGGGAGGACTGCAGATTGGTGACATGCTGTTGGCAGTAAATAGAGACTCCTTACTAAACTGCAGCTATGATGCAGTAAGTATTAAATGTTTTACTGTAAAACTTATGCCGCACTAGATTGAATTTAAAAGAGTTATTCACCAAACCATGAATGAATGAACTAATTTGTTGTCTGCCGACCAAAATATGTGTAATTAACATTTTTTATTAAGGCGAAAGCGTCAAGGTAGCCCGCGAAATTAAAATTTTCTTAGGATTTTGCAATTTGCAGGTCAGTATCAGGTTGTATGGTGATCTAAATATGATTCGCGGCCGTATCAAATATTTATTTATAGAATACTAGAACACTAAAAAAATTATTATATAAAGCCATATTGTTACGGTCGCGAATTATATTTTAATCATCATACAACCTGATACTGAACAGCAAATTGACAAAGGCAAACAACAAAAGACAATTTGAATTTCGCGGGCTACCTTAACGCATCCCCCTTAATATAAAAAGTGAAGATAGGTTCTAATGAATTATAAAGTCAAAGAGAGAATTGCCATATTCAAAACTCTCAGCAACCAGAATATCATTGCTACATGTTATAGAACGCTTTCACACTTACCGCGTGGCCACGGGGCGAGCGCGGGCGTCACGAACGGCGCGGCGCGCGGCGGTGCGTCTTGCCGGGCGGCAATCCATGCGGCAAAGTTTGCACGCCACGGGCAGTAGCGTTCGCCGCCGCGACCAGTAAAGACCGAGAGCGAAATGTCTTTAAAAGTTATCTCGATATTGCTTGGAGAGTAGTAGTAGTTTTGGTTCAAGAAATAATATTTAGAATACAGACCACTTACATCCAGTTTTTTTTTTCGATTATACCCTAATGAGTGGCGAAACTATTGTTATGAATATTCAACCACAACTGGAGGGAAAGATTAATGCAGGTAGGATAGCAGGTTTAGCAATTTCGGCAAAAAAAAAACAGTATTCATTAATTCATGGCAAATCCAACTAAGTTTGGTTTCTGCACTATAAGCCGCGTCTGCCGCTCGACACCGTGGCATGCGCTGTACTAGCATACATACATGTTTCCGTCGCCCGCCGCGCCGCCAGACGCTCGCGCTCGTGCGATTCGCTCGGCGAATTTCGCCGGTCGCCTCGCCGCCGCCGTTCGCCGCTACGCGTGGCATGACTAGTACATTTGTTTTAGTTGTTAGACGCTTCGCCGTTCGCATCGCGCGAATATTCGCTGTAGCGAATGTCCCGTGGCCAGGCGGTAAGGTGGCTTTAGCAGCGCGACAGAATTTCATATACGAGTAGCTTACAGAAAGAAGCTACTTTCGCTCCTATTGACCCTAAGTTGCCTTTTACAGCACATATCAGAGCTAAAATTATTGATTAAACACAATCTGTCTTAGTCAATAAAAAATGTGCATGATAACCAGAGCCCATTACTTTTCACTAGCTAATCGGTCTACTTTGTTTTTCCAGGCAGCAGCGAAGCTCAAGCAGACAGAAGGCGTGGTGGTCCTCACAGTGTGCACTCCGAACCTAAAGGAACCGGGCGACGAGTCCACCGCCACCACACCTGGAACTCCAGGTGCGGGTCAGTTATCTATTAGTAACTATTTTAAGGCCGATTTTAATGAAAGTTTTAGTATTTTTATCTCACGAAGCGACGCGCGCTTTACTTGTGGTTACCAAGTGTACAGTCACGAGCACTTATGTGCATACAGTTAGCAACTTTTAAAAGTTATTTTCTCCTACTGTGTTGATTGTAATTTTATGTTGTAACGAACGTAGTATATCGGAACCTTTACTATTATGAAATAGGTCTTATCTTAAAGTTGCAGTCAATATTTCACGAGAAAATCATAGATATTAGCGCTCGTGACTGTACAAATATGCTGTGAATTCGGTGTAAGCGCAGGAGCTATCGGTACCGTCCGAGACAATGGCGAAGTCGGAAGGGTGTGTGTGTGTGTGTACTAACTACTCGTCTTGAAAGTAGTCTCTCATGTTTGATGTGGAAGTAAAGTTTATGTTTGGAATTGAAACCTGTGCTTCCTATCTGAACAAAAGTGACTACCGCCGGCGCCGGCGCTTTCTTAAAAGCTGATAACGATCCCACAATAGCGGCGGTCCAAGGCGTTTTTTTGACACCTCGATTAAATACTGGTAAAAAAGACAGATTTCCATGACGGCCGGAATATAATTATAAAGGAACCGCTTTCCTAAGAAACCGTAGCTTTTGACCCAAACCGGCGCCTGCGGTAGCCACTTATAGGCAAAGATGAAAAATATCTCACTTATGCCTGGACGTGATGTCACCAAAGGGGCGCCAATAAATATGAATATTGGTCGTATCTACCGAGTTCTCTAGAGAAACCTACTAACAGGAAACTCAACTAATAGGTATTTTCATTAATGGAATTCTTCTCATTCCCAGGCGGTCCGTCAGCTCCCGGCGGCGCGTCCCGTCCAGCGAGCAGGAATGCTAACGAAGCCCTTGCAGCGAGTCGACCGCAGACACCGCGACCTACACCCTCACCTGTCAAAGGTATGTAGACCTTATCTCAATCGGGCAAGGTTTGTTTTCCCTCGCCGCGAACAGGCCGTCGACCATATTCTCATATCTTCTCAAATTCTGATGGGGAGTTTGTTGCGCCACTTCTTCCCAGCTAAAGCACGACGTGTTGAACGGTAGGCGTTTTGTCATGTCATTTTTTTTTTTTTTTTTTTTGAGCGTATGACTGTCGAGTAGCTGCTTTTGTTTTTTTTTTTGTACTAATATAGTGTGTTGTGTCTTTAACTAATGTAATTGGCCTTTGGCCGTTTTATGTTAAAGTAAAATAAATAAATAAATAATAAATAAATTTTGACATAAAAAAATTGCTAATTCTTAGTGATGATTATTGATTTTATTGTCACGTAATAAATTTATATTCTTTACTTATTTCCAGTGGAACCACCTCCGGACCCTGCAACAGCACCAGTGGCTCCTAACGTGGACACCGTCATAGAGATCAACTCCGCCAACGAAGTGCTGGGAGTACTGCTGCTGGGAGGCAGCGATACGTTGATCAATGTGAGTACTATGTCTTAATAAACCAGTACTCTTATTGCGTAACACACTTTCAATCACAATCCGATGAATTTGAAGGAAATTCCTTATCCATCGCTTCATAGGTTTAAAAACGTCGTCAGTTCAACAACGCAATGAACGTGGCTGAACTGTCAAAAGGAAAGACATTGCAATCGATCCTTTTATGTATATCGCAGCCATCTGGATAAATTAGCCAGTTAATTGGACACCTAGGCCGTTCATTCAACGCCGGTATCCAATTAAATAGCTGAAGGACAACTAGCCAAGTCATTGAGCGCAACGTTTAACCAGATAGTATTCGAGCGTTACCGTAGCTTAAGCCAAGCTGTAATTTCTTAACGCGCTTCATATTTCCGTTGCAGGGAGCGGCAGCAGTAATCCTAGATGTCTACAACAACGGTGCGATCGCGAAAGACGGTCGTCTGAAGCCTGGAGACCAGATCCTCGAGTGCAACGGCATCGCTATCACTAAGGAGATGGCACACGAAAGAGTCTGTCTTACCATCAAGCAGAAAACTGCCAAGGTACGTAATACATCTGATATTACTTTAACATCTCACATTTCTAAGAAAATATTCAGGGTATTGAAATGAGCTTGCATAATAGTAGGGAAGTAACGGAGGCCATTTTAACGGAGGCGGATCCGAAGGTGGAAAAAAAAATTATTAAAACATTTTACGAAAGAAAAAATCAACCTATTGGTAATTTAGAAGGGGCAGACTATTTCACAATAAACTGTTTTGCGGCTTTGTCTTCTTCTAAGCGATGTCTTAGTCGTTCATTAATTAAACCAGCAGCTCCTAACAGTTGCTCACTCTGAACCTCGGTGGCAGCGGTGGCGGTGACTTGGGAGTAAAAACTTGAAACTTCGACTTACATCTCGCTTAGTTATAGCCAATTTTCTTTATTAGACCTTTAAAACTTGGAAGTTCCGCATTTGCGGAGGCGGAGGCGGGGTTCCATTACAACTATACTCAGTTCTCTATTCTAGGTGGTAAATTGATATAATTAAGATGCGCATAGAATAGAATATAATTACTTGTTGTTACAGGTATGATGTTTTCCTTCACCGTACGTCAATATCTGCCTTTTCTTTTAATAACTATTTTGAGGCAGTCTTTCAGTCTACCCACATGCAACATAACGTTTTCCATAAAGTAACTGCTGCTGTAATGTAGTTATCTTTTTTATATGAACGTGTATCTGTTCTTTTGTTTCTTTCTTTCTCTGTGACATTTGATACCTTATTACAAGATTGGGACTAGAGATGAGACGTATATACTGGTAGAGGTATATATACCAAGTATGTGCTTCCCAGTACATAGACCGGGTACGGACCGAAATACTGGGTAAATACCTTAAAGGTATGACGTACGATACGACGCATAGTACGATACGAACCGCTACCACAAGGTAGCGCCCAGTTTTATCGGTAGTTCGGTACGCCGAAGCAACCCGAAGCTACCCGACAGCTTACGAAGGGACCCGAAACGTCATTCGTGCTTTATGAACATTCGGTTGATTTAATTTAGTTAGACAAAATGGGTACTTATTTTTACGTGCATAAGGAACATAATAGCATAATTACATTTTTTGTCACGACGTGAAAGAGTTCCTTAGTTTGTTTATGTTAGGGAATATTATTACGTGTTTGAATGTTTACGTTGTCAGTTTAAATATAATTAATGTTATTTTGCATTAATTTATATAGAAATAACTAGAATTCATTAATAACCATCGTCATACTCTTAGCCGACAGTCCTAAGCCTGGTAAAGTAGGAAGGAAAGATTTCATATCTCATAATGCATAATTACGTATAGGTACTTGAAACGTCGTACCTACATTATATTGGAGGCATACCATACTTATCGCATACGTTTACTTATCGAAATCCTACCACACCCAAATACTTAGAAGTATTTTGATAACTGGTATTTGTACCAGGTATTTAGTGATACCCATACCTTAAAGGCCGGGTATGGAGAATGGCAGGTATATCTCATCTCTAATTGGGACCTCTACTTCTAAATCTGCCTTGGTCCTATGTTATTTGGGGTCGTTGAATTTGAATAAAGTTTTTCATTTCCATTCTCCCTTGCCAATTCATATCCCGTAAAATCAAATGCCTTGAATTTGCGTAAACTTCTATCTTCCGAACAGCCACGTAACCTTACCGTACTTTACCTTTTCCAGCTAAAACTGACAGTGCACCGACCGGAGCCGCTAAAGTACGAAGAGATAGAGATTGACCTGAGTCGCAAGGCGGGCAAGGCGCTCGGACTCACCTGCGTCGCGCCTGTCGCCGCGCCCGGCGTCTATATAGGACAACTTGTTAGTATCACGACTATTTATTATTACCCCGGTCTTCCCAAAACAAGACTAAAGGGCCACTATCTCCCGTGGCCAAGAGATTCTTACAACCAAATGGTTGTAAGAATCTCTTGGCCAAATAAAATAGCTAGAAACTGTACCATCGACACGAGGAAGAAGAAGCTATACGACGTAATTCCTTAGCGTTTAATCCACTGGTGAAAAAAGCCATGACTTATCAATGTAAATGATCGTCTAGAGTACGCTGGGCAGTCAGCTCCACTACTAACCTGCTGACTGGCTACTTCTACTTCTTAGCACGGCAAGAACAGTAGCTCTTGGATACATAACAGTAAGTAGCTGTTGTGTATCCCTGTTGATGTCGAAAATATAGAAGAAGTCATATTTGTTGGTAATCACTAGCCGATATAATTGACCACTTCACCCTTTTTCTGCTTCAGCGCTTTCCGCGTTTGCCTTGAATGACCGACTTTTTCCATGTTGCGTAGGTTGTAAGCCCTCGTAACCACGGGAGATTTTTTATCGCTCCCTAGGTTTTCAACTCGCTTCTTAGCGCCGAAAGTCAAAAATCCAACAGTGTATTTTTTTACGTGCTGAGATGCACTCTTTTGGATTATCAATATTTGGCTCAACACCGCGGTGATGAGCCTCAGCTCGGAGTATGCATTTTCAACTCTCGAGTTGGTAGAACCATGGTCTAATGGTGTTTTTGACTAGGTATAACCTGAATATTCTCATTTCAGCTTCCTGGCACCCCTGCAGACATGGACGGCCGCATCCAGAGAGGCGACTTCCTGATCGCAGTGGATGGCAAGGACGTGTCATCAGCTGACCTCCTGGGTTGCGCCACCGCCCTTAAACTATGCGCCAACAAAGCGACCATTAAGGTCAAGCGGTTCAAGACAGTTAGGTAAATGTAGCGTAGAAGAAGTTTTGGTGTCACCGTTTTTCGGATGGAAAGACCAAAATTCTAAGGACTATAAATGTGATGAATAGTTTACTGACTATGAAAGTGTTGTTTTCTTAATCGCTTAAGTAATTGAAGATAATACGGAGTTGTAAATATGAATCTGGTAAAAAAGGGAATATTTGAAGATCATGGTAGGAAAGCCATAAAACTGATGATTTAAACATCGAGCGAGGATGCGTTAGACCGAGCCACGGAGAAGATACATCGAAAGCTTTATAGAAAAGGATGAGAATCAAATGCATTTTATAATAATTATTTTTAGTTCACGAACAAGGACCGACGGTCCTTTGTCACCTGTGTGTCACATGTTATTCATATTTTTAGAGACAGATCACTTATTTATGTCGTTGATAGCGTTATTACTTCTCACTATATCGTCACTTCGGATGATTATATTTGCTGAAGAAAGAGATTACTCGAAATAATTATATAGCTACTTACTCGAATATAACATACCTACTTAAACACTGACAGGTATAATACTTTAACTTAGTGTACTGTGACACCAAAACTAGTATAACTATGTAGTATAGGTTCGATAGTTTGCAGACCAAAATACTATTATAAAATTATTTATTGAAAAACTTCCATCCAAAAATATGCATTTTTTTTGTCAATGGTGCCTCGAAGGACCAAAAAAAACTGGTCCTTCGGGTGAGACGAATTGTTTTGATCTGCAAATATATCTGTTAATAACTTAGAATAAAATCTAGGCCAAATATAATAAAACTTACCTAGGTATTCTGTAGTTAACATCGTGTGTTGACAAGTGATTAGACAATAAATTACACTCATTCGATGCATTCGTTGCGATAAACCGATTGCAAAAATAAATAAAGGCTCGTTTTAATAAATTATTTTAATTTGGGAGTTTTCACTTAACCAGTGCAATTTGAGAGTCTCTTGAATAGTTTAGATGATGATAATATTTCAACAGCTATAAAGGAGCATATTTACGGTAAAAAAAAAAATTAAGTCATACAATGTCTTACTAATGACCTTACGTTTTTTTTTAATAAGAGTTACATTGCAATGACTTACTTAATGGCTTTACGTAAAAAAAGTTATCGTGAATAGGCCAATAACGCCATCATGGAAATAGGGAGCAATCCGTATTTCCATGATGGCGTCGAAAGTAGAATATTATTGCTCTCGAAGCCATATTGAAATAATTTATTATTGCAGGCGTTTACCAATAATTTCTCGCTGTGGCATTACAATTATATAAAATTATTTGTACACGGAATACGTCAAAAATATTCTTTTTATAAGTTTTTCCGAAGAATATAAATTTTATTTTATTTTGTATAATTGTTAAGTGCATCAATAAAGTTTAGATCAAAAATAATTTTTAAATTTAGTTTTGTTTAGTCTAAGATGTTTTGAGATTTCGTTTATTTGCTAAGGCCGATAAAACCCTTGGTTTGTAGCTTAGAAAATGCCTCAGTATTTTAGATTTGCAGTTTTTAAGTACACCTTAATTCAGTACAAGAAAGTAGATTGTAGGAGTATTAAATAGGAAAAGAGAGCGTTCGTATTTTTTTGCAAATATTTTAATGCGTAATAAGCATAATCATTTTTATTTTATTTATTAATCACTAACTTGCACTAACAGTAGTAAGACACCAAACATACAAGTTATATTCTTCATTCTTTAATGTTCCCGCTGCTGGGACACAGGCCTCCTCTCCTCTCTTCGAGAAAAAGTGGGCTGTAATTTACCACACAGGCCCAGTGCGGGTTGGAAGATATCACATGTCTTCGAATTTTCGGTTGTAGGACAGACAAACAAACATTTTATTTCTAATAATTAATGAGAATAAATTATTTTGTCATTTTACATATTGTTGTTGCTGAATTAGTACATTTATAATGTTGAGTTACCTATAGAAAATAATGATAGCGATATTTCCATATTACAAAATTAATAAAAAATAACAATACACAAATCGAATATTTTTTACCTTTTATTTTATTTTCATAAACACTATAAGTGCCACGTATCGCAATAATTTCGGAACCCATCTAACTATACACATTATTAATAATTAATAATAATAAAAGTACACTTATGCTCGTTTTCACTAACATTAGGCGACACCTATATAAATGCCCAGTGTTTATGAAAACGAGAATAAAATCTAGTCGTATGCATTAGATGTCGTCTAAGTTGCCTTTTAGCGTAGGCTTCTCTACTATCATCGCTAGAAGCTAGTGTCCTACATAGTACTTTAAGTACCGAAATAGCACTATTAGGTGACGCAATTAGCAACAAGAAAATAAAGCTCTTGTCACACTCTGCGAACGCGAAGCGTGGCGCTATACGAAAGCGATTTTTTGTGATAAATATACAGCATGTTTCATAAAAATACATTTGGGTCGAGTAGGTATTGAAGCTTTGTATGAGACAGCTGATTATTTTTTCGCGATTTTGATGTTGGTCCCATGGAGAAAGTTGTTCAGTTTGATGGTCTGTACCACACCCTTAAATATGAACACAACTTTCTAATACATGCTGTATTTATTAAAAATGTCTGCAGAGCTGCTTGTTGCGCTCTTTGTTTGCCAAGGGCTTTAGTACACGTCATACAGAAGGCAGGACAATTTCCATCAGTTGGTTGACTAAATTTGAAAGATAAAAACCAATGTAGTGTCAATTAAGTAGAATGTATGTAAATATCGCAGGAGACTTAGGAATAATTCATAATGAAACAAGACATTTGATTTCCTCGTTGGTCTAGTGGTTGCAAGAATTACTGCTGAGGTCCTGGGCTCGATTTCCAGGTCGGGCAAAGTGTTATTGGGTTTTTCCATGTGAAATTTCTCAGTAGTAGCCCAGAGTCTGGATTTGTGCCCGTTTGATGGCATTAGACCCGCCCCCCTATTACATAGAACTTTGGAAAATGTGGGGGTACGCCTCTGCTTAACCCTTCGGGGAATACAAGCGTGGTGTTATGTTGTGTAGATTGAGTTTAGACCATTTCGTAGAGCGGTGGCACCAACATATTTTGACTTTACGTGACCAGCCTCATGTATGACGTGAATTTTCTTAAAATATAATAATTAACTTTAACGATCTATGTACACAATTACTCTTCATTGAAATGTAACTTTGAAGGGATTTTCCCTCGGATTGTATAATTATTTAAAGTCCTAAAAGTTAGTTCCATTTCGATGTAAGGGTAAAATAAAATTTTTGGAACACCGTCCCACATCTATGAAACAAAATGGTTAAAAACAATCATGAAGAAGAACTAAACTTTATGTTAATTAAAACTAGGTATCAAGCAAATTATTTATAAAATAAAAAAATTGGGACGGTGTTCAAAACTATAAATATATAATAAATTATGTAAAAAAAAATATTTCTTAACTATTCAAACTTCGCTGATAGCTAATTTATAAACCAAAATTTATGAAAAAGCAAAACTTGCTACTTTTTATATTAATTAAAATTTAAAATAATGCATTTAAATAATGAATGGATTGCGTAGCATAATTCTAAAACATTGTAAAGTGTATAAAGTCTTTTCCCTTTTAATAACTACATATTTAGAAAAAAAGTACTGTTAGCCTAAAAATAGTCGATTTTTCATTACGGTTCTAGTACGAGGACCAAATACCATTATAAAAAGTGTGTATGTGTCAGCTCCGAAGCACGGCTGGAGTTAACTCCGTAATACGATTGTCTTTGAATATGCAAATGGCAAAGAGAGTAAAGAAAAGCATCTCTTAAAAAAAAATGGGCTTAGTTGGCAAAGTTTGCAGCATCTTGCAGAATTATACGGTACCTTTTTTGAAGTACATTTACTGTTGAGTAACTACTAAAGTTAATATCTGGTGTACAAAATAAGCAATAGATGTCGAACTTACTCATTTGGTCCTTTGATACTAGAACCATTTAGGTTCTTGTAGTACGGCCTCACTAGTAGCTAAATCTTGTATAAATAGCATAATTTATATTTTTAAAGGTTTTCAAAAGTAACACAGAACTGTGCCACGACAAAATTCTACATTTTAGACGGTAAAATATAACCAAAATAAAAGTTATGTTTTTTACTTATTAAGTATGCTTTTTTTTAAACAAAACTTTGTGAACCAAATATTCAGTAATTAATAATTTAAAATGATTGAAGGCTCTGAATCTGGTTAAAAAAAAATGTTTTACATGCGAATAAAATAGGAATCTCAAGTTCAACTTAAGGTGCTTCCGGGCGTTCCAATTTTAACCTTATTCACAAGGTATTTTTAAATCTAGCCTCCTTTTATTATTATTTTGTGGTAACTCCGAAATAAGTACCAGAGCAGACGTTATATTCTGTAAAAATCTGACCCACCATCTAATTCCACCTGATGCTAGGATTGACACTACTGACAGCTCACTTCACTTAACGTTTTCACGGTGAGATTTTTACAGATTAGGTGAAATTGGGACGTTTTTTAGGCAATCCTACCGTGTTAATGCTATTTATATATACCAATCTTAATAGTATTCCCTTAGATGTAAGTAGAAATTTGTGATCTTCATTATTATAAATAATATAAACTCCTTACAATTTTATTATTGTAAATGATTTAACTTTAGAGTAATGTAACTAACTCTTTTCAGTACTTATTTAGATAGATATACCCTTTTTCCCTGTCGTCTAAGATTCGCCTTGATAAAGTAATTTAAAATCTATTGTAATGAAGTTTAGGTGTATATTAGAATAGTTTCAGTTTTACTAGAAGCGTTCTACTGTAGGGTCTTAAGATTTAATAAAGTTTTATTGTTGGAGTTTACCTAATAATATAATATAAACGGAAATTGTATGAGATAGTGATACTGTAATAAAACGTGCGCTTTTTTACACACTTGTTTTATTTTCTTTAAATTTTAAAATTACTCTTTCATCATCTGCCTAGCCTTTTCCCAATTATATTGGGGTCGGCTTCCAGTCTTACCAGATGAAGCTGAATACCAGTATTTAACATGGAGCAACTGCTTAACTGACCTTCACAACCAAGTAACTGAGTTATTCGATACCCCTTGGTAAAACTGGTTGTCCGACTTTCGGGCTTCTGACGACCCTTAACGACTCCAAAGATCCACGAATGACAGTGACCGGGACCAATGGCTTAAAACTTGCTTTCCGAGACACAAAGGAGTCTCAGTATGTAAAGATGGTCACCCATCCACGAACCGACCGCGGCAAGCGTAGGTTAACCTGATCGATTGACCCGTGCGGTTGTTAATACTTAGCCACTTAGCATTATTCTGTCGGACTAGAAAACCAGCCCAGATTTACCTGTGAAAGGAAACAGGACAAGCAAATTAAAAGAAGTCCAGGTATCTTCATAATTCACTTTATTTGGAAACCTTAAAACTTAACAGTAAGTATGTACAGGGTTAAGTATTAAGTTATTATGAACAATGAATATTATGCAGATCTAAGTTGATAATTTTGTTCGAAAATCTACGTCTTAGAGGCGAAACACATCAAAGTAAGTGCTTAAGAAAGTTCTATACATTTTTAATGGTCCAATGGAATACTTTATTCAGGTTTTTAAAATTTGGTTATACCACAGAAAATACTGGATCACTGTTAGTTACCCTATATTAAATGTAATCCTTATTTTCGAAAATAAATATAGTCACGAATTTACGTTTTGCACCGACTAAAGCTTACGCTAAGGTAACCCGCCTAATTCAAGTTATCTTTCGTTTTCCGCAATTTGCAGGTCAGTGTCAGGTTCCATGTTAATCAAAATATGATTCGCGATCGTATCAAATGTGTATTCACAGAATTATAATCATTAGAATCATCAATACAATACTCTAAGTTAGAATACTGACCTCAAATGCCACGATTTCATAAAAAACTCATTTAATGGGGTAATTTGAACATATAGAGGGAGTTGTATTGATGATTTTAATAGTTGTATAAGTCTAGAACTAAACCAATGTTTCCCAATAGTAAGTGATTCGCCTTAATAATGTGATGCAATGACTAGACAATAAAATTAAGTACTAACAATTAAATTGTGGGTAGGATCATAAGATTAACTTAAATCTAACAATAATTAATTTAAATCACAAATTGTTTTGAGCAACAATTATTATTATGTTATTTTGGTAATTTGCTTAGAATTGTAGGAAAAGAAAGTTTGAAACGCTTCACTGGTAAAAGATAGACAGGATGGTCCAAATAGAGAAGTCATAAAAAAATAGATTCCTCATGCCTATATTCGAAAATCCCCCATTTATGTTCCGCAGTTCTTGATATTTTTCGAATTATAATATTTATATTTTTTTAAATTACTTGAAAATATTATGGGAACCGCTTTAAAAAAACTATCTTTATTTTTACATGGCTTTTTCACAATATTTTGTTGCAGTTTTCATTTATATAGAATGGTCTTTCAGACATAAAATAATCACATTCATACCATTAATTCAAGATATAAAATTGTTGATCGAAAAGGAGGAATTTACGTTCGAGTGATAGAGAGTCGAAATTGACAAGGCATGGGGAATCTATTTTTTTATGACGTCACTCTTTGTACCACCTGCATGTAGGACGAGTGAAAGATATTGAAATAAAGAACTATCCAAAAATGGTCCTTTAAGTTGAAACGCGGTCACGTGGTCGTTGGCGTACATTAATATTAACATATTCCGGTTTTCTCCCTGGTTAATGATACTAGCACAGATTAATACAGATGGGACACTCCGCAAAATCATATAAATAAAAAGTGATTCTTGCAACAACACAATAAAGTGCAATTCAGGTCGCACAGCGCTAATCACCAATAGTTATATTCACCTAGAAGTTGCCTTTCTTTCTATCGCGTGACTCTTAGATCTTCTGACTACGTTACACTCACTGAATTGGCCCAGCAAGACGGGCCCGTCGCGTACTTGTAGCTTCATACCTAAACTGCGGAGTGTCCCATGTGTATTAATCTGTGATACTAGTCCAAATATTTTTTTACGATATAGGGTATATCTACCACTGCAATGCCCTATGAGTTGGAGTCTGGATCTGTGCCCCGTTGATGGTAATAGGCTCGCCCCATATTACATGGAACTTAAACATAACTGTCTGCCCAACTCTTCGGGGAAACACGGCGTGATGTTATGATATGCCCTATTTTGTTTTTTGACGGATAATACCGATAGTTTTTCGTTCTATTATTAGTTTAATTTCTTTCGGGAGCATTGTTTTCGCTCCTTCCAGAAGATTTAAGGTCTTAGAAAATATTGAAAGGACAATAGTTTAAAGACTAAGGTAAACTGCGATTATAAAGACCTTGAGCAAAATACTACAACATACATAATTATAATTTTTGTTCTTAGAGTTAATTTAAAGTCACTTTATCCAAGTCAATAAACTTAAGAAGTCAATATACTTTACTACATGACATAAAATCGAAATAAGGTACTTAATTTTTTTTTAAATTACCTAAGCCGCTTCAATTTTTACACTTTAGTACACAACCTTTCAAGAACCTGCTTCAAGGCCAAAAATTTATTTTCATCCGTTTCTGAATAAAATGGCAACAGACATACACACAACCTTCAATAATTCATCTATAAATAGTAACATGAAAATCTTACAAAGGCACAGTTTTAAAATTAATTTACAATTTTTCATTAGAACTCTTCTTAATAACTAATGGCTTTAATCTACTGCGAAGCTTGACCAGGCGCTTGCTTACTTTACCAGAAGAATTTGTCATTGGGTTCCTCAAATCAGGCATCGACTTGCTTTCGTGGACCGGTAACGGTTCCGTTGATTTGGAACCAGTTCCGTAGTACCGTGGCATACTGAAATCTTCTTGGTACATCATTGCTGACTGCTGTTTTATACTCTGTAAGCTCGTATCTCCTTTGTATTCCGCCAACGATGGAACCTCAGCAAAGAATCTTGGTAAATTATTACTCTTTATTATCGGAGTGTCAGGCATTTGACTCAGTTTCAATTCCTCCGTAGCTAACATGACTCCAACCATTGATTTGCTCTTCACTAACGGCGGCTTTTCTGGTGCGAAATGTTCCGGAATATTCAAGAACGATGCACTTCGGTGGGGTACTCTTGATAATACCTTGTTCAATTTGTTCGGATCTATGTTTTTCAAACTATCGACCCTGCTTAGCATTGGTCTTGATAATTTTCCGCTGCTGTCAACTCTATCCAAAGTCTTAGAGCTATTACTTCTCGGGAACTCATTATCTGCTCTTATCCTTAGAATTCCTTTCACACTCTCGACTCTTGGTAAAGAGAAGGCAGATGGTAAAGCCATAGAAGAAATTGGGTCATACTGGTAAATAGGACTGAGCGTTGTGATCTTAGTTTCATCTTTAATAGTAATCGTACTGGGTTTAATAACGTCTTGTTTCTTAACTGATACGTTCATTGTCAGACCTTCCTCGGTATCCTGGCTTTGTCGATCACTGTCCTCTTCTTCGTCAATCTTGAACATGTCGTGGTTAGCAAGAAGTTCATCTTTGAACATAATTTCGAAGTCAGTGACTGGTGAATTGATCTCGTCTTCAAAATAAACCTTGGTCCTGTTGGGCCTGTCCGATAAGTAATCCGGTTCGGATTTGGTCTCCAACTCGTCAAGTGAGTCTGTGCTCGCCGTTTTAGCTTTTAATTCATGGTCGTCTCTAAATATTAGAGATTTAGAGAATACCTGAAAATTAGAAGAGAAAATGTTAGTGTTGATTACTAGAAATTTAGTTTACTAGTTTAGTTTAATAGCCAATAAATTGTTATGAAACTTGAACTTAATTCACAGATGACGGACTTCACATAGCAAGTATCAGGTGTCGGTGTCACGAGTGTCAGCTGTTGTCAGTATCACGACTATCAGTCGATCCATTCTGTAAACATATCACCGTGAAGAGTGAAGTGAAGTGAGCATGAAGTGAGCTGTCCATAGTGTCAATCCCTAGCTTTAGGTGAATGACAGGTCACATCAAGCTCACTTCACCCAAGTTATCCCGGTGAGATGTTTACAGAATAGCACGGCAGGAATCGTGAGTGCTAGGTGTCGTGACTGTCAAGCGTCGGTATCGTGAGAGTCATGTGTCGGTGTCGGTGCCACAGGAGGCAAATTTTGGTGTCGCAAGTATCACCTGTCAGTGTCGCTAGAGTCAAGTGTGGGTGTAGGTGTCGCAAGTGTCAGGTGTCGTGAGTGTCAAGTGTCGGTGTCGTAAGTGGCAGGTGTCAGTATCGGGAGATTCAAGTGTCGGTGTAGGTGTTGCAAGTGTCACGTGTCGTGAGTGTCAAGTGTCGATGTCGTTAGTGGCAGATCACTTGAGGTATGTGTAATCTTACACCAGTTTCTCACCTCATAAAGCTTGTCAGCATGCAAGGGCACCTCGTTGACCTCTCTGCCGGTGATGGCTCGCGGAGGCAGGTGGTTGTTGTTGACCGGTTGCTCGGTAACTACGCTCTCGAGGCTGGCTCCGTTGTTGACGTAGCCGTTTGTGTAGGCTGCATCTTCTTCTAGTCTGAAAGGAGTTAAAAGGGCAAATATAAATAGAGATAATTCAGTAATGTTGATGAAATCTTAATCAAAGGTTACAGTCGCGAATACTGCAAGGTCGTCGAGATGGGTGGCCGTTTTTATCACAACTATCCTCTGCGCTACGGAAGTCAAATGCAAAAATTACCTACACATTTCCCAATTTTCTAAAGCACTTTTCTTATAAATTATCTATGGATATTGTGAGTCTATATTAAACGTTATGTACCTACCAATACATGGCAAGAATGATGATATTATATAAAAGATGAAGACTAGGACAACGCAATGCCTTTGGGTCCACAAATCTACAAACAGCACCAGCGTGTGTGTAAACTTGGGGTGCCAACCGTACTCTAATATGGAGTTATGTATTCTATTTCGCGTAGGCGTACTTAATAATCTACAAAAGTAATAGAATGAGCGCTAAAATACTCTATTTATATTGACTCTAGCTTTGAATTGAATTGAATGACTTCCTGCCACTTCAGCATTCACTGAGAAAGTATTTTTGGTCAGGGTCGTCTTTTTTTACTCAAACTTTTCTTTCCTCTTATTTCTTTATGGATGATCTACAGAAAACCAAACATTTAACATGCAGGGTGCAAAAATGAAACGAGTCATACAATAATAAAAAAAAGAAAAAAATTGAACTTGTGTTCCGCGAAAAGTACAAACAAATGATGTTTTAAAAATAACAATAAATAATATACTCTTTATTTACGCTATCTGAATTCAGAAATACTTTATTTCTTCTAAAAAAAGTTGCCAACCCTAGTGTAGGGAGTTTTGAATGAGCAGCACATTTTCTCCAACAACTTCATACGCGAGACTACAGATAATATCTATGAAATGTATCATCTTCAGTAACTCACAAGTCACGACTATGACAAATACATAATTTACAACTGAAGTAGATGTTAGCATAACAACTGACTATCAAGATCGTTGCGTGTTTAAACGCGTGCGCACGGAATGGCGTGGCTTGTGACTACGGGGACAAACAGAAGAAATCTGTACGTAAGGAAATGTTTGTAAATGAAAAATGTAAGTTTATTTGTAAATGTGCGGATTCATAATGTCTAACGTGACCATATGGTGGACGTCCACGTCCATAAAATGTATGGAAATATGTGCACCTTATAATGTTATCGTGGACGGAAATTTAAAAGCGTCTTCATACAGTGTGGCAGGGACATCGACGCGAAAACTGATACCATGGATTCAGTACGTGATTCTGAACCCCGCTGCGTTGAAATTTTTCGTCGTTTATTATAAAAAAATCTGCTGTTTCATAGAAAAGTCCAATAATACCTACGCGGTCAAAATGTATGGAACAGTTGTTTTTTTTTTATAACCGACAAAAAATTTCAACTCAGGGGCGGTTCAGAAGCATGTACTGAATTCAAAATATTTTTATTTCACATAAACCTACAAGGGCACTTATGAAACGTCAGAAGCTAGGTGCACGGTTCCAATTGGTCGTTTCCTATGGAGAAGAGCCGGCAAGAAACTCCACGGTTACTCTTTTAAAAGTAAACTGAATCCATAGTATCAGTTTTCGCGTCGACGTCCCTGACATCCGTCCGGACTGTATATCTCCAGACATTTAAGTTCCTTGCGTTATCGTGATATATTAATTTCATTAAAAAAAACCTCGTTATTTGTTTAAACGAGTCAGAGTTATTCCGTTTCGCTTGTACGAATAGACAACGTGAAAACTGTATTCATTTCATGAAAGTTCTACTGGAACTGAATGCAACGAACGCATTCCTTCCTTGCTGTCGTGAATTTAGTGTATTCGCTTTTACACAAATTTCCTCGAAGGTTATTTTCGTGAAGTATGTTTAAATCACTTGTATTGTCAACCTTGTAATTTATTGACCACCCTAAGGTTGAATATCACTCGCACGTTACAAAATGACAGGATCATTTTTTGTCCATGAGACAAGTAGAAAATGGAAAGGCAATAATGAGGCCGAGTATACTTCATCTTTATCTAGCTTTTGTCCCCGGCTTCACCTGCGTGGATGTCTGAAAATATCTCACGAGAACGTACTACCGGAATAAAAAGTACCCTTATGTGTTATTCCAGGTAAACAATGTATTAATTCCAGAAAAAATTGCTTTCATTTATTATAAGATTCAAGCGTCGTGCAGACGGGCGCGACGCGACACCGGTAATTGATCTACGGTGAAGTTTTTTTAGAAATTGTTTTGTTATTACATTAGAGTCGCGTCGCGCCAGTCTGCACGAGGCTTACAGCTCCCAGTTGGCATGATTTTTTCCTGATCATCGTCATGTTTCAGCCAATTTATACAAAATCTTAATGAATTATACACCTTAACCTTCCTCATAAATCACTCCGTCCATTGGTGAAAAACCTATGAAAATTCGTTCGGTAGTTTTTGAGTTTATCGATTTCAGACAGACAGACGTGGCGGGGCCGGAGGACTTTGTTTTATAAATGTCGTGATAGTGCCAGGAATCAATGAAACGCAGACAGTATTGTCTACAGGGTACTAATTTTTACAACTGATATTTAAACATAAGGGAGGTTATTACTGGTTATTCTGATCAGTTGCAAAAATTAACAGGCAGTCATTTTATCTTTCGGCGGTTGGTAAATTAGTGTGTTACTCGTAGTAAAACATGAACAGTAATACAAATAAAATTGGTCAGTTATTTCATCCTACAATGTCGGTACAGAAAATAAATGAAGGAGCTGTAAAATTTTTGGAATGGGCGGTTAGATAAATAATTTGTCAGTTCATAGGTTAGGTTTGAACTGTGACCAACCACGCGTGAGCCGAATTTTTGGCAGTAACTAAGCCAGGGCACCCCGACCAAACGGGTTAGGTTAGGTTAAAACTGTGAAAAACTGCGCGCGAGCCGAATGACCGAAGCGAGTGGTGTCCTCACGGCCAACGCTGCTTCCAAGTTAGATTACTTACAGACTAATACCCTTTTTTTTACTGCCCTCACATAGCTGCCCGTTCAATCACTTTACTGCTCAGTTATTTATTTAATTACGCATTGAAATATTTGTTATGAGTTTATGACTCATTTTTATTTACTTTACTGCTCAGTTCTTATTGCCGAACTTATTAATAAACATGCATTTTGTAATGTTCAGTTGACCAAAACTACAATAAACAACTAACGCTTTAAATCAGTGCCTTATCTTCACAGTCAAATTCTTTCAAAATATACTTTAATCATCGCTATTAGACTGTTTACTCTACTTTGTACTAAACTTATTATCAAGCAAGTGAAATGTAATACAGATATCCATAATCCGTATTGTAATAATATTTCATATCTGCATGTACCCACTGTTATCACTACGAGTAGTGTGACAGCTATACGACTGTTGACGTTGGTTTTACATGTTTCCTCTTCAAACAAACACTTACAATGATTTATGTTACAATGCTACAGCTTACAATGCTATTTACATATCTTTTACTTCGGAACATGCATGTTTAACATGTCAATCAAAGAAGATGCTAGACACTTTCCGAGTAGGTAGAAATCCAGCAGGTATTGCGTAACAAACTTCAAATAGCAATTGATCGCAATGTCTTTTATTTTGAGAGAACGGCTTACTATAATCCGAGGAATAAATATTCTAAATGATTCTGGTGCCAACCTATTTTGAGTGCAGGTGACGGCTCTGAAATGGAAGTTAGCAGGACACTCGGATAGACGTGGTGATGGCACTGAAATGGAGCCTTAACTGAATGATTTCCGAGAGACGGTAGAAGGAGCGTTGGCGGACCGACGGCCAGGTGGGTAGACAACCTACAGAAGATCGTGTAGAAGACCTGGAGGAGACTTGCACAGACCAAGGAAGCATGGTACAGAAGGGAGGAGGCCAATTCTCAGCAATGACGATGATACCCTTCAAACCTGAACTGAATTCTTGGCATCAGAAATAGTACCTAGTGTGTGGTTGTTGATACTTCCTCGGACGATTCCTTCAAAAGTAGATATCACTAAGTAATTATGAACATGACTGAGTTCTCCCAATCCGACTAGCTTTTTTCCAATATGTCGGGGTCTGCTTCTATTCCAACCGGATGCAACTGTATACCAGTATTTTACATGGAGCGACTGCCTATCTGTCCTCCACAATCCAGTTAATGAGTAACACGATACCCCTGGGTAAGACTGGTTGTCAGGGTATTTGGGCTTCTAACTACCCGTAACGACTGTGAATGTAATTTCTCTTACTAAGCATAACTAATTAATTCTATTACAGGATTTTATTAAGATGTTTGGTTATTAGCAAAACCACATCTGATGTGCATGGAAGATGTCGTGTTTGTATCCATTATATTTTAATGGATTCAACGTGACTGCAAGTTAGATTATACATGTGATAGACATAATACCTACATTTAACGTTAGCAACAACTAAGAGGCACACAAGATGTAGGTATAGGTATGTGTATCTGAATGAATGCACATTATGTTAAGGAGTTTGTTCAGAATCGTTTACTGAATCGATCTCTGTTTTTCTAGTAAATAATTGTAATTTATTTAAAGCCAAAAATAATTGCAGCTCCGTTAATTACAGTCACACTATCACTGTACAGTCAAAACAAACCAAAATGGACGAAGTACCTACCACGCCAGACACTTACACTGTGTTTCGTTGAAGTTTTCAAAAAATTGTTCCATCAGAGTTGCGTCCCTAGTATCTACTCTAGTACTCTAGTAGTAGTGTAATAGTAGTAGTAGTAGTGGCAACTCTAGTATGTCAATTTCTATTAAAGTTTTATAAATAATAGTAAAAATTCATTGTAAAAACTATCGGCTCAATCAATCTGCCTAGCCTTTACCCAACTATGTTGGGGTCGGCTTCCAGTCTAACCGGATGCAGCTGAGTACCAGTATTTTACATGGAGCTACTGCCTATCTGACCTCCACAACCCAGTTACTGGCTAACACAATACCCCTTGGTAAGACTGGTTGTCACACTTTCGGGCTTCTGACAGCCCGAAACGACTGCCAAAGATCCACGAATGCCAGCCGGGACCAACGGCTTAACGTAATTTCCGAGGCACGGAGGAGTCTTGATATGTTAAGATGGTCACCCATCCACGGACCAACCCCGGCAAGCGTAGCTTAACCTGATGGATTGACCCATGCGGCTGTTATTACTTAGTCACGAGCTCATTGCTATTCATTGTATGTACTATGATTAACTATTCTTAAGGCTCAGCAGACAGGCGCGACGATGAGCAACCTAAGCTTGCTATTAACAACTCGTTTTTATAACTCCAATCAATGAGTTAATTCATGCAAATAATGATGACGCAGAAAACTAATATTATTATTATCCTCAAATAAATAATAAGAGATACACGTGATACACGCGTTTTCACGAGTATTATTAGTCAATTAAGTTTTATTGTTATTTCATATATTATCAACTAACATATGACTGCCTCGTTGGTTTGTGTGTTGGTTGGTGGTTGCAAGCGCTACTGCTGACCATGAGGTCCTGGTTTTGATTCCCAGGTCGGGAAAAGTGTTATTGGGTTTTTCTATCTAGAATTTCACAGTAGCAGCCCGGAGTCTGGATTTGTGCCCGGTTGATGCCAATAGGCTCGCCCCCTATGACATGAAAGCCATAACTGGTGAAATGTGGGTGTACTATAGGTACACCTCTGCCTAACCTTTCGGGGACCACAGCCGTGATGGTGTGTTTATGTTTACTACAATCGACTAGCAGCACCCCACGGTTTCACCTGCGTAAGTCTCGATGAAAAGTATCCTATGTCCTAATCCAGGTCATTGCCAAATTTAATCCAAATCTGTTCAGCCGTTTTAGCATGAAAGCGTAACAAACAAACTCACTTTCACATTTATAATATTAGTTTTCTATTATATATTTATAGTATTAGATTGTCATGGGTAGGTACTGGATTCCAAGACAACATAAAATTCTAACCTAACAGATATTACAGACAGATCGCACTAAATTTCAACTTTGTATTGACTCAATTTAAATTCTGAAGCATAGGTAAATCTGCTGTTACCGATATATAAGGCAAAAAAAACCACTTCACACTGGGTGGAAAAATTACAGGGTCTCAAGATATCAGTGTTAATAAATATTTATCTTTTACAAATAAATACTAAGTAAACGACGTAAATTCCTCGCTATAAAAATAGTTTGTTCTAGCTTCTGTGTAAGTCCGTCTGTTTGTTTTGTTATCACACGAGAGAGAAATGATTTATTGTTGGAAACTGAATCATCATTTTCATCATGTGAGCGTTTTTTGAAGATTTTCGTGACTGAAGGAAACGGTCTTTTTCGAAATCCCAAACACCAATGAATCAAAGTCAAAAAAAATAAATGAATGAGTCAAATAATTTATTTCAATTAGGCACATGAAAGGCACTTTTGAACAACAAAATTTACAAAAAAAAAAAAAAAAAATCTAGTCGCCCTTCCAAAAGGTAGTTTTCGGATGGAGAAGAATGGGCAAGAAACTCCACTGTTACTCTTTTAAAATGTTTTACAATACATATTTTGTAAACATTAATTATATTTGAAGACGATGCACCTAGAATAAAATTACTATACCACAATAGGTAGAGTTAATGAAAAATGAAGCAATGACGGAAAAAGTAATTATGTGTTAGATACATGGTGAATAACGTTATTATATCGAAGAAGAATCTATTTTACCACTAAACCACAACGTACCTGACGTGGCAGTTTAGTAATCTGTGACTAAACTGCCACGTCAAGTACCTACATTGTGACTGATATTGTCTTTGGCCTCTGAACCTGACAGCAGGGAATAGATCAAATATGTCAAACTTTTCTGTTGTCAATAATGGATACGAGGCTTTTGTTTCATCTGTAAAGTGGTATTGTTTTGTTTTTTTTTGTAATGTGCGTTTGGTTTGTGCAGAATAAACACTTTTTCTTTCTTCTTTTTCTTTCTTTTTTTTCTATATAAGTGGACGTCGACTTTTTCGGCCCAGCAGTGTTCAACTAGATGTTCGTGGCTAAATTAAAATAGCCGTATGGGCAATCGAAGGTTAAGCTACGCTTCAGGTTCGTGGAGATCCCTCCGTGTCTCGGAAAGCACGTTATGCCCGGTCCCGGCCGTCATTCATAGATCTTTGACAGCTGTTACGGGTAGTTAGAAGACCAAAAGTCTGACGACCATTCTAACCAAGGGGTAACGTGTTACCCAGTAACTGGATTGTGGTGGTCAGATAGGCAGTCCCTTCGTAAAATACTAGAATTTACCCCAACATATTTGGGAAAAGGCAGGCAGATTGAGTGAGTGTAGATAGAAACAATTAATTTTCGCATAGAATTTACAAGAATGTTAGAATCAAATATTATTGTACATTAGATTTTCAACCCTCGACAGTAGGGGGTAACTCCGAAACTGCTAGTCGGATATGAAAAAATCTTTTTGCATTGGTTAGCCCAATTCTTGAGGAAGGTTCGCAGACGAAGTCACGTTTAGAAGCTAGTGATATAATAAATGGAGTATAGTGTCAGTGAAAACGGGCATAATTCTATGCTAATACATCGTGATGTTCCTTATCATCTGAAAGATATCAAGGTCACTATTAGCAGTCAATGTCCATTCAGTCATCATCTGTGTTATCAGTGACTGCTATCGTTCATCTAATCGCGACATCACGACGCATGACGTCATACAATTTTCAGTCTTTATATTTACCTACTTATCATAACATCGAACCGTGAACATCGTGTGAAAAAGATGAGACATGATAATCGTAATTTTCATGAATATTGTTAATGACAACTTGATATTTTTTTAGACGATTGACAAAAAATTGCAAAAAATTACCGGTGCTTATTGTGTATAAAACCTAAAGAATCAGATCTAATGAAACTACTGAAACCAGTCTGTAGTTTGACGTTAATTTTAAGAGGCATAAAGCCAGATATTGGGTCTCAAATTCATCATCATCATCATTTCAGTCAAAAGACGTCCACTGCTGGACTTAAGCCTCCCCCAAGCACAGCCACTTCGTTCTGTGTTTCCCGCTTCCAGCGGACTCCTGCGGCCTTTACAAGATCATCGGTCCATCTTGTGGGAGGCCTTCCAACGCTTAGTCTTCCGGTACGCGGTCGCCACTCCAGAACATTTTGGCTCCATCGACCAGATGGTCAATGGCACATTGTTCGTAGAACATCTGTTCTACGAACAATGTGCCCATTTCCATTTAAGTTTGGCAATTCTAAAACGTCTCAAATTAAAATAAGGAAATATTCCGTTCTGGAGCGATATGAGCTCAGCTGCTGTAGTTATTCTGTCAACAAGGTTCATCAAATGGGATACTACACACCAAAGACCAGCCGACTTGCAACGTTCTGAAGCTGCCGAACTAACCCACACTTGGTGTGTAAACACCCTAACGTGTAACTTATATTTAAAAGGTAGGTAAATGCTTGATACTTACTTGTAGGTCGCGATCTTCTTGTCGAAACAGAATCTCTCCTCGCAGCAATTCCAGTACATTGTCTCCAGACAGCTGTGGACAAGAGGTCAACACTATTATTTCTGGCTATAAGGTATGTAAGGACAGGTACGAGTTCTTAGACGTTTCATAAAAGTCCTAAGTTCTGAAAGACTCCGATTCGTAAAAATATGTTGGGGTAAGTTCGGCGCTGGGATAAGACCGCACGAATAAAATGATCACAGAAATCGCCTTCTTGTTTTTTTTATGTTCTAGACTTGCGTCGGCACAACATGACTTCTTCTTCGATACTTCTCTATTAGTCCTCATCTCGGCAGTCATCGTTCTTGCCATACTATCTTTAAACGCTAGCAAATAATAGTGATCAACGCTAGATCCTCCTCTACATAATATAAGAAGAAGCCTTTGCTCTGCAGTGAGGCAAAACAGGCTGATCTATTATATATTAAGTATCAAAAGTTACATATACATCACGCCTGTTTTTCGCGAAGGGTTAAGCAGAGGTGTACCTATAGTACAACCACCATGTCGCCACAACAGTACAATAGGTATTTGTTTTATTTGCCTTCTACAGCGCCATAGCCTAACTTTTTCTCAGAAATTCCTATACTTATCACAATTACTATATCAGTATCTTACGCATACTTAATTTGTTTTGGGAAGTAGGTTATACCAGTAACCGTTTCAGACTATAAAACGTCATGAAATCACATTAATAACTATTATCATTCTCCTGCCCTGCTCCCAATATATTAGTGGTCGGTGCAATATATCTTTTTCTTCCATCCTCCTCTATTAATCGTCATCTCGGTAGTCACCGCCTTTCTAGCCATATCATCTTCCACACAGTCCATCCATCGTTTCTTCGGTCTTCCCCTACTCGTATAGCCATCCACATTTGCACTCAAAACTTTCCTCACGACACTTTCCTCAGTCCTCCGCATCACACACCCGTACCGTGACACATTGATAACTATCTGATACATTAATATCACTGTGATTCATTACCAAAACTTCATCGAATTTGACTCACCTGTTTACGAATTAAGGTTACACAAACTGACACACACAATTGATATTTAGCTAAATTGTAGATAACATAAAAAGTTTATATGGTCATTATGTTTAAAGACGCGACTTTTCCGTGTTGCCGTGACAAGAGAACTGAGTCTCAAACAATAAAAAAAAACATAACAGGCAAATATACGTAGTTGACAGTTCTTGGTAGTTAGTTATTATAGAAGTACAGTTGTTTTTGTTAAAGAAATATTATTGTTTTAAACTCATAACTCATCATCTGCCAAGCCTTTTCTCAAATATTTTTTGAGCTCGCCTTTCAGTTTAATTGAATACAGGTATTTTAAATAGAATGACTGCCTATCTGACCTCCACAACCCAGTTACTGGGTAATACCCCTGGATGTCAGACTTTTGAGCTACCCGTAACGACTGTCAAAGATCTACGAATTACAGCCGGGACCAACGGCTTAACGTGCTTCCCGAGACATGTGTCTCGATATGTAACCGATGATCACTCATCTACGAGCCGACCGCGGCAAGCGTAACTTAGCCTTTAATCGACTCGTGCGGCTCGGGAGCCCTTAACCTCATAAGTACTTTAGCATAATAATTGTTCCCGAGAGGCTCGTGGCTAAGTAATAATAGCCGCACGGGCCGATCGATCAGGTTAAGCTAAGCTTGCCACGATCAGTCCGTTGATGGGTGATCATCCGTTTCATATCGAGATTCTTCCGTGCTTCGGAATGCACGATAATCCCGGCTGTCATTCTTGGATCTTTGACAATCATTACGGGTTGTCAGAAGCCCGAAAGTCTGACAACCGGTCTTACAAAAGGGTATTGTGTTACCTACCCAGTAGTAACTGGGTTGTGGACGTCAGATAGGCAGTCGCTTCATGTAAAATACTGGTATTCAGCTGCATCCGGTTAGACTGGAAGCGGACATAGTTGTGAAAGGTTAGATTGATTGGCCTATAACGTTTCTACTGCTGGGACACAGGCCTCCATCCTGTTAGGGAGTGGGCCGTAATGTACCACGCCGGCGCTATGGGTTGGTTAATGTCGCATGTCTTCATGCCGGTGCCCACACGATGTGTTCTTTCACCCTTTTAAGAGCGTTGAAATAAATTACACAAAGTGTTTGCTTGAGAGTAGTCGGTGGTAGCCCAGTGGTATCGCCTTCAACTTATGTGTCGTACGATCGAACCCAGGCAGGCTCTATAACTACTTATAGCCGTCATTAATATTTAGTTGGGAGGCCTATGCACCTGTCCCATCGCCGGGATTAACGCGAAGCCAGCCACTAAAAACGAGTTGGCGAGCAACGATTAGCGAGTGTGCGTTGACGAACGGCGGCTCACGCTTGGTCTGGTAAGTATCTAAGCAAGTGTTCTGCCCGCCAAGCGAACATCGCTGACTCTCGTTGGTAGCTCTTGTTACTGCAACAAACGAGTAGGTACCCGCCGACGCGACGGTGTGAACAGTCGGCGATCAACTATATTCATATATATTATTATGTATCTCGCATCAACCTCCGTTTCCTAGTTTAGAAGACCAACGCAGTTACCCGATTTTGCATTCAATTAAATTCAAAAATTCAATTCAAAATATTTTTATTTCACATAAACCTACAAGGGCACTTATGAAACGTCAGAAGCTAGGTGCACGGTTCCAATTGGTCGTTTCCTATGGAGAAGAGCCGGCAAACTCCACGGTTACTCTTTTAAAAGTAAATGGTTTTTACAATGTTTCCAAGTTACAGTGTTTAAAAGGTATGAGAGGACAGTGTAGGCCCATCAACAAGTACCAGGTACTTAGCAAAATATTAAATGGTCCACCGATCATTGAAGGTACTTTCTATTTATAGATAAAAGATTTATTATTTTATGTAGGATATACATAGATATTAGGTATTTAGTTAAGTTTCTCATTAATCACAACACAACACACACACATGTATGTCACAAAATTTTATTTGATGTTAAATGAGTTTTATTTTATTTTTATACTATCTTTAAATTATTTATTATAACGGACAGACACTTCCCTATGTTTATTATTCTAGCGTATGGCACTCGTGGGTTGCAGCTGAAAATCAGCGTCAGGTGGTTCACTTTGTGTTGTCATTTGACATTATGCTGACCTGAGGCCCTTTTGGTATTATAATAATTTGTTTTCTGTTTTTATAGTTCTAAGGTGTATTTTTTTTTTGTTTAGTCAATAAACGCATTTTTCTTTCTTTCTTTCTATCTCTTTCATAACACGGGATCTACAATCTGTTGTACGTTTCGAGAGCGTGAAAAAAAAATCGTTAATAGCTAATCGCATCCTTGTCGGGTGGGACAGATAGGTTCCATAGAATATAGATAGATGCATACGATTAGTAAAATTTCATTTGAATCTACATAAACCGTATCATAATATTCTAAAGCATATACAGTTGTGGCGATAGAAGGAAAACCGCAAAATATATCATTATATTTTCTGATACACTCTGGTAGGTATTTAGTAGAGGAATTTTTAAATAACATTATGATGGATTGTTGCGTCGGATCGATGGACATAGAATACATTAATTTATTTGTGAGTTTGTGGAGTGTAATCTTCGGAAATACTGATGCGATTCCAATTCTTTCACTAATGGGAAGCTATATTACCGAATGTCACAGGATATTATCCTATAAGTACTATTAAATGAGCAATATTTGTGTATATACAGGGTTACTGGTAACTCGACGTATTCCTTGCACGACGTCATAGTAGGGTTAAAATGCAACAGATTAAGCCACCAAATGTTCTACCGAAGTTCAGTCGTTTTTGAGCTAGTTACATTTTCAGTTTTTTTATGAAAAATCCCAGATTAAATCATTTGGAGCCAATTTAAAAATGATTTACAGCGCGACTGTACTGAAATTTAAGTTAATATCATAGTTGATGCCGTAGCAGATCTTTGTTCATAATTAAAAGTTCAAAAATGCCAGAAACCTTGGCAAATATCACTAAACAAACATTTATTTTTTTGTGATTTTTGCTGTTACTTCATACAAAATATTGTCTAGTGAAAAAAAAAATACTACGCCTTATGTACAAATTACTAGGAAAATATCCTTGTCTTATCAGCTATCCAAAAAGGTATGAAAGTTAATACAAAGTTATGGACTACATTATGTGCGTCTCACTAAAAGGTGCTTATGACGGAAAATCAAATAAAACAATTTCGTGAATATTAGCATTATTTTTAATCAATATCAGTTTAAAAACTTTAATTACACTTTCACAAGTCTTGTTCGATGTGTTGCCCTCGGTTTCGAATACATGTTCTTATTCAACAAAAAAAAAATGGGGAACTTTATGAAGATTTCCTAAGAAATCATTTAACACCACTGCTCACGGATGTACCGGAAAACAGAAGAGCAAACATGATCTATCAACATGACGGATGTCCAGCCCACTTCCGAATCACAATTCGACAATTGCTGGCTGAAACCTATCCAAACCGATGGATAGGGCGCGGTGGGCCGATTCCGTGGCCTGCACGAAGCCCTGATCTTACGCCGCTAGACTTTTACGTGTTCATATGAAAGACCTATGTAGTTTATGTGACCCCAGTAAATTCAATTGATGAACTAAGGGAGGGAATAACAGATGCGGCGGACCAGATGAGGGCAACAATCACAAAAACTGAAGTGAGGAAGCGAATATAATATATATATATATATATATATAATATTTGCCAAGGTTTCTGGCATTTTTGAACTTTTAATTATGAACAAAGATCTGCTACGGCATCAACTATGATATTAACTTAAATTTCAGTACAGTCGCGCTGTAAATCATTTTTAAATTGGCTCCAAATGATTTAATCTGGGATTTTTCATAAGAAAACTGAAAATGTAACTAGCTCAAAAACTACTGAACTTCGGTAGAACATTTGGTGGCTTAATTTGTTGCATTTTAACCCTACTATGACGTCGTGCAAGGAATACGTCGAGTTACCAGTAACCCTGTATATATATTTGTAATCACGTTTTCGAAAATGGCTCTAACGATTTCGATGAAAGTTGCAATATAGGGTTTTACGGTGATGAAAAGTCGTAGATATCTGGGAAAATTCGTTTTCTCTATTTTCACCCGAGCAGAGCTCGGTCGTCCAGGGACTTTTATGTTAAAACAAGAAATTTCTCGTGGATGAAGTCGCGAACAAAAGTTATGTCTGGTGGGCAACTGCCTGACGACTGATGTTGGGAAATTATATATATATGCTGATCGCGCGGTAAACTCTACTTACGCGATGCAGGATTTCGCATGACGTCAGTGGGATGCGTTGTTCGCATGTGGCACTGTGGATGCCGCCACTGCAAATTTAATAGTTAAGCGTGCACAGCTTAACTATTAAATTATTGATAGTTATGGAGAAAAGCTTCAGTAATCCCAGATAATAGTTGTTAGGTAATTCTCACCTTTAACTTCTCAGCAGATTGTATATAAGGTCTTGCATAACACCGATACGTCATCCGGTGACTATCCATACACTTGATAACACGTTTGGCTCATAGAACATCAAGATCCTAATCGTGATGTTTAAGTAAACAACAGTTTGGATCTATGAAAGACTCGCAATCACTTTAACGAGAATATTAATTATAGTTACGGCATTGACACGGTACTAGCATGTTATTATTAAAGTAATTAATTCGCGGGGTCTTAAGCACCTGTCCCACCGCCGAGGAGCAAGCGACCAGCTGTTAACGATATTCTCGCTCCAGAAACGTATAAAAGGTACTGTGTAAGTAAAAGAGATACATTATGAATAGTTGATCACTGACTTCACACTGCCGATGCCGCCGGCGAGTACACGTTTGTCGCAGCGAAAAGAGTTATCAAATACATAGAGTAATCGGTCGTCGCCGTCATGCACTCGCTGCTCTTTGCTCGCCAATTCGTTTTTACTTGCTAGTTCTACTCACTTCACGTTAATCGCCGCGCGTCGGTGGGACAGGTGTCTTACTGCTTATGAAGATGATAGAATAAAACGGACAATAAGAAATCACAATTTAGTAAACGATTTTCAATATTATGTTTCACAGATATCTTCAACTGTTCCGTTACAGAAACAATTTCACATAAAATCACTCCCTCAATCGTCACACACAGATCCTTGGTCCACTAGAAACGTTTTCCGAAACGCACGGTAGCAAAAATCACTCTAATACTTCAAGTACATTTTACAGTACAATTCCCTGGTGTGTTATATCAAGAACTAAGAAAATACGCGTCGGTTGAAGCATTATCTTGACACTGACTGACACTATCAGAGTGAAGGCTTCGTGTAGTGTGATCATCTGTGGTTTGAAATGTGGTAGTGTACCTTGTGGTCGTAATTAATGATTTTAAAACTAGTGCCTCGTTGCCACGTTGGTCTTAGTGGCCGCAAGCGCTATTGCTGAGCAAGAGGTTCTGTCTTCGTTTCCCAGGTCGGGCAAAGTGTTATTAGGTTTTTCCATCTGAAATTTCTCAGTAGCAACCCGGAGTCTGAATTTGTGCCTGGGGCGAGCCCCCTATTACATAGGTCTTAAATATATCTGGTATACTATTAGGTACACTTCTACCTAGCCCTTTGGAGATTACAGGTGTGATGTTATGTTATATATATCTAGTAAATAATGTGAAGTCTTGTATAAGTTAGCATGAATGGCAAGAAGCGGGTGTGATGGCCCAGTGGTTGCAGCTCCGACTTACAAGTTGGAGGTCGCAGTTTCGCAGACAGGTATTCACTTTGTGAAATAGTATTAATAGTATTTTATCAACACTGCTCTCAAAACGATGAAGAAAACATAGTGAGGAATATTATAGAAGCAAAAGTTCAAAGACTTTTGTGACGTCCACCACCCGCACTGGGCCCGCGTGGTGGATTACAGCTCACTCCCTCTCACAGAGAGGAGGCTTGTGTCCCAGAAGTGGGAACATTATGGGCTGATTATGATGGTTATAAAATATGTTGTTGCGTCGCGGAAAAGGAATGAGAGAGCACTATAATGCCAACCTTTGCGTGATCCAGAAATTATATTGAAGCCTCGAGAATTACATCTGGTGATTGTTTTCACCTATTTATAGACGAATGAAGTGCCTAATGATAGATGATGGATCAATTATACTTGACTGCTTAATTGCCGTTATTATTCTTAGTTAACCACGTTTAGCGTGTGTATTTAGCTCGCGTGTATTTATGTATTTAAAGTCTATAAATTATAGATAATGATAGTGATAATATAGCATTCTAGTGGTGAAAGAATCCTCAAAATCAGTAATTTTTGAGTTGAAACATTACAAACAAAAAATACAAACCTTTTCTTTTTTATAAAATTACTGTAGATTTACAAGAAAAGGAAGGTTTCCTCACATTATCCTAGACGGTCCATCAATTAATAGCGTTTAAAAACAAACTTAGCTTTCTCTAAGCTTTAATGTAAGACTCAATCAATCTCCTTGTCGCCACCACGTGTAGAGGGCAGCTAATTTTATTACTCCATTTTACAAAACTGGCCTATAACACTGACCTACTGAAGACCAAAACTAAGAAAAGGAACAAGCATCGACAATTTATACCAAAGAATTTATTCCAACAAAAAGTGTTGGTCGTTCGGCGTTGAGATGGGCGGACGACATTGTTGCCATCGTGGGTAGAACCGGCGCATAAAAAGAGAGGCCTGTGTTCAGCAATGGGTGAAACGGACTTCACCAGTCCGACAGCCCGAGCTGTGGATAATGATGAACTATCTATAATTACAATCAACCAACAGAATGTGCTAGAACATCCCGTCACCTTAAAGTAAAATATCGGAGGAACATCGTGCCGATTGCTCCCGAAAGACCGAAGTATGGGATCCATAAAGATATCCTCACGTGAAGAACAAATAAGCAAAAGCTACTTACTACTGGCATGACTTGCACAGTTTGAGCAGCATCTTGAGTTGTTCACATAGTGTCCGCAGGTGAGGATGTCGACGCTGGGCATAGAGGCACCTGCTATAATGTCACTCTTGATGAACACTGCATTCCTGGAACAAGAGAGGAATATGGTTAGAGAAGAATGTATATGGCAGATTTTTTATTACCGTTGATGGGTGAGAGTAATATTTTTGGCGCGTGGCCAAAATCGGAACGAACGTCAATTTGTTTCTTTCAATACATTTCACAAAACAATTGCACAAACGTAAACGTTAAACGTCGTTGTAACCGTTTGACGTGATTCGAGCTCCAAACGACTCTTGTAGCACTCCACCACTTTGGTGTGGTGCAAGGCTTTTCATTCAGAGAAGGAACAATGATGAACAACACGGTGTCCGTATTAAACGTATACAGGGTGTCCGGTAAAGAATGGATAACCTTAAAATAGCAAAGAATTGCCCTGATAGTTAACTAACTTTTTTTACCTAAGTTTACATTCTTCTTCACCACGACCACAAATGAATGAATTCCATCGGTTATTAAATTTATTTTTATATCTAATTTTAAGGAAATAATGTCACTAGCACGAGCACTGTATTTTTTTTATAGTATCATACATGGATACCTACTTTTTTTTTTCTTTGGTACGTTCCTTAGCTCTATTAGATGCTATTTCAAGGTTATCCATTCTTTACCGTCCGACAACCTGTATACGGAAAGGGTCAAAACTAAGTCAGCGTCCAAAACATTTGAAAACGCGCTAATAACTTGCGTTACCGGTTTGGTTACTGATGCATGATAAAAGGAATTTGGTGATCTCTCATTTTATTATTTTACTATTTATATTATTTAGATTTCCCATCGGCAAAAATATACAAACTTACGAGTACATGTATTCAAACAGTTTAGGAGACTACTTTTCAAAAATCCTTTCTTAGTGCTCATTTTCGCTATTGATGGAACTCTTGCGCAAAATTTCATGGTTTTAGACCCAGCAGTGCGTTGTCTGTCAGTGAGTGAGTTAATTAATGAATTTATAAGATTTTTGTTACTCAGTTTGATTTTGCTGCATAATCCTTGTCCATAATGAAAAAGTGATACAATACCGAAATTGTATGCCCACAGCAATAAATATGAATATGTCTCCCTAAAAAATATGAACTTTTACACGTCTATATATTATATAAAAAAATAACCACGATGTAGTCGACATTTCCTATCTTACTACACCTGAGAAGAAATGGCGAACGTCTCGTTCAAAGTTCATCTTGGTCAGATCATGTGAGGACCATGTACATTAGTGTCTGAAATCGTCTTATAAGGAACGAACCACACATATTTGAATGGACCTGTTCAGTACATTACCTACACGCCATGGGTAGGTATGTGACATGTCACGGATACAAAAAAAAAATGTTCCATAAATAAATGTTATTCTGCCAAATATTTAACGAATTACAATGCCTTTATGTTTGTAACAGTACTCTGTAAACAACACAAGAAAACAAAGACTCGACACCTATACCAACATTCCCAGCCTCGGTAGATAACAAGTGAAGAATGTTTTGAGTAAATAAATAAAAAGACAAGAATAAAGGGAGGGACGCCCTAGGAGGACATAGTGACATTATTGGTGATATTCTTCAAAAAGGCCAGGCGAGCGTATGCAGGTGGCTTTCTGAAGTATCTGCCTATCCTCATGGGAAGAAGGCGTGAGTTTATGTATGTATGTATAAGACAAGAAATTAAGGACCTAAGCTTTTGCAAAATCCGGTTTTAAGAAACAGTCATAAGAGTTTTTTGCCCTTTTATCTCCATAGAGATTTACGTTTTGGAACGGGCAACTAGCTTCAACTTTCCGATTATCTGACCGACGCGACTCCTTGGCAATTCAAATGTGCCTGTTAAAGGTTTAACTGAAAAAAAAAATGAGTTTGACTTTGAACAAAGAAAATCATTAGGTACAACAGGGAATATAATATTGAACTATATACCTATACCTATACATGCTTCTTTGATTTATAAATTATTTTTTTCTCAAACAGAATAGTAAAAAATATTATTTTATTAACAGTGACAAAAAGGCCTACTTACAATCAAGATACTCAAAATAATTATTAACAATTTATAAAAAAGTGTTATTGGCTTCTGTTACGAACCTTTAGAATTATTGCGTGCTAGCAATAATTTGCTCGATGGAGCAATAAGTAAGTCCATTTCGGTTGGGATCAAAATGCACGAGATCATTTTGATCGGTAACTAAATTATCGGCACTAATTGGTCGGGTTTGGACCCGAACATGTAGTGGTACATTTACCTACTTGTGGTAAAGTACTTTTAAAGTTGTATTTGGACACAACATTTAAAGGACTTTTTTTTAATTTAATCACTCGAGTCGATCGAGACTATCACATTGTTATTTTCTCCCCCCTCATATCGGCACGATTCGTTCAATATAACCAACTTTCCACCCGGCACCCGTACGCAAAATACGCACTTTGAATAGAATAGAATAGAATATTTATTTGCTCAGAATGTAGGTATTAACAATAAGATGGTTACAATAATATTAGAGAATCCGACGTGATTTGACGACCAAGTCAACCTGGAGGTATAGGAAAAGCTGCCGATGCCGTTATAAAAAAAAAAAACATGTCAGCATAGTAATTTTGTGGAGAAGCGTCTTCACTAGCATGCTGTCTGCAATTTTTTTTACGCACCCAGAACAGTCAGTGGACTGTCCCGTCATACAGCCAGCCCCAAAAAAAAATACAAGGACAAGGTACGGCGAGACATAATGAATACCATGTTTTGTAGCTTTACATGGATGGATACACAATTATGGAACAAAAGTTACTGACAATAAAATGGTTCCTTGTCCGTGTATATCCTTTTGGGGCTTACTGTACAGGGGTACATTTCAGTTTTACCAGTCGTCCAGCCCTCCAAAGATATGCTAATTAATGTTACCTTCAGTAGGTACACCATTATAGTTTAACCCACTGTTACAAGCTATTCCCTTAAGGTGTTCAACCTTGTTGATCACAGAAGTATGTCAGTGAGGTCTCATTAGAATACAATAGCATCGTTATGGTGCGGTATTCAGAACGATCTGGTCGACGCCTTGTTACAAAACATTATCTGTCAGTTGGCACTAGATACATAATGTGTTAGTTGCTGGGGAATTAGGACACACACACCAGTGGGTGTCAAAAAACTGTTAATATCATGATTGGCCAAAAACTCAAACTCAAAGCATTTATCTACATCTACAACTACACTAATATTATTAAGAGAAAATATTAAATATTATTATTAACTATGTTTATTTGTTATGCTTTCACGCTAAGACGGCTGGCTTGGCACATGGGTACATCATGACCTGGGATAAGACATAGAATACTTTTTATCCCGATATTATCACGGGATCGAGACATATGCGGGTCAAACCGTGGGGCGCAGTCTACATTAATAATATTATAAAGAGAAAAGATTTGTATTCTTGTTTGTAATGAATATACATAAAAACTGCTGGTCCGATTGAAAAAATCTTTCACCAATAGAATGCTATATTATCACTTAGTAACATAGGCTTTAATTTATAAAGATATCACGCGGACGAAGTCGCTGGAGAGCATGACATACTCTCAGTCGCCAGGACACATGCCCCGTTCCTTTAACCGAAATACGGTTTGATATTTGTCTTACTTGTGTCTTACCTATGATTGAGTCATACTCATTAAGATTTTTGAAATAGTACTGGTAAAAGTTTCTGAAGGTAGTTTTGCTATTTTATCGATGAGATTACGTACCTACGCTTCGATTTTGACTCATAGCTATAGGAACAATTTGTGCTTGTTGATTAGTAGTTGTTTATTTAGGCATATATTGTTATTTAGTAGTAATTGTGCATATTCTGTGCCTTAACCTGGGTCAAATAAACTTACTTTATTTATTTCCTTGTTCCGATATCTTACGCCGTTTTAAAGCTCGTACAGACCAGCGAGACGCGACGCCGCGCCGCGACACGAACAATACAATTTCTAAGAAAACTTGACGGTATAACAATAACCGGTGTCGCGTCGAGCTGTCGCGTCGCGCTGTCGCGTCGCGCTGGTCTGCACAAAGCTTTACGAATTGAATAGAAATCTAATCGGTCCCGAGAAAAAAAAAAGGATTATCACAAGTATAAATTAAAGGTTAGTTTATGGTTGTGATGATACTTTTTTTTCGTCTATTTTTTAACCTCAAATTCACCAACAACGTCTATTTAATCACATGCCATACCTACAAACACTCGACATCAGAATGAGTAAGTACTAACTTCCGTTTATAGAATAATACATGTATATAATACATACGAATGATGATGTAAAGATATAGCTAGATGTCTATTTTAGCGGCCATTTAGAGGCTCATGTGATCTGATAATGACCACCTAACGGGACCATGTCCAAAGGTTTGTGTTTTTAAGCGTCAAGTAGTTGTGCTCCCTAAAATAGGAATCATCTACACAAAGACTGATGCTGCCATCTTGGGACGGCCCCGCACATCGCGATGCCATTCGATTTACTTAGACAAAAAACATTTTAATAACGGTTCACTTATAGGTAACTAGTTTGTTGCGCCATTTCTTCCCAGCTAACGCACTAGGAAGTGGTGAAAGGTGGATGTTTTGGGGGACTGTATTACGTAATTTTGACATTTAAAAAGTGCGGATTTTCAGCCTAATTTGAATAACTGACTTTTGATTATAAGACGATGTAAATCTATGCCTCTTTAGCTTGAAAAAAAATTCCTGGTAGTGCTATAGCATAAGGGCTAACAATTTTACGAAGGCTAAAATGTGGGTGTTCTCATGGTGTGTGTGTATGTTGGTGTGGTACATCTCTGCCTAACGCTTCGGGGATTACAGGCGTGATGTTATGTTATGTTGTCTATACAATAATACACTCAATATGGTGTCACAACAGATCGAATGCTTCAATTGTAGGTACTCTGAGTGAATTCACACGGGCCACATTTTTCTTTTCTGAAAGCTAGTAATAATATAATTTTAAGTCTAATCTCTGTAAGCTATTATAACTATATGTAACTCCACTATTGTATTAGGTAAGCCTTTTTTTTTAGGGTGGGAAATTATCAAATAACTTCTCCCGCTCTGGGCGGAGCGGGAGGGCGTGTCAGACTTTTACTGACTAAAACCCACCCGTGTTCCTTCCGTTGCCTGTGTGCCGAGGTCGCGATATCCCTTTCAGACAAACTCGCCACCCCCCACTACTGTATTAGGAACTAACTAACTAATTAACTATATGTAACTCCACTATTGTATTAGGTAAGCCTGTCATGACAAAACACTTATCGATAATAACTTCCAGTGTTTTACAAATCTACTTACCTATTTATCACAAAACCAGAACGCATTTTCTCAAGAACCCATTACAATATATATGTTTTATAACACCTTCCATGCACTCTAGAACAGATCATAAAGGCTCCCGCAGACAAGCGCGACGCGACGCTCTTAAGATTCTTGTGGAACAGTTTCTATGAAAACTTCAAAGAAATGATTGTTCTACCGAAGTTAACCGAAGTCGCGTCGCGCCTGTCTGCAGAGCCTTTGCACTTCCATATTTATGGCCATAATATCTTGTAGTTTGTCTCATTACAATATGTATTGTGTACCAACCTCAAGCCGTGACACACATTTGCAAGATAATCAGTTCACACACAGATCTGGTGAAGAAAACAAGGTGTTAAGCCGCTCTAGTTTGATAGGAATTTCCCCAAGTCCCAGACGCCGAGATTCTTTCTCAATCTGCCTAGCGTTTTCCCAACTATATTGGAGTCGGCGTCCAGTCTAACCAGGTGTAGCTGAATACCAGTATGTTACTCCACTACACAATTACTGGGTAACACGAAACATCTTTGGTAAGACTGGTTGTCTTTTAGATGTCGTTGGTTGGAGGAATGAATTTAAGTACTTATTGAAGTACCTGAATGAAAATTTACAACTTTTAGCATTACACTACTATCTCTCGCTCAAAAAAAACATCTGCTGTTTACACGACACATTGATTACTATTTAGAGAAATGAGGAACAGGATGTAAAGTTCTCTTATCCTCTATACAAACGGAAGGATCCTCCGACCAGACGGGTGTCGTATCTGGCGGGAAACTGCCCAACGATTGATGTCGGGGAAGTTATATATACGTTTGCTGTTCGCGCGGTAAACTATAATGGCGCGATGCGGGATTTTTGTGACGACGAGACTTTGATGCGTAGTTCGCATATGGTGATGTAGATGCCGCTACAACTATTTAACTTAAATTTAAGCAACAGATTTGTTTTGCGTCATAAGCCATTTCCAAAACTGAATATTAATGGAAACAATGCGCCAACTGTCAACTCAAAAATAAAAACTACATTTCAGCTTGATCACTATGATTTATTACTGACAGAAACGTTAGCAACTGCAAATCCTGCTGACACCCATATTGGCATAGCGCTAAGATATTTAGACTTACATAAACAGTTTGATAGCTTGTACCTGACACTTAAGACTGATGTTGTTGACGAAGAGATAGCGAGCTAAAAATATAAGCGCTATCTAAACGTCAGAGATAACCTGTCCCTGGCACCTGTCCCACAGCCGAGGAAGCGATCAGCGATTTTCTCGCCCAATAAACGTACAAAAGATTGTAGGTCCCGTGTAAGAAACAAGAGTCGTGCAGACTGGCGCGACTACAAAAAAAAATCTAAGAAAACTTCATGGTAGAACAATTACTGCACGAATCTACACGAGGCTAGAGAGTTACATATATTGATAGTTGATCGCTGATTGTTCACACCGGCAGTAAGTACTCGTTTGTCGCATCCACAATAGCTGTTAAAGACAGTACTCGCTCAGCGACCCTCGCTTGGCGGGCAGAACACTCGCTCACAGACTCAAGCTCGGTACATACGCATACCAGCAAGTAACCGCTCGTCGCCATCGCGCACTCGTTTCTTTTCGCCAATTCGTTTTTAGTTTCTAAGTCTACTCGCTTCTTGTTATCGCGGGGCGGTGGGACAGGTGCTTTATACAAGATAGTAGTGATAGATTGCGCTAGATGGAAAGATAGATTGGCTTTATTGTACACTTATAAGAGAAACACATCAATAAGATGTGTACAGATGACGGTCTTATCGGTAATCTTATAGTCAAGCATTTGTGTAAGGAAGTAGAGGATTATAGAAGAGATAAAATATTATATAAGATAAATATTGCTCGTGGATGATAATTTTACTGCTTAATTTTGCTGCTGAACATAAGTTCTTAGGTTCGATTCGAGGGTCGGTCAAAGTGTTATTTGGTCTTTCCATCTGGTATTTCTCAGTAGCAGCCCGGAGTCTAGATTTGTGCCCGGTTGGTGACAATAGGCTCGCCCCATATTTCATGGGACTTAAACGTATTTGGCGAAATGTGGGTGTACTATAGCTACACCTTTGCTTAACCCTTCAGTCAAACATCCGCCGTCGTCCTATGAGCAGACAGTATCAATGACAAAAAAAGAACTGACCGAACGTCACTGAGTTCTTTTATAAGCAAGCTCTTAGTGGCAGCCGCAACCCGAAATATGAAATTGAGCTTCAAAAATATCACTGCTTGTTCACAGCTAAGAAAGTATAGAGGTATGAGGAACAGGGTGGAAAGTTCTCCTCGTCCTCCATAGAAACTGGAGGATGACCAAATGAGTGATGTGTTTGGTGGGCTACTGCCCGACGGTTGATGTCTAGACGTAAAAAAATAATTGAATTGACAGTATCATTACTAAATCCACAACAATAACCTATTTATGACTTAACCCACCTAAATAGACTCATTGACAAGGATGCACTCAAATCTTAATTGTTTTGGAGATACTTTATCATTGAAGATAAGGTGTAAATATGTAGTTGAATAGTTTGCGAACGACATATAATTATAATTAATATATAATCTTATTACCTTGATAGATATTGTAGATAAGATCTGATCCATACAGTAAGCAAAGATGGTTTAAATGATATCAGAAGTAAATTGGCAAACAGATAGACGAATGGAGATAATATGGTTGATATCATAAAAGTTACTTCAGAGGGGCAAATTCCCGTATTTAAAAAAAAGTTCGATTGCGACTTGGATGTTAATGTTTAATTACGAGAATTGGCCTTTTGATAGACGATGATGATGATGACACAATTTCCGATACAAAGGCATTTAGAGGCATGATGATCACGTCGTGGTCACCAATTTAGAGGTATGAGGAACAGGGTGTAAAGTTCACTCACCCTCTATAGAAAAGGGAAGGTCCTCCGACCAGACGGGTGTCGTGGCTGGTGGGCAACTGCCCAACGATTGATATTGAGAGGTCGTATATATACTCGTCGCGCAGTAAAACCCTGCTTGCGCGATGCAGGATTTGTATGACGTCAGGTCTTTGGTGCCTTTGTTCGCATGTGGCGTTGTAGATGGCTGCCACAGGCAAAACGAATACCTCAACAAAATTAGAAGCTTATAGGTTTGTTATTAAAAAATAAATACACAAAAGGCAAGATTATACATAAGTACAATAAAATTATGGCGAGTGACCTCTGCGTTTCCTTTAATATTGAATAAATAAAATTACAAAACTGACTAAAATATTACGTTTATTTTTATTTCGGTAGCTTTTAATTAAGTTTTATCCACAAGGTGGAACTAAAACTTGTGAAATCTAACGACAAAATAGACAAGATTCCAAATGAAAACAAGAAATACTCAGACTTTTCCTCCTTGCCACCCGGGCAGTAATAGTTCTTTGTGAGACAGTTCGTCTGGCAAGTATCACGTACAAAGCAAAGCCAAGCAACAATACACGTAAAGGTACAGTACAAACTATGAGCACCTGGTGATAATGCAATGCAACAATAATATTGCCAATCAAAGAAAAATCCAGTCGCAGCGCAAAGGGACAGTCACACAAAAACATACGATTGTCATGACTCAAAGGTATTTTAAAGATCGTGAGTAAGAAGTCCTGAGCCGTGCCAAGAATGTAAGTTCTTATACAGTGGTCATTAATTACTTAATGACATGAGTAAGTCAACAACAATTTTGAACGGGAAATATGTTATTGATCCTCTAAAAACTTATTGACCTTCTAATGATGCTCACTTTTTTTTTTACATAAATGAGCCTCTTTTTACCATTCTGGCCTTATCTCACAGTTGGTCGCAGTAACTAAGCTGGGGTACTAAACGGATTAAGTACCTTAGGTTAGAACTGTAACCAACCACGCGCGAGCCGAATTAGACACAGTAACAAAGGCAACCCGACCAAATGGGTAAGGTTAGAACTGTGAGAAACCTACCTACATCCAAGTTAGACGCAGTTACTTGGCTATTTAGTATTTTTGGAACCCCAAAATAGGAATTATTTAAGATTTGACTAAACACGCCATTTTACCACGCTTTCATGCTGAGTAACTGTACAAACATTTCAGATGACCGTATTTTATTTTTATGTTGAAAATCATCAAATAACTTCTGCTCTGGGCGGAGCGGAAGGGCGTGTCATACTCTTACTGACTAAAACCCACCCCTGTCCCTTCAGTTGCCTGTAAGCTGCCACGGGCCACGGTATCCCTTTCGGACTTTTCCGCGACCCCGGCAGGCATCGGTCCTAGCGGACCCCGTCAGTTGTGCTGACATTTCTTTGAGGCGCGCGTGGAACACAACGCGCCGTCAACCCGGACCTGATTTTTATCGGACGGCGAGCGAGCTTGCGCCCTCAGAAGCAGCCCTGAGTCTGAATTTGTGCCTGGTTGATGGCAACAGTCGTTCTAATTACATGGGACTTCAACACATCTAGCGAAATGTGGGTGTACTCAAACTCAAACTCAAATCATTTATTTCAATTAAACCATTTCAGGCACTTTTGAATTGTCAAGGAATCGGTCAGTCAAAAATATGAAGCTAGTTGCCCATTCCAAAGCGTAGTAGGTACCTATGGAGAAGAACGGGCAAGAAACTCCACGGACACTCTTTTAAATAAAATAAATTGTTACAAAGTATTGGTTACATCATTCATGTTGAAATTATACATGTGAGAACAATGTAGAAAGACGTGCACGTTAGAAGCGTCCGTAATACAAAGATAAAAACAAAGAACAATTAAAAAATTAAAAATCTGCCATGGCCGCTAAGAGTTGACCAGTCCCAACTGACGGCGCCCGTTCACGAACATGACGTATGGATCAGCACCATTCAGCTCAACCATTTTGAAGGGAGCTAAATGATCCAACACACGCGCCACCATCAGCGAGACATTTGAGTGAGCGTGACATACTCACAGCCGCCAGGGCACATTCAGGTCAATAAAAAAAAGTATTACCCGGTAAATGGTAGCTCTTTAGTACATAGTACTCACACCTGTGCTCTGGAATTATATAATACAAAGGAGATTGACTTTATACAATGCAAAGATGGTCTTAAAATCTTCAGCAGCTCCAACAGTATTTTCAGATGTTAATCAATTAGTTGTGGTTGTGGAGCAGGACCAGCATTGAGCCAAGCATTTTTATCAGTGATGTAATCCCCCAACTTATAATATGCCTGCCTGCATAGTGTGCGTTTTATACAAGACTTAAATTTCGTCTCATTCAGTTGAAGTACTATAGGTACACCTCTGCCTAACCGTTCGGGGAACACAGGCGTGATGTTATATGTGTTAAATTTATGATTATTTATCACTTTTAATGTGAGCAGTGGTGGCCCAGTGGTATCGGCCCCCACTTACAAGTTGTAGAACATGTGTTTGTTTAAAAAAAAAAAAAAAAAAAAAATGTGTTCGAACCCAGGCACTTTGCTGTGTGTAAATAATTTCATCACCACTGCTCTCAAAACGGTGAAGGAAAACATCGTGAGGAAACCGGCATGTCCTAAAACCAAAAATTCGAAGACATGTAATATCTACCAAACCGCACTAGAGCCGCGTGGTAGATTACAGCCCACTCTCTCGAAGAGAGGAGGCCTGTGTCCCAGCAGTGGGAACATTATAGGCTGATTATGATCACTTTTAATCTTATCTACGGAACAGATAACTTGCCTGTTCCAAAATCTTCACCATTTTATTCAACATTTTGAAATCTACTGGTTACGAGATTCCGGTACAGTGGTAATTTTTATACTAGTTCGGCCGGTGAGCCGAGGTAAGTATTCATGCTACCTAGCAGTTAACTTGGTGAGGTGGATACTAGTGGCAGGTCACCGACTAAGCCTTCGGAGTAGTTCAGAGCAATCACAATCAATCTAACAACGTTTACTTAATGAAGCACATAGCTCTTGTAACAGCCTCGCCAGATAAGTGGGGAAAGCGACGTCTGCGCAGAATAAATGTACCAGATAGCTCACAGCTAGGTAGGTAGTGTAGCCGCTACTTTCCCGACGTACTGGATATAAATAGAAATACGTTTGACATAAACAAGGCGCCATGACAGTGCGTTTTGTTGAGAATCAAGAATTTTTGAAGTTGGCATTTTGCGCTCCTAAAAATTATTGAACACATGCGCCTCTTTTTGTGAACCTCAAATTATTTCTATTTTGGAGTCCATAAAAATACGAAATAGCCAAGTATCTGCGACCAACTTGGATGTACTGCTCTACGGCTACTGCCGCAGCACCGCTCGCTTCGCTCGCTCGGCTCACAGTTATAACTAGCTTACTTCCGTTTGGTCGGGATACCCTAGCTTGGTTACTGCGACCAACTGTGAGAAAACGTCAAAAAGTAAAAAAGACGCTCAATTATTAAATTTTCTCAATTTGTAGCAGCGGAAAAAGTTTTTAAATGTTCATTAAATTAAAAAAGTGTCCATGATTAGGAGTTCAATCAGTTTTTAGAGGATCAGTTAAATAGATATTTCCCTTTTAAGTTTAACTAAATCTGGCCTTAGGAGAGATTTTGGTTGAAGTCTTTGTCACACACCGTAGTCCTCTTTGAACGTGACCAGAAATCATGACATGCAGGTGCATGTATAAGGGATAGGGGGAGCGGCTATTCAGGAATTCTTGGCTTACATTTGCGAATGGAGTAAGTTTTATCGTCCGCGCGCGACTGCTAGTCACCGCCTGCCTGAGGCATGTGAGCGGTGAGACAGGGGAGGTAGACAAAGGCCAAAGTAGCTCAGTCTGCCAATTTTTTCGATACATACCTCAGGCGGTGACTAGCAGTCGCGTGCGGACTAGTGTCCTAGCTAAAATGTAGCAACGGTTGAAACCATATCAGGCTTCCATCGGATTAGAATAAATAGGTATGACTCAAACTAAAGAAAGTGCCATCGCTGTTGACGAACATACAAGGATTTAGGTTTTACACAACTGTTGGTCAATAAAATATAGGCTCCAGGTACAAGTTAATTATGCACTTTAACAGCAATTTTATTACCTTTAACAAAGAAAAATATCTTGTCGAAATACCAGCAATAATTCGCCTCAAATTGGTCCATTTCATCAATCAACGGTAATCAAATTAAAATTACATGCATTTCTTCCACTTAATTTTTTGCCTGCTTCGAAGTAATTCGCGTAATAATCACCCTACAAAACAATTGAGGTATCATTAACATTTGTGCCACTGTCGTAAAATACTGTGGTTATGTGGCGATGGCCTGTAGTGAACTTTGTCGTTTTATTTATGACAATGCGAGAAATCGGGAGAATTATGTGATAAGGCAACTGTGCGGTTATAGGCGACGATAACCGACTTCTAAAGATTTTATACTGAAGACACGTCTAAACGAGTAGTGCATTTTGAGCATTTTGTTAATAATTTAATATAGGAATATTTTAGATTATGTTTATATTACATAGTAAAATTAATTTGTAAAGTTATGTCTAATGTGGATAAAACCTGAAAATCACGCAAAATCTATCAAGCGTATTTTTCTGAAACCTTCACCATTTTAAAGATAATTAAATTCTTGATCTTTTAGTATACGTTTTTTATTAAAATACTTTTTGTTTTATGTATATTAAATTAATAATGCGTCTAATTTGGGACAGCGCTCCTTGATGGGCGAGTCCTATTACTGGCTGGACGTACGACGCGTTGCGTGAGCTCAGTACAGAACACGCAAGCTAACCACTAAAGGTCACTGGCAACAATTGAAAAGAGTATGCTTAGATGGTTTGGTCATGTTGAGATGAAAATGAAAGGCGACTAGCAAAAGGTTTTCAAGGCAGATTTTACTGGCAACGCCGTGAAGACTTTATTGGTGATGTTCTTCAGAAAGGTCAGGTGCGTAGTGCTCGCAACCGGCGTGCGTTTATGACCAAATGTTTGAACATAAGGCTAAAGGAGTTATGTAAGGATCGTAGCAGGTCGTGTTCTGTAATTTCTGCCTACCCCTACGGGAAGAAGGCGTGAGTTTATGTATGTACCATCGAAGAAGTTCATATCTAACCACCGTAAGGACTATTCTTGCTTGCAGCGCTCAGCGACTATAGAACCGGGCCAGTAACAGATGTGGTCGAGGGATTTTGTTTTGAAACTGGTTAGATATGAATTTCTTTGATTGTAGGTACCTACGTATGCGAGAAATTGTATGCGTCAGAGTAGAAAAGGTGAAAAAATATTTAATATCGTTTAGGTCGGCTGCAACCAGACGATTTGGTTTTGCGATTGTTATATTAAGAAAATGTTTAGTATGAGTTTTAAACATTAAACTTCATAACAGAACATCACGCCCGCATTCCCCGAAGGTGGTATTCCCAGAGGTGCACCTATAGTACACTCACATTTCACCAATTATATTTAATTCCCATTTAATATGCGAGACTATTGTCCTCAACCGGGTCCAAATCCAGACTCCAGGCTGCTATTGAGAAATTCTTGATGGAAAAACCCAATAACACCTTGCCCGACCCGGGAATCGAACCTAGGATATCATGCTCAGCTGAACAACGATGCAATCGTAAACTTTAAGCTGCATAAGATTAACGAGACAAGTTATAAGAAAAAGTGACAGTTGCTTTGCTATTTTAGCAGAGGTAAAACCTGCAGTTCCTGAAACTTGACACTTCCCCAACACATCTTACGGGCTATAAATAAATGTCTAAAGCTTGCAGCCAGCCTAACACGCCACTTCCTCTCGGCCAAATGTCACCGACCGGCCTTGAACACTGTTTACTTACAGTCCTTATACCTAGATACAATCAGCCACACGTACAAAGCCCCAATTCCTCTTTAAAAACGCCTGTATTTCTTAGCAGTACGGTAGTTTTCGAAGTTCAACTTGTGACTTTGACGTGCGGTTGACCATACATACATGCGTCATCCACCACAATGTAGGGGCTCCGAGGAAATCCTGACTCATTGTGAAGGCAACGAAGTATCGATTATTCGGATCGGATTAATCGAGAGATTATGGGATAAAATTTCGTAGTATCTGGTGTTCGATATTACACTGATATGGGTGTAATATGGCCTCAGCGAATACATAATTATCTTTCTAGGTACTATGGAGGACACAGGCGCCTGACCACTTTGCAACCTTATTGTCTAAGCAATAAGGGCGAAAATTGGTCAGGCGCCCGTGTCCTCGATAGTACATGTTGAATAGAACGATGAAGACGTATGGATCACTATCCTTATGAGCACTGTGTTATTAGCGATCTCGGATGAATAAAGGCTCTCGCTGGTAGACGCGACGCGACACCGGTAAAACAATTTCCGTGAAATTATCATAGAAATTGTTCCACCAGATTCACGTCGCACCTGTTCGCGGGTATCTTAAGTTTAGAGGGCTTACGAGTATTGCCCTTATTTTGAGCTGCACCCCGCGGTTTCACCCGCATGAGTCTCGATCCCGTGGGAATATCGAGATAAAAGGTAAGCTATGTCCTTCTCCAGGTCATGGTATACCGATGTGCCAAATTTCATCCAAATCCGTTCAGCCGTTTTAGCGTTAAAGCGTAACAAACAAACAAACTCACTTCCGCATTTGTAATATTATAGTTAGGAAGTAAGGATTATGATGTTCTTTAGGAAGGTCAGGTGCGTAGGACTCGCAACCGGGCGGTGTGCGTGTATAACCAGATGTTTGAACTTAAACAAGACAAAATGAGTACACAGAATGTTTGGTGCATCGTGTGCCAAATTGAAATGGTCGACTGAAGGGGTCATCTGCTATCCTTTCAGACCCCTTAATACCTCTCATGCCTTGTGGATTTTTTTTATCGACTTTTTATTGGGATATTTAAAAAAGACCCAAATTTTACATTTAAATAAGTATTTAAAAAAAATAAGTATATGACGTAGAATATGAATTTTAATTTTATTTAGATGTGTATTGTTTTAGAGTACCTATTTTTAAATACAACAAAGTGACATTAGTCATCTAGTTTTTTATTTTATTTACTCGCTAAGGTAAAACTAAAATTAAAGCTGTACATGTTACAGCTGTTTACATGGCATGGCTACAAAAAAATAAAAACAAAAGCGTCTCTTTCATTACATATATTAATCGGTAGACGGACACCCGTCTACCGACTAATATATGTAATAAATGATTAAATATAATGATTAAATATTAGTATTCTAGTTTTCCTTCAGGTAGATAATTTGTAGATATAGTCATCTCAGTAAACCCGTAACTGACGATAAAATTAATTCAAACCACAATACAAGGATCATTTCATAGAAAAACCCTCAATTTATTCGAACAGAGAAACATTAAGGTAAGCATTTTGATCACGATTCCAAAATGGCGACTGTTCTCCCAATCGTAGGGAAAACCTGACAATGGGGATAACAGCTACTTGCTATTATGAATGTATCTTTCTGATAATGTATGCACTTATCTTCTTGTAGCTGGTATTTTGAGTGACTCATGAAAATAATAATACATGACATAACAATATCACGCGACGACTGCCACGTTGGTCTAGTGGTTGCAAGCGCCTATGCTAAGCATGAGGTCCTGGGTTCGATTCCCGGGTCGGGCAAAGTGTTATTGGATTTTTCTGTCTGGAATTTCTCAGTAGCAGCCCGGAGTCTGGATTTTTGCCCGGTTGATGGCAATAGGCTCGCCCCCTATTACATGGGACTTAAGTATAACTGTCCAAATGAGGGGGGAACTGTAGGTACACCTCTGCCTATCCCTTGGGAGATTACATTCGTGATCTTATGTTAACTACATCACGCCTATCGCCATCGCTGAAGGAATAGGCAGAGCTGTGCTTCCAAGCAGATGATGTAAGAACAAAGATTAGCTGTGTCTACTAAACAAAATATATGGAATAACTGGTTTATTTTAAACCAGTTTCGTGGGAATCTATACGTATAATAAAGCTGAAGAGTTTGTTTCTTTCTTTGTTTGTTTGAACGTGCTAATGTCGGGAACTACTCCTCGGGTTTGCAAAATCCGCATTTGCATTTGATAACCTAATTCTTGAGGAAGTTTATAGGCTATTAGACAACAAGCTTAGAAGAATCCCTTAGAAGCAAAGCAGAAAGAAAAAAGTCAGAAAGAACGATAAGCGAAAACGAAGTTATAGCACGGACGGGCAATGCGATGCGACGGGGCGACGAATTAATTAACAGGGGAACAAGAAATTTCACGCGGGCAGAAACTAGCTACATAGATATAGCTCTAAATTAAGACATAAATAAAGAGCGCAAGAGCAACGTGGCTCAAACAGAGTGAACGCTTTTCAACATGCTTGACTCCAGAATTTCATACCATTAATTCTAAGTTTGTCCACGATGTTTCTCTTTGACAATCAAGATTTACTTCATACATATTAAGAACTAATTTAAAGACTACGTCGTCGGTCTTGACTACCTTTTCGGCCTGGCAGTCGGAAACGCTACTGCTGAGGTGTTCGATTCCCAGGTTGGGCAAAGTGTTATTGGGCTTTTCCACTGAGATTTCTCAGTAGTAGCCGGGAAACTGGAATTTGTGCCCGATGGTGGCAATAGTCTCGCCCCCTATTACGTGGCACTGAAACATAAATGGCGAAATGTGTTTGTACTATGGGTATAACGCTGCCTAACGCTTCGGGGAGTACAGGGAACTAAATTGCATTAGTGTAGGTTCTAGCCAAATGGTATTCGTAATAAACCTTCACAATCAAAGTAGATTATATAGTAGTATTAAGGATTTCATTAGGTAAAATACGGCCGATGTAACTTGGCAGGTCCGAACTTCGCGCAGAAAGATGCGCAATAACTTTTTTTGGGAACTAAATGGTGACATGAGACGAGCGTGAGTGAGAGAACATGCGCAAAAGTTCGTATTGCCTATGTTCAGAACTGCCAAGTGATATTGGTCGTATTGTACTATACTATACCCAACTGATACGACAAATCACAGGGGTATTACTAACTAGTAGATACATAGTTATTATAAGTAAATAATAATCCGACAACATTTCCGTGTGTCAACCGACCATGGGTGGGTATTATCTGGTACTTATGGTCTACTCTGAATGTCATGGTTATTTTGTCATTATGCTAATTTCCGCCTATTATTATGTCTCACTGAACGTTATCAAAATATACCACGCCTGCTCTATGTAATATTATGAATTCGAAATTGAGCCTTATTGTTTGTTCGGTACGTTTTCATGGTCAAGGTTAATTACGGAAGAGTACCCTAATTGCGTAATATACGATCAATCAGAATCTGAATCGTTTTGAAACAGATTGCTAATCCAATGCTTCATAAGTTCTAAAAAAAATCTGGTCAACAACGTAGATAACGCTATGAATGTTGTTGAACTGTCAAAATGAAACAGATTAGTCGTAATCGTTTACGAAAATGTGTTATATATAGCTAGCTGATTTTGTTAAGGTAAAGAGATATCGGGTGGAACTGCCACGATCTTCTAATGGTCGCAAGCGCTACTGCTGAGCATGAGACCCTGGATTCGTTTCCGGGGTCGGGCAAAGTGTTACTGCGTTTTTCCATCAGAAATTCTGGATTTGTGCCCGGTTGATGACAATTGGTTTACCCCCTATTACATGTGGATGTACTATAGGTACAACTCTGCCTAACCTTTCGTACTATTGTACAGCTCTGCCTATATTATGTCACAAAAAACGGAGCATCTCGTAAAATGGTAGGTTTCACATTAATTGGTAGCTGTGCTCGCAGGACCCAGATGTGGAAATAGTTCCTTTCATAAAATATCTCTCATCATATCATTTAGTAATCAAGGAAAATATCTCTCATCATATCATTTAGTAATCAAGGATACAATCTATCTTTCAGTCAAATTATTTGCAAATCGGTTGAGTATAGCTACTTATTATGGTTTTTTAAACCTATCAACTTCCATCCATCTTTTTTGTTGGATTTAAGGCACCTGTCCCACCGCCCGTCGGCGATCACGGAGAAGTGAGTAGAGCTAGCAACTAAAATCGAGTCGACGAGCAACGAGCAGCGAGTACGGAATGGCGACGAGCGATTCCTCACTGGTATGCGTGTGTTACCAAGCGTGATTCTCTCAGCGATAGTTCTGCCCGCAAAGCGAGCGTCCCTAAGCCAGTAATCCAACCTTTGTTCAAAGGCATACTATTCTATCAACGAATACTTAAATGATAAGAATAGTTGGTCGCTGTGATTAACTCAAGACAATGTTTATGTTCTTGCTCCAGATTTAGCTTACCTACTGACAGGATACATGAGTTTATATAATTGTTTATTTTATTTGACTTGTTAGGTCAAGTTATTTTAATTTAATTTTTATTTATTGTTGACTTAATCTACTCATTACAATGGTTTTTTTTAACGAGTTGTATTGCAATATGTGGTTAACTAGTGATCTCGACAATTGATCATATTATTCATTGTTATTAGTAATTAACTGTTTATTTATTTTACCTCAATGGTCGTAGTTTATCATTTATAACTTCTAGTTACAGCTTTATGTAAGCGGGCACGGCCTTTATGCCTGGAGGCTTTTATTAAGATGTTAAGTTTTGTTTACGTTTTTTTTATTTCTGCCCGAGTAGGTATAGTTCTCGATGATTTTGTTTGGTATATTGGCGTGTGCTAGCTAATATATGGATAATAATTTAAATTAGGTTAATTATGTTGAATACTATTATATAGAATCATTTTTTTTCTTTCTAACTGAACAGATAACTGTGCTGCTGGGGAGTTTGTTGCACCACTTCTTCTTCCCAGCTAACGCACTAGGAAGTGGTGAAGGGTGGGCGTTTTGGGGGACTATCTTATGTAATTTTGACGTTCGAAAAGTGCTGATTCTCAGCCTAGTTTGAATAAATGACTTTTGAATTTTGCGTTTTGAGTACTCACTTTGATAGCTCTTTTAGCTGCAACAAACGAGTACTGGCCAACGGCGGCGGCGGTGTGAACAGTTAGCGATCAACTATTCATATAATTTTATTATTATCTTTTTAACCTACACGGGACCACAAAAGAACAAAAACGGGGATCTACAAAAGATTGTTCATTTTCGTTGATCGATTGACGTTTCTTGAGCGTGAAAAATGTTGGTAGCTATCGCTTACTCGTCGAGCGGCGGTGGGACAGGTGCCTTAAATCAGGGATACTGATAATTTCTAAAGTACCTACACATTAGTTTGATGAAATAAGTAAATATTCGGAATCTATGTAAGACGATATTATTTAGCTCGTTTTGAAGTATTTACTTAGTCATAAACGGATGTAAAATTTTTGAAACGATCATCAACAATTTATTTAAGGATTAAGTGTTATTAAAATAATTTGATTGATAATGATTAATCATTGGTTAGCATTAATAAACGAGTAGACCTATCAATAAAAATAATAATAACCTATCAATATCTTATCATGACGATTATATTATTATATAAATGGAAATACCAAGTATGTTTATTAAAAAAAATGCTAATTTGACCTTCGTTTTTTTGTAGTCTTATAGGGTTCCGTACCTCAAAAGGAAAAAACGGAACCCAAGGATCACTTGTGTATCTGTATGGCTGGTTGGCTGTCTATCCGTCTGTCACAGCACAGCTAATTTGCTCCGAATCTACTGGACCAATTTAGTTAAAATTTGGTACACATATGAATTTCTGCCAAAAACAAACAAACGTGTAAATAAATGAACTTTGTATATGGTGGTAACTTTTCGGGGGTAGATAGGAAAAAAATAAATGCGCTGTACCGTGTGTGTGACATATCAACGGGCTTGTTGTTAGAATCAAATTTTATTTAGATACGTTTAAAGATATTTAAGAAAATAGATGAAAATTTACCATTAGCTCCCTTATATCCGAGACTACTGAGCCTAAAATTGGAATAAAATGCAGAGAATAGTTCTCTACTCATAGATTTGGTAAAGGAAACCTATAAGAAGTCTATGGTCTTAAAATAACATGATAAATCTCTCAATATTGTGCGTACAAACTAACATAAATTTGCAGTTGGAATGTATGAACAACAATGTGTTCGTTCAGGTTTGAAGTAAATAATTAAATCAATTAATACATAGTTAAAATACATAAGGTATAGGTGAGGGGTTAAATGATAACAGCCGCCCGGGTCGATCAAAGATTAAGCTACGCTTGCCGCGGTCAATTCGTGGATGGGTGATCACCATTACAACTCGAGAGCCCTCCGTGCCTTGGAGGAGGATTATTGTGATCGAGTGGGTATCATTTTGACAACTGAGTATTCGTTGGCTTAGCGCATGCATTGTTTTGTTACAGTTCATTGTTAATTTGATTTGTTCCACATTCGCCTCACAAAGTTCGCCTCAAATTTTATTCCGTTTTCGCCTTGTGTTTTTTTATTGTCTTGTTTCGTGCTCATTTTTAGACGATGATTTTTATGAGAAGAATCATTCAATGTTAGTGTGATCATTCTCAATACTTTAAGTTCTTAGTTCGTAATTATAATCAGCCTATAATGTTCCCACTGCTGGGACACAGGCCTCCACTCTGAGAGAGGGAGTGGGCCTTATCCACTATGCGGACCCAGTGTGGGTTGAGAATTTGAGACACGTTTCAATTTTTGGTTCCAGACAATGTTTCCTCACGATGTTTTACTTCACCGTTTTGAGTGTTTCAAAGTAAACTAAATTTTGAAAAGAGAGAACTGACATTATTTTTAAAAGAACAGAGTTAAACATTAATTACTATATGGATATTACAATCAATTAATATTATCATCATTTATTTTTAGGATTCCGTTCCCGAAGGGTACCAAACGAAACCCTATCAGTAAACCTTTGCTGTCTGTCCGTCTATCTGTCAGCGGGCTGTATCTCATGAACCGTAATAGATACACAGTTGAAATTTTCACAGATTGTGTATTTCTATTGCTGGTATGACAAATAATAAAAATAAATAAAGTTAGTAATAAAGGGATACACCCTATACAAAAAAAGGCTTTTTTCGGCGTTTTTGCTCGATCGGAACCCTTCGTGTGCGCGTCCCACTCGCACTTGGCCGTTTTTTAAGGATTTCCTAGAGTCTACACTTTTTAGACTAGTTTGTCTACATGGAACAACTTAATGTACCGGTTTGACAAGTGCCAAATTATATAATTTGGTATTTTCCCCTACATTACTTACTAAAAATATTTAGGATTTGACTGCGGTAATAATTTGGTTGAGGTAATAATTCTGGTTTGCAGACTCCACTAAATCGAATTGTATCTAAGTACCTATATTTATAGATAATATTATTTCTGTGAATGTCAATCAAAAATAAATATAACTTAATGTTAAATTAAACCACCTACATAATGGTGTAATCATTAAGTTATATTGCTTTTCTCTGAGTATTTTATTGTGTATAGTAAAATAAATCGCATTGGTATAACCTGTAATGGTAAATATATGTTGATAAATACATAAATTTTTTTTTTCCTTATTTTTTTGCATTTTTTTTAATTCATGCAGGATTTAGACTTTTCAAAAGTTACGTAAGATAGTAACCTACTACTACCTAATACTTACGTAAGACAGGAAAATTGATTTGATGATTTTTGTTTTGATTTTTTTTTGTGGCAAATAAGTTACGTAGTTATTATATTCCTACGTCTGTGTAGGTACTTAATTACTTTTTGTAGATAAGCGAAATCAACGCCATTTTTCTTTTTTGTTATTATCAAGAATAATCCCTTTGTTTACAAAATATCCGATTAAATCATAATTTTTAATGCAAGCATAAGCAACTAAAAAGAACTCAATGTCACGCCATTCATAAGAACCTTAACAATAGAAGTGCAATAATAACTGCTTTCGTCACATTTATAACGGTTCAGCGGTTTCTGAGAAAAGGTTGGAAAAAGGTATCAACATAAATACAAAAAGGCGCAAATTGAGACGCCATGACGTGTCGGCGTAGAATATGGTGCAATGTCAAAGGGAACAACAATGTGTTCGTTCAGGTTTGAAGTAAACAATTAAATCAATTACCTAATACATAATTAAAATACCGTAGGTATAGGTGAGGGGTTAAATGATAACAGCCGCACGGGTCGATCAAAGGTTAAGCTACGCTTGCCGCATCAGTTCGTGGATGGGTGATCATCCATTACAAATCGAGAGCCCTCCGTGCCTTGGAGGAGGATTATTGTGATCGAGTGGGTACCATTTTGACAACTGAGTATTCATTGGCTTAGCGCATGCATTGTTACAGTTCATTGTTAATTTGATTTGTTCCACATTCGCCTCACAAAGTTCGCCCCAAATTTTATTCCGTTTTCGCCTTGTGTTTTTTTATTGTCTTGTTTTGTGCTCATTTTTAGACGATGATTTTTATGAGAAGAATCATTCAATGTTAGTGTGATCATTCTCAATACTTTAAGTTCTTAGTCACGAGAATTACAAAGTAATTCCTCACATTCATACTATTGACTAATTAATGAGATATTGTCACAACATTCTGCTAATTATTAAGTCATGAAAACTGCACAACAGTTTATAAACTAAAGAATAAACAAACGATATTATTATGTTAAAGTAAATAATAATTAAGTTTAGTAAATATACCTAGGCTAATAAATGTTTGAGACTGCATTAAGATCCTAAAAGTTGGCAACGTCGCAAATAGCTGTCAAATATTTACCTGTTTTGATTAATTTGGCAATATTACTGTATGGAAATTTTAATAATGAAATGCAATAATTATTATCCTAACAACGAATATTTAGTTTTAGATGCAAAAAAAGTATTTGGAAACTTTACAAATTTTTTAGACCTAAAGCGGTTAAAACATTAAATTTAGTTAAATTGCAATTCATTATTAATATTCTTGTTCGCTAGTTAGCCACATTTCTTATTTCCATACAGTAATATTGCCAAATTAATCAAAACAGCGAAATATTTGACAGTTATTTGCGACGTTGCCCACTTTCAGAATAAACGCTCTTAATAACAAGCTCGCTGTCTGTCTAACAATGTTTTGTTTTTGAGAGAAAAAGGAGTTTTTTTTCGTTAGTACATACTACTAATTTCTGATATCGAGCTTAGGACATGGTATATGTATCGAGCTACTATTTTAATTTAGACACTTGAGAGGGGAAAATGGCAATGTAAGACATGTACAAAAAGGAACAACTTGATTATTTGTACGTACTTACATCCAACTTTGTATTTCGAACGTACCTACTAAATTGAACCAAGTTCAAAATAATAAGTTGTCACATACGAGTATAGGGTCCCCGAAACGAATTGCAATTGTCTATTTTTACGTGATTGATACACATAAATTACACATTGATGGGCAAATTGATCGTGTACCAAATGCAATTGAAGCGATTGAAAATATTACTACAATTGCAATTGCTCGGTCTCTTAAGCTATTAATGTTATCAATTAACTACCGTAGAAATGTAACAAAACCATACCTCCAAACGAATTTCCTTAAACTTTCCACACACACTATAAACAAAATCTTTGTTCCTTTCCTTCCACTATCACTTCAACACTTTTGGTCACTTTGATCGCAAATACGTGCGTACACTCGTTCAGTTTGATCGCAGCGCGTAAGGAGTCTGTTTTGGTTACAGAGCGGGTACATTGGCCTGGCGCGGTAGTGAAACTGCGGCGGTGAGCGTACTACCGCTGCGACGTGATTCATTGACGAATAGCGGAGGCGCGGGGCATGAGCGATAGCGGGTGAACGTCACTTGAATTACTACGTTTGTTTCATTATTATGGCATCGTTTTTTATAGACAAATAATAAAATTAAATAGTGTTAGACTACGGCAAAGCCGAAGGTTATAATTTTAACAGACTATATAATATATAAGTATAATTATATATATTATGTTAAATTGTTCCGGCATGACTCCGAAACTACTCGTCTTATTTTGACAAACGAGGTATTGTTGTAAGCCTTATGTTGTTCCGTGGGTTATAGGCGGCGTGACTTCGGTTATTCGAAATCCGATGTTATTTTTAATTTGTCGGTAGGTGTCTCGTTTTGGTTATTAACTTTCTTTTTGTATTTTAAAGTATAGAAAATAAAAAATAAATGTTTTACTTCAGTATTTTAAAATCCAGTTTTGTCAAACTAGACTTGTCATCAATGTTAAACTGTCAAACCTGCAGATCAACATGATTTTTTAATTTTACGAAGTTCAACGTCACCTACATGCAAGATAAATAAATCAATGTAAAGAATATCAATCCGCATCAGAAACGCGATCCTCTCTATAATTTAAACAGGCATTTTTTGGGGTCGCTCGTCCCATCGTAGACTTCATCCATTACTTTTCACCAGGCGAGACTAAGGTCAAGAGCAGGCCAATTTCACAAAAAATCTGCCGTATTGTACCATCGAAGAACTTCATATCTATACACTATAGAACTGGGGCGGTAATAGCTGTGGTCATCGTGTTCACGGGATTTTATTTTCAAACTGCTTAGATATGAAATTCTTCGATAGTACGTGTGGCGTGTCAATGTGTGGGTGCATATCCATATATGCACCCACACATTCGGCCGAGCTTCGGTATCTATCCATTTTCTGACAATAAGTATGGCTACGCGCGTGACAATGTGTTGACCTCAGAGACAGTTATGATTCAGTTCATATGGGTCCAGATGTCGCTCGAAGTATCCATAATTTATACGTCACGTGATCGAGTCGTAAGATGAAGTGTGTCGTAAATAACTGTTCATATGTGAGCATTGTTCGTCAAATGCATTATAAGTAAGAGTAGTTAGAATGTTTAATACTTTAACATTACTTCACGCCTGTATCAACCGAAGGGTTAGGCAGAGCTGTACTATAGTATAGCTCGCTGTGTATAGTTCGCCAGTTATGTTGAAGTCCCATGTAATAGGGGCCGAGTCTATTGCCAACAACGGGGCAAAAACCCGGACTCCAGGCTGTTGCTAAGAAATTCCTGATGGAAAACCCCAATAACACTTTCCCTGACCTAGGACTTGAACCCAGGACCTAATGCTCAGCAGTACCGTTTGCGACCACTCGACCAACGAGGTAACATATTTTATGGTTTAGAAACAAGTTGGTTTCTCTAGATATCGTGAGATCGGCTGCGCCAAATAGGCCCAGTTCAGCATAAATGCCAGACAACTAGTGCCTGACGCTGGTTTGCAACTGGACCTTATGTTACGAGTACGTCTTACGGATGTAAATCAGTTTTATAGTATGTGCAAATAAATAAATAGATATCTGTAGGAAATATAATTAAATTTAATAATAATTAATTAATTAAGGATTCAATACATACATTTGTCAAGTCCAATAACTCTCCATACACGAAAGAAACGTGTTCTTTAGACAATAGATACTACGTTAAATTCAATGTCAAGTCACCGTGTATCATTGAAGTAAGTAATTCGTCACAGAAGCAATAAAATTGATCTCGACCATGCCATGTCTTTCACACCTTTGTGCTAAACTCTGCCAATTGGTCATTTACATGATTTTCTAACAATGTCAGTGGCATAACGAATGTCAAATTGTTTTGGTGCTAATATTATTTCAAGAGCAAATGTTTTGGTTCGTTCTAATTTGGCCTAAATTTGAGATGTAACGGTTTTGTTGTGATATCAAGAGTAAGGTAAGTATCGTCATAGTTTAACGTTTACTGATGATTGTTTAGTATAATAATTATGCCGTGTAAAAACAATTGGTAATTGGGTAACTACTTGTTTCAATTCTGTAGTTTTAGCAATAACCAGTCTCATCATGTTTTATTAAATCTAATTTTGTTTTAAATAATACTTTTATTGTAGCTAAATTATAATTAAACGTATTTTCAAAAATATATAAAAATATACATACTATTTTATTAGACCAAATTTTGCCAAACACCGTCAAGCGATTTTGATCCTTCTGCAGTGCAACTATTGCCTTCTCCTTGACTTACACTCAAATTGCTCAGCATATACCTACGGTTATGGAACGGACCCAGGAAATTACGATCATTTGACTTGACCCCCGCTGCCGCTTATGCCTTGCATTCCCAACGTAATTTTATTAATAGTGACGTAACGATCGGCATTGGACACCGGTTTCTAATGACGGAGGTACCAATTCACTTTAATTTGAGTATAGGACAGGCCGTCGTCGTCACGTAGGCTTACCCCAAAAGAATAAATGTGACGTAGATTTGTTCTGCGAAAGATCCTACTGGTGACGTCATTTCTTTAATGCTTTCGTCATAAATTTTACGGTGACTGCCTCGTTGGTCTAGTGGTCGCAAGCGCTACTGATAAGCATGAGCTCCTGGGTTCGATTCCCGGGTCGTGTAAAGACCAAAGTGTTATTGGGTTATTCCATCCAGAATTTGTCAGTAGCAGTCCGGAGTTTGGATTCGTGTCCGGTTGATGGCAATAGTCTCGCCCCCTATTATGTGGGACTTAAAACATAACTGGAGAAATGTGGGTGAAGGTACTATAGGTACACTTCTAGCTAACCCCTCGAGGAACAAGGCGTGATGTTATGTTATGTAATATGGTGACTAGGTCGATGATCCGATAGCATAGAAAGGAAAGTAGTCTATAGGAATACCTAAATACCTGTACCGTAGAAATATAAATTGATATATTTTGATTTCCAGATAATATAATTCCATACACAGGTGAATAGTTATTGACGATGTTGGTAAAGTAACCAGTTAGGTTTATTGGTTATATAACTCATCAGATATAATGATCCTACATTATAATATTAATTACTACCTTCCGCTAGCGGTTTCGCCCGCGTGATGCATATTATACATACATAATATATAACCTTAGTTTTTGTTTACCCTAAACCTCTTAAGGGGTCATTGTACTATAATGGTGATTATGAATAACTTTCACTATGGGACCGTCGCTGAAATCGCGAAAAAAAAATCTGCTGCTCCCTACATTTCGACGAGATATAAAGTTCTCAATACTCAATACTCAATACTTTATTGCATTCCATAATACAAAATACAAATACAAAAAGTTTATTGCAGTAACATTGTACAGCTTTTACAGTAAATCTTACATAGGGACCTCCTTTTAAGTAAAGATATACCTGTGCTAGGAGGCCCCGCTCTTCAATAACAAATTATATAATGGTAAAAGTGGTGTACTAAAACATAATAGAATTTAAACAAAAAGAAAATTAAAGAAAAAACTAATAATAATAAACAAAAATAGTATGTGTGTGTATGTGTAGGTGGGGGGTGTTTGTGTATGTGTGTATGAGGGTGTGTGTGAGTGAAGGTGCATGCGTGCGTGTATCTTTTTAACTCATATTGACGATGCTTGCAGCAACAATTCAATATCATCATAGGTCTTCAGTTTTAGCCATTGAACTATTGCCCTTTTGCAGTCTTTAGTAGTCATGGGATAGATGTTGATAATTTTATTAATTTTATTATATAGGGCAGCGGAATTTGTATGGAATTGTCTTTTTGCGTATTTAGTTTTAACGAATTCTATTGGTGCAGCACGGTATTTTCGTCTTCTTTCCTGAGAGTGAGGGTCATAGGGCAGGACTTTGTGTAATTTTAAGACAGCATGGAGAATGTATAATTTTCTGACTGTGAGAATGCCGCTAAGAGAATATAACTCATTGGTTGGGAATCTGTATGGTTTGGTATACATGACCTTGATAAGAGATCTCTGTGCTCTCTCTAGCTCAAGAAACTTCGTTTTTGTCGCACCACCCCACACGGGTATGCAGTAAATAAGAATTGACTGAGCCAGAGCGACATAGATTTCCGTTAACATTTTTTTAGTTGTCACATGTCTTAGGTTCTTAAATATCCAGATAAGTTTTCTCGTACGGGCCATGACCATATCTGTATGCGCATGCCAAGATAACCGCTGATCAACAATTATACCAAGGTATTTTATGTGTGTCACTTTTTCTATATTTTTACAAGGGCAATTTGTGCTAGATGAATTATGACAAGTGTGGATTTTGAGAGTAACGTTGGATCCGGGTTGAGTGTTGTTGTAGTTTGTAAAAGCAATATATTTTGTTTTAGAAATATTTAGTGTTAGAAGATGTGAGTTCAACCAGCTAGCAATTTCAAAAAGACCCCTTTCAGCAGAATGATATACGGATTCCCATGTATCGCCAGAGAAAACAATAGCTGTGTCATCCGCATATGAGAAAACGCGACCATTATCTGGCATCATTTTGCAGAGATGGTTTATATAAATTAAAAATAGAGTCGGGCCCAGTACGCTGCCCTGCGGAACGCCGTAGGTCACGAAAGATTCCCTACTAATATACTGTCCTATCTTAACCTTTTGCCTGCGATCCCGTAGATAATCTGTTAGTAATGCCAACGGGTCTCCTCTCACTCCTATACCCTCTAGACTACGCACAAGAATGGGGACAGAAACGGTATCGAAAGCTTTTTTCAAATCAAGAAATACAGTTAGACATCTTTTTCCTGAATCTACTAGTTTAACAATCTGAGTGGTTAATGCTGTCACTGCGTCTTCCGTAGATAATTTTTGCCTAAAACCATATTGAGCTTGTGAAATAATGTTGTATTTATTAGTGTAGCTGGTTAGTCTTATGTTAATTAGCTTTTCAATTATTTTAGATATTGCAGGCAAGACAGAGATAGGTCTGTAGTTGTTAAGGTCATCTCTGTCTCCACCCTTGTGCACAGGAGTAATTATGGCTTGCTTCAGAGCTGGTGGAAATTTCCCTTGGCTAAAGCACAAGTTAGCGAGATGCGAAATTACGGGTACTACCAATTCGTGAGCAGTTTTTAAAAATTTTGTTGTAATATTATCCCATCCTGGAGCGCTATCAGATTTAAGATCCATTAGCACGTTATAGACTTCTCTAGGATCCGTTTCGAGAAGCACGAAGGAGGAAGACTGTGAGTTTATTATATGATCTGAATCATGTTGAACTTGTGATCGGTTTGCGGAGGATATTTCTTCAGCCAGCGTCTTCCCAATGTTAGAAAAGTAATCATTTATGTGGTCCACTGAGGCATGAGCGGTGGTCTTTATCTCTAATAGTTCTGAGTTAAGATTTTTCCTTGGTTTGCGATGAGTTATATTGTTAATTGTGTTCCATATCTGTTTCGTATTTTTATTTGCCTTTAATAGTTGTTCCTTATCATATTTTCTTCTCAGCTTTTTAACTAAACTATTACAATAGTTGCGGTATCTTCTGTAAGTAATTTGCAATATATTGTTTTGTGGATCAGATCGTAGCCGTCTTTGCATATTATTTCTGTTTTGAATACAGCGTAATATTCCTAAAGTTATCCATGGTTTGATAATGCGATTATTTCTCGGAATTAAGGTAGTAATAGTGCTTTGCTGAATGCAATTTTGGAGTTTTTCTATTAATTGTACAGATAACGTGACGGGATCATTGATTAAATTAAGTTCAGAAAAATTACTTAGTTTTAGGGCTGTAATTGTTTTATCAAAGTCCACATTTTTTTTAGTTTTCATGCAATTATAAGTATTTACTAAGTTTGATAATTTAAGGAGAATCATGAAGTGATCCGTGATAGTGGTATTCAGTACAGCAACAGAAGCAGCGTTTCTTATCTTGTCTAGTTTCAAAATAAAGTGGTCCAAACAGTTTTCGCCTCTAGTTGGTAAGGAATGTCCCGGTAACAAGCCATGCATTGCAAGCATATTTAGGTAGTTTAACCTATTTGTGCGCTCATTCGTGTGTTCAGTAGGTTTATAAATTATGTTTATATTTATATCGCCTGTTACAACAATATTTTTATATGATTTCAGTGTGTCTAGGTGATTATTTAGCGAGTCTATAAAACTGTCAGCATTATTATTTGAGGGGGATCGATAAATAGCAAGGACAACAAGACTTGGCATTATTATTTGTAAGCATGATGCGTGAGTTAATATTATTTCCTTAACACTAACCTTGTGATCAGACTTGATATATACTGCTACGCCGTCGCACTGGTTTAAATGGTTACTCGTGGTAAAAGTACAATAGTTTTTAATTTCAGGGGTTGGTTTTTTTACGTCTAGCCTACATTCATTTAAGATCAATAGGTCTACATTAAACTTAAATTGTGTTAAAGTGATAAGTAAATCATCTAAATTGCTATAAATACTTCTAATATTTTGTGAAATTATTATAAAATCCGATTTTTGTACAGAAAATTGTTTTGAAAAATCATCCATTTGAAATTCCTTAGATTGCGCGACAACTATGTCGTCTATTTCTTGCATTATTGTAAGTGTACTATCCATGATACAAGTAAATTAACAGTCTGAGTTTAAGTTCCATATTGTTTCCATAAACGAAAAGTATCACAGTTATCGAATACATTGTCGAATAGACAGTTATCGATAGATAAAGAAAAGTATGAAAATTATCACAGTTGGTGAGAATTTTAACGTTGTATACTATATTTTTATTAAAAACATAGCTTAGAGAAGATGATAAGATTGTGTAATGTGCGTTATGTACGCATATGTATTCGCGAGTTTTTAGTGTAACAACATTTATTTTGTTTTTGCATAGACAGCGTTTACTGTGTGGAGGTAAATGAGTGTGTAGTTTATGTAAGCTTACAGGTATGCATTTTATTTGTGTGAAAGAGTATGTAAGGTTATGTGTGAATGTGTAATTGTTATGTAAAAAGTATTGTACATGTATATGTGTGTATAATTCGAGTATGTGTAAATTGAGTGAAATTGTAGTACAAACATTTAAAGAAAAGTTCAATAAACAAAATAAATTAATCAGAAAAAAAAATAAACATGCAGTATAGACAACATAACAGTAGTCACGCTTCTTGCATTAAGCTTTGTATTTGGGACTCCCTATTAATTATGTATGTAGGTGATTCGTCATGTCTCTTGACATAAACTTTACCATAAGCGGTCCAGCAGTACTTGTATCCCTTTGACTTAGCGAGGTCTCGTGCGAGGAAGTGCAGTCTTGAGCCTTTTGCCGTGAGCTGTTCGGATACGAATATAGGAGTGTCTTCGCTACTTTTGAAGCCTAGATGTTTAGCGCAGAGCTTCACTTTATGCTTGGTGTTGAAAGACTTACACATCTTAAGTAACTCAGTTTTTAGTATTGTTGAGGATAGTTCCACTATTATAGGGGTGTTAGTCATACCCTGCTTTTTCCCCTTAATTCTGTAAATATCACGTATGTCCGACTTCGCGACAGCACTGTTTACGGTCTCAGCTAAACATTTTACCATGTCAATAAGGTCTTCTTTAGTTTCTTTCATTTGCTTGGGAACGTTTTTAATTTCAATGTTAGATTTTCGACTACCTCGCTGAAGATCCTCGACTTTTTCTTCCAGGATGGTTATATATTCTTTATCCTTCTTAGCTTGTAATAATGTGAGATAAAACAGTAGGTATGTTAGACATTGTATCAATCATGGACCCTGTCGGGCACAGGAAAGTTAATTAAACGATAATAGGAGAGAGGATGAAGGCGCTTTTTGTTTAGAAGAATTAAATGAAAATATATTACTTTAAAATGTTATGTAGCTTCTTTGGTATTTATATTTTGTATCATAATTATATTTAATTGCGTAATTATAATCCTATTTGTATGAGTCTATGTGTATGAGTCTTAATATTTGGGTTTAATTTATTGCATGGTTATACTAAAATTATAAAAATATTCAAGTTGTTCATATTAATGAGTACAATGACCCCCCTTAAGAGGTTTAGGGTAAACAAAAACTATACATCTTTATAAAACTATTATAGCCTATGTCACTCAGTAATATCGCATTCTACTGGTGGAAGAATTTTTTAAATCGGTCCCGTAGTTTTTGAGTTTATTCATTACAAAAAAAATGGTTGCCTGTAAAGTCGGTTTTACGGGCGAAGATTTGACGTGACAACGTCTTTTTCTCGGCGGTGACTCATCGTAACAGACGTGAGCGGGCGTTACACTTTTTCATGAGTGACTCCGAGCCGCAACCTAATTTAAGACGTTGTCACGTCAAAAATTACAAATCAATCAATCTGTCTAGCCGTTTCCCAACTATGTTGGGGTCGGCTTCCAGTCTAACTGGATGCAGCTGAATACCAGTATTTGACATGGAGCGACTGCCTACCTGACCTCTTCAACCCAGTAACTGGGTAATACGATACCCCTTGGTAAGACTGATGTTAGACTTTCGGGCTTCTGACGACTCTTAACGACTGTAAAAGATCCACGAATGACAGCCGGGACCAACGGCTTAACGTGCTTTCCGAGGTACGGAGGAGTCTCGGTATGTACAGATGGGCACCCATCCACGGACCAACCCCGGCAAGCGTAGCTTAACCTGATGGATCGACCCATGCAGCTGCTATTACTTAGCCACGAGCTCCTCAAACAAAACAAAACAAAAGTACAAATATTTTCTCTTTTTAACCGACTTCCAAAAAGGAGGAGGTTATATGTTCGTCGCGTATGTTTTTTTTTTTTTTACATGTGTGTCCGCCGATTTCTCCGTTAGTTGTGGACCGGTTTTGAAAATTATTTTTTTGTATGAAGGGGTATGTTTTTTTTTTTTATAAAGTTTTTTTATTAATATGATAGTGTCTCAATCATGCAAAAACGGCTGAATGGATTTGGATGAAATTAGGAACACATATAGTTTATAAACTGGATTATCACATAAGACTTTATCCCGATATTCCTATGGGATCGAGACTTAAACCGCGAAACCGCGGGGCGCAGCTAGTATTATCATATATTTTTCATAATTCAAATAAATTCAAAACGTCGTTTGTTGCGTCACTTCTTCTTCAGCACAGCTTGATTCTATACAAAATAAAAATAATTTACATTACTCAACAGAAAACCGTAAATAAAATTATTTGTCATAATGACAGCTAGCACACGCCAATATACCAACAAAACAATCGAAATCTGTACTCAAGCGAAAATAAAAACTCAAAACGTAAACCGAACTTAATACCGGAATAAAAGCGTCTCATATTAATTGTTAAAGGAATAATTATCCCGTGATTATCGTAAAAATAATTAAAAGTTAGCAACTCGAAGGTCTGAAACGGGAAAACCCAATATCATTCATCAGAATCAGATGATATCATAGAAAGATATAAATAGACTTTTCCTTGTGTTTGACGAGCAGATAATTCTGTCAATTAGCATAAAATTCAAATATTTCAGCTTAATTTTCTTCAAATCGTAGATTATTGGATGACTTCATCAATCCTTTCTCTGAAAAGGTGATGTTGGCTATAAGGATTTAAAATATCCTTATAATTATTATAAATGCGAAAGTAACTCTCTTTAGCCACAGCGGGTAATCTCTTGGCCTGCATCTCACCTGATGGTAAGTGACGATCAGGCCGAATGGGGGAAGCGAGCTTCACCCGGAATCCTCAATCACAGAGGAACTGGCTATCTTACCTGTAACTGCCGAAAAACGAGAATGCTGTTAACATTGTTGTTATGGCGACTTAGATAAGATGATGGTCGCTAGCTAGGGGGACTTAGAACATGCCATGCCACCAACCACACCGAGCAGAAAATAAAAAAGTGGTGAAGGGCGGGCGTTTTAGGGGACTGTCTTATGTAATTTTGACATTCGAAAAGTGCTGATTCTCAGCCTAGTTTGAATAAATGACTTTTGAATTTGAAAACATTACTGTTACGTTTTCACGCCTAAACAGATCGTTATGAAATTTGACAGATAGGTAGCCTGAAACCTGTAGAATGGTAAACGCTACTTTTCATTCTGGATATTTTTAGGTATAAAAAAATATATGAAATACCAAATACACACAGACAAATTCGCAAGCAACAGGTAGTTATGACTTTATGAGTTACCTATAATTGAATTTCTACCCACCTTCCACAACAATAAAATTAATCTGCCTAGCCTTTTCCCAAACATCTTTTAGAGTCGGCTCCCAGTCTAGCGACTGCATCTGACCTCCAAAACCCAGTTACTGGGTAACACGATAGGTACCCGTGAAATTTCAGATTATTTAGAAGATAAAAAAGCTTGGGATTGAGCTGCTCGCTCTGCTAAGCCTTGTGATAAAACCATAAAGCTTGACATTTTAATTATTCATCAAAATAAACCAGTTTTATATACACATTGACATTGTTGAAAATTATATTCAAAAATTAAAATAACGTAATACTTTACAAAGTAATCGTGTCAGATTACTTTGTAAAGTATTACGTTATTTCAATTATTGTGAAAGTGAGGACTATGTGGATATTTTTTAATTTATTTTTTAGTTTTAATGATTGATTGCAATGACTGGGCAGGTACACTGAAATCTGTGTGGTTCTTTCCTCAAAAGACCATTTCAGACACTAATCTACATGGTCCATAAATGACTTGACCAAGATTATGTCTGGACTTAAAAGAGACTGTGACCTCTAAGTTTATTTCGGCCTTTCTTCTCAGATAGGAAACACCGACCTCCTCTAGCTTATTTTTAATATATTTTTAATATGACGTGTAAAAGTGATTCCGATATCCTATTTACAGAATGAACAATTTCATTAAATTAAATTTCCCTTGGTAAGACTGGTTGTCTGACTTTTGAGCTTCTGACTAACCGTAACGACAGTCAAAGATCCACGAATGACAGTGACCGTGACCAATGGCCTAAAACTTGCTTTTCGAGACTCGGAGGGATCTTGATATGTACCTAATGGATGGACACCCATCCACAGACCAACCTTGTCAAGAGTAGCTGAACCTTCGACCTGTGCGGCTGTTATTATTTAGCCACGAGCAGCCCTCATTATCATTTCAAACAATACTTCTCCATTACCAAGAATGAGAATGAACTAAGTAGTCTGTAATTACGTGTAACAAACGGACAGTATTCGCAAAATTAATGTTTTCTTTACAATCTTAGACCTCGTGCCGGTCTGATAACTATGCCATAGTATAAATAAGTAACAGTATTATATCTTCATAGAAAACGGCCGAAACCATGCGCTTCGAAATTTAAATGTATTGATAGTACGCAAAAGTATCGAGTGCGCAACAGTTACGCACGGACGCGGAAGGTTTATCTACAGAGCGGCCGTAGTAAATTATTTCAAATACTGTTAGATAGATATAATACTGTTATTTATTAAACAGTGACTGATATTCAGATATACCTGGCATTCAACAGTCTACAAGGAAATTAGAACTTTAACTGCTTAAATATAAGGTCTCAAGTCTATTGACTGAAAACTAACAATGAGTTATTTTCGTGTCGTTATTTTGAACCATAAATCCATTCCAATAAAGTTCAAGTAAAGTTTGTTTTCTTTGTAACTTAACATATGTCGATCAATTTGAGCCGATATGACTGATTGCAGATGATAATTGTATTGACATGCATATAGCTTGATATGGACGGGCGACTTGGTCGCAAATTGATTTGAATTGCCACAAAAAATCGCAGTAATTGTAGAATTAAGTTTAATTTTAGTCGGTGGTAATTATATTGAGGAAAAAAAAGGCTCTATATGGATTAGATAATTCGTCGCAAATTATAGCAATTTGTCGTTCAAACGTACCTACATAAGTTTTGTGTTCGATTATAGTAGTGATGAAGTTGGCTGGTCTACCTAAACTAAATATTATAATTATAGAAGAATAGAGAAAACATTAGATTTTGTATGTTTGGTTGTTACGCTTTCACAGCTAAACGGCTGAACCCATTTTGATGAAATTTTGTATGATAATAATAATAATAAAGTTCACACACTTGCCTGGCATCTCAGTTCCAGTCATCCTTAGAGTCTGGGTCGCTACCACAGTTTCTAACAACTGGCGTCACCCACCTGCTCCATAAGTCAGGTAGTCCCGCGGAACCCAAGAATTATAGACCGATCACATGTTTGTCGACGGTTTATAAACTTCTTACATCCATTTTGAGAGCGAAAATTAACACACACATTGACAATAACTCTATTATGTCTGCCTCTCAAAATGGATGTAGGAATGGGTCCCGCGGTACTAAGGAGCTACTCCTCATTGACATGGCCATAAGCCAACAGGTCCGTCGATCCCGCAAGGATCTGTCGACATGCTGGATAGACTATAAGAAGGCCTACGACTCGGTGCCACATACATGGCTCATGAGGGTGCTGGAGTTGTACAAGATAGATGCAACTCTGCGCACCTTCCTGATGTCATGTATGGGGCAATGGAGGACGGTCCTTCGCTATCCAGGATGTCGACAGATCCAGGGGAACGATGAGCCTGTATGGATTAAACGGGGAATATTTCAGGGCGACAGTTTGAGTCCACTTTGGTTCTGCCTGGCCCTGAATCCTCTCAGTACACTGCTGGAGGATTCAGGTCTAGGCTATCGGTTGAGGAGAGGTGGTCAGGTCATATCTCACCTGCTCTACATGGATGATTTGAAACTCTTTGCCCCCAAATTTTGATGGAGTTACTGAAGGTAACTGAAACGTTCAGTAGCGCCATCAGGATGGAATTTGGTGTGGACAAATGTGCAGTCATGCATGTAAAGCGAGGCGAGATTATGGAATCCGAGGGAACTCAACTCTCGGAATCCATACACCTTAGATCCCTGTCCTCATCCGAAAGCTATAAGTACTTGGGTATGTCGGAAGCATTAGGCATCAATGTTGCTGACATGAAGCAATCGTTGAAGGAGCGCTTCTTTGGCCGCCTGAAGAAGGTATTAATTAGTCTTCTTTCAGGCGGAAACAAGGTGCGCGCCTTCAACGGTTGGGTCATGCCGGTTTTGATGTACTCTTTCGGCATACTCAAATGGACTCAGACCGAACTCGACGCCCTGGATAGGAGGGTCCGTACACTGCTGACCGCAAACCGGATGCATCACCCACGATCATCGGTGATGAGATTGTACATCCCGCGGAAGTGCGGGGGTCGAGGCTTCTTAAATGCGAAGACCCTCCACAACCGCGAGGTGTGCAATCTCAGAGAATATTTTCTGAAAGCTGAAGTGGGTATGCACCGTGACGTGGTGGCAGTGGACAAAGGGCTCACCCCACTCTCCATGGCCAAAGAGAACTGGCACAAGCCTGTGGTGCTTACTACAGATGACCGCAAAGAGGTATGGCAAAGCAAGGAGCTTCACGGACGATTCTATCGGGCTCTTCATGAGCCCGGTGTAGATTTCCTAGCGTCCGTATCCTGGCTACGTTTTGGTGACCTTTTCGGGGAAACTGAAGGTTTCGTCTGTGCAATTATGGACGAAGTTATCTTAACGAATAACTACCGGAGATATATTATGAAGGACGGAACGGTTGACGTGTGTCGGGCATGCCACCGCCCGGGTGAGTCCATCAGTCATATTATCTCTGGCTGTTCTCGTCTGGCTAACGGCGAGTACTTGCACAGACATAACCAAGTGGCCAGGATTATTCACCAGCAACTTGCTTTGAAATACAAACTTGTGGTTTCTGAGGTACCGTACTACAAGTATGTGCCCGACCCAGTTCTCGAAAATGACCATGTCACGATGTACTGGGATCGGTCTATCATTACTGACAGGACTATTGTTGCCAATAAGCCTGATATAGTGGTGATAGACCGATTAGCGCGCCGCGCAATGATAGTCGATGTTACTATCCCACATGACGGGAACCTCGTGAAAGCTGAGAAAGAGAAACAAATAAAATATCTCGACTTAGCACACGAGGTTGTCGACATGTGGAATGTGAGCTCGGCTATCATTGTGCCGATTGTCGTAACAGCCAATGGCCTGATGGCCGAAAGCCTCGACCAACATCTCTCGAGGCTCTCGTTAGGCGGTTGGATCAAGGGCCTGATCCAGAAGGCAGTACTCCTCGATACGGCTCGCATAGTGAGGAGGTTCCTGTCTCTGCAGCCCTAACCACCGGTAGCTTGGACCCTGCTCCCGATACCGGTGGAACACTATTTTTTATATTTTTAAATGTTTTTTATATTTTTTTAAGAAATATTTAAAATGTATTTTATATGTTCAAAAGTGAAATAAACGAAATAATAATAATAATAATCATTTATTTGCTTTGAAAGTAGGTACATAAATATAGGTGTTTACAAAATGTTGAGATCCTTGTACAATCTACCAATTAGGCATGCAAATTATAGAATTTAAAACTAGGTTAATGCGAATAATAATAAAAAATAAAATAAAAAATACAATGTCAATAATTACATCTAAAGAGTAGGGTCATTTAAAAAATCATTAATTGAATAATGACACTTATCAAGTAATAGGGCTGTCAGTTTCTTTTTAAACATTTGGATTGGGTGATTTTTAATAATATTCGGTATTTTGTTATAAATGGTAGGATCCATGCCAAAAACACTTTTCGTAAGTAAAGCTGTATTGTAATTACCATTTTGCAATAAGTTCCTATATTGGCTTCTAACAGGCCTTATTCTAGTTTCTGATACTGTTAGAAAGTAATTCTTATGCTTTCTCACAAAAATGGCTATTTCTAAAATATATAATGCGGGAAATGTCAACACTTTTAGGGACTTAAACATAGGTACACAACTGTCTGTCATTTTCAGGCCACACATTGCCCTTATACATCGTTTTTGGGCCTTAAAAACTTGTTCTCTCAAACTACAATTACCCCAGAATACAATTCCATATCGCAGAATTGATGCCACTAAACCATGGTAAGCTACCAATGTCGTAGTTGTACTCACTTTTTTACTTAAATTGAATAGCACATATGCAGAAGTGCTTAGTTTTTTACACACCTCTTCGGCTTGAGGTTTCCATGTTAACTGACTGTCTATTAATATACCTAAAAATTTGGTCACTGTTACTTGGTCAATTTTTTGTCCGTCGTATTCTATAGTCATTTGTTGTACCCGTGAGCGTTGATAAAAATGCATTATGTTCGTTTTCGATAAATTTATGATTAAATTATTAATGTCAAGCCAATTTACTATGTCCTTAAGTGTATTATTTATGTCAAATTCATATTTTTTTATGTCAGTGCATTTTATTAATGCGGTGCTATCATCAGCAAACAAGATCATTGGATGCTGAATGTAACGTGGCAAGTCATTTATGTAGAGCAAAAACAGTAGTGGGCCAAGCACACTGCCCTGAGGTACACCATATCTGATAATTCTGTATTCAGATGAATATTTCTTTTCACGCTTAGTCTTAACGCAAATTTTCGTTATTTCCGTGTATTGTTTGCGGTCACTTAGATACGATTTTATGAGGTTCTGGATGTTACCTCTAATACCATAGACATTTAGCTTATTAAGCAGGGTTTCGTAATTAACACAATCAAAGGCTTTGCTCATATCAGTAAAAATTGCGCATGTATGTATTTTATTGTCTACGTTTTTCATGATAATATTTAATAGTTCGTATGTCGCCGTATTAATACCCTTGCCTTTCCTAAAACCCTTCTGTTCATGACATAAAATATTATATTTATTTAAAAACTTATCAACCGATTCATAAATTATCTTTTCTATGACTTTGGAGAAAACAGGAATTAGGGCTATTGGCCTGTAGTTAGCTAAATCTTCGTTATTATTCTTTTTAAAAAGCGGCTTGACGATAACTGTTTTTAAGGCATTTGGGAAAACACCAGAGCATATACATAAATTTATAATGTGACTTAGATGTACAGAAATACAATCAGCGACATATTTTACAACTTTAGTAGCTAAACCATCATACCCGACACTATTTTTATTTTTTAAAGAATGTATTGCTCTCATCACATCTTGGGGCAATACTGGAGGCATAAACATTGAGTGAGGATTGCTAACTAATTTAGTAGTTTCAGGTAAGATTTTAGTATTTTTTTTTATTTGATCAATGAAGTAGTTATTGAAAGCATTTGCAATTTCTCTTGGGTCATTAATTATGTTGTCGTGCATATTGATCCGAGATATTGGTTCGGCAGAACGAGTTTTATTATTAATAATCTGCCAAGATGCCTTAGATTTGTTACTAGAGGTGTTAATGTAGTAGTCGTTTTGTGCTTTTTGGGTCAACTTAATAATTTTCCGAAATCTTTTTGAGTAACTTTTAAAGTTATTCTTATTTGAATGCGATGAACTATGCCTATATTTCCATAATAAATGTCGCTGTTTTCTACTGCATATACGTATACCACATGAAACCCATTTAATATTTTTATTTGCCTTTATAGTTACTAGTTTGTATGGAAAGCATAGGTCATATAACAAACGAAAGATTTCAAGAAAGTGGTCATACGCATCGTTTGCATCTTCGGTATTGTATATGTCGGAAAAGGATAGACATTGAAGATAGTTTTTGAACCTTACTAAGTTATCCACTGATATATCTCGTTTTTTAATGCGCCAAGATCCTATTCGACAAGTTCTATTTACCTTGACTTCCAATATCTGTGCGGCGTGATCGGAAAGCGCAAAGTCAATCACTTCACATTTACATTTTAACCGAGAACTACACGCAAAGTTATCTAAACAACTATTACTACATAACCGGGTTGGTTGGCGTAATTCTAGTTTGAGATTGTAGCCTAAAAGAAAGTATTCGAAGTCAAGAGTCATATTGTTTCTTTTTAACGTGTCTATATTGAAGTCCCCGCATACAATTATTTTCTTATTGGGCTTACAACATAATATCTTTAAAATAATGTCTAAATTTTCATAGAATAAATTGAGATTATTTGAATTTGGTGGCCTATATATACATAGAATAATTAACTGCTGATTAACCAATTCTATACCACAACATTCGATAGCATTTGATATGGAATATCGTGAAATGTTCAATAGTTCTTTGTGCTCAAGATCGTTTTTAATCAGAATGCACGCACCTCCACGTTTCTTTGCTCTTCTCGCGTAACAGGCGGCTAACTTGTAGTTTGGTATGTTCAAAAGTTTTTCATGACCAAACATCATAAAGTGTTCCGTGATACAAACTACGTCAATGCCTCTGTGTGTCTTGGATAACTCTTGGAGATGAATAGTTAGCAAGTCCGACTTATTTAAAAGGCCAGTAATATTTTGATGTACAATATTAATGTTACTATAGACGAAAAAAATCTGAATTTTCTAACGAGTTTGTAACGTGGGTATCATCATGTTGAACGTTAGTAGTCATCATAATTTGTTTGGTACAATCATAGAAATATTCATCCACTAACCATTTTAAGTTTTGATATATATTTCTAATTCCATTGTTATTCAGACGACCAGTGTGCTTAGAGAACATACTATAATCATAGGATAAATCCAAATTTGAGTCAAGAAGTTCTGCATAATTATGTGTTTGAATATCCAGATACAACATATTATTGAAGGTTTCAATCCTCCAATTAAATATCACTGCGTCGTTCTTGTAAGTAGGAAGACATAATACTATGTTCGTATGTTGTATTTTACTTAAAGCTTCTCTTATTTGAACAACAATATTGTAGTAATTGTTTGTTTTATGAAAATCTTCTTCGCCGATCAAAATGAAGCAGAAATCTTCTCGTGTGTAGTTCATTAGTTTTGTGTCTATATCTTCAATTAATTTCCCTGTTCCGCAATTTGGTACAAGATAATGACATATTTGGTAGTTGTCAAAAAAGTCTTCTGCTATTGGTAGCATCTTATTGGCTTTGTTACTACTTATGATGCATATTTTATTCCTTTTTGGTATGTTTTTTGTTAGTGGTTTTAATAGCGATGTGTTCTCAACCTCATTAAGATCCTTCGGTGCTACAGCAGTACAAGATACGCTTTTTGAAGGGTATTTTTCCGATTTATTTGTGTATGTCATTAATGGTGTAGTTTTAGATTTCTTTTTAGGAGTGTTAATTATCTCGGCTGTTATTTTACTAGTAGCTTTTTTTACCATCATATGTTTAGCGTTAAGATCTACGAGATTTTGTTTTAACTCCATATTAATTAATGACAAATTATTAATTTCTTCGTGAGCTGTGCTTAGTTGTTGTTTAAGTTCCTTTATTTCATTTTTTAGTTCTAGCATGTCTGCATCGCATTCGTCGCAGGATATGTTATATTAGGTAAACTGCTAGTAGTGCCATCTAACGGCGAATTCGTGGAATTATTACGAGCACTCTCATTGATTAAATCGTCTGATGATACGGCTCGTGATTTCATTCGAAACGTTATGTTCTCGAAGAATTCCATTTTTATTTTATAAATTACAAGGAACAACAATTGAAAAAAGTCCTTTCTATGTTGACTGGGATTTGAACTCGCACCCTAAGCGTGTATTTCGTCACGTAAAAAAGCAGCTTCTTAAACCGCCAGACCAATCAGTCTTATGCGAGTTGTAATGAAATAGAGGTTCTAGTTGTAGATTCAATCTTTTTGAATTTAGTTCGACGGTTATTTTTCTTATTGAATTCAAAACAACATTTGTCACACAATACGTAAATATGTTCACTGTTTACGCTCTTGATCTCGTTTATTGTGACTAATCGTTATAATATTGAAAATACTTTGGTGTTTTAGCACTTTTAAACGTTATAATCGTAGTTGAACTGCACTTGGTTCTGTGATTTTAATTACGATAGCTTCTCAGATGACCGTCAGAGAGAGCTTGAATAACACTTTCACTTGATATTTGTCCTAGCACCTTCACGTTAATTATAAATTTAGGTTTAATTTCACAGTATTTTTATTTTTAGGAAATATTCAACACGGAGCTTAACAAACTTAGATGTTCACCTTGTGGCGCCATCTATCGAATCCCTATGAGGATACTTTGAACCCTGGGGAAGGACATAGGTAATAGATATAGATTTATCGACATACTGTGCGGGCGAAACCGCGAGCGGAAGCTAGTTATTGAAAAAGTTCTATTTTACTAATAAAATGGATCAATGTTGTCTGAATAAATAAATTACTAATAATAAATTGTCACCTTGACAACAAAATAACGCCAGAAAACTCAATCTTTAGGCATGATATTTGTATCCTGAATTTTCGTTTTTGACCCCAATATTCACTTAATTTACGTTATAAAAATAATGATTCAAAAGGGAAAATTCAGAAAACTTCCATCATATATATTAATAGCAAATGGGTTGTCATGTCGTCACACATAAAATTGCGCATTCCGTTCTGTTTATATTGTGACTATTTCTTGAAAATTCTTTCGAGCATAGCATAGCTCTTAGAGAACTATATTACCAATGGGACACCTGGGTGGCATGCTGCCAGAAAATGATGACTAACAAACTAATAATAATCATTAACTTTCATCTTCTTCATCAAAAAATCAAAAGTCATTTATTCAAACTAGGCTGAAAATCAGCACTGAACGTCAAAATTACATAAGACAGTCCCCCAAAACACCCACCCTTCACCACTTCGTAGTGCTTTAGCTTGGAAGAAGTGGCGCAACAAACTCCCCAGCGGCACAGCTGTCTGTTAAGTTAGAAGAATTTGAATAAATACAATATAATCATTGTCGTTTTATCTGACCAAAGCCTAACATCGATTGATACATCGCCCACGAGAGCGTTTCGCAAATAATTTCTATCCAGTATCGTAACGCGATGGCCTCTGATACACTTAATTGGCGATCGTTTTGAAATGTAACCCACTCTAGTGTGTGGGGAATACCATACGCACGCTTAGTATGTAAGCAGGTAAGCAGGGATGTATGAACTGATAGTTGTGTTGTTATATAGTTCTTTTATATTTTGTTGAATGTAAGAACGTTGTAGGCTTAATAGGCTGTAGATTTGTTGACCATTTTCTATTTTGTTAAGTACCTGGTACTTGTCAGGCCTACACTGTCCTCCCATACCTATTTATTAACATTTTTGACAACATTACGATTACCGGGCAAAGTGTTGGTAGTTTTCTATCTGGTTTTTCCCTGTAGCAGCCCGGAGTCTTGATTTGTGCCTGGTTGATGGCAATAGGCTCGCCCCCTATTACATGGGACTTGAATATAAATGGCGATATTTAGGTACACGTAACCCTTCGAGGAATACTTACAGTCCTGATGTTCTGTTAGGTGTATTTTGATCAAACGTCAATCACGTCAGATTTGATAGCATGTTAGTTATTTCCAGAAACCAGGTTTTTAGACATAGAAATTAGATTAAAATCAACAATTGCTACCAGGATCTATTCTAATTCACACTTGATGACAAGGACCAAAAGAAAAAACAAATGACGAATGCAAACAATAAAATACTCCATACAACTTTTTACTCGCGTTTTTTTTTTTTTTTGCAGTGGCTTTGTATGAGCATTGTATTTGAGCAAGATCAAGGTTAGTAGGTACCATTGAGCGAGTACTCTGTACGTACCGTAGCTCGTGCGACCTTGTTTAATTCCTCAAAAAGCCCAGCTTCAATAACTGGGCTATTATTTATATTCTTCTTCTTTGTCGCTGGCACGACAGTATTTCAGATTTCATTGGCCCAAAGCTTCGCCACTTCCAAGACATCGTCGGTGGCTACTCAGAGGTCACTTTGACTGCATGTTATGGGGCACAGAGTTCATGATAGGAGGTAGAACATAGTTTGCGACACAGCTCCACATCCACACCTTGCGGCCGATCCATCGAGGTATCCCAAATTTACAAGGTTGGAGTTACACACCCTAGCCTGGAGCCTGGTCGGAGCTTAGAGTCCAAAATCCAACAGCACGCATTTAATTTAGAGCTTGCCAAATATTCGTGAATACGGGTATAACATACAGACCAACTTAGCTGGTAACGCAACTTAGAAGGGTTATGAGAAGAGAAAGGATGTGTACCGCTCGCACACGATCTCATTGTGTTCCCTATCCGAAGGGATTGCCTCACGATGCCGGTATGCGAGTAACGTGGTGCAATCGCTGTCAATGCATGGTGACGTTGGGGTAATTTATATACTCATTAAATTTATTGTATTCCACAATGTGAACTTACTTGGGGGTTTCCCCAAAGAAGACGTTTAATACATTGTTCCATTGTTATTATCCATTGAATTCGACTACCATTTCTGAGTGTTTCTTCCAAGAGATTGTCAGATGGCAAAACCCAACGTGAACAAAAAACCTATTGGCTTGTAAAAGGTCACGCATTCTACATGAGAAGGGACCACCCCACGGTGTTCCTGCTTCCAAGGAGACTCTCTGATATTGTCAGATGGGAAAACCCAAAGTTAACAAAAAACCTATTGACATAGGTCACACTTTCTACCTGAGTAGGGGCCACCCTACTGTGTTCCTGCTTCCGAGGAGATTGGTTTACTGGGTTTACTACACAATATCCACATACAGAACCCACCTGCTACCATCCTTGCATACTCCTTTTTCTTTGTTTAATATTGTACCGTGATAACGACTACCTATGGTGCCATATTTAGTTATTAGGTTTCATTATCTTATCTATACATGTTCCATGTTCGCGGAATATATTGAATTTCTAACAATGTGATCAAACGATCAGAGAGCCAATTCACAAGTTTTTAAGAAAGGCCGCATTTTAATCTCAGTCTCAATCTGTCAAAAATACAGCGGTACAAGGATCTTTTGGCGCTTGCATGACATTGACAGGCCCCCCTGTCAATATCATCGTTGTTGGTAAGCATTTTGTGCTATTAGTATTGAAAAAACAAGGTGGTGGCGCGGCGTTAGTTTCGGTTTTAGCCACGCGCCAAAAGATCCTTGTATCTACATGTTTGACCTGTTTTTGACATTGATTGTCGCTGAGATGATATTGGAACTATGTTTTTAACGTTTTTAATCGACTTCAAAAAAAGAAGGACGTTCTCAACAGTTCTTTTTTTTAAATTTTGTTATTTCAGAACTCCGTCATGTATAAACCGATTTGGATTTTTTTTTTTATCGAAGGGATGTGTACCTTACCGTACTTCCAGATTATAAATTTGGTCAAGTTCTGATGAGTTAGTTTCAATAATACGTATTTTTTTCCAATTAGTGTCATGTTGATGATGTGTTAATAACTACCTATGTCACTGGTATTTACATTGCAAGTAGTGGTACGAATACATACGAATTTACGTGGCGTAGGTAGCACAGATAAAAAGTGCAAAATGAAAAGGTTTCTTTGCTTTTGTATTTTTGTTTTTTGCTACTTCCGACATTAAAGTTACGTTTCTCTTTTTAGTGTTTTTTTAGGGTTCCGAAAAAACGGACCCCTTCAAGGATCACTCGTGTGTCTGTCTGTCTGTCCGTCTATCGCAGCCAATTTGCTCTGAATCTAATGGACCGTTTAAGTTGAAATTTGGTACACCTGTGTATTTTTGTGACCCAAACACGGACGTATAACGTAAATAAATGAATTTTGAGTATGGGGGTCACTTTTGGGGTGCAAATAAGAAATTTAAAAAAAGTTTTGTTACCTGTACCGTGTGACATAGCAAATGAAGGGGCTTGTTGCAAAGTTTTCAAATATTTTTTCTTCTATAAATACTTTTTAAGATAATTAAGAAAGCACTTGGCCGGTTTTGTCAAAGCTTTTTAGTTTTTGGAAAAAACGTGTTTATTATAAACGGGAATTGGCATTCTACATCAATGGCATAATACATCCAGTGCTGAAAAATGAACATAATATTGATATCGGACGATAGATGATATTTACTGGATGATTGAGAAAGAAAGTAAAAAGTGGCGAGAGTGTATGTTAGTGTTGAAAGTGTTATTGGAGTTTTCTATCTGGAATTCTCAGTAGCAGCCCGGAGTGTGGATTTGTGCCCGGTAGATGTCAATAGGCTCGCCCCCTATTACAAGAGACTAAAACATAATTGGCGAAATGTGGATTTACTATAGTCATACTTCTGCCCTACCCTTCGGGGAATACAGGCGTGATGTTATGTGTATGTTCATATTGTGATTGAGAAATACAATCCCAGACAATCTTCCACGCTACGTCTACCAACAAAAAGAGAGAAGACGGTTAATTCTTTGACTATGACCACATTACTGCATCACTAGCACTTGACAATCAATATACTCATTCTCCCACCCTTATCCCAATTTATTAGTGGTCGGCGCAACATGTATTATTCTTCCACACTTCTCTATCAGTCGTCATCTCGGTAGTCACCCCCTTTCTAGCCATATCATCTTCCACACAGTCCATCCATCGTTTCTTCGGTCTTCCCCTACTCGTATAGCCATCCACATTTGCACTCAAAACTTTCCTCACGACATTTTCCTCACTCCTCCGCATCACGTGCCCGTACCATGGCAACCGATTTCCGCAGAACTTTTCAGTCACCGGTGCCACTTTCAAACTTCCTCTTATGTACTCATTCCTTATTACTATTAATATACTCCCAGGCAAAATAGTTTTACATTGGTCTTATTTAAGTTCACGTCTGCCAAGTCATAGGTCTCGAGTTCGAACCCAAGGCATGCTCCTCAGACTTTTCAGATTCGTGTGCGTATTTTATAATCACTTCAGATATTTCTCGACGGCATATGAAGCCAAGTCAGAGGCCCATGGGCGGCATAAAAACTCTCTCACCAGGTTAGTCACTATAACCACACAAAAAAGAAGAAAGACAAAAAGTTCACGTTAAATAAAATCGGTTCAACATTTTTCGAGTTCACACCACACATGCATACAGACATGGAGTTATCCTTACTCGCTTAAGACCCTGCCCCAATTGTGACAACCTAGAACATTATATTAAAGCCTGCCTTCGATAATTAATACATATTTATCCATATCCACCTTCTCGCCAAACGTCTCTCTAAGCATGATCTTATTAGATCTCGTTAAGATCTACCATCTTACATCCTGCACATGGTAAATACTTTAACTTGTGTACCATAAGGATCAATATTGCTTTTACTAGTGTCGAGTTAACGTGGTATCTGATTAAAGAATACCAAGTAAAGAATTGCGACCAATTACATCTTTATGTCTGTGTATTACGATTGATATCGTTTTGGCTAGTAGTATTTCTAAGTTTGTTCTTAACTTAATGTCCTGCTGTTCGTTACACATAATTGGTACAGATTGCGTGTAAGGCGAATATAATAAATTATTAGATAGTAAAGTACATAGTTGTATGTACTTGTGAGATATATAACGGTCTTATTTAGATTAGAACGTCTGAACAAGTTAATAAAATTGTATTTCTTGCGTTAATAGGAGAACATGGTGTATTTATATATCGTTAGCTTGTGGTTTATTAAAATGTTTGATCTTTATCAAATATCCACCGAGAAAGATAAATAGAATCTGAGACGTTGGTCTAGTGGTTGCAAGCATGAGGTCCTGGGTTCCATTTACGGATAGCACCCCGGAGTCTGGATTTGTGCCAGTCACAGAACAGATAAAAGAGGTGCCCGTTCGATGGAAAAAGGCTCATCCCCTATTACATGGGACTTAAACATAACTGGCGAAATGTGGTACACCTCTGCTAAACCCTTCGAGGTAACTAGGCGTGATGTTATTAAAAGTTTTCCTAGATTTTCTCATTTGTCCACCACACAAGACTAGCTAAGATGGTAATGAAAATGTGAAACACATTTCAGTTGCAGAAGATACAACATGAGAACTAACTATTTTGTTTTAATGTCAGATCAGACTGGTTATAGGTATTCATCTTATCGTTTCGATGGTTTTTCCATGTAGCTTATACTGTGAGGGCTCAGCAGGTGGCCATCTGGCCATGTTTATTGCGGCGTCAGGGGCGTTGTTCAGATCGTCAAGGGTGTAGGTGACCCGACACTAGCAGATGCGACATAGTCTCTTCAGGAGCAGCGCACTCGCATTGTTCGATGAATCTACAATGCCCCATTTCGCCAGATTATGTTTGCAGCGGCCTACTTGGGTACGCAATCGATTCAGGGCTATACCTACAATTGACATTCATATTACAGTTAAATTACTTGAACCAACTATTGTAGCCAACTATAGCAATTGTGGTAGTCAACAAACTATTTGGGCCAATATTATAACAGAACTCTTTCAAAGATGACCAATTGAGAGCAACTGCACAGAATTCATCAATTTGGCACACACATACAAAAACCCAATTCAATGAGACATTGGTTCCGGTTTACATGTGAATATCAATTACAGAGGAACGAGACTGGTAGTATACCTGTAAACGGTAAACTCAATTAAACATCTAGGTATACATTTCCCGTAGGGTGACCTCACATTGTGTAAGTTTTCCGTACAATGAGATATCAGAATCAGCTTATATCCGTGCCTCGGAAAGTACGATAAACCGTTGGTCCCTGCTGTCATTCTTAGATCTTTGACAGTCGTTAGTTAGAAGCCCAAAAATGTAACAACCAGTTTTACCGCGGGGTATTGTCACATAATTAAATATGGAGTTCTCGGTTTTTTATTCATGTGGTATTGTGTAACTCAGTGACCGGGTTGTGAAGATCAGATAGGCAGTCGCTCCATGTAAAAGTATTTTACTGGTAATCAGCTTCATCCGGTTAGACTCGAAGCCGACTATATCGACACCTGATAAGAACAACATTGTATCTATTTTTTCTAGGTTTACAGGAAAGTGTTTTTTTTTGTTTGTTTTAATATCGGCCTACTGCTTTTAAATACACCACTGTAAGTATTAAAGTAGACGTTTTATACATATTTTATTGCGTTCTATAAAAAAACATAACCATGTTTACGTACATCAAACAGAAACCTGTTTTTGGTCAAGTTACAATGTTAGAATAATTGATTATTTTGAAACAACAACATTGAATGTATAGTTATGGTCGTGTGAGTACATTTTTTTATTATATTTATTTTAGCTATGTGTTTTTTTTAAGTCAATAACATGGTATTTATGTTTACATTGTTACTAAATCGATTACTATGGCAAAAAGCTTTTTTATATTTGAAATACAATGTTTTTAAGGCGACTATAACCGACTCTTAATGATTTTATACTGAAGATCAGAAGTGTTAATGATTTGGAAAAAATATATGTTAAATAAGAGCATTTTCTTAATAACTCTATCTGTGAATATTTTTGATTATATTTATATTACATAGTGCAATTAATTTGTAAAGTTATGTCTAACGCGGATAAAAAACTGACGCGAAATCTATTACGCGTATTTTTCTGAAACCATTTTAAAGACATTTTTATTACTTGTCTTTTAGCATAGACACGTGTTTAAAAATAATACCTTTTATGTATAATAAATAAATAATGCGTCTTATTTGGGACAGCGCTCCTGGATGGGCGAGTTCTATTACTGGCTGGACGCACGACGTGTTGCGTGAGCTCAGTACAGAACACGCAAGGTAACTCAAGGTAAACTCAAGGTCATTGGCATATATCTGCGTCTTAAGACACACAACCGTTTAATTTCGAATTATAATGATTTATTTGCACATACAAAAATAGTTCTAATGGTCGTAGAAATACGGCTCGCGGACTGAAAGGTACCTTTTTTCCAATTAATGCATTTATGGTATAGTTAGAATACATTGCAAAATGAGTTACATCGTTGTTCGCAGGTGTCGATATGTAGTTGGAAAAAGGCACGCAGATGATGATGGTAAGTGATGATGCGGTCAACGATAGTGCTTGCGCAGGAGTATTTATTCATTCGAAACTTGAAATCTTCCAGGCTATAGCTACCAGGGAACACTCCGTCAGTGAGTTCCAATCCGTAGCCATTCATCATTCTCCTGCCCTTAACCCAATTTGTTCGTGGTCGGCGTAACATGTCTATTTCTTCCATACTTCTCTATTAGTCGTCATCTCGGTAGTCACCCACTTTGAACCCATATCATCTTTCACACAGTCCATCCATCGTTTCTTTGGTCTTTCCCTGCACTTATATCCATTCAAATTCTGACTCAAAATTTTCATCACGACGTTTTCTTCATTCTTCCTCAGCAATTCATAAGTGTCTTTTAAATTCACTGATAGACAACGCACCGCCTAAACCGCTGGGTCTAGATGGATGAAATTGTGCACAAGAATCCCATATATAGCGAAATTGAGAACTAAGAGCTATATACATAGCTAAAGGAATCAATTAGGGTATGAAAGTTTGTAAGGAAACTTGTCATTTTTGTGGATGGGAAATCTACAATCCACGCACAGCTTGTCATATTAGAATCCCTTACATCATTGTCATTGGCTTAAGCTACGGTTCTAAAAGAGCGGTGGCCACCACACAGCGCCTGCAATTTACCGGCGAATGACGTCACTGAAATGTTATCTATGAAAGTAATTAAGTGTGTTTTCCTAAAGAGCGTTTTTGACACTGTAAACCCCGCTGCCAACAAGTACATGACAGCCGCCGCTGCGGCCGTTACTTATGTGGTGGCCTTTACCCAAGTCAAATACCACGTTTTATTCGCAGAAAATCGATTGACAATTATCTTGTAATCAGTAACGTTACCAATTTGTATGCGAATCATCTATCGATGTAATGGACGCATTACTTATTCACGACACGTTCCTATTGCTTCAAATTGTTTCTCAGCTGAATTGTATTACATTGTAGTCATGTTGCTATATTGCGTGTGAGTGTTCCTTTTGTGTTTCGTAAATAATAAAATGTAGGTAACGTAACATCACGTGTACCTATAGTTCACCCACATTTCGCCAGTTATGTTTAAGTCCCATTTAATACGAGGCGAGCCTATTGCCAACAACCGGACACAACATCCAGACTTCGGGCTCCGGATAAAAACCCAATATCACTTTGCCTGACCCGGGCCCAATAACCTCATTTTCACCAGTAACGCATGCTTACCAGCGCGAGTACTAGATGACATATCCAAACTAACGAGGCAGCTTTCTTGGTGTAACCAAGGTAGGTTTTTAGGACCTCCTTGTTTGAATGAAGTAAGCGTTTTTTTTATGGAATACGATGTAATGTCATGGACACTAGCGCCGCGTCTATCGGACTTGAGTGGTGGCGCGGACTCCAACACCCTATTTTTTTGTTTTTTCTTCGTTGGGAAATTATTAAGTAACTTCTCCTGCTCTGGACGGAGCGGGAGGGCGTGTCAGACTCTTCCTGACTAAAACCCACCCGTGTTCCTTCAGTGTTGCCTGTAGGTTCGTTGCCATAGGTTGTCACTAGCACGTCATGAAATGTTAGACCAAAATTAAAGTAGTTTCAACCATAATGAAGTTTTAATTTACTGGGAGTTAATGTCAACAGTGGTAACACAAGTTTGAGATACATTGATTGGATATTTTGTTCTGTCAATATGATGACACTGTTCTCTGTTATACTCATCTCTTCAGTTTTCAGGAATCATTTAGAGGCACGGTAAATAATCAGCACACGGGTCGATCGAAGGTTAAGCTACGCTTGCCACGGTCGGTTAGTGGGTGGGTGACCATCCATTACACATCGAGACCTTTCTGACCTACGGAGACCTCGGAAAGCACGTTAAGCCGTTGGTCCCGGCTGTCATTCTTAGGTCTTTGACAGTCGTTACGTCGTTAACAAACACTTATGGCGAATTAGTCCAGGACACCAGCATTTAAAAAATTACAGAATCGCCAGTAACATTTACAGAAAACATTAAATGATCGTTTGTAATAACAGGAAAAACGGTTGCTTTGTGTTTGTAGGTATCACAGAGAAGCCAGACACAGTAGGTTGACTGTATCGTATCAAAGTGGGAGTAGCGATGTGTTCACACCAAATCACAAAGAAAGCATGAGAAACTCATCAGAGAAGTAGCCAACTAGTCCTGGGCAACCTCCCTTCGACTGTTATTTTATGAGAAGAGAAGCACAAGAAACAGCGTTCACTAGCGTAATTGCAGAGCGTTATCCATAGAATAGATAAAAGAAAAAAAAACGTTTATCCCCGATACCGACAGTAATGCGATCATGCTCGAGCGAAGATGGTTGATTTTTTCATAGCAATTAGAGTTCGAAATTTGCGGTTTTTATAGAAATTATTGGCGACCGCGTGTGAGCGAGTAATCTGGGGGCACGGCAGTGCCATCCATCTTGTCTCGAAGCCATTTAGGAAAGTTTCGACCTCGTAATTTTTAGCGTTCTCAAGTGTTTAAAATGTGAATGCGTTAGCTGCCAAAAGTTCTAAGTACGTACTTTTATTTTGTGTTGGTATACAGGGTATAAAAAAAACCATCACAAAACCGCTATTAACGCATTCGCTACATCAAACTAAGTAACATTTTATAAAAATAATTGCCGGGTAACAATTTTTATATTTAAGTAGTGTGAAAAATCACTGTTTACGGTAGCGGGCAACGTACTTAACACGCAAAACGTTGTGCTTATGGGTACAACGGTATAAGTCGTGCGGATATTTAAAGTTAAGTTATAACATTTACGAGTAAAACGTTCATAAACATCAAAACAGTTTGAACTTGGGACCTTCAATATCTCCGTAACCAGGAAGGTTCCCAGGTATAGTCCAGAACAAAATAAAAGATCACAATGACGGGTAGAGCAGTGTCACTTGGCTACGTTAAGCGTCTTTTTACACCCGTTATAGGTTTTTTATAGAAATTATATGGAAAAGTTACATAAAAAATAAAAAGATTAAATTCTAAAAGATTAGCCATTAGGTCGGTAGTGATTAGGTTGGTAGTGACTAGTGAGGCTGACTGACCAGAGTGCGCTAAACGAACACTAGCAATGTCACTCGTTGACGCTTTTCTATAACCATCACGTTACCAAGTTCCAAGCTAAAATGTACTTAAAAAGTACATTTTACACAACAACCCTAGTCATGTCAATTAAAATATACAGTACGTTAACTAAGGAAGGGCATTCCCGTTACCCCGCAATAGGATAGCATCCATAGCATAGCGTCCGTTTCACGTTGAAAGAGAATTGCGCGTATACAGAGTTTCTTTTACGTATCAATTTAATATATTTTGTGAATATTTAATGATTAAACAAAAAAAAAGTTTTTGGTTTAGTGGTATTTTTTTTAGCATGTATGTATGTATGGATTCTATACTATTGTGGGTTAGTGGGAACGCCCTTCGTTAGTTAACATATGTATTGTATATTAAATTACAAAAAAAAACATATATTTAGTACATTCCATTGAGTATCTTCTTCACATTGAGTATCTCTAAGAAGTAAGATGGTTTGACAGCTTGAGATCGCCACCTTGGCTTCTTACTTCTCTTGTCATAAAAAAATTTTGCTCTCTTCAACATTACGGGCACAACAGACCTTCTTTACTCTTTTATGTCGTGGCTGCAAGCATACAGACGGAAGGAAATAGCAAATTAATTTGAAACAGTATGATTAGGTGTTTATTTGATGGCGTTTCCGTTAGTAAGCTATCAAGGTTCGTTCGATACTTGAGCTGCAATAATCACTTGTTTACAGACATTTTAACGGCTTTGACACATTTAAAACGATATAGTTGAACGGTTAAGGTGCTAACTAGTTAAAGGTCGTTTAAGAACCATCCAACTCAACAGACAGCTGTAATAGTAATAATAATTTTATTTTATGCAAACTTCAGTACTCGTTACATCAATGAGGTCTCGACCCCTGAACTAGGACACCTGTATGGTAGAGGTCGAGGTGTCTCCAGTTACATGGATCAGCATGAGATAGCTCAGACTAGATACAATTTTCACTTAATTTTTACAATAATTTAAAGAATATTGCAATAAAAAAACTTAAGAAATAAAAATAAGTATTTATTAATAATTTTATAACATACTCTGTTTTAGAAGAATAGCTGTGGTGCTGGGGAGTTTGTTGTGCCACTTGTTTTTCTCAGCTAAAGCACAAGCAAGTGGTGAAGGATGGGCCTTTTGGTGGACTGTTTATGTAATTTTGACGTTCAAAAAGTGCTGATTCTCACCCTAGTTTGAATTAATGACTTTTGATATTGATTTAAAGTTTCTATCTGTACCAATACCTATCTAATTAGTTTGTCACCACAAACCGCGTTCTTTGGATCATTAAGTCTTATTTATTATGCTTGAGAAGGTTCAGCAGTGGGGTGTAACGGACATGCTAATTTAAGATCCTGGTAATTCTTAAAATAACCTTAATGAAAAATCTGCCTAGCCTTTTCCAAACTATTTTGGGGTCGGCTTCCAGTCTAACCGGATGAAGCTTTGTGTTTCTGACACTGCCTATCTGACCTCCACAAACCAGTAACTGTGTAATACGATATCCCTTGTCAAGGCTGGTTGTCAGACTTTTAGGCTTTTATTAGGATTACCATAAAAATTGTCAAAGATCCACGAATGACAGCCGGGACCAACGGCTTAACGTGCTTTCCGAGGCACGGAGGAGTCTCGGTATGTAAAGATCACCCATCCACGAACCAACCGCGGCAAACAAAGCTTAACCCGAAAGATCGACCCATGCGGCTGTAATTAATTAGCCACGAGCTCCTCCTGTTATCATAATTTAAATTATGTTATTATCTTGTTTGAAAATAAAATTATTTTAAGGCAGTAAATTTCAATAAGCATTAAAAATAAATAAAGAATCTTAGAAGTTTCTGAGAATCTTCACCCAAAAATTCACTTCTGTCTCATATTACTGCTGCTACAGGTTCAGATTCAGATTACTTTATTTGCTCAAACATGTGTGTACATACAATACAGTGCATGCAAAGTGTTATATAACTACATGGAGTTGTGCTAACATAGTGACCATATTGTCATGGTGTGCAAATATTAATAAAAGTTAGAATTTAAACAAAATAATAACAACATTCATAAACATTGACAATGCTGATAATTAATTCGCTGCATAATTAATTCATATAGAAATAGATAGGAGTTACATCCACAATTGTCAAATATTCAATTATCAAAAATAAAAAAACATAATAAAAAAATAAAAATAACAGCAGATCACAATTGCTGCTATAACCTAAATCCATTGAATTGGGTACAAAGCAAGCGCTCGATTCCGGCAACTGTATGACTGTACCTACGCAAGTAAAGCGAGCTGGTGAAAGCAAACCGTTTAACAAAATGTTCCGCATTCACTTGTTCACTAACTACTTATAATGGCTACTACAAACTGACTATCTTCACGCTTCTTCTTATCAAAGCGGGCCAGCAGAACTGAGGGTTCAAATGATAAATGATATTATTTATTTATTTTAGTGGGTTTGTAAAAACACTTTTACACGTCAATAATAAATAATCTTTTTAAAACTAGATGAGCTCTGAGTCCTTTCTGACTCAGAAGAAAGACCGAAACAAAATCAGAGTTGTTTCTTTTAAAGTCCAGACATAATTTTGGTCAGATCATGAAAGACCATCATTAAAGACCATTTCAGGAAAGAACCACACAGATTTTAGTGGACTTATTTACATCCGTAAGACGTCCTCGTAACAAAAGGTTCAGTTGAAAACCAGCGTCAGGAACTAGTTGTCTGGCAGTTCTTAGTCAGGATCAGGACCTATTTGGCGCAGTTGTGAGGCACACAACATACTGTTTTACGTTTTATCTGTTTTTTTTTTTGTGTGAATATTGTTTACCTTGACCTATCAAATAAATTTATTTTCTTTCTATCTTTGAACTGGCCCTTTGAGGAATAACCACACAAAATTGAGGGAACCTGTCCAGTCAGTGCATGCATTTGTCATTAGCATTAGTAGCAGTGTGACTTTGTTGACATCATTATTATAATATTATTGTTATCGGCTAAAAGATTACACTTTTAACTTTGGTATTGTTGATCGAAGCTTTTAACTGTCCGATCAAAGTAGGGCTAGGTATGTCATTAGATTGGATCTTAATTGTCCATTTCCGGTCAGGAAATTTAGATCCAATCATACAAAGAATTTGAATGATTATCGGAAACGATAAGATTAATATAATAAGTTATCTTATTCCATGATCATTAATTAAATTCATTTACGTCACTAACTTACCTTTATAAAAACGAACCTTGAAGAATGCCTTTGTTTTTTTATAGTAATTGGGTAATTATTTCTAGTGTAGCTACACAAAAAATAATATTTATTTTGTGCGAATACACTACGGCTTTGTTATTATCACATTATAAAAAAAAAAAAAAAAGTTTAAAAGTTGTAAAGTTTTTAAAAAGTGAGGTTTTAGTGTTTACGGCACCTAAACAACAGCCCCGTCGTGTACCTCCAGTATATCTCAACGGCGTTGAACTGAATAAAGTAACTCAATTTAAATACTTGGGTCATGTTGTCACCAGTGATCTACGTGATGATGGGGACATAGAACGCGAGCGCAGGGCGTTGGCGGTGAGGAGCAATATGCTCGCCCGTAAGTTTGCTCGCTGCACGGCAGACGTCAAAGTCAGTTTATTTAAAGCGTTCTGTCAGTCCTTCTATACGAGCGGCCTATGGGTGTCATATACGAGCCGAGCCTACAACGTCCTGCGCGTGCAATACAACAATGCCTTCAGGATGCTGTTGCGACTGCCGCGACGTTGCAGTGCGTCGGGAATGTTTGCTGAAGCACGTACGGATGGCTTTCACGCCATCATGCGTAAGAAAGCGGCTTCCCTACTGCAACGTTTGCGTAACGCTCGGAACGGCATCCTGAAAATGATTGTTAGCAGAGTGGACTGCCCCATCCAAAGGCACTGGGTAGAATTAGGTATAGGTTTATGTTAAATAGAATTAGGTACTAACAACAATAACATAGCATGTAAGCACAGTTTGTTACTAACCACTAACTACTTATGGACTTAGGTCTGAAATAAAGATATTTTATTTATTTTATTTTATTTATTATTATTTAAATATAATTCCTCCTATAAGTTATAATTTAACCCCAAATATAGGCCTTCTATCAATTTGAATAAATTATCCGCCCGAGCTTATCAAATATAATCATTCAACAGGAAAAAAAATAAACAAAATACCTATTCAAACTCAAACCTTTAACTTCAATTAAACCATTTACAGTAATTTTTGAATTGTCAAAGAGTCGGTCAAGTCACAAAGTTGAAGTTAGTTGCCCGTTCCAAAACGTAGATCTCTATGGAGAAGAACGACCAAGAAACTTCAAGGACACTCTCTTAAATCAAGGTATTACTAAATCCTGTATACATTATTTTTGTTGCTTCTAAACGTGAGAAGAATGTAAGAAAAAATACCATATAAAACAATTCAAAATATACGACTGAATTGAAACATTTACCAGTTTAAGTTAATGATACATGTTTAAAAATCTAATTTTAATACAAATAGTGAACACAGATGTCATCGATAAACTTAAAGTCAATATTTACCTCAATCAGCAGGTGTACTTCCTTCCAAAAATTATATCACAATTTAACGACTTATCAGTGATTATCACGTCAAACTGATTGATATCACCACTTTTATTAATAGTACTTTCCACTGTCACAAAAATTTTTGATGATTAGAAAAATTTACTTTCGAACTCCCGGTCTATATTCTAAATCACTGTTCCGAAAAAATACTGGGTACAAAAAGAACTGTTATTTTGTAATAGTGATTTTTACGAATCAATTAAATTTGTATTTTTTTTTTCACGTAAAAAATCTCGATGTTTATTTTGTTTCGCAATTGGTTACAATTTTCACGTGCGTTTTGCTCGCGTGTATAACAATGACTGACAGTAAGCAGCAAAGTTTCGTGGGAATTTGTGATTCAGTCATCATTTCCTTAACATTATTATATTGTGTTACTCTTCCATATCCCTAGTATTATTGGGTAAAGTATGACAGGTTAAAGTTTCCCTAGTGATAGCAAAGACGGTGATTAATAGGAGGTCCTCCGGACAGACAAGTGGCTATTAATAACAGCCGCACGGGTCGATTGTAGGATAAGCTACACTTGCCGCGGTCGGTTCGTGGATGGGTCCTTCATTACATAATTATTGGTCCTGGTTGTCATTCGTAGATCTTTAACGGTCGTTAAGGGGTAGTCAGAGAAACCAACATAATTGGAAAAAGTCAGGCAGATTGATTTGATTGAGTTAGCGGTAAAAAAACTGGGTACATATCTTTTTAAAAGGACATATGTTAAGCCTATATTTTTTCATTGAAATGTTTGATAACATCCGACAACGTTTTCCATGTTCCAAATCGAACAGTTTACATAACATAACATCACGCCATGTTTCCCCGAAGGCTTAGGCAGAGGAGTACTTATACCTAGTACACCCATATTTCACCAGTTATGTTTAAGAGGCTTACAACAGCTAAAGCGCGGTCACTGTCGGACTGCATAGAAATGAAAGAGAAGCGCGATGACACGACGCAGGTAATTTATTGCAAAATATGAAGCAGTTAGCGATTTACAGAAAATCTATTGATTGGACTGGAAAATTAAAACACTATTATGCTAATATGTAGCTTGTAGAATAATCTGACAAAAAATCAGAATGATTGCATGTAAATTAATATGATTTTTAATCGTTAAAAGAAATTTTTAGAGGTAAGTATCTTCATGATTTTTTTCTATCGTATCAAATTAGTTGTATTATGTTTTCAACACACTATCATACTAGCATATATCCTGAAGAATATCATATATTTTTCTGATTTTGTTTACTGCGGTGGATCATATTCTTTTAGGCATTATAAAACTTGCGTTTAGGCACGTTTAGGTCCTGTAGTAAGGGGACTACAAGTGCTACTGCTGAGCATGAGGTTTTGGGTTCGATGGCCATGTCGGGCATAGTGTCATTAGGTTTTCAATCTGGAATTTCTCAGTAGCAGCCCGGAGTTTGGATTTGTGCCCGGTTGATGGCAATAACCCCGCCCGCTATTACACGAGACTTAGAGCGTTTATTCTGAAAGTTGACAACGTCGCAAATAGCTGTCAAATATTTACCTGTTTTTATTAATTAGCAATATTACTGTATGGAAATATGAAATTGGATAACTAGTGAACTAAAATATTGATTATGAAATGCAATAATTAATATCGTAACACCGAATATTTGGTATCAGATTTTTTTTCCAAATGCCTTTTTTAAACATAAAACGGATAAAATATCAAATTCAGTGTTATAATTGCAATTAATTATTTCCAAATTAATCAAAACAGCGAAATATTTGACATCAATTTGCGACGTTGCCCACTTTCAGAATAAACGCTCTAAGTCTCGTGTAATAGCGGGCGGGGTTATTGCCATCAACCGGGCACAAATCCAAACTCCGGGCTGCTACTGAGAAATTCCAGATTGAAAACCTAATGACACTATGCCCGACATGGCCATCGAACCCAAAACCTCATGCTCAGCAGTAGCACTTGCGACCACTAGTCCAACGACGCAATATGTAGTAATAAAAAATTATATAAAAACAAAATTGATTTAATTCTGGTAAAACCCATTTTACCGACACAATGATTGTAACAGAATAGATTAGATTATAACAAAATGTCAATGCAATTAAAATGAACGAATAAGTATGTACCTACAGCCTAATTAAATATAGAAGCATGGTATGTGATTATATTTACACACATATTAGGCTTCATTTACTCCCAAATACTTTTGATCAGGTTAACATCGGGTGTGGGGTCAGTCTGAGAATCTCGATGATTTCACGGCCATGATTTATAAAAGTTTTTTTTAAGTGTCTCGGTAAGGAACGGTTGCTTGATGATGTTTCTATAATTGAGATCGACTTCCACTAAGCGTCTTCTGGTAGTAAGTACCAGGACGTTTTTCTATCAATAGTTCCTGGCTATAGAAATAGATAACCGTGGCTTCTTTTTTAAGGTTGTAAGTTGCCTTTTGTTGTTGCCTGCTCGGTTATCGACTTTTTAGTTTATTTATTTATATTGCTTTATCCAGTACTTTATGAATTTCAAAACACTTTTATGAAGAAGTCTTCTCGGCAGAAATAGATGGTGCGAACTATATGATTACTTTCCGGACGTGAGCTTTACTACGAAAAGTGCTAGGCCGTTACTTAGCACGATTTAGACATGTTCCCCCATCTCTATCTGGCACTTGTAGTTTGACAGTTGTGCGACACTGACAGAAAAAACGCTTAGCCAAAGTACGTGTTATGATCTTGCCTTTAAGATTTAAATATACTTTCGATAGAAGTCATCAAAATAAAAATCTACTAGATACAGGGTCCTATACCACAAAACTTTACAACTCTACAAAATTGTAAAACTGTAGAAAAAATTGCATAACACAGAAATTACAAATAATGTATGAGTTTCAATTTACAGTCTCTAATTCCTTCTCATTTTTAAAAGCGTAACACAAAGCACGAGGGCTATGTATAAATTGTAAATGTATCACTATATTAAAGACGTGTCACTATGCTATATATATGGACATGACGAAAGCATTCGATCTAGTTCATCATAATATACCTACTACAGAAACTTAGTGCATATGGAATAAGGGGCAATGCACTTTCTCTTATACAGTCTTATTTAGACATTAGAAAGCAGTGTACGGAAATTAGACGGATTTCTAAAAAGGAATAAAAATAGAACTTATGTATATTTCAGGAAAACGTAAAATCACTTTTGGCGTACCACAGAGCAGCGTATTGGGTCCGCCGTTGTTTATATCATATAAAGTTATTTGGTATATTTTCAGTTCAAGAACGTTCAAAAGATCTAATAAACGTGAGATTATACCAACTGTTGATATAATTTATTTACATATAACATTTATATACTCTTAAACTTATTTCGTATAACGTTATTTGATATAACGTTTATTTATCCGAAAATTATTAGGGCTATCGTTTAAATTATATATTGATGCCATCATTATAGTTAACACTCCGATTCAGAGCAATCCGACTCGGATTAGGATAGGTCAGGTTAGAAGGCTAAGAGCGAAAACGGCTGCCGAGCACCAGATCCCCTCTATTGTTGGTGAATCATTTGGGTTAGGTTAGGTTAAAACAATGACCAATAACGCGCGAAGGCGAGCGAGCGAGCTTTTGTTAAGTCTCACACTTGTAAGAATCCATTTTTAAAGAAAGAAATAATTATTTAACTGAGCAAGATTATGCACACAAAGGGACAACTAACAATGATATTTGTTAAGCTACTTACAGGCTACAACTTATCAATAATTAGACTAAGTTATAATGTATATATATGCAATTTTGCTTTGTGTTTTTAACTAGGCGTTTTTATCATTATTTGACTAAATAGGTTTCATATCTTTTGAGTGGTTTATCACACGATTTTATATTCAATGTATGTTACGCTTATAAAAATTTGTTATTTTAAAATTATATCAATCGATTATTTTAATCACAGAAGAGGTGCATTAGATCGATATGTAGTCTTAAACCAACGGAAAGTGGCAAACCGCATTTAAATCTCTTAAAATACTAACATTACCTTGTCTTTACATATACGAGACCGCATTGTTCGTCAAGAAAAATAGTGAACTGTTTAAAAAAGTTAGAAGGCAAACAAGACAAGCATATCGTCACAAATTATGTCTAAGAGCCTCAAAGACCGCCCTTGTACACAAAAGCATCCTAATGGCAATAAAATACCAAATGACAGTAAAGATTGGACTAAACATTAAATTTGATACATTTTAATCGATGACGAAGACTAAATAATTTTTTTATTGAAAAATGCTACTATACCATTGACGAATTCCTTCTTGACAAAATGTAATAAACTAAAATGATAATTATGTATTTATGCTTGAAAAATCAAAAACTTGACTTATTTATTGTGTTCTGAATATCTATAATAATTAATTGTATTCTAAATGTTTATTTTTGTTAATTTGTATGTAATATCGATTTTAAATTCTTATTTTATGATGGGTAGTTTTTTGAGTTACCATAACCTATTATATTTTGTGGTCTAGGGCCCAGGTCGCCCCTCGATCAGTGTAGTTCTTTGTCTCGTGTCACACGCTCCACATGACAAGTCGCGTTGTGTGCAAAAGACAATTATTTTCGAAAAGAATATGCTGAACATTGTGGCAAAATGACTGGAATTAACTATACTTAGTTTATTTTCGTCAATATTTTATACTTTACCGAGTATATTAAATAATTTTATTAGTTAAGTCAAACTATCTGACGGTTGGTAATAAAAGCCTCCAGGCCACCAACAGAATGACCGCCGGGTTGACAGATTAATTGCAACCTTGGAATTCTGCTCACTCCAGAAGCGTGAATGAGCATGCAGAATGGATGTGAATAATGAGATAAATAATTAGTAGTATGTACTGATTCATCATTGTCAATAACGAATCGATCACTTGTTTTGTGTAGAAAACTAAATTATGGCCAGTAGGATTACCAAGAAGCTTAATTTAAAGATTGCGGAAAAACTTTTTTCTTGACACAGATCGCGAATCAGAAATGAAAAGATCCGCAGGAGCACTTAGGTAACCGACACATAGCCAAACTTTAATAATAGTGAATTAGTAAAATAATAGTGACAGTGAGCAGGGCACATTGCTCGCAGTTCTGGAGTTGCGACCGCGTACTGGAGGACATAGCATTGGATGGCCTCCCACAAGGTGGACTGATGATCTTTTGAAGGTCGCAGGAATCCTCTGGATGCGTGAAGCAGAGAACCAGTCAAAGTGGCAGTGATACTACAATTAACTAACTACAATTATAAGTTTGTTCTTGGGATAAATTCATCCCAACTACGGAACACTTCATTGTGCGTGGACCAACACGCAGGTTGGTCCACGCACAATGAAGGATTTTAATTTTCGTTTTATCCCTCATACTTTACTCCTTCATTTGAGGACATAATTGTCACCCTACCCAACATAGTCTGTCTGCTACTATCCATGAGTGGTCAGCTCGTTTTTCACCGAGTCACGCTCCATCCGCGCGTAGCGTGAAGGTTGCTAACAGTCTTTTGTTTTTGTCACACCTTCGTTGAGAATTATCACATCATATTAAAGTAGATACATAATACATGGGTTTACGTCAAGAGATTTTTTACCCGACTGCGCGACAACATCGACACGTTTATGTTTTTAATGTGTATCTATATATCTTTGTATGTGAGATTCTTTATACGATGATTCCGTGTATACATAGGTATATTCTAAATCAGCCTCTTCGACAGCGTTATCGTTGGCCTCGCAAAGGTATTCCATAGTGCAGGAGTTATTGCACAAAGAGCACGACAAGAGGTGAAGCATCGGCTGTGATGTGGCTCTACGCTCGACTCAAAAGAACTGTAGTGAGCTTTTTGTAGGCATAAATGTCATACTTTATGGTGATCTGATGCAGCTGCCTCCATTGAGAGGGAGGCAAGTGTTCCAACAACCAGAACACATGAAACCAGCTACTCATTTACAGCGACTGTTCACATTAGTATAACTCACTGAAAATATGAGACAACAGAGAGACACTACATTTGCTGGCATTTTAAATGCCTTGAGAGTGTAATTTATAAAAGCGCTTCATGCTTATTGAATTAATCATTGGATATAAAAGAAGTGACAACAAGCTTACTTATAGACATCCACCACGTATTGCTTATTAAATATATATTTGCGTTTACTCCACAATGAAGTTACAATATTGGCCAGGGTAAAATGCATAGTATTTATATCGTATCAATTTAACCCTAACTAGACATATACAGCATGGCAGGCACTGGGCACGCCACAATTGCGGCGATAAGTCCCATCTTTGTGGAGTGGCTAGAGAGGCGCCACGACGTCCTCACCTTCCGCCTGACGCAGGTCCTCACCGGACACGGTTGTTTCGGGAGGTTCTTGTTCCAGATAAGGCGGGAGGAAACGCCCGGGTGTCATCATTGTGTGGATCGCCCGGAGGACACGATGTAGCATACGGTGGAGGTCTGCCCGGCTTGGGCGAAGCATCGCTGTGTCTTCGTGGAGGCGATGGTGGCGGTGATTTCTCGCGTCCGGCCCTGGACCAGGCCATTGTACGGAGCGAAAGGGGATGGGGATGGGCGTCGCCGATTCCCGGCCACCGTAGGCGCTGGCTTGCGGACGGTGAGCAATGGGTAGCTCGTCGGACCATGCCCGGGTCGACGGCGCGTTTTGTTCCACGCGCGCCTCAAAGAGATGTCAGCAGAACTGACGGGGTCCCCTAGAACCAATGCCTGCCGGGGTTGCGGGAAAGTCCGAAAGGGATTAAACTGTCATCAGTTTAATCAAAAAATATGGCGAAGATAAAAAAGTTTTTTTTTAATTTCATAATTTAAAAAAAACTTTTTTATCTTCGCCATATTTTTTCTGATGTAGGTCAAACAAGTACATAATTTATATCTATTTCCTTTACCGCAGACTTCCATTTTTTCCTGCCTCGGATCACAGGGCCCGTATAAGGCTAACACATCATTAGTGACTTGGCTAGCATTTCTTGAGTGCCAGACACATCGCTATGAGGTTTTTATCGAAACTTATTATAGAAGCTAATGGTATTGATATAAATAATCTGTAGTCTGTTGCTGTACCTAATTAAATATGATAGGATATCTTTTATTATTTGACCGCGAGACAGCAAAGATAGAATGTTAGAATGTAAAGATTTTTAGACGCAATGCAGATTTGCTTATCTGCAGTCACTATAAGCACTTCGTGTGACTTTTAATGCTGAATTGGTTGCAGTAGTAGTTTCATAAAATACATCATATAAGTTATATTATTACTAAAGCTTGAATCTCGGAAACCCTCGGAAAATTTGGTAAAATTAGTCAAAATTAGATAACATTAAATGTTATCTAATTTTAATTCTAATTATTTATTTAAATTATGCTAGACCGTCACGGGTGCGAGCCGCGTCCGCTCAATTTGTAGGGATCAAGACTCGGACGGGACACGGACTCTGCACGGTGTAGTATGAACTGCTTCATATAAAATGTTTGTGAAATTTTGGATCCGTGCCTCGCATGGCACGGCTCGCGCCCGGCACAAATCATCCTCAAGCGTAAACAGTTAAATTAATGATGGAAAGATTGCACCCCCGAAGCATCATAGCGGCTGAATGGATTAAATTTTTTGATACATGAAGTGTGTATCAACTCATATAGGTCATGACCGCATGACCAACGATAACTACCGAGTTATCGTTAAGACCATTATTGTACCATGTTCAATGCAAATAAATATATTCTATTCTATTCTATTCAATCGGCTTTTTATGTGCTTTTTGTTTTTAACTGGGAGAATAGTTCACACGAATATTAGCCAACCAGCAAGGTCGGTAGCAGTGCTCCCCGTTCCTTGAAAAGTACGCTAAGCCGTGAAGTCTTGGCTGTCATTTTTAGATCTTTGACAGTCATTACACATAGTCAATTTCCCGAAAGACTGACAACTAGTCTTATCAACGGGTATCGTGTTACCCAGTAACTGGGTTGTAGAGGTTATAGGCAGTTGCTCCTGCTCCTGTATTCAGCTGCATCGGGTAAGACTGCAAGCCCACCCCGACATAGTTGGGAAAAGGCTAGACTGATGGCTCACTTAGTATTTTTTAAATTATTATTTAATTATCCCGATTCTAATAAACTACCGGCCGTTTACGAACTCGCTGACAGCGCCTGTTACTTTTGTTAGAGTAAATAAACATTTCGGCGTTTTGTTCATAAAATAATAGTAGTGTGTTGTGGATTCCGAAGACTTATGCCCATTAATGTGAATAGGAGTTTAGAAATAGTAATACGCAATGGATTGCAGCGGCTTTCTTTCAGCGAGATTGGGTTTCCAACATAGCTTGGGTATAAAGTGGACCCAAGGGGGGCGTGGTGGCTCTAAAAATAACTGTATAACGGCACGGCCTTTACCAGAAGTGGACATCATATTGGTGGTTTAGCAGCTTCAATATCATCAGGATTGTGCCGGAATACAGTAGCTCATCGTAGACGTGGTACGACACCGGCTGCCCTCACAGAAGACAGTCACCTCGTAACCATCGATGCGACGCTCTATTATATACAGTAATCCGCAAATGTCACTGTTAAATTCGACCACTTCGTACATCAATGTAAGAGAAGGCAAACCTATTGCCATCATCCGGGCACAAATCCAGACTCCGGGGCTTCTGAGAAATTCCAGATGGAAAACCCAAAAACACTTCGAACCCAGGACCACTTGCTCAGCAGTAGCACTTGCGCCCACTAGACCAACGAAGCAGTAATTATCTTCAGTATTTAAATTTGATCAAAAATAAACACACCTATTATTATTTAAGTAATCGTAGGTTGGCCAACAATGATTAGGCGTACGCCGTTCGAGGTGGAGTCAGCGGTAGAGACCGAACTGAACACACGAAAGCCTTGTCAAGTAGCATTCGTGGTCTCCTGTGCTGTTTTCACGTCTTGGTCCTCTTCGTCGTGACGCGTAGATTTGGCATATTGGAGCACGTTGTATAATATTAACTAGCGACCCGCTCCAGCTTCGCACGGTTTTTACGACTTGACAAATCATCGAGATTTTTTCTTTCTTCTTTCTTCTTTTTTTTCTTTTTTCTTCGAGTTATATGTAACTTTAATATTAATGTATTACACACATAAACCTGCAGGAATAAATTATCTAAACGATGGTGAAAACCTCACCAAAATCTGTAGTTTGGTTTAGAAAAACAACGCGGTCATACAGAGATACACGGAAAGCGACTTTAATTTATAATATGTATAGATAATAAAAAGCCTTTATTACTCATTAATTTAATAAAAAAACTTCTTAATTCTACAGAATAACATTAATTAATTAATTAAGGACCCCTCGATGGGTATAATAGGCTTCCTCCAGTAATTTCCTGCTTTAACTGCAAGCCATGATTTGCCAATCAATTCCTCTGTCTCGTTTTGCCAACGTTCTGCTGGTCTGTCTCTTTTTCTCTTTCCGTTTGGGTCTTTCTAAGAGTCCATCCGATGTGGCATAGGTATATACAAATCAGCAAACCTATGCGGCATACGCTCATTGTAGTTTTATCCTAACAGACTAGGGGGGTAGTGACTTTAGAAGAAAGTTGGGGAAAACGGATGGTAAAAGGTCGAAACCCTGCTAGATGGTCGGATGACACTATTAAATAGTTGGGGTTGGTCTGGACCAAGGTGAAGCCTAAATCCAGCTGTTACATAACTGGGCAAAGAGAAAATTGGTCACGGCTACAGCTAATGTTGTCATTCGGGAAAATATTTTTACGACTGTATAAAATGAAAAGTTGAAAGCTAAATTGCCAAGCCTGAATACATCGGCTATCACCACAACAAGTTTAAAAACTCTACACATCATCCTAATGCAAAACATATAACCTTCCTCGATATACAAGAACTCTGAGAACATGTGAATATTACAAAAGGATGCAATGGAAGACTTTTATATTAATAGCTCCTGGAAATTGACTAGGAAGGGAATAATCGTGACATCCTGGACACCTTCGTAGATACTACTCACTAAACGTGCTCAGCTTGAGTAGTTTTGCATCTTGTTAAATTGTAAATAGCGCCATCTACTGCCAAGTTCAGGGTTTAAAAAATAAATATCGATAAAAAATAACGAATATTTTTCGTTTTTTTTGACAGGGGGTTATTGGCAGACATTACATTATATTAACAAATCAATAAGAGATTCTGCTTAGTGGTTAGCCTTATCAAATGGGTATCACCACTTCAAAATACCAGCCTGTTACTGTCCCACTGCAAGGCAAAGGTCTATTTTTATACAGAAAATACCACACTTGCTCAAGACAGGTTGGCGTTTTCAGACTTATACTAACTATAAGACTAGTAAATGCGAATTACACTTTCTTTCACAATCCAAAGGATCTTGAAGGAAATTCCCAATCCATATTACTTCCTATATTTGAAAATTTCGTCGGTTCGACAACGTAAATAACGCAATGAATGTTGTTGAATTGCCAAAATGAAAAACATTGCAATTGTTGTGTGTTTAGCAATTACCCCGCAGGTTTCCTGGCGATGTTTTTCCTTCACCGATGTTAGTAATATCCAAGATAAACTCTTTGTGAAATATAAATTACTAGCTTCTACCTGCGACTTCGTCTGCGTAAAATTAATTGTTTTAATATTCAATATAACACTGCAATACTATAGCTTCCCATTTTTTTATTTTTTTTTACTAGCCTACGCTGTCCCACTCCTGGGCAATGGCCTCCCTCCACTCCTTCCATCGTTCGCAAGTCCGCGCGTCCTCCTTCCAGTTTTGACGGAACCTATCCAGCTCGTCCCGCCATCTCCCATTAGTGAAAGAACTTACAGAATCGGATCAGTAATTCCGAAAATTACCCCCTACATACAAACTCACAATATCTCTTTATAATACGAGTATTAGTAAAGAAAAATGGCTCTGCAATCACTAATCCAGTTTCTGTAGTCCTTTTAGAATAAATGGTTTTTTTGTCTAGGTATATTTATAAAAAACGAAAGGATCATATTGTTATAAATAAAATGCAAACGTTCCTTACTCTAAATTAAATTTATATTTATCTTTTATAGGTACATCATAAATATATACATATTAAATTAACTTGACTGTTCATCGAACGTCTTTGTCCAATCACAAAATGACAAAATGTTTGATCCAACAGTCAATACTTTGATCAATCAAATATTGTTTCAATAACTCCATCGTTATTTGAAACAATCAGACATCAATTTTCGTGATCTTTTTACCAATCACACTCAGTCTTGCGTCCTCTATGAAGACGGAATATTTTTGGTAAAAATGTACATAAAATACAATAAGTAACCTAATCGTTGTAAAAGTAACATTTTGGTCCGAGGTCTTATCTTCCTATAAGAAATAAAAGTTTAACACAGAACATAATTTTATTTCTAGTTTATAGGTCCATCCACACATAATATCAGGGCCGTGCCCGGGACCTGACAGGGGCCTTGCCACACATAAGGCAGGCAGTGAAGCTCCGTCGCCAGCCCGGACACGGACTTGTGTGAACGAGTTCATATTAAATGTACACACCGATATATTCATATTTATTTTGAGCCCCTTACGGAGCTCGGTTGGGGCACGGCGTGTGAATAGACCTTTAAAGACCAAAAACGACTTTCGTTATTAATATAACGTATACCAGTTATTTACAGTTATTTTAGAGTAACGGTCGTTTTTTGCAACGATCAGCTCGTTTAACACAAGTTACTTCATTACAAAAGCATCTTTATTTCAAGACATATTTAAATCCTTCTTCTATAAAACATTTCACAACATTCCTTTCATCACATCACGAAAACTTTCAGACTAGTAAACTGTAAATGCATAGCCTTGACCTGCCAGTTAAACTGGAAGACTTGATACATTGAATAACGATAACATGGTTATCACGAGCTGGCCGCGACAGCTCTCGGTACGTTCACGATAGTTTCATCGGCTGTTCTGGTAACAGCTGTATCGGTATCGTTACTTCTGGTATCGGTTCTTGTTTCTGTACTGTTGGAGGAGGTCTGCGCTAGCGCTGTGGTTATCGGTGCAGTGATTGGCTGGACTTGGTAGTTGGGGTAGTGGACACCCACGACCTCATCGTAGCTGGGTGGAGCCATGCATTCTGAAATTGAGATAAAAGAAAACTTTAGTGATGTGAAAACAGAATTATGTTGTAGGGATGTATCTTTATTCATTCAATATTTTAAGGATATTTGTGCTACAAAAATAGTCTACTTTAGATTATTTCGGTCCGTCAAAAAAACCTATTGGATATATCCGATTCGTAGGTAGCTGTTACATGTTATAAACAAACAATAAACTTAGCAATAAACTTTTTATTATTATTTTTTAGCTTCCGCCATCGGTTTCGTCCGCGTGATATCTTTATAAATTATAGCCTATGTTACTTAGTGATACCTAATATAGAAAAAGTGAAAGAATTTGTTTAATCCATCCAGTAGTTTTTGAGTTTATTCATTATAAACAAAAATACAAATGTTTTCTCTCTTTATTATTAGTATAAATGTAACTTCTGCCCGCGACCTGGTCCTTGTGAAATTTCTTGTTTGATAATATCCTAAGACATTCGGCAATACTGTAGCTTCTCATTAGTGAAAGAATTTTCGCTCAGTATTTCCGAAGATTACCCCCTACCTACAAACTCACAAATTTTACCTCTTTATAATATAATAAATATAAAGATTACTTGAGTACATCAACGCACGTTGTCTCTTCACGTGATGCAGGTACTTATCTACTTGTTCATGTTAAGTATGGATATTATTCATATCCTGTTGATGTACCACCTGGTCATGATGATAAATTGTTTTATAAGGAAATTATCGGTGTATTTTACCTCATTGTCTTGTAAAGGAATATTATCTTGATAAAATCTTATTATGTATGCACTATGTATATGTGACCTCGTAATTACTTTATCAGTTTTGACAACAACTCCCACTGAATTGAAACTTCACTTGGCACTTTACAAGTGGCTTTTTTATATTGCTCGTCAGTGGAGTTACTCATATACATATTTATACATATTATATTTATAATAAAATGGTGTGTAAAAAAGCCTTACTGAGCGCCTTAGTCTTGTTGATCAAGCTCCTAAAATAAAGATTAATGTGATACAAGAATTGCGAGGTCGATGATACTATCATAATGTATGGTTAAATGTACAATCGACAAGAAAGAAGATTGCCATAAATACAGTATGTATACTGGGTGGCAGGGGACATCGACGCGAAAACTGATACAATGGATTTAAAAAAAATCTGCTGTTCCATAGAAAAGTGCAATACCTACGCGGTCAAAATATATGGAACAGCTGTTTTTTATTTTAAATAACCGACAAGAAATTTCAACGCAGGGGGTTTCAGATTCATGTACTGAATCCATGGTATCAGTTATCGCGTCGATGTCCCTGCCACCCTGTATATCAGAAAGATGTGTTCATATTTGTGGTTAAGACTATCAAACTGAACAACTGAACAACTTTCTCCATGAGCAAACCGTGAAGGTATTGCAATTTTGTATGGGACAGCAGATTCCTTTTTTCGCGATTTTGATGTTGGTCTCATGGCGGAAGTCAGTTCAGTCATTAGTTTGATGGTCTATACCTCACCCTTAAATATGAGCACACCTTTCTGATACATGCTGAAAAGAGACCCTAGCTCAGTGGTGTACTGTTATTTCAGTTCATATTCTGAACTAAAACTATTAGCCTTGTATTCTATATATATTTCGTGTTATTGTTGTGGTCCAATTATTTTAGATTAGGACAGCTACCATACCTATTAGGGCAGCTTATCCTCATAATGTTTAGGGAATATAAGCATATTTTGGTATCTCTTTCGAAGCGTATGTTTTTAACTCAATGTTTGGTTGGCAGAGAATGCCTAAAGCCAAAATTACATTACGAAATTTGTGACATGAAATTATTATAGGGCGACTTTTTCGTTGGTGGTAGTCCCATTGTTCACGCGGGCAAGCGTCTGGCGCTTCCTCTACGAGTCCTCTTAGCCATCACGCCCGCCCGCACTTCTGTACGAAATAATCGCCTTATAATTTTATGTCACTAATGTCATAATGTAATTTTGGCTCAGCACATTTTCGTCTTCGGGTGTACACGAGAGACTAATGTATGTGTGTATATATGGTGATGTACTCACCATATTTTGGCGGGGGTGGCAAATTGGAAGGGCTGACGTATATAGACGGCTCCTGCTGCGTCAGTGACGGACGAGCTCGAGACCCCACATACATTCGCCTCTGCTGCGGACTGCGCGTTTTTTGCCCTGGAATAGATAAAAATTTACAAATAAGACAAATGTTACTTGGCAGATCAAATCTATAGTATTTTGGAGGAGCAATGGGCAAAAACCACCACATGGTGGGTCCCACGTGACACCAGGAACAACTATGCGGCAGGTTCAGAAAGAGATGGGAGGATGAACTGGTTTCTTTTGAAATAATCTTATACTACTTAATAATAATCGTTTACGTTAGCGTATTCAATTTGCTAGGGAGCCTGCGTCGAGATGAAGTAATTAAAGATATATTAAATTACATCACCTACTCGATAATGTCAAAGTAATACCTAAAACAAACCTAACCTAAATTAAGTCATTATAGCCTTAGGATCTAGCCGGGTAATATTGTAGGTACTGAATTTAATTGTAACCTGCTGGTCAAGTTGTTTTCGTCTTGGGCGCATGCTTTAATCCCTCACGGATTTAAATCTTAACTCCCTCGATTCGCTTAGGAGCACTAGAATATCCTTCGTTACGTTCGGGATTCATTATAGCGCCCGTGACATAAGACAATGCTTTACCCCTTAGTGAGTAATCTACTGTTCCGTAGGTACGTAATAAGACTTTAAATTCGGTTTGTTGTAATTGTCATGTTCATGTAGGTAATGGAAAATCCGAGCACATTATAAATCGTAATTGTTAAAGAATAATTAGTTCAATATCTACCTACATTTAGTTATAGGCTTTCCCCTTATTATATGATTTATCCTCGAAAATAAATCATGTCCAAAATAATACGGCTATTATGTAGGTACGTAAATTTAATCTGTCAAAGGTTGAGAAAATGAGTCGTTTCATCTGTCAAGCGCCGCGGTGTGATATTGGCGCGCGCTCCAATGTCACTTTCAACTTTTTTTTAATAGTTTCATGATGCATAGCATGTTTCATTTGATTAGTTGACGAGAATCCGTCAGGCCATAGACTGAAACTGACCACAGACGATATTAGCCCTTATTTAACAGTAAACATAGAGATTAACGCCGCGTGAACCGGCCGTCTAACATGTTAGACATGGCTTGACCGTTGGGCGGGGGCGTGTCTATCGCGTGAGACAATCGCAATTTAGCGGTTAAAAGAGATAGACAGTTACTCAAAATATTGGTATTCGACTGCATCCGGTTAGACTGGAAGCCGACCCCAACATGTTGGGAAAAGGCTAGGCAGATTGATTGTAAATTTGAAAGAGCAAATAGTATTTTATACCTATACCGAAGTGTACCTAGAATTCGCGCCTCATTTTTTGTTTGTCGCAGAACATCGCCTGATATTTTCGATCCCGGATAATAAAAAATGATATGATATCGAGCGAAAGAGATTACCTATTGATTAGTGCAGTACATCAGTTTTAGCTTAAAATACAGTATCTGATCCAAAATATATTTTGTATGATAAGAACTCATTCTATGAATCAGATATTACGTTAACAAGGCTCACTTTCAATTCCTTATTTGACTATGCGTAGGCGCAACTCGGCGCAAGTGCTCATGCACTAATGTAATTCACTATTGACACTACGTATTACATTTAAATTCAATTAATAGGTAGGTATTAGAATTGTGTTGATACATGCTTTACAGACAAATATAATTAATAGAGTTTAAAAAGAAGTTTGACTTTTATGAAAAAGAAAAATATATAATTTTTAAACTTAGTGGACTCAGTCGTGATTTTAAATAAATTATAAATAATATTTTAAACTTAGTCCAATTTTTTAATTGACACACCGTAAGAGCGTTTATTCTGAAAGTGGGCAACATCGCAAATAGATGTAAAATATTTCGCTGGAAATAAGAATAATTAATGTCGCAAATATTTAGTTTTAGATGTAAAAAAAGTATTTGGAAAGTTTCCAAACGCCTTTTTTACAACTAAAACGGGTATAACATCAAATTCAATGTTATAATTGCAATTAATTATAAATATTTTAGTTCGCTAGTTAGCCACATTTCTTATTTCCATACAGTAATATTGCCAAATTAATTAGTTTTTGAAAGCTATTTGCGACGTTGCCAATTTTTAGGATAAACGCACTTAAAAACACAAATATCCTCAATTTGAATCATTCTGAAACACAATACTCGCTCAAAGACAACTCTAAACCTACTCCAATGAACAAAAAAAAAACTACAATGATGACATTGTAAAATTGCCTTGAAACCCATAAATGAATATGATGCCAAAACAACCATGATCTCACATAAAATCAATAAGGAAAATTACAATATAATACGATGCGTACCTATAATAAGGACCCTGATACACGTGACCATGAAGATTATAATCAAGAATATGGTCGTAGTACTCAGAGCAGACCAAACGACATCAGCAAAAGAACTATTATAATTCTGAACAGGTAACCAATCTTTACTATTCTCGTCCCCAATAGATTCGACGGCAGTAAAATTGAGAGATTCCATTTTTGAGAACTAAAAATTACAGTTCCAAATCACAATTCACTAAATACTTGATGTAGTACTACACTATTGCCATCTATCGGTGACAGTTGTACGAGATTTTAAATTAACTCATTTATCGAATTCAATCAATTTAATCCAATTTGAGAGTACATTCACAACTTTAGATGCATCTGCAGTCTATTGATCACTATATTGTTCGAAAAACGCTTAAAACAGAACAATATTATTCACGTTTCACTGCAAATATCACTCGCGACCGGTACATAAATTCGAATGACAGTAAAATTAACATAATCGATATGATATAAAATTTTATCAAAATCGATTTTATCTCGGATTAACATTGAATTATTTATGGTTATTTATGCCCCCTATGTTTTTATTATCGGAGACTTAAGTGTTAGATGTTATTTCTGAGGCGGTCTTGAAGTAACTAACGTGCAAGTGATGACGGTATCTTATTGATTACTGATTCGATTTTAATTGCCGATGCAATTTACTCGATATTTGCCGCATTGCATCTTAGTTTGCGTAATACGTAGGTAAGAAAGAGGTAAATCTGTGGGAGGTGTTTGGTACGGGGGATTTTCACAAAGGTATTCAAATTCAAATTTAGCGAAACTAAACGTTTCGTACGCCTGGCTGATGGTACACAAGGGAGAAGAGAGAGAACCCCGATCGCGAGCGGAGACGGACGCGTGTAACGGCGATCCTCCGCGACTCTCAGTCGCGATGTATTATCAAAGAGATGGGTGGACGACATTGTTGCCATCGCGGGCAAAACCAGGATGAGGAAAAGTGAGGCCTTTACCAGCAGTGGGATAGGTCGAGCTGTGAATGATCTTAAAATTACGTTCAAATCGATCAAGAAAACTTCTAGTCACCATGAGACAACACACGAAGAAACGGACGAAACTAAGAAAACAACTTAATTCATAATTGATCAATATTGCAATAAACCGACCAAAATACACCAACTACAGATACAGCACGGACGAATGACCACAACAAAGAAAAAATAAACTAATGACTATAGATTAAAAAGACGATAAATTAACAAAACTTGATCGATTAATGATGCACTACTTAGATAGATAAGAAGAAAATGTATCATTAATTAACTGTTAAAGTAAACCCCCGAGTGGTACACTTGTAACTAAAAATAATAGAGTTGATTACAATGCTACTTAATATCGACTAATCTCTTGGTTTCTAATATACAATGTATCATTGATTAAATAAAATGGATCAAAACGCCTCCACGGGAAGTGATTCGGTAGAGAAAAAAATGAATACGAAAACAATTAAAAAGGATCAGGAACAGATTGTAAAAAGAAAACTTTTGGATAAAGAATTGACACGAAAACTATGGAAAGATACGTTATTGAGAGAAGAAATGATCCTAGAGTTGTGGTTTTTTTTAAATGATTGAAACATGATTAATATTAATAAAAAAATCAATCCCCCAAAAACCTTTTTGACAAAAACACCATGACAATCTTGCTAAATATGATAGAATGAACAATAACGTATTAAATGCCTTTGGTATGAAAGAAATGCAGAAAATTCCATTGCCATTCAAGAATTATAAAGGAATTTCAGACTAGACCAGTCAGTAATTTAATTGTAGTACAACCGTTGGCGTATCTTCTTCTTAAGATAATAATTAAACAAAATAATCAATTTTACGTTGAAAGATATTTAAAATTTACAAGTCTTTAATGAGCCCTTAAGCCCTTATTGATAATGTTTATGAATATTACAATTTATGTCACTGACGTAAATGATTGATTAACAATTAACATGTCCTTAGTGACAGCATTTCGAGTGTGTACATGTGTACATACATATTATCGCTAATTGGCACACATTGACGTAAGTATTGTCATCTAGAGAGGTACTTGAATTAAATCTTGCGTAGAAATTCCTCTAGATACTACTGCCGATCGAATTGTTGAAACTAAAGATGTTGACTTAAATACTAATAATACACACAATGATAGTACCGTAAATTACTATGAACCAGTTTTCAATTAATCATGTGTTTTTGACAGGCATTTGCCGATACGTAAAAATTTTCAGTTTGAAACTACGCGCTAATAAATATTTCAATCCATCACTACAAGACAAGTAAGATTAGGATGGCAATGCTATCAATAAAACACAATCTAATCTTCTATAGGTACTCGCCCTTTTATACAAGCTTAGCGTGAAGAAAGGTTATTTCAATGCGACTTAGTATTCAAGTAAATAAATTACTCATAGCAATAATCCTTAGACAGAAGAACATGAAGAGCCAGGTCAGCAACATTCCGATCAGGATGATCATATACCAGAAGGCCATCTGGCTCACACTGGCTGGATCATGTGTTTCGTTCTGCTCGTTACTATAGTCTTCAGACGAATCGCCTGTTTCGAAGAAATTCACATTCGGGTAATACGGTGCCATGTTTGATCAAAGGTTGGCTTTTTCTGCAGTTGGAACGAATATTGTCGCAAATGTTGGATCAACAATTATTTTCTGTTTGATTTGCACTACGTCACGGACTTGATCTAACTTTTCTACGATATTTGGTCACTTTACTTGGCCAATTTTCATGGATCGTACTTTAGATTTATGATCAAAAAATGTCTTTAAACCACAATTTTACTGTGATAACAGCTATTAGATAATCAAAAACTCGAGAATCTTCTAAATTGCTTGTAAAACAAACGATTAGAGTTCCCGAAGATCACTTATACACTCACAACTAATTTGAATCAACAAATTATTGGAATGATTTAACACTAAACACCATTATTCTCACAGATTCACAATAATTAATATTTTTCGACACATTTTAACACGGTATTCATGAGCTCTCTTTTCGTAAGCTGAACATCGTACTAGTGTTACAAATGTATCGAGCTATCTATTGATATGTGATATCATCTCTGATATGTCAGCACTATCGCAAAGGTTAAGCAATTTTTTCAAGAGTCTGAGTTTAAGATTAAATTCTATATTAAAGTTGTTAGTATATCTAGGTTTAAATAACTGGAAGATGACGAATTCAGAAGCATACATTCAAATGATTGTTTAAAAAAAATCAAATCTAGTCTAGTCTTGAAATAATTGTTTTTGTGACAATAGTGCATTGAAACCTCATCTAGCTTACGTTAAATATTTTTTTTTATATGACGCGTAAAAGTGATTCAGATCAGATAAAACAGCTATTTACAGAATAAACAATTTAATTTCCTTTAATTTCATTTCAGATGATCGATGAAGATTTTATAAATGAATGAAGTAGGTACTGTGCTATACTGAGATGAAAATTGACAAACATGAGTGAAAGAAAAGAAATGTTGCGCCAATACAAATAAATTGAGATGATGTAAGAGAACGATGATGATTTATATTTTACAATATCTTTTGAGTGAATTCAATGAATATTCATAATGTTAAAAAAAAAGGAAACTTGACACATACACATGGAAAATTCTTTAAGTATTTAGACAAATTTAATAAAATAAAAGCTTACTTAATTGACCCATCTTCACGCACATAATGACGAAGCCCATGATCATTATAGTGAATAACACCGCTATGTACACGATTTGGAATATCGACACACTGTTGCTTTCATGCATGGCTTCTTCCATACTCGGCGCCATTTTTTTAAAAATTACTTTTCGTTTTTAAATTAAACTGTTTTTTGTTTATCCTTGTTTATTTTTTTTATCTCGACAGTTTGTTTTTCTTTCGTATTGATTTGTGTAGTCGTTCTTTAATAGTTTTTATTATCTTTAGTACTTAATTTACTTTTAACTCAAGGGTTAATAGTAATTACCACTATTCACTATTCGGCTTCAGGAATTAGATGAATTTCAATGAAATACTAGAAATTCAGTAATCCTTTCTTTTTTATTTGTGTCACTATCAACAGCTCGTTGATGTTTAATTACGATCTTGTTAATGAAAACAAAACGAATTATTTCAGGTGCTATTTCACAATCACACAATTATTTTATTATTGTTTCCGCCATTTTATTTGAGATATTTTTGATTTATCTATCTTTATTATTTCACAAATCGCACTACTATTCTTTGAATCACTGAAAGAAACTGTATTCCATACATTTTCTGCTTCAGGCACGTCCTTTCAAATGACTGATGATCAGCTATAGATATGTACCCGTATCATTACGTTTTTTACCTACAAGGAATTTGAACCTTACATCATTGTATTAGAGACCATGAATTTTTTTTATAAAGATTTCGATTTTGTTTTTCCAACTTATCTATAGAGTTATCATCGATTTAAAAATACGTGTCGATGTTTTTAGATATATGAGCCTTGATAATATCCAAAGTCTGTAGGTATGTAGGACTTTTAATATTCACACTGTGTTATAACAGTAAAAAATTGGGCTCAATAAAATAGCCTAGTAGTGGTCACGTAGAATTTATACGACAATTACTCATGACATAGTAATGGCGTCAATAGGTAAGATCCTACCCATGAATGTAGTTGATGCACATAGAGTAAAAAAAGACATTCGACGTGAATAATCGACCACAAGGGAATAAAGTTAATAATCGACATCAAGAATATAGGAAAGAACATAGAATCAACATGAAACAGAGGACGCAAGAGTGTGTCTGCATTAAATAGAACACCTTCCTGATGGCCAGAGCGAAAGGAGTTTGGTCTGTGAAAAAGCTAAAGGTACTTCTAGATTAAAAGAAAGATCAATGACTTACTGAATAAACTCACAAATTTTAAAATAATTATTAGAATGGCGATTCCAAGTACCATATAAAAATAATTATAATCTACAGCCATTTTATTTCACAACCACAAATAAAGTGTACGCGATATTATTTGTTGTACACATATAATACTTATACTGACTAATTATATTTATTAACGATAAAAAGAATGACTATAAAATCGATAATCTTATCAGTAAAGATATCCCTGACTCTGTATTAATCATTGATTTAGATCTTTAACCTAAAGCAACGTAGATCCTAGAATTCAGGGCCAAGAACGAGTACGTACCTACTAAAATTTAAAAATATATATTTGAGTTGTTTCAGGGTTTGGATTGAAATGCATGCAATGATGATGTGACTAAGAGATGAATAAATAAAACGGCTGGCAAGGGATGATATATATCATATTTGCGCTTAGCTCAAGTAAATACCTAACATGACACCATGGGAGCCAAAATAAGAAGAAGTGTAACACAACATAATTATAAGCTTTATATCAACGTTATATACCTAACAATAATCGACAGACAACGCACAGTCTAAACACAGACAACACACAGTCTTAGGATATGAATTTTGTACAAGAGTTCCTTAACCGGTAAAGCCCTGGGTGACCCTCAAGCACGTCAATTAGCACGTTAATTAGTTGTTTATCAGGCCTTGAACGGTTAAATGTATATCAAAATGAGGACATACGACTAGTAAGATTTTTTTTAATTCACACCCCAAAGGGGTTAAATAAGTGGTTCAATAGCTAGTAACTGGTTTTAAATACATCTAACGTTCGACCAAATATTTAACCAAAAAGCCAATGTTAAATTGTAGTCGAAGAAACTGACAGTCGTAGATAAGACCAATCATAGGAAAAAACATGAGACAAAAATATACTCACTCTTTAATCTGATCACAATCATAATAATAACTAGAACGTAAAAGATGAGCATCCAAAAGAATGCCCAAAAATAATCATTGTTAAAGATATCCATGGTATATCTCTTAAAATAATTGTCACAACCCTTACACAAGCTGAGGTACTTTAAATAAATCAACAGGAAAGTCAGTAATTATATACTAACGATAAATAATAATTGGATGATGAAATTGATAATGAATTTCTATTAAATAATCGATGACTTCATTCATTTTGTTGGTTTCCATGAATTTTCTCGTGCAAAATATATGACTGTAAATTACGTTTTTCTGACGTTGCAGAAGAAACCTTATCATTCCCTACTGTAATACTGATTGCACTCACAAATTAAGTAGAGATCGGGACAGTCGTGTGCATAATTATAAATGGTATATGGCCAATTGGTACATCATAAAAATAGACAAAGGGTTTAACCCCAATACTAATAACAATTGTTTTTCCTGTAAAAATACTTGTTTGGCACCTGGTGATCATGGTACTTAAGACAGTGACGAAATAGCGGCTGCTCAATTTTACAAAAGTAACGTTGGTGACAAATTATGTGAAGTTATAAACCGTGAAAATTGAAAACAATACTTGTTTGATTTCTTGATTGTGTTCTTGCTAGAAAAAATTATCACAATCATAACAGTATGAATGATAAAAAAACTTACGTAATGTACAGCACAACCCGAAATATAATAATAAAGTGAGGATAAAAATTATACAAAAAAATGACCAACCAAAGCTTAACATTTTAGTAAAAAAAGAAAATTAGTTAATTTGCCACAGACTAACTATATAATAACAATACATCACACACAATACCAACTTGAAAAGCTGACGAATGACAATAGTGGGAACTGGAAATATTCCGCGACTTTCTATAATAGTATTAATTATCTTATCAATAAATGCCGATCAATTATGAACAACTACCTCTCAAAGCGATGGCAGACGGAATGAGGGGAGCTGATGTCATTACTGAATAGGTATTAGGAATGGGGCCTGAGAGCAATGCTGGGTATGACAATAAGTGTTTTGAAAGTTACAATTTAAGTGTAATTAATACCGTGAATGTTTAAAACAATACTTGTTCGATTGTACTTCCACTAAAATCGTTTTATAGGAGTCTAACGTGTTGTACAAAGCTGTAAGATAAAAGATGAATCTCCTTCAAGCGCATAAGTATATATCAAGTAGAAAAAGCCGATGGCAACGCATCTGCAATACCAGAGGCATTTCAGATGCGTTGCCATTCAAAGAAAAAGCTGAAATAATAACAGCACCTTCACATCGGAACACAGCAACTCTGATTGGTGGCAGAAATAGGTGTGGTAGTGGTAGTAATTTCCCTGGCGAGCTATTTCACAAAGAGAATAAAGTTATGCTATCGAAGTTACCATCCGAGAGAAAAATCTTATGAAGTATCCTAAAATATGCCTATTACACCATCTGCGAAACAGCATCATTGATTGATGGCAGAAATTGGTATAGTGGTCATACTAACCGATCTACTACTACAAACCACCATAGAGTAGATAAAGTGCTTATTAATAAAGAAAATAATAAATGATGATGACTGTGTCAATGATTATCTTACGTGATAATTCATCACGTAAGTTCATCACTGATGAACGCCACATCCAGAACAGTAATAATAATGTGAGGCTAATCATTATAAAAAACAGCATACAATCGTCGCTAATCATTTTTATAACAAAAAAAAACTGACAATGAGATAGAATCCACTTAATTCCGGTAAAGTTACTCTCAAGAGTAATAAAAATGTGAGGCTAATCATTATCAAAAACAGCATACAGTCATGGCTAATCATTATCAAAAACAGCATACAGTCATGGCTAATCATTTTTATAACAAAAACAAGTGAAAATGAGATATATTCCACTTAATTCCGGTAAAGTGACTCTCAAGACTATATATTATATTAAGACCGAATGCTATATGGACTGATGACATTGCCAAACTAGGAAAACAAATTGGGGAAGAAGGCAGCAGAATAATGAAGAGTATTACTTCATTATTATATAATGCATTAATATAGGAGTATATAATATAAGGAAAATATATAGTACCTAACATTAATTCCTAATAAAATTCAGGTTTATGTGCTTAATTGATAATTAAATCACAAACTATTCAAGAAAATAAAGGTGTGGTGTCAAAGTTACTGGAAACAAAGCTGATGAAGTATATCATGTCCCTGTAACTACGCAAACTAGGATATTGACAGAACAGAAATAGGTATGGTGGTACCCTCCCTGATGAGCTACTGGCCAAAGAGCCCTTCCAGTACAAAACACCTTATTCTGGATAAGGTGTTTATCACTTGAAGCAATCAAGTAAAATAATTAATGATTATAACTTAAAGTACCAATGATTAACTTACGTGAACAATATCTACGGATCCAGAAAAAGGCTATCAAGACCTTGATTATAAGGACGATCAAAATCGCGATCGATTTGCCACTAACCATTTTTATAACCAACACAAATACTGACAGAGAGATTTATTTTAATAATATTGACAATCTATCGATTATTAGGAACAACTAACTCACAAAACGATGGGAAACAGAATAAACTAGGAAAATAAAAACGGGAAAGAAGGCTATAAGATAAAACGGCGGATCGTATGAGTAATTTTAGACTCCGCGCAATTTGATTATTTTAAATAGACAATTTAAATATCTATATGAGTTTGAATTCTATAAACTCAAAAATAAGCTTTAGTTTGTGAGTGAAAGTGCGTACTCCGGTTATTACCTCTCAGTACAGAGCTGTTCGACATCGCGGAGCGTTTGAGCGCCCCTCACACCCGCGAGTAAAAGAGAACGCCGTGATTTTTTAACTCGCTCGCCCTTTGCAAATGATCGTGCACGAATAAGGATGACGACTATGCGATCACCGAAGAGCGGATCAAATGAGCGACAGCGGAGGTGGTTCAACACCGGATTTACGGACCTTGGAAGAAAATGTAACGCAAAGAAAAAGAAAGTAGGTACTCTGAATACGAATAAGATGTCAAGTCAGATTTAGCGGAATTTAAACATGATATAATAATAAATAATGACCTTATAATGTCCTTTTTCCAAGATTTTAGAAGTCACAAAAAGAAAATTTCCCACAAAATCAAAATATTATATCAGAAATAAAAGACGAAATTAAATGTGTTTAAACCGTTTTGGACAATTTTGTATCGGAACAAAGTAACTTAAAAAAGGAACTAGACGACGTGAAATCACTAAATTCTTCTTTAGAAGAGAAAATGCGCAATCTTGAAGAAAACCTTGCGTCGTTAAAAACTTATATAAAAACCCCGCCATTGCAACACAAATCGTTTCCGCTTAGTAGTGAAGGCACACTACTAGAATTACGCGAGCGCCAGCGGCAGCGCTGCGATAAAAATATCATAATGGTGGTCAATATACTTACTCGAAATAAATGGTGCGAATACAAAAACAAGGATAGACTGTGACAAAAATGAAATGAAGAAAAACCATGAAGATTATTACAAACATCCTGGCGGAATGTCCCATCCGCCATGCCCCATGTGTCATGTCAGATTGGAAAAATACGTTCCTAACAAGAACCCCACCCACCACCCACTTAAGATATGTTTTGAATCCCAGGATACTTCCAAACACATATAATAAATACCTAACATGACACCTAGGCAGCCAAAAAAAGAAGACGAACTGTAACACAACATAATTTTAAGCTTTATAACTACTTAATAAAAATCTTAAATTCATTGACTGACAGACAACGCACAGCCTAAACCGTTGGGTCTCGGACCATGAAATTTTGCACAAGAGTTCCTTATTTATGTATATCAAAATGAGCTCACACGACTAGTGATTTTTTTATTAATTCACTCCCTGATGGGGTTAAATAAGTGGTTCAATAGTTTGTTACTGGTTTTAAATGTATTCATTCAATTCAATTCATTCAAGTTCATTTATTTATTGTTTGTCACAGGTAAATAGTCAGATCTTGCAATAGTATTAATGAATCACTGTAACATACCCATGCGGTGTACAATATTTATATTAATAAGTAGGTAGGTATATCAATGTTGTTGGTTATGTTACTGTTTTAGTCAACCTCACTTTACATTAATTCTTACACAATTATTAGGGACATACAATTTAGTTTAATAAGTCAAAAAATAAAAATAGAAAAATAAGTTTACCATGTCAATTTTGCGTCAACCTCATCAGACATTATTAATAGACATAATTATTTTGGTCATGCGATTTACATTAGATAAGTACAAAAAAGTAAATTAAATAAAATAAGTTTAACATGTCAAGTTTTAGTCAACCTCATACTAACATTAATAATAGAAGACATAATTATTACGGTTGTATATTTCACATTAAATAAGTCAAAAACAAGTTTAGTCAATAATTCGGTCTGTTAGAAATTCATTAATTGAATAATATGTTTTACTTAGGAGAAATTCTTTTAGCTTTAATTTAAAAACTTTTAATGAAGAGATATTCTTGATACAGTTTGGTAGCTTGTTATAGATTTTAACTCCAACACCAACTCGATTTAAATTTAACTGTTCTACATTGAATGCCTTTAAGTTCAGTTTTGTGTCTCGCACTTCTCAACGTTTCATACTTATCTATATCGCGTTTTATCATCCTTGCCGCTTCAAATGTAACTAACAATCCATCAAATATTTAACTACTAAACTAGTAAGAAACTGACCGTCCAAGATAAGACCAATCATAGAAAAAAATGAGACAGAAAATATACTCACTCTTTAATCTGATCACAATCACAATAATAACTAGAACGTAAAAGATGAGCATCCAGAAGAAGGCCCAAAAATATTCTTTGTTATAGATATCCATTGTCTATCTCTAATTGTCACAACCTTCACACAAACTGAGTACTACTTTGAATAAATCAACAGGATAGTCAGTAATTATATACCTACTAAACATAAATAATAATTGGATGATGAAATTGATACTGAATTTCTATTAAATAATCGATGTCTTCATTAATTTCGTTGGTTTCCATGAATTTTCTCGTCCAAAATATGTGACTGTAAATGACGTTTTTCTGACGTTGCAGAAGAAACCTTATCATTTCCCTACTGTAATACTGATTGCACTCACAAATTAAGTAGAGAAGTTTTGGGAAAGTCGTGTGCATATTAATATAAATTGGTATGTAGTTTAGGGGAAAGGCACAACAAAAAAAAAACCTTATCTTTCTTTATCGGGAGCTCAATAACAAAAAAAACCAGCCAGGTGCGTGTCGGACCACGCACAATGACGGGTTCCGTAGAACTGGGATTAATTTATCTCATTGTAGTTGAAAAACATGTTCTCCCATACATTCCAACTCCAAATGTGAGTTTGTTCGCACAATATTGAGAGATTTACTATGTTATTTTAAGATCAAAGACTTCTAATAGGTTTTTCTGTAATCTATGAGTAAAGAACCATGGTCTGTATTATTTTTCAAAATTTTTGGCTCCGTAGGCTCGGAGATATGGGCGTAAAGGTCAATTTTCATCTATTTCCCTAAATATCTCAAAAAAAAAAATTTTTTAGACTATAAACAAAAAATTAAGATCTTCACAACAAGTTCTTTCATTTGATATGTCACACGGTACAGTTTTCCAAAATGCCCCCGAAAAGTGACTCGCATATTTAAAATTCAATTAGTTACGTTACGCGTCCATGTTCGGGTCACAGAAACTCATAATAGTATTACTTATCAATAATAGCCGATCATTATGAAGAACTATCTCTCAAATCGATGGCAGACGGAATGAGGGGTACTGATGTCATTACTGAATAAGGGATAGGAATGGGAGCAATGCCGAGCAGGACAATGGGTGTTCCGAAAGTTACAATTTAAGTGTAGTTAAAACCTTGAATGTTTAAAACAATACTTCTTCGATTGCGCTTCCACTAAAATCCTTTTACAGGAGTCTAACATGTTGCACTAAGCACTAAGATGTAGCATTAATATCCTTCAAGCGCATAACTATTTATATGTCAAGAAGAAAAAGTCGATAGTCCAGCTGTTGGTAAGTGCTCACTGCCGCCTATGGCCATCTGCAATACGAGCATTGCAGATGTGTTGCTGTTCAAAGAAAAAGCTGAAATAATAACAGCACCTTCACATCGGAACACAGCAATTCTGATTGGTGGCAGTAATAGGTATAAGTAGTGGTACCTAGCACTTCTATTAGACCTTCTACCTTCTATTAGATAAGGTGCTTGTGACTAAAAGAAATGAAGAAAAATAATAAATTATGATAACTGTGACGATGATTAACTTACGCCACATCCAGAACAGTAATAATAATGTGAGGCTAATCATTATCAAAAACAGCATAAAGTATTGGCTAATTTGGACTGATGACATTGCCAAATTACGAAAACAAACTGAGGAAGAAGACAGTAGAACAATAGAGAATATTACATTGTTATTATTTATACACATTACAACATTCAGGAGTATATTATATAAGGAAAAGGTATAGGATAATTTAATCACAAACTATTCAAGAAAATAAAGGTGGTGCTAAACAAAGCTGATGAAGTATTTCATGTGCCTGTAACTACGCAAACTAGGATATAGACAGAACAGAAACAGGTATGGTGGTACTTGCTAAGGAGCCCTTCCACTACAAAGCACCTTATTCTGGATAAGGTGTGTAAAGCAATCAAGCAAAAGAAATAATGATTATAACTTAAAGTACCAATGATTAACTTACGTGAACAATATTTATAGATCCAGAAAATGGCTAACAATATCTTGATGATAAGGATGATCCCAATCACCGTCGATCTGCTACTATTCATTTTTATAACTAACACAAACACTGATAAAGAGGTTTATTTTAATAATACTGACAATCTATCGATTATTATGAACAACTAACTCACAAAGCGATGGGAAACAGAATAAGTAAACTAGGAAAATAAAAACAGGAAGGAAGGCTATGAGATAGAACGACGGATCGTATGAGTAATATTATAACATTCAGGAGCAAATAAGGAAAAGTTAAATAGTAAAACTATAGGTACCACTTATCATAGTATGTAGTAACATAAAGGGGCTTATAACTCCCGCGGTTTCACCCGCTTACGTGTTGATCCCGTGTGAATATCGAGATCAAAAGTATTCTATGACCTTCTTCAGGTCATGGTCTACCCATGTACCAAATTTCATTCAAATCCGTTAAGCCGTTTTTGCTTGAAAGCGTAACAAACAAATAAATAAACAAACTCACTTTCGCATTTATAATATACGAGTATTATACATATTAGGTCTTTACCTATGAAATTGCCGTTCTGCAGTACTGGCCATTTTAAATCAACAAAATTTTTGTTTGTCTAAGAATTCTAATTTCAAATTAATTTTATTTTAAAAACATGGATTTTTTTTTCCAAAAGTATGTAGTCATTTGTTTATTGATTAGTGTTACATTTTCATCACATTTCAATCTTTTTCGTCATCATGGATACGTTAAAAAATCGAGTAATTATGGAATATGAGTACCGTCGTGGCAGCAACGCGGCGCAAGCGGCACGCAACATCAACGACGTTTACGGAGCTAACACTACAAACCAACGCACCACCTGTTATTGGTTTGCTCGCTTCCGTTCTGGAAATTACGACCTGAAAAATGAACCCCGCGGTCGTCCGAAGAGTTTGGTCGACAATGACGAATTAAAGGCGATTGTGGAAGCTGATGATACACAATCTACGGCTGAATTAGCAGCAGCTTTCGACGTTAGCGTCAAAACAATATTGGTCCATTTGCGTCAAATTGGCAAGGTAAAAACGCTTGACAAATGGGTGCCCCACGAACTCAATGATCGCCAGCGCAAAGTACGCGTCGAGACGTGCCTTGCACTGCTCAACAGACACACAAATGAAGGAATTTTGAACCGTATTGTTACCTGCGATGAAAATGGATTCTGTTTGATAACTGTGAAGAACTGAACACAATGATGGAGAAGCTGGCACATCTCCAACCAGCATTGATCAATCGCTCGTCTCCGCTGCTACTGCACGACAACGCGCGACCTCATACTGCACAGCAGACGGTCTCCAAGTTGCAAGAACTGGGGTTGGAAGCTCTCCGTCATCCGCCCTACTCGCCAGACCTTGCGCCTACAGACTACTACTTTTTCCAGAATTTGGATAACTTCTTGGCGGGAAAAAAAATCAATACCCGAGAGGCAGTACAAAATGCCTTTGAAGAATTTGTTGCCTCCCGTCCAGCTGATTTCTTTAAGAAGGGCATCAATAAACTGCCACTGCGTTGACAAAGATGCATTGAATGCATGGGTGATTACTTCGATTAAAACAAATAAAAAATACATGAAAAAAATTCGTTTAAATTTTTTCATACAAAACGGTAATTTCATAGATAAAGCTATACCTATTATATTTAAGATCATCAAGGTCATAAACTATCAAAATAAAATGTATTTTCGAATGTATGATGAATAACCAATAACGAGTAAATAAATAAATAAATGAACAAACGACCGGCCCCAGTACACGGGTGTTCTTATTCTATTCTAAAATATTCCTCAAGACATTCTCAATGAAACTCATCAAAATCCATGTGTTTACACAATAATGCACAAAAAGATATTTTACTTCACCAAAGGATTTGGTAAATGATACAAATTGGTTACAGTCAACGCCATCTAGTGACACTTCAATGTAACCTAGTTCCCTACGACTTACATAATCTTATAACCGTCATTATCAATGATAAACCAACCACCACTGTAACAAAGATGATAAGATCCTCGTGCGAAAAATAATACTTACGTCATGATTTTTAACCGACTTCCAAAAAGAAGGAGGTTATATGTTCGACGCGAAGTATGTTTTTTTTTTTTATGTCCGCCGATTTCTCCGTCATTTGTTGACCGTTTTTAAAATTCTTTTTTTATATGAAAGGCTCACAAATTGGTCCCATATAAATTTTATTAAGTTTGCTTGGATAGTTTTTGAGTACCTAAGCTTCAATAATCCGTATTTTTCCCACTTAGTATATGTGGATGATATGATGATAACTTCCTGTCACTGTTATTTACATAGCAGGTGGTGGTATTCGAATTTGTGTGGGGTAGGTACCACAACAAAAAATGAAAAATGGAAGTCGGTGGCAAAAAACGAAAATTCAAAACCAAAGACACCGACTTCCGAAATTAAAGTTATTTTTCACTTTATAGTGTTTTTTTTGGGAAGTCGGTAGTTTTATTTTTTATTTTTAATAAAAATATTAGGAAGTGCCTCAGCTGCCGGCGCCGTGTACCGAGTTGGCTGCCAGCGCCCGCCGGTTGCTGAATTGGCTACCGGCACTGACTTTGGAAAAAATAATCGGAAAATGGGGTTGGCAATTTGGAATTATATGGAGTAGATAGGCGGGGCATTTTTTTTTTCATTAATATACGTATTTCCAGAATATATGATTTCCATATTCCAGTAATCAAGTACGAGTACTACCCTGAGCAGAACTAGTTAGCTAAAGTTAAATATTTATACTCTTAAAAATGGTTAGGCTAAAATTGTGACCTCCTACACCAAAAACGACTAGAATAACAGGGACATCGACGCGAAAACTTTTACCATGGATTCAGTACATGATTGTGAAAAAAAATATCTGCTATTTCATTAAAAAGTGCAATACCTATACCTATCTATTTTTTTTTTAATAACTCACGAACGATTTTATTACAACAACTACTTTAGTTACAGTTAGTTAGTGCGCTTTTGGAAACCCTTCCAGTATTCAGAATACTGGAAGGGTTTCCATAAGCGCCGGCAGTGATGTACTGCCGGTTCCCAACGGCGTTATTTTAGAGTGCCGGCGCCGGCAGCACTCCAAAAATATTAATCTTATTGAAAACACAAAGCACAACGCGAACACTGAGAGTCGAATATATCAGAAAGTAATTAAATTCAAAGTCATTTGATAATAAATACCCGGTTGTTATCGAATTATCTTAATCTAATCAGTATACCTACTATATCTTTGCGTGGTTCAACAAAGAGGTGAGTCAACAAAGGGTGTTCACCTATATTTAGAGCAGCGTCATCTAATTTTAACTACTGTTACTTGTTAATAATTGTCAAATGATTCCAATCCAACAGCGTTTTTGATTATATATCAGCTTTTTGTGACTGTACTACTGAATAAAAGAGGTCCGGGTACAGAAAAAAAAAAAAAAACAGTTAAAATTAAAGGGTGCACGGCTTGCTTGACTTAGCGGGAGCCATATTACACTGCCACTAGACTAGTAAGAACATGGTGAAGAACAATAAAAAAAATACGTTCGAATAATAATTTTTCTGAATCTCAAAAGAAGATTTCTCTGAAGAAAAAATAAACAAGTATCTTGACTTAGCACACGAGGTTGTCGACATGTGGGACGTGGACTCTGCAATCATTGTACCGATAATATCGTTTCGGTTAATGACCTAATAGCGGAAAGCCTCGATCTACACTTCATGAGGAGGAGGCTCTCATTAAGCGGCTGGGTCAAGGGCTTGATTCAGAAAGCAGTACTTCTGGACACGGTACGCATAGTGAGGAGGTTCCTCTCTCTAGAGCCCTGACCACCGGCAGCTTGGACCCTGTTCCTGATGCCGATGGGCCACTGTTTTATAGTTTTAAATTCTTTTTTTTATGTTTTTTATAAAAATATTTTAAAATGTAAATAATAAGTAATCAAAATGAAATAAAAGAATAAATATTTTTACTAATAAGCTAATAACGCAAAACTTTTTTTTACTTATCTCCACGATATTTCAATCATTTAAAGATTTTTTTTTAAGTAATGGATGATGTAACTTACTTGATTTAATAATATATAGCGCAAACACAAGCGAACCCAAAATAAGAATAACCCCAACTACAGTGGTAGTGTCAGACATGTTTTATTTCAAACGCGCAACTGTCACTCTTAACAGCCAATAAAAAACTATGGGGAATTATTTTTTTCTGCAAATATAAAGCTTATAATCGATAAACGGTGATTTTATCAGTGTACTATCTTATCCACCCGAGGCTTGCAAGTGACGTCACTGAGAGATGGGCTACCATTCATAACTAAGTGCTATTAGGTCTGAATCCCACCACGGCGTCCTCATCCCACGGCGTCCTCACCTTCCGCCTGACGCAGGTCCTCACCGGACATGGCTGTTTCGGGAGGTGTCACCATTGTGTGGATCGCCCGGAGGACACGGTGGAGCATACGGTGGACATCTGCCCAGCTTGGGCGGAGCACCGCCGTGTCCTCACGGAGGCGATCGGCGGAGGCAATCTCTCGCGTCCGGCCCTGGTTCAGGGCATGGTCAGGAGCGAGAGTGCATGGGAGGCCGTCACCTCCTTCTGCGAAGCAGTAATGCTCGCGAAGGAGGAGGCGGAGCGCGCGAGGGAGAGGCAAAATGCGAGCCCTCGCGCCCCTAGTCGCCGCAGGAGACGCCCCGGGCGTCGGAAGTCGCGAGCCGACTTCCGGCCACCGTAGGCGCGGGCTTGCGGACGGTGAGCAATGGGTAGCTCGCCGTCCGATAGGGACCAGGCCCGGGTCGACGGCGCGTTGTGTTCCACGCGCGCCTCAAAGAGATGTCAGCACCAACTGACGGGGTCCGGAAGGGCCAATGCCTGCCGGGGTTGCGGGTTTGTCCGAAAGGGATATCGCGACCCCGGCACACAGGCAACGGAAGGAACACGGGTGGGTTTTAGTCAGTAAAAGTCTGACACGTCCGCCCTCCCGCTCCGCCCAGAGCGGGAGAAGTTATTTGATAATTTCCGACACTCAAAAAAAAAAAAAAAAGGTCTGAATCCCAAATCAAGCTGTAACCCTGCCCTGCCCTATTACTGTCTAACCATTAAAATATTATTAACATTTGTGGTGATTTTGGCTTCTTAAGATTATCTTAAACTTTGCTAAAGCCTCATCCTGTTCTTTATAGGTTTCATTTTCATTCATTTCTACCAGTTTATGTAGCTTTTACCTGAAAGTTGCTTGCTAGATCGCGTACATGAGCCAAAAAAAAAAAAAACTATTCAGCTTTCCTTACATGACACATGTAAATCCTAAAACAGCGTATAAGCAAAGTATCAACTCAACAACCTTACTATCTCTTCAGATAGGTATTTAGTTATAGTTCATTAATAAAATGTTTATCAGTTGAGATTGATACCTTGATTGAAAATGTTCGTGGTTAATTTTCCTTTATTGAAGCTAGATGGCGATGTAATAAAATAGATTTTAATCGAGAACAGCGCCATCTACTGGTGGATGTAGAAATTATAATTCACATGAGATAAGATAATTTAGAACGATAAATAAATACAGCAGGGAATGTTAGAACGAACAGGAAAAATGTCCTAAAATGTTGAGCCTAGATTCATTTTCTACATACCTACATTGAGCTATCACAATTCGCAAATCTTGAAAAACACTATCATCGTTATCAAGGATTAAAGTTCAGATGCAAAGTATGTAAATTTTTATTAAAATTAAATTTCTAAACAATTATTTTTCTACACGCTTTCGTAGGACACATTTGTTTTATTTTTTTGGTGTAACGGATTTTTTTTTCTTAATTGTATTAGAAATTAAATCAGCAATCTATCTATACTTATTGCCAGTAATCAACAAAAAAGCAACAGCTTACAGAACCTATGGCAAATCAAAATAGAACTTACGTCTCAAGCGATAATACACAACCATTGTCAAAGCAACTAAAAAAAGACTCCAGAATACGGTCTGGAATATATAATAGTCGCTGTGCATGTTTTATTTAAAATATTGCGCCAAAATATTTCTAGAACACTGGTAACGTCACTGTTATTGTACTCGATATTGAATGCATATTCGATAAGACCAAATAATTAGACGTTATCAGTTTATTATCTTATCACAGAGAAATAATTAACTCTGAATAATTCAAAAGCTAGGCTTAAAAGGCAAATAACATTTATTGAAGACAACGCCATCTAGTGTTGATAGCCAGAACTAAATAATGCTTAGGATTGCGTGTCGCACGTCACGTCCTCCTGAGGAAGAGCATTGACAGGTTTGAAAAAAAATAAAGGCGTAAATACGTTTATAGTGTTCAAAAATATATAAATAGTACGCAGACTGACACCCAGGACTGTTAAGTCTGAAAACTGCGTGTCATTATTTTGAATTAACACAGATAAAAAACACAATATGCACTTACTCAACTTACTGATAGATTTACAAACAGCAACAAATAGAAAGAGAAATATCGAAATAACCAGGAGCACTAACCGGAATATATCAAAAGCATGCATTTTGCAAAGGAGAATAATTCAGTATTTAATAAACTATGAACCACGTATGCACTGAGGAAACAACGTACCGAGAACTAAACGATAATGTTAATAATTAATGTGATAAATATCCAAATCTTATCATTTGCCTTGTGTTTACTATCTACATATATTATTACGATCCAAGGATCGATTCAGAATTTCGGATAATCAGTGCTAGAAAATCATGACAAGGATTGGAAAAAAACTTACGCCAATGTCCGTAGGCTGAGGCGAATCCAAAGAGTAGCATTATGGTAAACCATGATGTTAATATAAACAGTTCGAAATACATTTCTTTTTTAAATAATATCCAAATTCACATTCAAAGTAAAAGAAGGTACTGAATCTAGAATTAAGTTAGTAGCAAATGAAGATAAACATAATAATATAATTTGCGATTATAGGTTGCGAAATCTTATCATTGAAATTTTAAGCGATTATAGAAATTAAATTCAAAGATTCCGCTGTTTTTACTAGGTAGAAATGGAACGCACATAATAAGTCCTACATAATAGTTTATCAGCCGGTATTTTTCCTACTTTAGAGTTAGCTAAGGCTTCTTTTCATACAAAGAAACAACTATAACTACATGTTCTTTTAACGAGCATAGGCGTCTAAAAATCTAGAAAATACGCGATTTAAAAAATTGGCTTTGTTATCATATATTTAATTTGAAATAAAAACTTACTCCATTTTCTATATGCAGCTATTCCAATTAAGAGAACGATGAATAACACCCAAAACATTAAAACAAATAGTTGATACCATATAGTAGTATTACTGTGGTACATCTTTAAATTAAATCCACAGCCACTGTAATTGGCACCGTGATAACAATGCGACTAATTGTAACATAATATATCATTATAAAATGATGATAAAATAAATCATAATTTCTATTATCAATGAAGCGAAATCTTATCACTTAAAACTTTTGGTGATTAAACAAAAAAGATTGGGGTTTCCCATTGTTGATGATTTTCAACAGAATAATTATACATAATTATAAATTAATATATTGAGCACTTACTCGTCAATAGCCTAGAACACGTTAACATAAGACCGAAAATCGCAACCCAAAATAAAAACCCAAACCAAATATACTCCATTATTAAATTCCCTATCACTGGCGAACAACCGATATATTTGGAAGTCAGGGTCGATATAACTTTGAGGTTTTAATATTTTCCTTTAATGATGACACAAATCTTATCACTAGAGTTTCAGCGATTATTTGAAATTCGCGCCCCGGGTGTTTCCTACAGTTTAATGATGCTAAGTTTTACGACGAAGGTTATGATTGGTTGTTGATAATTTGGTAAACCAATCGCTTTATGTAATAAAATTATATCAATGTATGAAAACTTATCATTTAAAACTTAAGTCATTTGAAATATAAACTCTCCAGTGTGATCCGACATAATTAAAATTAAGATATACTCAGGGTACTTACACTTGCTCTCAATCCCACAAACAGTTATCTGCAGAACGTACACGATCACAAGTAAAAAAATATACCAAATAACAAGCATTTTAATAGAAAAATCCGCCGGGGACTCAACCGTAGGATCAGGCATAGTGTCGGATATACTGTGGTCGAGATGAGGGCAAACAAGAGAAATAAACTCCAAAGTGAAACGTCAACACTGTTAATTGTTACAGAGTCAATTACAAAGGCATTACTAAACACTTCAGGAAATACTGAGCAGTTTCTAGGCCAGTATGTGCCACGACCACGTCTTAACAATCACTGTCGCTCCATGCTCTCCATGCTTCATATCAACCCATAGACTCCGCAACGCCAAACAAAGGTGCTTGTCTCATTGTTAATTGCATATTCATCATATCAGATCCAACAAGTATAATATACCTCTAACTGTGTATATATACACTATCACTGTCTACAGGACATAGGCAATTATATTTTGTTTTCTCATTAGATTAGTACCTAACTAAGATTATTTTTTTTGTAGTGATGTGACGTGAGGCAGTTTAGTTCTACTCCTTTCAATATAAATAGAAATTGTGCAATCGAAGGATTAAAAATTCAGGGCAAAAAAAATTTATCTTGATGGTAATTGATGCGATAAGTGATAGAGTAAAATAAAATAATATAGACAGAAAAATGAAGTTCAAACTTACTTAGCCCTTTCAGACCTGGCGTACACAAATGTACACATAAGATATAAAAAAATATTTTGGTAAGTATTTCGCAACAATTGCAAATGAGAACGGTTGTATCCATATGTCCACATTATAAACTACAAAAAATGATACTACTAACGCCATCTCTTAGCATTCTTTGTGACTTTTTCGACAAGTTTCGACCAGTGGCTGACCGAAGTTGGAGCTGTGTAGGTAAGCTCATCATTTTTATTTCAAAAAAGTAGGAAATAGCGAAATATACGCACTGCAAAAATATGAATTGATGTGTTATATTCCTAAGGTCATACGTAACATATAATTTGACTTTGTTATTCTATTTTTGTATCAATTATCACAATTTTTATATTTGTACACAAATGTACACATCAGGCGTAAACGATGTTTTTACGATTGTTGAAGTATTCAAGCTGTATTTGAAAAATCAGTTTTGAATATGTTTTTAACTATTTATTTTAATGTTATTGATGCTATATATTGAGATAAGACTTTTTTTTTACATTTTCAGATAAAATAACACCGATATGTTTTCACCGGACGCCTTGAAAGCCCTACATGAAGGAGATCTTTCCGATTTGGAGCTATCGTCTGATGACGAAGAACCGTTTGGATTTACATCTGAAAGGGAGTTGCGGTCTGTCCGAGTTGGTGCAGATGACATCAATCAAAACCAACGAGAGGTATTTCCACCCGACACTGATGATGATGAAGGGCCCAGCTCATCGTGGATTGGAACGAATGATCCAGAAGTTACTGACACTGCGATGAAGTGGTTCCCGAAGTACCACCGACAACAGAAATGGAGTCCTCTCATGAAAATATACTTCAGAATATTACGCCTAAACTGAACATTAGGTGGAGACACTTCGCCCGCATGGAGATGGGAAATTATGCAACGGGACCGTACTACCGGGATAAAAAGTATCCTATTTCCTAACCCAGGTCTTGGTCTACCCATTAGCTCGCCGTCCGATAAGGACCAGGCCCGGCTCGACGGCGCGTTGTGTTCCACGCGCGCCTCAAGAGATGTCAGCACCAACTGACGGGGTCCGGCAGGGCCAATGCCTGCCGGGGTTGCGAGTTTGTCCGAAAGGGATATCGCGACCCCGGCACACAGGCAACGGAAGGAACACGGGTGGGTTTTAGTCAGTAAAAGTCTGACACGCCCTCCCGCTCCGCCCAGAGCGGGAGAAGTTATTTGATAATTTCCCACCCTCAAAAAAAAGGTGGAGACACAGGGAACTCCTAAATACTATTTGATCAGATTGGCTACGACCAATGTCAGTTGACCCTACAGTTGAAGCCCGCCCCGAAGTTGTCAGGAAATACAATCACGCAATGGGAGGAGTTGATCTATTAGATCAACTCATGAGCTATTATAGGACTTTCATAAAGTCAAAAAAATTTACCCTTCGCATGATATTTCATGCTTCTAATTTAGCTGTAGTGCAGGCATACCAAGAGTACCAAATTGACAATGAGTTGCTAGGCATACCAAAGAATAAACAACTCAGGTTGCTTCACTTTCGTCGTCAGCTGGCTGAAAGTCTGGTGTTGAGGAATAAAATTACCATCGGTAAAAGAGGACGGCCCAGTGGCAGTAGCCCAATACCGCAAATTATTCCAAGAAGACCAGGAGAGGTTCGCCCTGTAGCGGATATAGCAAGAGACGGTGTTGGGCATTTCCCTGCACATGATGAGGGACTTGGGACACGGTGCAAAATGGTGGGATGCAAGGGAAGAACCCGGATTAAATGTATAAAATGCAAAGTTCACCTTTGCCTTACCAAAGACAAAAACTGTTTCTTAGCATTTCATACATAAATTGAATCATGCTGCTTGAATGGAGCGAATGACTGATTTACCTATGTGCCAATTATTTACCTATCCCAAAGAAGAAATCTATTTTTTTTTAATTATTATAAGGATTGTAATCTAGTTTTGTTAATTTATAAAAATAATTAATATTTCCTAATAAAAACATTTATAAATTAAACATTTTATAATTTCAGTGAAACTTCTACTACACTAAGTAGTCTTGTCATAACGTGTGACGGATGTGCACATTTGTACACTAAAAGAAAACCTATTTTTTCTTGAAAAGTTGACAGCTAGGATTTTTTTCATTATTTTTTCCTTTGTCTTTTTAACCTAGTCTAGCTACAGGATTTTTTTTAGATTCATTGGACAGAAAAAAATAATTCGGGTCTGAAAGGGTTAGAGACTTGTAAACACCTAATGCAATACAAAGGATGATAAACACAACCCAAACTATAAACATAGTATGCCTGTAATGCATATTGAATGAGAAAACAATTGAATTCGACTGACACTAGCAAACAACGTGATTCTTTGAATATCTATCATCCATCATAAAGCATTATGTAGCCATAATTTGTGATAAGGTACCTATCGCGTATTTATCTATAGGTACTTAATTTAGGCGATGACACGTGAAATTTAAGGCTCTGTCATAGTTATACCGACAATAACGATACAATGATGATACGTCACAATGACGATACGTCATTGTATGGACGGAAACTACTTCATGAGTAAATGATTGTAATAAAGTCTAGCTAGCTACCGAATTAAATAAAATCAAAATAAAACAACGCTTTTTCAGTAAACATATGAGCTAATGCGGGAAAACATTTGTTTGGATTAAACAAAGATATAGTTGAAGTAAAATACAAAATACTTACGCCATTTTCTATACGAAGAAGAAATTAGTATAATGAGCAAAAACGTAAGCCAAAACAATAACACAATCATGGTCTTAAAAAGTAATCGTGTAAACGCAGAATCGACAATCCCTATCACAGGACAACAGATACTGATCGTTAGTATATTTAAGCTCAAGCACAGAAATGTAAAGATAAAATTATAATTAATGATAATGGTATAGAGCACGTACATAGAATGTTATCTATACATTAATTTGTGATTATGATATTCAACAGCACACATAGTCCTTTTTTGCTGACGATATTCAAGAAGTTATTATTGATGCAAGGTTTACGGTGCTCAAAATAAACAATCCAACCATAGAATATAAAGAGGGATTAAGGAATCGCTTTCGTTTGACAGATAAACTATTTTCATAAAAACAACTTGTTTTAATCTACAGAGTTAACAGAACGAAGATAAGGAGAAAAGGCCTTTTTGATTAATAAGGTAGGTACTAAAAACTTACACAAATAATTTCTGTACACGGAAAGCAGCATCATAAGTATGATTAACGTTACCAGTATTAAAAATAAAAGCATTTCAAATATTGAAATAAGAACAAATGGGTTAAAAAAATAATATAAACGATCTTCTTCTGCACTATTACGGACACTGACGTATAACGGACGGACGGACGGATTTTAATCATTATATTCGAAATCTTATCAGCTTATTATCTATGCGATTCATTTTTGTAGTGGCCAATGGGAGTGCAAGTGGGAAACTCTAAAGGCATCATAGCCTGGCGGCCTCTTTGTTTCAGTATGCGGTCATAAGTAGATTCGATTCCCAGGTCAGGCAAGCTTTACTGAGATTTTTCAATAGCAAAGCTAGCTCGCGGTAGCAGCCTATGGTTCAGATTTTTTCCGGTTAAGAGCGTAAGAGCTGAAAATGGGCACCGTCGCAAATAGATGTCAAATATTTCCCTGTTTTGATTCATTTCACACTGTTTTCGCGCTGTATGTAAATAATAAATGTGGCTAACTAGCGAACTAAAATAATAATAATGAATTGCAATTATAACGGGATTTTAAAAGTTTCCAAATACTTTTTTAGGGTTCCGTACCTCAATTGGAAAAACGGAACCCTTATAGGATCACTTGTGTGTCTGTCTGTCTGTCCATCTGTCACAGCCAATTAGCTCCGAATCTAATGGACCAATTAAGTTGCAATTTGATTCACATATGTATTTCTGTAACCCAAATACGGACGTGTAACGTAAATTAATTAATTTTGAATATGGGGGTCACTTTTGGGGCGCAAATAAGAAAATTAAAAAATGAAGTTTTGTGAACTGTACCGTGTGACATATCAAATAAAAGAACTTATTGCGAAGATATCATTTTTTTTTATAATTTCAAAATAAACAAATTTAAAGATATTTAAGAAAATTGATGAAAATTTACCATTACCTTTCCTCCGAAACTACAGTGCCTAACATTTTGAAAAAAATACAGAAAATAGTTCTATGCTTATAAATTACAGGAAAACCTATTAGAAGTCTATGGTCTTAAAATAACATGGTAAATCACTCAATATTGTGCGTACAAAATTAGATTTGCAGTTGGAATGTATCGAGGAACATGTTTTTGAACTACAATGTTAAGTTTGTTCTTGGGATAAGTTCATCTCAACTACGGAACCCTTCATTGTGCGTGGTCGGTTTTTTACACCTAAAACTAAATCTTCGGTGTTAAGTATTAATTATTGCATTTCATAATCAATATTTTAGTTAACTAGTTAGCCACATGTCATATTTCCATACAGTAATATTGCCAAATTAATCAAAACAGGTAAATATTTGACAGCTACTCGTATTTGCGACGTTGTCAACTTTTAGGATAAACGCTCTTAATGGCAATAGGCTCGAGTCCTATTACATGGAATTTTATTATTATTTGTACATTATTTGACTTTAATAATTATTGATACGAAATTCTAATTATTAAAAAAAAGTGGTTTCACAAACCTATTATACGGAAAACACCGATATTTTTTTTCATTACTCAATCACGAATTTTTACATTTTTATATTCGAAAACGCACAAAATAAAGAATGAGATAATCCACGCTATGTAGCTTTACGATAACTTTAGTAAAAACACAACATAGATGGCGTTGATTTAAGTTTTGAATTAAAACAGCGCTATCTTACGGCACCGGTTGAAACTACAAATTGAACATTATTTCTATTCATCTCTTCAAAACGGTTTTCCTAATAAAGTTTTGCTTTTGGAAAACATTTAATGATAAAAAAGGATAAAACCAATACTTTTACCCCAGCGAGGGAGAGAGATTTTATCAAAATCCTTGCCATTATTTCTGTTTTTAGAATGAACCTTTTATCAAGATAAAAAATATTTGATATAAATGGAAAAAAACTTACCCAAATAATGTCTGTACACAGAAATCACCATCATCAACAAAATCACTATTACCAGTATTAAAAACAAATTCATTTTTAGTAATAATTGTAGCCCAAAAAGATTAAAAATGAAATAAACAGCTTTTTCCTTCGCACTGACAAGTTTACTGAATATCAGTAAATAAATTAAATTTAAGTATCTTTATGATTAGCGAAATCTTATCTATTAATTGATTCATATCTAGGCGTTTAATTCTACACAGTGGCCAATTAGACAGCCTTATTGTATTATTAATCACCACTTGATCAAAAAGAGGTATGTGGTATGTGCGTTTCTGAGTTCAAATCTCAGATCGGGTAACGTTATTAGGATTTTTCATGCGAAAATTCTCGGTACTTAGCGGTAGTTTCAATTGTGCTGATATGATTTTTAGACACTACGGGGTTTATTTATAAATGTTGCTTAAAGATATGTGACGTTCAAACGTTAAAAATGTATTGATAAACAGTCGCTAATCATTACTTAACTTTAAGCAAAGTACGTAACTAGAAAAAAAAAACATTACCCATTCTTTGTAATACATAGCTTAAAGGATATCCGAATTTTATCATTTATCTTCACACTCCAATAACATACCAAAAATATGACGTTTCATAATAATGTAGCGAGTGATAACTGATACGTGTTATATTAGATGTCTTTAGCCATGGAAACACACCATAGATGGCGTTGATTTAAGTTTTGAATTGAGGAGACGCCATCTAGCGGCACTGGTTGAAACTTGTAAGAATGAACACTGTATTTCTTCGTTGATAAAATATTGGTAGTATTCGTTTCGGTACTATAAGAAACTAGAAAGTTTTCCCTTATTTACTTCAAAAGATTTAACCAATTTATTAAGTTTTACATATTAAATGAAAAAAAAAAAAAATCCGCTAATTCGACTTCGTATCTTGCACTAAACTAACGTCCACAGGTAGCGAGAAGAAGAAGAATGATTAATTAATTACTTACCACAAAATTTCACCAGAACTGCATAAATAACCCAAAACAACGCTATATTAATGACCATAAAAACCAAAGCCGCAGTTAAATCCACCGACATTTTGCCAATTTTGATACGAACCAACTTTTATAACAATATTGTACTAAATGATTTGGTTGCTACACTGTCAGTACGTGGAGGTACCATATAGGATACGAATACGATAAACTATCTATTGATAACGGCGTTAATTACCGGTTTGTGTTTTGCCTTTTTATATAAGACTAGCTTTTGTCTGCGACTTTGTCCGCGTGAAATTTCGGCCCCCGACCAACCGCGTCGCATCGCATCGTCCGCCCACGCTAGCGTTTTTCGATTAGAGAAGAGCCGGCAAGAAACTCCACGGTTACTCTTTTAAAAGTAAATGGTTTTTACAATGTTTCCAAGTTACAGTGTTAAAAGGTATGAGAGGACAGTGTAGGCCCATCAACAAGTACCAGGTACTTAGCAAAATATTAAATGGTCCACAGAAATAGGCTTTATAACCTTCCTCAAATTATTTTAAAAATCAGACTGGTAGTTTCAGTAGTGGATTTAAACAAACAACCAAACTCTTCAGCTTTATTATTAGTAATAGTATAGATATAGATTATAGGTAGGTTTATTGAAAGTTTACATTGTACATATACCTACCTCCATATAATAATATGACAAATCCACGCCTGTTCTTATGGCATTAGGTAGAGACAGCAGGGGACAGATTTTTTCATTTATAAAAATCTTCAATTCATGTTTCACTAACTGAAACAAATGTCAACTTTACGCTTGTAGGTATAAATTACGTAAAGATTGCAAGGAGGTGCTACACAAACCTAACCTAACTTAACTCTACTTACTGATATTAATTCATAATAATACAAAGTTTTGCAATTGTTTTATTCAGTACTGGTCTTTAATCTTCACTACCGGTATCAAACAACTCTTCAGCTTTTGAAATTCTGTTTATCTAAAACAACCTGTATAATGTCAAAAGTATCGACAGTTTCCATTAGTATGCCCCTGTACGCTTTTCGTACTCCGGAAAAGCTATGATGTTGATTGTGATATCAAAACAATTAGCAGTCTTTAGATACCGGCAAGATTACCTTTATGAATCGAACCAAATTTAAGTACCTACATTTTATAATTTTCCGCCACCGCTAGACCACCTAATGAAAATGAACAAACACGTAAAAATTATATTGTAATTTTATAATAGGAGTTTCCTTTAATTTGATCAATACAATTTGCCATTGATATGAAAAACATTTTTTTAACCAGGTGTAATTTTTTTAATGTGGACGAAGGAAGAGATGTCAGCACAACTGACGGGGTCCGCTAGGACCGATGCCTGCCGGGGTCGCGGGAAAGTCCGAAAGGGATACCGTGGCCCCTGGTAACGTACGAGCAACTGAAGGAACACGGGTGGGCTTTAGACAGTAAGAGTCTGACACGCCCTCCCGCTCCGCCCAGAGCGAGAGAAGTTATTTGATAATTTCCAATCCAAAAAAAAAGGAGGGGAAGAAGAACAAAAGGAAAGAAAAAAATGGATGGATTGTGTGAGGAATGACTAATAAAAAGATAAAGAATGATAACGTGACGGCTGACTGGGAGAATGCATCTAGCATTAAATACATTGTAATATTTTGCATGAAAAATGTAATTAAATTCTTAATAGATAAGAAAATAGTAGAAAGAATTTAATTACTGACTTTAAAACAAACACCATGGCAATACCTAATCATCTGCCTAGCCTTTTCCCAACCACGTTGGGGTCAGCTTCCGGTCTAACCGGATGCAGCTGAATACCAGTATTTTACATGGAGCGACTGCCTATCTGACCTCCACAACCTAGTTACTGGGTAATGCGATACCCCTAGGTATCATACATTCATAGACTTTCCATTTTGATGATGTAATTCGTCAACAGGGACGAAGAGAAGACGATTTTGTCAGTGTTGTGTCTGAAGTATCGAGAGATGACCAATCAATCTGCCTAGCCTTTTTACAACTATGTATGTTTGAGTCCACTGCCTATCTGACCTCCCCAACCCAGTTAATGGGTAACTCGATACCCCTTGGTAAGACTGGTTGTTAGACTTTCAGGCTTTTGACTACCCGTAACAACAGTCAAAGATATACTAATGACAGCTGGGACCAACGGCTAAACGTGCGTCCTTTCCTTGTGAACAAATATTGTAGACAATTAAATAACTGTCTTGTTAGTGTTGGTGTCGCAAGCCCTACTGCTGAGCACGAGGGTGTAATTCCCAGGTCGGGCAAAGTTTATTCGGTTTTTCCATCAGGAATTTCTCAGTCGTAGAATTTAGCAGCCCTGGAATTTGTGTCCGGTTGATGGCAATAGGCTCGCCCCCTATTACATCGGACTTAAACAGAACTAGCGAAATGTGGGTGTATACTCTTTTTTAGGTACCTACACCTCTGCCGAACCCTTCGAGGATTACAAGCGTGACGTTATGTTTGTGTAAATGAATATTCTTATCGATGGCTGACTGTTCTAGCCCAGAGTATGAAGCCTTCACTGAAGAATATCATCAACAGCACTTACAATTGTTGTTAGAAAAACCCTAGATTATGGTGGTATTGTCTCCCATTGTTCAAGATGAATGAGTTATCAATGATTTATCTGAGAATATCATCATTAATACCTTTATTTATTGTCTTTGATGTACATTATCAGTCAGTGCCTTCAGTCATATGTTCACCTTTCTTGTCAGACTCATTGTGTTATTGATTTTACAACAGACGCCCGCTTGACACATAACATAATATCACGCTTTGTTTCCGTGAAGGATTGGCCACATTTCGCCAGTTACGTTTTTAAGACCCATGTAATAGGGGGCAAGCCTATTGCTATCAACCGGGCACAAATCCAGACTCCGGGCTGCTACTGAGAAGTTCAATCAATCTCAATCTGCCTAGCATTTTCCAACTATATTGGGGTCAGCTTCCAGTCTAACCGGATGCAGCTGAATACCAGTATTTTACATGGAGCGACTGCCTATCTGACCTCCGCAACCCAGTAACTGGGTAATACGATACCCCTTGGTAAGACTGGTTGTCAGATTTTCGGGCTTCTGACGACTCGTAACGACTGTCAAAGATCCACGAATGACAGACGGAACCAACGGCTTAACGTGCTTTCCGAGGCACTGAGGAGTCTCGGTATGTTAAGATGGTCACCCATCCACAGACCAACCCCCGCAAGAGTAGCTTAACCTGATGGATCGAACCGTGCGGCAGTTATTACTAAGCCACGAGCTACTGAGAAGTTCCAGACAGAAAACCCAATAATAATTTGCCGACCTAGGAATCGAACCCAGGACCTCATGGTAAGCAGTAGCACTTCGGACCACCAGACCAACGAGGTATTAACCCGAGAAATGATTCCTCGGGAACGAATTACCGGGATAAAAAGTATCCGATGTCCTAACCCAGGTCCTGATCTACATGTGTGCTAAATTTAATTGAAATCCGGCGTGACCAGGTTACAGACAGACAGAGTTACTTTCGCAATAAAATAGTATTAGAATGGATTTACTGAAGGAGCTCAATCGGGTCAGGTAAGTCCGATCTCACTAACAAACGACTAACATTACATCATGCGTGTATTTCCCGTAGGGGATTGAGGCTTTGGGGTTAGCTGTACTTTACGGCCCACCTACATTTAATTTCCACCAAAAACAAAACAGTGATAAGTTTGGAATTCGATTGTTTTCGTCACCGATAAAAGAGCTGAGACCTAATAATGGGTGCAAAGTTACATCCTAATATTATAAATCCGAAAGTGAGTTTTTTTGTTAAGCTTTCACTGTAAAACGGCTGAACGGATTTGGATGAAATTTGAGACATGGGTAAACCATGAGCTGGGTTAGGACATAGGATACTATTTATCCCGATAGTCCCGCGGGCTCGAGACTTATGCGTGTGAAACCGTGGGGCCCAGATAGTCTTCTATAGGTAAAATAAACAAAATGGGGTATTTTTATTGCTACTCATTTACGGAATTTGACGTGCAATCAATATATAGTTATTAAATACATGAAGAATGCTATATATGTAAAACAATGTTGTGTGGTTATACAAAAGTAAATAGATAACATTAATGTATATCTTATCTATGTACCTGCCTATAAGTCTATATACGTACATAATTATATATAAATCATTTGCTGTGCATTAGCTTTGCAAAAACTCGAAAATGGCTCGATCGATTTGAATTTTTTTTTTTGTTTTCTCGCCTCAGTACTGGGGTGGTTTAGGAAACAAGAAAATTTGGAAATACCCAAAGGAACAGCCGGAACATCGAAATTGAAGTTTTGGCAGGACAACGTCTGACGGGTCAGCTAGTATTTAATAATAATAATGAAGTTTCGGAAAAAGTTCGGCGTTCTCCGTCACTCATACACGTGTGACAGTATGATTTAAACTTGATGTGTCATCATAATTACACGCGATGGATACTATTATATGCCTAGTATTCATAATAATAGTCCTCCAGACCGTATTTTGGCCATGGCGGCCAATCCCAACGGAGATTAACGTTCGGCGCGGGAGATAATTATATTATAGATATAGTGCACAATTGTGTGCGCAGACACAAGTACACTCTCTTCCCTCACTAACTCTCGTAGTCCGATGGACGGCACTCATTCAGACACGGCTGCTCGCGTAGTTTGGAAGTTGGCGGTGTGACCGTGTGATACCCCCGTGCCTCGGAAAGCACAATAACCCGTAGGTCCAGCACGCTTAGCATGACCACAATAGAAACGGGTTTTGTCGACGGAAGAATAAACAAAATGACAGATACACAATCACAATCTGTCATTTTGTCTGCTTTTTTGCTGTCCGCGTAAGCGTGCCGGACCTACGGCTTATCGCGCTTTCCGAGCCACGGGGGTATCACACGGTCACACCGCCATCTTCCAAACTCCGGGCTGTTACTAAAAAATTCTTAATGGAAAAACCCAATAACACTTTGTCCGACCTAGGAATCGAACCCAGGACCCCACGCTCAGCAGTTGCGCTTGTGACCACGACCTCAACCTAGCAGTTTAATATACTATTTCCCTAATCCATATTTACGAAAACTATATCTGCTGGGCCTGTTTCTAGAGGTAAACGCAATAAGGCTAGTATCAATAGGTCATCATCGTCTGCCTAGCCTTTAGCCATGTCTCAACTATATTGGGGTTGGCTTCTAGTCAAACCGGATGCAGCTGAATATTCCATGGAGCGACTGCATATCTAACCTTGACAACTCGAGTTGCCGGGTAATACGATACCCCTTGGAATATCAATAAGTAATGCTGATAAATGATTATCTAGCATTTTTAACATAATGCGCACAAAATACACGACAAAAAATTATAATGACGATGGTAAATTCAAACATCGTTCGATCATGAAGATTTTACGCTCAATCATACTTTTAGAAGGCGATAAGTCTAATATTAGTTGAAGAAAACCTTCATAAAGTAATCTGTACCTTACTAAATTGGATACTTACAGACTACGACCAAACTAAATTAGAAAAAGTCAATATTATCTATGGTAAATTCAAGGCAGGCAACATATAATTAAGAAAAAAAAAATGAAACTTAGAATATATAAAAAAAACTTACGTCTCTTAACACAATTCCCGAAACAGAACCACAGCCAAAACAAATAGATGAACATAACAAGTATTATACCAATAAAAATACTGCCTAATAAATCCATTGTGTTTACTCTGTGTACCGATCAACACTGTTCGAAAAACAACGACTCTAATCTTATCACTCACATCGCGCAGTAGGGACTTGACATCAGTTAGTATGATTTGTTTAAAAAGTAGTTGAAAATGAAATAATGTCTTGCTAAGGTATTTATTTTCATTATTTTTGTGAACGGTTGCGCGGGACGGATGTCGGGAATAAACTGACTAGTCGTAATAGGGACTGACTAACTCTATGCGGTTTTCCACAGTGACTGTGTCGGAAAATACAAATTGAGTCCTTGAAAATGTGTTGTGTTCGTCATAAGGGAAACTATGAAATTGCAACAGATTTTTCTAATAAGCTTCATGAATAAATGAAATTCAGGGTTGCAAGAAAAAAAACAATAATCATATCATTTTACAAGTTATTGAAATGACTTAAAGACAATGACGTTGACGGATAAAACTTGAGTGACATATATTGACAGTTTACACATAGTTAATAATATTTTTATATGCAAAACAAGGATTAGAAAATGACGTCAATACTTATCGACCAATTTGCTTTTGCTAGCGGTATGCACTGGGCTTAGAAACGTCGCTACTCGTTGGAATCAATGTGAGGGTATTTGGGAGTTCTAGTGGGTCTTTTGAACCCGTTCCAACAATTATTTTTTAAGAACTTAGGATGCAAGAGCAAGCTCAGTGATCTTGAGGCCAGGCACCCCGACTCGAACAATTTAGGTTCGAAGGGGATGGCAAGATGTAGTAAGAGAGCGAAGTGAGCAAAGCGAGGCTCAGTCGACTACGCTCTACTTCAAATATTTTATAGGTACTTCATTTGACCTTGACCTTCGAGACGTTTGACATTGACCTTGAAAAGATGTCTCCTCTGTGAACTAGTGGGTGCAGGGATGACTTACTCTCTTCCTCTCTCCTCCCTTCCACCTCCCTCTACATTTCATTTATCAACCTTTTTTTAAGAGATTTAGGTCATATTAAAAATCGTTTTAAAAAAACCTATGTTTCACCGGCGGGAGAATGGGGGTTTACTTACCACCACACTTTACTTCCACCACTCTCCTATCACCTATCAAGACGGCACGCTTCTAAACTTTTAGTATTCTATGTCGTAACCCAGTGTGCCAAAATTTAAAGTTTAAATGTTTTATCGTGTACTGAATTTTTAACGCACTGCTTAAAGCCGAGAGTTGAAAATCCAATTGTGTTTTTGACGCACTGGGACGCACTCCGTTGGATTCTCAATGGTCAGCTCAACATCGAGTTTGAGAGTTGAAAATACACTGCACCATAAAAAATCATCGCGTAAAGAAATCACCCGTGTGAACCTGGGCTTAAGGTGTGATTATTTGACAAAATAGGACCGGTCGATGCCGATGCATGTGGAAACGCTTGGGGGAGGCCTGTGTCAAGGTCCAAGAGTGGGCGTCTTTCGGCTGAAATGATGATGATGAACAAAAATCCAAATTTTCAAACAAACTTTCACATTTAAAATATTGATTATAAGATGAGATTGAATACTCACAGAACCAGACGATGAAATTTATACAATGCATTAAAATTATAACTAATATTAATCCAACTAACGGCATAGCTGCCATTAGGAGGATAATCAAAAAATCTAGCATTGCTAAAGTGTATATAAATTACCAAGTACTTATAAAAGCTACTATATCACTATTAACGATTGGAGTCAAGTTTCAAAATGATGAAAATATCATTAAAATACTATCAGCATTTTACATGATAGTTATCTATAAGAATTACAAGTTACGTGTGACAAGAAACAATAAAAATTACCGATTTTTGCAAGATACTGAAAAAGAGGCAATGATGATGATAGATAAAAAGAACGAAGTACACTGAGAGTTAATAGTCAACGTTTAGATTTTATTTGTAAACAAAACAAGTAATGGACATTGGACAATGACGTCAAATTTATTCTTATCAACCATAATATAAAAATACTCACGAAGCCAGATGAAAAAAGTAATACAGTACATTAACATTACAAAAAGTAGTAATAATGCAACTGCCGGCAATGACATTAAAATCATTATTAGAGCAATTTCTTCCATGACCGAAAACAATTGACTAGGTATAATGCTACTTCGCCACTATTAACGATTGGACTCGGATTTTGTAATGATAAAATGCTCGTTGAAAATATTTTAATACTTATCAGTAATTATGATATCTAAAGTACTTACTACCATTTGTTGGAGTTAATTTTATCATATAGGTATTTTTCTTCTTTTTATTGAATTTATTTGTGTTTGGTTTTTATTTATCTATAAATTTATCTGAGTAGCTAGACGATCAACGAACTTTGTCATAAAGTACTACTAATAAATATTTTTTTTGCCTCCTTACAAAAAACTCTGTTTGAGATTACACTTTCATATAACCGGCCGATTAGGTCTGATTATAGTTATATTCTCTATTTTATAATTAACTAGCGACCCGGCCCTGCTTCGCACGGTTTTTAGATTTTGAAGACTAAACCTACATTACCGTAACTTTTACCGTGCGTCTACTCGTCAACTTTTGTCTCGACCAATTATCCCGTGTCGACAATCGACACGTTAGTACACATTGGAACGCAACACTCCTAGAATTTGACTCCCTACGATAAGAACTATGGTTGCACTTTAATGATATGTAAGAAATATAAAACTTATCTACGTCACGACTAACATGGTGGAAAAGTAAGTCTTATATTATCCATCACTGTTACTGCTATTTACTGATACCTTGCTTAATTTGAGTGGAAACGCCCTGGAAGGACATAAATAGTGACCTTCTCGTAAATAGTGATGCTTCAGAAAGATCAGGTGCGTAGTACTCGCAACCGGTGTGCGTGTGAGCCAGTGGGGTAATTGCGGTAACACACTTAAAATGACAATTGATCGCAATGGGTTTCATTTTGACAGTTCACCCACGTTCATTGCGCTATTTACGTTGTTGAGCAGACTAATTTTCAAACCTATGAAGCAATGGATTAAGTATACCCTTAAAAACTCTCGGATTGTGATTTTTAGTTCGTTCATACACGCACGCCGGTTGCGTACTACGCACGTGACCTTAAGGTCAGTAATAATAAGGTCACAATTTATGTCCCTCTAAGGTGTTTCCACTCACATCTGCCTTGTAAGCACAGCATTACGGTGCAGATGTATCAACGTAAACGAAGCAAACGGAGCATGTGAGGATCGTAGGATGAGCGCCACCTTCTGTAATTTCTACCTACCCCCATAGGAAGAAGGCGAGAGTATGTGTATGCATTTTACTGCCACTGGGTGCATACTGCTTAGGTTGTGTAGAAATAAGTCCTGTTTCAAGCTTGTTTAGGTATTCAATATTTGACAGAAAACAGATGAAAATGACCTGCGAAGTGTCAAGCGATTTTGAACCATGTGTGATACAACTATCACTGCCCTATGAACATAGATAGATAGATAGAATATTTTTCATTATGTACACCATACAAATTACAGAAACTATAGAAATTTTACATAGGGTGACACAATGGGCGGTCTTGTCACTAAAAGCGATCTTTTACAGACTACCTTTGGATGGATTAAAGTGAGAAGGAGAGACAATACTGCAGGTACTCAGTGGTGTACCATTTACATACACCATAAATACTTAAAGCATAAACTTATCCAAAAAACAACAAACAAAACAATGTTTAAAATAATAAACATGAAACAAGAGCAAGGAACTTTATGTACCTAATGATGACGTTTAAGGAGAGAGGAAGTGTTTTACCACAGTACCAATGTTAAAGATCTTGTGGTCTTTCTTCGTGCCGCAGGTAATTTTCTAATGGCTTTTATAACACAGAAAGTGTTTTGTTTGCCTTTTCTTAACTTTGGAGTTGGTCTCCAGTCTAATGCCATTCTTGTGTACCTGCCACCTGACCTTCGCAACCCAAATATTAAAGGATACCTACATATAAGGTACACACATTTGTATGGCGGCTGTGACCGATGGCATATGTGCTTTCTGAGGTAACAACAACAATTGATGGCTACAGAGCGATCACCTTCGTTACGAAAGGATTTTTTTGTTCGACTTAAAACTTCTTCTACAGTGTAAGGAGAGCAAAGCCTATTATTCCTTGCCCATATTAACCCCGACATGACTTCATCTCTACCAATGTCAAAATCAATTTGGTAGTTCATCAATTCAAAGTTCAAACGTGAATATTCACAAACAGACATGAGATGCTTTCGTGTATTTATAATACTAAGGATGTAGACCTACGAATCTACCCACTACAATAAAGATATACTATATCGAGCTAACAAAGAAGACAGGAAAGAAATTATCCAATTGACCTGCATGTCAACCTAGCTACCGAACGATATATCATTGTACCGAACACCCCAGCTTACTATGACCCATCACAGTGGCGCCACTTGCCACGAAAAACTGTCAAAGATCTGTCAAATGTAGTACATTTAAAATTTCGTACCGCATTTTGCCGCAATGCTTGGTGTACTGGTCATGCAGTGCTTGGTGTGCTGGTCATTAAGTGCTCTGTGTACGGCTTCATACAGTTATTATGTCAGAGATGAATGACTTGGTTGCAAATGTAATTGATTGTGTCTCATTCAATATAGATCTGACGTTTATTTGATAAAAGTAAGTAGGTATGTAACATACTTTAAAGTATGATGACGACTTGTTGATCTATGTATCTGTCGCATTAAGATGGTTAAAGCTGTGATATAGTTATATCCCTAGGAATATAGCTATATACCGTAATATAGTAATATGAAAGCGGTTCCTAATCGTCCGAGTGCCCTAATTTGTTATAAACCTTTAAAACTTGTGCCCTAATTGAATATAACTATACCACGGCTATAACCATTTTACTGCGACATATCTATACATAAAAATAATGAAATAGTAACGAAGTCAAAACTGTACAATCAATATTTAACAAAGTAACACATCACACACCAGCAACACTCACACACCGCGCCACACTCACACACCACACCACTATACACTAAACCATACCTCACCCGACTTGACGTTCAAAAGTGCCTTGCAAGGGCCTATTTGAAATAAATAAATTATTTGACTTAGACACACACACACAAAACGTTTTCACACTCCACACCCTACACCCACAAACACACATTCACATACTCGTACACACACACACACAGAACCACATTTCGCCAGTTATTTAATAGGGGGCGAGCCTTTTAATATCAACTGGGTACAAATCCAGACTCCTGGCTGCTGCTGAGAAATTCCAGATGGAAAAAACAAATAAAACTTTGCCTTATCTAGGCTTCAAGCTCAGAAGTACCGCTTGCGACTACACCAACGAGTCAGTTTTTTTCCCCAAGTATTTTCAAATTTCAAAAGTCATTTGTCCAAACTAGGCTGAGAATCAGCATTTTACGAACGTCAAAATTTCATAAGACCCCAAAACGCCCACTCTTCACCACTTCCTAGTACGTTAGCTGGGAAGAAGAAGTGGGCAACAAACTCCCCAGCAGCATAGCTGTGCTGCAAGGGGGGTTTGTTGGGAGTTAAATGTGCTTTCTAACTGAACAGACAGCTGTCTGTTCAGTTAGAAAGCACATTCAACTCATAAAACAAACATTGTAATGAGTAGATTATGTCAACAATAAATTAAAATAACTTGAATTATAAAGACAAACAAAATAAACAATTATATAAACTCATATAACTTGTCAGTAGGTACGCTTATTCTGGAGAAAGCACATAAACATTATCTTGAGTTAATCACAGCGACCAACTATTCTTATCATTAGTCGTTGATAGAATAGTAGGTACCTATACTTTTGCACAAAGATTGGATTTTACTTTTTATTACTGAAATATCGACTGACTTAAACAAACCCAATAAAATGAGTATCTACGTAAAATCTAAATAGGGATTTTCTATTGCTTACAAGAAGAGCCCATCGTTCAACTAATATGACGTATTCGGTTACCTCGTAGAGCGTGCCTACCTGCTATAAGTAGGTAACATTATATTAGTAACTATCAAAGGAAATTAACGTCATCCTCCGGCAGGACACAAGATGCACGAGTGTGATGACGTATCGACTTACCTACGTGTGGGATGCCCCCAGACAGACTAATATCATAATATGTCAGTATCAGAATCAGAATCAGAATGCTTTATTTGTAAACATAGGTCATAATACAATAGTTTGCGATGTTACAGATAGGTAGATCCTCTATGTTTTGCCCAGAGGCGTACAAATATATTTAATTAAAATTGTCGAATTTATATAAAATCAATATAGGTAGGTACATGCATATCAATAAAAAATTAAGAAAATAAAAGTTACAGATAGGTAGATCCTCTATGTTTTGCCCAGAGGCGTACAAATAATATTTAATTAACATTGTCGAATTTATATAAAGTCAATATAAGCAGGTACATGCATATCAATAAAAAAAATAAAAAAATTTAAATCAACTTAAATAAATGTCAAATAGTTAAAAGTTCATGCCATAATAATCCTAATGTCAAATAAAATTTCAAATCGTCAAAATAGGTGAGGTTATGTACAATTTTCTGAAGCAGTGATCATAGAATTATCGTCCAAATATTCCTGTAGTGAATAATAGCATTTATTTATCAATATTTTTAATAGTTCTGTTTTGAAATGGTCCAGGTTTAGCGTTTTTAGATTTTCAGGTAGTTTGTTATATATTTTTTGGGCCATACAGAAAGTACTTTTATTCATTAGTGCAGTTTTGCCATGAGTCACTTCGAGTTCTGACTTATTTTTATCGCGTAATTTTCTGTAGTAACTTTTAGTAGCTATTTTGTATGATGAAATGTTAGATTTGACGAACATATTTGTTTCATATATGTACAGCGATGGCAAGGTAAGAATTTTTAGACGTCTAAAGACCGGTTGACAACTGTCTGTGCTTTTAAGGCCACACATAGCTCTGACACATCTTTTTTGGGCTCTAAATACGAGTTCTCTATCAACTGAATTGATCCACTATTAATATAAATGTATGTTTTTTACTCACACGGGACCTACAATCTTTTGTACGTTTCTTGAGCGCGAAAATCGTCGCTAGCTAGTCGCTTCTTCATCGGCAGACTTGTGTCTCATGTCCTATTATTTCTTTACTATTCAGGACCTATATAATTAATTTCTTTTTTTGTTTTATCATGTCTAGATATCGATACCATCACGTCAGTGGAGTTTGGCTAGCTAATTTAATTTGACCCTGTATTATAATGAAACACAAATATTGGCTAACAGACTGTTACACTCATGTTGTTAAGTCTATAACTACAGCCAATCAAATTTTAGAGTTATGAGGAACAGGGTGTAAAACTCACTCATCCTCTTTTGAAAAGGGAGGATCGTCCGACCAGACGGGTGTCGTGTCTGGCGGGCAACTGCGCAATGATTGATAAACTCTAATTACGGGATGCAGGATTTGCCTGTCGTCAGGATTTTGTATGAAGTTCAGCTTTGATGCGTAGTTCGCATGTCGCGATGTAGATGCCGCCACATCATCACTACACATAGGTACATAAAATCGAATCGCTGTATTATTTTAAAAGTAAGTGCCTATCTGATAATACAAAAATGATGCAATTATAGAACAACACTTAACATAATTACTATAAGTACAGAGGATTTTCACGTCAATTGTAATCTGAAGGATCACTTAAACATGTCTATTATTAGCATAAAAGTAGGTAATACTCACTGCAGTACATCATCCAATACCTTAGGCACACGAATGAAAGCACTAGAACGAATATACTAGGAAAGGCTATCAATAATATTGTAGAATTCATTTTTAAGGATTTTATTAGCACACGTTACATTACAATACCACAAATATATTTTTTAAATTTTCAAAAATAGTTTCCGGTTTAAAAAAATTTTCGCCGGCCTTTTATATTTGACCAAAAACACTGGGGAGATGTTTTAAAACTTTGTACAATTCTTTAAAAAAATATCTCTCTACTATTCTCTCATTTTATTTTTAACTTTTGGGAAATATCTGGATTAATTTTAAACTTTCTTAGCAACAAATGGGACTCAGAGCTAATTGTTAGTAGGTGGTAACAATCACGGTTAGCCGTCTATTGTAGTTTATCGGTAAAAGAGGGGCAAATATTAAACCTTTTGTATACAAAAAGATAGTGATAATCTTATCGCAGTCTATCGGGAAATGGGAGAGGTGTGAAGTGGCTTTGTGACGTCAGACAGGTGATAGGGTGGACAAGGACGGGATCGACGTCCACGAGAAGGATTTTCGGACGGCATTGGAATCAAATGACCAAATCCAATAGGAGTAGGTAACTTACCTTGAAAAGTTCCTGTATTGATACTTAATTCAAACCATAATTGGAAATGAAAATTGTAGGCTGGCATTGTCTATTCTGGACTGGTTCCAAGTTCAATACGTTACTAAATTGCAGGAATAATGGATAACTTAGTTAATTGAGACGACCCCAATTGCTGACAAATCTATCAATAAGACATAGGTAAAAGAAAACTACAAGACGTTTATTTTATTGGATTGCAATTGTCGGCGGGGGACAATAAATCTTATTTACGATACCTAACGCCACCTATGCAAAACAGTCTGAATCATTTAGTGCGCTATCAATTGAGAACTCTGATAAAGTAGTCTGACATATAGAAATACTGCTACTCGCCACTAGATGGCGCTAACATTCACAATACTCAGAATAAACAACCATCAGATGCAAAATGGACGATATAAAATAAATTATTTCAAATCTAAATAGGCACTCTGTACTTGATAAACGTCACTACAATGAAACAGTTAATTCCGACACAAACCTACATGAAACTATAACCTACAGTGGTTAGAATATGATAGATACTGTTTGTTCAGAAACAAAACAAGACCCTACCATGGTAAAAATAAAGTTTACATTTTAGTACTCACGTGAATAATATTCATACATAAAGGCGACGATACCGAGCACTACTACACTCAAAATAATTGAAAGAATGTCAAACATTTTTTTTTTAAATAAATTATATTTTTTAAACTAATAGTAATTTATTTCAATGAAACAAAAATAGTGTACACACATACAATCAGTGGTCGAGTGCAGACGTTAAAATAATTAGATATTTTATGTAAACCATCGATCGATTAGATTAGTTTTGAGACCCAGTTTTGGTAATCTATAATCTCATAAAAATAATATGTTTTGTTTGTATACATTAACAGATAACAGTATAAGTAGTTTGAATCATTCATATTAGTAAAAATAAACGACATTAATGAGATATTATTTATCCGGTTTGTATAAGTCGCAGTAAGATAGTTGAAACCGTGATATTATATCCCTAGGGATATAGTTTTATACCGTAATATAGTTATATGAAAGCGGTTCATAACTGTCTTACTAGGAATATAACTATGATACAGGCACGATACCAGTTGGTAAGACTGGTTGTCAGACTTTCGGGTAGGTATCTGACTAGCCGTAACCAACTGGCTAAGATCTACAAATGATAGCCGAGACCAACGGCTACCAAGACCCCTGTCGGTATGTAATAGATGGTCACCCATCCACGGACCGACTTCGGCAAGCGTTGCTTAACCTTGAAGTTGTTCAACCCGTGCGGCCTTTATTATTTAGCCACGAGTGAGTCTATTTATCTACTAACCAAGCTGTGACAGCTGCTCCACCTCTTAGTTTTCCGAAATAAAAAGAACTTAATTTTATTCCCCGAAATCAAACTATCGTCCTGCAAATTTTCATGAATGAAAAATTCATGAAAACATGTTTTGATTTCAGTAGTTTACCCATAAAATGCAGCAAACATACAGAGTCACACACTTTCGCACATTTACAAAATCAAATTAGTGTGTGGAGTTGTGGAGAGAAACCTTGTAAAACGGCACTGAATCAAAATAATGACGAATGCATATTACGAAACTTAATTATATGTTTCCGTTCTTTTGTAATCGGTAGTTAAATTTTAATGGTTTGATTTGATTGCTGGCATTTGATATAGCAAGGTAACGCTGGTCACGTATGCAGTGACAGGCTAAATAATGTACTGAGTCTATTAATACTCTAGGTCTGCTCGCGAACGTCAAAAAGATGACTCATTTAAATAAATACATAACACACTTAACATCACGCCTGTATTACCCGAAGAGCTAGGCAGAGGTGTACCTATAGTACACCCAAATTTCGCCAGATGAATAGTGGGCGAGCCTATTGCCAGCAACCGGGCACAAATCCAGACCGATCAGATCGTTGGCTTTCTATTTGGTTTGTGAATTAGTCATGTCAAAAGGAAGTTTGGTTTATGTGGTCCTTTGAGACAAAAAGTTATTTTTTCAGGATCGAAAGGCCAAAAACTTTTGGTGAACGACGCGCCTGAGGCTAGTTAAAGAATGAACGGGCTTTTATGAAACCTGTGTTTGCCATAAAATCACATATTTTTTAAGGATTAAGAAACTCGAAAAGCCTTCCATGCTTTGGCGCAGAAACATAAATAAGTACGTAGCACGTGGTGTTCAATATCTTCTTCACATAGTCGTGAGGTTGTGACGTGTGTTTTTAATGCAAACTATGCACAACACATAAAAATTATGTTAATGTTGTGGACATATTTGTAGTACAATGGAGGGAGTTAGTACTAGTATGGATGGAAAGTGATAACAAAGTATACTGTGCGTGCAAAAAAATTGTTAGACACATAATGGTGATACAAATACTTATGGAATGTCAATGTGTTCGTGATGAAGCGTTTGTATCTCAAGTTTTATTAAAAAGTTAGATCAACAGACGCTTTCGCAACGGAAACTCTATAATTTCGTAATTTGTTTAAAATATACCTTAGTCTAAGATTTACTCAAAAGCTAGTTTCAAATTGATGTTATTGCCACTTAAACAAATGAAAACTTTATACAAATGAAAATTATGTTGATTTCAGAATGATTCGCACTATCGAAAAAGTTAAAAAAAAAGTTGTAACGCAAACTAAACTTTATTTTACGAAATTAAAATAATTTTCCCAAAACAAATATTTGTTCACATATTTGGAAACTAAATAGTGAACGCAGTATACAAATTTTGTAGAAAATTTTCAAATTCTAAAAGTGAGTCTATACATCGCGCAGCATTCCCAACTCTAAGGGTATGAAAGTTGCCTGCACTCATCGAGCAAGCGTGGTGTGAACCATGCTCGTCCGTTCTCTGAAAGAGAAGAGAAGAGGACTGCAGTGCGACATAACATTCAGATATTACAATAATAATTATGAGTTTAGGTATAAATATTTACTCTCAAAAGCCAGGTAAGATAATTAATTAATTACTGGTAAACATTTAACTATAATTTATGATAAAGTGCTCTTACAGTAGGTTTACTGTTATTTGCTACGTAATCTAGTTGCCAAAGCAAACAAAGCTTAGGGTTCTCCCTGGACTGGTAATTATTTGATAGACATTTTAGATATTTCGAGAGTTTTATGAAAATTTTGAGAAAAGCTCATTCTGCGAGATCTTCTTTCTGCAGTAAGATGGATTGACGATATCAAAAAATGTTGTTATTTACACCTGAATGATGGACATAGGATCCAGAATTGTTTGCCTAGCAGATTTTGAAAACTGAAGGCGATGATTTGGGAATACTTACAGATACTCTCTCATATTAATTTATTTCGTAAGTGACAGCTTTGTTTATGAAAATGTTTGTAGCTTCAATAATGTATATGTCACCGTCTAATTATGAACTTCGTCAGTTTATAATCTAACGGTATTATTTCCGTTAGATTATAAACTAATACTGAATTCTAAACTTCCCTAGCTGTGAACAACTTGGAAGTAGCGCTCGCTGGCTACTACCACGACATTGCTCGCTCGGCTCGCGCGCGGTTGTACACAGTTCTAACTTAACCTAACCCATTTCACCCAGTTCACAATTTTTATTTAACAGAAATAATAGCAATAGATTATAAACTAACTTAGAATAGCCCATTATTAGAACTCATCTCATGAGCTGATAAATGATCTTGCAATACACGTTGCTTTTCAAATGTAAATGAACTGTAACAAAAAACTCACCGTTTCGGTACTTCGTCAGATAATAAAGAAGCAACAGCGTCAACAAGTACAATAAGTAGCAGAAAATAGGCGCCATCACTACACAGATCAACCCTACCATGTCGTGTAGCATTTTAAACAATTAGAAACCACAACACAGAAGTTAAACCAATCACAGAAGGCGAAAAATCACACTATAAGGATTCACGCGGTCAAATTTGGTTGAAAAAAATAAAGCAAAATAGTTTGACGCTAAGAAGAGAAAAAAGTCGCAATTGGTTACGATATCTAATATTTTAACACGATTTCTTTAACATTACCATAATACCGGGTTTTTTTTTCAGAATTTTCATTATCGTAACTTATTTCGCAACCTCGGAATACGCGAATGTCTGAAACACTGAAGATATGCGTATCTTTGTGTGTTTTAGAAAAAGCACACAAAATGTTTTGTTATACAAGATAGACGTTGAAGGTTATGATGGTCTTTTAATCTTTTATCATTTCCATGTTCGTCAAGTTTAAGGTTATTTTCATCATTATTTTTTATGAGATTCAGATGCTTCCTAAGAATTCCATTCTTTCAGGAAGCATCTGAATCTCTGAAGGGCCAGGTGTTTATTGTGACATAAACATGACACTTTAAATTACTAGATTACTGATTCTACTCCACATAGGGTTACCATTTACAAATTTAAATTCTCCTGACAAAAGCCGTACATTTGCAAAAAACGTCCGGACATTTCACTTTTTAATCTTTCATTTTGAGTACTAACACAATTCCCGTCGAAAAGTCAAAAAAAAAAATTAAGGCGGAGAAAGTTCAGACGGGGGGGGGGCGAACCTCATACACATACAGACATATTCGAACAAATCCGGATAATGATAATAATACACTTAAAAGCCAAAAACCACGTGTATAAACACTTTTCCCATGCATTTAACGTTTATGATAACAATTATTCACTTTGTACTATACATATTGGTCCTGCGAGCTAAAGTTTACTTTTTAATACAAAAATGTAAACCTTTCCTTTTACCTCTAAAATATTATCAAAAAACAAATTGACGACACTATGGAGGAAGTTATATAAAAGTATGTAACTACTATAGTACATTCTATTGCTATCTTAATACATGGACATGAAAATGAGTTTTATAACAATTGAGGGTATTAACGAAGAGGAAGGAGAGAAAGGAAGTCATAAAATTCAGCAGTGAATTAAAATTTATGGTTGCTATTTCCGAATAAAATATATTATGTATAAATACCAATTTTATTATAATAGTGTACTTGGTTTTATAATTTCTACCTAACTGTCTGACATGAACATTTGTGTCAATCAGATTGACAGAGTCGTCAGTTACTGTACTAACTATAGTCTCGATCAGAATTTTTTGAACTAAACCTCTAAACAATTCCCGTAACAAACATTACGAATACTACACACTATTTCTAATCTTAACTGCACCGTTCGTATTGCGACTGTTGGGCGTGGGGTCCTGGGTTCGATTCCGTGGTCAGTCAAAGTGACCACGGAACCTCGCACCTCGGACCTCGGATAGCACGTAAAGCGATTGGTCCTGCGCCTGATCTCTCCCGATCGTGTCGGATGTCATCCGGTCGGACTATGAGAGTTAAGGAACAGAGAGTGCACCTGTGTTTGCACATACAGTTGTGCAATATATCAAAATATCTCCTGCGTACTTGGCTTATCTCCGTTGAGATTGGCCACCGTGGCTGTAATTTGGTCGGGAGGATTATTTTTATTAATCTGAGAGTTCAATGTCCAAGATTTCAGAGTCCACAAACAGCGTAATGGACTCTGACCCTGCTTCTAATTTTAGTTCACCTTCACAGTTCAGTTGCCATGCCATCATATACTATAAAAATATGAGTAGGTATGATGCTAATCACTAGATCGTAAAAAACCTATGAATGCTACTCCGACGCTCATAAAAAACGTAATGGATCCTCTGATTGGTGCACCCGTCCACTAATCTAACCCACTGATCGATTGAGTTAATAGGTTGTCGCACTACTACGATTGTTTTGTTAGCGTGTTTACGACCTTGTTTTTATTGCAAGGTCTGGATTGCATCAGACATAATAATTTTTAGCTTTTTGACTAAAGCTCATTAATGGTTAAAATACCACCCCATTTTTGTTCCACTGCAGGGCAAAGGCCTCTTCTCATACTGAGAAGGTACGGGTCTTCTTATACTGTTCTCACGATTACTCTCGATGTTTTTCGTTCAAAGATGTCAGTAAACTTCATAAACTCCAAAACATATGAATTGTAAAAGTCACATTGGTACTTGTCCGGATTTGAACTCACAACCTAGTGTATGAGAGGTGAGGCGTTAACCGCTGGGCCATCACGATATCCCTTAGTGATTGCAGCAAGATAATACTAAAAGTAGGTTTAGCTTTCTGCTTTTTTTTAAGGTGACAGGAACAGAAATTATTATGTTGCAAAGAAAACTGTGAGACACAACTTGGCACAGAAACAGATAGTTAGCAAAACGAGCGATCAGAGTAAGCGTGGTGGACGATGCTTGTTTTGTGACTGCACATGAAGATGCTTATTTATTGTAAGCTGGTTATTCTATATACTGTAGAAGAAAATCAAAGAAACGATGGATGGACTGTGTGAACGATGATATAACTAGAAAGGGGATGACTACCGAGATGACACTAATTAGAGAAGTATGGAAGATAAAGACAAATGTTGCACCGACCACAAATAAATTGTGATAAGGGCAGGAGAATAATGATGGTCATTTTATACTGAAATTGATGCAGGTGGCAAACGGATCGATAAACTAGATAAGTAAAACAAACACTGTTCACTTTTCCATAGAGATACCAAAGAATGTGGACAGTAATAAAAGCATTTCATCATCTCATACTACTCATAACTGAAATGAAAATCTCACATTCTATGGACGTTACTTTACGCTATCCAGTTTCCTGGTCCTTTGCTCCGAATCTTAAGTAGAAGAAAATGTTAAGAATATTTGACCAAACAATTTCTATTTTTTTTTATTTTTTTTATTTATTAATAAAGGTACACCAACAGCTTCTGTATATAAAATATCGAATAAAGTAGTAATAAGTATTAGGCTTATACAGTTGCCAATAACAGGTGAACCAACATTCAAACATAATAGTGATAACTTAAGCTTAAAATAATGGACATAATATAAGTGGTAATAAACTATACAAAGAAATAACAAAAATTGCAATTATGCTTAATTATACAAAATATTATATTAAATTAACAATCATGAGTTCGAAATTAAATTAATGAGATCAAAAAATAAGAAAAAATTAAAAAAAACGAATAACACTAATAAATAAAAGTTACAAAGAAGGAGGTTGCAAGATAATTGTATCTACGAGTATATACTAACACAGTTAATTCAATTAATCTAATCTTAAGTTGTATCCTTTGGGACTTTAGAGTTTAAAATGTGGGTTCTAAAGATATTTATGGAGTCATGATATATGTCAACGTCTGAATTGGATTTTATATATGAATTCATCTCTTTACTGAGCCTATTGAGAGGTGAGTTTTCTCCTATATTTGTGTTGGATGCTTTAGTGTGGAATAGATGGGTAATGGGATATCTGGGTATTCTATGGGGGACTTTTATTCCAATTTGTTCTACTAATTTATCACAGTCCAGTTTATTGTTAACCAATTTGAAAAGGAACATGAGATCCTGCACCAGTCGACGGTCGCGCAGAGTTATCATTTGGTAGCATTGAATGCGTTGTTCGTATGGACATCGTGGAGATATATCACCGAAGGTATATGCTAGGTGTTTTGTGAAGGCCCTTTGTATGCTTTCTACTCTTTGTGAGTGTACTGCGTAGTGCGGGTTCCATACTACGCTGGCAAACTCAAGGTGGCTCCGAACTAAGGCATTATACAGCAAAATTTTTGTTCTCACAAGTCTAAACCCTTTAGTGCTTCTCTTAAGAAATCCTAGTAGCCGTGCCGATTTCGTAACGATGTTATCAATGTGACTTCTGAAGTTGACTTTACTGTTAAATAGTTTATAATAATAATAATTTCTGCTAAATAGTTTATAACGTAGTCTGTAAAAAAATTATATGATCGCAGTGATTCCTGACAATAACGGTAAAATAGGACAGAAAACTAATTTCTTAACTCTTCGCTCAACTACCGTATGTAGTAATGCCATTTGTATATTGCGACAGAGAAGTTTATGGTGGCGATAAGATATCCCATATCAATTCAGGACAGCAGACTATCAAACGCTATTGTGTGAAAACGCACAAGCAATGGCAGTAAATAATATTTTAATGCGCCTAAATAATAATTATCTTTGTGTCTAACATAGACGGAAAAGAAAATATGCAGGATATTTTTCGAAGCATTTGAAAAGTATGATACAATTCATTTGCAATTTTTGGTCCTTTCGTCCGCATATTTGGGATCATAATATTATATACATTGTACAAATTATCCATTAACTGGGTTGTGGAGGTCAGATAGGCAGTCGCTCCATGTAAAATGCTGATATTCAGCTAAGGCTAGGCAGATGATCATGATGAATAATGTACAATTAGTGCATACTTGATTGAATTCATAAAGCGTAAAAATAAATAAAAATACTTACATTTCCAAGTTATTTTTGTAGCAGGTATACACCAAGCATATCAGAATAATTAACGATATCGTAAACGGTAACGCAACTAGTTTGAACCAAACACTCCTGACCACGTTCGTTTGAGCGAAATTATCGATGTCGGTTGAATTTGTTTCCATTTTTAAAACAAAAAGTAACTTCTAAAACACTTTCAAAATTATAATCTATTTTTTTTAATGAAATAATTTGATAAAGTAAAGTAAGATGCAGTGACACAATTAAGTCTGATTTTATTGTAAAACTAGATTTTCAAAAAAAACTTTGCCATTATTTGATGCTTAGAATATATTTTGTTATTTTAGCTTACGTATGTGTTAAACAAGGTAGGTAAGGTTATTACGGTTGCCATTATTTTGCATAATAAACGGCTGTTATCAAGTCATTATTTATCGGCTATTATCTGCGAAAGTTTGATTTGAACTAACTATTGTTGACGGGCTCACTCGCTTACTAGTGACATTGCAATTCTAACCTTTTTTTTTTTTTTTTTTTTTTTTTCCGGGGTGGAAAATCCTCATGGATGTCCTCCGCCCTGGGGCGGGCGGAGGGGTCTGTCAGACTCTTACTGACTAAAAACCACCCCGGTGTTCCGACTCACACCTACGCCGGGGGTCGCGGGAACGAAAGAATCTTCCGCAACCCCCGGCCGGTGCCGGCCCGCCACCGCGGGCCTCCTCTCGGGTCAGGGGGGGGAGTGAGGTGTTTGACTCCCCCCGCGACGTCTCAGAGGGGCGCGCGTGGAACACTACGCGCCGCCACCTCGGGTCCTGATGTGTGGGGGGCGACGGACGTCCCCGAGTCCGTCGCCCCTGGACCCATTTAGGGGGGCCGGAAGAGGGCGTTATCCGCCCTCCGCCGACGCCCGGTGCGCCTGCTGCGGGCCGGGTGAGTGGACGAGATCTCCCTCTCCCTTTCCGCAGCCTCCTTCTGCGAGACGACCGTCTCGCAAAAGGCGACCACCGCGTCCCAGGACTCGGCGCCGCCGACCATAGCGTTCACTACGGCCGGCAGCGACAAGTCACTGCCTACTTCTGAGATGAGGGCACGGCGCGGCTCCTCCCAAGCGGCACACTCTGCCAGCGTGTGCCGCGCCGTGTCCTCCCGGCAGTCGACGCAGTATTGCAATTCTAACCTAGCCTAACCTAACGCAGTTGTACAAGGCGTTCATGAAGTCATCATTATGTAAAATTTTCAAGTGGTAATTAAATAATAAGTAATAAATACACAAAGATTTTTAAATTTCCATTTACATTATGAAGTTCCTTATTTCAAATTAATCCTCAGACCAAACGACCAGTGGAATTTCTCTTGTGATTCAAGAAGCAGAAAAAAAAATACTAAAGGAAATACAAACACTACAGTTTTTCATATGTTTATGAAACATTAGCTAACATGAAAACCGTGTTACTAATCGTTGTGATAATGTGAGCAAATAGTAGTTATCTCTGTATCACTGTTAGCGGGTTTTTGTTAAGTAATTAGGAGGTTTTGATTATGCGTCTACTTATCTTTTTCATCCTGCAAAAAAATATTGTCCTAGGTATTATAACCGACTTCAAAAGAAAGGAAGAGGTTACCTATGTATATGATAAGGTTTTTTGAATTGCGAAGATTTGGCTCTTTCTTTATTTATTCTGTCTACAACACCATGTCGTTCAATAATGAAAAGACACTGTATTCATTATTTGTTTTTATAAAGTTTTTATTTTATTTCAATAAAAAAATGGCTTTAAATTGTTTTACAATGATTAAAGTTGTAAACTATGATTAGAAACAATAAAAACTGAAATAGGAACATCTTCGATTAATATCGCAGATAAAAATAAACCCGGTTATTGAAGAAAAACAAAAACAAGGTATAGATTTAAATATAAATCCACTCAAGGAACATTACGCTCAGATACTACTTATATCAAAAGGCCCGGTCTCAAGAGGGGCTTACTGAAATTACTGATAAATAACCAGCGTGACTCTATCACATGATTCTACTTCACTTTTATCTCAGAGATCGTTATCTTCTTCTTTAAATAACGAAAGGAGTCTGTTGGGCCTTCAGTCCGAGTTATTTTAATAACTTTCAAAAAGTCATTGTCACCCTGTTAAGCAAAAAAATAGACATCGGGTTTTTATAGCATTTTAAACGTAAAAAAATAGATTATTCAAAATAATAAAAAATACCATATTTACTTTTTTTACGCTTGTCATGACCTAGTTCAACTGAGCCAGCTATTCACATAAGTCAGAGAAATAAAATGGGGTGGAAAACAAACAGAGAACTGAAAAATCCCAAGCATATCCAAGGAACTATGAGTTATAATGCGCTTATGCGTTTCTTCTTCCTTAATGTCAACGTTATCTTGTAATCTCGAGGTTTTCTAAAATAACATAATGTAGGCGGTGTATGTACTCGCTCATTTTCTTTTATCTTGACTTTCGATCGGTGTGCCGATCGCTTTCTGAATGCAAAGTAGAAGGCCGCCTGATTTATATCAATGATCATGAAATGTAACGTCAGATTCCTCGGTAATTGGAGAATTATTTTTTGTAGGTTGCATGCCCAATTATACTGGAAAATACTTATTGTTTCTGCTGTATTTTGCAAACTTGAGCTACATTTTCGACCACCATTTAAACTTATTTAGGCTGCAATGGTAGAAACAAGGTGTTTGCACAGAGAATTTAGAGCCCTCATTCACTCATCACCTGCCTCCCCTTTTCCCAACTATATTGGGGCCGGCTTCCCGTCCTACCGGATGCAGCTAAATACCAGTATTTTACATGCAGCGATTGCCTATCTGACCTCCAAAATGCAGTTACTGGGTAATACGATACCCCTTGGGTAAGACTGGTTGGCAGACTTTCTGGCTTCTGACTATCCTTAACGATTGTCAAATATCTACAAATGACAGCCGGGACCAACGGGTAAGGCTGCGTTTCCATCAGAGATGAGCGAGGATGGGTGTGAAACTAACCAATAACATCGCTTCGTAGCCTTAACGTGCTTGCCGAGGCATGGAGCGGCCTCGATATGTAATGGATGGTTACCCATCCACAGACCGACCTCGGCAAGCGTAACTTAATCTTCGATCGACCCGTGCGGCTGTTATTATTTAGCAATGAGCCCTCATTCACTATGATGGTATAAAAGACACATCTACTGGAGGCTTTAGAACCATGTAAATGTAAATATTCGTATGCCGCTTTTAGCGGCGGATGTGTCCTGAACATAACTATACCTAACCAACTTGTACGTACCATATCCGACGAATAAATGTCTTTGTCTTTGTATTTGTCTTTGTCTTTAAAAAAATATAAAATATAACTGCAAGAATGAACTTCTGGTAAAAAAATCTATACCTAATATATTTTGTAGTATTACAATAACTGCAAGATCACGAGAGAATGTTTGCATTGCATAAGTATCTGGCAGTCAGTCACGATCTCACGACCAAATAGATTTGCATGTAGAAATTTATGATATGAAAGTAAGTCGAGTTTCCTGTACATTTATTTATACAATGTATATGAAACTTGAGTAACTTTCATATTGAAAAAACTTAGGACCTAACTACACAGACAAACCCTTGTTTAGAGCTAGTATGTTACATCAGTGGTATCTTTTGAAATGCTAGTCTCGAACCGCGGAACTAAAAAACGACCTCAACATTATATAGTTTTCTATGTATAGCTAGAACATAAGTATCGCCACACAATGATAATATATCAAGTGCTTAGTTAGTGACATAACTACAAATTGGATACACAAATGGGAGGCTGATAAAGATCTTACATCTAAGGTCGTCATACCCTAGTGGTTAAGGCCTCGCCTCTTCTGCACGAGGTTGTGAGTTCAAATCCGGACAAGTACCAATGTGCCTTTTCAATTCACATGTACTTTCTGAGTTTAACTTAGACATTACTGACATCGGTGAAGGAAAAACATCGTGAGGAAACCAGGACTTACAAATAGTTAATATAAGTCTGAAATCGCCGACCCGTCTTGAGCGAGTGTGGTGATCAATACTCGTGCCTTCTCTGTATGAGAAGAGACTCTTGCGCTGCAGTGGTACAGTAATATGCTGGTATTATTATCTAAAGAGGTCGGTACTGTAATAAGAACCATTTGTTTTGTAAGGTATTGTATGGACAAGGACAAAAGTGAACGTAGGGCCTAACCTAAACTAAGTTCTAATATGAATAATACTGTAGAGGTACTACTTAAATGGCTTTACCAACCAACCTCCACGAACACTCCATAAGTTTATGTCATAATAGGTAATACGGGCTAGTCTCCTGCGCGTATTTTGCGTACGGGTGGAAAAATCGATAATTCGATCCAGCCCAGGTCCTCAAGGAAGGCTAGCAACGCCTTGTTGTTATTGATAATCTCACGGAGGGTACCTGGGTTACCGAACTACTATGTATAATGTCAACTTATGAAAAAGACACTATTTCATATTAAGAATAGAAAAAAGTTTAGTCAGTAAGGTCGAATGACTGACAGCTCCCGTCTTAATGTAAGAAGACATTCTTTATAGGAATAACATAACGTAAGATAACTTAACATCACGTCTATATTTCCCGAAGGGTTAGGCAGAGGCGTACCTAATACTACACCCACATTTCGCCAGTCCCAAGTAATAGGGGCGAGCCTATTGCCATCAACCGGGCACACACCCGGACTCCAGGCTGCTACTGAGAAATTCTTAATGGAAAAACCCTATAACACTTCGCCCGACCTGGGAATCTAATCCAGGACCTCATGCTCAGCAGCCTCATGCGCCTCATGGTCGCGTTTGCGACCACTAAACCAACAAGGCAATTGAAATAATTATCGTATTATATTATAATACGCTTTTTATTTATAAAGATCCCGAGGAGTCTAAAGTCGCCAACAGTAGGTACTACACTAAGCTTACTATACCTAAGGCCGGCTTAACATCTTGTTTTTCAATCCTCAAGGTAACAGTTATTATCATGGATCAAAGGACAAGCCCATCAAACTATGAGTATTATCCCAGAGATTTTGACATCTCCGCTGCACCTGTCAGATTGAAGCTGTACAGCTTTGGCCTATATAAATAAATCCCCTTTTCATCGAATCCCATATCCATTTTTAAGGTTAATCTTCATTTGATTGACATTTGTTTTCCAGCTGCTGATTATGTTTGCTTAGATGGCATTTCTCATTCTTCCCCTTTTCGTATGGTGAGTGACTAACCTGGTGTCAAGGTTTTAAAGCCGCCCATGGGTCTCTGACTTGGCTTCACATGCCGTTGAGAAATATCTCTTAGGCATGCCGGTTTTCTCACGACGTTTTCCTTCACAGTTTTTAAAGCAAGTGATAATTATACAATACGCACATGAATCTGAAAAGTCACAGGTGCGTGCCTTGGGTTCGAATTCGAGACCTATGACTTGGCAGTCCGACGGTCACACCAATAGGCTATCACAGCTATTCTGATTTAGAGCCTTATGAGTTGTCATCTGTACTAATATGGTAAAGAGAAAATTTGTGAGTGATGTAGGCGTAATCTTCAAAACTACTGATCCGATTCTGAAAATTCTGTCACTAATGCAAAGTCTGTCACTGACGAAAGCTACAATATTGCTGAGTGTCTAAGGATATAAATTTTTTAAGTGATAAACAAGAAACACGAGGATGAAGTCGTGAGCAGAAGCTAGGTCTACATAAATCTCCAAAATCTTGACATTTGCGTACCAGTTACATGACCCTGTATTTTCAAAGCTGAGGAAAAAAAGTAATTATGAAATACTTTATAAACAAACAAAGATTAATTCTCATCGTCTATCACTACAACCACTCGACAAGATAATTCACTAAGGACCAAAGAAACACTTCGATAAAAAATCGAGTATATTTTATCTTTATTGATCTTGTTGATATAAATAGTTTACTATCATCGCTCAACTGCATGTTAAAGTCACGGGACACATGACTAATAGTTATCATTTAGGTTACATGCGTAAATTATCTGAAATCTGTCAACTGGATAACAATAACTTCGAGAGGCTTGCCACTCTTTGCGTCTACTAAAATTATCTTAAGTGTTATTGAAAATAGGCTCTGCCTTTTTTTGTTTGCCTACTGGGTATATTACACTATCAAAATATCTAGAACCATATACAGCGTGTGTCAGATATGTGTGGGGTTCAGACCATCAAACTGAATAGCTTTCCCCATGGGACCAAAATCGTGATCGTGAAAACATAATCAGCTGTCCCATACATTTGGGTCGAGTAGACATGAAATTTTGTATGGTTGATTATTTTAAACAACCTAAAATATGACCAAACATTTCGGATACAAGCTGTATATAATCGTATCTTATAGCCTGTATAAAATATACGAAATAATAACCCCTACTCCATTACCCCCTATTATATGAGAGGAGCTCGTGGCTAAGTAATAACAGCCACACGGCTCGATCCATCAGGTAAAGCTACGCTTGCCGGAGTTGGTACGTGCATGGGTGACCACTGACCATCTTTACATACAGAGACTCCTCCATGCCTCGGAAACCACGAAAAGCGACGGCTTTTCGTGGTTTCCGATGACGACCAATGGGTCGTGGCTGTCATTCGTGGTCAACCAGTCTTACCAAGGGGTATCGTATTACCCAGTTACTGGTTTGCAGTCGCTCCATGTAAAATACTGGTATTCAGCTGCATCCGGTTAGACTGGAAGCTGACCCCAACATAGTTGGGAAAAGGCTAGGCAGATTAATTACACTGGACTTAAACATAACTAGCGAATATAGCATCTGCTTAGGCCGGCGGGGAAAACAGGCGTGATGTTATGTTTATACATTATACCGAAGCTTACTCATAATATACTTATATTACATTGTCATATTTCTATGAATCATAGATCTATGATCATAGATAAATATGATATTATAATACGGACCCTATAATCTGTCGTCTATATAGACGCTATGATCTTAACGTTGATGTTAATTGCTATTGTTTATTATAACATTAAATTATCAATGCTAGACCTATAATGTTTTATGTGTGAAGGTAACTATAAAATTGTCGATATCCTTAATAAAACTGAGGTGATCATAACAGTAAGGAATTTTCAGCCATTAGAACTAAAAACAAAAAAATCTAGCGCATATCATTCTGATTCATAATCTATTAGGTAACTCAGCCGTCGCAGTCCACTGTTGGACATAGACCCCTCCCAAGCTGCGCCACAACACCCTCGCCTTCCGTGTCTGGTCTGTCTTAGCCACCTCTTTAAGGTCGTCGGTCCATCTAGTTGGGAGGCGTCTGACACTACGCTTGCTGAAATGCAGTCTTCACTCCAGGACTCGTCTGCTTAGACGGCCATCGGTCCTGAGACAAACATGGCCCCCCACTGCCACTTCAGCATGCTTACTCTGCAAGCTATGTTTCATAATACTTTGTTTTAATCGATCCCCATAAAATTACCATTTTGATTTCCTGAAAATAGAATCGATATCGACGCTAACATATTCGATCGTCTTTTTGTGATGTTGTCTAGCCTTGTAATTGTGACGAACTTAAGGAATTCACATCTTGTAGACGCCTATTTTGAGGCGCATGAACCCAAAAATCTAAATTTTCGTCATCTCCATATCGGTCAACTTGACCGGCGATGTAAATGGAATACTAAGATAAGGACAAATGCTTCACATTATTATTATTATTGAAATATATTCTAGATAATTGCTAATCTCCTACTATTGTTCTGTTATCAGACGTTGACCTACATGTGGGGTAGGACAATATAATTTATGCGTTAGTTATCTTTGGCTATACATAAGACTCTACTTAAGTATGTACCTACTATTAACTAACATAAAAATATTAACTTAAGACGCAGATATATGCCAGTGACCTTGAGCGGTTAGCTTGCATGTTCTGTACTGAGCTCAAACAACGCGTCGTATGTCCAGCCAGTAATGGGACTCGCCCATCAAGGAGCGCTGTCCCAAATTAGACGCATTATTAATTAATTATACAGAAAACAAATGGTATTTTAATAAAACACGTACATTAAAAGATTAATAATTAAATTTTCTTTAAAATGATGAGGGTTCCAGAAAAATACGCTCGTTAGATTTTGTGTGATTCTCAGTTTTTTATCAGCGTTAGACATAACTTTACAAATTAATTTAATTATGTAATATAAACATAATCTAAAATATTCATATATTAAGTTATAAAGAAAATGCTATAATTTAACATATATTTTTTCCAAATCATGAACACTACCCGTTTAGACGTGATTTTCAGTATATGTAAAACCATTAAAGTAAAAACCAAAATCAAATAATTTATTTCAATGAGGCACATAAAAGGCACTATTGAACGTCAAAATTTACAAAAACAATAAAATGATTCTAGTCGCCCCTTCCAAAAGGTAGTTTTCGTATGGAGAAGGATAGGCAAGAAACTCCGCCGTTACTCTTGATGTTTTACAATTTTTTGTACACATTAATTATACAATTACGTTAGGTACGTAAAAGTCGGTTATCGTCGCCTTAAAGGTACAATTCCGAAGGCAACCGTAGACAGTAGCAAGACAAGCCGCAGCGACACTGGTTTCTATTTAATCGCTTCCGTAGATCGCAACATTGCAGCAATATCGTCATCTAGGCGGTCCAGGTATCGGTATGCTGCTGTTCGATTCTGCCAATATTCTGTTATGGAGGTATTTATTTAATTAAATACCGGATTAAATCTAATCAATTTGAGCACTATTTCCATTCGACTACTGTCTAATGGCTCTTCTCCATAGGAAAATACAAATTGGAACCGTGAACCTAGCTTCTGGCTGACATTTGTGCTCATGTAGGTATAACCATGAAATAAAATTATGGAATTTGATTGTTTTTAATTTATTTAATTTCTTCCATCATAACAGATAGGTAATGCCGTTAGTCCCTCTATTTAAACTTAATCGAACAGGTTTATGTGACCTCTAAGGTATGTCGGGATACAATTGAAGATTCTCGTATAACTTGCATAACCTGTTAGAATATCAACGAGATATATTTAGACTTTTTTCTATATTAAGACTGAACGACTAAAAGACTTAGTCGCTGACATTGAAAATACTTCGAACATAAGAAAAACACGTTGGAATTTGTCGTGAGAACATTTCAGAATATAATTTATCAGATAATTATGTTATGCAATTTATAATTACCTAAGTTATAACATTACTATCATGATTATGAGATCAGTTAGTGGTTTTCTATAAACATAGGTATCGTTTTATCTGACCGTTAATAGTCGTTACTAGGTAGAAAATGGTTCAAGTTTTATTTATCAGGAGACTGATAACATTGTTCGAAAACCTTATTACTGAAAAGATTATGGTCGTCCATGGTAAACGATTTGACGGAATGAATTGTATTTTTGGTGTGAGAAATCGCTGTTTACGTAATCGATGTAACGCACGCAAAACATTGTGCTTATGCGCTTTAATACTATCTAACGTGACGATTTTATCTTGGACGTCCACGTCCACGTCACGTCATCACAATAACACAAGGAAGTAAAATGTATGGAAATATATGTAGAAGCCTTTAAATTTCCGTCCACGATAACGTTATATCGTGCACGTATTACCATACATTTTATGGACGTGGACTTGGACGTTCACGATTACATCGTCATGTTAGAAATTATATAAGTGTAATATCGTTTATTGCGACGGTACAGGTATTGTGAGGGTATTAAAGTTAAGTTAAAACTTGGTTTCGTGATCTTCCAGTATCTGCGTAACCAGAAAGTTCCCAGGTATGGTCCAGTCTGGTACAAAAAGTGATCACAATGACGAGTAGTACTGACTACTTACGTGACTCTTGACTTCGTAAGGCGTGTGTGTGAGGGTGTCTATGTATGTGTGAAAGTACTTTTTAAAATCTCTCACAACAAGCTACTACGGTCTACCTATTACTAATCAAACTTAGTGATTAATTAAACAAATATCTAGGTACTAACTACTTCCCCGCGGCTGTGACCTGGCCCAACGGAACTAGGCGATAATAAAAGCTAAATAGTTACATTTCTTGGCTAATTCGATGATAAAGCAAGGTTGTTGACATTATAGCCTCATAGAAACTAGAATGCATGCTTTAGAATAACTTCAAGTAAATAATATGTATTTATTTACTTAGCTTGTTTTTCATGGTTTGGTCATGTTAAGAGGATGAATGAAAGGCGACTTACAATAGGTATTTACATGGCAGATGTGAGTGGAAACGCCGCGAGGGGACACAACACGCCCTAGAAGGACATAAATAGTGACTATATTGGTGATGTCCTTCAGAAAGGTCAGGTGCGTAGTATTCGCAACCGGCGTGCGTGTATGACGAGGAACGTAGACGAAGCAATAGGAGTATGGATCATAGCAGGTGGCGTTCTGTAGTTTCCCCCAAGGGAATAAAGCGTGAGTTTCTTTACGTATATCAATAACTTAACATTGCTTTTGTTTTAAAGCCAAAGTCACCCGTATGATCTCCAATATGGTTCACTAACTTACTTATTATGTAGAAAAATATATTAGTATATTACTTACCTACTTCCATTGTTTTAATTTCTTGCATTATTTTATGGCGCAAAAGTAATATCTACAGCACGAGTGTACCACTTGATGAAAATAATGGATTTTGGGTAACTTGGGACTGTCATTTTCTCCTAGGTGTATGATTGCGGGTTATCATGAATAAAACTGGTCCTTTTGGAAGAATTTGTCCTTTGAATCTGAACAAAATTATTATCCTAGTTTTACGTTTGGAACCTAATTTCATATTATATTAATATTACATAGACATTACATAACATCACGCCTGTATTTCCCCGAAGGTTTAGGCAGAGGTATACCTATAGTACACCCACATTTCGCCAGTTATGTTTAAGTCCCATGTGGTGGCGAGCCTATTGCATATTTTTTAATTTTTTGCAAAGTCAAAGTCATTTATTTGCTTTCAATGCGGTAATACAAAGGTGTTATTAAATAATATGTATTCTTGTGCGATGACACATTTCGCCATATTTTGGCACGCAAATATAAATAGTAAGGCTTATTTTTAAATAAACAATTGGTATATACTATACCTCAAGTTGAAAATATTGACTAAACATGAAACTATTTAAATCAATCTTCAATTTACACAATACACATTTCGCAAAAAAAAAACAGAACAAAATTATATTGCAATTGTTCAGCATACAGGTTGAGCATCTGTCTAATATATTTTATATTGATTGACCGTCTATACTATTTTCACAAAAGATAACACATGTGACATGACCCTGCTTCCGACGAAATTGACACGTTTGAGATAAAGATTCCATGTTCTTCGTTCCAGTGTTTACTGTTGGATATTTTGCTGATACATGCAGTAAAAGATTTGGCTTGAGGGCGTTTTGCCTTGGCTAAATATTTTATTCATTTTCGAATGTTTATTTTTTTATTTTTTATTATTAGTTTTTTGCAATTTGCAGGTCAGTATCAGGTTGTATGTTGATGTAAATATGATTCGCGACCGTAACCAATAAGGCTCTACATAATTATTATTATAAGAATCAGCAATACAACTCAACAAAAAAATTGGCGCCGGATTACCGAGCGCCCACGTAGTTTGTTAGTTCATTATTAGTTTAAGAAGTTTATCCACTGTATATATTTTTATTGTAATAATAAAATAATGAATAACGTATGGTAGGTACATTGTTTGTCGAAATAAAATCAGTGAACGCAATAATTTCGAAAGGTATATAAAAGTTAAACTTATGCACCTCTCTAAGATTCTAAACAAGTTTGCCAGACAGATTGATGATAAGAATGATGCCAGTACAGGTACCGATTGAAAAGAGAAAGGCTAAGATAAATGTTATGATTATATTATTGCAATGCATAAATTGACAGCAGCTAGACCAAGGACTTTCTCATGAGGAGACAAGGCTGAAATATTCTTCGTAAGGTTTTAATTTAAGATGACGATCAGACTCTACGAATGATTTTCAAAACTCTCAATGCAACATACAAGTTCACACATCTGTTTGAAATTCATTAATCACTTTTGAGACCCGCAATATTTATGAAACCTTGGTCAATGTTTTAAACACACAGTGAAGATAAAAACGACATTAAGGTGAGAAAATACAAAACGCAGCCTTATCTCTTAGACAGATTGCACCGGAAATCGTTTATGTACAAAGATGAGATCTACAGATCAGATTACGATAAGAATACTTATTATGTTGGTGATCGCTGTAGGTGTATATTATCATTGGCGATTTATATGTAAGTGGGACAGACCCTGAGCAGTTAGCCCTTCTACCAAACATGCTGAATAACAGAGGCCCTAGCATGAACGCGTAAACGTAGGTATACAGGGACATCGACGCGAAACCAGTTACCATGGATTCAGTACATGATTCTGAACCGACGAAAAATTTCAACGCAGTGGGGTTCAGATCATGTACTGAATAGCGCACCCTGTACAGCGTAAATAGGAATTTTTTGTCATAACTATCACAATTATGCACGAAGGTTGCACTGACGTTCATACTCGGGGTCACCAGTTTAGAGGCATGAGGAATAGGCTGTAAAGTCCACTCTATAGAAAAAGGGAGGATCATCCGACCAGACGAGTGTCGTGTCCGGTAGGCCTGCTGCTCAACGATTGATATTATACTCATCGCGCGGTAAAGTTTACTTGCGTGTGACGTCGTGTCTTTGATGCGTAGTTCGCAGGGGCGATGTAGAAGCCACCACAGTATCATGTATCAGTATGAATAAAGTTTTTAAACTGAGTAAATATTATGTGCGAAACGAGTATTTTCGATTTTAAAATCACACGAATTTACGTTACGCTTAGGTACTCCGTGCGTTCGTGCTAGGCCAAGTGGGTTCTGTATACCTTTTGCCGATATGAAAGAAAAATAATTCTTTAATCGCCATAACCTAACCATACAGGAAACACTATACGAGTGGTCCGGAGGGGATTGCCGACACAGATAGAATAGTAAATAAAAGATTATTTTTAGAATCTTCCTGTGTCCTCATGCAATGTCAAATGTTTGGCGGGTCTTTCCGTTTCTCGTGTTGTGTAATTAGCTAAGTCTTGGGTAAATATTAACGTTCTCTTAATTCTAATCTTCGTGGTTAAGATGACGTTATTTTTATGATGTTTTATAGCTATTATGTAAAGAGTGTTATTGTAATTCGCTATGGTGTTTTTTCCGCTTTTGGATCAGGGAAAAGTACGTCATTGATACTTTTGCTTGACGCTAAAGTTCACTTCAGACGTCACTGTCACGGTCTTCTTTTCCTGAGTCGGTATGACCCACATGAATGAAAATAGTGCATCCTATTGTAATAGCATTAGTCAGACAGCAAAAGTGATTGATTTGGCTTGTCCACTCTGAAATTACGTGCACCACTATTACCTATAGAAATCCGCATTACCGTGTGCGCGATAGTGCAGCGCGTCATTTCAGAGTGGACAAGCTATACTCTAGACCATAGACTAGAATAGACACTTACATTGACAAGAGCGTGTAGCTGTTAAATCGAAGCGAATAAGGGTTTAAATTAACTGTACCTTAGGTAACATTATGTATAAGGTTATCTGATTCTAATCGTGAACCTGAGCTAAACCAACCATCCTCAATGCTGTTCTGATATCACCACAGGAGTGTGACTGGTTTTCAGAGTTATGGATAGATTTATGTCGTGAATGTTTAAGATTTTGTGTGAAGATAATTCTTTAGCTACGTAGGTATGTCTATTTAGCTATGTATAAATAATGTTTCTTTTTCACTTGATATCATTTTGTTTATTTTTATAAGTATTATTTCGTTTGTAAATTTTGTTATTTACTCGTGTTTATATATTTTTATTTTTTTGTATACAATTTTTTCGACCATTTAGTTACAGTTTGTAAATTGTTCTGTACATCGCCTTGGGATTATTTATTCTGTAATGTTGTGCATGAACATTTAAAATAAATAAATCCAACACATCATTTTCACGCCACAAATTACAAAGATCTCTCTTAATTTCAACAAAATGCACGCTTGCGCAGTCCTTGCCTCACGCTGAGCTCACTTATCTTACAATTTGCGCAAACGTTGCACGATCTACGGCAAATATTGTTCGAACTCACGTCAGCTATGTTTAGCTAGTATAAGAAATACGTACTTCGTGCATTAGAACGAGAAGTAGTCGGTCGACACGACTCTGCTCGAATAAGTAGGGACGTTGCTAGAGTGTGCGGATAGAAGGACCAATTTTTGTAGGATTGTTGAGTGACTCAGGACCAAAAGATAGAGGCTACCTAAATTATATGTCAAAGAATTTATGTCTTTTTATTGTACTGATTACGGCAACGACAACAGTAGGTAAATGATGTTCTAAATAGATGTTCTTATAACACTGATGAATTATTCAATTACTACAAGTACCTACACATTACTATGAATGATATAAGAATACTGATGAGATTGCATAGTGCAACTGTCATAGAAAACGCATCTTTGGTCTTTACGATTTCAACCACGTAGCTGTTAAAGTACCAAAGAACCAAAATTTAAATAAAGAAGCTATTCATCTAATGAAACCAGTTACTGTCGACCGTACCATGCTCACGTGGGATAAGAATACTAATGTCTGATAATCATGTTCAAATTCGAATGGAATTTAGTTAAATTAGGTGAATATTATGAACAGCTTTGTAAGAAATTCCTGGAACGTTCCAAATGAGAGCACATCTTCAGTTTGTCAGACTAATGTTAGTAATTAGACAGAAAAATTAAAAACCTGTAGAAGTTTGTTTACACTTATGTAATAGTGAGGAGCGTGCATCCTTTTTGATATAACCAGGTGCTTTATGAAACTAAACATATAACATAACATCACGCCTATGTTATTCAGGAAGGGATTGGCAGAGATGTCTCTATAGTACACCCACATTTCGTCAGTTATGTTTAAGTTCCATGTAATACGAGTAGGGGGCGAGCCTATTGCCATCAACCGGGCATAAATCCAGACTTCGAGCTGCTGCTGAGAAATTTCAGAAGGAAAACTATAACAACACTTAGCTCGACCCGGGATTCGAACCCAGGACCTCATGCTCAGCAGTGCGTTCACGCATGTGACCACTAGACCAACGCGGCGGTCCTGAAACTAAACACTTCAGCAGAATTATTTCGTTGTTTCTTGCAACAATCAAACCTTTTGTGAGTTCAGTTTAAACTTAATCGACGAGCAAATGGTTATAACGTAATATATATTTTCTACTAAGTAGAAACCTATTACAAATTGTAGTTGGAAAAGGTTTTGGCTTAAAGGACAATTACTGAACTCATTTAATTAACCATCGCCGTGGTCTAGTGGTTAGATCACCTGTCTCAGATCCAGAGGTCCCAGTGGGTGCCAAATTTTCTGCTCAGTTTGGTTCGTGGTCGGGCTTAATCTAAGTCCACCGGCTACCTCCCACCATCTTATATCTAGGTCTGTCGCCATAGCAACAATGTTAACAGCATTGTTGTGTTTCGACATTTAAAGGTAAGATAGCCAGTTCCTCTGTGGTTGAGGATTCCGGGTGAAGCTCGCTTCCACCTTCGGCCTGATCATCACTTACCATCTGGTGAGATGCAGGCCAAGAGTATGCAAGTTGTGGTTAAAAAAAAATCTTTTGCCTAATAAGCAAATATACATTTAGTATCTTGTAGGGCTATTGAAGTCATCATCATTATCCTAGGTTATCCCCATATCCCAATATATTAGTGGTCGGCGCAACATGTCTGTTTTTCCATACTTCTCTATTAGTCGTCACCTCGGTAGTCACCCAAGTCAACATCAAAATATTTGAATTGGAAAAGAAACAGTTGTGTTTTTGGAATAATATCATATTTTAACATAGTACTTATGTAGGCTATTGTTTTCCTAGTTTAGTATTAATTTATTAAAAACCAATAACAGATACCTACAATTTTCATGCATTGCCCTCGGTTTCCATGGAATTCAATATCGCCTTCGTCGAACTAAGTACCTACGCATACGTGGTACTTAGTATTGGCAGGTACATTGTAACCTACATTATGTCACGATTGGAAGTAATTGTAAGGTAACTCAATATCTAGGTGATGGTTGCACGACCTGTAACCACAGAGCCACAACTTACCCGTTTGACGGATTGGCTTTTTTAAAATTATGTGGGCATAGAATCCTCGAATTAGCCACATCGAGTAAAAGATTTTTACCAAATTTTCAGTAATATTTTGCCTTCTTTACCTTCTGTGTCTTAGTATAAGTTTATGTCGTGGTGCAAATAGGACCTAATCAGTCAGTCAACACGGTCGAAATTAGGGAACAGTGTTAAGAGTATCAAATCAAAACAAATCTTTTTATTGTGGGCATAGGTTATACAGACAGATCTTAGGTAAATTACAGTTCCATTATGTCCTGCCTAATAGGCATACAATAATTATGTCAACATGCAGTATAAAACAATTCTTACAAAATAACAATTATTAAGAAAATCTTGGATCGTGTAGTAAGCTTTGTCAATTAAATAATTACGCTATTTATATTTGAATAGTGGGAGTTCCTTAGTGGTAGTATATGACCTTAGAGAACTGTACACCTGTAGACTTAAATGCCACTTATCACGTGAATCATTTATGATTTTTTTCTCATATTTTTCAAAACGAGAGAAACGAGACATATAAAATTTACATAATGATAACTTGATCGGGTGTTGTCGGGACAGTATTTTAAAGATACTTAAAAAAATAAAATTTAAAATTACAACTAGTTTATAAACGCCTAATAAAAATATCATAACATGCATGACATCACTGTTTTAGATTTATAATTGGAAATGGATAATTATTAGAACGAGAGCCATTAAAGTACTTACAGATTAGATTTTGAACAAACTCGGTAATGAGATTTTTCTGTTTTTTAGCTATACATACATTTTGCCAAAACCAATAGATTGTTTTTATAACTGACCATAGATGATTCTTTCCTATTAAACCTACCTTACCTACAGTTAAACAGTTCACAAAATAATTTAAAAAGGACCAAAAAATATTGGCTTTTTGAGCTCATTCAAAAAACAAACCATGTAAAATACATTTGTTACGCTAATAATTTCAGTTGCATGCATTATAAGTATTTCAGCACTATTTACTTCAACAATAATATTTAAAGTTAACCTAAATTGTAGAGCAGTGACCTCCCGCCAGCTCATGCTTGCATGAGCCCATACAAATGTACTACAGTCCGGCCGTTGAGAGAATGCGTTCTTGACACCTGTCAGTTTCTTGTAACGAATATGTGTTTTGTGAATTTGATCCTTATTACTACTAGAAAATGTCCAACTGACAGTTGCCAGGTACGCATTCTCTCGATGGCCGGACTGTAAGTACTTAGACTACTTAGTATGAAGGCCTCAACTGTCAGCTCACGAGGGTACGGTACGCCGCACATACTGGTAACAAAGCCAGTATAAGCTGGCATCTTATTCTATTGAAACTCCGTACTAAGCCAGACCAGCTCAAGGTCAAATTGTTACCACTGACTTACCGCCTACAGTTACTGTACCATAACAATAGGAATGAGACTGGAATATCAAGTGACACTCTCGATTTCTTTAAGGCTTCTGTAGGCCCAGCACAAACGTGCGAAGTAAATGTAACGTAAATACGAATGACTTTTGTATTGGAATTACTCGGTTCGCACACAATATTGATTTAGTTTGAAGATTTTATTCACATCTATTCTATGGTTGACAAGTTGTGCTTGTCGCATGAAGTTAAGCGAAAATGCTACCTCAATTCGCCTAGCCTTTTTCCAACTATGTTGGGGTCGGCTTCCAGTCTAACCGAATGAAGCTGAATGCCGCAATGCAGTTATTGGGTAATACGATTCTGACCGCTTGGTAAGACTGGTTGTTAGATTCTTGAGCTTCTGACTACCCGGAAAGACTGTCAAAGAGGGAGTCACAGAGGGGTCTCGATATGTAATGGATAGTCAAATGGTCACCCTTCTACGAACTCACCGCGGCAAGTGTCGCTTAAACTTTGATCGAACCGTATGGCTATAGATTTGTTGATTATTTTGTACTTGCTGAAAGAACTACACTGTCCTCCCATACCTGTTATTTGAAAATATTGTAAAAGCCTTAAATTTTTTTAAAGAGTTACCGTGGACATTTTGTCGGCTCTTCTCCATAGGAAACGACCAATTAGAACCGTGCACCTAGCTTCTGACGTTTCATAAGTGCCCATGTTTATGTGAAATAAAACAAGTTGTTTTTTTTTTTTACTTTTGTCTGTTATTTTTTTTAGTCACAGTGAAGCCTCTCTGTAAACATAAATGCTACCAATAAGATATTTTCGATGTTACGTAACGTCTACACCGCGCGTTCGTGCTAGGCGCTCTGTTAACGTTGTCTTGGTCACGTATGCTGCCATCTCAGTGCTCACTAAGAAGCAAATGGTCAGTGCGTTTTATTCTACGCTTTCATTGCAGAGTTTGCAGAGATGTATCTTATAGTCTTAGCTGATTAGACTGAGTAGTAATTAAATTTAAAATTTAAATTAGTACTGGTCGCTATGAGATATTTTATGTTTTTGTTTGCTTTACATCGCTGGGTTGTGGAGGTCAGATAGACAGTCGCTCCATGTAAAATACAGGTAGGTATTCAGCTCCATCCGGTTAGACTGGAAGCCGTCCCTAACATATTTGGGAAAAGGCTCGCCAGATTTGTTTGCTTTACACTTTACTAATAATTTTAAAAAAAATTGGTAGATATTCTATTATTATAATTATGATCTTTAACATCTAAAAACGCCCATAAAAAATGGTCACGATTGTGAATGGAAACGTTTCGAAGAAATGCGTGGACAAACATACATACATACAAACATACATACACCTACTTAAAAAAATACGTTGTTTGGAAGCCCTAATAGATTTACATATAAATATGTGAATATATTGCAGTTCCAATAGCAATAACATTACACACATACATGTCGAATTGATAACATAACCTCCTTTTTCTTTGAAGTAGATTAAAAAGGAAAGAATCCAGTCACATTTGAGTAGTGCTCTCTCAAACATTTCAGCTAAAAGTGAATATGTACCTACCTACCATGTTTCAATGACAAGTCAACAGTCAACGTTTTGAATAGAAACTTTTTGTGCATCTAAACTTATCAAACATTGACTAGAAATACAAAAAATACGGTTTTGAATGTCACGAACTACAAAACAGCGTCTTCTAAAATAGTCAAGGTTAATTTTTATACAATTTTGAGCTCGACTAAACTATAATTTGGAATACTGATCCACCACGACTGCCCCAGAAAGAGGGTAATGTTTTTCGAGAGTATGTACCTATGTACGTATTCCTTTGGCACGCTCTATATCCTAAACGGCTTGATGGATTTTAACATATGAGGTGTGGGAGTGACATACCTAGGCTATAAAATATTTATATATTGCACCGGCAAAACAATAAGGGAGAGGAAGGTTTTTTTTATTAAACACATAATTAGATTCACATTCAAACAAAACAAAAACATGCAAACAGACACAACTATAAATAGTATAATTAATGTAATTTATGTGAATGTTGTCACTTGTCCTTGGGTACACCTACCCAAAGGTTCGATGCTCTACCCACGAGAGACCTACGCCAGTGTATCAGGAACAGAAGCTGTTTGGTAACTTGCAAATAATTGATACATATTATAAAATATTAAATTTGCTTTTCGTGTCTGTCAATGGCCGCGTTGTTCTTCTATACTAAGCAACGGATATTATGACTTTCACTAGACTTTTTATTTTGGAAGATTTATGTGCATATTACATAAATATTAAACCTACATACAATAAAATGGTCGCAAGTACTTTTATAAGCAACTAGTAAGTCACCACTGATGCAATGGCCACATGCCAACACATCGAGGTTTTTGTGCTCAATCTGAATATATTGGGTTATACTAATACCTAAACCTTCCACAACAAATGCTCTAAATGATGGTAAAACCCACATTGCCAAATTCTTTATGTAGTTTAGAAGATCTAAGCGGTCACACTGACAGGCAGGAAAACAGACTTTATTTTATAGTATGTATAGAATATAGATAGGTATCGGAATATAGATGTTGTTGGTGTTCTGAGTAGTAAATTTTTTGTGCAAGCTTAAAAAGTTATTACGTATAAAATAAAAATGTATATAGCAGTGCAGGGTAAAGACAAATCCGTGCCTCAGAACGGCTGTCATTCGTAGATCTTTGGCAGTTTTCACGAGTAGTCAGAACCGCAAAAGTCTGACAGCCAGTCTTACAAAGGAGAATCGTGTTACCCAGTAACTGGGTTGTGGAGGTCAGATAGGCAGTCGCTCCATGTAAAATATTGGTATTCAGCTGCAACCGCTTACACTGGAAGCCGACCCCAACATAGATGGAGCAGGATAGGCAGATTGATTAATGGAAACATCAATATTTTTGCATGTATACATATAGCTTGTTCGTCTGTACATAGTATACCCTGTGGACCTACGCCACTCCTATACAAGTGTATTTAACCTAATTGGAAGCTTTGAACAGACATCAATGTTATTTAGTGACCTGTTAAACTAATTAGTATTTATTTCTTTGTAGCTTACGATTTACCGAATTTACTGGTGTGAATGAAATAAGTCTTTAGATTTGTGAAGCCTTCAGGCGTATTAAAGAGCCAGCGAAAAAAAGGAGGAGGTTCTTAAGCCGATACGATTTTTTTACCGTCGGTTTACGTTACAAGCTTATGTGTTGTCTTTGTAATCACACATCTTGGTGAATTTTGTTTTTAAATATTCGCTTAATTTCGTTGCACCTAGCAAACATAATAAACGATGTAGCCTTTAGCAAAGAAATTGTGCAATTTAACTTTAGCTAACAACAAGTTTATTGCTGATACTTATAGAGAGTTTATTCTAAAAAGAAATACCAATAACTGGAACTATTATAAATTTGAGAGAATTCGAATCTATTTCCATCGCCGTTCAAACTGGTAGGACCTGTTTACACATAGGTAAGTTCATAGCGTCACACACCCTTTTATTATTATTGCAAAACAGTTCCACCTGCACGCGTAGCATGACAACCATACAAACGGGTTTTCTACAGGTTTTGTCGTCGACGGAATAATAGACAAAATGACAGATCCTGATTGTTTATCTGTCATTTTATCCATTCTTCCGTCGACAAAACCCGTTTCTATTTGGTCATGCTAAGCGTTCTGGTTTCTGAATTGAAAATAACTCTACTTTAGCTGATTCCTTCAATATATAGAAGCAACAAAACGTAAATTTTCTTACGTTTTTGTGAAGTTATGTCCTTATTGGTTATGCTCTTCAAAAAGGTAGGGTGCGTAGTATCTATGTAGATACTCGCTCACGGCGAGCGGGGATGTATAAACGTACACGCAGCTAAAGGAGTATGTAGGATCGTAGCAGGTGGCGTTCTGTAGTCTCTACCTACCCCCGTGGTAAGAAGGCGTGAGTATATGTATGTATTAAAACTTTTACACGGGCGAAGCTGCGGTCACAGCTAAGTATAACATATATTTGTATTATGTACAAGTTTGCCTTGTAAACGTAAATATTTGTTTGTCTTGTCATCTGTGATGACTTCCAATAGACATGGCAATGGGGTCAGGGTCACACGAACCTTACAAGTATAATAATATATTGGTATTTTAAACTGTGAAGCATGTTAGTGAAGGTAATAATTATGAATATGGAAGATTTTAACTGTTTAATGTCATATCGGTCTGCTACTGAACTTGGTCTGTCTCTTAGACAGGTATAACATGACATAACATCACGCTTATATTCCCCGAAGGGTGAGGCAGGGGTGTACCTATAATACACACACATTTCGGCAGTTATGTTTCAGTCCCATGTAACAAGGGACAACCCTATTACCATAAACCGGGCACAACTCCAGACTCCGGGCTGCTACTGCAAATTTTCAGTTGAAAAACCCAATAACACATTGTCCGACCCGTGAATCGAACCCAGGGCTTCGTGCTCAGCAGTAGCGCTTGGGACCACTAGAGCAACGAGTCAAAATACTAGTGTAAATCCACGCTTGGTAAATGAAATTAGTAATGGCAATAACCACCCTCGAGCCCTTCTAATCGGCGACAGAGGATTCTAAGTTTTATTTTGAGTATCGCATTATGGCATGGACAAACGATCATGAGATGATCTGGAGTCTGACATTAGATATAAAGTTAAATGACTTTTAAAGTCATACGTAAGTTATGCACACACATTTATTAATCCGTCATCTTGTCATTCATAGTAGTCTGTCTATCTGTCTTGTGACTATTGAATTCCGGAATAAATTCTCTAAACGATGGTGAAAATCTCATCAAAATCTGTTGTGTGGTTTAGAATAACAACGCGGACATACAGACAAACACGAAAAGCGACTTTAATTTATAATATGTATAGATGATTGTGCTTAATGAATTTTACAGATTTTTGATGTGCTTGGAACACCTGAATACATTTTTTTATAACCACCTCACTATTTTGATCAAGAATACGTAAAATTAAGTCCTAGTTTGTAATCTATAGATTAATATCTTCGAATGAATAAATAAATATACGTACTATATATTCAGAAAGTGAAACTAAAGTTTATCTCTCAGTGTTCAATCACCCCAAACCCAAAGATGTCGTCCAGACGGTCATCGGCACAGATGGGCTGACAGCCGGACATCACAATGTAGTGAATCATGCGGAAATTGTTATTGTCCCGTACACAAAGATAGGATTTTGACAAGTAAGACACATACGTTTGATGTAGGTAGAAAAATATGTATTAGTCAGACAAAAATACTAAATGACTGAGTGCGGATAAAAGGACAATTTTTTTTCGAAAACACCAAGAGCGTTTATTCTGAAAGTGGGTAACGTCGTAAATAGATGTGAAATATTTCGCTGTTTTGATTAATTTGGCAATATTACTGAATGGAAATATGAGATGTGGCTAACTAGCGAATTAGACTATTAACGCCTAACCCTGTGGGTGCTTCACGACAGACAGCCTTATAAACATTACTTATAAAATGGAACATTTGCCTTCGCAATAAAATTACTATTGTTATTAGCTCTCTATTATGTATCTAGGACTATCTGACAATAACCTCTCTAGAACGACTTCACTGTTATAATATTATCAGTTTTAATACTCAATCATAAATATTTTATTTGTTTTACTACTACACTTAAACACATAAGCTTATTGGTGACTCGCACGAATTTACTCGCCCGATACGGGTGAATCGACACTCTTAATTAATATTATTTTTTCTAATATTATTTTGTTAATTTATTTGTAGGCGAAACGATCCGCGCGTTTCGGGCGAGTAAATTCGTGCGAGTCTCCAATAAATAAGCTGAATTCATGCCTTCTTCCCGTTGGGGTAGGCAGATACTACAGAACGTCACCTGCTAAAGAAAGAAAGGAAGAAAGAAAGAAAGCAAGAAGGAAGAAAGAAAGAAAGAAAGAAAATAAATGTATTTGACTCAGGTTAAGGCACACAATATTCACACAAAAACAAAAATTAAAGATAACTTAAAATAGTATTGTGTGCCTCACGGCTGCGCCAAATAGTCCGCCCAGTTCAGTATAAATGCCAGACAACTAGTGCCTGACGCTGGTCTTTAACTGGACCTTATGTTACGAGGACGTCTTACGGATTTAAATCAGTTTTATAGTGTGTATGTGTTCTATATTTAAATAACTCTCCTGCGCACGCTACGCTCCTTACATACATACTCCTTTTGCTTCGTTTACGTTCCTACGTTTGGTCACATATGTACGCCACTTGCGAGTACTCCGCACCTACTGAACACCACCAGTAAGCTCTCTACTACATGTCCTTCCCGTATATAAATTATTTGTAATATACAAACGGCACACCACGGTTGCAAAGTTGTTCAAAACTGGTCCATCTGGAGAAACTAATAAATAAAACAGGTTTGAAAATAATTTATCTATGTTACTATCAAACGTAGGTAATGAATTTCTATTTATAAACTGGTATGTCTATCTATACTTAAAGGCATAGATAAGATTAGTCTATAAATATACTATCCTATTACTTGTGGAAGGAAATGTGTTAAATTTGAATATATAATGTTGAATTAACATAAGTTTTGAGTTTAGCAGTTCTCGTCTGTATAGACTAATATTTTATTGAGAAAAGATTTCATTTTTGTATGTTTGTTTGTAATGAATAAACTCAAAAACTACTGGACCGATTTTAAAGATTATTTCACCAGTAAGATTCTATATTATCACTAAGTAACAAAGGCTGTAATTTATAAAGATATCACGCGGGCGAAGCCGCTGGCGGAAGCTAGTTATCAAATAAAATCCTACATCATAAATAAATAATATTATTCATTTAAAGCCATATGTAACATTTGTCTGCCTGGTTGCTCGCAGTGCACCTTAGCCTAAAGCTTTGGTGATTGGATTACAGACGTGATGTTGTTATGTGTTATTTTTAAGAACGACATAAAATCGATGTTTTAGAGCCATATGTAACATTATTTCAATTGTAAACACATTGTAATCATCACCTAGTTAACTGACCGTTAAATTGCACAGAATATCCGACTAACTGCACTACACGTATTTTTATTTAGCAATGGACAGCAGAGCCACATCTTATGCCACGTTTTAAAACATATTTCTACAAATCTGTCAGCTATGCAGACGAGACGAGAGCTATTCAACATTACGCAATAAAAATTGAGGCCTCGCCGAGCCACTGAACTTATTCATGGCGGCTCTATTCCGTTAATACCAAGGACGGAAGTTATACCATTAAGCTATGAAGCTAAATTATACGGTTTGAGGGCTCGGCCTTGTCTAAAATAATAAAAAAGAAAAGAAAAAAAAGCATTATGAAGCTACTCAAAAGAAAAATGCCGGAATCTTTTTATGATAAAACTCTACAAAAAGAAACTAAACTTTTTTACCATTGAAGCATTTATTATGGCGTTATTTAGTTTATGCCTAATTTAATGGGCGTAAGTATATTTAGTTGTGTATTATATTAATATATAATCAGGATTTGTGCCCGGTTGATGGCAATAGGCTCGCCCCCTGTTACATGTGACTTAAACATAACTGGCGAAATGTGAGTGTAGTACAGATACACCTCTGCTAAACCCTTAGGGGAATCTAGGCGTGATGGTATGACATATTAATATAGCAATTAACTAGTAAAACATAGACGAGTTATGGAGGGGTCAAGAGGTCGAACATAATAATTATAATTGTATAGGCACTAGTAGTGTCTATAAACGGGTTTTTCGAAAGAGCTGGTTGTATTGAATGCAGTCGATACATACCTATAGCACTCGGGAATGTGGATAAAGCAAAAACAGAGAGAGGCCAGGCGGTGGGTAGATGCAGGCTAAGTACAACATGGTTGATCACAACAATATACAAGCTGACCAAATGTCAGCCAGTAAAATATCACATTGCGTTACTAAAGAATATTCTCATGCAGAAAATGAATGAGTAATTAGACCATAAGGACGAGATTATCTTACAAACTTTCTTTCAACTACAAAGTTAACATAGTTAATTGACTCAGGCGTGACTTTGCGGACATCCATTATAAAATACAATAAGAGACGTATATTTAGTACAGGATTAATTATCCAGTAAGATCCCATTTTGCTCAACACTTAATAGATTCAGGTCATTCGTTAGATAATAATAACACTTTCAAAGTTTTACACACATGTGATAAAGGTTTCAAAATGTCAGTAGTAGAGCGTTTAGAAATTGCAAAAAATAATACAGGGAACGTTACACTGTTGAACGAATTAATTACAAGTATTCCAAGGTCACCGTTATTGCGTTTATTCGCAGCCCCTTATCGCGCTGATAACGATCCTAGCCGAGGTGGGCGGGGCTGTAACCCCATATACGAGGGGTTGGCTTGTCGTGTCCACACGTCGGGTCCGAGTTCGCAAAAGTCAATCGCTTTCCTGAGGATGCCTCGTTGAGAGGTGAAACCCGTGTCGATTTCTTACAGGGTTCTTTATGACTCTTTAAGTTACTAAATATACGTCGTCTATTGTATTTTACAAAGTTAACGTAAAATTTCGAAAATGGCGCATTTGTATGCGAAGTATTGAACCCGGAACCTATAACTGATCAAGAGTCGGGTCCGTTAACCCCAGTCTTTATTAAAAATATTGGAAATGTCAGTATTCCAATTATTGTTCAGCCCAAACTGCAATAAAGGAAATTATAACATAGCTTTTGGCCGCGGCATTCCTCGCGTGGAGGATGGAAATTATTCCACGGGAACGTATTACTGGGATAAGAGGTATCGTCCGTCCTAAGTCTAACCTAACCCACGTCATGGTGTACCTGTATGCCTAATTTCATCGAAATACTTACATAAAAAGGTAACAGACATACAGCCAGACAGAGTTACTTTCGCATCTATATGTAACATTAGTAAATAAGTGTGTTAAATGTAGATGCAGCTTAAATTTTTTCTATAATTGTTTAGTTTTAAAATCTGTAATCATTTGATAACATAGATTTAGTAGGTATTGAGGTTAGTTAACCGGAACGTGAAATAAAACATGTATAACGATTATCTTCGAATTGCATTTGATATGAAGTAATAATTTAATTTTTTATTGAATTATGATTATAATTAAGGTGAACTCCTCGATAAAGTTTATGAAATAACATAGATTCGATTGCGTGACTTCTTCACACAACTTTTATACTGCTTTCAAAATATAATAGTTAAGTTCCAAGTATTTCAACGCTAATTAATTATTAAAAAAATATTTTTTACCCCTCCAAATGTTTAGAAACACGTTGAAGGAATTTATTTCCGGTATGTTAATTTCGTAAATTAATATTTAAACTCACCGAAGCTTTTGTAGAGCGTCCATGATATCCTTAAGACGATGATGAGAACTAGTATGAACATAGGCAGTAGACCTATCAGTCTTTTGTCAGCCACGTAAGATGGAAACTCCTCCCCTTTAGGTTCCGCTTGCTGGTTCTCCATTTTTAAATAAAAAGTCTTGTTCACTTAATTCACACAAAAACTAAAAATTTTTTTTTAAATGTCACACTTATTTTCTAAAAAAGTTTTGCCAAGTCTATTTTATTTATTCAATTCAACATTCAATTTAAAAATCGAACACATTTCCACAAGAAAGTTCCAATTTATTTTTAAATTCCGCTCACTGAAACCACTCTTAAAAATAAAAATACACGGTTACGTTTTTCAAAAAAGTGTTTCTTTTTTTGTTAAGTAATTTTATAGAAAATAAAGCGTGTTGTAGAATGTTATGTTGGCGCGCACGTTTGCTTCGCGTCGTTCCTACAGTAAACAGTAACAGAAAAGCCGCCGAGCCCAGCGTCTACTACACACACACTATCTGCAGTTCATTGATAAAACAGCCATGACTTTGACGCAAGACACCGCCTATTATTAAATACTAGGTTAATATTTTAATAATAGTTTTTTTTTTGTTTGCAATTATTATTATCTCTAGATCTAATAATTGGCGTTATTATCGATTGGTGCAAGGAAAAAGATACTGTTCATAACTTCTAATGCTGTATTATTAAATGTTATTATTGTTATCTGGTGTTATTAACTTATTAATAACTGAATGATCTTTAAGCCGATTATGTTATTTTGTACCTACCTATAATGGCATTGTTGGCACTACTTTAAGTTTATGAAAATAGGTCAATGACTCTCATCATAATAATATTTTCATAGGTATGTATAAAAAAAAACCGGCCAAGTGCGTGTCGGACCACGCACAAGGAAGGGTTCCGTAGTTGGGATGAATTTATCCCAAGAACAAACTTAACATTGTAGTTGAAAAACGAATACGGAATGTATGGGAGATCACATTTTTTAAACTGCAAATTAAGTTGGTTCATTATTATTTGTTAACCAGTACAGTCTACTTGGCTCTGATAGTTTTCTTTTTAATTTCGATATACCACTGCTGTGAATTTTTTCACAAATCCAAGTACAACCATTTAGCTGGAAGGGGGGGACCACTTGACTCTAACAAAAAAAATCTGTTAAAAGCTTAATAAAGTAAAGTAAAAAAGTAAAAATTCATTTATTTTCCACACTAATCTAAACACAGTATAGGTACATAAAATAAATGGAGTGGACTGGATTAATATTTCGCCAACGGATCCGTGAATCCAAAAATGGTTTCCACAAACTCACAATATTTTTGAACGACCTTTCGACGAACTACGCATCACAGAGAGGTCACGCGAAATCCTGCATCGCGCAAGCAGGGTTTACCGTGCGATCACTATATAACTTCCCGTCATCAATCATTGGGCAGTTGCCCCCCAGACACGACACACGTCTGGTCCTCCCTTTTCTATAGAGGATGAGTGAAGTTTACACCCTGTGCCTCATGCCTCTATAATTATATGTTCGTCACCTTAAGGGCTATTTTTGTCTGCTCTTACCACGATAGAATCTGCTTTACAGACTCGAGATTGTACATTGCATATAACATCGCAATGTCAATACCGCAGAATTAAATTCCGATTCCCGAAGCCTCTTGAGGCTTTACGAAGTCTTTACCAACGGCGACACCTGCTTCCCAATCGTGCAGTGGCAACTTCTCAAGCAACAACTGCAGCAAAGCTCTGAATCGATTACTTACCCGAGTAGGCCGCTGCACACATAATTTGGTTAAGTGGAGCATGATCGATTCATCCAACTTTCAACTCGAGTGCGGTGCTCCAAAACAGAATATGTGCCATCTGCTGAGTGTCCCAATTGTCTGTTCAACTGCACCTTTGACTATCTAACCAACGCCTACGACGCCGCAATAAATGTGGCCCAAACAGTATAGATGTACCATAAACGAAAAGAAGTAGAAAAATGACATTCAGCCATTTTCTTTACATGCCAGAACAAAGTAAAAATGGGACACTGATAGACTCTGCTAATTAAATTTAATTAAATTTAGGTTGATGTCAACTCGATAGTGTTCAAAGGTGGTTTTTGTTTTGGTGGATTTTGATCTTTGTTATCAAGTAATGAAATATCGCCTGTTCAGTGACGTAACTTCAAAAGGTATTACGTGTCCTGACTTGATAAAGGAAATAATTTGAAAACTGACGAAGATAATTAATTATAAAAGACGTGACTGTACCTGAGTTCACCATTCCGTATAAATAGGTTCCGTACTGAAAGAAACGCTCAAAAGAAATACACAAATGTTTATTTATTTCAACTGGCACTCAAATTAAATTACAATATTCATCCCATTTACTATAAAATTCTTGAGTGGTTCCATTTACTTACTTTCTTCTACACAATGGAATTGCTGCGAACGATAAGATAAGAAACGTGGAAACGGATTGTCGTGATTGGAAACGTATCATAATCACCATCCACCACTGGTGGTACTTAATTATATGGACAAACGGCCAAATTACCATCCTTTCTCGTCTTTCTCCGAGCCTCGGAAAGCAAGTGCCACCGTTGGTCCTGCACCTGATCTCTCCTCGTGTCGGATTGCGGTCCCGTCGGACTATGAGAGTGAGGGAAGAGAGTTTACCTGCGTGCGCACACACTTGTGCACTATTATATCCTGCGTACTTCTTTGCAACGCAGAACGCTCTTCGTTGAGATTGGCCACTGTGACCGAAATTCGGTCGGGAGGATAGTTACCATCCTTTCTGACTGAATAGTCTTTTCGCCATCATCATCATTTAGTTGGACATAAGGTCCCCGGTAAATATCTAGGTCTATCGGTAATACCCATCGTAAAGATCTTAAAATCACGTGCGTGACTTGATTTTAAGGTGAATGTTTTATCATTTCTGTATTTCTCTCCATTATTTATTTCAACAATCTCGTTGTATTCAACCTTCAAAACTACGGAAAGACGACTTTATTCATGTATTCCGTGTATATGAAAGCAATTTAAAGTGATCGTAGGCCGTACTTGGAACAAAATGATACAAGAATGGTGAGAAAATAAACCAGTTGTGTCTACGTCTTAGTTTGGTCTTTCTATCCGGATTAGGTTTTAATCATTTGAGGGTCTTTTTAACAATAGAACATAACTTTCATTTTAAAAACTATGTAGCTGCTAAATTAATTCTAGCCGAATTATATATTATAATTATGTACTGTGATCATGTAGGTTCATAAAAAAGTATGTAGATACCTATGTAGACTACTCTGCAGAAATGCCACATTTTTTAACACCATAATATTGTGGCGGCATCTACACCGCCACATGCGAACTACGATCAAGTACCTGACGCCACACATAATCCTGACGTCACACAAATCTTGCATCGCGCTGTTAGAGTTTACCGCGCAAACGACATATATAAGACTATCCGACCTCAATTGTTGGGCAGTTGCCCGCCAGTCACGACACCCGTTTGGTCGGAGGATCCGCCCCTTTCTATAGAGGATAAGTGAGTGGAGATGTGAGAGATGTGAGAGGATAAGTGTTCCTCATACCTCTAAATTGGTGACCCCGAACATGAACGTCAGCGCAGCCTTCGTGAAACTACTTCAGCGTGACGTCGTCACCATCATCACTCCCACAAGCTATCGTGAGGCGAGTCACACAGCCAGCCAGCATCCACGGCTTGAACGGGTTTCCTGACCACCAGCATGCAGCGAACGCGCATTCCTGGTCATCACCCTCAGCCTCATCAGCAACCTTGGCATACGACCTGGACTTTCGGCTGGTCACACAAGCAGAGCTCATTCTACCCTCTCCTGCTCGACGCCAGCAGTCAGCCACAACCTGGCGCTGAACAACATTGAACTCACTGGATCATGATACATCGCTACCCCGACTCACTGGGAAATCAACGCAATCACTACAATCACCACAAAACAGTTCGGACTCACCGCGAACTATGCGGCATCCGGTTCCGACTTACTGGAATCTCAGCTGGCACTGTAAAGCATCGCAAGATACAAGACTCAGACCTCGACCTCCGGTCTCCGGAGGGGAGTGATGTGGCGGCAACTACACCACCACATGTGAACTACGCATCAAAGACCTGACGTCACACAAATCCTGCATCGCGCAATAAAAGTTTACCGCGCGTACGACATAATATAAGATTCCGACATCAATGGTTGGGCAGCTGTCCGCCAGACACGACACTCGTCTGGTCGGAGGATCCTCTTTTCTATAGAGGTTGAGTGAACTTTACACCCTGTTCCTCATACCTCTAAAATATAATTATTAGAAAGTTACTGTTTTCTTCTCCCCTAGATCAATGACAGGTGAGCCGATGTCTCTTTCGATAAAGGCGACCTATTTGAACTCTCCTCTGTCACTTTCCATATCTTCCTAACGTGGTGGACCTAATTTCTCTCTTCATTTCGCCCAGTTTCGCCCATTATCTTTGGAAACTTAGAATTGTATGAGATTTGAACCAGAAAAAAACCATGTTAAAATATGAATTCCTTATCATAAACAATGTTGTTGTTATTAAAACAAAAACTACGACACTTGGACACAACAAAGGCTCTATCATTTATCTTGGTGTCACATCGAGTAAATGAGGCAAGGAGGCTAGTTAGGCGGTGACGTCACCACAGACAATGATAGCAGAATCGGTGATTATTAAATCATTTGCTCAAGGTTTACGGTTCGATACAGAGGTCAAGTAAAACCGTGTGGGTAAGATTTTACCTGACTGATATACAACATGTAAAAAAAACCCGTGAGGGTGTTGTTAGGTAGGTATCGTACTGAGACTATTTATGAGGTAATTTAAAAGAAAAAAGAAAAAAAAATGCCTTTTTTTCAATGGGAAATGTAACCGGGTTTGTACGAGTACATGGGGCGCGAGCGGTCGTCGTTTAGCGAGTGCCCTGTTGAAAATGTGTTAATTTTTAATGGATTCGGGGTAATTTTGGTACAAAAAAGTGAATTTCAAATAGCAATAACTTTTTCATTTTCAATAATAATGAGATTTTTTATTACATTTGGCAAAGTTACAGCAAAAAAAAAAATGCTTGAATTTTAAACCAATACTTATACTAATAAATGTTGTTAAAATATACATCAGATTTTATTTTCGCGGTTTATAATCCTGTATTCGCTAAGTAAAACCTACATTTAAAATGAGCCCTCCGCGAGGGCTTCCGGCATCCTATATACGACTATGTGAACCCGGCACTGGACGTGTAAAACTAGAATACAGGGATGCTGCTTGATGAGATTCTATTCGTCACAAAGGAGAACCGAATTTATTTTTATTTGTTAGTATCATTTACAAAAGTTGTCATGAGGAAAACATGAATAAAAAAAAAACACATTCCCACTTTACGTGTAGGGGAGGAACCCTAAAAAAATATATTTTTCTTGATTTTATTTTACCACGTTGTCGGCATGATTAATATGTATACCCATACCAAATTACAGCTTTCTAGTCTAACCGTCTCTGAGCTAAGCCGCGGACAGACAGACGGACATGGTGAAACTATAAGGGTTCCTTGTTTATTGCGGAACCCTAAAAAGGCAAGAGAATGATGATGATTAACAAAAGTTAGCATGAATATTATTTGGAATTATTATACAGGGAGTCAGGGACATCGACGCGAAAACTGATACCATGGATTCTTCAGTACATGATTCTGAAGGCACTGCGTTGAAAATTTCGTCGGATACTTAAAAAAAAAACAGCTGTTGTATTTTATTTTTTTAAATAGGCGACGATAAATTTTAATGCAGGGGGGCTCAGAATCATGTACTGAATCCATGGTAACAGGCTTCGCGTCGATGTCCCTGACACCCTGGATATCTACAGTCTGGGTCAGGTGGCATGGCGTGAGTTCTAAAATTCGATTCTTATTGACCTTATTATGTCTGACACTACTGTCGTTATGAATTATGATGATAGCTTGTTGGAAATTGTTACTGTGTCCGATAATAAATTAAGATAAACTTGTCACCTTCTCTATTAGATCATGTCTAGATTGGTAAGCAGTCCGACGACCTGGTGAGGTCATACAACATCGACACCACGAGATTAGCCGATGTGGATTACCAACCTTACAGATGAAGTTCTCGTGTGCCTGTTTGTTATCGTAACCTTTGCGGTAGAAATATGTAGGTACATAATATATTATGCTGCACGTATATTCCCGAAAGAACCCTAGAACAAGGAGATCTACTACTAAGTTAATAAAGGCAGAGGCCTGATATACGTAGGTACATACAGGTTGCAAAAAACCCCTCACACAACCGTTATCTACGCATTCTGTACATAAATCTAAGTAACATTGAGCACAGATTATTTCTGGGAAACGACTTTTATTTTTGGTGTGAAAAATAGCTGTTTAGGGCAGCGCGTAATGTAACGCACGCAGAACATTGTGCTTATGGGTGCATGCAACAGTAGTTGTGGTATTTAAAATTAAGTTATAACAATTAAAACTTGTTTTCACAAGCAAGTAAAAGTTGGAACTTTGACCGATCTTCATAACCAAAATGTTACCAGGTATAGTCCAGTACAAAAATAAATCACAGATTGTGATTGTTTATCTGTCATTTTGTCTATTGATCCGTCGACAAAACCCGTTTCTATTGTGGTCATGCTGAGCGTGCAGGTAGCTACCGAGATATCCCTAATCCAAAAACATTTGGGCTTGTGACTAAAAAACCATAACCTAATAAACCATAAAAAATTGAGTGATATCTAATAATAGCCATAAGGTAAATAGTACATAGCCTAATCAATCGCTATGGGAGAGAATGTGACATCTGATTATAGAGACTCTAAGATTTCTAGAATTTCTAGCGAGATTGGAGAGCTTGAGATAGTGAGTGAGATTGTCAAGTAAATAGGTATGACAGTCATCGTGAATCTGTGATTTAAGATAACGGTTGTTGTCGGCTTTCTAAGACACGTACTGTGATATATTTATATATACAGTTAGAATCTGGTACATCCATATCCATACTTGCGAAAGTAACTCCGTCTGTCTGTTACCTTTTCTCTTCATATCAGCTGATCGGAATTCGATAAAATTTGGCATACAGGTAGTCCAGAACCAAGGTTAGGACATAGGATACTTTTTATCCCGGTCCGACCTGCACGAAACCGCGGGTAAAAGCTAGTAAATATAAATTATGCTTCCTATTGCTCTCTTTCGCGGTAAGCAGTGGACAGTAAAATGTTACATTATGTAAATATTATGTAATGTTACATTATGTATCTAAGAAATGAACCCATATAACTAAACTCCTAAACATGTGTTTTATTTATTTATTACTGCCTGCACCGCTCATACATAATGTAAAGTGCAAAATACATAGTATTGCTGCAGGACGATGAATCGTCAAGGATCATTAAATAAATACAGCGTGTATTAGCTCACGTCTGCAGTGACCTAGGTAGGAACGAATGGATGTCTTACGACACATGTACAGAGTCGTAGCTGTTGAGTAATGTTAGTACCCACCGTCGGATTTAAGACGAGATGACCTGCACGATTCGTTCGACGCGGCGTAAAGACACAAGAGTAGATAATTACATCAGAGTCTATGTAAGTCACAATGTATTTATCGCAGTTTGACTTTACTAAGTCCAACTGCGATATACAGGGTGGCATCGACGCAAAAACTGATACCATGGATTCAGTACATGATTCTGAACAACCCAGCGTTGAAAGTACTGAATCCATGGTAACAGTTTTCGCGTCGATGTCCCTGCCACCCTGTATATTGAATTGCGACGCTTGCTCATATTCGCATAAACGAATATGAACATTATAGGTGTAAAAACAAGGTTCATATTCTGGAAATGACTTTACCGATTATGATCCTTATTTTTACTCCTATAATGTTCGATCGATTGGTGCCATCTTTGCTCCAGGTCTCGATGCGCGTTGTAGTAAATCGCGTACAGCAGGCACAGCTGCGCTGTGTAAAGCCGTATGTCCACTAAGTGATTTGAATGAACTTAGTTGTTACCCAAGGTCATAAAGGGCTCAAAGTGTAAGAAGATAGATGAATAAAGAACTTTAATATAGCAAAGATAACAGAAAAATAAGACTAACGGTAATTATGAAAACAATAAATATTTGAAATTTTACAAAAAGTAGGTACTTAATTATCCGATTTGCGTCGCTTATCTCTTATTTTACGTCGTTTGTTATTTTTTGTATGTTACTAACAGTATATGGATAATAAATTGTTCGAAATAAAACTTTTCTATTCTATTCTATAATGATTATATTCCATACAGGGTTGGATAGTCGGATAGTTGTATTTCGGATTAAAAAATCTTTCAAATTTACGTTACGTTTATGTCGCGCGTTCCTGCTAGGGCCTCTGCTCTACTTCAAGATTCGTCTGTCATAGTTTCATTTTATGCTATTTTGCTATTACAGTTTTCATTTACCTAGCGAGTAAATTTATTCTCGCTAAACACTTTAGCCTTACCCGGCGTCCTACAAACCAAACCGATCGTTGCGCGAATACACAATCGATGCGATCGTTTGTATGAATTTTGTCGCACAAACGCGAATTGACTGTTCGCACGACTATGTCATCTAAACTAATATTGTGAAGAATAAAGTTTTTTTTTTTTGTATGTTTCTTTGTAATGAATAAACTCAAAAACTACCGGACTGATTTAAAAAAATATTTCCCCAGTTTAATGCTATATTATCACTTAGTAACATAGGCTATAATTTATAAAGATAACACGCGGGCGAAGACGCTGGCGGAAGTTAGTATTCATATACTTAAAGAGCGCCATGATCGCATACTCCCGCGGCCTAAAGCTCAGTCTCTGAATACTATGTACTCTTGGGCTTCAGCTTACGTAACACTGAATATATCAACAGAATATCTAACATGGTCTAGTAATGCTGCTTGATTCGGTGGTGGCGAAATTTTTAGTTTCCGTTTCCTGACCGAAGCTAGACAGACATGAATGCAATGCAATTACATTATGTATTGAGAAGTCTGTCGGAAGCTGCACCTTGTTTTGAATTTTAATGAAAGTTTTTCTTGCCTGATGGTCTTCGAAACACGGTTTTTACTGACTTTTGAGGACAAGAACCCGACGCTATTCTTCCAACTAATTTATGTAAGGATTACAATTAAGACGTTACGGCATTTGCTTGTATGTTCAAAAAAAAAACTCACTGAACACCGCTCACCATCTCGAGCTTGAACTCTAAACGCAAGCCAGGGTCAATAGGGCGCAAGAGGTGACGCCCAGTGTTTCATGCGCGCCTTCATGGGAGAAAGTGTGGTCCTGGAACTGCCCGCACTTGGTGATGGGGCCCGCTAGCCATGGCGGGCTGATACCACTCGGGGGTGTGGCCAATATACAAGTATCTCCGGGCTCCCGAACCGTGGTAGTGGAAAGAACAGTGGGGTACTACTCATTAGGAGTCTTACATAACCCTCCGATCTCCTCAGACTGGAGGTACCCATCCATAAGGCATACCTCACGAAAAAAAAAGTTACCTACAGGTGCACTCAACGCCGCACAAATAGAAGGAGCTCTTGTAACTTGTAACTCAGGTGATAACAATGTGTGACGCTTCATTTATCAAGCATCGACAATCAAGAGTACTTAGTGTGTCACAGGACTCAGAGCTGGTAATTTGCCCAGCATTGATGAGTCTTGTGACTATTCGCGTGAGGCGTAAAGTGAATGAGATTGAACCCCATTGTAGTAATCAAGTTCATTACGTCGTCGGCACTTTTGTTACACATTCCCGGAATATTTATTTTAGGTACATAAGTAAGCATACTTTATAAAATTTTACTAATTTTATTTTGTGATTATTCTGCGGTTATTGACCCGCTTCTTGTGATTTATTTAATTAATACTTCAGCACACAAATGTACAGAGTAGGCGGACTTAATGTCATAGGTATTTTCTACCAGTCAACCTTTGGGTGATGCAGAGACAAAAAGATGTGATGGTTCAAAACTTTGCACAATTCCTAGAGTTTGAACGTCAATAATAAATGAATTCGCCACAGTTATACCCAACAGATTCTTACAACTTACAGTAACTCAAACCTCTTGACAAAGTAATAAATTCAATGGAAGTTTTCACGGCGATTCATGAAACGCCTTGAAAACACCGTATCAAGAAAACGTGGAATCTGTGTTTCTTATTACAGGCTAGTATGATTAAAATAGATATATTTTATGTGAAAAAGAATGTGAAGGCAAAATTTAATTACCTACCTATCTTGTCAGCGGATATTGTAAGTACCTAATTAAAATATTTGCTGAAGTTTCTCTTGGCTAAATGAATAACTATTTTGAACAAAACGTTGAATAAAGATCAGAACAATATTAATTATTGTTCCTTACCTTATTGTTTTGTAAACAAAACTTAACGATGACACGAATATGACTTGCAGCGCCATCTAGCAGAGACTGTGAACATTATTTCGACTTTGCTACTAGACACTAGATGGCAGTAAAACATTCCGTTATAAGTATGCTACTCACCAATAGATGGCGCTGTTCTAAGTGTTGATGATAACACTATAATAATTCCGAATAAAAACTAGGTACAGAGAAATAATAATATAATTTATTAGGTATATTTAAAAAAAAAAACTCCCTTGGCAAGTATTACGGGGGATCCATCAAGACAACCAAATTAAAACTTTAAAAGTGCAGCGCTATTTAACGTTGTACCTATATAAGTAAATTTTATTACACGACAATAATAATGATTATAATATAGGTACCAAAACTTTATCAATAAAATCGTCAAACTCTCTAAATTATATTTTGGCGAAATAGTCTCTTTCCCTCATATTCATGATTTATTTTTTCTATTTATTCCGTCAAGTCTACGTTGCAAATATTATTTCGTAAACTTGTACAATTTCAGTATGAGTCACTGTCTGTACCTATCGATCAGTTATCAATAAATGTGAATTCTTAGTTTCTAAAAAACATTAACAAAAGATAAAGAAAACAGAAACACGATATAAATCAGTGGTTATGAACAGACTTTCTGCAGATAGGTTCTTCAAATGTTTTAAAAAGAGTCATATTCTGAATCGGAGGGATTCAGAATATCACCCATTTTTGGGTTTGCACCTTGTCACGAACTCAGATGTACCGACCGTGACAAAGGCTGAGTGGGCCTGTCCAGCAGGGGACAGCTACTGCTGGAAATAGGCCTCTGTCAAGTTGCACCACAACACCGCTTTCTGCGTCTGGAGTAAGGACATCGAAAACTCAACTGGAGTTTACGATAATTTAAACAGCATAAGTTATACTTCAATAGGTTTCAGCCGCATGCTGGATCTACCTTCTTCACGTAGGTAGGTACTCGAATAAGAAGTATCCTTTGTTATTGACAATATTAATTGATGAATTGTTGTATTTTTTATTTGATTGAGTAACGATGATAACGTAACATAACATTACGCCTGTATTCCCAAAGGGTTTGGGCAGAGATGTACTTTTAGTACACCCACATTTCGCCAGTTATGTTTAAGTCCAATATAATAGGGAATGATAAATTATAATTAATATTATTATTTCCGTACTCGTGAAAACCCGCTTAAGCCGTTAAAAGATTAGTGTGGATTAACAATACTCGTATCAATGTCCAGCTAGTCATGTTCAATCAAAATTGTCATCATACTTGTCAAATTAAAATCGATGTCAATTCTTAAAAATCAAAATCATAGTCAATGTAGCATGATAATCATCTCTAATCGATCCGATTCTTTATCACAACTCATATGACACAAAGGTTTTTAACACACTTTTACTAGTAGGTGAAACATCACTATGTACCTAATACGAGCAATTCTTCGAAATAAGCCCAGGTACGCACGGGCGATTTTTTCCCGCCGCGATTTGTTTCATGCACTGGATTTTCAACGCTCTGCTTAGCGCCGAGAGTTGAAAAACCAACAGTGCGTTTTTTCAACGTGCTGATACGAGAGTGAGTCCCAGCGCGTTGGATTCTCAATGCTTGGCTTAACACCGAGAGTTGAAAATCCAGTGCGCGATAAATTCCCGCCGCGATATTTTTACCTCCGTGCGCAAGTGGGCTTTTTTTTTTTTTTTTTTTTGGATGGGAAATTATCAAATAACTTCTCCCGCTCTGGGTGGAGCGGGAGGGCGTGTCAGACTTTTACTGACTAAAACCCACCCGTGTTCCTTCCGTTGCCTGTGTGCCGAGGTCGCGATATCCCTTTCAGACAAACCCGCAACCCCGGCAGGCATTGGCCCTTCCGGACCCCGTCAGTTGGTGCTGACATCTCTTTGAGGCGCGCGTGGAACACAACGCGCCGTCGACCCGGGCCTGGTCCCTATCGGACGGCGAGCTACCCATTGCTCACCGTCCGCAAGCCCGCGCCTACGGTGGCCGGAAGTCGGCTCGCGACTCCCGACGCCCGGGGCGTCTCCTGCGGCGACTAGGGGCGCGAGGGGGCGCATTCTGCCTCTCCCTCGCGCGCTCCGCCTCCTCCTTCGCGAGCATTACTGCTTCGCAGAAGGAGGTGACGGCCTCCCATGCACTCTCGCTCCGGACCATGGCCTGAACCAGGGCCGGACGCGAGAGATCGCCGCCGCCGATCGCCTCCGTGAGGACACGGCGGTGCTCCGCCCAAGCTGGGCAGACCTCCACCGTATGCTCCACCGTGTCCTCCGGGCGATCCACACAGTGGTGACACCCGGGCGTTTCCTCCCGCTTTATCCTGAACAGGAACCTCCCGAAACAACCATGTCCGGTGAGGACCTGTGTCAGGCGGAAGGTGAGGACGCCGTGGCGCCTCTCTAGCCACTCCTCAAAGAGGGGACTTATCGCCACAATTGTGGCGTGCCCAGCGCTGGGTTGCGACAATCGCACTCTCCATGCCGCCATGAGATCCCGCCGGAGCTCTGTCCGCTGTGCCGCGATTTCTCGCGGCAGCGGAGTTACGCCCCGGCGTTTCGCCTCCTCGCGCAACTCCCACATGTGCGCGAGGACTTTTGCCTCCAGATCCCATGGCGGTAGTCCGGCAAGGAGGCTCGCCGCCTCACGGGAGACCGTGCGGTATCCTCGTACCAGCCTGATGGCCATGACCCTTTGGGACGCGTTCAACCGCTGGGCTGGTCGCAGCCTCAATGAACGCGCCCACACCGGTGCCCCGTAAAGGGCCATGGACCGCACGATCCCCGCATAGAGCCTCCGGCAGGAGGCGTTTGGACCCCCTAGATTGGGCAGAAGCCGCTTCAAAGCAGCCCCTGCCCTCTGCAGTTTGGGGGCCAAACGTCGGAAGTGCTCCACGAAGTTCCACCGGCTGTCGAGGACGAGTCCCAGGTACTTCATCGTCGACTCGACACCGATGTGAACCCCTCCTGCCGTTATCCGGGAACCCGACAGTGGCGCGTTCCGAGGACCATAAAAACACATGGCCTCGGACTTGTGCAAGGCCACCTCGAGTCCCAATTGCCGGATCCTATCAACGATTATCGCAACCCAGCGTGTCGCCAGTTCGGTCGCCGCCTCGTGCGACCTCCCCTGCGCCAGGACCAGCGTGTCGTCAGCGTAGCACACTACGCTGACGCCACTAGGGAGGTCGGCGCGCAGCACCCAGTCGTAGCCGATGTCCCACAGATGCGGCCCCAGGACCGATCCCTGTGGGACACCGCACGACATCTCTCGCCGGTTCCACTCTCCGTGGTGACCGGGGTAGATGACGGCCCTGTCCGTCAAATAGGCCTCGACCACTCGACAGAGGTAGGTCGGCATCCGGTGATACCGGAGTGCCTCCCTAATGCAACTCCAGGGCAGGTGCGCAAGTGGGCTAACACTGGATTTTCACTCACAGAATAAAATAAAAAACCGGCCATGAGCGTGCGCATATTTCGCAAACGAATCCATAAATTTAAAAATGCCATTCACACACACAATATTATTGAACGACCTTTTCAACGACACCCAACACCATAGGATAGACGAGAAAAAAAAACATCCCCACTTTACGTGTAGGGTAACCTAAAACAAATATTTTACCACTGCACTACCACACGGCGTGATTAATATGTATACCCATGCCAAATAACTTAATAACTAAGCTTTCTAGTACTAACAGTCTCTGAGCTACGCGGCGGACACACAGACAGACAGACGAACATGGCGAAGCTATAAGGATTCCTTGTTTAGTACGGAACCTTAAAAAATGATTAAGTTTCTAGAACCGACGAAAAAACAGTTTTGATGATTGCGAAGTTTGATAATTGGTTTATTTATCGATTCGAAACTTCATGCTTTGAAAAGGAAGATCAGAAAATACATACATACATATACACACACATCCATACATCCTGTATACCTATGTATGTGACCTGGGGTTCAAACTCAGACGTAGAGCTCTACGAGCGATCTCTACCGCTGTGTTTGACCTGGTCAAGGTATCAGGAAAGAGTTGAAAACGGGAGACCCAAGACCGGGAAGAATAGCATGTAATTGCGACCTACATTACTCTCAGCATTGGATGGATACGGTTTTAAAAAGAGAGAGAGAGAGAGAGAGAGTAAAAAAGACCGTGCTGATACTAAAGTAGAAAAGAGATGCATGAGTACTATTTGCAATGATCGACAGAGAATGATTGCTTGACGGTTGATATGTGAGAATGGAAGAAGAAACGTGTTGCGCCGACCACGTACCATGGGCCAAGGACAGGAATATGATGATTATTGGCAGAGTATAGAAGTTAATGAATGAAGAGGGAGGCGACTGTGTACCACCCACGATTTGTTGAGGACGTTTGCACATAAACATTATGATATTTTACAATCTTATCACTATTATCATCGAGCTAAATCACAATATGATGACTGACTGAGATTAATTAAACGAAAACATTTTTTATAGAACCCGGTTGTACACTAGGAGTTTTGCCGCTATTCGAGATAGTACCTACTATAATATATCTCTGTTGTACCTTTCGGGAATACAATTGTGATGTTACACGCAACTTTAGTTTGATCTCTTCTTCCTTTTCTAGGACTAGTATTATTATATTACCTGAAGCACTAAGGATATGCTCATAATTTTGACAAACAGCCAAGAAAGCCCCTATTTCTTCGACCACTGCACTGCAGAGAAGGTATATTTCATAAGAAAAATATGGTGTTTAAATATTAAAGGAGCTATGCACATCATTAGTAAGATTCTTACAATAAACATAGGTGCATTAGCAGAGCTTTCATGAGATGATCCCTGATTAATCGCTTCTATCAGTTCTAATGCCAAACTTGCTGATTGACTAATCTATACACCACAAAAGAAGCTATCCTCACATAGTTTCAAAGAAACAAAACAAGAAACAAGACGAACTTAAACCACACATCACAATTCAGAAGAAACTGAAGAGCGAAAAATAAAACAAAACCTTCTAGTCTAAATACGGTTGTAAATTAAATGTAAGTAAGTTATTTGAATACGGCGCGGAACTACATGAGTGTCAAGGTTCAACAGGAACCGTTCAATGGAGAAAATTCAGAAGAGGAAAAAAAAAATCAACCCATATTTTTCTGTCTTGAATTTTGAATTGAACTAACTTCGGGATATATCCTTTGCAATAAAAAAAGACTCGTCTATATCAGGCTACTCCATAGAAAGTCATGCGTGTTCATAATAACATAAAAAAGTATCTATTTTTTCGTCAGTTAAAAACAGCGACTACCAACTATGACACAAAATACATTGCGTTGCTCCGTATAACAGAAAAACACTCACCAAACATTCCATAGCAATGTAGACACACACAAGTCAAAGAGTAGAAAATGATGATCACTAAGAACGGTAGAAAAAGCACGGTATACTCCATGTCTTGAACAACGGGTCGCGTCGCGTGGACTAAACGTTTTGGAGGTATTATCAACGGCAGATAATGTATCAGTTCAAATTGATAGGTGAATGTAATTAGTCAGATATCGTACTGACAATGTGGAAAGGATTTGGAAAACACCTACTCATGGTGTCACGCATGGCATCCTCAATAATACGTATAAAGTGTAATTGGAATAACTGGAATCCTCTTAAGGGGTCATTGTACTCCTTCTTCTTTTTTTCGTTTAGTTAGTGACTAACTAATGGTGGTGTCAGAGTTTAGGTCAAGCCGCCCATGAACCACTGACTTGACTTCTTATGCCGTCGAGAAATATCTCTCAGGCATTCTAAATTATTATTATTTATTTATTCATATAACAATTCGCATTGTGTTTGAATTAGGTAGGTAGTACATTAAAAACAATAACTTATGAATATCAAACAGTAATTTCACTAAAAATAAAATCAACAACATAATATAAATATCGTGTCAATAGAATGTAAATAGTAATTATATAAATTATTGTAAATATTATCATGTCAAATGCTTATAAATCTAATCCATTAACCGGTAAAGCCCTGGGTGACCCTCAAGCACGTCAATTAGCACGTTAATTAGTTGTTTATCAGGCCTTTAACGGTTAAATGCATAAAATCGGATAATGTCTTGAATATATATTTAATGTCAAAAAGGTAAATTAATATAAATACTATTCACCATCATTCCGGTTGCCTTACGATGTTTTTCTTAACCGTTTTTGAAGCAAGTGATAATTAATCAATACGCACATGAATCCGAAAAGTCAGAAGTCTTGGGCCTTGGGTTCGAACTCGAGACCTATGACTTGGCAGTCTGACAGTCACACCACTAGGCTATCACTGAATTGCACGTAATTGTATTCATCATGTAAAATAATTAGTATGGGTAAAAGATTTCATAATGCTGAGTACAATGACCCTATAAGATGTTACCCTCTAATGTGACCCTGTAAGGGATCATTGTACTCATCATTTTGAATAACTTTTCAGACACAAACACAGAAAAAAACGACAACTCAGCCTTTCGCAGTCCAATGCTGGACAAAGGCCTCTCCTAGGCTGCGCCACAATACCCTGCCCTCCGCCTTCCGTATCTAGTCTTTCCGAGCCACCTTTTTAAGGTCGTCGGACCATCTGGCTGGGGAGCGTCCCACACTACGCTTGCCTATATGCGGTCTCCACTCCAGGACTCGTCTGCTCCACCGGCGATCGGTCCTTAAGAGCTATTCAGGTATTTCAATTATACCTTGTTCAGGCTTCTTGTTTCATACAACTTTTGATAAAGTAAAAATGTGTAACTTTTTATGTTTGTTAGTCATTCACGCTTTTACAGCTGAACGGATTTCGATTTTTAGCACAGTTAGATTTAATATGACCTGCATTATCATACTGCGGATGTTTTGTACTTAGTGGTTTGTTTAGGCTACTAGTGAAACTGTGGATAACAGCTATTAATACTGTCCTCCTTTTAATTAACAGTGTAATATGAAAACATAAAAGCCAATTACTTTTGAAAAAGCAATCTTGTAGTTTCTTGCCGGCTCTTCTCCACAGGAAACGACCAATTGGAACCGTGCCCCTAGCTTCTGACGTTCATAAGTGCCCATGTAGCCTTATGTGAAATAAAATATTTTGTTTTTGATTTTGTAAATTATATTTTATGGGTGCCCGGTTGCAACCCTTTACTTTACTTTAATGTACTGCTGGGTTTTGTCCTGGATTCAGTCAGTATTTCGTTCATCAGTATTCAGTTCCATCAGTATTTAATTAGTTCTCAATCACTTCTAATCCTTCGAACCGCAACATTGACAGTGTCTCAACTCTTGCATATTATTATATTTTGAGTCTATATGGACACTCCTTTTCTTTAACGTTATCAGGATTATAAAGATTATGCTAAAGGGTAAGATACTGCGTTGTAATCAATACAATAATGAAGCAGTCAATGACTCCACGCGGTCAATTATCAATAACAAATAAGTACATTTCAAAGTCCTGAGATGTTATATAACCAAGGATGATACGATACGGGCTAATCTGATCCAGCCTGTCCTTTGCTCTTGCAGAGGTCAATCTGTGCCGAGGTCCGTACACCACACAAACTTATAAACCACCGTCTACACGGTCAGGTACCATTTAGACGGTGGTTTATATAAGTTTATTATAAACTAAGCAACTACACTACTAATTTGTTAAGGTATCCACAAGATACATCCAAGTAGACGACAACCTCCAAGATTGACCTATGAGATGCCATTAATAAAAAAAGCGAAGATTTCGTACAGCGGTAGAACTCTAGTATTTGACCCACCACAATATATATTTATCTAAAATCTCTAACGTCCAATATCTTTTGAGATAAAGAAATAGTAGTAACACAGCTGATTAAGAAATATATAACCTACAAAATTTAAGTGTTTAAATATTACTTCATTGGAAACTCACTTATGCTATAGAAATTACGATAGAATAGAATATTATTTATGTTTGCCACAGCTGCTGCTCACAAAAAAGTGTCTCTGCAGCGAACCCCTTGGGTGTCAGTCATACTATGGAAATTGAGCAAAATGACTCTAAAAATAAAGAAGGACTTACTGAAGGCTCTTAAAACATATCGCCCAACCATCACATCACAGATCTGCAGGTATATGAACACTAACAAAAGTACAGTCACAAAAAAACACACAAACACTATCTCTTTAACAGTCATAAACATTTTAGATCGAAGAGCACTTTCTGTCACATATAATTTTAGATCGAGAAGCACTTTCTGACACAAATAATTTTAGATTGAAGAGCAGTTTTGTAGCTATTTTAAATTTAGAACCAAATTTGATCGTGTGTTGTTTCGTTTTCGGTCGTTGTCAACTGACGCTGATCTTGTATCTTCAAGAGATAGTGATTGCGACACAGTGTCATTGATCGATGACACTGTGTTGGTTGTCTTATGTTTTTTTTAATACTAAGTTTGGTAGTTGAATGTTTGCTGGAAAATAGGAAATAAAAATGGATTGTTTTGTTGTTTGATTTGAAATCAAATACTGCTACTAGAAAGGTGTGTTTGGCCGGTTGTGACATAATTATAACCGGAGAAATCGCTATATTGAATATTCTATGCCAGATTATTTGACTATGTGAATTGGGTGCTTACAAAAAAATATTTAAGTGACACATTTATTAAGAATGTATGGCCTATTCGCCTGAATATATTATTACATACATACATAGTCTGCCTCAAAAACCATAGACTGAAGAAGATTACTTGTTAAGAAGCTATGCACGAAATCGACTGATTTTGATTAATTTTGTTCATTAGTTATGAGAAAGGAAAATATAATTTAAACAAAACTATTTGTAATTTGAAAAGTCGAGTTCTTTGTATTGCATGGCTGAAAGGGATTTTTCAAAAAAGTTACGTATTCACGGAAAATCACAAATATTCGCAACAAGTTTTCCGAAAAATGACGTTTTATCACTTTTTTACAAGAATCTACTTTTCATTTTGAACATTAAAATATCATTAACATTGTTATATGGTCTACTTGCATGTGGCTGAACCACTTTTTTTAACTTCGATACAGAATATAGCAGAAAATTTATGTTGAAAAAACCATTTTTTTTTTAAACCCTTTCAGTAATGTATTTTTTCCTACTATTTAGCAAACCATATCAAGAAATTTTACACAGACTTCATTTTTCAATTAGATAAGTTATTATCGAAAAAATGTTTTTTTTCGTGAACGGAGCCTTAATTGAAAAACCATTTAAGTGTCAAATGGACAACGACATATTATTATAATGCTCAGAATAGTCATTTGAAAGTTGTAGGTAACTAATTATGTTCTATTGGAATAGAAAAAAATGTCTCCTGTGCCAAACATATTCTTGTTGAAAAACAATTTACACAGCTGAGTGACTAACCGAAATCAACCTCTGATAATTTCACTTGAAACTAAATCTTGTGCCCTACATCATAAAATATTTTTTCCATTGTCATTATCTAAACAATGTGGTACAGATAATCTGATAAGCCTATCTTGTTTTTCCCAAAACTTTACCATTAAAGCAAGACCTTACATACCTCCTCGTATCTTTGAATTTGTGGAACAAAATGTACGGATTAAAATAGGATAAGACAGGTCAAGTAATGTTGGCTGAAAGATTATTTAATATTGGATGGATAGGAAGTTCATTTCGGTTACAGTTAGTTTTATTTTTAGACTGTAAGTGCATTACAATGAGTCATATTTTTTACCTCGTTGGTCTAGTGGTTCGTAGTGCTACTGCTTAGCATGACATCGTGGGTCGATTCCTGAGTCGAGAAAAGTGTTATTGGATTTTTCCTCCTGGAATTTCTCAGTAGCAGCCCGGAGTCTGATTTGTGCCTGGTTGAGGGCAATAGGGTTGCTCCCTATAACATGGCACTAAAACATAACTAGCGAAAATGTTGGTGTACTATAGCTACTCCTCTACTTAACTACTACTCCTCTGGGATTACAAGCGTGATGTTATGTTATGTTATATTTTTTTGCGATTGCTTGTGTGGTATTTCTTCTCTACTAAACCTAACCGTAGAACACCAATGAATTAATATAGTAGATTGTTTTCCAAGGGAGCAAACAACTATTTTTAAGGCTAGAGTGTTTTTTTTACATTTATGAAACATGTATGTTCGTAGCAAACAACAAAGATTTATTTACATAGAACTGCAAATGATGTGAATCCAAGAAATCGTAGAGATCCATTCAGACTCGTACTAAAGGACATTCCTAGATCTACAAAATACATTAAGAACTGTTTAACAATGTGTGTACGTATTTATAATAATAATATACCAAGCAACTTAAAAATGCTGACTTCTAGAGCATTTAAGCACAAACTATATAAATGGCTAAATATACAAATCATCTATTCTATTAAAGAATTTATAGAGACTAAATATGCTCCAACAATTGTATAATATTATGTGATGTAACGCATGCCGACAAGTTTGCATGCTATGTATGTATAGCAAAACATGTAAGCACTAATTTTGATGTAACATCTGTAATGCCATGTTTTAATGCAAATAAAAATGATTTGATTTGATGATTTGATTTTGAATCCAGAGCGTAGCGAAGAATTCTAGAGTAGAATCCCGATCGTAGCGAAGGATTCTAAAGTAGAATCCTGAGTGCAGCGAGGGATTCAAAGTACGTCACTCGAGCTTAAAATAGTGTTGCTCCAGAGGTGAATACTCTACTTTTTATACTAAGAGAAAAAAAAAGTGTGCGGACTGAACCCCGTCAGGAGCGAAGTTCCTTCTCATCTATAATTTAAAACAAAAACAAAATGTTCGCAGCCGCGGTCTTGGATTTAAATTTTGACCTCACTATCGACTTTGGCACCTCCGAAAACTATGAAAACGATACCGATGATGAAAAATTTAAAAAATTTCACAGCCGCTATATTGGATTTACATTTTAACCTCACTATCGGCTTTAGCACCCTCGAAAACTATGAAATCGACACCGAAAATTTTCGCAGCCGCCATCTTGGATTTTCATTTTGAGCTCACTATCGGTTTTAGCACCCTCGAAAAGTCTGAAAACGATACCAATGACGAAAAATTTGAAAATTTTAACTTCTTAAACATTATTTTAACTTCTTAAACTTAACATTCTTGGATTTTCACTTTAACCAAATTTGCACTTTCTCTCTCTCTTGCCAGCCTGTTACCTGTTCAAACATTGTTCGTGATTGGTCTCTTTGGTGATTGGAACTTTTACGAGTACTAACAATATCCACATTCCAAATTCAAATCACTTTTAGTCCCTAGGGATTAAGAAGCTATTTTGGTCCCTGTTTACGAAGAATAAACTAGTTTTTTTTTAATACTTGTGATAAAAATAACATAATTGAATAAGTGGTTCTCGGGATATATGCAACCTAACGCACAGACAGTCAGAAAAACTACGTTTTAAAATGTGGGAATATGAAGATGTGTCAGAGTATTTATGTATAATGTTACCATCACCAGAAATACTACCTACACATTATTTTGTTCCACAAAAACTTTTTGCAACTGGATCTTGTCTCCCATGCTTTAAACCACCGAGTATAAAGTACATGAACCTCGCGTCTTATTTAAACGAAATCGTCGCGCGAATCCGCGATTGTTGCGTTCATATGTCACTTTTTTTTCGGTGAACTTGAACGCGTGGCCGCACCGACAAAGGGCGTTTTCCGGTTATCCGAACAAAACGTGACATGTTGTGTTGTGAGTTAAGTGTGGTAGCCCTACTATAATTAGCTTTGTCAACAGTGCAGCTTCTTCCAAATCTAGTGAGTAAGTAATTATAATGTAGGACATTGTCGTCACGCCACAATTGTCATGTTAGCATAATTTAGCTATAAGTACTTTGTTTCTTTAGGATTAAGATATTATTATCTTTACTGTGACTCTGTCAGTTCAATAAAGTTACCTATATTTATAAACTCTCCGATTGTCGTTAACTTACTTGGCGCGACAATCGCCTACTTGCGCGGCGATCGCTTTTAAAAAAGACGCTGCCGGAGTATTTACTAGATAAGATAAGATTTCTTTATTATTTTGTTTAAATGGCGTATGGGAGATCGAGTAAAAAAAAACCGATATATGGAACGTCATCTATGTCATCATCGCACCAGTTTTTAGAAGGCACATGAATATCGTGTACTAATTATTTTCTGGACAAATAATTTAAATGCTCAATATCTTTCATTACCTATATACTATATAAGTATATTATAAGTACGTAAGGTTTTCCTAGTGACATTAATATTACTTTTTTTTCACAATGTCATAAACACGTTGATGAAATATAATGCGTGTGCGTTCTCCATTTACTTATTACTCCGTGTTCCGAAGATGTTTACTTCACACGCCAACTCAATTCCACTAAACTAATTATGTTTCGGGAAGTTTTTCTGATAATCAACAAGGCACCCAGACATGCTGGAGCGTGTGAAATTTTTCACTCAGTTTTTGTTCGAATAACTTGATTTTCGATGCCAGGAAGACTTTTGCAGAATGAACATTATAAAGGCAGTGTGCATCTTGTGGCTTCCCGTCACATACTGTGGATTACCATGTTTTCCTTATTATATCCAAAAATAAATTATAAAAATGGTTCTCATTTTAGTAGTTTCAATTATTTATTTATTTATATAACAATTGCTTGCTGCACATACTGTAAAAAACCAAGCGCGCAGCAAGACAACAACAACATTTAGGTAAAAAACTTCATGCAAGCATTTAACATAAATTTACTACTACGAGTATACATAAATATGTCAACATCGGGCTCCTGAGCAATCAGGGCGTTCAGCAGATTGATCGCCTGGGTTGTGGGGGCATATCGAGCAGTATGGGTACGCGCAGGCGGAGCCGCGAACAGGTACCGCGAGACACAGGCGCGCGACCGGAGCAGCCGGTCCGGAGCAAACAATGAACAGCGAGCTAGAGTAGTCGCGTCATCGACCTTATTATTGAGCAATAAGTAGTAGTGCATCAAAAGTGCACACTTGCGTCTCAGTTCCAACGTGTTAATACCTACCATTCCCGCAACAAACAGAGACGGATACAAATAGGGATAATACCCATATATTTTTTTATATATGTAGGTAGCAAGCAAATTTTCGTTGGACCCGTTCTATGATAAGCTTATATTTTTGCTCATGTGGATCCCATACCAGCGCATTATACTCCAGTTTACTACGCACAAACGAATAATAAAGAGTCAGTATAACATTCCTGTCTGTCTGTTCAATAGGTAACACATTATGAGTAGGTACCTAAGCATTTTAGGTTCTCTAAATTTTCTTCAAGCTTCTGTATAAATTATTGCCCTTTTTGATCTTCTTCATGTCTTCATTATAAACTCAGCGTTAATTGCAGGACAAAACGGCGTCTTCAAAAACAAACAAAAATAAAATATATAAAACAAAAAGCGCGCAGATATTGCAAATGATGATAGTACCTAGTACTAGAACCTAGTGTCAGTTTATAAAAAGCGCTATTTCAATCAGATATATCTGCAAAGCACCATATTCCCATATAAAGCACCATAAAACTAATACTATGCATGTATTTTCTTATAGTCTCATCAATGCATCCAATCTGCAGTTATTGAATGATCAGCATAACGCGTCGACAGCCCCTGAGGCATCACCTTACACCGTACATTGCTGGCTCGCACCTGCCCTTCTCTTTAATATAATTAACACCTGCAATGAATGTGAAACAAATAAAAAGTCTTGAACGATGTTGTGTCGATAGTGGTTTGCATTATTAAATCGGTGTAGTCTTGTTAGTGAGTTTGTGTTTGATACATTTTTTTATTCTAACTTCGATTATTGTTTAAACGTTAAGAAGTCCTCGCTTATTAAGTTCTAAGTGCATATTAAACCGATTCTCCCGGTTGTCTACACTAATATTATAAAGGGAACATATTTGTAAATGTTTGTAATGAATAAACTTAAAAACTACTGGAGCGATTTTAAAAATGGTTTCACCAGTAGAATTCTGATTATACATAATAATATATTCAATAATGTATAAAGATAATACGCGGGCGAAGCCGCTGGCGGAAGGTAGTAGTAAATATCTATGTAAAGTAAATACTTTAATCTATCTTATAAATATATATTATATTATCTATATATAAAAATGAATCCCTATTTCCCTTGATCACGGCATCACGCGTGAACGGCTGGACCAATTTCGCTAATTCTTTTTTTGTTGTGTTCGTTATTCTCAGGAGAAGGTTCTTAAGATAGGTAGGTGAAGGTAGGGTAGGTAGCTAGATATGCAAGTAGGTAGGTATGTAAATAGGACAGGTATGTAGATAGGTAGGTAAGTAGGTAGGTAGGTAGGTAGGTAGGGTAGGTAGCCGTAGATAAGTACTTAGTGCTACCCGTGCGTCAAATTATATTCTCTGCCTGACAGAGTCCACAAAGATAATTATCTTTACAAATCTACCACCTAAGTTCACATTGCAGAATGCAGTAATACTAATATTAAGTTGTTACTGACGGGAAATCAGAAGCCCAACAGTCTGGTAATGTTTAAATCATATTATCGGTATTTCCCAGTAGGTAATCTGGTTCTGTAGATCAGTGGGCAGTTTTGTTCAATTAAAAAAATACAGGCTAAGCTAATCCATTAAATTAATCAGGATTTGTCTCGACATAGACCTCTCCCAAGATCGGCACAACACTCTGCCTTCTGCATCCAGACTGTCCTTGCCTCGTTTTCAAGGTCATTGAACCATCTAACTAGGACGCATCACACGCTACGTCACACAAGCATATCAAAAGCTATCTATATGTCGCCAAAATCCTGTTAGTATCGAATGCTCCAACATCAACGTAAGTGCCAGCCCCGGATGGCCGCACCACTTGCCCGGGGCGCGAATTTCTCGTTACACATCTCTCTCACATCCCGTGTTACCACGTCGACACGACTGTTAATGTTGCTTACCTAATTATACAACAATGTCGTCTGCTGGAGAGAAGGAATTATAAAGAAGAGCTCTTAAGAAATAATAAGAACTCTTTGTAAAAGGCCTCGTCCAAGTACTACCACCACACCAAACCTACAGCTGTCCACGGATCTTTTGGCGCGTGACCAAATCGGAAATAACGCCACCACCTTGTTTTTTCAATACATTGCACAACTCAATTACACAAATGTTCACCAACAGCGCCACCCTGTCAACGTCACTCAAGCGCCAAAAGATCCTTGCTATTTCATATATTTTTATATTCATATTGTGTATAGGTATTATTTTGTAAGTATTCGTAATACCTGTAGGTATGCTAACTACAGTACACCACGGCCTATCCTCTAGTTTAAAAAAAATGTTACTAGCTTTTGCCCGCGACTTCGTCCGTGAGCCTATAACATTCCTTCTTCCCAGGCGGCGCCAAACAAACTAATTAATTACTTACAGCGTAAAATGGTAGCTTGATGGATCTTCTTTGAATGTGTTTGGCGCCGCCTCAAAAATTGTTACTTATATTAGTTTAGGAGCTAAGCTACACTAAAATGTTATTTTTTTGTTTTTCGCTTTTGAGTTCTTTTATCGTTGGTTTAATTTTTTATAAAAAAAAGTTTTTTACTGTCCAAATTGAGTTAAACATAGATTCGGAATCATCGCAATGAGCTGTACAATTTGATCTGACTGCCATTTTAATATCTTAACGGGAACCTTTAATTTCAATAAGGATAACGTCAGTTAATCGACTTTATGATAAATTTTCCTTCGCATAAGAGCAGTAAGTAACGGCGAGTTTCTGTGTGCCGTATCATCATTCATGCTTCACTTCTGTTAATGATATGAGCAGTAACTAAACATTGCGGTTATAATAAGCGATTGATGCTAAAGTTATTCAGCTCATACTAGATATAAATAGTTTCTATCCTTTAATTGTCAAAAAGGATAAGGGCAGCAAGTCGATTTTATTATTAGTTTTCCTTAGCATAACAGCAGTAACCATACTTACGGCGAGTTTCTAAGTGCGGTATCATCATTCATGTTTTACTTCTACTAATGATATGAGCAGTAACGTCATACTTACTGCGTTTATATTAAGCAATTGATGCTAAAGTTATTAAGCTATCTTTCCACTTCGTCATAGTTGCATTTTTTTTTTTTGTATTTATTATTTTATACTATAATTAAGTATATATATTTTAGTGATATTTATTGTAGTAGTATGTATGTAAGTTTATTCTCATAATCTATGTTTATAGTTAATTTTATAGTTAAATTAGTGAATAATTAGGTGTTTTTATTTTATGTATTTTATTTTCTCTTCTACTCTTACACACGTTGTCTACATCTCTTTAACTACTTTCCTATCGCAGGTATGCTGGAAGAGATTTCTTTAGAAATAAGCATCACCTTTGTACGTATTTTTCTGTTCCTTTTTTTCTTGTCTGTTTATATGTGTGTACATAAACCGTTAAATAAATAAATAAATAAGCTCGTACTAGATATAAAATCATTTTTGTCATTTAAAAGTACCTATTCTTATAGAAATACATAATATTTATGATTACACAATGAAATAATACTTTACTTGAGTTAATAAAACAAGTCAGAACAGGTAAAAATGTGAAGAAAAACTGAGCGCCAATTACTCGAAACTATGCAAAACGTCCTTACTGCCATTATTGCTTTAAGGTTTTAATGGGAGTTTTTGATTAAGCTTTTAATGTCAACTTATTGCCTACTTTTGTGGCTGTCGAACGAAACCACTTTTATGCCTGTAGGACCTCTACATCTGTAGATGTTGCAACATAAGTACATTAAATTGCCGCTATTTCAAAACAGTAGGAGCAAAATTAAATGTTTTCCGGCCAAATTGAACTGTTACCACACATAGAGACCAAACCCCACACAGTCATCATGCTTCGTAGCAGTTACGAACCTGCGACAAGTAACTGCTTTGAAGATTCTGTGACCGAAAAGTGTTGTATGGGTATGTGAACATATTATAAATTAAAGTAGCTTTTCGTATCTGTCTGTGTGACTTCGTTGTTCTTTTAAACTACGCAACGGATTTTAATGCAGTTTTCACCGTCATTTAAAGAATTTATTCCGTAAGGTTTATGTGTCTAATACGTTTATATTTCACTTAGGTACCTACGTGGCAATAAAGAAATCTCGATGTCTTATCAAGTCGTAAAAACCGTGCGAAGCAGGGGTGGGGCGCTAGTATTGAATAAAACAAGAGTTTATTTCATATTGGTACCTACTTTATTATTACCAATTCATTATTTTATACCCTCAATATTTATACAATACATGAAAATCTTTCTATATCTACGAATAGGCTAGTTAAGAGTTTTCATAAACCAATTATCAAACCATAACATCCTTGTAGTTTATTTACCTCAAAATATGAATATTTTTATAACGCAATTTAATTTAATTTTGATTGTTAAAATGCCGTGTGCCGTGTTGTCCGTGTGGTGTCGGACTTAAAGAATAGCACTACCCTGTTTCATCCCGTGGGTGTCGTAAATGGCGACTAAGAGACTTTCTAGAGAACGGGCAGCAGCGTTCTCTATGCATTTTTAACATCATACTGCGATTGCCGACCCGCCTGCCAAACGTGGCGATTATGACCACCCCCAAAAAATTACTAGCACCAAAAAGAAATGGCCCCTAGTGCCCGGCGGCCCTCCTACCCTCGGCAAAAGCGGAGGAAAAGCTACTCGAGTTACAGCAGTTGCAACAAGCTAATTTCCGTGCTTTTATTAGGTTACTGGCGATAGGAACATTGACGACGTTAAGGAAAAATGGGACATTGAGGATATGTTAAAGATCTTAGAATCTCGGTGGGCTGCAATTGACAAGTTACATTTACAGATTGATGGTATACTAGAAGGCATGCCTAACGAGTACTATGACGATTTTTGTCGTCATGAAATGTCCTGAAATGTCCTTTTTAAATCAGCTGATGATAAAATAAAAACTACCTGGCAAATAATAAATAATGAAACAGGTAGGAAAAAACAGCGAAATACTGAATTCAATTTAGAAACTGCTCATGGCCCTATCAACACAGATGTAGAAATAGCTCAGGAATTTGAAAACTTTTTTGCTAATATTCCCATTAAAACTACTGAAGCTTTAAATTCCTCACCCGCGCTTTCTGCTTCCTTACTTAGACAGAATGTGAAGGCATGCCCTTTGGAGTTTAGGTTTCAGCATACAAACCCCCAAGCTGTTATAAAAGCTTTTAAAGATCTTAAAATTAAATCAACAGAAGATCTCTGGGGAATGTCTGTAAAAGTCTGTAGATGTATTATCGAAACCATTGCGCCCTATTTAGCTTTCATATTTAACACCAGTGTAGACCAAGGAGTCTTTCCGGATCTCATGAAACACAGTAAGCTAGTTCCATTGTTCAAATCCGGTGATAGTAAAGAACCCAACAATTATAGGCCTGTGTCAATTCTACCAGTTCTCAGTAAGGTGTTTGAAAAGTTGATGCTCAATCAAATGTTACGTCACTTTAATAAAAATTCCATCTTTCAAGAACAACAGTACGGTTTCACCAAAGGGCGTTGTACCACTGACGCTGGTGTCACCCTAATAAAGAACATTTTTAATGCCTGGGAAGAAGCACAAGATGCCATTGGAATCTTTTGCGACCTCTCGAAGGCGTTCGATTGCGTAGACCATGAGACACTTCTGCTGAAACTGGAGCACTATGGGATTAGGAATACAGCTCTTGATTTACTAATATCATACCTGAAAGATAGAAAGGTTAAAGTTCAAGTAAACGGCGTAAACTTATTAGGGTCTGAAATGGCAATGGGCGTTCCTCAAGGTTCGATATTGGGTCCATTCCTCTTTTTAGTTTACATTAATGATTTACCCCAATTACTCCAAAATCAACCGAAGATGGTGTTATTTGCAGATGACACATCATTGATCTTTAAAATCAACCGACGGTCACAAAATCTTGACGACGTGAATACCTCTATTCTTCAGGTCCAAGATTGGTTTACGGTAAATAATTAGGTACTAAATAAAAAAAAAACCAAATGCATTAGATTTAAATTACCTAATGTTAGAAGTAGCGAATGTGACATCTTATTGAATGGAGAAAAGCTAGAATATATTAATCAAACAGTTTTCCTAGGAATCACGCTAGACGAGAAATTACAATGGGGACCTCATATAACATCTCTTGCGGGGCGGCTAAGCTCTGCCGCTTTTGCTGTTAGAAAGATAAGACAGTTAACAGATGTAGAAACCGCGCGTTTGGTCTATTTTAGCTACTTTCACAGTATCATGTCGTATGGCATTTTACTGTGGGGTCGGGCTGCTGACATTGAATCTATATTTATTTTACAAAAGAGAGCTGTCAGAGCCATTTATAATCTACATCGTCGCGAATCTCTCAGGGAACTATTTAAAAGGATTAATATTATGACAGTACCTTGCCAATTCATTTATGAAAATATTATGTATGTAAGAAAAAATCTACATATTTTTAATAAAATAAGCGATAGACATAATTTTAATACTAGAAATAAAGATAAAATAGATCAACCATTTTTCAGATTATCTAAAGTATCTTCATCTTTTATGGGGTACTGTGTTAAATGTTACAATAAAATACCTTGTGATATGTTACAATTAAATGAAAGAAAATTTAAAACTCATATTAAAAGTACACTTTGTAAACAAGCATATTACTAATTAGAGGATTATATCCAAGATAAGAATGCTTGGAAACATGCTGGTCCTGCTCCATAGGATAATCTAGAATCTAGACAAAATCAAACTGGTTGCTAATTTAAGTTGTATGAATTATTATTTTTAGTATATGACATTGATTTTACATTCTGTGATTACTTCCTCACACACTGACTTATTAATTGTAAAATTTTAAGAAAACCGTCTACTTTTACAATGTTTGTAAATATGTGAGAACCATGCATCTATCACATAAGTAATTAATTTATCTTTCGTTGCTTCATTTTTATTAATTCTTCTTTTTACCTATTGTGGTAACGTATTTTTTTTTTTTAGTTGCATCGTCTTCACATATAATTATGTAACTAATGTACGTGCATATGCAAAATATTGTAACACATTTTAAAAGAGTAACGGTGGAGTTTCTTGCCCATTCTTCTCCATACGAAAACTACCTTTTGGAAGGGGCGACTAGAATCAATTCAATTTTTTTGTAAACTTTGACGTTCAAAAGTGCCTTACAGGGGCCTATTTGAAATAAATGATTTGACTTTGACTTTGACCTGTTCAAAAGTAAAACGGGCGTTAAACATGAACCTCTGTGCATCAACAACAAACTTTGCCTAAAATTTACATAACAAGTTTTAACGGAAATTATACATCATGGCCTACTTTCATGTATCTGTACGTAGAAGCGATCCATAATAACCCCGCTATTGCAAAAACCCAAAAAATGCAACATCTTAAAGGAAAGTTGCGCGGTGAAGCGGAAAAGCTCGTACAGCATTTACACATTGCATCCGAAAATTACGACACGTGCTGGGAAATATTGAACCATATATATAATAACAAATTTCTGCTATTCACCAAGAATTTTCAAGTATTTATGCGTCAACCTAATTTACAAAAACAATCTGCACTTGACCTTAAGCAGTTATATGACACTAGCAATGAAACCATAAACGCCATACATAACTTGGGCGTAGATACAAGCTCTTGGGACCCTGTACTGGTTTACGTCTTATGCGAAAAACTTGTCGCCGAAACCTATTCTGAATACATGCAGTCCAGGTCAGATCCGCGAGAGATACCTACATTCAATCATTTTATGGACTTCGACCTTACCTATCAGCGTACAAGAAGAATGGAATAAACTTACAAATTACTTACATAACATAACCAAAATTGAGATACCGAGATGGCTGGGGGATACTACAAAATCCTTCCAAGTCCATGGGCTCTGCGACGCGTCAGAAAAGGCGTACGCGTGCGCTATTTACCTACTGACATTAGAGGACAAAAACTTGCCCGTGAGTAGACTTATAGCTGCAAAGTCTAGGCTTTCGCCAATAAATAAAAAATTAACATTACCGCGGCTTGAACTATGTGGAGCTGTACTACTTTACGAAAAGGTCGTAAAATCGTTCAAATGGGAAAATGTTGACAAAACACATACATACGCTTGGACGGATTCTATTATTGTATTAGGTTGGCTGCATGGTGACGTCACAAAATGGAAATCGTTCGTGAGCAACAGAGTACAGCAAGTGCTTGAAGTTATACCAGAACAACACTGGAGTTACGTCAAATCTGAGGACAACGCTACAGACTGTGCATCACTTGGCATTCGTTGTTCCCAATTGTTACAACATTCTTTGTAGTGGCAAGGGCCAGAATGGGTGAAAAATTACAATGAAAAAACAGCCGACAAAGTTGCAATCACACCGACAACACGCGAATCAAAACAAAAACAAATGAAAGTGTGTGTTGTGAAATCTGAACCTTCTTCAATTGTAATCGAGTTATTAGACAGGCAGAGCGATATGACTCGCATTACAAGGGTCATAGCGTGGATAAAACGTTTTATTAACAACTGCTCAATTATCAAAACAAATACAACTGCTTATTCAAAGTCAAAAGTCAAATCATTTATTTCAAATAGGCCCTTGTAAGGCACTTTTGAACGTCAAAGTTTACAAAAAATTGAATTGATTCTAGTCGCCCCTTCCAAAAGGTAGTTTTCGTATGGAGAAGAATGGGCAAGAAACTCCACCGTTACTCTTTTAAAAAGTGTTACAATATTTGTATGTGTAGGTACATTCGTTACATAATTATATGTGAAGACGATGCATGTAAAAAAAAAAAAATATATGCGTTACCACAATAGGTAAAAAGAAGAATGAATAAAAATGAAGCAACGAAAGATAAATTAATTACTGATGTGATAGATGCACGGTTCTCACATATTTACAAACATTGTAAAAGTAGATGATTTTCTTAAAAAATTTACAATTAATAAGTCAGTGTGTGAGGAAGTAATCACAGAATGTAAAATCAATGTCATATAATAAAAATAATAATTTATACAACTTAAATTAGCAACCAGTTTGATTTTGTCTAGATTCTAGATTGTCCTATGGACCAGCATGTTTCCAAGCATTCTTATCTTGGATATAATCCTCTAATTTGTAATATGCTTGTTTACAAAGTGTACTTTTAATATGAGTTTTAAATTTTCTTTCATTTAATTGTAATATATCACAAGGTATTTTGTTGTAGCATTTAACACAGTACCCCATAAAAGATGAAGATACTTTAGATAATCTGAAAAATGGTTGATCTATTTTATCTTTATTTCTAGTATTAAAATTATGTCTATCACTTATTTTGTTAAAAATATGTAGATTTTTTCTTACATACATAATATTTTCATAAATGAATTGGCAAGGTACTGTCATAATATTAATCCTTTTAAATAGTTCCCTGAGAGATTCGCGACGATGTACATTATAAATGGCTCTGACAGCTCTCTTTTGTAAAATAAATATGAATTCAATGTCAGCAGCCCGACCCCAGAGTAAAATGCCATGCGACATAATACTGTGGAAGTAGCTAAAATAGACCAAACGCGCGGTTTCTACATCTGTTAACTGACTTATCTTTCTAACAGCAAAAGCGGCAGAGCTCAGCCGCCCCGCAATAGATGTTATATGAGGTCCCCATTGTAATTTCTCGTCTAGCGTGATTCCTAGGAAAACTATTTTGATTAATATATTCCAGCTTTTCTCCATTCAATAAGATGTCACATTCGCTACTTCTAACATTAGGTAATTTAAATCTAATGCATTTACATCTATTGACATCAACAGAAATACAAAGCGCCAAAAACCTCGAATAAAAAAACCGAATCTTATTGTATCACCTTAACATGTAACTGTTTTTTTGTCCCTAATAAATAAAATAAAATAAAAACCTCATACTGAAAGAAATTCAACTGTATGCCTTCAAGGACGAGATTATGAGATTGAAGGAAAATGAAGGCGTGAGCACCAAAAGTAACCTCTGAGTTTAAACCCATTTCTTGACATGCATGACATTCTGCGAGTGGGGGAAGGTTACATAACTCGAATTTAAATAATAACACCAAACACCCAATGTTGCAAGACCCAAGACTTTTTCAAGAAGATTGATACTGAACTGCGCTCGATTAAAGAACAATCAAAGTTAGAAACCCTATCTCCTCATGACGTTCATCACTACATCGCGATCTATGTGGTCATTATTATTAGCATTGCACTGTTTGTAACATCGGTGTATTATTCGCGAAAGATGACAACCAAAGACAGGGGGAGGGTCCTCAAGATGCGAGAAGCAGAGGAATACGAGAAGAAGAAGATGACATCGAGGACGGGTACAGCAAGATCAACGAACGGGAATCAAAAGTGCATAGTGAAGTGAATACGGTGACAAGGGTTAACCCCTCCGCTAGTGGAATGAAATTTCACACTGATAGACATAGTGACGTATGCTAATTAAGTGTGGCATTCTATTTATAGATTTTAGTTTACATTTTTACATATTATAAGATTTTAGTTTACATTCTTACTTATTATATGATTTTAGTTTACAGTTTACATTATTTTGCCCTGCATTTATAAATTGATTTTTCTACGGTCTGTAATTGTTTACATATCTTGCAGTTAGTTACTGTCACCATTCTTTGTGGTGGCAATATGTACGGTAGGCGTACATGGTTTTAAAATATGTATTTTTGATGCAATAAGTTAGTAGGCTCGCATATTTTCACTTTGATCGCGACCTGTACTTGAAAGTGCATTGATATAAGTCGAGCCTAGATGATACCTTTTTGTACATAATTTAATTAGTATTCAATTAGACGTGATTTGAGTCGGACAACTTGCATTTTTATTTAGATTCATTCCCGTTGAGCATTCATTGACATTCCTTGCATTGACGTGATATTTTTCTGCATACTTGCATTTTGCATTTGCATTGATTCTAGTACACCGAACAGTTGTTGATGTTGTTGTGATGATTGTTGATAAATTTCAACGGTGCTGGTGTTATCATTGGTATCGAACTGGAGTACACAGGTGTGTGAAAGATGTTTATGGCTGTGAACGCAGTGAACGCTGAGATGACGGTCAATAGGAAGGAAAAAGAACCCTAGAAACTGGAGTAAGAGTGGCCAGCCGCAACCGTGACACACACACTTATTGTCAAAGATTACTTTCCGTTTTAGTTTGTTTGTATTTTGTGTTTCACGTACTGTGTCCAAATAAACGTTTCTTTCTTTGTTTCTTTAAGGATGATAAAATATCCTAATTTTCTTCCGCTTTCTGTCCCTGGTGTTATTTAGCTGTAGTTTAGACCTGTCAAGGGTATTTTCCACATTCTGACGGACGCTATCGACTAAAGAAATAAAATTCTCGTAGAACAAGCATTTATGAGCAAGCACCCTATTATCACCACTCCCAGAGTAACGTCGCTGTGTCGTGCTTCACTCACAGTATCCAATACTACTTCATGGTCCACCACTAAAGCAGCTGCTCTAACACTCTTGTCAACAGATCGAGACGAGCTCCAGTAACGCATCTTCTTCCTCAGCAACCCCCTACTATCTTTTTTAAGAACTGGCTCGTTTATGTGTACCGGTGAGTTGTCACTCGAAAACATTTTAAACTTCAATAAAGCTTTTGATTTAAAAGTAAATCGTATAGACAAATGGTAATTTGGCTGGTTCCCTTTGTATGTTTTGGGAGATTTGATAAATTTTGGTTCAAAATAGGGATTCTTTTCCTTGTCTGTAGCTTTGATTTCTTGGCCTCTTTCAGTTACTACGATAAATTGCAGTACTTCTTCGGGTGTCGGATAGTCGTACTGGGAGACATATTCAAAGAGTTCTCTGAACTCTAAATAAGCCTCCGTACGATGTGTGCAGTCCACCTGCGAAGCAAAAACGTTCAAGTTCATGATAACTTTAAAATTTGAAGGGACTGAAATATTTATACTAAACACAACAACACGCTGTGAGATATCGGTAGGCAGATTATAGGTAAAGTACACCTACATTTTACCAGATAAAAATGTCGGCAAGGCTTATCCAATAATACTTTAGGTTTCCCAGGGATCGACCTAGGTACTTGTGACTACTTTTTCTTTCTTTCTAGGACAACGAAAATATATAACATAACATCACGCCTTGTTTCCGCGAAGGGTTGGGCAGAGGTGTACCTATAGTACACCCATATTTTGCCAGCTATGTTTAAGTCCCTTGTAATAGTGGACGAGCCTATTGCCATCAACCGGACACAAATCCAGACTCCGAGCTGCTACTGAGAAATTCAGATAGAAAAACCCAACAATACTTTTCCCGACCTGAGAATCGAACCCAGGACCTCATGCTCAACAGTAGCATTTGCGACCACTAGACCAACGAGGCAGTCAGGTACAAGTCTGTTTCCCAAATCCTATCCACATCGTCACTAAGATTAACAGTGGGCTGTACACTTTTGTAATTATCTATACTTATTATAAATTAAATTCGCATTTTGTGTCCGTAAAAGAACAAGGCGGTCCTGTATGTCCGCGTTCTTTTAAACTACGCAACGGATTTTGATGGGGTAATATTTAACAGATCCTCTAAAAAATTATTGACCTTCTAATGATGTACACTTTTTAAATGAATGGACCTCTGTAAAGATTTTAGGCTTCTAATGATGCATACTTTTTTAAATAAATGGACCCTCTTTTTAAATGCCTGGCCTTTTCTCACAGTTGGTAACTAAGCTAGGATACCCCGATCAAACTGGTTAGGTTGTGACCAACCACGGCGACCTGAATTGGTTGCACTAACTAAGGACACCCCGACCAAATCGGTTAGGTTATGTTAGAACTGTGACCAACCGCGACGGAGTCAAGCGAGCGGTGCCGGTGCCAACTTTCAAATAGGTCGCAGTTACTTGGATATTTAGTACTTTTAGGACCCCAAAATAGGAATTATTAGTGGTTCACAAAAAGAAGCGGAATCGTTATATTAGAGTGATCAATCATATTTTTAGGAAAACAAAATGGGAATTATTTCAGGTTCTATTAAATGCAAGTAATTTTTATGAGGTTTTCACCATCATTCAGAGAATTTATTTTGGAAGGATTATGTGCATATATACTTAGTACATTAATATTAACTGACATAATGGTTTTGTAAAGCCATAGCAGGGGCTGGTTATAAAGTGTAAAATAAATACTTACCTCGAGTGTCACACAGGTACAGTGAAGCAGGTGAAGGTCGTACAGTGACAACTGGAAATATACAAAACAATCTTTTTTGACTAAATATTCATTCAGTCATAATGGTCATGTCTTTCTGTCTGCTGATTCTATGATTTTTTGTCAAGTTGTATATACCGTACGAAGCAGGGGCGAGTCACTAATTCAAGTATAAGGATATGAGAAGTGTGGCAGAGTAGCAAGTAGTCTGTTACCTCATATGTCACGGTACCAGTCATGCCTTGCGTGGTATTCAGCACGAAGTCCTCTGCATACTGCAGCTCTTTATATTGATTCGAGCAGCTCTCTTTGGGATTTTCATACATTTCGTCAACTTAAAACAAATTTCAAGATTTATTTATTTATTTAATTTAATGCACAATGTACACAACCAATTTTACACGCTAAGCTTAGACTAGTGAGTACATGACCCTGTTAGGGCGCAGCAAGATAACTTAAAACTAATATTGCAGAAGAGGTATCTAGATTTATCCAATATCACATAAATATCATTAAGAATTAAATATTAAATTAATTAAATTTATATCTAACATTTCATTTCATTTACTTAATAACAATTGTCTGAGTGTGTTAAAGTTTAAATTAATTAATGCAAATTAGTTACATAAACCAAACATAACTTGATTATTAATAAATAGAAAAAATATAAAATCATAAATATATCATCACTATGTCAAATCAAATTAATAAAATCACAAATATAATGTCAACCTGATAAAAATAAAAATATAATAAAAATACACCATTCGATATTTAAAATGTCGTACCAAAATTTTTTCGAATGTCAAAAATTTAAATCATTCACCAATTTAATAAACGAAAACATGTCATATACCAAATAACAAATAATCACAAATAGTATTTACATACAAAAGAACCTATAATAAAATGAACACATGATATATATTTTTAATTCTATTTTAACATTTTATCTTCCATAAATTCTTTAATACTATAATAGCACTTTTCCAAGAGAAATGACTTTAGCCTAGCTTTAAATACACATACTGTTCTCGTGGACCGTATATTTTCAGGTAATTTATTATATATCTGTATGCTACGATATTCTGGGCTATTTTTATACATTTGTAGTCGAGGTGCGGGTAGTATTAACTTAGTTTTGCGGCGCTCGTTTTTATCAAAATTAAACAGTTTTATGTTTTTCTTAACAAAAGTGGCTATTTCTAATATATAAATGCAGGGCAGAGTTAACATTTTTTCTTTAATAAAGTGGGGTTTGCAGCTATCTCTAGGTTTTATTTGGAATAATATTCGCATGCATTTCTTTTGTGCTATGAATAAGTCATTCGCATCTACACTATGTCCCCACATGATGATGCCGTAGCGTAGCCACGCGTAGGCATATGCGTAGTATGCAGTGAGAGCACAGTGGGTTTTTGTGTTCGATTTTAGCACGCTAAGTCCATATGAAAATTGTGACAGTTTGATTTTAGTTTTTTCGACATGTTTTTTCCAATTTAAATGAGAGTCTAATGTAATACCTAGCAATTTGAATTCTTCAACTTCTTCAATTTGGATAGCGTTTGTTATATTTTTTAAGTCAATTTTTTGTTTTTGGTAGGGTTTAAATTGTATGATTTTAGTTTTTTTGTTGTTTACTTCGAGATTGTGATTCTGAAGCCAACATTTTATTAGATTAAAAGTTTCGATAATTTGGGAGTTATATTGTAGATTGTTAGTAGGACTTTTAAAGAGTACGGAGATGTCATCAGCGAATAACACACATAGATGGTCACATATTTTTGGCAGGTCATTGATGTAGATGAGGAAAAGTATACATCCTATTACACTACCTTGTGGAATAGACCAGTTTGTGGTTAGTATATTCGAGCGCACGTTTTGTAGCTCGCACGTGTCGTCATCTAGGTGTTCTATCTGTACATACTGTTTCCTATCGGCTAGATACGATTTTACCCATTCAAGCGCGTCGCCCCTGATGCCAACTCCATTTAGTTTCGTTAATAGGATCGAATGAGATATTTTGTCATACGCTTTGGTCATGTCGAGCAGGAGGCCTATTGCATAGTTTTTGTCTTTGATATATGTAAGTATTTCTTGTGTGTATTTATATACTGCTAGGGTCGTCGATCGGTTTGTCCGGAATCCAAATTGGTTGTTGTCGAGTATGTCGTATTTTTCTAAGAATTTACACATACGTTTAGTGACTACTTTTTCAAATATTTTTGAGAATGCTGGAAGAATTGCTATTGGTCTGTATTGACTAGGGTCGTTGGAATTTCCACCTTTTTTTGGTATAGGCTTAATTATTGCTATTTTTAGTCGGGACGGGAAGGTTTTCTCCTCAAAGGATTGATTAACTAGGTATGTTAGGGGGGGGGTGAGTTCTTGGATACATGCTTTTATTAATGTTGGGGGTATCTCGTCGATACCACAACTGTACTTGTTTGGGAGGTTCTGAATAATGTCGAATATCTCTTTTTCTGTAACGGGTTCTAGGAACATGGAGTTAATGGCGGGCGTAATTACTGCATGGTCATTGGCTGTCTGCGAACTGTTGTTTTGCGTGTTTGGGGAGCCTACGGAAGCAAAGTATTGGTTGAACCTGTCTGCAATAGTGTAGGGACAGTTTGTTATAATGTTATTTATATTTACTTTCATGTTTTCAGTGTGAATATTTTTTGGTTTTTGTGTTATGCGTTTTATTATATGCCACATGGTTTTTGTTTTATTTTTTTATTTTTCCATCTCTTGTGAATAATTTTGTTTTTTAGAAGCCTTTACACATTTTTTGAGAATTTTAGAAAATATTTTGTAATGGTGTTTTAGTACTTTACTTTTTGATTGATTTACTAATGTCTTTAAAAGTCTTTTATGTTTACATGATTTATTTATTCCTTTGGTTATGTAGTTCTTATTCTTGGAATAGTGGTATTTAGAGTTTCTTTTAATTTGTCTTCAAAGAGGTTGTAGTTGTCGTTTACTGTATTAGTGGGTGTTAGAATGTTTTCCCAGGCTATGTCTCTTAATTTAAGCTTGAAAGGTATATAGTATTTTGGGTGATTTGTTAGTCTAATGTTTTTATACATGGGTTTAATTCGTGTCCTAGAAAACAGTTCAAAGCTATAAGTTACGCATTTATGGTCGGAGATTCCTTTATCCTCAACACAAAGCGAGACGTTTTTATTGTTTGTAAAAATTAGGTCTATGCAGGTTGATGACGTCGATGTTTCCCTAGTTGGCTTATTAACAATTTGATGCAAGTTATATTCAAGCATGGTTGCTGTGAGTTTTTTATAGTGTTTGGAGCTCGAGACTGCGTTAATGTTAAAGTCGCCTCCTATTATTATGTGTTTTTTGTAGTGGTGTGATTTTAGTCTTTGGAGTAACAATTGTAGAAATATAAAAAATTGGTCTATTTTACGGTCCGTTCTGTACAAGGTAATGAGAAGTATATTAGGTTTAATTTCTACCGCACAACATTCGATGACATATTCTATAGTTAAGTCGCTAAGATCTGACCTCTCAGTATAAGTAGTTCCGGATGGCAGCAGGATAGCGACGCCACCGCCGCGGCGCTGTCGGCGACAGTATGCCGCAGCGACCTCATAGCCGTCGATTTGCACGTAGGGGTGTTGTTTATCAGTGACCCAAGTTTCGGTTAGGCATACGGCTTGGTGTTGTTGTTCTTGGAGTAGGTTTTCTAGTAGATGGGTCTTGTTTTTTATGCTTTGTACATTTTGAAGTATAATACTGTATTTAGTTTTAGTTTCGAAAGGAACGATCTGCTGAGTTGTGAGCAGAGTTGCTCCTGAAGGAGTTGTTGAAGTCGTTGTTGTTAGTTACAGTCATGTTTTCTTTGTTGGTACACGTGCCTTTTTCGGGAAGGACCGTAACTTGTGTATTTGGTGAGTCTTCAGTTTCCATCTTATTTTGTGCTTGGCCGTTAATGACGAGTTGGTTATTTCTGATCACCGCATGGTGACCCTCTTTTCTTGCTTCGTATAACATTTTCCTTAGGTTATTTCGTTTTTGTAAAGCCTCATTTTCCAGGAATTCGCCAATCACAACCCCAGATCCCTTTAGAAATTGTCTATTTTGGAGGATGTACCTGGTCATTTGTTTGCTAATCAACTCTAAAACAATTGGTCTGCGATATCCTTGTTTCCCTAGTCGTGTTAGTTCATCAATGTGTCCTTCTAGATTGACGTTCATGTTGTCATAAAAGATGTGTAGGATGCGGTCATATAGTTCGTCTTCTGTCTCCCAGTTAAATTCTTCGAGTCCATGTAAAACTACTATTTATTACTACTTCTTCTTCTCCTCGTGTAAATGACTCAACGTGTATCGTGATCTTAGTGACCTGCACACGTAGCGTGACCGCAGAATAAACATAATATAACGGGTGCAAAAAGACGCATAATGAAGCCGAGAGTTACTACTCCCTTCTTCTAGTCTCTAAAATGATCAGTACACCCAGGTATGGTACCTGGGAACCTTCTAGTTATGGAGATATTGAAGGTCTTTCTACGATACGTCACAAGCACTTTACAGTCACAAAAAATTCAAGCTTCTGTACTGATCATTTTAGAGACTAGAAGAATAAAATGTTTTTTTACAGGTCTTATAATAAACCTAATGAAAAAACAATATTTTACATGCTATTTACTTTAAAAAGCATATTGTAAAGTAGTTCAATATCACAAAAACAAATATATACATGAAATACTAAATTTAATATTTTGGTTTTAATTTAACATTATTAACAACAATGAAATGTGGTGATGCGAGGAACTAGGACTGACGAGGTGAATGCGTCGTTGGAAAGGTTGCGAAAATTTTCTGAATTCGCTAACGGCAAGTGGATTTCCGGCGCACATCAATTAGCTGAAGGTCGGTGTCCCGATTATGTTCTTTCGGATCTTAACTCCAACGAAGCTGTGTAGTGGAACCCGGCTCAAAGTCGTGTCTTTGCAGAGAAAGGTCATCAAGGCGAAAATTCTAACAGGTTGTAGCGTTGGCGAGACAGTGTTTATACCGCGTATACCACTAATTCCCCACAGTTACCCCTTCCAGTTTGTGCAGTTCCCTGTGAGCATTGCTTTACGAAACCAAAGACGTAACTAAAATTTACCATCTGATATTCCGTAGGTTTCTCGTAAATATTTTTTTATATAAGACATTATCTATTCTGCGACTAATCCAATCATATTTTATCTGGTGTTTTATATTTTTTGATACGATGTTTTTCATAGAATACTAAATTAATATACGTGTAAAAATGTTGAAGATGTAATATGTAAAATACATTATGTACGCAACTTACATGGAAATGTATGTAACTTACATGGGGTGATCCAGACGGTGTCGCTATGAGTCGCAGACGGCATTATTTTAAAGTATTCAAACGTATCAACTGGGAACGGCCATTGCGTATAGCTGTACTTGTTAATCGCTCCTACTGGCCAAGTTCTGTCAGTCTGTGTCTTGTTTGCTCCGATTTTCCGTCTAGCCAAGTTTGGCTCGTTTTGCCGGAGTGCTCTGAACAATAAAAGTACAAAATGACGGTAAAATAACCGGATAGTGTCACGGAAGTTCAACAAAAGGGCACTACAAAATATAAACAACATGTTTAAGTGCGTTGCGTTTAGGTAGCTCTTAAGTTTTTTTGCAATATGAAATTCTGAGTTAGTATTGACCTAAAATGTCAAGAATTCATGAAATTTAGTTATTCAATAGGGCAATATGAACTTACAGAGTTGTATCTCATCGTTAATTATTATAATTTTGTAAATAAATGTTTGTTACGGCAGCGAACCAAGCACGCACCTCTGACTTTTCGGATTCATGTGCGTATTGTATAATTATCAGTTGCTTGAAAAACGGTGAAGGAAAACATCCGCTACGCTTGAAGTTGTGGACGAGTATGTTTACCAAGGACAAACTGTCCAACTAAGTAGGTCCAACTTCGAGAAAGAGGTCAATCGTCGAATCCGACTCGGCTGGGCAGCGTTCGGGAAGCTACGCAATATCTTCTCGTCCCACATACCGCAGTGTCTCAAGACGGAAAGTCTTTGACCAGTGCGTGTTGCCAGTGATTACTTATGGCACAGCAACGTGGTCGCTCACAATGGTCCTTATCAGAAGGCTAAAAGTCACCCAAAGGGCAATGGAGAGGGCTATGCTTGGAGTTTCCCTACGTGATCGAATCAGAAATGAAGAGATCCGTAGGAGAACCAAAGTAACCGACATAACCCAAAGAATTGCCCAATTTAAGTAGCAAAGGGCAGGGCACATTGCTCACAGAACAGATGGCCGATGGGGCCGAAAGGTTCTGGAGTGGCGACCGCGTACCGGAAGACGAAGCTTTGGAAGGCCTCCCACAAGATGGACCGATGACCTTGTGAATGCCGCAGGAATCCGCTGGATGAGGGAAGCACAGAATCGGTTGAAGTGGCGGTGCTTGGGGGAGGCCTATGTTCAGCAGTGGACGTCTTTTGGCTGAAATGATGATGATGATGACAACCGAATGTTAAAATACTTCAGAAAATTTGAATTTCGCTCTCTCTGGCGCTATTTTAAGTGTGTGAAGTGTAAAAGTTTTGGAAGTCTATAGGGCCACATGACAAAGTAAAAAAAATCAGTTAAACATACGGACTTCCAAACGAATACAAGATTTATTGCGAGAGGCAATAGTTTTAGTGAAATTGTTTGATGCAACAATATTCATTGCGTTATTACTGTGTATCGAGCAGATGAATCTTTCAAACATATGCAAGCAAGCTAGCAGTTTTTTTTTATTCCTCATTAGCGACACTTGGGCAGGCAATTTATCGCATTCGTTTGTTAATGCAAGGGTTAATAGAGTTTCAAGCTTAACCAGAATTTCTAAACGGAAAACGAAGCCAGGATGGCCGCCGTAGGTACAAATTGTGGGTTCGCCGATGATCAAGAAAGTGACTGTGACATAAACGATGTCACATCTCTTGTCCTGCTTTCTGTGCAATAACACCTGCATGGTCTTCCATGCAGGTTGCCCTTTGCTAGGCCAATGCTAACGCTGTCGACGTGGCATAGCTCAAATAAAATTTCAAAATGGAATCATTGGCACGAAAAAGAAAAAGAAGGTAGAAAAAGTAGAACACTTACGTAAACGTCTTATGAATGGGAATGAACTCCGAGTCTAAACCGTCAGTTCTCCTGAAGTGAGGGGAGATGTAGTCATAGTCGTCCTCTTGGTCATCCCTGTCGCGCGTGACTTCTTGGATCCAGGCGGAGTAGTGAAGCATGCTGATGAACCGAGCCGGCGCCGCGCAACCAGGCCCGTGAATGCTGACACCAATCTGAGAAACAACGGAAATCGACCGGATGGTATAAGCATAATCAACCTATCGTGGTTGATTATGCTTCTACACTGCTGGGACACAGGCGTTTTCTCAGTGATACTTGTTTCATTCATGTAATAATTGTATATCACAGTCTTAGTATCATCATATTTTATCTTTCGGCATGCAAGTAAGTAAAGAAAAAACCGGCCAAGTGCGTGTCGGACCACGAAAGGGCTCCGTAGTTGGGATGAATTAATCCCATGAACAAAATTATCATTGTAGTTGAAAAACATGTTCTCCCATACATTCCAACTGCAAATGTAAGTTTGTACGCACAATATTGAGAGATTTACTATGTTATTTTAAGACCATAGACTTCTTATAGGTTTTCCTGTAATCTATAAAGAACTATTCTCAGTATTTTTTTCAAAATTTTAGGCGCAGTAGTTTCGGACATAAGGGGGGGGGGAATGGTCAATTAACATCAATTTTCTTAAATGTCTTTAAAAGCTTTTAGTTAAAATTATTTAAAAAAATATTTGCGATTCTCGCAACAACCCCTTTCATTTGATATATCATACGGTTCAGTATGCCAAAACCTTTTATTTTTATTTTGTTATTTGCCCCCCGAAAGTTGTCTGTGTTTGGGTTACAGAAATACATATGCGTACCGAATTTAAAATTAATCAGCCTATTAGATTCGGAGTAAATTGGCTGTGACAGACGGACAGCCAGACAGACAGACACACGATTGATCCTATAAGGGTTCCGTTTTTCCTTTTGAGGTACGGAACCCTAAAAACACAAAATATATAAAAAGTAAACAAAATAAAATTAAGAATGAGATCAGTCAAACTAGTTTAAAAATAAGTAAGTCGCGACCGTTTCCACTGAACTGTTGTTCTTTATGAACAGCGGCACAGTTACTGCTATTTGGCTGGATTTAAAAGTACTTGCAAGTTAGCGGCTTGTCTACTAAATAGTTTGTTCGACGGTACCTACCAGAGTGAACCATCCTGAGCTGTTCGACACTAATGCCATGCCGTTGTCCCATATACATCTCTTCCGAAAACTGTGTCCCTTCCCGCATAGGTATGAAATAGGCTGCCGGTTCTCGACGACTAACTGAAAGAAAAATAAACGTATAGAATAATAAGTATTAAAAATAATTGTAAAAAAATAAATAAAAGGTTCTTATATACTCTGTTTCATTTATTACAAAAATTCATAGTTCATAGAATTGCAATATAATAACATAAAATCAGCATAGATTTATACAATATAATTAAATAATATCAAAAATAAATACAAGATTCAACTTACTTGGTGATGATAACTCCACCAACGTCGTGACAAACTGAGCTCGCAATGATGGCGGCAAGTTCTTTATACAATAAAGGTGGGGGATGGCGTCATGATTGCGAGCTTGACAGTTGAAATTATTTTAATATTGTTTTGCAGCTTAATTACGATTTAGGTCATTAATAATTTGTAATTATTTAATAACAAATGATGTGATACAAAATAACATTATAAGCCATATAATGATGCATGTTTAAGCACGTGTCTGTACACTTGTGTGCAAACGTGCTTACATAATAATAATATTATTATTATGGGCTCGTGGCTAAATAATGACCTCATCCTCATCATTCGTAGTTCTTTGGCAGTCATTACGAGTTGTCAGAAGTCCAAAAGTCTGACAATCACTCTTACCAGCAATCCTGTTATGATACCCAGTAACTGTGTTCAGGTGGGTAGTCGCACCATGTAAAATACTGGTATCAGCAGCATCCGGTTAAGCTGGTAGCCGACTCCAACATAGTTGGGAAAGACTGGGTGGATGATAAAAGCCACTTGCAAAGTGCAAAAAAAATCTAAATATATCCTAAACCTAAGTTACCTATAAAAGGTAAAAAAAATCTTGATAACACTTTTATACGTGTTTTTTATGTGCTATTAAAAACACTTGAATGATGCTTATCACTTCAAGAAGCTATCTTGAGTACTTTCGGAAATATTTCTTTAAGGTATATAAGAAAATAGTACCTGGGCGACCGAGCTCAGCTCTGGTGAAAATAGAGAATGCTCATTTAACAGTATAAGATAGTTCTTCTTCATACTCATTCTAGGCTGCCATGATAGTACATACTAATTCCATGCGGTCATGTCATTATTCTAAGGTAGCCATCTTATTGAAAACTTTGGGCGACCCAGCTCTACTCGTGTGAAAATACGGAGAAAACGAATTTTCCCAGATATGAGACCTAGCTAGATCGATTTTTCGCCCCAGTTAACCCCTATAATGCAACTTTCATGGAAATCGTTAGAGCCGTTTTCGAGAACGTGATTACAAATATTTATATTTACAAATATTGCTCATTTAATAGTATAGGATAGGAGGAAGTCTGCAGTACCGACCAGGGACTGAAAAGTAGTGTGGAAATCGGTTGTTATGGTATGTGATGCGGAGGAATGAGAAAAATGTAGTGAGGAAATTTTGAGTACGATGAGGATGGGGTAGGGGAAGACCAAAGATTAGATGAACTGTTTGAAATGATATGGCTAGAAAGGGAGTGACTAGGAGATGATGACTAATAGAGAAGTATGGAAGAAAAATACATGTTGCGCCGACCACTAATATATTGGGATTACGGCAGGAGAATGATGATGATGAAGTACAAGTCAACATCTGACCCGAATCTATCGGGTACAGAATTATGTATGTATTATGTGTGTGAAACGCCAAGAATTATGAATTGATGACTTATCCTAACAGACGGCAAACATGAATCAGTTATCGTGTAGCTCAACCCTATAGTAGAAACGACACATGACATACCAACCGTTGGTGTAAAGGGTATATCTAAAAAGGATACTCACCCCCTCTTTCTCATAAAATTCCTCGCATTCTGGTCTGTCTATATATTGTATTCGGTAAATCATCTTCCCTAATATTTCATAATCTGCAACATAGAACGTCACTACACGTACTTTTCATTTATGTAGAAGAAAGAAAAAAAGGAATTATAGAGAAGTAACGCTCTCCTATGATATGATATGAAGAATTAATGATAAACATAACATAACAACACGCCTGTATGCCCCGAAGGGTTGAGCAGAGCTGTATCGTAAAACCTACAAAAATAGTTGGTGTAGTTTTGTGGTTTAGATGACGTGTTTACTGGCTAGGTTTTTGGATACTGCACTATAGCTGTCGAGTTTTAGCATGGCAATAGCGGTCATTGGCACTCCTACATTTTCTAGCATTTTTATTTCAGTTACTAAAATAAAGTTCCTGAATCAAATCTATCATGATCCTCAACATGTTCAAATACCGAAAACCATGCATAGTTTATAATTAGGGTTCCTACGGAGAGAAAGGGCCATTGACCACTATTGCTATGCTCAAACACAACAACTAGTGTTTTATTTAAAATAACTTGCCGTCCGTAAAACCAGTGAAGTAAAGATAACTAGTATCAAACGAAACGATAGGAAAGCATATTGGTACCAACGGATCTGAAAATAGAATATCCATCACATATGTTTTTCATTTATAATAATGTATGGATAGTACGGAAGTTTGGAATGAGTATTGAAGTATCGACTTAAGACTCACTGTAGTCCCCGATGTTCAGAAGAATGATGGCGATGCTATTGAAGGTCTCGGTATCGTACTCAGGGTGTGTGACGTAGGAAACCAGCGAGTAGTTCACGGCGACGTCGCCGTCTGATATGAACATCGCGCGAGTGTCGTGCCTTAAACAGATGAAGGAAACTGCAATAAGACTGTACTTGTTGTAGAGTAAAACAAAGAGATTGGTATGCAGGCAGCTAACCTGAAATCACTTTTATTTGTTTATTTATTTTTAGGGTTCCGTACCTCAAAGTCAAAGTCAAATCATTTATTTCAAATAGGCCCTTGTAAGGCACTTTTGAACATCAAAGTTTACAAAAAATTGAATTGATTCTAGTCGCCCCTTCCAAAAGGTAGTTTTCGTATGGAGAAGAATGGGCAAGAAACTCCACCGTTACTCTTTTAAAAAGTGTTACAATATTTTGTATATGTAGGTACATTAGTTACATAATTATATGTGAAGACGATGCACCTAAAAAAAAAATACGTTACCACAATAGGTAAAAAGAAGAATGAATAAAAATGAAGCAACGAAAGATAAATTAATTACTTATGTGCTATCACATAAGTAATTAATTTATCTTTCGTTGCTTCATTTTTATTAATTCTTCTTTCATACATGATTCTCACATATTTACAAACATTGTAAAATTAGAGGATTTTCTTAAAATTTTACAATTAATACCGAACCATAAAAACTGAACCCTTATAGGATCACACGTATCTCTCCGTCTGTCAGCCAATTTGCACCGAATCTAATAGACCGATTAAGTTGAATTTTGCTACATATACGAGTATGTATTCATGTGACCAAACCACGGCTGTGTAACGTTAATAAATCACTTTTGGGGGCAAATAAGAAAATTTAAAAAACAATTTTGCAAACTGTACCGTGTGACATATTAAATGATTGGATCTTGCGAGGACGTCATTTAAAAAAAAAAAAATTTTTAATGTAAATGTATTTAAAGATATTTAAGAAAATTGATGAAAATTTACCATTGCCCCCACTTATCTCCGAAAATACTGCGCCAAAAATTTTGAAAAAATCTGGGAATGTTTCTTTACTCATAGATTACAGGAAAACCTATATGAAGTCTATAGTCTTAATATAGAAAGAAAGAAAGAAAGAAATTTTATTTGCTATAACATGGTAAATCTCTCAATATTGTGCGTACAAACTTATATTTGCAGTTGGAATGTATACATATATAAACCAGCACTCCCATGAGCCATGAGCGTGTGGCACTGAGTTATGACTGGTCTTCTTATAATCTATGCAGCATGTCGACAGATCCTTTCGGGAACGGCGAACCTGGCTAATGGCCATATCAATGAGGATTAGCTCCTACGTACCACGGGACCCGTTCCTACATCCATTTTGAGAGGCAGACATGTGTATATATATGTTAATTTTAGCTCTGAAAATGGAGGTAAGAACTTTTTAGACCGTCGGTAAACACGTGATCGGCCTACATTTTTGGGCTCCGTGGTGCTACCAGATTTATATAGGGCAGATGGTAATAGCCCCCATTTCTGGTATTGGATCGCAGGCTCGCTCGACTTCTCGAGTCCAGTCACCGGTGTGACTGACGGGCACTATTTATTAATATTATTTTGTGTATATGTACATATCTATTATTATTAAAAACAACAATCAATTTTGGTCAACAAATACTTGCGACCCTTAATTGACTCAGTCCAAGTGTCAAAAAAAAAGAATGCGCACTCCCAAAAAACACAATTTTAGAACAGTGCACCGTTGCACATAATCACAAAGTTAGTCGAACAAATTGTGAATGCGGCATTTAAGATGTATGCATTTATAATGAGATCCACTCATGACTTTAGGTGGACCTCTTCAGCAGATCCCTAAAAGATATGGAAAGCTCGCACCAGATAAGCTTGCGGCAGTAATTCCCTCTCGCCTGAGATTAGGAACACCACTGCCAACAAAAATCAAATATTTTAAACTGTACTATTTTGATTGACAGAGTTTTAAAGAACATGTGTCATAATTGAAGCGCATTTTTTAAATTATTTCTTCACTGTAGTGAAGATGCAGTGGCACCCAAAATACAATGATTTGTCACGGGTAAATTTACAGGAACCATCTCATGTGATATTTACCCAATAAAGCAAGACATTTGAAAGTAAAGGTAATAACTTAACTTACTGGAAGATTCGCTTCGGTATCCGCACGATATCGTCAGCACTGGCGAGCGCGCGATTCGCTTTGACCAGCACGATGCCTGTTACCGCCACCTGCATGGCGTCGCCGTCAGCTGTGGATGTATATGAATAACAGCATGTACAATAGAGAGAGTTCTAGCCAGCCGTGTGAACTGTCAATATATTTGTGTAAACGACGCAAATCGCATACATATTTTTTGTTAGACTAGGGTCAAATACTTTTTGTTTTCTTATTAGCAATTTTTTTGCCGTAAAATTGATCGGCACCTTTTCAAAATAGGTGTGCTGTCTGTTATCATCGATAAAAACGATTAAATTAGAACCTTAAGCTCCATTCGTACGGTGCGAGTTTATTGCCTGGGAGCTGTGGCATACCATAAAATTCAAGCAACAATTGACTGGCACCGTCTAAACAACACGTACAATTGTTGCACGATACGAGCAAGTTAGTTACCTTTCAAAACTGGTAAAGATGTAAATAACAATAAAATCGCACGTACAATAAAATCGTATGAACAATAAAATCGTATGGATAATAAAATCGTATTCAATTCTGGCATGAAAATTTTCTATCAATTAAACTCCAGCGAACTTGTCCAATCAGTGCTGCAGTATTGTATTTCTGTATGGGGAGGCACGTCAAAAACTGTACTCAGGCCATTAAAAGTTGCACAAAGAGCAGTACCAACATACCTTTTGTACCAGTCTTGTGATGTCCTTACAGTCCGGCAGCTCTGTGTCCTGCACGCAGTCCTCCTCTGAGACATCATACATATACAAAATACGACAAGTCCTCTTATTTATCTAAGCGCAGACGAAAGATCATTACATACATTGATCTACCGAACTTTAAACACCCACACGTTCGTAAGTACTATTGTTTCCTAGGCTCTTTTCTGTATGAAAGATTAAATAGGCTTGTAGAAATATACCCTTTAAATAGGAGCAAATGTAAACTTACGGTAGTAGACAACATTCGCAAGCATAGTTACAATGAGACTGAAAACCTGTTGTCTATAGTAAAGTAGCTTATAATAATACTTACCCTCCTACACACATATACTCATTTACATTTTACACACCGGATGCATCACTTTACATAAAAATTTTGTTCTCCTACATTTTGTCACTTCATTTTATTTTAATATTATTTCATTTTATCACTCATCAAATGTGTCAAAGATGTGTATTGAGGTCAAACAAATTAAATTTTTTGAGTGTCGCCTACAACAGGGGAAGAACGCTGATGTCTGAAATACAAATATTTTATATCTAGTTCGGACACAGATGTTTCAATGTCTGATTGATCATAGAATTGTTTTAAGCTTCGTGCAGACCAGCGCGACGCGACGCCGCGACGCGACTCGAACAATACAATTTCTAAGAAAACTTGGAGGTATAACAATAACCGGTGTCGCGTCGCGCGACAAGTCGCGCTGGTCTGCACAAAGCTTTAAAGTGTATCACCATATTATTTATGTCTGTATATATATTTTTTTTAAGTTAAAAAAAAACTCTTGACGTTCAATAAAATTGAATGAAATATTTGTCAGGGCATACTTGAATTAATTGTACAAGGACGACAAAACAAAACAAGACGATGCAAAACTTGCATACCATAATTGCCTTGGTGTAAACGGAAGTCGCATGAATGGCAAAACTAGCATTCAATTATTGTATGCCATTTTATGGAATTGCGAATTGGTGAAAATTGCTTGCAACTGTTGGCAACTTGCAAGCAATTTTTGGAAGGCAATAATTGAATGTACTTTATGGCATGCGATTACTCCCACAGAACAGGTGCCTAATATATTTATCATAATTAACCGAACGCAAATCCAAAGTTACGGTTGATACCGAAAAATTCCTAATGGAAAACGCAATAACTAACATGTTACTCGACTTGGGGATCGAACCCAGGAAACCGGGAACAAAAACAAACAAAACCTAAAAGCAATCTACATGTCCAAAGAGACGCTAATGCCCATTTTCACTAACACTAAGCGACACCTAAATAAAAGCGCTCGCCTCAGCGCCGAATGCTTAAAATCCGATAGGGATTTGGTAGCGAAAACGGGCATACGAAGAAGAAAACAATATGAGCACTAACTTAAGAACACTTGGACTACCCCGAGCCAGTTGAAGTCGGAGCTCTGTCCCATGATGCCCTCATCCAGCTCGATGTTAGTCGTCATATCACACTTGGGCGCTGCCGACGTGAGCTCTGAAACACACGACATCCGCGACGTCATCAGAACTATCACAAGAGTGCGCGGCATTCTAAAAGTGTTTGCAGAGAGCTCAGGCAGCCCTAAACCTGTGCCTACACTGCACTGGATAGACTTAGTCATAAGTGGTGTTAAGGGAAATATTTTTCTATGAGTGTAATAACAACAATACGGATGTAATTACTGAAATAAATGATTTATTATTGTTATAACAGTTAAAGGCTCATTGACACGGGGAGTGTCGCGTGTTGTCACGAGTCCTTCTACTCGTTCACCCCGAAAACTACCAATCATCATCATTCTCCTGCCCTTACCCCAATTTATGTCAAGGTCGGCGAAACATATTTGCTTCTTCCACACTTCTCTATTAGTCGTCATCTCGGTAGTCACCCCCCTTTCTAGCCATATCATCCTTCACACAGGCCGAAGAAACGATCTTTGGCCTTCTCCCGCTGTTATAACCATTCACATTCATACTTAAGAACCGAAAACTACAAGTAAATATTGTTTATATGAAAATTAAATGTCATGTGTGTCTTTGTGTGTGTGAGTGTGTGTGTGTGTGTGTTTATGTATGTGAAATGTGTGTGTGTGTACGGTGAAGGAAAACATCGTGAGGAAACCGGCATGCGAAGCCAAGTCAGAGTTCCATGGGCGACTTTAAAACTCTAGTCACTAACCATACGAAAAGAAGAAGATAAATAAAATATTCATTTTGAAAAACCGAGGCAACGCTCTACCAAGTCGTTTTCTTTTTTGCCTTCCTTTCTGCCTTCCTTTCTGCCATTTAATCACTTAGGCCGCGACCAAACCGAAAGCGATAGTCGCGCGAGTACGCGATTGTCACGCTCGTTTATATGAAAACTAGCTGCGCCCTGATGTTGTACTAGCATAAGTCTCGATTCCGTGGTAATATCGGGATAAAAAGTATCCAATGTTCTAACACAGGTCATGGTCTACCCATGTGCCATTTCATCCAAATTCTTTCAGCAGTTTTAGCGTGAAAGCGTAACAAACATACAAACTCACTTACGCATTTACAATATGTAGTAATTGCGCGATCAATCAAGTCGCATAAGTACGCCATTATTCAGGTTTCTTCTTTTCGGATCGATAGTAAATAAATGTATTATGTGAAATGAATTTGGCCCACTAGGCGGCCACGCCAATCGCGGCCATCAGTGGCGTTTTCTAGGCAATCAGAAGTGCCACTGTATGGACACTTTGGACACGCTAACATTTGGGGCATGGTTAGGCCAGGAGCACCGCTTTCGGTCTGGGTGTCGCTTGCACCAATAATCCCCCATTACGCTGTAGATTGATTTTGACTGTGCTTGCAGCGGAGTACTTGGTCCGCAGTTGTTTGATTACTTTCCACATATGCCATTGCAGGTCATCATTCAGGAAAACGATCGCGTCATCACATATTCGTACCGTGCGATAGTCGCTTTCACTTAAGACGCAGGGTTCGAAAGAAAAATAAATACAGGAATGAAAATTTAATAACTTTAGAATAATTTAATTATTTTAGTTACTAAAGCAAATACAAAATAAGATCTCAACGTCCTATTCGAATGGTTCATATAAAATTTATTAACCATAAATATTTCTAAAACCTGGTCTTTAAAGTTAAGAATAAAAAAATAACGCAGCACGACACACTTACAATTGATATAATAGATAATAGAGATCTTAACATGGCATAATCAAATAGACCATATTAAAAATAAACTATCAGCACTTACAGGCTCACTTCATACTCGTAGTATAAACCAGTGCATACCTAAAAAGATACGTTATACTATTTATAATTCTCTTATTAAGTCGCATCTCTTATATCTCTGGGGAAGTGCCGGAAAAACGAAGTTGCAAGAATTACAAAGAGTACAAAATAAGGTCATAAAGATATTGTTTCGCTATCCATACCTAACACGTACTTGTAATTTTTTTAAAGAAACGAAACTCTTAAATATCAAGCAACTCTTCACACATATAATACTTAATTATTCTTCTGATTAGAAAAATTATAGACAAAGCCATCCACACTGTCATCATTTGCAAAAAAATCTCAAATTACTAAACGCAGTGTTCGTCGACCAAGTCTACTTAGTAAGTTTGCCAAGAATGCGCACTAATTACGCTAGAAAGAGTATTACATATGAAGGAGCACAACTGTTTAATAATCTACCCACATATTATAAAAAGTGTTAGCTCTCTCAGCAGTTTTAAGGCTCAGCTATCCAAACACATCATTGAAAACTGCTTTGAGTAGCGTCCTCTAATGTACTTTAATGGTTGAGAATTTAACTGTTGAATGAGTATAGAATAATTTTATATAATACTATACATATACTTTGCTGACGGTTACCTAAAATAAGTTTACTTAATGTTTCTTGTCTGTTCTCATGTGGCTTTTTTGTCTTTTATGAGAATAAATGATTTAAACATAAATAAAACTCACCGAAAACAATAATCGCTATTTTGACAAGCAACACTCCGTACATAGTTTGAATAATGCTCAGAATGTAAAACTTCTTAATTAGACTATATTACTAACACATCACACCTTTATTGCTTCAGCTGTTTAGATACTAATCAAGGCTTGTAAAGATTGACAGGCATGTGAGCCGAATAGTTGACTAGCAAACATACACGCCAGAAGTAACAAATGGAATATTCAGTCCGAACTCACGCGATACACAACTTTGCAGAGCAGGCGATTATTATATTATTATTTATTCGCAGTCTGTCTGTGTGGTGATAGCTTAGTGGTTAAGGCCTCGCCTCTCAAGTACGACGTGTTGTAGGTTCAAATCCTGGCAAGTACCAAAGTGATTTTTTGTCAATTCTTGGCCATTACTATTATCGGTGAATGAAAAACAACGTGAGGAAACTTGGACTTACAGTCAATACTAGTTTCTGACCGCGACACCGTCCGTGTGAAATCCCGACACCCGACCCACCGCGTACATCCCCGTCCCGCGCCATTACTTCGTTTTCGCTTAGCGTTCTTTCTGACTTTCATCGTTCTGCTCGGCTCATAAGGATCGTAGAGCATGTTACATAGCCTATAAGCTTCCACGAGAATCGGGCTATCCAATGCTAAAAGATTTTTTCTAATCCGACTGGTAGTTGCGGAGATTACCCCCTACATACAAACTGACAAACAAACAAGTAAACAAAAAAAAATCCTCTCTATAATACTAGTATATAAGCATAAATATAGAAGTTTATATTTATAGATAACTCTGATATCGCCAACCCATTTTGAGCAAGCGTGGTGCGAGGCCTTTGCCACGCAGTAGGACAATAACAGGCTGGTATTATTATTTGTCAGTATGACATTATTTATTTGATTAGAATTCAACGCACTCGGCATTGAATTCTTATCAAATAAATAATGTCATACTGAAGAGAGAAGAGATACCTACCCGGTGACTCGTGTGATTTGACTTCGCTTTTTTTCAGAGCGCGACTTTCTTGCTTCAATTATTTAAACTAAGCGGCGAAATTATTTTGTACCTACCAATAAAAAAGTTACAGTTATATTTAAAAACATCCGTAGACAAGCAGAACATTACGCTCGTGTTCCCTTAAGGAAATAGGGAGAGGTGATGTAGTAGTAGAGTGAGTAAGTGCTTTACCCACATGTTGCCAGTATATTTTTATTGCCGGCACCGTGCACCGACCGTATTGTTGCCGACCGGTACAAAAACACATTATCACTCCATCTACTACATTCACTACTCCGTACAAAAGTTGCTTGTTGTTGTTATGGCATTGTGATAGACGAGAATACAATAGCTCTGTATCTACAGAAAGGGTACCTACAGCAATCTATTGTGCAATGCATTACTCACTGCGACGCGGAATGGTGGTAATTATATATTTTTTGTTCGATTTTGCCTGCCTCATTGGTCTGCTGAGAATGAAAACCTGGATCAAATCCCTAGCTCAGGTTAACAAATAATCAATGATTGAAAAAAAAACAACAGTAGGTAAGTAGATTTAGCCATCACATATTAATTGCCGTCTATTACATAAAAGTAAGCAAACAGCAGCAGCATGAGGTGAAATGTGGCTGTACTCTGCCTAAACCTTCGGAGATTACAGGCGTGGTATAATGTTATATGACTGTGTATGACATGGCAGTACACTCACTGACTCTATGGATAAAGACGTGATGTAATGTTATATGACTGTGTATCACATGTCAGTACACTCACTGGCTCTATGGATACAGACGTGATGTAATGCTATATGACTGTGTATCACATGGCAGTACACTGACTGGCTCTATGGATAAAGACGTGATGTAATGTTATATGACTGTGTATCACATGGCAGTACACTCACTGGCTCTATGGATAAAGACGTGATGTAATGTTATATGACTGTGTATCACATGGCAGTACACTCACTGGCTCTATGGATAAAGACGTGATGTAATGTTATATGACTGGGTATCACATGGCAAAAAATATTATCACTAAACTAACGCACAATTTTTAAAGATAACGTTTTACACATCATTTTTTTTTCATCGTGGAAAGAGAGTTGGTATGCAAAGTGCCCTGCATTGGGACATCGCAGGCTTTTAATAATACTTATAATTTTCACATAATAACACTTACTATTCACCTTGTAATTAGTACGAGCCATTCACTTGGCCGTTACCTCCCCCCGCGCTCCACCTTGTTAACCACCTTTTTAACTTATTAATACTACTTATATGCATATTATCACGAACTGTTTTAAATTCTTTTTATAATTACATATATTACAGTTAAAAAAAAACTGTTATTATTTTTTGTCAACGTTAGTAGTACCTAGTTGTGACGTCATTTTTAACAGTGGATGACGGCCAACAATTTTTTTTTTTAATGGATATATTAAGAAATAGGTGTTTGTCGCAGTCGGACAGTCAGTTCTTAATACAAAGGATCGCTGTAACATACCTGATGTAAGATATTCTAACGTAATTCAACATTTACATATTTAAACACTACCCGCCCGCGACTCCGTTTCCGTGGAAGTCGTATTACACCACAATATACTACAATAACAGCCACATTTTTATAAAACTTCCCTGTATACTACGTACGTTTGTAGTTTTGTACTCAACAGCCAAAATATACAGGGAGTCAGGATTGGTGATGCGGGAGCAAGTGACGTCCGTGGGAGAAGCAGCTTATCCTGAGGTCGACACCTGCAGCCTTCAGTGTCTGCCCGTGTGACTTGTTGATGATCATCGCAAAGCAATACCCACAGGGAACTGCATAAACTGGAAGGGGTAACTGTGGGGAATTAGTGGTATACGGGGTATAAGCACAGTCTCGCCAACGCTACAACCTGTTAGAATTTTCGCCTCGATGACGTTTCTTTGCAAAGACACGACTTTGAGCCGGGTTCCATTACACAGCTTCGGTGGAGTTAAGATCCGAAAAAGCATAATCGGGACACCGACCTTCAGCTGAATGATGTGCGCCGGAACTCCACTTGCCGTTAGCGAATTCAGAAATTCTTCGGGGTAATGTGTGGCATCATCTTGCTCCACAACAGTGTTAACCGATGGAGGTGTATGTCACTTTGCTCCCTTCAATTTGCAAGATAATACTGTGGTTGATCGCTGCAGTTTCATCATATTTGGGCATTAAAATGGTCGGGTACCTTACAATATGCTTTTTCAAGTAAATAGCACTAATAATATTGTTTTTTCATTAGGTCTATTGTATGACCTGTAAAAAACCATTTTATTCTTCTAGTCTTTAGCTCTAAAATGATCAGTACAGAAGCTTGAATGTTTTGTGACTGTAAAGTGCTTGTGTCGTATCGTAGCAATTTCCCATTGCTTACGAAATTTTATTTTTTATTGAATTAATACGTTCTACGAACTAATAAATACATATTAGTCTTACAAAATAAAAAAAAAGGAATTACAAAAATACCAGTAGTTAGGAATGGAACTTACAAAAACAAGTTTGCAAAGTAATAGTCCAACCGCTTACTTTTTGCTGTTTTTGAAAGTTAGTTATAATAGTCGTTCTTATAATATTTCATGATTGACTGCTTAGCTCCATAAAAATATAGCTTCATGATAATCATTTACTTTAAAAAGTTAAATCGGTAACTATTTGCAATATCCTGACCTCGCGTCACCACAAGTAGTGTTTGCCGGAAATCGCTACTAAACAGAAATGTGACCCCACCCATCATGTCTTGGTTCCTGCGGAAGTCCTGCAGGGTTCTGTTTACAGCTACCACTGCTTTCCTATTTGCCATAATCAATCCATCCCATACCATGAAAGCGCAATCTCTAAGCACGCGCCTCTTGACAATGTTGGCGTGACACCTCACAAACAGGCGTTTCCATCCCTTTTAACTGTAACTCTTAATTTACTCTTCTTAAAAAATGAAGAATGCATTTCTTTGAATTGTCCTATAAAAGGGTTAATGCCTGCGCTCCAGTCGGCCTCTAACAGCTTTTTCCTAAAGTCCCTTTTGTTCTTATCAATTAATTTCCTTCTGCAAATATGCTTAAAATTTATCCGTTTCTTGAACTCAACCTTTTCTAGCCATAGTGTACAGAACAGACCGGCGTGACAGTTTAATAACCCATTGTGATCAACATTTGTATATATGTATAGATTATATTTTATACATGATGTTTTTTTTATTTCTTCTGAAAGTGGGAGTATTTATTAGATACCAAAAATTGTAGCACGTTAATAACGATAAAAAAGAAGTGTGCGAGACACACACATCTTTTAATACATTAATATTGAAATCACCACAAATTATACATTATTTATTGAAGAAATGCTGTAACAGTTTTTCAAGCCTATCCATGAAGTTATCAAAATAACTGTTTGCTGGAGTTCTATAACAACAAACACACAAGTTTGTCTCAAAATCTTTAATTCCACATACTTCGAAACAATCAATTTTATACAACTGCTTACATACTTCAAGTTGATCCACGTTTCTATCCAGAAGTGTTAAAATCATCGAACCTCCTCTATTCTTTTTGAGTCTAGTGTTGTAAGACCCCATTTTGTAATTAATAGAATTGAATTGTTTTTCCAGGGTTTCGTTCATTAAATGTTCAGATATACATAAAAAATTCAGTTCTTTTGACAATTCGCAGATATACATTTCAAGGTCATCTTTTTTATTATTGATACCGCATACATTTTGATGATAAACATTAAGAGTTGAATACTGTTTGGTTTGTTCATACACGAAAAAGATGAGGGGATATATATATATATAAAATAAAATAAAAAATGATATAATAAATGTATAAATTTTCGAATACATTTTTATGCCATAATAATTAATTGATCCATTATACTTAAACATGGTACGGTCATATGTCAAGTCTAGGTTAGAGTCAAACAGTATTCCATAATTATAAGAATGAATGTATCAGCAACTTGCTCTGAAATACAGTCTTGTGGAATCTGAAGTGCCGTACTACAGGTATGTGCCCGACCCAGTTCTCGAAAATGGAAATATCACATTGTACTGGGATCGATCCATCATCACTGACAGGACTATTGTTGCCAATAAGTGGTGGTGGATCGAGTAGAGCGACGCACAATGATTATTGACATAACGGTCCCGCATGACGGGGACCTCGTAAAAGCCGAGAAAGATAAACAAATCAAGTATCTTGACTTGGCTCGCGAGGTTGTCGACATGTGGGATGTGGACTCAGCGATCATTGTGCTGATAGTCGCATCAGCCAATGGCTTAATTGCCAAGAGCCTTGACCAACACCTAAGGAGGCTCTCGTTGGGCGGCTGGATCAAGGGCTTGATTCAGAAAGCGGTACTCCTAGACACGGCTCGCATTGTCAGGAGGTTCCTCTCTCTGGAGCCCTGACCGCCGGTAGCTTGGACCCTGTTCCCGATACCGGTGGGCTACTATTTTTTATATTTTAAAATGTTTTTTATATATTTTTTTAAGAAATATTTAAAAATGTAATTTATAAGTATTTTAAATGAAATAAAGGATATAAATAATCAAGTCAAAATAATTATTCGTTCTGCGATAATCTTCGTCACCAATGAAAATTATGCAGTAGTCACTCCTCCATTGTGCACCACTCTTCAATTTTATTGTAGTTGGCAATTTTTGAATTTATGTTGCATAAAAGATTTTTGATTCCACTGTGTGGCAACAGAAAGTGACATATTTCTGTTTCTGGAAATGTGTTTTCAGCAGTTGATAATATGTTGTTGGAGGTCCTACTTATGATGCATAATTTTGGATTTTTGTGCACCGATTCATTCCTTTGAGTTAGTTGAGCTGTCTTTTTTTCCGATTCTGTTAGTGTACATGTAGAGCATTTATATTGTGTTGGTTTAGTACACAGTTTAGTTTCCTCTCGTTGAATTTCTATTATTTTATTTTTGGGCGTGGATTGAGGGGTAGTTTCTACTAATTTAATTGTTTTGGAAGTGTCAGTTGCATCATTCCATATACGAGTATGTGCCGATGGGCATGTTGTTTGTTTGCTCTTTGAAGCAATCGTAGTAACAGTATTTTGTTTTTGTTTGCGTTTTTTGCTAGATCGAGGTGTTAAGTTTTTATTGTCTGTAATATTTATACTTTTGTATGTTTCTGTGAGTTTTAAATACTTTTGCAGATCTGATTTTAAGCGGAAGTTTTCGGAATTAATGTTCTCAATTTCCTGGTACGCTATTAATAAATCGTCCGATAATTCTTTAACTTTTTCATTTAAGTCGAGTACGGTTTGACTAATATTTGGCGATGTATTTGGAAAACTCATAATAGTACTCGTAGCATCGAAAAGCGCCGAACTATCTCTAGAGATGTCCTTTAGTGAACTGGTTCGGTGTATTTTACGGTATGTAATATTATTACATTGCTCCATAGTTATTCAATATTTTTCTTTGCAGTATTCTGGATGTAATGGAACGCAGTCTCAAAACGCTAGTATTGAAATATATTAAGTAAGTTTCCGAACGAAGATGGTGATTGGTTAAATGAGTCAGCTATTCCTTGTTTCTTGTTTACATTTGGAAAAAAGAATCCGACTTTGAATTTAAACTGTTATTTTGAGAATATATTTTGATAGTGTGACGCAAAATTTCGTGTTTTGTAGCTTAGTATCAACTTGTTGTTCTTAATTATTTATAGCGAACCTGTTTGATGGTGTTGTTGATGGATTGTCCATATTCACTAGCGAATTCTCACTTGCACTATTTTCGCCTTATTAAGCTAGCGTATGCCGTTTTAAACTAAGACAACAATGCCACTAGTATTGCTACTCACTCCGATTGTATTTTTATATGACATGTTTAGACCATTTATATCGACAATATAATAATAATGATTGTTTAAATAACACAGAGCTATGTTTGACGTTTGACGTTTTTACATTCTTCCCTTGTGGTTATAAGGTTTGGCAAACATTTCAAACTTCAATATAGCCCGCGCAGTGAAATTGAATTTAATATACAAATCATAATTCATTACTTTTCTAGGTAAGAGATCGCTGTCTTTGATTGAAGCAGGTTCTGAAAGATGTTTCTGGTCTTGAAATTTTACTTTTTTTTCTGGTTTTTCTGTTCTTTCATGGACAGGAAAGTATCTGAATAGTTCTTCCGGTGTTTCCCATGAGTTTTTAGTCATCCCTATGTTTTCACTCATCCCTGTGTTTTCTTTGAGTTGGATTTGTTCTTTGAATGCGAGCATAGCATTTGAACGATCCTTACAATGTACCTGTGAGCGAATTACACAAAATCAAATCAAAACCATGTTTTTTTTTTCTTATAGGCCTTTGTATATTTTATTAGTTTATAAGTGTGAATAGTTTAATGATTAAAATATAATTCAATTATTATGTGTGCCAAGTTTCTAAGAAATAAGAATTACTTGTGTAGTAAGTTTGCTGTTCTTCCTTTGTGAGTACCTACATAAATTACACATATTGCTAAGTGGGAATAGGAGTCGCTGCTGAAAGTGGCTTCCGAATCTTGCTGGTGGGTAGTATTATGATGCATGGAATAAATAGGTACGGAAAATAAATGTACAATCTTAAGATACTTACGGTAAGACGAACACAGGAACACGTAGCGTGTGCCTTGTCGTACAATGATAACTGAAAACAAAAATATTAATACAGAGGCAAATAAAATTAGCTAGCGAAACTATACAAACGTGTTGGGTTCTGCGGAACCAACCTGACTCAACGCTATGTTATAACGAATACCCTTAACGAAGCCGACAGACACTTGTTCTTCCCGTCATGATGTTCTGTTCTTTTTACTGGGTCATACCTGCGAACCTTTTGGTTACGGAGATATGAAGGTCAAAGTTCCAACATGTCAAATTGTTTCGTTTTTAGAAAACAAGCTTTAAATGTTATAACTTAACTTTAAATACTTTCTTTCTGGCTAGAGACGCTGCAAAGACAAACGAGTTTCAGTTCTGTTGGGTCTCGCACAGGAAGATACTAGTGCGGGAAAAAGTCGGATGTCCTCACCTTTAAGTGCAAAACGAGGCGGATCTCGGCCGTATCAAAAAAGGCGCGCGACTAGTTGTTTATTAATATGTAACTCTATTACCTTATTACCTCGTTAACGTAGTGTTATTGTATTGCTTGCAAATCTACTGTTATAAGTTCAAATATTTTTAATTTGGGACTGTTGTTAAACTCATATCGGTAAATACTTTTCACCTTTCACACTCACACATATCTTCACACATTCCCCCATACACCCCAGCACTTTCCACAAACTCTGTATACTCCCCAAAATAAGGACTTAGCATGCTTAAAAAACACCTGCTTAGTTAACCCCTCTGTGGGTCCTTCTACAGTTAGCTCAATAAAGCTAGGGCTGCTACATTGCGACCACGAGTATGATTACTCTATCCTAGAATTTTGTCACCCTTTTTTATTCTTACTAAAAATGGATGATCTTACCGTGATCACTAGTACAGCTGAGCATATTGCCGTCTCAAATTGCTATTCTTGTTCCCCGGAAACAAGTGATAGGTTTTAAGATTGTTCTCTGCATGTTCTTAAAATATTACACACTAATATCCGTAACCTTGACAAAAATTTTGATAACCTATTGGTTTTTATGAGTAGATTAACTTGCCTGACGTTATTATTTTGACTGAATGCTGGTTGAGCAAATGCCCAACTATTCCCTTACTAACCGGCTACAACTCAGACACTTTGTCGTATAAAACACAAAATGAGGGTGTGGTTGTCTATGTCAGAGATTGCTTTGATATCACTGTCGAAACATCTATATTTAATGAGGCGTTCTTCTTCTTAAATTCTCAAATAAAGCTGCTTTTATGTTTCACGAGCTGTGTCTAAATAAACGTTTTCTTTCTTTCTTTCTTTTCTTTTATTTTATCGCAATTTATCATTTATTTATTTATTTATTTAACACTTTAAGCACACAAATGTACAGAGGCGGACATATATCATTCTCTTTCATACAGATATTTGAAACATTTCCTTGGCAGCTTAGACAGATTGCTTGGTGCTTTAACCTAAAAATAGCCATTATTGGTGACATTAACCTGAACATTACACCTGGGAGCACCGACCCAAATGCTGTTGAATACCTCAATCTTACAGCTTCGCATGCATTGCTGCCAGCCTACACTCTCCCAACTAGACTCTCGATCTGCCTTGACCAAGTGATACTCCGCACTCAAAGCTCTGCTATTACACTAATAATTGATTCTGTCATCACTGACCACTCCCCTATTATTATTTTCTGCAACCTGAATGTAAAAACTAAAACTCCCCACCTCATCAGATCAAAAATTGATTTGCCTCGGGTTGTAGACCAAATTAATAGCACAGATTTTTCCTTAATCTTTCAGTATTACAACCCGAATGAAGCTGCGGAATCTCTTGTTTACGTTATGTCCCTAGCCATCAAATGGCACTCACATGTTTTACAAATTTTCAGTAGAAAGCGCATCATTAAGCCATAGATTACTCCTGTCTTGCTGAGGTGCATACGTTACAGGGATAAGTTGCATCGTAAATTTAAAAAACACCCAGTGGAAGAGACAAATTTGTTATCTATCGCTGTCGCACCTTCTGCAACAATCTCTTAAATAATGTCAAGCGTGAATATGAATTCTGAATTTCGGCAGGCTAGAAATAATACAAAAGCTCCATGAAAACTTGTGAAACGGGTAGCAAGCTTAGGCCAAAGCAGAGATCCGGCCTCTGAGCTGCTAAACTGCAGTTCCGAACCGTTGCAGTCTGTGGACAAATTCAACAATTACTTTGCGAATGTTTATGGACTCTCGGCGACTAAAATCGAACACTCTGTCCTCTATAAATATCTCTTAGATGGTCGAGCTAACCTTGAGATCCCGGGTACTTCCATATTGTCCGCACCACAATCAATGGCCTTTCACAGCGTGGATAGTGCGGAGCTGAAAAATATCATCCTTAGCCTTAAAGATACTTGTGCAGTTGGATTTGACGGTATATTATTAGTCCGATCCTTGTTTTCATCTTCAATCTGTGCTTATCAACAGGATAAACTAAAAATCGGGAGACAAGGACAATGTCGCTAATTACAGACCCATTACAGTGTTGAGTAGGTTCTCAAAGATATTCGAAAAAGTTATAAGCCATAGACTCACTAAATACCTTAATAAATTTAACCTTCTTTCGAATAATCTGTATGACTTTAGGACTGGAAAATCTACCGAATCGAAGATACTGACCACGATCAATTGCGATTGTCGATTACTGGCCATTGGGAAAATAAATATAAAACTCTTGCCATGTTTTTAGACTTATCCAAAGCATTTGACACTGTCTCAATTCCCATACTTCTTTCGAAACTAGAGCATCTTGGTATTTGCGGGACGGCCCATGATCTCTTCAGAAGTTATCTTACAGGATACAACAAATAACTAAACTTGAAAACTACTTCAGCAACCAGGAGTTGATTACTTTTGGTGTCCCCCAGGGCAGTGTCCTCCCCCACTTTTTGTCATATACGTAAATAAACTGCAAAATTATATCTCGCCGATGACACACATATTGCTTCAACTGTGTGCAAGTGCAAAAACTCAACACCCCCCACACACCCCAAAAAAATCACATACAACATATATGCCACAAATACCATAAAAACCCCTCGCACACCTCATTTACACTCACCCTCACACCCATTAACCCTACACTCGCCCAACTCACCCTATTTTCATTAAACCATTTACAGGCACTTTTGAACTGTCAAGGAATCGGTCAGTCAGAAATATGAAGCTAGTTGCCCATTCCAAAGCGCAGTAGGTACCTATGGCGAAGAACGGGCATAAAACTACACGGACACTCTTTTAAATAAAATAAATTGTTAAAAAATATTGGTTACATCATTCATGTTGAAATTATACATGTGAGAACAATGTAGAAAGACGTGCACGTTAGAAGCGTCCGTAACTCAACGTCAAAATACATCCCAAATCATTTATCACATTCTAAACCGATCGAAATTCGCACACCTGCTCAAACTTACACGCAAACTGTGGCTGTCAACAATTAAAAAATACCCCTATTATTAAATATCTTGAAGTCACTCTTGATAGGAACCTGAATTGGAAGCAACATATTGCTCCAACTGTAGCTCGTGTGAGAAAACTCATATATATCTTTAAAAAGCTCAGAGGCGCGGTCGATTTTAGCTGTTTATTAACCATCTACCTTGCAAATGCTCAGTCTGTTCTGGGATATTGCCTAACGGTCTGGAGTAGTGCCGGTAAAACAGTGATGCTTCAGGTCGGACGAGCGCATAGAGCTGTCCTGAAGGTGCTGGCAAGGAAACCGATCCAAAATTGGTCCAAAATTGGTTCACTGCTAATAATTTAGTATTAAATGGGAAAAAAACTAAATGCATAAGATTTGCTTTACCGAATGTTAAAAATAGTGATTGTGACATAGTATTGAATAGAGAGAAATTAGAATTCGTCGATAAAACTGTTTTCTTGGGGATTACGCTCGACTCAAGGCTGCGATGGGGTCCTAATTTAACATCTCTAGCAGGACGCCTAAGTGCTGAAAACTGAAAAATCCGTCAATTTACTGACGTAGGTACCGCGAGGCTAGTCTATTTCAGTTACTTTCATAGTATCATGTCTTACGGTATTTTACAATGAGGACGGGCTGCAGACATCGATTCTATTTTTATTCTGCAGAAAAGAGCCATCACAGCAATATATGGCCTCCGCAGACGCGATTCTCTTAGGCAATTGTTTAAAGATATTAACATTATGACGGTACCTTGTCAATATATCTATGAAAACATCATGTACGTTAGGAAAAATGTAAGTCTTTTCAGTAAAAGAGGTGATAGACACAATTGTCGGACTAGAAATAGGGACCAATTAGTTCAACCGGGTTTCAGACTGGCTAAAGTAGACTCATCCTTCATGGGGTACTGTTTAAAATGTTACAATAAAATACCTCCCCACCTACCTCATATTTAGTCTATATTCATGCAATAAATTATAATTTTCAGGTATAGTTTCATTTTGGGTGTTAACGGGTAAAAAAATCTGTGACCACCTCTGAAGGAGGTTGAGGTTTTTCGCCAGATTTTTCGCCATTCTACCAAACAAAAACATCGACGGAGTGATCGCGTAACAAATAAACAAAAACATAAGTCGAATTGAGAACCTCCTCTTTTTGAAAACAGTTAATAAAAGTCGTTTCGCAGCAATTATTTTTGCACAAAGTTCCAAGTAACTTCATGTAAAAATAATTGCAAATGCGTAGATGAAGACTTTGTGCAGAGTCTTGTTACACCTTGTATGTATATAAAAGTTTAGAACCTTATATATTGCTGTTCCTGTCATCGCAGGTTTTGTTTTCAGTTCGAAGAATTCTTTATACATGAGGATCGAAGGCTTGGAGCAAGCGTCTTTGTGTTGTTGCCATAATTCGTCGACTGAAACATAACATCACGCCTGTATTAGTTGAAGTAGGAGGCAGCAGAGGTATGTATGTGTGCGTACAGTACACCCACATTTCCATTGTCAAAATCCCAAAATTTAGGACGCAATTTCGGAAACGCATGTCCATCAATACACTCATGTCCGTGTTTGGTAAATAGGTACTAAGTTATCTATAAAGATAAAATTTATAAGCATTATATATAACAAACGCCATTAAATTATGTGTTTATAGTCGGTATGACTATACATTGGCAAGGGGGCAAACAAGGAGAAATTTAATATCCATATTCCCCCGACCCCCAGGGGGGAATTTTAGGGGGGCCAAGTGGAATAACCCTTCTCCACTACACTGCCATTGTTCATTATTGTTGTTGTTCATATTTTCTTGAATAGCACTGAGTACTTACAAGGTATGATCAGTAAAGTGTTGGTGTCACCCTTGGAAGGCTCGATGAGGTAGAACTTCAATGTTTCCGGGTCGAACGGATACTTCTCGAAGTTATGGTGACTTACGCCGTGACGACGAGAACCTTTAATTCTGAAATAATAGGCGAGGTCTGAACAGTTTTACCGGCAAATCCATCTGAACTGAACAAAAGCCGTGGTGGTTGATCCGATCCGATCGACTGCTTACGACTACGGCTGGAGCGATAATTATTAGCAGTAAATCACCAAATTTGTCTGTTCAGTGTTACTGTTATCTCTTTGTGAGTATACAAGGTGTAAGGGACATAAACTCCGCAAACTGTTACCATGACTTCAGCACGCGATCTTCACGCGAAAAGTGCAATAGAACTTCAAAACTTACTCTGGGGGGTCTAGTATCATGTACAGTCATTAGCACTAATATTTATATTAGCATCTTTAAATAGTGATTTTCTCTTACTGTGTTGATTGTCATTTTATGTTGTAATGAACATAGTATTTTGGAACCCACACTTATATGAAATAGGTCTTATATTATTATTTTTTGGGTGGAAAATTATCAAATAACTTTCCCGCTCTGGGCGGAGCGGGAAGGTGTGTCAGACTCTTACTGACTAAAACCCACCCATGTTCCTTCAGTTGCATGTATCCCTTTCGGACTTTCCCGCGACACCGGCAGGCATCCATCCTTGCGGACTCTGTTGTCTATTATGCTGACATCTCTTTGAGGCGTGCGTGGAACATAACGCACCGTCGACCAGGGCCTGGTCCTTATCGGACGGCGAGCTACCCGTTGCTCACCGTCCGCAAGCCCGCGCCTACGGTGGCCGGGAATTAGAATTGACGCCCAAGGCGTCTCCTGCGGCGGCTAGGGGCTCAAGGGCGCGAAATTTGCCTCTCCCTCACGCGTACCACCTCCTCCTTCGCAAGCATTACTACTTCGCAGAAGGAGGTGTCGGCCTCTCATGCCCTCTCGCTCCGTACCATGGCCTGGACCAGGGCCGGACGCGAGAAGTCAAAGTCAAAGTCAGTTAAGTTGTAGTCGTTATTCCATGAGAAAATCGCTTTTGAATTTTGCCAAGTGGTTACATATTAGCGCTCGTGACTGTACTGAATTCATGGTAAAAATTTGCACGTCGATGTCCATGACGACCTGTCGACGATTTTATTATTGGTGACGACAATGACCTTGAAGAGTAATTCGCATACATACCTATCGGGTTGGGTTTTGGAGCTTACGCCGGAAATCGGTTTTCGTGCTACTTACAAAATGGTACCTTAATAAGTAATGATACCTTTCATACCTATAAAAGGATGTGTAATTTAAAGTTAAGACGCTAAATAAAAGAAAAAAAAAAACACTAAAACAAAATAGTGTACCATATTTGACAAAGTTATTATTAGTAACCTGCTGATAAAAAGCAGAACACTTACGTATACAGTTCATGTATTGGAATATTTGGAATGAACTTGTTGGCATCCTCTTTGCGCCTGTAGCCAGCGTGATCGAAGACCTCGTCGGGACTGGTGACGGACTTGATCCAGGAGATGTATGGGAACAAGTCGATGAAACGAGCGGGGGCCGCGCAGCCGGGGCCGTGGATGCCAAAACCAATCTGGAGAAGAGATGCAGTTAAAAAAAGCACGCCTGGATACCTTAAAACTAAGCGCACATTACAGCCACAGCGGGGCATCGCATAACAGTGGCTGCAAAAATACGCCTGCCGAGCGATCCACCGGTGCGTTGCGCTGCGGCCCGGTACGGTCCGCCTGTATTGTGCTACGGTTTATACAAAATGTACGGAATTGATGAAGGAAGGATTTTTTTAACGCGGTGCGTTGCGGTGCGCCGCCCTAATTTGAGTTAGCCTTTAAAGGGCAAGGCATGTACTAAATACATTTCGCCAAGTCCTTTGATTGTCATATGGAGCGACCCTATTGCCAGCTACTTGCTAATAGAACATAATAGCACGCTTGTATTCCCCCAAAGAATTTACTAGTCAGAGGTGTACCTACAGTTCATCCATTTTCTCCATTTAGGAATAGACAACCGGCCACAAATGCAGACTCCGTGTTGCTACTGATGAATTCCTTATTAAAAGTCAAAAACACTGGGATCGAACGCAAGCCCCTTACCGTTAACATGAAAAGAGGCTTGTTATCCTCTGTGCACGTTATTGCTGCTGCGGTTGTTTCGTGGTGTAGGACACAATACATACCAGGTCGTAGTACCCGGTCGCGTTAGACACAAGCACCATCCCGTTTTCCCAGACACACTGTGCCACACTGTTCAGCGCGAATCCACACAGGTATGCAGAGGGGATGAGTTGTTCGGATGGCACCTGGAAACAGAAGCATTGTAACAATTAATATATTCATTGTAACATTACGTCATCAGAGTAACAGAGGATAGACAAAATAATATTGGAGCTCATAATGAAGTATGGAAGAAGAAGAAATGCAACACTGATTCCAACTGAATTGGGGAAAAAGCAGAAGGAGGAATCAGGTAGAGAAAATAAGAGAAAGCTCATTTAATTGGACAAGATAAGTTTATAACCGCAAATAAAGAAATGGAAATTAAGGAAAAATGAAACAGACGAAGACAGAGAAGCCGCCTTTATCCATAAATGCAGTACAAGACAAGAAAAAACAATCAGATTCCCTTTTTTTAAACATATAAAAGTGCATTTGGCTCTGTGCTAGCAACGTCAAAATCATTGACGTACAATGTGCCTGTTTAATACGAGTATATTCAAAATGGCTTACCACTGCTCTATTATAAAATTCTTCGCATACTTTTTTATCCAAATGTTGTATTTTGTAAATAACTTTCTCCAACATTTGATTATCTACAAAACAATAATGATTAATTCGTCAAAGAAATATAATGGGTGTGAAGAGACGCTTAACGAAGCTGAGGGTCACTTGTAGCGTCATTGTGAAATTTGTTTTGGTAATATACCATACCAAGGAATCTGATGGTTACGAAAACATTGAAGGTCAAAGTTCAAACTTTTTTAAGATCATTCGTGTATCTGTCTGGCTGGTTGGCCTGCTGTCTGTCCGTCTGCCACAGCCAATTTGCTCCGAATCTACTGGACCAATTTAGTTGAAATTTGTTACCTAATCTATGACCCAAACACGGAAGTGTAACGTAAATAAATGAGTTTTGAATATGGGGGTCACTTTTCGGGGGCATATTGGAAATAAAAAAAAAAGTTTTGTAAACTGTACCGCGTGAAATATTAAATGAAAGGGTTTGTTAAAAGAATCATTTTTTTTTAATAATTTTAAAATAAATATTTGTAAAGATATTTAAGAAAATAGATGATTCTTATCTCCTAAACTACTAATCTAAAATTTTGATTAAAAATTACAGAAAATGGTTCTTTACTCAAAGAAAACCTATAAGAAGTCTATGGTCTTAAAATAACATGGTAAATCTCTCAATATTGTGCGTACAAAGTAACATTTGCAGTTGGAATGTATGGGAGAACATCATGTTATTTAACTACAATGTTAAGTTTGTTCTTAGAATAAATTCATCAGAACTACGGAACCCTTCTTTGTGCGTGGTCCAATACACACTTGGCCGGTTTTTTACCTTATTTCACGAAAACCAGTTTTAAAAGTTATAAATCCACTTTAAATAGCCCCACAATTTCTATACCGTTGTGTGAATCCATTAGCACAATGTTTTGCGTGCTGCCATAAGCCAAAATTAAAAGTCTTCTTACCGTCTGTAAAACCAGTGAGGTAGAGAGAAGAAGCATGGAATGTCTCGGCGGTAGGCAGGCAAATAGGTGTCAACGGAACTGGAATTATTATTAATACACGGTGACATTTGAATCACAGTTTTGCTAGAACAGACGTTATTTAAATCATGGTCTACTACCATTCTATAGAATCCAATTTAAAAAAATCATTGGTTTTTGAAAAAAGACAAAGTTTAAAAAGTCGGGATTATGGTTACTCCCAACGTCACAGACACTGCGGCGGCGCTCGCGTCTCAAAGTAGTTGTGAATACAGCAGTGTCTACACAGGGAAATGTACCTCGATAAACGAAATTTAGGAAGCACTTATTTTTGTACGTCTTACTAGAAAATACCGAAGTTTAAAGTTAACTTTGGTAGGTATTATATCACTGATAAGTGGCTACTTTTAACAGATTTTTTGGGTTTGGCTATGGTAAACTTTGGTAGGTATTTTCTGGCCATGTACGATTACACGACACGAAATGCACCATATCCAACCACTCCACATTCGAATAGATAGAACTCATTTTCACAAAAACCTCTCGATGCGTGCCGGTGACGTAAGTACATCGGATGCTTACGCGTCGCCCGTATGAGAGATTTCGGTAGACTGGCTACCGCCCGGGCGGCGCGGGCGGCCCGCGGCAGTCAACGAAATAAATGGGCGGCACGATACATCGCGCGTTTGCATGTCATTGGCTTGATTTATTTGCATTTCGGCCCGCATTAGCTGGACATCCTTGTAGTCCACATGGACTCCTCATAACTCTTTTGAATGCGATATTGTTACCACGATGAGTACACTGTGTTTTATTCGTTAACTTCTTAATAAACAGTAACATTAATGTGCAGTCAGGGAAACGGATTTTATACCAAATTAACTAGGTATCAACTTTACTTACATACATTATGTGTATATTTAAATCAATTATTATTATCGTCATCTACCTACAGCAATACTCTGCTGGACTTCTATCACTCGGGCCTTGGCTACTCTCATCCAGCAGATAGCATAATCAACCTATATTGTTCCTTCTGTTGGGACACAGGCCTTCTCTAGGTGAGGGGGAGTGGGTTGTAATCCACCAAGTCGGCCTAGTACGGGTTGGTAGATGTCACATGTCTTCGAATTTTTGGTTTTAGGACATACCGGTTTCCTTCACCGGATTGGTTCGTTGGTCCTCGAACGGTGCGGTCGTTTCGGGAGCGAGCTCCGACTCAATTTTTTTTGATACTTTTGGAGCACCTAGCTCTGCACATATGGCAAGATCGCGTCGCTTGCGCCGAATTTAAACAGCGCGTTGATACTGGTGTTTTTATTTTTATTTTGATACTGCTGCTACTAAATAAAAATCACAGTCGCCAAATAAATACATTAAAATTTTGCTAAAGTGACAGAGTGAGTGAGTGTGCGTGAGTGTTAATAAGTGCCTACCTAAGTGCGTTCCTGATCTCAGGCCAGCGTTCCAGAGCATACAAGAAACCCAAGCTAATCCGGTGAAATCTTTCCATATAGTTTAGGGCATACCTTCCCTCCGCAAAATCGGTATTTTATTTAATAGATATACATCATAAATTATGTGCGTACATATATAATGGCAAGATAAACTATATACAACATGATTCTAACAAAATAACATTATCGCGTTAGATTTCGTACAAAACTATTTTCAAATAAAACTTCTGCAAGACCGCCTTAGTTTCGTAATTTTAAGTCTAATTTATTTCGTCCCTACGGGTTTAATTAGTTTTATGGGCTAATTAATGTACCGAACTTTAGATATAATGCGTGTGTGATAATTATAATAATATACTGCGCTGTGTCTAGTAGACACTGAGACTTGTTTTTTGAGTGGTGCGTGGTGTTTTTCGAACACGGGCGCGTATACTTACGAACTTGAAAACGGAATTCCGTGTACCCGATGACCACATCTGCAATTTGCAGCCCCTTTTCGCGCCAGATATGCGCCCACGCCAGCCCTTAGGGCGCATAGCAATTGATCATTTAACTTTTATGATGCTCACTATTTGTGTATATTATTGAATGCCATAACGGGGTATCTCAGTAAATGCGCTATATATTCTGACAGTGAAAGCGTAAATTTGTAAATTGTGTTAAATTCGATACTATAATACTTTGCTTTTATCATTTACTACTTTTATTTATTATTTACCCAAACTGATGTCTAGGTTCTGTACCTATGATGGTTAATTAGGTGCATTCAAAAGGGCTTATACAGTATATTCGACCTAATTTAAAACAAATATGACGAGTGGTTATCGACATTGTACGCTTTTTAAAGTTTTATGGAAATGTTCCGGATCTCACCCAAAAACTGCTAATGTGAGAAATCCACTCAACCCTGGACGCTATTTTTATACTTTTCTGATAGCATAGAAAACGTATTCATAAAATAAAATAAAAGATCTGCCTTTCAAATTTGTTTGTGAATCAGTTCCAAGTTGATCCCTTGTCGGGACAAGTTACGCCCGTGTCTTCGTCGGTGATTGGCACTGAGGTAAGTTCTCCGTGTTTAAAGTTTTTAGCCAAAGAAATAGCTGATGTCATTAGAAAGGTTGGAGGCAAGTTTCCGGGACTTGACCACCACAGCGTCGAGAAATTAGCGAGCGATACGCGGGAGTTCATTTACCGAGGGTGTTGGCAACATTTTATTCGTTATGTATAAGTCACTCGTACTTGCCAGATAAGCTTATGAAGACCATAGTCGTGCCAATAGTGATGAACAGAACGGGCGATGTTACAGACCCCGCAAACTATAGGCCTACTTCCTTAGCGACTGTTACAGCCAAAGTACTGGACTGTTTGCTTGATACATATATGGCGAGCCGTATAAATCTTCACGATGCCCAATTCGGTTTCAGATCCAGACTATCGACGGAGACTGCCATCATGTGTCTTAAGCAGACTGTTCAGTATTATGCTGATAGGAAAACACCAGTCAATGCATGTTTTCTGGACTTATTGAGGGTATTTGACCTGGTGTCATACGATATCTTGTCGGATAAGCTGCGAAAGAAAAGCAGCGTTGACTGTACTCATATTTCTTTATTTAAGTTTTGGTACGAGAATGAGACGAACTATGTCAGGTGGGGTGGAACTCTGTCTGATGTGTATGGGTTCAAGTGCGGGGTGAGATAGAGGGGTATTACTTCACTTCGTCTCTTTAACCTTTACATTAATCAGCTGATTAGGACCCGTATAGGCTGTCACATTGACGTCTTGTTAATATGTGTGAAGACTACACGGTTACTCAGTTACTCAGGTATAATACAAAAAATGAGAATTATTGGCATTCAAGGTGGGCACCAAATGTTACACTAACGTGCCAGATGTGACCATAAATAATACTCCGTTATCTAGAGTAACACAATTTAAGTACCTGGGTCATTGAGTCACTCATGACCTGAATGATGACCTGGACATAGAAAGGGAACGCAGGGCGATGGCTGTCCGAGGTAATATGCCGATCCGCAGATTTGCACGTTGTACGACGCAAGTTAAAATAACGCTTTTCAGTCTTTTTACACATGCAGTCTGTGGGTCAGGTATACGCTGAGGACATACAACACCCTGCGTGTCCAGTATAACAATGTTTTCAAGATGCTGTTAGGTCGACCACGCTTTTGTAGCGCTTCCGGGATGTTCACCGAGGCCAGGGTTGATGGTTTTTATGCCAATATAGGGAAACGGTGCGCTTTCATTCTCGGTACGTGCTAGCTCCCACAGCATCCTGAGTATATTGTGTGATAGGTGGACAGCCCCATTCTGGCTCACTGGATACGGCTGCACACGTAGGTGTCAGTCGTTTCAATTATGTATATAGAATGTGGCTTTTACTAACATTAGGTTAAGACCTGTACTAACAACTTATGGATCTTGATCTGAAATAAATAAAATATAATATAACATAAATAAAAGATTCACAGTAGTCAACTTCGTTGAGGTTCAGCTCAATGACGGCGATGCTGTTGAGGGTGGAGTAGTCGTACTCCGGGTGAGTGACGTAGGAGGCCGGTTTGACGAACCACGGAGTGTTCCGAACCGCTAGGAACATGGCCTTGCTGTTCGTTCTACAGAAAGACAGAAAAATGGTTTATTAGTTACGGAATACAGCAGTCCAGGGACCTATACCACAAAACTTTACAATTACCTACAATTTACAACATTTACAAATTTGTAAACTGTAAAAATGTTGTAAGCCATACAAGTGTGTACCACACAACTCTAAGTCACATAATTGTAACGGAAAAACCTTACAAATATGTAAAGTGAAGTCTACTACTCGTATTTACGTATTTGTAATTTCGCTATTTCGCAATATTTTCTACATTTAACAATTTTGTGGACTGGTAAAGTTTTGTGGTATAGTGCCCAGAAAGTATGGTAAACAATTGGAATAAAATAGAATAAATGTTGAGTGTCTCCAGTATTACAGCTAATAGTTATACTCGTAGTAGCCAGTATGGTAAAAAAACATAATACCGGAAGCAAAAGGTGTCAGCATTATGGTTAGGTCCCCTAGCAGTTTGCTAAGCGCTATTTTTTGTTTAAACCCTTGACTCCTGTTTACAAAACAAAGAAACTGAGCAATTAAAAGCGTGCGCAATATGTTAGTCAAGGCAATATCTTGATATAATCCCCCAACTTATAATATGCTTGGCAGTATAGTGTGCGTTTTATACAAGATTTAAATTTCGTTTCATTCTGTTGGAGTATGTAGGGAGGTATTTTATTGTAACATTTCAAACCCCATGAAGGGTGAGTCTACTTTAGCCAGTCTGAAACCTGGTTGAAATAAATGGTCCCTATTTCTAGTCCTATAGATGTGTCTATCACCTCTTTTACTGAAAAGACTTAGATTTTTTCTAACGTACATGATGTAACGTATAGATATATTGACAAGGTACCGTCATGATGTTAATATCTTTAAACAGTTGCCTGAGAGAATCGTGTCATCGGAGGCCATATATTGCTCTGATGGCTCTTTTCTGCAGAATAAAAATAGACTCGATATCAGCAGCCCGTCCCCATAGTAAAATACCGTAAGACATGATACTATGAAATAGAGTAGCCTCGCGGTATCTACGTCAGTAAATTGACGGATTTTTCAGGCACAACTTAGCTTTTTGCTTTTTAGCATTTTTTTTTGCTTAGCTTTTTAGCAGATTGGCTTAACTTACCTTTTGAACTTAGGCGTCCTGCTAAAGATGTTAAATTAGGACCCATCGCAGCCTTGAGTCGAGCGTGATCCCCAAGAAAACAGTTTTATCGACGAATTCTAATTTCTTCCTATTCAATACTATGTCACAATCACTACTTTTAACATTCGGTAAAGCAAATCTAATGCATTTAGTTTCTTTCCCATTTAATACTAAATTATTAGCAGTGAACCAATTTTGTACCTGCAGTAGGGCGTTATTTACGTCGTCAAGATTTGCTGCACGTCTATTTATCTTAAAAATTAGAAAAGTATCCTCAGCAAATAACACCATTTGTGTTTGGTTTTTAATAAATGGGGTAGATCATTGATATATACAAAAAAAAGCAAAGGACCCAATATTGAGCCTTGTGGAACACCCATTTTTACTTTTAGACCGAATGAATTGACCGCATTAATTTGAACTTGCTGTTGTCTATCATTTAAGTAAGATTTTACAACTGAGCGCAAGTTTACCTAGTCCGTAATGCTCAAGTTTCAAGAGTAAGGTTTCATGATTTATGCATTCAAACGCTTTTGAGAGATCACAAAAAAATCCTATGGCATCTTGGGCCTCCTACCACGCTGTAAATATGTGTTTTAATAAAGTGACACCGGCGTCAGTCATACAACGTCTTTTGGTGAACCCATATTGCTGATCGTGTAAGATTTGGTTGGTGTTAGAGAAGGATCCCTCCAGGTGAACATACTGAGAGCATTCCCGAAGATAAGAACTGAACCAGGCTAAAACAGAAAAAGATAAATTGATAGATTTGGGGATACCTAGTAAAAATTCGAAATCCACTGAGTTGAAGGCGGAAGAAGAACAGTAAGGGACTTATTCTCCATTGCCCAGTAGATGTCGACAGTTACTTTCAAAAGCGCGCTTTAGTACTGCGACCCGAGCGAAAATCGGATTGAAAAGAAAAAATTATCGAGTTTGACGCCAAGAAGAATTATAATTGTCTATGAACTATGTACTCAAAAACTTTAGAGAGTAATGGGAGAATAGAAATAGATCTAAAGTGGGTTAATAAAGTAGGATTGCTAGTTTTATTTATTTAAGTTTCGTAACATTACCAATTTGTCATACTCACTTGAACATGCTTTGTGGTATCCTGACCACGTCATCTGCGTTAGCGAGCGCGTATTTGTTTTTGATAAGAACGATCCCAGATGTCGCTATATGAAGGTTATCCCATTCAGCTGTGAATATCGACATTATTAAAAAAAAAAAAAAAACCTTTTTATGTGCGTTGAGCGAATTTTGGAATGGGGAAAACTTTATGAATTCATGTCACCGACGTGCTAATGTTATCAGTATATCTGTAGCTATATGGGTGACCACTGTTATTTCGTCGTCAGCAAGTAAAAGTTTCAGTATTCATTATTTCACGGCGCATACAACTAAACTACATAGTTTGGTTCCCGCACTATTCGCCGCGTCTACCGCGCGTCCCCGTGGAATGCGCTGTACTGATTCTTACTCAAACTCAAAGCATTTATTTCAAATAAACCAATTACTGGCACTTTTGAATTGTCAAGGGTGTCAGTCAGTCAGAAACATGAAGATAGATGCCCATTTCAAAGCGCAGTAGCTACCTATGGAGAAGGACGGGCAAGAAACTCCACGGACACTCTTTTAAATCATGATATGATTACAAAATATTGGTTACATCATTCATGTTGAAGTTATACATGTGAGAACGATGTAAAACGTGAAAAGCGTCCGTAACAGAAATAAAAAATAAACAATTCAAAAATTTAATTAAAATAGCTAAGAGATGACCAGTCCCTACTGACTGCACCCGTTCACGAACATGAGGCATGGATTAGCATAACTCAGCTCAATCATTTTGAAGGGAGCTAAATGATCCAACACCCGCGCCACCGTCAGCGAGATATTAGAGTGAGCATGACATACACATGTGCTATGCAATTATACAATGCTAAGAGATTGAATTTATACAATGCAAAGATAGTTTTTAAAATCTTCAGCTCCAACTGTATTTTCAAATGCTAATCAATTCGTTTATGCGCCCTTTTGGAGCAGGACCAGCGTTACTACATTTACCGCCGCCAGAGGCTCATACGATTCGCCCGGCAAAATTCGCAGGCCGTCCCGCTGTTCGCTGTATAAAAAAAAATTGTTGCTAGACGCGTCGCCGTTCACACCGCGCGAATATTCGCTGCAGCGAATGTCCCGAGGCCAGGCGGTAAGCTTTCACTTCTGTCGTCACTATGACTGCCTATTATTTACCACCTTTCTAAGGACATTATTTTATTATTTTGGACGCCCTGTATCAACTGATAAATCAATTGTTAATCACCAGTGAAAAGTCAAAAAAAGATACGGGTATTTACTTATATACACGTTGAGTACTCCGAGCCAGTTGAAATTGGCGCTCTGTCCAAGATTACCCTCCCGCACGCGCACCGTGCTCGCCTGGTCGCAGTGCTCCGCTGACGAACGACCTAAAGAAAGTAAAGACCGGTCAAAAGCGAGTTGGGCTCACAAAATTAAGATTCTGAACCAAACTACATGTGGCGGCATCTACAACGCCACATGCGAACTAAGCGTCAAAAGACCTGACGTCACACGAATCCTGCATCGCGCAAGCAGGATTTACCACGCGATCAACATATATATAACTTTCCGAATTCAATCGTCAGGCAGTTGCCTATCAGTCATAACACCTCTCGTCTCGTCGGAGGATCCTCCGTTTTCTATAGAGGATGAGTGAACTTAATACCCTGTTCCTCTTACCTCTATATACACTAAGCCTTAGAGTATAAAACACTGGAGAAGCCGTACGAACATTTCCCCTCTGTAAAAGTACAAGAACAAATGTTCTAGTACGTTCATAAAAACTACTTTCAAATCGATTCTAACGCACTACGTAAATCGTTTTAAAGGCGCACGGAGCTCCGTGAAAATGCCTTGCTGTGCTGTTAAATTCTGTAAAAAACGTTCAAATATGTCAAACTTACATAAAGAACCGAATAACCGTCCATATGTTAACATTTTTTTATAATATTTAGTCATGTTTTTATTGAAATTTTTAAATCCTAACCTCATAATACATTTCGATTTTTCATTCGATTCAACCATGATTCAATATAAAACGTAGAATGAATCGAGTATTTTCCTCACATTGCTTCTGTGACGTCACCGAGTCTCGCTACATCTCGTTTTTATGAAATGAAATTGTTTATTCTGTAAATAGGATATCGGAATCACTTTTACACGTCATATAAAAAAATATTAAAAATTAGCTAGATGAGGTCGGTGTTTCCTATCTGACTACTCTGAGAAGTAAAGGCCGAAACAAACTCAGAGAGAGTCTCTTTTAAAGTCCAGACATAATCTTGGTCAAGTCATATGAGGACCATGTAGATTAGTGTCTGAAATGGTCTTTTGAGGAAAGAACCACACAGATTTGAGTGGACCTGTCCAGTCAGTGCAAGCATTTGTCAGTAATCGTGGAGCTCAACTCAGAACTGAAGGAGCTCAACTTGACGCGTAATATCAAAGAAAGGTTATTTTGGTAGGCCGCATCAAATACTCAAACTGCCAGACCATCATTAAAACTAACTGAGAAAGAAAAAATAAATGAAACAGAAAAAATAAAAAAAATATCCACATAAGTAGTCCTCACATTCACAATAATTAAAATAATATAATACTTTACAAAGTAATCGTGTCATTTATGTTCATAAAGATCAAAATACTTTTCTTATGCATTACGAAAATGTACGTCTTATAAGCAAAATTTACACGCACTTGACATGCGATTATGTCCTTTAGTAAAAATGTTAACGAGACTACCGCAGCGTTGAGGTCATGTTTGAAACCAAAATTAACAAGTCGATAATTTCAAAGAATTACTTAGTAATTATTTTTGTTTATTTTTTTTGATTGTTCAATGTTTTGTAACTTTTATATGTCCATTGAAGTGGTTATATATACAGGGTGTTAAAGAAATTGCGTGCCATAGCTTAGGGGTAGGTTCAGTATCGATAAAGGAAACCAGGAAAAAAAAAAAAAAAAAAAAAAAAAAAAATTGCAAGATCAACCTAATTTACTACCTACTAACTTAAAATAACAATCGTTTAGAATTAAAATTATTTTATTTGTTTAAATGCTTTAATTACTTACCTACTATCGAACGCGTTGTCATTTTGTCCTTCACTTCTCGCGTCCGAATACTAAGGGCCGGCGCATTATTTGCTACTGAAAACGGCTCGCGACAAAAATGGCGCAAGATGTGCGCCCCTAACGCTATGACGGTATGTAAATTACAATTCCAATTTTCCCTTCGTACTTAAGGGCCTTACTCTCGTTTAGTACCGTAAAACGGTCACTTTAAAAAGCTGTCTTCTCATTAACGGCTTGGTTAAAAGATTTGTAAAAAATATATATTTGTTATAGATTCATGTACAATATTTCTAAAACAGGATTTTTTCGTATGACTAATACTTTTGTCTTAAAAAAATATTTACCAAAACGCTATTTTTGCCTAAAATTCCTAACCACTTCTAAACGGCTTTGATGTTTAGAAATATTTTTACACTGAAAATTTGATGATTAAAGGAACTAAAGATTTGAAACAGCATATGTAAATCAATCAATTTTTGCAAAGAAAATGTCCCCATCTAGAGATAAAGGTTCAGAGGTGCTCTGCGCGGGACGCGGGCGGCAGTCGTGCGTAAGCATCGAGACGGGGTGGCTGTGTCGCTCGCTGCTCCGCTCCGGCTATCGACCGACTATGCGCATACGTATGTGTTAGTGCGAATGTTTACGAACTTATTGTATTAGTGTGCGTTTATAGACTAGCTCGCTGCAGAGAGTCCAAATCGATTGAGCGCGTAGGTGCTTTATTGTTGAGTATTTTTTTATGTGCAATTATGAATACTTTTTTTTAATTTTCATTGACACGTTACATACAAATTAACAATTTACAATATAAACAAAAAAAAAGTATATATAAAACATAACATAACATCACGCCTGTATTCTCGAAGGGTTAGGCAGAGGTGTACCTATAGTACACCCACATTTCAATTATGTTCAACTTCCATGTCGTGGCGAACCTATTGCTATCAACCGGGCACAAATCCAGACTCCGGGCTGCTACTGAGCAATTTCAGATGGAAAAACGCAATAACACTTTGCCCGACCCGGGAATCGAACCCAGGACCTTATGCTCAGCAATAGCGCTTGCGACCACTAGGCCAACGAGGCAGTCGTTGACATAAAATATTGTGTAAATAAGTATTAAAAAATGCCAAGGCGTATCAAGAACTGCAATAGAGACTATGAACGAGACTTAAAATTGATTGAATTTTAAAATGACAAGACTGGTTTATTTACAAACCGGCATATATTTAATGGAACCTTTAACTTTTGCGCTCTTAAACATATTTTTGAATTGATCCATGAAAAAATCAACAATGCACGAATTGTTAAAAAAGATAAACCTTTTTATTTAGCATGACTCACATGATGACCATGTGAAAGTAATATTTTTTTCTTGACCGTCGTTTTAGTGTAGCGCGCCACCGCGCGCGTTTTACGTATTCCAGGGGTAGGGTGTTTAGCTCCGCCCACATGCGCAAGGTCAGTGAGCCTACTAATCACCTTAAACGGGCTTAGGACCGTCAAAATACGAAACCTACAAAAAAGAGCGTTATCGAAGTGTTCGGGCGTAGGGATAATAGGTAGGTAATTCTAGGAAATTATTAATTAGCATTTAAACAAAATAAAAACATATTTTAAGCAATTCTAAACAACTTCTATTTAATTAGATTAAGTTCATCTTATGATAATTTTCGTTTTTTTTTAAATATTTTTAAAGGTATTAAATTTTTATTTTTTACGTGTTCCTTTATCGACTCTGAAGGCACCCTGAAGCCATGGCACGCAATTTCTTTAACACCCTGTGTATATATATATTTTTTGAATTGTAACTATTTATTATTGAGATTACTTACTTATTACAAATTTTTATACTTTTATTTAATTGTAGTTATTTTCTCTTCTTATTAAAATGTAACTATTTTATGCAACAACTGTTATTTCATGGAGTCAAGCAAAATTCCGAATGAATATCGATATCGATAAAATAAAAATTAATGGTACGGACTTCTCTTTCCGGGCGAGCGGCTTTTGTTTTTTTTTGTAGTAGCTACCGCGTCCCCCGCTAAAAGTGACAGACTTTTTGTTGGAATATTGTGCATAAGGCTTCTCCAGTGTTATATACTCTAAGCACTAAGCAGTCTGCGGAACGGTCGCTGATCTGCCGTAATTATTATATTGCACGTAATAAATAAAGCTGCCCTAGCTGTGAAAAGGCATAAAAATTATCTGCAATTATAAATCCATTAAATCAATAGTTTTTGATCTTTGACTGGCAATCCGTGTATATTCCTACGTTGCATACATCTCGAGAAAAACCTCTGTGACAGACGGACAAAAAAGTGATCATATCACCTTATCAACGGCAACAAACGTTCCTGTTTGTAGATCTAGTATTATGTACAACTGAACATACAAATCACCGCCACCAGGCGGCCCACTAGGCACAACACCCGTGTGGTGGGTCCTTTTCCAACGAAGAAAATTTGGGGGGAGTAAAACTCGGGTGTGAAGTACCCGAGTTCTTCTCCCCGCAAATTTTCTTGTCAGAATAAAATATTTAGTTTTTGTTTAACTTTTTGGCAGTACATGACATTCCGATCATTTTATTTAAACCGTATACTAAAGTAATATAATAAAGAACAAACTCACCAATAAAAAGAGTCAATTGCAAAACCAGAAGCGATTGTCTCTCCATTATAGCAGGAACAATCCCAAGTATCACTTTCAGACACAAAACAATTCCTATTCACTGGTTACCGACCAACCACAAGTCATTCATTTTATTAAATTAATAACACATTTCGATGACTCTCATTATTTACTGTTGTGACAAACAACTTACATGCACACAGACATGGAATAGTTAACAAATGGAGTGTTCATTTGTGGATGCACACACAAGGGAATGAGGAGGCACCAACGCCGCTTTTTGAAAGAACCAGTAAAATGCGATGATATATAATTTTTCCAGAGTCTTGAATTGCCGAGAACAAAAAAGCCAATACACGTAATGAATGTAACTACTTCATTTTAAAAAAAACACAAAACAACCATCACACAACATCATTCATCATCATCATCTTCATTTAAAACCAATTTTTAAATTAAGTTTTTTTGGTGTCATTTGCCATAAAATACGTAGAAAAAAAGGGAAAGCTTATCTGTATGTTAGTTCCGAATCTCTGGAATTCTGGACAAGTGTATCTCTTTAGCATGAAATATAAGTGATGTTTTTTTTTAATTAAGATTATTTTTGAAGCAGCCTTAAACCCGCCCCTGCTTCGCACGGGTTGACTTGACAAAACATCGATAATTAATTTCGGAGTTCAAAAGAACAACGCGGTCCAAGACAGACACATAAAGTGACTTTAATTTAGAATATGAATACCACCACCACCACCACTACAACTATACTATCACCACCACAATCACGTAGTTAAAAAATAATACCAGCCTATTATTGCCCCACTGTAAGGCAAAGGCCTCTTCTCATACAGATAAGGCACGAGCATTAGTCACCACGCTTGCTCAGGCCGGGTTGGACTTATCGTCGGTCGATTTCAGACTTATATTGACTATAAGTTCAGGTTTCCTCACGATGTTTTCCCTTTATCGATGTCACTGTCAGTTAAAGTCCAAGATAAATTCAGACTTGAATTTGACTTTGTTAACAATTTGAATGGTCTTTGGTGAGAATGATTGTGCGAATACGTTCTATGGCGGTCAAAGACGCTGTGGTCAGCCAGCCGGTGCGCGTGCGCTGCTCGAGCGCCCCCTCCGCGACCGCAGCTCCCGCCCGCGGTCGCCCGGTGCGGCGTGATATTCTCGACACGAGGCCTTAACCACTAAGCCATCACGACATTACAATCACGTAAACTCAGAAAAATGGCCATTCCATGTGCTTCTTAATCTGTTTAAAAAATAATTGTTTGTAAAGTTATTAAACAGTACGCAGTAAACATCCCGCGACCACTACGGGCTGGGTTCCCTCTATCTGGCAGAATCTTGATGCTCCGAAATTTATTTGGCATAACACACTTGGCATAATCTTCCTTAAAACGAATATTTTAAAGGCATAAAAATATTTAATATAATTATTGTTTGGCCGAATGTTTATATGTCCGAATTTACAATGGCAGAATTTTATTTGAAATAATTTTATCAGGCATATTGCCATTTCTATAAAATAGCATTTTTAACCTTAAATAAGAGTAAAAATATTGTCTTAAAAAGTCAATATTATATATATAATAGCACAACGCTACAAAAGTTAGTGACAGAAACGAATCGCTGCAAAACCGATTCCACGTAGTCTTGTCTGCCCTACCCCTAGAGTGTAATTTAAGCCCGCGTAGGTGCGGAGGGGCGAGGTGGCGGAGATCCCTACGGGCTCGGTGGGTTTACTAATGATGGGTCTACCATTTATAGCAGAACTTTTTATGTCATAATATTATTTTGCATAACAGCGTAAACTTCATTTCGCAGAAAATCGTTTGGTATACACTCATTTATCATACATTCAAAACTCATAATTTTGTAAATTAGAATCATCTTTTAGCACACATTTCATATCCATAATAATTAAAAAGTAGAACCATCACATCGCAGAAAGTTCACACAAACATGCAAACATACACCATGCATGCAAGAAAGCAGCATGCAAGCGAGCATGCAACATGCAGCAGGCAAGGTTTCTGTCACGGCTCCGGCGCTGCGGGGAAAAAACCGATAAAGGTTCCGTGGCAGTGAGGTGTTATGGTTGTGGAGCCAGAAATGTATTTTATTCCATTCGCCCCTACAAACTGGCGCCCAACGTCGGGCGCGGGAGGCGCGTGGATGTGGGTGTTCATACTATATGCCTACTTTTCCTACAATCTCGATTTCTTCTAATCTTAATTTTCAACCATGTTCTGCTGATACCTGAGTCAGAGTTCTGGGTTCCTGTTTCATACTTTCGAATAGCTCTTTTATAAATGCACCAGTAAACGAGGAGTGGCTCCTTAGTGCTACTCATTTTTTTTTATACTTCTTACTGAAACACTGAATTAAATCTCGATTTCAACTTACTCAAACTTTTACCCATGCTCTGCTGATACCTGAGTCAAAGTTCTGGGTTTTTGTTTAATGTTTTCCGATAGTTATTTTAAAGGTGCATCAGGAAATGAAGAGTTCAGGTTCCTGAGAGCTATTCAATTATTTTTTTAAATATTTTTACTGATATATTGAATTAAATATCTATTTTCAACTTACTTAAATCTTTACCCATGCTCTGCGGATACTTGACTGACAGTTTTGCATTCTTTAATCATGTTTTCGCATTTTCCTATTATTCATGTATCAGGAAATGAGGAGTTTCCCCAAGTAACACAGTCATGTAGTTTGAGTAATAGCGATCCGCGAAACTACAAGCTGAAACTAATGTCTGAACATTATCCAGAAAATAGTTTCAGCTTATAGTTTCGAATAGAATAGACGTTTACTCAGGTAAACGTCTATTCCAGCAATTTGGGCACATTTTTAAATGTTTTAGTCTGTATAACAGCGATGTAAAGTCTGGGTCATAGCTTAGTAATGGCGCACTTAGCTTAGTAACATCTGCAAAAAAGCTGACATCTCTTTTATACACCTGTTATTTCATATTTATTGATATTCAGAAATTATTCAGGATTAAGTATATTTGCGTAATAATTTTCAAACATAATTAAGAGTTAAGTTGTATAATAGAAAAAAAGTGGTGTTTAATCGTACAGTGCGTCTTTGTCTTGAAACTTCATAGTTTAGTTGCATTGAATAAAATCAATAACGAGGTATGCACGGTGAAACTGAGAATCGGTATAAGTAAATATTATTATGTAGTTATTATAACCATGATACACGTTAAATATTACTGCACAAATAGTTTTATCGTGAATAGCATATGAATTATCTCAACATTTTTCACGCGCCACTTCTGCAATCAAGTTTAGTGATAGTAAATGTACTTAGGACAAAACAGCTAATGCTTGTTTCAAAAGTCATTAAATAAGTTATAATTGTATTTTCAACTTTAATTAATTATTAAAATGAGGCATTTAATATACATAACGATTCAATAGTTTACTTAAAAATAAGCTTTAATGGCGATTCCTCATAAGCTGAATAAAAACTGTCCATGCAGCGATTTTACAACAGAATAAACCGAAACCGAATCGAACCGAATTAAACAGTATAGTAAATTAAGTAGTATAACAGAGCTTCCTCTCTCCTACCCTTTTGCTGTGCCCTACAGGGTCCATAATGATCAAAATTATACAGTTACCACCTAAGTACACATTATGGCTAAAGCAATAAAGATAAGATATTGAGTATTGAGTATTGAGTACAGCATAATGTCTGAATAAAAAGTGACGCCTTTCTAATTATTAAGCTTTTATTTGAGAAATAGTGTTCACAACAAACCCGCGGTACAATAACACGCAACGACAGTAAAACAATGTTTTAACGTCCCTAATTCAATGATTTCCCAGAAAAACTCTGTATAACTTGTTTGAAAATGGTACTTTTACAAGCAATCGAATTGATTAATCTAACCTTTCAACCATGCTCTGCTGATACCAGAGTGAGCTTTCTGGGCTCCTGTTTCATGTTGTCGGATAGTTCTACTATAGGTGCATCACAAAATGAAGAGTTCCTGCTCCTCAGTCCTAATGCAATTTATTGTTGTTTGATCCTACTAACTTAAACACTGAATGAAATTGAGATTTCATTCAGTGTTTAAGTAAGAAGGATCAAAAAAACGTGGAGTGACTGCCTATCTGACCTCCACAACCCAGTTACTGGGTAATACGATACCCCTTCGTAAGACAGATTTTCAGACTTTCGGGCTTCTGACTAATGTAATGTAATGTCTAAAAACGACAATAAATATAATCGTGAAAACCGTTGACCGCTAACATTCAAACGGCTTCTAGAAGGTGATCGCTTGACGGATTAATTATAATGCACTTAAGTTTTACCAGTGATGACGACTTTATTTTGTACTAATTATAAATTTTTACACTGTGGCAGGAGTCAGGACACAGATACTCGTATACTTACATAATTACAATGTAGCACCTTTAATCCTGTGTGAACAATGAAAATATTTTAATTGATAAGGTTTAGTAATCACTGCTGCTTAGGGACACCTGTAACACCACATCGCAGATGCCTTTTTTCCTAGCAAAGAGAAAAACTAAAATGTCTCATTTGCCATTCCCTTAAAACCAAAACGCGGCAACGGTACTTAGCGGCAGAAATAGGAATGGTACTAGTGCTTACCCGAAAGAGGTCATTTACGAACAGCTATTTTGTCCCACTGCTAAGCAAAGGTCTTCCCCACACTCTTCCAGTCTTCCTTATTCTGTGTCATCTCGGCCAATCGGTCAGGAACGACTCCAAATCGTCACGTTAGCGCTTTTTAGGCCTGCCCCGGTGGCGACGCCCGTCATCAGACACCCACGGTGTGGCAATCCTGGCCCATCTGTTTCGATGCATCCTGTAGGTGTGACCCAACCAGCCCCATTTCAGCCTCGCGAACTTATCGCCAACATCAGCGACACCTGTCTTGGAGCGTATAATGGTGTTGCGAATTTTGTCGGTGAGTTTAATTTTTTAAATGCTACGCTCCATTGGTCTTTGGCAAACATTGAGTTTGGACTTCTGAGCCTCGGTGGAAGACCAAGTCTGAGCGCCATAGGTTAGGATAGGCAGGATACACATGTTGATGAGCTTGCGCTTTAATGAGATTGGAAGTTCACCGGTCATTAGCGCCTTCATGGACCAGTAGCTCCTCCAGGCATTTTCGACGCGACGGTTGATCTCTTTGTCCTGTCTGTTGTGGAAGGAAAATAGCTGGCCCAGGTAAATATATTCGTCGACATAGTGTCTTTCCTGCCCATCGACCTCGACCATATACAGGGTGTAAAAAGAGACATCACAAAGCCGTAAACTACGCATACTGTACGTATAGGTAAGTAGCTTTGCGCAAAAATTATTGCTGGGAACCGTAATTTATTTTTTTTTTAATAAAAAAAATCAAGTTTTTATTGCGCGCAATGTAACGCGAACCCACGCTTGAATGAACGGATTCAGTGTTAGTTAAGCTCCGCCCCTACGCTACGTAGGTAGGTACTTGTTGTTCATTGCGTTTTTGTAACTTCAAATGCGTAATCTGTTAAGATAAATCTAAAATTCAGGTAATGTTTGTTTGGAAAAAAGTTTCGTATTATCGCATAGAATTAATTTTCGTGAAAAAGTAAAAAAAAAAAATGCGACTTTGACCTTCAATATCTCCAGAACCAGTGGATTCCCAGGTATGGTCTAGTGGAAAAAAATGATGCAAATAATGGGTAGAATATGTGGCTTTCGGCTTCGGAAAGTGTCTTTTTACACCCGATATATAGCAGCATTACAAGGTTTTAAATAAGGAGCCGAAACTGAACCGAACCTGGGAGCTGCGCAATACCGATCGTTGGTGACGGAGCTGCGTCCAGTAGTGGACGCCATTCGGCTGAATGATGATGATGAGTTATCACTTCAAAATCTATTCGTTCAACTTTCACCAATGTATTTACATTATAACAGATGACAGACCTACCTTTTAATTAGCACGAAGTTTTCTTAATACATTAGGGCCTTGGGCCCCTCGCAGACCTGCTCGTATTGTTCCCATGTGTCACTCACTGAAAATGTAACATAACAACACGCCTGTTAATTTCTCGCAGGAGTAGGTAGTAGTGTGCCCAATACCCATAGATATTACACCCAAATTGCCTTTGATAACTTAAAATTTCTGGCATGTAACAACGCGAGTCAGAAAAATAGGGTCACGAGATTTTTTTTACTGAAAGATCCCACTATAAATACAATATTAATTGTACTGGATTTAACAGGTTTTTAACATCTTTACAAGCAAGCCCGCCATCACAACATTTTTAAGAATTTTGTTCTTGAAAATAAGAATTTAGCATTTGACATAACACATTTATCAAAACATTACATAAGATTCGTTTCTTTACTAAACTACATAAAAAGTTACATACCTTGTATTATTCCGGGAAGTATTCGCTATAAATAAAATTAATAATAAACGATATCGGTATTCGGAACAACATATTAATAAATAGTCTGATTGAATTAGTTGCAGGTAGAAAGAGTCATGGCACATAGTGGACAACACACTCCCAACAATGATGACGAGTCATGTGGGAGGGCTGCGCGGGCGCGCCGCAACACATTACAAAAAAAAATCTCTTTTGTACGTGGTTTGTATGAATCATCGCATACTGCACGCAGGCTTTTTTGTGCCTATGGGTGCATCCAACTGTAGAGTTGTGGGGGTATTTAAGTTAAGTTACGAGTATAACAATTAAAACTTAACATAACATAACATCTCGCCTTGTTCCCCGAAGGGTTAGGCAGAGGTGTGCATTTCAAACTCGTTTCCTGAAAAAAGTGTTGGAACTTTGACCTACAATATTTCCGTAACCAGAACGTTCTAAGCATCTTTGGACATCCTATATTCTTCCCTATAATAGTACTGAGTGCTTACAGACAAAAATAGGTACAGCTTTACTATTATTCGGCCTGATTATGAAGTGCGGATATCGCTCGAATTCTTGTTTATACACCATAGACGCCACACGACGAGAACCATTCACTCTGGAACAATAGACAAGAATGATGGTGAAGGCATGGTATACCTCAGAGGACCGTATTGGGGCCCACACTATTCCTGGTATACGAATTAAATGAGAAAATCCTACAATTACGAACAAAAAGCAATGATACACTAAAACAGAATAAATTCGAATTTATCTATTTTGGCACTGTACCATAGTGGACAGTACTTCTTAGGTAGATGCTGAGATAAAGCAAGAAGACTTACATGAAAAGTTCATGTATCGGAATGAACTCGTCATCCTCCTTCCGCCTGTAGCCAGCGTCATCGTAGACCTCGTCCGGACTGGTGACGGACTTGATCCAGGGGAAGTACGGGAACAAGTCGATGAAGCGAGCGGGGGCCGCACAGCCGGGTCCGTGGATGCCGAAGCCAATCTAATGATGAGACGTAATTAAATAAACAACATCAAACAACACACGCCTGTATCTCCGGAACGGGAAGGCAGAGATAACAGGACACATTTCGCTGTGAAGGATACGCTATACACACCAGATGGAAATATCCAGTCACGTTGGACACAAGCGCCATCCCATTGTCCCAGACACACTGTGTCACGTTGCTTGCCGCGTATCCACACAAGTATGAAGACGGGATGCGTTTCTGGGATGACAACTAGAAACAAAAGCACTGCAGATGATGTAATAATGAAAGAGAAAAGACAAATATTAGATTTGAATGGAAGAAGAAGACACGCTGTACCGACCCCAAGTGAATTGAGAAAAAGGATGGAAGATAGAGATATAGAGAATGATAGTGAAAATAAGAGAAAATTCTGATTCGATCATTTTATTACCACAAATATAGCAAGGGAAATTAAGGTAAAATGAAAAAGGGGAAGACAGAGAAAGAAGTACCTACATAGAATAACAAACAAAAAGGTAAAGATAGAATTTTTGTAAATCTTAAAGAAGTGATCAAAAGTATATAATAGTTGTTTGGGTTACTTTTATTAATGAATAATTTATTTTTATTTATTTATTATTTTATTAAAACTTCATGCACAAGTAAAAAAAATACTGTACAAAGGCGGAAAGGCTAATGCCAGAGGCATTTTCTACCAGTCAAGCTTAGGGTGATGCGGAGACAAAACATGGCAGGTGCAACATAAGGGATAGATAACTTGAAAATTAATACATACTAATACATAGATACCTACATACATATAAACCGAATAAACTTTTTCAAGGGAAATAACGATAGGTAGAGGAGAAAACATATCCAGCAAATCAGCGCTGCAATGATTCTGACAACTTTTTACGAATATGTTCACGTGCCTTCACTTTGAAAGCTAACCGTCTTTTTGCTATTCTGTTGTTCAGAGGGAGCCCATTCCAAAGTAAAAACCGCCTGGACAAAGAAAGAAGAGTGAATAAACAGAACGGTGAGAAGGACATCGTAGAAGACGATTGTTAGTAGAACGAAGATTTTTACTATGGGCAGAGCACAGGTATTGAACATGGAAAGTCAGGTAAGAAGGAGAAGTGGGATTGTCCAGTATAGAATACAACATAGACATAGCCCTAACCTAAATCCCAGTTTAGCTCCTTAATCGCATCGGATATGTTGTCAACACTTGACTGGCAGTAAAGCTGCAAATCGTCAGCATAAAGATGATATGCAGTCCGAAGCTCAGTAATGAGATTGATAAAAACGGAGAACAAAAGAGGAGATAATATACCGCCTTGAGGGACGCCAGCAGCAAGATCACACCAACCCGACGAACAGTCTCCAGCACGAACAGACTGCTGACGTCCCTGAAGATAAAAGAAAACCATTCCAACACCTCCCGAGAGACCATAAGATAGGAAAGGATGGATAAAAGGACTTCGTGACTGGCGGTATTAAAAGCATTGAAGAAGTCAATTAACAATAAGACTGTCACTTTAGTGTCTTCCATTCCACGCCTTATATCGTCAGTCACTTTAAGGAGAAGAGAGAATATACTAAAGAATTACACCGGATCCCCTTTCTAAAATAACACAGCTAAAATGCGCTCATTGGACTCGGTGCTAACATCGAAACCTTTGTAGCGCAATTTCCCCTATAGTTTTTATTTAAAAAACTACTTACCCCTGCTCTGTTATAAAATTCTTCGCAAACTTGTTTATCCAAATACTGTATGTTGTAAACTACTTTCTCCATTTTTTGATTTTCTAAAAAAATATATAGCAAAGATAAATCCTCCGCAAGACGAAAATAAATAAGAAAATTCAAAAAGAATATTTAATCATTGCCGGTACAATCGACACGATCATTGATTTTGGTCATGGATCGCGATCGAGATAGAACGGGTTCCCTCTATCTGGCAGAATCTTGATGCTACGAAATTTATTTGGCATAATACACTTGGCATAATCTTCTTTAAACGAATATTTCAAAGGCATATTTTATTTAAATATAATTTTTTGTTTGGCTGAATGTTTAAATGTCTTAATTTATAATGGCATACTTTTAAGATGGCAGTATTTTATTTGGAATAATTTTAGTAGGCATATTGCCATTTCTAGAAAATAGCATTTTTAACCTTAAATTACAAAGCTAAAATTATAACTTAAGACAATATTTTTGTCTTAAAAAGTCAATATGTTGTGCTACAAAAGTTAGTGAAAGAAACGAATCGCTGCAAAACCGACCCCACGTACTCTTGTCTGCCCTACCCCTAGAGTGTAATTTAAGCCCGCGTAGGCGCGGAGGGGCGAGGCGGCCCGTGAGCTGAGGAGCAGGTTGTCTTAAAACTCGCCGCCGCGGCTGAGACTGGCCGGCTCGCCGGCCAGCAAGCCGAAGCTGCGGTGGTGAGCGTTAAAACCATCTGCGACGATAAGCTCGCGTGGGACCGCCAGAGCCCCGCAGCGCCGGAGCCGTGACAGAAACCATGCCTGCTGCATGCTCGCTCGCATGCTGCGTGCATGGTGTATGCTTGTTTGCATGTTTGTGTGAGCTTTCTGCGATATGATGGTAGTTCTTTTTAATTATTATGGATATGAAATTTATGCCTAAAGATGATTATGACTTACAAAATTATAAGTTTTGAATGTATAATAAATGAGTGTATGCCAAACGATTTTCTGCGAAATGAAGTTTATGTTACATAATAATATTATGACATTAAAAGTTCTGCTATAAAGACCCTACCCTTTTGATGTGCCCTACAGGGTCCATAATGATCAAAAGTATACAGTTACCACCTAAGTACACATTATGGCTAAAGCAATAAAGATATTGAGTATTAAGACCCCGATAGAACATAATTATGTGTCTAAGTTTAAAGAAAAGTAATACAAATAATTACTTACCGTCCGTAAATCCAGTTAGGTAGAGATATCTAGAAGTGTTGAATGTTTCGCCAGTTGGGATGCAAATCGGATTCAACGGATCTGTAATTCACATTATAATCATCATGTTTATTCAAGAAAACTCTGACATTGTCAGCAGCTTCTTCAAGCTATGTCCACAGTGGCAAACTCATCAAGTTTGCCTTATGTAGCCTTTTAGTAACAAGTAGCATATAATGTAGGTTTCGGTTCAAATAAACTGATACTAAAACTTAGTTCTCTCCTGACAAAATTTAGATTAGCAAGGCCACGCTAGGAAGAAAGAAAAAGTACAGAACACGGCCGCTTTTGCTCTTTCTGAAACTTGATGACTATACTGACTACTTGATTATATGTAGACGCTCGGGTACAGTAAGGTGAATTTAGACCAGCAAGTGCTAGCATCATTATTTTAATTCTGAGCTAGGCAGCTCAGAATTTAAATAATGATGCACTTATCACTGATACCTCACTAACAAAGATAACAAAAACAAATGACTCACTGTAGTCAGCCTCGTCAAGGTTCAGCTCGACGATTGCGATGGTGTTGAGGGTGGAGTACTCGTACTCAGGATGATGGACGTAGGACTTCGGCTTGGCGATCCACGGAGTGTCCCGAGTCGCTAGGAACATGACCTTGCTGTCCGTTCTGTTACAGACGACGCGCAACGGCGACGAATAGTGAATTAGAATATAATAGAATTGTCTTGTATGATACCCACAAGAAGATGAGGTTTGCTTTACAGGTATTGGAGAGTAGGTATACGAGTATTGCTGTAACTCTCACATATTGTCAGGTTAACGATATTAATACTACGAATGGTCTTACAATTAAGGATCAAAGTGGCGAATAAAAAAAGTGCGGGCTTTCGTCAGAAGTGCATAGGGTCGGGTTGAGAGTATGATACTCACTTGAAAATTCGCGGTGGTATCCGGACCACATCATCTGCGTTAGCAAGTGCATATTGGATCTTGATGAGAACGATCCCAGTCATGGCTACATTAATCTTCTTCTCGTCATCTGTGAATGTATTGAAAAATTTGAACTTACCATGAACTTACTTACTTAACTTTATCATATAGTACGAGGAGCTCGTGGCTAAGTAATAACTGCCGCACGGGTCTATCCGTCAGGTTAAGCCACGCTTGCGAGGGTTGGTCTGAGGATGGGCGACCATCTTTACATACCGAGACTCCTCCGTGCCTCAGAAAGCACGTTAAGCCGTTGGTCCCGGCTGTCATTCGTGGATCTTTGACAGTCGTTACGGGTCGTCAGAAGCCCGAAAGTCTGACAACCAGACTTACCAAGGAGTATCGTATTACCGCCATGTCGCTCCATGTAAATTACTGGTAGTCAGCTGCATCCGGTTAGACTGGAAGCCGGCCCCAATATAGTTGGCAAAAGACTAGGCAGATTGAACTTTATCATAAAAGTGTTTTTGTAGGTTAGGCAACATGTTCCTCCATTGAGAAGTGGGAATCCTCCGACCAGACGAGTGTGTCTAGTGAGCTACGGCCCTACCGCTGTTGATGGGCAGTAAGGTCACAAAATTAATTGGAGATCGTTCACAAACATGAAATGATTTTATAAAATATAGCTCTATGTTTATTGACGAAAGTGATTTTTTTTATGGTATCAGAATTTATCAAATAAAAATCGCTCATGTTATGTAGAATCTTCACGACACACGTGTGATGTACGAACCTTATATATATATTGTTTTTTTATTTTATTCTGTAACTTGGCGATCTGTGTTAAACACTATAAACCATTCAGATGAGGTGTCACGTTCTGTGTTTTATTAGCAGAAGGAATTCTTGGGAGTCGGGATTTCATATGGTGTGATCAAATCTCACGATAAGCGTGGGGCACTATGCCATTTCAATTGGAAATTTGTGTTTCACTTCCTGTGCCTGCTAGTTTTGATGTCAGTTCATTGACGTGATTTGACATTCTCGTCTGATACCTTTCATGTCCATGTCTAGCAATCTTTTGTCGGACGGTGTTGATCCTTAGATCCTTGTGTATATATTTGTTACACACATAGTAGAGTATGTCTAGCAAGGCTCTCAATGTCTTGTTCTGAAATCATTCGTGAATCTCTATATTGCTATTACTAGCAGTACCCCACAGCTGGATTCCATTGATTGAGGACGGTCTTGTAAATAGCTATTTTGCTTTCATATGACAGGCTTGATTTACGACCTATCAACCAGTACATCGATCTAAATTTCGTATCGAGCTGTTTGCGTTTGGTCCAAATGGGCTTTCTCCATGTGAGTCTTCGATCCAGATGCATACCGAAATATCTGGCATCATCAGGCTGGGGGATTTCCTCATTATGGAGTTTTATTGAGGGATATGTCTGCCTTCTCATGGTGAAGATCACGTGGACAGATGTTCCTTGATTAGCCTTAACACGCCATTCGTCTAACCACTTCTCCACTTCATTGACGTGGACTTGTAGTTTGGCTGATGCTATAGCGGAATCCTCGTGTACCGACAGAAGTGCTGTGTCATCCGCATACGTGGCAGTTACAGTATCAGCGTGCGTTAGCAGGTCTGCAGTAAATAATAAGTATAGTATGGGTCCCAATATACTTTCTTGTAGTACTGCTGAGAGGATTTCGTTTAAAGGAGCGAAAAATTTCACCTCGAAACATCTCCTGTGAAAGTATGATCGCAAAATCGTAAAAAAGCAGTAGGGATACAGCTTTTTAAGTTTGAAGAGAAGTCCTGCATGCCACACTCTGCCAAATGCCTGGCTTATATCTAAGAAGACAGCAGATTAGAACTGCTTGCATTCTAGTGCACGACTTATAGTATCCGTAATACGATGTATCTGTTCAATAGTTTCATGTTGCTCTCGGAAGCCAAACTAAGTTGAGCCTGGTTTGAGTATCATTATAACCTGCGCAATTAGGCAGGCATTCTAGATAGCCGGGAAGTGGTTGACACCCTTACCAGGCAGCTGCTTGAGTAGTCGTGCATCGATTAGGTCGTAGCTCGCGTCGTTTTTCCCTTATGTATTTTGCAGATTTCTCTCCATAATTCTTTGGGACTCGCACTTTTTACTGGTAGGCTCATTCGTAGTGATGCGTCTAGATATTCGAAGACTTCCTTATCGTGTTCAAGATGTTTGCTAGGCAAAAAATCAGCTGTTTCACATTTTAAAAAATCTGCTGCTTCACATAAAGGTGCAATACCTACGCGGTCAAAATGTATGGAACAGCTGTTTTTTTTTTAAATAACTGTCGTACAATTTCATCGCAGGGAGGTTCAGAATCCATGGTAATCGGCTTCGCGTCGATGTCCCTGCCACCCTGTATTGCAATAAAGGGAAATAAAATTTAAAACTCATATTAAAAGTACACTTTGTAAACAAGCATATTACAAATATTATATATTAATTACTTACCTCGCTAAATTCAACAACCTATGGTATTATTTGCAGACGACAGTACGACAATAGTCAAATGCGGCAATAAAAAAAGTTACGAAAATGATATTAATAATACATTAAAAAGCATAATAAATTGGCTTAATAAAAATAACCTAATTATAAATATACAAAAAACAAAAGTTATGCATTTTCATCAGCGTCTAGGAACTGGAAAAAAAAAAAACTTTTGCATGCCGTAAGGTAGAGTGTGTTGGAACTGCTTTTACAATGTTTACATCTTATTTTGTACCCACATTCATTGCAAAATAAATGATTTCTGATTTCTGACATATTAGAGGATTATATCCAAGATAAGAATGCTTGGAAACATGCTGGTCCTGCTCCATAGGACAATCTAGACAAAATCAAACTGGTTGCTAATTTAATTATATACTTTTATTTTATTTTATTATACCTATGACTTGGATTTTACATTCTGTGATTACGTCCTCACACACTGGCTTATTAATTTTAAAATTTTAGAAAAATCGTCTGCTTTTTCAATGTTTGTAAATATGTGAGCACGTCGTTGCTTCATTTTTACCTATTGTGGTATAGTAATCTTATTCTAGGTGCTTCACATATAATTATATAACTAATATACCTATACAAAATATTGTAAACATTTTAAAAGAGTAACGATGGAGTTTCTTGCCCATACTTCTCCATACGAAAACTACCTTTTGGAAGGGGCGACTAGAATCATATTTTTTTTTGTATCTTTTGACATTCAAAGGTGCCTTACAAGGGTCTATTTGAAATAAATTATTTGACTTTGACTTTGAATAGCAAGATATCGGTATACTAACGTATGTGCACGTGGAGTACTCCGAGCCAGTTGAAGTCGCCGCTCTGTCCAAGGTTCCCCGCCCGCACCTGCGCAGTGGTCGCCCGGTCGCATTGCTCCGGTGATGAACGCCCTGAAAAACAACGTCATTGCACCACAAGCTTCACGCCCAAGCGTCACGCGTCTTGCGACTGCGACTACGGCAACAGCAAATGAAAGACGTTGCTTAGAGCATGCCACGAGACACCACGATGTGCCATGCGGAGCGACGGAAACAGGAAACGCGTGTCACTTGTCGCAAGTCGCATCGCTCTAGGTCGTGAGCGGGACCTTACTGTGTTTTAAGTTGACGCTGGTAAAGTAAGACGCATATTTTTCATAACTGCAAAAGCTAAGATGAGTTAGGTTTTAAAAGCATAATGAGTCGATAACTTCCCACTGCTGGGAGACAATCCTACTTTCTGGGAGAGAGTCGGCTGTTTTCCACCACGTGTACTGTCACCAGTGGGTTGGTGAATGTCAGATGTCTCCGAAATCAAAGTAAAAGTCAATATTTATTCCAAGTACCTAGGCCATTAAAAGGTGCTTTTGAACGTCAAAATGTATAAGAAAATAGAATTGATCCCAGTTGCCCTTTCCAAATGATAATTACGTATGGAGAAGAATAGGTAAGGAACTGCAGACTTAGTCCGAATTTTTGGTTCCAAGACACTATTTTTCTCACGATGTTTTCTTGCTCGGTTTTGAGAGCAGTGGTGATGATATAAATTGCAGAAAGTAAACTACACGCCTGCTGCAGTAAGCATTAACAATTTTTTTTCTTATGTTCTTATTCCTATTTATAACAGACGAAAACCGGACCGGACAGGCCCGGACTGCCTCGTTGTTCTAGTGGTCGCAAGCGCTGCACCTGAGCATGAGGTCTTAGTTTCGATTTCTAGGTCGGGCAAGTGTTAATGGGTTTTTCCTTTAGGAATTTCTCAGCAGCAGCAGTTGATGGCAATAGGCTCACCCCGATTACATGGGACATAACTGGCGAAATGTGGGTGTTACTATAGGTACACCTCTGCCTTACCATTCTGGGATTACAAGCGTGATGTTTTGTTGTGCTAAAACCAGATCACATTAATATTACAAATACATTATAAAAAATATAGAACAACCAACTCACCAACGAACAGAATTACCAGTTTGACGAAGAGAAGCCTGTGTCCCCCCATTGTTTCAGAAATAATAGTTTCAAAAGTAAGTTACACGTTCAGACAAACGATTAACCACGATGGCTAACCACGGGTTTATACCGAGCGTGTAATTGCTACAAGCCACTCATTTCTAATTAATGACTAATGACTAATTACGAACGTATTCACTAGAAAACTGTCGTTATTTATGACAAACAATGAAATTGTTCATAAACACAGTCAAGTTTTCAAATGAAGTGTTCGTTTGAACGTGTGGTAGACTGGCACAGGAGACAAGCCCTTGAGTTAACGTAAGCTCTAATGGCGCTTTCTAAAACTGAATGACTCGTCGTCTTTTAATAGTAATAGTAATGTTTGGAGGGATCGTGGCTAAATGATAACAGCCGCTTGGGTCAATTGAGAGTCAAGTGAATAGGTAACATCCCTCGGCCACTTATCTGTTAGCCAAGCTTGGTGGCACTTGGCCAAGTTGGCGTAATGGCTATGTTGGCGTAATAAGTGAATGATTGGTTTGTGAGCTGCTGGCCACTATTTCCTGCGTAAACATACTCGTACTTTATATGCTCAACAATACAGGGTGGATTTTTGAGAAGGGGCAGTAAGGACATCTACCTTAAACGTTGTCGCTACAAGAAAACGGTTTTAGGAGACTGTCCTTAATTTTATGAGAAACTTTGATCTACACTCACAGATTTTGAAAAAAAATTACAGTCGAACAAGATCGATTGGCATCAAAAAAGTTTTTGTGAAAACTGCCCATTTTCTTGCTAAAATGGGCAGTTTTAACAAAAACTTTTTTGATGCCAATCGATCTTGTTTCTTATAAGGATCCAAAAACTCGATCGGACCAACTGAGGCCTGAGTACTAGAAAAGTCAGAAATCGCAAAAAACTTTTCTCGTACATTTCTGTGGAAAGAATCTCCAACATACTTTTTTATGAAAGGCAGACTAGCCAAACAGAAACAAAAAATTTAAACTTCGAATGAATACGCGTTATAATTCTATTTGCTATAAGAACAAGATAATTTGTTGGTTGAATTATTTCAAGTTATTTAGAACTTTCAGAATTGTATGAAAAACATTAAAAAAGACTGTCCCCTGGAAAAGACAGAAATTGCAAAAAAATAAACTATGTAAAAAGTTTTTTCAAAAGCAACAAATGTTCAAAATTTTGTTCTCTGTTCGTTCGAAATTTGAAGTTCAATTTGTTATAGTTTAGTTTCGGCCAGTCTATCATCGTAAAATAGTAAGGTGTGATATTTAAACACTATCTGCCCGCCATGAAGCTCCAATTACCCAACCTGTTAATCGAATCCATACCATTTGGAGCCTTGTTCAATGTTCAGTGCCAATACTAAGTCGGTGGGAACTACGCAGTCACCGGTATAACTTGAGCTCTATTAGTTCCATAGCGGAGTGTACTGGTAGAAAAAGTTAGTTTGGTCGAGTGTGGTTCTAAGTAATGTAATAGATGCACGACTGAACGGAAAGGCTGACTTACAATGTTTACACGAGGATCCGCTGGTGCGTTCCTTTTGGGCTCTGAAGTAGCACATTTGTTCGTATTTCTTCGACTCAACCTCTCTTATTTTTAAAGTAGACAGGAATAGACAAGTTTTTGACGATGTAAACAGTGCACTCTCAATGGTTACGGATTGGTTTACAACAAATAACCTAGTTCTCAATGCCAAGAAAACGAAATGTGTTAAGTTCGCCCTACCAAATGTTAGAAATCTAGGACCCAACATCGTCTTGAATCTGTAAATTCGGCAGTTTTTCTGGGCATAACAGTAAATGCCAAACTTCAGTGGGGCCCACATATATAGAGCCTAGCGGGAAGGCTCAGTTCAGCCGCCTACGCCGTCAGGAAAGTAAGACAATACACTGACGTCGATACAGCTCGATTAGTCTATTTTAGTTATTTGCATAGCGTTATGTCCTACGGTCTTCTGCTGTGGGGCAAAGCTGCTGATATTCAAAATATATTTGTCCTTCAAAAACGAGCTGTTCGAGCTATTTACCAGGTAGGCCCCAGAGTTTCTCTGAGAGATTTTTTCAAAGATATTGGTATCCTCACAGTGGCATCTCAATTCATTTTCGCCAACATCTTATATATTAGACAAAATATACACTTGTGGCACACACACACACAAACACACACACAAAAAACACACACACACACACACTAAAAACAGTGATTTTCACAATGTTAACACTAGAAATAAGGAAAAACTACGAGCTCCTTTTCACCGGCTTCATAAAGGCTTTTACAAACAGGCGCGACACGCGACGCGACTCAAAGACACCGCTCGGCGCGCGACGTGCGGTGTCTTAGCCTTTAGGTTCATAACTCATTTGTTGGGCTTGGTATAACCTTTTATAACAAGCTACCCTCTTCTTTGCTAGATTTGCCTTTTAATGCGTTTAAAACGAAAATAAAATCCAACATTTGTTCAAAGGCATACTATTCTAACAACGACTACTTAAATGATAAGAATAGTTGGTCGCTGTGATTAACTCAAGACAATGTTTATGTTCTTTCTCCAGAATTAGCTTACCTTCTGACAGGTTATATGAGTTTATATAAATGTTTATTTTAATTTAATTTAAATTTATTGTTGACATAATCTACTCATTACAATGTTTTTTTTTATGAGTTGTATTACAATATGTAACTAGTGACCTCGACAATTGATCATATTATTTATTGTTATTAGTAATTAACTGTTTATTTATTTTACGATCGATAGTCCTAGTTTATCATTTATAACTTCCAGTTACAGCTTTATGTAAGCGGGCACGGCCTTTATGCCTGGAGGCTTTTATTAAGATGTTAAGTTTTGTTTACGTTTAGTTTTTATTTCTGCCCGAGTATAGTTCTCGATGATTTGGTTTGGTATATTGGCGTGTGCTAGCTAACATAGTGATAATAATTTAAATTAGGTTAATTATGTTGAATACAATATAATATAGAATCATTTTTTTTTCTTTCTAATTGAACAGACAGCTGTGCTGCTGGGGAGTTTGTTGCGCCACTTCTTCTTCCCAGCTAACGCACTAGGAAGTGGTGAAGGGTGGGCGTTTTGGGGGACTGTCTTATGTAATTGTGACGTTCGAAAAGTGCTGATTCTCAGCCTAGTTTGAATAAATGACTTTTGAATGTTGAATTTCAATACTAGCATTATTTTATAGCTATGGAATTATACCAAACATTTTATCTATGAATGGTGGTAACATATTCCTTCGTTTTTTGCTTTCAAATGTGATAACTTTATGATCACTTACAGCCAAAGACATTTTTACTTGTTGTATCTCAAACATGCTTGAAAATTCGAGCAATAATTTGACAACCTTTTCGGGATAAATCGAAAATGCTGTACTGGTCAAATACAGTAAGTAGGCGGCCGGCAATGTTAGTATGAAATCCATAACTGTCGTGTGACTGGAAAAAAACTCCTATCAGTCGTGCAATTGAAAACTGGAACGACCTTTTTACTTCGACACATGACCACCAAGGACGTAACTTATCAAAGAATTTATTTAAATTTTGAACATGCTTGGAAATAGAGCTCTTTAAAGTAAAAAAGAAACAAATGAACATTTGTTGGCATTTGAAAAATTATTGTTATTCGTCATAGATTCTGGAATTTAAAATTAATTTAGTTAATTGTAATTTCCGCGCATTATTTGAGAAAAGTGCTATAGAAGCTTTAACTGCAATCAGGTAATGATGGACTCTCGTATGTGTACCTCGATTTCGCCTCGGCCCACATTTTCATGTTCGTCTAACAATGCCCCTTTTGCTGGCCGCGGCAGTAATGTACTACTTGACATAAAATTTGACAATTTCAGATAATTATTTTTGACAGTATCCTTATGCTAAATACTTAAAAAATGCTAAATGATATAAGTAGCGAAATGCTATCAACATCTTCAGTGCAAAACAATTATACATATATGTATGTCTGTAAGTTAGTCCCAATTGGCACAGGCCAGTCCCGGGTGATCTAAACAGGTACATGTTGGTAGTGGAGTCGACACTGTAGCCCGTAGCCTTGTACTGATACCTGAGAACTACACAGATTATGCTCCACTATACCTGTGTTACAGGGATCCTTGCAGGTGATGTACAGAGCACGTCAAGGTGTCCGTTTACAGTAACACCGCACACGGTACTAAATCGCATCACTTCAGTTTTCGTCTAATATTTACCGAATCAAAAAATCTAAAAAATACATTTATTTGTGGACACAAGTACATACAAGAAAGGTGTTAAATAGTAGTTTATGAAACTGTTGCATAAAGAGGGGTATTATAATACGTAATAGTATCACACGAGTGTTTTAATACCTAGTTATGTGCAGTTTCATACACTATTTTATCTACTCTCATTCATTAGGATTGAACCTACTAAATAAAAGATCCCACGAAATTCAGTAGGTACAACAAAACGTAAGAATGGCGCCTGCACCCAGTACATCACCGCGCATGCGCTAGAGCGGTGCTGCTGTCCCCCGCTAACGTTCGATTACAAAAGTTGTTGGAAACTCCTTGGTGATATGAACTTCTTGGAGTTGCCCTGTATCGTAATAGAAAAAAAAATGTTTTTTATCATTATTTTGTTACAGAAAAAGTGTTATAATATGATTCTATTTTTAAATTTCGGTATTGTGTTTATAATGTACGTCAATATAAACTCGTTTTGAAGTTTATAATTCGAATATTACGATACGAGAGTAGATAAAAATGTATATTGTGTGTATCTCTGTGTCCTGCCACAGTAAAACTAAATGAATTAAGTAAGGATATAATAATAATAATAATAGTGAACATATAATAGAAATGTATCAATTATATATACAGGGTGTCAGGGACATCGACGCGAAGCCTGTTACCATGGATTCAGTACGTGATTCTGAACACCCCAGCGTTGAAATCTATCACGGTTATCTAAAAAACAAAATCTGCTGTTTCATAGAAAATTGCAATACCTACGCGGTGAAAATGTATGGAACAGCTGTTATTTTTTTTAATAATCGACGAAAATTCAAATTCAAATTCAAAAATTTCGCTGTGTTGATGTCCCTGCCATCCTGTATATACAACCTTAGTTTTTGTTTACCCTAAACCTCTTAAGGGGTCAGTGTGTGTGTGTGTGTTCAGGGGTCATTATGAATAACTTTCATTATGTGAAAAAAATATCAGCTGTTCCCTACATTTATGTTCGTTTAACTCGTCGAACTCGTCGAAATGTAGTGAACAGCTGATTTTTTTTTTCGCGATTTCAGCGTTGGTCCCATAGTGAAAGTAAACAACTTAACAACACAACAACGTAACAACTTTTAATATAAATTTAAGAGGTTTAGGGTAAACAAAAACTAAGGTTGTAGACATATTTAAGCTCATATTATAGCGAAATAAAACACCAGAACGCTTGGAAACATGCTGATCTTGCTCCATAAGACAATTTAGAGTCTAGACAAAATCAAACTGGTTGCTAATTTAATTATATAATTTGTAAAAAAAAATATAACACTGATTTTACATTCTATGATTATGTACTCACACACTGACTTATTAGTACTACTTGTAAATATGTTAGGAATATCGTATAACTTTACAATGTTTGTAAATATGTGAGCATCATGTATCTATCACATGTATAATTAATTTATCTGTCATTGCTTCATTTTTCATTCTTTTTTACTTATCGTGTTATAGTAATCTTAGTCTAGATGCATCGCCTTCACATAAAATTATATAATTAATGTATACAAAATATTGTAAAAACATTTTAAAAGAGTAACGCAGTTTCTTGCCCATTCTGCTCCATACGAAAACTACCTTTTGGAAGGGGCGACTAGAATCAATTCTATTTTTTATAAAATTGACGTGCCTTTTATGTGCCTAATTGAAATAACTTTATTAATATTGCTTAATTGCTCTCTGATTTGTTGTCAGCTACCTGCACGGTCTACTAATTATACATAAGAAGTCCTGCCATAAACACTCTTATTGTAAATAAATCACTTACAGGCGAGCACATCTTTCACAGAGTAGGACGAAAAGACTTACACAGATAGTGATTGTAATTAGATTTAATAAAAATTCAATTAGGTCGCTTATAAAATTTAATTTGAATAACAATCATGATGATTCTCTTGCCCACAACCCAATTCTATTTGGGGTCGGTAAGACATGTCTTTTTATTAGAATAAAAATATAAAACAGAATGAAATTAAATAAATCAAATAATAGTTGAAAAGTGATCAACGTTATCGTAAAGGTGATTGAACATCTTAGAGAGGGATCCAACAGAGAATGAGAACGCTTACTGGTTTCTTCTATAGGCGTGTATTATAAATGTTCCAAAGGTCCAACTTGAACTGTTGTAGCATTGCCATTTCTCCCGACTAGTACTCGTATTAACGCGTGTGGTCCAGGGTTGTAGGTGGAAAGTCCTTGGAACAAAATATTGCAAAAATGTGGGCGTATTCTCTTAACCCTTGCAAAATCTATAAAAATACATGTGCCTTAACATTCATAGAAATACGTTAAATATTTATTACAGGAGCGCGCTCAAGTAATTAGCGTGGCCGCGACGCCATGTTTGGTGCTCGTAATTAGCGCGACACAGCACCGGAGACAATCGCCAGTAAATCAAGTCGACTCATTTACATCGCCTCTTTCTCTGCCTTTTTATTGCGCACTGTGCTTTTGTGTGAAAATTGCATAAAATTGTTTGTTTTGTTGAGTGTTTGAGACGATACTTGATGCAATAGTGTTTTCAGAGTGATAATTATGAGCCTCCTTCGCATAATAATTATGTAGGTAAGTATTATACAAAAAATCTTCCTGTTTTACCAAATCATTGAAAAAATATAAAGTAATTTAAGCCTAGAATTGTTTTGACAAGTTTTTTGGAATAGGTAAGTCTACGTATTTTACGATTGTAAACTTTATTAGTTCCTAATCGTGTCCAACTGACAGATGTCAGGAACGCAGTCTCTCGGTGGCCGGAATTTAATGTGTCCTGGACTGTGTTCACAGGGGTGTTGATGGACTGTCCCGAGGAGTACGAGCAGATGCACCAGCAGCTAGGAAATGTTTATACTTTCGGTTATCTGCCCACCATACACTAAAGTGCAGTAACAGCAAAATCACGATTTCGAGTAAAACGCATTTAAAGTTAAGAATTGATTTTAAAAAATCAACAGAATGTATAAGCAAAAAAATTTGAATGCAGAAAGGTTGTAAAGGCATAGGTTCACACGTTAAAGCAATAAAAAAAAATATATCTTAATAACTGAATTTATTATGGCCATTTATTCTTTTTGGTGCCTATTACTGCATAGCCTTTTTTGTAAAAAATACCATTTTAAACTTAGTAAAATGCAGCAAAAAGCCCTATTACTGCGTTTGGATCAGTTATTTTGTCAAGAAACCCAACTAACATGCAGTAAGGTCAAAAAAATACTGCATTTTAGTTAGTTTTTTAAGAAAAAAGTGTTCAATTTACTAGTGCAGTAAGAAAAATAGCTAGTTCACATTTTAAAGACCGTTTATATTAACTGCACTTTAGCTAGGAATAATCATATCTGTGTCATTATGCTATCCAAACTAATCTGCAGTAATGCTGTATTTTACTGCGTGTTAGTCAGTTTATAATGATAAAAGAATGTTAAGTATTCACAACTAAAATGCGACAAGCTTTGATTTTACTGCATTTTAGTTGGGAGTTCGTGACAATAAATTGTATTTTCTTAATTTGCAGTAAAAATAGCTTGTATGGCGGTAAATTTTACTGCGTATTAATTTTTTTTTTAATTTTTTTCCAGAAATATAAAACTATCTAAAGAACTGTAAAATTATATTGCTTACTGCATTTTAGTTATGAAACCTTAAAATTTAATCTGCAGTATAATTTATACTGTATTTTAGTTGGGAAATCACGCCAAATTGTTAATTTTTTTCGTTTGCAGTAAGTGAAAACTGTTAAATAAAAACCATTCTAATAGTCTTAGAAATAAGTAAGTTAATTCAATAGAAAGCTTAAGAAACCCGCTTTCAGAATCACTAATAAAACGAAAAATCACAAAAGGGCTGTTACTGCTCTTTAGTCTCTGGTGGGCAGTTATGTAGACGGTGAGTCACACATTGTTAACATCAACGACCTATATTTGTTAGGGCGAATATACTAAGTACTTACTAGGTAGGTATAACATTGACGACTGACTATAAAAACCGTGATGGTATCGAAGAAAAGAATAATTTGCAGATTTTTTATTTGGGGTCAATTTCCGCAAGTTGTGTAGGTACTTGAAGTAGAAGTTTAAAAAGAAAAAAATTGTTTTATATTTTTTTTATATTGAAACACTGTCAGATCGGTTATGCCCTAAGAAATGTAGGTATTCATGTGACTTTGGTAAAGTCAGCCCTAAGCCATTAAGTATACCTAGTTACTTAAAATCAAAGAAATTCAAGATCGTAATTTTTTTTTTTTAATTTCTGAATCATAAACTAATAACCATAATGTAGTATGCTTTTGTTTTGTAGACAATGCAGTATTGGAGCAAGTGATGCATACAATGGAGTTCGTCGATCTGCGCGAATGCAATGAGTACTACAATCAGGAAGGCGTAAGCGATAATTTCTTTGGATTTTTTTTTGAATGTTTTGTTAGTTTAAACTACAATTACAAAAAATTACAATTATAAACTGTTCTTCCGTGTTATAAACTGTTAATCCCGGCTGTCATTTAATTTTGTAGATCTTTGACAGTCGTTACGGGTAGCTAGAAGCCCAAAAGTCTGACAACCCGTCTTGCCAGGTAAGTATTACCCAGTAATTGGGTTGTTGAGGTCAGATAGCGACTGCCTATCTGACCTCAACAACCCAATTACTGGGTATACATCCATGTAAAATACTGATATTCAGCTGCATCCGGTGAGACTGGAAGCCGATCCCAACATAGTTGGGTAAAGGCTCGGCAGATAATGTTTTTGCAGTGCTAGCTGACATATGGCAAATAATTTAAAGATATTGGTATTTCGTAATGTTAATCGGCAGATGCGTTGTAAATCGTTGTTTTGCAATAATCGACTACCTACCTGACATTTTGTCAGCTGAACCAAATGTTTCATCATGATCAGCCCCGTTCACTGCTGGACATAGGCCTCTCCAGATGCAGGCCATTTAATTTGATCGTCAGCTACTTTCATTCAATGCTACATCCAAAATATTTCGTTATAATTAGTGTTATTATAATAACACTCTTTGACTAGCTTTTGCTCTCGGCTTCGCCCGTGTGGATGTCGGAAAATATCTCACGGGAGCGTACTACCAGGATTAAAAGTACCCCATGTGCTAACTCAGATTATTAACTATCTGTGTACCAAACTTTATGCAATTCTGTTCTGCCGTTTTTGAGCCAATCCGGAACATACGTCTAGACAAATAGACAAATGGACAAAAAATCTAAAAACTACATTTTCAGCATTAGATTCTGTAGAATCCTGTTGATTCCGTAGAATCCTGTTGATTCCGTAATTAAGTTGAATATATCACTACACTGGCTCATCACCACACCATGCGTGTTGTGCAGGCACGCTTCACTTTCAACCGTATCCCGCCATTCGTGGTGAGCGGACAGTTTCGACTTCATTACTATTTCATTATATGTATGAATACTGTACATGGCTGTGTTATACAATTTTGTTGTACAAAAACGTTCATCACTCCACGTTCCACACAGCCCGGCGGCATGCGACGCGGCCATACCGCTGGTCGGCCGGCGGTCTGGCGCGGCAGCAGGGGAACAGTTATCGTTCATTTTTGTCTCCAGTATCTGCGTACAACAGACTGCACCGAAAGTCACAAAACAGCTGAGAATATCGATTCACAACTGCACTTGCCGTCTGCGGGCGGCGCTTGCGCGGCTTTTTTGGCGGCTTTGCTTGTGGTCAAGCTGCCGGCAGTGCCACCGGGCTGTGTGGATCCACGCTTTGTCACGATATGGCTCTTAGTATTTCATTATGCCGACAGTACAATAGAGCGTTTCCTATCAGTCTCTCTATGAAAGTTTGTTTTCAGCTCGACAGCCAATGGAGTTCCCCCACGGAGTATCAATGCTTCCGAAAGAAGTTCACCACAGAGAAGTGTGTGTTTGAGTCCGGTATGACGCTCGCTGTTTACCATGTCAGGAGATGGAAACTGGTTAGTAGTTACTGCTTAGATGGTCTACTGTAAGAAATTTATATCAATGTACAACATGTTATATTTTGTAATGTCCACATCCAACGTCACTCAAGTCAACACACATACAAGAGGCCGTGCACGAAATGGACTGATTTTGATCAATTTTGTTCATTAATTGTGAGAAAGGGAAAAAGAATTTAAACAAAACTATTTGTGATTTGAAAAGTCGAGTTCTTTGTTTTGCATGTGACTGAAAGAGAGTTTTCAAATCAGTTAAGTATTCATGAAAATCACAAATATTCGCAACAAGTTTTCCGAAAAATTACGCGAGACTTAATCACTTTTTTACAAGAAACTACTTTTGATTTTGAACATTTAAAAATATCATCAACTTTTTTATATGGTACTTGCATGCAGCTTTTTTTTTTTTTTTTTTTTGAGGGTGGGAAATTATCAAATAACTTCTCCCGCTCTGGGTGGAGCGGGAGGGCGTGTCAGACTTTTACTGACTAAAACCCACCCGTGTTCCTTCCGTTGCCTGTGTGCCGAGGTCGCGATATCCCTTTCAGACAAACCCGCGACCCCAGCAGGCATTGGCCCTTCCGGACCCCGTCAGTTGGTGCTGACATCTCTTTGAGGCGCGCGTGGAACACAACGCGCCGTCGACCCGGGCCTGGTCCCTATCGGACGGCGAGCTACCCATTGCTCACCGTCCGCAAGCCCGCGCCTACGGTGGCCGGAAGTCGGCTCGCGACTCCCGACGCCCGGGGCGTCTCCTGCGGCGACTAGGGGCGCGAGGGGGCGCATTTTGCCTCTCCCTCACGCGCTCCGCCTCCTCCTTCGCGAGCATTACTGCTTCGCAGAAGGAGGTGACGGCCTCCCATGCACTCTCGCTCCGGACCATGGCCTGAACCAGGGCCGGACGCGAGAGATCGCCGCCGCCGATCGCCTCCGTGAGGACACGGCGGTGCTCCGCCCAAGCTGGGCAGACCTCCACCGTATGCTCCACCGTGTCCTCCGGGCGATCCACACAGTGGTGACACCCGGGCGTTTCCTCCCGCTTTATCCTGAACAGGAACCTCCCGAAACAACCATGTCCGGTGAGGACCTGTGTCAGGCGGAAGGTGAGGACGCCGTGGCGCCTCTCTTGCCACTCCTCAAAGAGGGGACTTATCGCCACAATTGTGGCGTGCCCATACTTGCATGCAGCTGCACCACTGTTTTCAACTTGGATACAAAATATAGCAGAATAAATAATGTTAAAAAAAAAACAATTTTTCGACACACTGTCAGTTATTATAATTATTTAGCAAACCAGATCCAGTTCAAAAATGGTTTAGCTCCACGAAAACTGTACTTTTATACTTACACGGACTTGTTGTGTTGTGTTATGTTTCAATTATTTCAAGGTTTCTTACAATTAGATAAGTTATTGACGTAAACGATAATTCGAAAACGAACTCATTTGTTTCTGTTTGTGAAACACGATAATTTTTACTACCTGCCCAATATTTGTACAATGTGTGACTGTTGCGGCCTTAAGACAGAAACAAATCATTGAAAGTTTAAACTCAGTTCGATGGTTCTGTGTATGTGCACGCAATCTGTCAGACCAATAAAATCAGAGCGATCCATCTGAACGTCCAGTTCAGATGGATCGCTTCAATCACCTTACGAAAACGTAGATCACTTCGGATTTAATCGAATTAAGCTCATTACTTGTCAATTGATGTAATACGTCACATTTTGGACGTCGCCATTTGCATCGTACAATATATCGAGGTTCTAAGTATGGTTAAGGCATGGAATTAGTATGTACTATGGGTTGAGGTTTTCGTAAGTCGTCCGTAGTTTATAGTTTTTTTTCTTTTTCGCTTTTGACATAAATTCCCACAAAATTGAAACTTTACTATTATCTAACTGTCACATAGACAAATAGACCTGGGAGTTTTAGGACGTGCAAGTGACATTCAACCGTATGGTGGTACCTAAAGTAATTACGAGGTCTACTGTAAAATATGTGACACAATGTAAGTTGCTATGATGTTTTCCAGCTAGGCATGAGCGTGCTCGGGCCAGGCTGCGCGCTGCCAGCTCGCTTCAACGACTTCGAGCCGTACGTGCCCTGGGTGCAGCAGCAGACTGACGACCACCACCGAGACACACACGTGTCCAAGTTCATTCGCCGTGGCATGTATCACATGTGAAGCGTGACCCGCGAAAAGATATGACTCATCATTTGCCTAGCCTTTTCCCAACTATGTTGGCCAGTCGAGTTGCAGTCTAATCGGATGCAGCTGAATACAAGATATGGCAATGAGTGACGAAATCTTTATCTATCTTCCACTAAGCTCAAAAAAGTGTCAAACAAAACTAAGCATTTTTAATTTTAGTTACATACGTATAAAGTTACTTTTCATTCGTGTGATTGGAAACCCACCAACTTTTTTTTTTGTTGTTGTAATTATTTTATTTGGCACTGTATTAGGTAATTAGTTTAAGTTTACTGTTAAATAGTTTAAGTAAGAATATATGACTGATTTTACGGACAAGTTTAAAACAATATTTCAATTATAATACCGATTTAAACAAATCTATTAAAATCAATACCCAGGATTTGAAGAACAAAATGCATTTTTTTATTTTTTATTATTAAAATTTTCAAATCTTTATTGAACCCATCCCCCGGAACCCTAAACTTTTACGCCATCATCCATAGACTGTGATATACTTGCACCTAGGTATATCATACCTATACTACACCCTAGACTCCTGCGCATCCGTTTCCACTTACCGATACGCATCACGGCTGCGGGCTCGGTCATATCGGCGCGGTCTAGATCACTAACTAAATTGCTCATTGTTGCTCGGCAGTTAAGAGCAATACTAACGTATTGCGGCTTCAAATGTTAAAGAATATTTTCTATTGTGGAGAAGTCCATCGTCAGCGCTAGTACAAATGCGACTGCTCTTGTTGTTGCAGCTCTATGTGCCGCTATTAGTAATGAACACCTCAAACATTTCATACTGTTCTGACTGGACAGGTCCAATCGAATATGTGTGGTTCTTTTCTGAAAATACAGTTTCAGACACTATAAGTAATCTACAGGTGCTCACATGATCTGACCAAGATTATGTCTGGGCTTTAAAAGAGACTTAGACCTCTGAGTTTGTTTCGGTCTTTCTTCTCGGAGTAGTCAGGATAAAAAAACTTCCCATCATTCGAAGACCTCGCACCACACATTTTGGTCCTTCGAGCTGGATGTAAGAACGCGATCTGATTGCTGGGTATAAAAGCTCCCAGACGACGCGATTCTGGTAGAACAATTTCCATGAAGTTGTCATAGAAATTGTTCTACTAGACTCGGGTCGCTCTGTCGTATCGCGTCTGTCTGCGGGAGCTTTAAACTGGGAGCAAATTCACCCCAAAGCAAACTATGAGCTACCAAGAATTGCCCAAATCTGTAAAACAATGCCCAACCCTGGGGTCGAATCAAGATCCCCATACTCAGCAGTCGTATTATCTTAAATCTGAACCATCCACACTACGTTATAAAATTAACTTTATTTTGGACTAGCAGCGCCCCACGGTTTATCCGCGTAAGTTTCAATCCCGTGGGAATATCGGGATGAAAAGTATCCTATCCTATGTCCTTTTCCAGATCATGGTCTACCCATGAGCCAGATTTCTCATCTCCTTTTCACATTTATAATATTAGTTAGGATGGTCTTTTTCCATAGACAAACCGTGAAAACGGCTTTGTGGGGCATCATTTTATGTTTAGGATAAGATTGCTGTAAACTTTAAAAGTAAAGAAAACATACAAATAATGATAATTGACACTTCTGGACACAGCTCGTACTGTTAGGAGGTTCCTCTCTGGAGCCCTGACCGCCGGTAACCTGGACCCTGTTCCCGATACCGGCGGGCTAATATAATTCCCTTATATTTTAAAATGTTAATATGTAAGAAAATGAATAAACGAAATAAAAACTGAGGCAGTCTAGGTCATTGTATTTTTGTGTGACGTCATAAGTGCATACTTATCATTACAGTATCACTGAGCATTACCTTGCAGTGACCGGCCGTTCTTCCCATGGTTTGGCGTCATTATCAGACATTACGCTGTCAGTGCTAACCTCCGCTGTTTATGTGGGAATGGCGCCCACTATCGACTAGGACTCACGTTACAATGCATTATTTTGTTTTACTAACAGCTTTTGAGTCTTGGATACTCGAATAAAGAGAATTCTATTCTATTACCTATATGAACATTGCAGCGGGCAGTTGATCGTCATAGAATGTCTTTAGGGTACAGTAAGGTAAGGGCGTCAACGGAACCCTATTACTAAGCCTCCGTCGTCCGCCTGTCTGTCGCAGGGCTGAATATGAGCAACTAATGTTACTGTAGCCTTTAAGATGGCAAATAAAAAGCACAAACTATAAAAGTTTTGGTGGTAAGGAACCCCTACTCACTAAGCGCCAGTTTTTTTACTTTATGGCACGGTTCACCAGAGACACTTCGGTGGACTAGCACGAATGTGTGGATTACATGCAACGTAATTATTCCAACGATTTTAAAATTGAAAATACTCGTTTCACACTTAATACCTATAGTACTTAGTTTAAATTGTCAATGTCATTCAGACGCCGGAATCAAAAACAAAAATTGTTTAAATAATTTCTTAGGTGTTGCGACAGATTTTTGATTGCAAAGAAAATATATATAGGTATGTATAAACGTAACAACAGTTTGCATTTGACTTTCAAATCGAAGTCATAATAAAATTCATCTCATAAAAACTTTATCGAAACATAGGTACATTCTTTTGTCAAATAAAAATATCATTACCAAATTAATTCAAATTTTAAATACCTTCATAAATTGAGTCAACAAAAAGTTAACCCTCAACAAATAATCGAAAACTCATTACAAATTCGAAACCGATAAAATCTATTGTAACTGTTAATTATGATGTCATACATCAACCCTAAAACGCCGGCTATTAAATAAAAGTTAGAAAATAAAAGGCGAGTCCGTTGGACCCCGCGGGAGAAGAAGATGATAACTCAAAGAAATGGGTTGTTATTGTCACATTATTCAAAGCCGTCGCCGGAGGAAGTATTAAGTGTCACACGGCAAGCACGAGAGTTGGGAGAACGGGTACGTTTCCACTGACACACGATATTATTGTAATTTTATATTGTTAAGCAGTTATTAAGTGGTGGCGTTACCTTATACAAACATTTTGTAAATTCACGATACCTAGTTAATTGTTATCTTGTTGTTTTTGGTTATTAAAAGTTATGTTAATTCGAACTCAAATAAAATTAAACCTTGTTTCATTGCAATAAAAAAACACGCAAAAAAAACTTTTTTTTCTTTTGATGTACCTACCTATCTAAAGATTATAATATTACCCCTCTATATTACTGAATATCCTTTATTTTGGTCAAAGACTTCCTTTCTCTGTCAGATTTATCATTTCAACGATCAACTTACAAATCGACTTTCGTTAAAGCGGCATACAGGGTGTTTGGCAGAACGTTGAACATACGAAAATGGTGGATAGGTGGGGTCATCTGCTACTTACTTAGCCCTAATTTATTTGGCCCTGGCTCACGGGATATTTAAAAAAAAAAAAAATTGTCTTTGTTCTTGTTTCACCACTTTCTTAACTTTAAAGTGTAATTTTTATTAAAAATGGGTAAAACAGGCAATATTTAGTATTTTTTTAAAATCTTTTATGTTGACAGATTCTTATAAAATTATTGCTTTATTCAGATGTTAGCTAGAAAAAAAGTTATGAGTCCTCAAACTTACAGAAAGATGTAAAAAATACATAAATCTTAATTTCAACTTGCATTTAAAAAAAAACAAAAAATGATTGAGGAGTTCCAATTCTAGCAAAACATCCCTAGTGTGTGAGCTTTCTAATGGTATGTAATTTGCTTTTATAAAAAAAAAACTTTAAGAGTTATTTCATAATTTTTTCAAGTAGGATATTTTTGACGAAACTCTACCTTTACGGAAAGTGAAATGTTTTGCGAAATTTAATACTGCAAAGTTGGTAAAAATTAAATGATCGACGGCTTGCCAGTAGCAGTGGTGCAAATTAACATTCACTATTCCCTTGGGATGGTTGTTACACGAAACAGGTAGAAATTTTGTTTCAAAAAAAATAATAAAATGTAAAAATATCCCGTGGGCCAGGGCCAAATAAATTAGGGCTAAGTAAGTAGCAGATGACCCCACCTATCCACCATTTTCGTATGTTCAACGTTCTGCCAAACACCCTGTAGATGACATAATTATCGTATTACTGGTCGGCCCTTAAAACCTGATTTTAAGTACATAGGTACCCTTGATTTGCGATCTCTCATTTGGTTTTTAAGATTCAGAGATAGCCAAACACATTTGTGGGTTTTGTAAATGAAATGTTGGAAAGGGTGTCTACACACTAAAGTTGGGCACGGCCGGGCTTAGCCGCCCCCAGCGGGTACATTTTAAACAAAAGTAGTCCGACTTGCAACGTTCTTAAGCCATCGGGCTAAAGTCTCGTGCAGACGAACGCGACGCCACGGTGCGATGCGACTCGAATAATACAATTTCTAAGAAAACTCCACGGTGTCGCGTCGCGCTAGTCTGCACGAAGCTTAACCCGCCAGCACCGGCTTTGGTGTGTAGACACCTTTTAAGATAGCATCAATTTTGTATCAACACGTTTAATATTATGCAGACTAGCGCGACGCGACAATGGTTATTGTTATACCGTGAAGTTTTCTTAGAAACTGTATTGTTCGAGTCGCGTCGCGCCGTCGCGTCGCGCTGGTCTGAACGAGCCTTACTCTGACAATCATATCACTTAATTAGTGTAATAAATTAGTGTAAGTTGCTAGAAATAAACTGTAATTAATATTATTAATATTCTTTGTGATTATCTTTTTAATTTAGAATGTAAGTAAAGACCACGCTACCGCATTAGGATTATTGCCTGTAATGATAGTTGTGTTTGTGATAAATAAATAAATAAATTATGCGTAAAAGAACCGCGTCACTATTACGTCGGATGCGAGAAAGTGACAGCAGTCTCCTGAGCATTGTTGCTAGCAGGACTGAAGGCCGCCTGATGGGGCACCTGTATTGTTGCCAGGTGTCCCCAGGAGATGGCTTAATAGATATAGGGTTCTTTAAGTTGTGATGTATTGTTGTTATTGGTTTTAATTGTTTATGTTTTTCTTAATTAATTATACTACCATACTCGTAGTTTAAGTAATACTAACAAATGATGGGTAATGTTCCTGAGTTAAAGATGAATAAATAAATAAATATATGGGTATCGCATTTCATCTGTAACTTATTTTTTTTTATTGGCATTTCGCAGGTCAACCAAGGAGATTGTCGGTTGCTTAATCGGACTTTCCTGTGGGTGCCTCAATACATTAAGGCCTCCAGCCAGGGCATAAAACTTAGAAACTAAGCGACTACACGCTGAAAGCACCCCCTGTGGGGTACGGACCTCGGTTTAGAGCGTCCCTGGGGGATTGGATATTATTATTATTGCCGAGCTTGATGTAGCTAGCGAGTTCGCAGCAGACCCCGAAGTAGGCGACGGGGTGAACAAGACTCGTGGCGTTAAGTGGCTTCAGAGGTAGACAAGTAAAACAATCAGGTATTTGCCCAGCAGTGGGTTCAATAATACATATACCTAAATAAACTTACACCTTCTTCCCATGATCACCACCGGCTACGATCCTTACATACTCCTTTAGCTTCGTTTACGTTCATACATCTGGTCATACACGCACGCCGGGTGCCAGTACTGCGCACCTGACCTTTATGAAGAATATCACCAATATCACCATATCTCCGACTAGGGCGTCCCCTCCCGGTGTTACCACTCACATCTGCTTTATAAATACCTTCTGTTAGTCGCATTTCATTAATCTCACCATGGCCAAACCATCCAAGCATACCTACTCAATAAAATGATTATAAAAATAAATAATGTAGCAGTTCTATCGTAATATACAAAATATCGTATGACGTCCGTCAGCGCGAACAGCTCCAGGATAACAATGGTCCATACAACCTCCATGTAGACCACACGGGATCTTCCTAATTACAACTCGCTTATTCAAATAAAGCATTATTTGATCCTAATGAATGGAGCCTCGATAATATTACTGAGCTTTCTATATTTAAAGGGTTTTTAATAGGTTTTATTTATTACGAGCATTCATTGACTTGGGTGGAGGCGTGACGAGGTGGCTTGTGCTTTTGGATTCAATACTTAAACACGGAAATGGTTTTGGTAGTTCAATCTATTCACATCAACGATTAATGACTAAAATTTTTCTCAAATTGTTTGATCTTTATTCTAATTTGACTCACTTTTGTATGTGAAGACGACAATCCGACAATAAATAAAAACACTGGCAATACTAATGATTAGAGTATTTAATTTTGAAAATATCAAATAAATCCTAGCATAGAAATTAAAAAAGTGATATTTTAGACAAACTAAATAGTAGTGATGGACCGACTATGGGATTTGCCAATCTTTGACTAGCTATGGAGTCTAAACTTTTGGATATATTTGACTGAATTTTCGAACACAGACTGGAAACGGCATTAGATATGTTACGCGGTTTAACTTATTGTCGTCTCCACCTTGTTCAATAAGCACAGGCCGAATAGTGTCTGATAATATTAAGATATAAAGTTAGGCGCTTCACTTATTGAATTAAAGATAAAATATTGAACGCACTTTATGTCAGGCTTGCAAGGCGCCGTCATATTTCAGGGTAAAGCACACGGCAATGACAACAAAAACAAATGAATACGAGCACAATGCTTCGATGGCATTTATCGACTTAAAGTTTGCGTACGAGATGATCATATGAAATTGGAAATACTGTAGCATCAGCTGTTGTGTCTACAGTGTGCTCAAAGTAAATCTTATTATAATTCAAGCCTTTTTACGAAGTATGTCCAAATGGTAGTGGGGGTATCTAATCGAACCGCTAATATATCATTCCCATTTTGCGCTTCTAAGAATTATTGAACACTCTAATATAATTTATAATGATTGCGCCTCTTTTTATGAACCTCAAATATCCAATCCCTATTTTGGAGTCCTAAAAATACAAAAACCCAAGTAATTGCGACCAACTTGGATGTGCGCGGTTATTCGGGGTACTCTAATGAGCTTAGTTACTGCGACCGACTGTAAGAAAACGTCAAGTTAAAAAAGCCATTTATTTAAAAAATGGCAAAAGTTTTTAGAGGTTCATTGATTTAAAATAGCGTGCTTCATTAGAAGGTCAATAAGTTTTTAGAGGACCAGTTCAACATTTCCCTGTCTAAATTGCTAGTCCGGTCAATTTAGACCAAAAAATGAGAGTGAAGTTACATAAAGTCCCAACAAGCTGAATTTCAGTGAAATTGTTCAAAATATAATTATAAACAATTTCTAGAAGTTCCCCATCATTCCCCTGTAAGGAAAAAATTTAATTCAAGGTCAAAGGTCAAAAAAATGAGTTTTTCGCGATTTTCAGCAAAACGGTAAGTTTTATCATAAAAGTACCTCAGACAAAAATTGTAAATCATAAAATTATCTATAAAAAATGTATCAATACTTTTTTCTTACGAGCCACCGTTTCTGAGATATAACGATTCAAAAAGTTATAAAAGTTGTTATCGTCATAATATGCATGAGTACGCCACGTATATACATCTAGAGTTGTAATATTTTATATAATATTTATAATATATATATATATATATAAATCGCGAAGGACTTCTTGCGTCTTTACAAACTACCACCCTGCGGCGTCCACTGAATGTAGTGAGATTTTTAATGTTTTCAATGCGTATGTAAGATGTTTTAATCAGTATCATATCAGTAGTCGACGTCAAATATCATTTAAACGTTAAATGGTGATATTCAAATTAAATATTTCTAGCTGAATTTGTGCGTCCGTTCACTCTTAAATCTTTCTTGCACACTGAATACCTGCGTATACCTACTAAACACTGCATGCACATTCCCGCCTCCATCCGAATGTATGTTTAAATCAATTCCGTATAATGCTTTGCATATATCATAATGATTATAATAACTAAATTACATCCATCTACTATTGAATTCAGATTGGTTCCGAATAACTGAATTAGTGCGTCCGTTCACTCTTAAATCTTTCTTGCACACTGAATATCTCCGTATACGTTCAAAACACTGCATGCACATTCCCGCCTCCATCCAACTGTATGTTTAAATCAATTCCGTATAATGCTCTGCATATATCATAATGATTATAATAACTAAATGACATCCATCTACTATTGAATTCAGATTGGTTCCGAATACTGTTTTTGAATTATTGTATCCAGCTTATCAGCCAAGAGGCTTCCACCTATATAAGGGCTTATAATGACTCCAGGCACAGATAATAAATAATTAAGAGTTAGCATACAAAAGTGACAATACCTATGTATAGCGTAGGTATTTTCACTTTGGTGGTCTACAAAATCTTAAAAAGCAATATAATCATTTTTGACGAGTGACAGGTAAGTTTGTATGTATGTTTGTTTATAAACAGGTAAGCTCAGAGGCACAGGCTGGTGTGAACAGGTAAGTTCGGAGTTGGACAGGTAAGTATGTATAAACAGGTAAGCTCAGAGGCACAGGCTGGTGTGAACAGGTAAGTCCGGAGTTGGACAGGTAAGTAGGTATAAACAGGTAAGCTCAGAGGCACAGGCTGGTGTGAACAGGTAAGTCCGGAGTTGGACAGGTAAGTAGGTATAAACAGGTAAGCTCAGAGGCACAGGCTGGTGTGAACAGGTAAGTCCGGAGTTGGACAGGTAAGTAGGTATAAACAGGTAAGCTCAGAGGCACAGGCTGGTGTGAACAGGTAAGTTCGGAGTTGGACAGGTAAGTATGTATAAACAGGTAAGCTCAGATGCACAGGCTGGTTTGAACATGTAGGTTCAAAGGTAGAAAGAGGAAGTTTGATGATACGAATAATATAATAGTACCTAGTCATATTTATGCAGGTGAATATACGGAATAAAAGGCATATCGTAATATAAAACATTTAATGTTTTATTTTAAATTTTACAAAAAATGTGTATCTAAACATAAAAACATTTCAATCAACAAATCAATGCTATTTAACATTGACATAATAATAAACATAAATTTGCTCTGCCTTGCCTAGTAACGAAATAAACTGAATTATGAACATCAATCAGTCTTCATTACAATGGAACATGTATTTTTTTAAATATTATAATTAAAAGAAATCAGTAGGGTTTTTATCAACGCAATGTTGTCATTCTTGTTTTAGATATCTACTTAAAAGAAATGTAAACTCCATCTACAACCTAAACTCCATCTGCAGCTTCTCTTTCAATTTAAAATTTTGTAAAAAAAAATGGGTATCTAAACATAAAAATCAAAACATTTTAACTGAGATTTTAACAATTTTAGTTACACTAAATAATTAAACATAAATGGGCTCTGCCTTTGCCTTATAACAAAATAAACTTAATTATGAACATCAATCAGTCTTCATTACAATGTATTTTTATATTATAATTAAAATAAATCAGTGGTTACAACTAAAAGTCTCATGCCCGGTTTCTGAGGTGCTGTTAGATATCTCTTCATTAATTATTAATTCGATAAACAGACAACCTTTTTAATTCTTTATTAAGTCCTTTGTTTAAAAATGCTATTAAAGGCAGTTGCTTATGTAATTGCAGTAATGTCAGTAAAATCGTTTTTAAACAAAGTTTAATGACAGCTAAACATCAGGTAAAGTTATGGAATAAATAAACAGCTAATACGGACCTCAGAAACCGGGTATTAATCATCAATTCAAACATAATTATAAGTATCTTAATCATTGGTATGCATTAATAAAGTAAAAATATTTGAAACAAAACATACTATTTTAAAACATAAATTTTCTTCTCTCATTTCTTAGCCTTAGAGTAAATATTTTGGACGAATACCTTTATTTTTAGCCAGTCTTTATTCTTAAGTAAATCTACATGCTGTTCTTTTAGTTTCTCACATTCATTTCTTTTAGGCGGTTGGTGATTTTTTATGTGAAATTTAAAGTATTTTGTAACTACATCCTTTTGTTCCTTTGTCCAAGGAACCAACGTCCTTTTTTTTCCTTTTCGTATTTTGTTTTCGTTACCTAATTGAGACACGGGTTCATTAATAAGTTGTTGAGAATCATTTTGCATACCAGATGGTCCAGCCTGAGATAAGTCATTTAAATTACAATATGTTTGTACGTAATCAGAATTAGCATCTAAAGTAGGTGCAGGTTCAGGATCATAGTCTATAATTTCGTTGTTGTCCACGGGCTCTTCAATTAGCTCCTCATTCAAATCTAAATCAATCTCATCGAGAGATTTTCCTTTGTAAGCGTCTGCTTTTCCATCTTCCATAAGAATGAGAAGCTTTGATATCTTAGCAGTTTGGTATACGTCATCTGGCAACCTGTAAGACTTTTTATGTACTTCATTAGTATGGCCCATGAATGTAGCCAGCTGCTCCATATCATTTTCAGACATGCTAAAAATTTGTGATAAGGTGGCTAAATGTTTTCTTAGCCTTGTAGAGGATATTGCTTTAGGCTGTTTCGCCCCTGATAATTTGGCATGCTTTTCCAAAACTTTGTAGCCATAAATTGTATTGTTATAACCGGGATTACCAAACAAAAATTGATTTGGTGTCGAAGCAAAAAAAATATGCCTAATCGATAATAATAATTTAATATCATCTTGAACTTCTTTATTAAACAGAACTGGTACTCCGCGGCCGCGTTTACCTCTAATGACAACACGTTTAAATTTCTTTACCAGAATCCTTTCTGAGGCAGTAAGCGCACGATCGAACTCTTCATACTTATTATTATCATTATTGTCGCTTTCTAAATAATCGTGCACTGTAATTCTTTGAAGTTCTCCAGGCCTGCGCCTATTTAATAATAAAACCCTACAATACACAGTCTCTAAAAGTTGTGTATATGTTTCAGTAGTTTGTAAGCCTTCTTTAATTTTTATAGCAGCATCCAAGGATTTTTTATTTAGGTATTCTTTAAGAATTTTTAAATCATTTGCTAAAGGCACAATAGTTATCTTATTCCACTTTTTCTTGTTTAAATCTGTTGCAGCTTGTGTAGACACATCATATTTCCAATTTGATTCAATAAGTTGAATCAAAGTTTTTAAGTCGGCTTCTATTTTGCCAGTATCTACTTCCGTGTAAGGCCCTTGCTTTTTTAATGCACACATTATTGCAATATTGCAGCATTGTTTCAAGGTGGTGGACAGATTCATTGCGAACGTTGGTGTCTCATACCTATCTTTTTCTATGTCATAATTTCCCAGTATTTTGGTGGCTTGTACAATGATATCATAATGAATTGGTCTTAAGGCAGAAAAGAAGTCATTAATGGATGGATCAATCTTTTTTAATTCTAGTAATAATTTTGCAAGCTCTCTCATTTTTCTAGACACTACGTTCACGAAATGTTTTTCTCGGTGAGTTTTTAAATATTGAGATCCGAAAGCACATATGAGGTTATCTTTTTTTGCAGTAAGTGATATTTTGTCTGCCCGCATTCGGGGAAATACAGTTTCCTTAAGTTTTTCGTCGATTTTAAGATGACGTATCAGTAGATTTTGAGCCTCAGATTGAATGTTTTTACTTCCTGATTTACCACTACATTTCTTTTTATGTTTCCATAATAGTTTTTTAGAATAGAATCCCAGACACTCTGTACACGGCAAATAATCAGTAAATTTGAATTTTCGCATCGGTTTAGTGACCTCTTTTGAATTTACAAGGTAGTTTCCTTTTTTACGTAGAGCTGCAATTAATTGTTTTCTATCAAGACTTTTTTTTGGTTTTGACACAATTTTTTGGACTTCAGTTTCATAAATATGGTGTCGGAGTAAATGACGAGCAAAATTTAAAACAAATGACTCACAGTAAAAGCAATAATCTTTATCTCGAACCTTTGAACTTTTGGGTTTTTGCCTTTGGATAATAATTGTTGTATTATCATTAGAATTATCTTCTATTTGAGATTCACTATTAATATCGTAAATAATCTCTTCATTTGGTTCTGATTCATTGTAAGGCTGTGGAAATTCCCTATTTACAATTACATTGCAAGGAGAACTGCTTTTACAACTAACTTCACTCAAACTTATGTTATTAGGTGGCTTGAAAGATACATTAGACAAGGAATTATTAACATCGAGAGGTATTCCTTGATTTGGTACGAATTCAGCTGCTTTATAAGGTTGAAGAAGTTTCCTTTCTACAAATACACTACATGGAGAACCGCTTATGTGACTAATTTCGCTATAATTAACATTAATAGGCTCTTTGACCGATGAATCGAAGTTCGAAACACATTCTAATGGCGTTAAATTATTCGAAGTTCCAAATTCATTTAGAAAAGAATCATCAGAACTGGTCTGCAACAAAAAAAAAGCTTATTATATTTTGTTGCACTTTACTATTGTTGCTTCGTTAATATGAAGGTAACAACTTGATTAGTGATATAAGTGTTGTCTATCCCTTGCTGAACATCAAAATTACCTATCCCCGATCTCAATCCTGAATTGGCGCTCGCAGATATTTTTAAGCCACCTAGAAGGTTTCTGACATGGCTTAAAGCTGCTTCGGCTTAGAGTGCTACCGCTTTTGGGATAACAGCCGTTAGAATATTATTATTAATGAATTAATGAAGTATTTTAGTTAAACTTACTTCGTGTCTCGGTGGAGTGTAATTAGAACACGTCGCAGAAAAGTCAGATATTGAACCAGATTTTGAATCAGATAATTCCTGTAAACAGAGATACATACAATAAAATACATGATTAACAACACTAAAAGAAGAAATTGAAGATGAACGAGACATCATAGGTACTTTTTTCTTTTTTTAAGAGCGACTAATGTAAAGTTAATGAATAGACAGCAGTAGCTATTAGGTATTCAGCTGGGAAAAACTCGAACCAACACAGGCTGATGTGAACAGGTAAATTCAGAATTGGATAGGTAAGTACGTCTACTTAGGTAAATCAGAGACGGATTGGTAAGTATGTATAAACAGGTAAGCTCAGAGGCACAGGCTGGTGTGAACAGGTAAGTCCGGACTTGGACAGGTAAGTAGGTATAAACAGGTAAGCTCAGAGGCACAGGCTGGTGTGAACAGGTAAGTCCGGAGTTGGACAGGTAAGTATGTATAAACAGGTAAGCTCAGAGGCACAGGCTGGTGTGAACAGGTAAGTCCGGAGTTGGACAGGTAAGTATGTATAAACAGGTAAGCTCAGAGGCACAGGCTGGTGTGAACAGGTAAGTCCGGAGTTGGACAGGTAAGTAGGTATAAACAGGTAAGCTCAGAGGCACAGGCTGGTGAGAACAGGTAAGTTCGACGTCGCGGGGGGAGTCAAACACCTCACTCCCCCCACTGACCCGAGAGGAGGCCCGCGGTGGCGGGCCGGCACCGGCCGGGGGTTGCGGAAGATTCTTTCGTTCCCGCGACCCCCGGCGTAGGTGTGAGTCGGAACACCGGGGTGGTTTTTAGTCAGTAAGAGTCTGACAGACCCTTCCGCCCGCCCCAGGGTGGAGGACATCCATGAGGATTTTCCACCCCGGAACAAAAAAAGAAAAAAAAAAAAAGGTTAGGTTACGTAGGTACCTCATGTAAGGTTTCTGGTTGGTTTTCTTTTTCTTCCTGTCTCTCTGAAAACAAAACAGATATAAATGTATTAGTATAAAACAATAAAAAATTTAAATACCCTCAACCCAAAAGCAAACAAAAACAAGAAAACCTATAAAAAGTAAGACACACTCAGGTACGCACGCACGCACGCACGCACTCACGCATCCACACACAAACACGTCAAACTTATAACACCTCTCTTTTTGCGTCAGGGGTTAAAAAGATTTCATATACCTAACTGTAATGACGTTGTCTGATGTAATGTAACTCCATACCAAATTTCATCCAAATCCGTTCAGCCGTTTTTGCGTGAAAGAGTAACAAGCATCCATCCATCCATCCATACTCACAAACACCATACTAAACTTCCGAGGCGCAGTGGCTAACGCACTCGCCCTGAGAACTGTGTGAATACGCAAAAAAGCCTCTGGCTACCCCTTTTGGGATAACAGCCGTGAGTGCATACAAACTTTCACGTTTATAATAGGTATTAATTAGTACGAAGTAGGATGATATTACGATATTTAATAAGAATCAAATAGGTATGTAGGTAAGTAATATAGAAGCATGTACCTTTTGATTATTACTAGTTATTACAAAAACATTCGTCTTCTGGAAAATGATCATAAATGGCATATTCGCAAAATTTACACCACATGAAAGAAGAGTTATAAAGTCTTTTAAAGTCATCGAAATTCATGGGTAGTACAAAGTGTTCAACTACTGAATTAGTAATATTAATACTCGTATCACAATGTATGCACCAATTTTGCAAAATGAAATGCGTTGAATCCCAAGGCCATTGCAGTTTAGCTTTGTAAAAATGTATAAAATCATTTCTTTTAAAAAAAGTATCCACATCAATCACAACAACCATTTTTGCAGACTACACTCGTTCACTCACAGACAATTTAACGCAAACTAAGCTCATCATAATATTATAAACAGACAACATGTTAAAATGTAAGTAGGTACTTACTAGCTAGATGTTATAGGTATTATAATAAGATAAATCGTGTCATAATTTTCATTTAAGTACCTAGTAAAAAGTAAGTACTTACGGTTTGCCAATTTAAGAATCCTTGCACTCCTTTTCATTGTGATTCATATATTATTATAATCACTAACTATAATAATAGACCAAATAAATAACCACTTTTAACGCACTTGCAAATAATTCACTTTGGTGACAAGCTTACATCACGGCCGGCACACCGCGCCCCGCGCCATGCGTCCCTCGTGAACCCCGAATAGGCCCCTCAGACACCGTACCTAGTGCCCGTTTAAGGATATTTAAGAGACGCAAGATTGTTGTCACGAAAACATGCTAAAAACTTTACATATTAAGTACGATATTCAATGGACACGATAAGATGGGTGAACTGAACTCAAAGTATACGTGGTAAATTATACGCTGAACACTAGCGCCCTCCAAATTCCAGTCGGACGATGGCGGAACTATATTATACGCTAAAAGGCATTGTAGTGATGGAATTACGTCCATGCCAATTTTTCGCCCTTGCATTCTAATGATCATAAGGGACCCTTGGGCTAAAAATGAGGGTCGGTCAATCTTGCGTCCGTATACCGGACGCACAAAGTCAGTAGGACGCAGCATCATCGGTAAATAACGCCATGTAGGACGCAACATGTCCTTCAAGATGTATATATATATATACATAATATATATATATATATATTATATATTAAATGTTTAAATATTTTTCTATCGGTCATTGTAACTTATACTTACAATATAAAATATACATAAGTTTTAACTACAAGAATATCAGGTAAAATGAAACCCAGTCCCTTAATCTTTAAGCCAGTGTAACTTCGAGACATCTGTCTCTTGTTCTATTGTGTGCGTGGCTAGGGTCTTATACCTGACACCATGGCCTGTCTTGCAGTCGCAGTGCGGGCCGTTTTGCACGGCACGCGAGCATTAACGACATTATTCGTCGAGCTCTTGTTACCGTCGGCGTACCAGCTGTTTTAGAACCTAACGGCTTGGTACGCGACGATGGCGAAAGACCAGACGGTATGTCTTTGTTTCCTTGGAAGATGGGTAGGCCTCTAGTGTGGGACGCAAGATGCGTCGATACTCTTGCGCCATCCCATCTTCCAAGTTCGTCGTGCTCTGCTGGCGCTGCTGCTACGGTTGCTGAGAACCTCAAGCGCCGGAAATATAGTAACCTTAGTGGTAACTATATTTTTGAGCCGTTTGGGGTTGAAACGTTAGGGCCGTGGGGTCCGAGTGCTCATAGCCTCTACAGAGAAATCTCTAAGAGACTTGTTGACGCTTCCCGTGACCCAAGAGCTGGCTTTTACCTTGGCCAGAGGCTATGTATTGCCATACAAAGAGGCAACGCCGCCAGTCTCTTGGGTACATTACCAGCTGACAGCGTTGAGGATGAGTTTTATGATGCTTTAGAATAGTTTAGTTTAGTTTAGTTTTATTTTATTTTATTACATTTCTATAGTTAATTTTGTTTTAAGTGCATAAAAATTGTTAAGTATGTAGTAGCGTTAAATGAATAAAAATAAATTATAAAAGTCATCAATACAACTCTCTAAGTTAATGTAATCCTATAGATTGACTATTTCATGAAATCATGACATTAGAGGATTATGCTAACTTAAGGAGTTGTATTGCTGATTCTAATGATTATAATTATGTAAAGCCATATTTGTTACGGTCGCGAATCATATTTTTATCAACATAAAATCTGACACTTACCTGCAAATTGCAAAAACCGAAAAAATTATTGAATTTCGCGGGCTATCTTAGCGGGGATGCCTTAAAGCTAAAACGACTACTAAAAAAGTGATTTTTAAATATAACTTTTTTATTTTCAATAATAATAAGATTTGTTATTACTTTTAGGTAATGTTATTGCAGGACTTATGAGCCCATTTCGGACAGGGTTTTTTTTACATATTGTATGTATAGAAAATATGTCAGACTGTCATATTTATTCTTCAGATAAAAAGTACTGAAGGTAATCTTATTGTAGTAGAAAATAATTGGTTAGAGTACAAAATAATTGATTAAACTTCACTTGATAAATAAATCAAGGATAAAAAAAAACTTCACGTGAACAAATGCTTGTAAGTATGTACCAATAGTGTAACTTATGTTACATGCATGTTACCTACATCATTAATGGCTCATAACAATTGCAAGATTTACGAGCCGAGCCGAAGATTCCCGAAGACATCCGATCGTGACCAATTGTTACACGATCGTAAGTTGCCGACAATTTGTCATCATCAAGTTGTACAAGCCTTGTTCAAATTGCTTGATAAATGCTTACATTACACGTCGAGCGATCTAGCTACTTATAAAAGATCATCGCATTACCTGCTAGAATTTTAAACGCGTTATAATAAAAGCAGCAAAAGAAAAAAACAAGATTTTTTGATTTTTAAGTAGTCTTTGAAGTTTGATCTACTGCATCGCGCATGCCTACTGCCCAATCCAGAAAAACAAACACCATTGAAAATTTAAAAAAATTCCAAAGTTATTTAGTTTTGAAGAGCATGCAATTAATCATTTAGATTTATATTAACAACTAAGATTTCCAAAAGCCACCCCGTGTGAATCGTGTTTCTACACAAATTCCTCTGGTGTTAGCAGTTTTTATTGGCGCATCCAATAAAAACTGCTAACACCAGAGGTGCGGCACCACACTACACGCAAATTTCACACCACCCACACGTAATTGATTCTGGCCCACCGGTTATTATTCAGGCGGTGATAACTCTTGATAAATGACGACTGTAATTGTGTATAATGCTTGAGCGAGTATCGTGTTCAATAGCTTTACTCAAATATTTATGGTTTCAGAGCGATTTCGCGATCGTTTTCCCCTATATTTGCATTGAAGAGAGATATATCGCAGTTGTCGCGTTATTGTGACTATTTCTCGGCTTTGTAACATAATGTTAGATTTATGGTGGCCTGTGCGCAAATAACTCAGTTTATTATGTTGGTCAGTTTGTCTGCGCGAAGTTATGTTATAGTAAAGTTAAGTGTTTCTTGTTTATTGGATCACATTTGGTTTCTTTATCGCGTCGTAACGTAACAGTGGGCCGTGGAAACTCGTTGTGTAACATTGGTTCAAGGCATTTATTGAAATTAAACCATTTAGAGACACTTGTGAATTTGTCAAGGTGTTGGTCAGTTAGTTAGAAAGTTAAGTCCTATGTACAAGACCGGGAAGAAACTCCATAATTACCTACACTTTGAAATCAACGAATGAATTTTTACTTACATTATTCAGGTTGAAACTATAAGTAAATGGGTTAGCAATCATTAGGCAGGGATCCTCATCCGTGAGGATCAGGATCAGGATATTTTTAATAAAAAAAATTATATACCGGCCGTAAAGAAACATTGTGCTCACTATCCTTCGATTTCAAACTTATAAAAAAAAAAAAGGAAAACGACCTTTTTTGTTAAGAATTTTTTCAATCAAACCAAAGGATCCGATAGTTAGGTATTCAGAGTTCTTATATAGAACCATAACATAACTACCTAGTTAGAAGTTAAGTTATAGTAATATCCCAAATAAAATATTTACTTTCTTTCTAACTCCTCATTATGGTAATACTAATTAACCACACAAACATAAGAACGAACCATGGACTCCAACAAGAGATCAAATATGGAACAGATCAGCAATCGTTAAACAGGTGTCGACTAAGTGGTGTCGAGTGTGGAGGCGACTTCCGTCCGCGTGGGCGTCATCTGGACCAGTGCCTGACAAATTGTGTGGAAAGCAATAAGCTCTATTCAATATTATATAGTCACTTAACGTTATTAAGTAATTCTGTATTATTTATCATGCTAATAAGTGTCGCCATGCACCATCATGTCTGGTCTCCCGCTGTTTGAACGTGGCCCAGTTTACTGCAGTCTTTTTTGATTATAGGAGAAGTAATGATGAGGTTTTCTATCTTAGATTACAGAGCAGAATTAAATGATAAGCAGTAGAATCATGCATGTGCTGAGGAGAATAGTTAATTGGTAGTTAAGTAGGTAGCGGAGCTAACGGCCCAAGTTGCCTGATGCCAGATTTTAACATCTCTCATGTAACGAAACTAGACAGTTTAGTTTAGTGTCCTCATTTATTTTCGACTAGCGACCCGCCATTTTTACGATTTGACAAAGCATCGATGTTTCTTTATTCTATAATGCAAGTTCAATATTAATGTAGTATACAGGTAAAACTTTTGGAATAAATTCTTTAAATGAGAAAACCATATGAAAATCCGTTGCGTAGTCTGAAGAATAACGCGGTCATACATTCGTTGTTCTTTTAAAATCAACTATAGTTTATAATATATATAGATATCATTATTAGTGAAACCTTTCATGGCGAGCTGACTGCCGCCTGGATGGAGGCTCGATCCAGCACAACTTGATTGTTCAGTGAAGATGCTCATCATGGTCATGGGCTTTAAGTTTTGTGCTCGAACAAGATCCCACAAGTTGTCTTAAATCTGAACGCGTCACCAGTCATACAATAGCTTCCAGATATCTTAATAAGACAGTTCAAATCATAATAAGACTAAACTTATAATCTGATTACCGTACACTTGTATTGCTGGCAGGGAGCAGGTAATGGACGCAGAGAAAGTGAAGTTCAAGTCATTCACTTCTAATTTGAAGCGATTTAGTTTTCGATTCGATTTTGATGAAATACCCAATTTGTTTTACTTATTTTGATTCAAGTATCTATGTAACTAGGTATGTGGTTATTCACTAAATATATTTGTGTGTACGACTAGTTTTACATTGACGTACTAATTGCTACCTCATCATCATCATCTCGCCTTATCCCAATGTCGTGATCTTACAAATCTCCCCGGTACAAAAATGTTTACACCAAAAATAATCAGGCAATTCCTATTCTAACTTTTATACCCACCCTACTGGTTCAGAGAGGCATTCGAAAGATCTTTGCCACTGATACCGCTCAGCGTCACAATATTATGAAACTCGTCACACGAGGCATCATCTACAATTCAATAGACTTGGATCTAACGTTACTAGTATCTACTGACTTAATATGGTCAAATTCAAGAAATATTTAAAGATACGCACCCGCTGCAGGAAGTGGCGAAATGTGGGTGTGAAACTGTTGATGTTATTTTTGAAACAAAAGAACGCGCTGTTATCCATTCCCTCTATATAGGATGCAATTCTGAATGAACGCACCAATAAGTATGAATGCAGCTATGAGAGAAAGAGCGTGTGTCATGAAATGTGTAAAAGGAGAAGAGAGATAGAAGAAGACGAAGACGGTAGAAGATGGCGAGCTAACTATTAACGACGTAAAAGATGTAATTGCTTAATTTGAAATCTACTTCAATTAATTAATTCGTTCCATCGTAGTGCGCGATAAAGTACAGCCAAAACCGCTGGGTCTTGCTGCTGGGTTTGCATAAAAGTACCATATATAACGAAATTGACCAATATGGAAGGAATTTTGAAAATTGATCTCCTAAAGAGCTTAAATAAGTTTGTATGGTAGTTCTTCATTTTTGCCGATAATAAATCCCATACCCAGACACACGGCTCGTGGTAAAAAAGTATAAAATTCTCAAATATTTTAGTTTCGATCATTATTTTGTTTGAAATCTAATTAACTGACAAAAAAGAGCTTCATCTCTTACATTGCTAAGGATTCATAAAAAATTACTTATAGCTGCAAACAAATAAAGCTTGTAATTAATTATGTCAGAGCTTTTATAGTAATCCGTTCGTGCAGGATCGGAATAACTCGGGTGGAGTCAGGTCCTACTCACAGACAACAATGCGTTGAAAACGAAAGTGTATTATTGTGAGTACAGCGAGTCAGTGAGGCGAGCCAGTTTCACTACGATGCTGTAAATTATATTTACTATTACTAGCACTGCTTCACTGTGAGAATGCTAGGAGTCAAGTGTATAGGATTCGACATTGTGTAGTGTGCATGCGCATAGAGTATTGAATGGTCTTCCCTGATGGTATTGTCAATGTTGTTGTGTCAGTTTAATAGGCCAAAAGTGCGCTTGAGGGTTTGATTCGTGTTTTCATATGCTACTGTTGAGCATGAGGACCTGGTTTCGATTCCCGAGCCGGGCAAAGTTTTACTGGCCTTTACCAGCCCGGTTGATGGCAAAAGACTCGCCACCTATTACATGGGACCTAAGACCAGGCACTCTAAACACAACTTCCATGCAAGCTCCACCCCCATGCACCCCGCCACTCCACTATGTGCTAAACGCTAACACATCAGTAATAAAGGTGAATATCGCGTGCGCTCTTTGATCGTGCTTGAGCACGGAAAATAAATGGCGTAATTCTCAATTATTATTCAAATCAAATCAAATCAAATAATTTTTATTTGCATTAAAACATGGTATTACAGATGTTACATCAAAATGAGTGCTTACATGTTTTGCTATACATACATAGCATGCAAACTTGTCGGCATGCGTTACATCACATAATAGAATAGATATGTTGTATATTTAGCCATTTATATATATTTCGTTTACAACTACTCGTAAAGTGATAATATCTTCTTGTAGAGAACTATATTTTCTTACTGTGAATACTTATTTTAGACATAAAAGCCGAGTGATCTTCATTTTATTTAAATAATTTAAAAAAAAGACATGATTTTCTTATAAAAAATTAATGGAGCGAAAATGTTACAATTACATAACTGTCCTGTACATGGAAAGAAAAAGATCCAATAAATCATATACTACAGTTCCATTTTGATTGTATGCGTCACTGTTTCAGAATATTAATGCAAATTAAATTTACATTCAATTTAGGGAAGCTCCTCTTAAAACTCAGGGCCCTAAGAACCCAGGACCACATGCTCAGCAATAACGCTTGCGACCACTAGACCAACGGGGCAATATTGAGTAATAACTGTGCTCTTTTTCTGTGTTTTGTCATTATTCGCTGTATTTAACTAGGAATTGGGATCATATAAGTAACGTTAAAAAATTACCGACTTTCAGCTTAATTTGAATTTACTAATAGTTAAGTTTTAATTTTACATGGATAATTTTGACCACGGAAACCGTCAAACAACACTGTCTGTAGTTATTAACATAATCTAACTATGTGACGCTGATATAACTCGGATCTGTCGAGCCGATCGTAAAGTAAACACATTTATTTACATTATAACAACGTCGCCGGCTCCAACAATATAATAACTTTGATTGTCGCCCTCAGCTAATTAAATAAGCCTAGTATTTATTACCGCTATTGTACATAGCTAAGTCGCTAGTCTGTTGTACGGAGATAATGAGCATGGCTGCGGACTGCTCCGGCTAGACAGAAGTATAATTGGACTTACTGTAGATTTATTTCTATATCAATCTGCCTAGCTTATTCCCAACTATGTTGGTGTCGTCGAATTCCTGTCTAACCGGATGCAGCTGAATACCAGTATTTTACATGGAGCGACTGCCTATCTGACCTCCACAACTCAGTTACTGGGTTACACGATACCCCTTGGTAAGACTAGTTGTCAAAATTTTGGGCTTCTAATCACCCGTAACGACTGTCAAAAATCTACGAGCCGGGATCATGCCGTGCTTTCCAAGGCCATCGATGCACCGACCGCGGCAAGCGTAGCTTAACCTCCGATCAACTTACAGCTAGATTCATAACTGATCAAATAAGTTTTTTCATTACATTATTGGGTGGTGCTGCAATAACAAAGACTCATTAGATGCGTTGCATTACCGGAAACGGCTGCAATGTCTGTGGCTATGCCTATAATTACGCCGACACTCATCCCCGTCCAATCAGAACAAAGGAACGCTGCTTGGTGGTACAAATGTGCATGGTGGTAGTACCACCCCGGATGAGCTCAACAAAGATAGGTAGTGAATAGGGAGTGTGCTGTGACCCACCACGCGGGCCCAGTGCAGGTTGGTAGATGTCACATGTCTTCGAATTTTCGGTTCTAGGACATGCCGGTTTCCTCACGATGTTTTCCTCGATTGTTTCTCATTTTGAGAGCAATGGCGATTAAATTATTTTCACAAAGTAAAGCGCCTGCCTGGGTTCGAACCCACGAACTGCAACTCGTATATAAGTCGGGTCCATTACCACTGGGCCACGACTGGTCACTGCTCACCACTTCTACAATGACAGATACTGCAAATACATAAAACTCGCTGCCGAGCCTGTATTTTCCAAAGTGGTAGGCAAGGATATGATTGCGTAGTGTATCCATGTAGAGTTAGAAGTTCTATGAAATAGGGGGTTATTTTAAAATTGAAACAATTTTAAAATAACCCACTATGGGTTATTTTAAAATTGTTTCCGATTGTAGTCTAACTATCTAATAGATAGTTAATTACTGTTTCATTCCCACAAGTACAGACCGTTCACTATAACTTGTTCTTAGCCATCATGTTGGCACCAATGCTTGTCAAGTTTAGTTTCAATACTAATAGAGTTCAAAATGGCTTGAAAAGCAATGATGCCAACATGTCACGAACGGTCGTGAACGGTCAATAATGAGGTAGCTACTGTCACTAATGTCATCTCTTCATCTGTCAATCACCACAAATCGCAAGAAAAGGTTGGTATGGTAGTGAGCCAGTGTAGTGATGTAATCAACCTAAATACTGGATAAACAGGATTGATTTATTTTTTTCTACACTAATATTATAAAGAGAGAAGATATGTATTTTTGTTTGTAATTAACAAACTTAAAAACTTCTGGATCGATTTTTAAAATTCATTCACCAGTAGAATGCTATATTATAACTTAGTAACATAGACTATAATTTATAAAGATATCACGCGGGCGAAGCCGCTGGCGGAAGCTAGTATTCAATAAAATCATTATAATTTAGGTTTTAAAAAACGATCTTGATATGACATTTTCTCATGACTGTTAAACGATTTTACTATCCGAATGTTCATCTTGATATAATAAATATTAAAGAAACTAGCCTAATATTATTAATTATTCCGATGTAATCTACGGGTGTGAAGTCGTGAATAAACATTTCACACAATTATTATAATTATACCATGTATTATATCTTATTATTGTATAAACAGTTTCTATTCACTTAATCAGCCAAAAATTTGTTGTAATAATGATAATTAAATTAATATTAAGTAGGTATTAGATTAATTTTAAATTTCCTTTTTGGCTTTATAATTATTATGTAAAACCATAAATGGTGCATGTTGTGTTAGCCTGTAAGTAATATTGTTGCACCTATAAACGTACTATTAAGGAATTTACTTTATATGTATTGTGTAAATAATTGTTGGCTAACCTAAATAAATAAATAAATAAATAAGACAGTAGAAAATTAATAATAATATATCCTAGTGTGTCCGGTTTGCTTATTACAGTTAAATATTTAGGTTTATTTCTGTAAGACAGTTTCAAGGGCCAATGTCACAGGGGAAGGTTTAACCTACTTTTATATGGAAAGGTGATATGTTACTTATTTTATGAACTACAAACCGTGTGCGCGATGGCATTCCTTTTTTTTTTGAGGGTGGGGTGTTATCAAATAACTTCTCCCGCTCTGGCATTCCTAACGACAAAATTTACGAACTTCCATACAAACTTTCGTTTCATTCAAACTCCCTTCAGGGGGTGAATTTTCACCTATTCACTCGGGGCTTGCGCGAACCATATCCGTAACAAAGAACTATTTCCTTGAACTTTTCGTAGAAATTGTTCCACCAGAGTCGCGTCGCGCCGCGTCGCGTCTGTCGGCGCCTTTACACAAACACGTCTCAGTCATCATTATTTAGGTATACAGGGTAGATTTCTTTTAAAGGGGCATAGCGACGCTTACGTGCGTACCTTATCCGTTGTAGCTACAAGAAAACGTTTTAAGGAGACTGTCCTCCTCTGTCCTGTGTAATTGCTAACTATATTTACGGATTTTAAGAAAATGGTACAGTCTGTTAGAAAAGCTGTCTCTCCTTACTATCCCATCTCAAAATCTTACACTGTATATTATGTTGTAGCTATGTCTCAATTATGGTGTGGTGAGCTGAAGCCCCATACCTACCTACCTACCCCGCAAAATAACCATGAAAATAACTCATTAAAACCGAGTAAAACCACGGAATCTGCTAGCGCCATAATATACTTAAACTGTTGATAGCTCTGTGGTGACAAGTAAATAATGGCAGTTTGACGCTCAGTCAGTTGTATAAGCACACGTCGAGGTAAGGCAGCTGCAGTGGACATGAGCGGAGCGATAAGAGGAGCGGGAGCGAGAGAATTTATGCTCATAACATATCTCACCTCTGTTGTTGACTTAAATGTCGCCACTTATTTATCAGTCCTATATAATATTCGAAAACTATTTTTAAAGTTTGGGTTTGAAAATAGGAGACCTTTTCACAACAGTGAGACAAAACATTCGCATTTAAAAATGAGAAATACAAGCGGCTTATGCAAGTAAACACGGTTAAAGAAATAAAGAAAATTAATTAATTTGCCCCAGTTTCAGGCACACAATAAACACATGATAATTATTATTATTAAAAATTATCTATTTCTCCTGTATTTTTTTAACTAACTGCAACTCAGGTAATTCTAATCCATAGTAGTGCGACAATAGTTTCTGGGAAAATCAACTGTGATAGGGGAAGACCAAAGAAACGATGGATGGACCGTGTGTGAGATGATATGGGGAGCGACTACCGACATGACGAGTAATAGAGAAGTGTGGAAGAAAAACATATGTTGCCCCGACCACGTATACATTGGGATAAGGGCAGGAGAATGATGATAAACAGACTCCGGAAGAACATGGGAATTTTTACATAACCCAACATCATGCCTCATCATCCCCAAAGTGTTAAGCAGAGGTGTACCTATATGACATCCACATGTCGCCAGTTATATTTAAGTCTCATGTAACTGGGCACAGACTTCGGGGTGGTACTGAGAAATTCGTTACGGAAAAACCCAATAACACTTTGTCCGACCTGGGAATCGAACCCAGGACCTCATACTCAGCAGTAGTACTTGCGACCACTAGACCAACGAGGGCGCCAAATTCAAAAGGTCAAAAAAAAAAAAATATACAAATCGCTAATCCTATATTCTGTAGAAAAACCTTTACAATTCGTGTTAGATTAAAGATTCAGTCACTTGTAGCAATCAATCAAAGTCTAACAGGTCAACGACCTTTCAACTGACATTACTTTCAAGGCTAAACACCTTTTAAAACTAAAACGTAACGTAAACCCAAACGTAGCTTTAACTTTTAACCTCAACGCAGACAGTCATGCGATTAACCTTTTTAGTAGGACGGTGACAAACGTGCGACTTGCAATGTCGTGTTTAGTTGTAAATTGCCTTTAAAGTCGATAGAACAGATTAACTTTCAGTTTCGTACTGTCTTTATTTGATTGTCTGCGATTTTAAATAGTATGTGATTGTTTTTGTTCGTACCTCTATAAACTTAATATAATGCTTTTGTTTACTTGGAATGGCGTCTAAACATTTACAATAAGATACCTGTGGACATTTTAAGCACCAAGGAACTCCCACTATTCAAATTAATTGACAAAGCTTACTACACGATCCAAGATTTTCTTAATAACTAGTAGGTACCTACTACAATCTGTCACCATACACCTAATTGTTGTTTTGTAAGATTTGTTTTATATCTAATACGTAAGAATTGTTTTATACTGCATGTTGACATAATTATTGTATCCCTATTAGGCAGAACATATTGGAACTGTAATTGACCTAACATCTGTCTGTGTAACCTATGCCTACAATAAAAAGATTTCATTTGATTTGATGAGTCATTGGTTTAACAATATGTAATATGGTGACTATATTTTATGGTTTCTTTAGTGAAGGAAAACAGAACATAAATACATTAATGCAAAAAATCTTAAAAATCTAAAATAAAATATAAAATCTGATTCTGAGTTGTCTTCAGTTTAGTTTTACAGGTATTTTTCTTAACAAAACGATAATTTCATCTAATTAACGTAAACCCGCAACCTCTCACACACCGTGACCTCTCCCTAACCTCAACAAAAACTTCACATTCTAGTAACAAAAAGTGTTTACCTTTTAACGGCGAATTAGCTGAGTGTCGCGTCGAAAGCTATAAACACGTCGGAATTCATATCTGAGGCAGTAAAGTGGCTGACGGATCGCTACCGGCGCGGTGCGGCGCCCCTGACGCACACAGGGGTGGCAAACACTGGGGCTGTTAAGGCTTTTTGACATTAAGGACAAGAGATTGTTGTTAAAATAAAATAATAAGTTTAAAAATTAAAGGGTTTCTTGTTTAACGTAATTTTATAAACCACAGTTGCTGTTCTTCATAATACGTGATTAGAAATCTTCAACCATGAAGGTGGAGTTTAATATCTCGTCTCTAAAATTAATGATATTTTACTTGATATTACAGGTTACTGCAGCAGATCACTCTTAAAATAAAATAAAAACTGATACATATTTGACAACCCTAGCTTTAGAGTAAAGCGCTCGGTGACAATGGTATCAGACCATATTAGGGCTGTGCCAACCAACTGGCCACAATTGTGATAAAATTATTAGTGTCTACAATGTCAGATTGAGTTATTTTGTTAGTTAGCTTTAGAGTAAAAGATTACGTTCACTGTGGTAGCTAACGTTGACTTTGACAAGTTATTTCATCATTTACTTTGACAAATATTATTTTGGTAGAAGTTCTAAGACACAGGCATGGAATGATTTGTGATAAAAGTGAGATGAATAACAAGCGGAATTGTAATCTATTTTAAGAGCCCTTTAGTTCTGTAAAAGAAATGCACCGTATAAGCTTATAATGAAAGAGCCCCTGTGACCAACTACTACCAAATCAACGTTGCTAACTGGCTTATCTTTATATGACAGAAAGCATTTTTGGCCTACTTTTCGCTATTCTATATATATATTAATAAGTCCGTCGCTTATTGTGAGAAAAAAATATCTAAATTAACAAACTTATACACCCAATTTAAAATTAAATAATTCGTCTGCTCATCAACGTAAATAATTAATGTGTGTTACGTAATTTCCCCACAAATTCACATTACCATTATTATATTAATATTACCAAGACCAAATAAAGTTCAGTGGCTCTTTTACAAAAACACACTTACTGGCACAACATGTTTCCAAATCAAGCGGACAACGACAGCTCCTGCCAAACGCAGACACATTAAAATTGCTAATTGTACAGCAATATAATGTTAGTAGTAAAACCTCCTTGATTTACCACCGAGCCATAACAATCGTTATTTCTTATACCTTTAATATTTTATTTATAACAATTAAATCAGAATTTTTCGTCTCCTTATAAATATTTAACAGTTTGACCTTTAAAACTTTTATTATCTTTAATTAATTTGTAGTTTACTATTTGATGGCTATCATCCATCAAAACAAAGTCGTAAAAAGATAAATAAATAGTAATAAAAAGTGTTTAAAATGAGTTGAAATAGACTACAGGAATCTAGACAACATACCACAGCGCAGAGGTCATCATCAGGTCACAGCAGTCACTCATAATTATTATTGTTAAACAGTATTTACAAAAGGTTTGATTTACGAAAAACACCAGCCACTTCCTAAGCTGTTTCAATCATCTGGCGACTCGTTAAAAATACCTATTTTTTATTTTTTTATTAATATAAAATACTATACGGGACTATGGTTATCTTTGTTCAGTACAGCCCTATCTTCAGTTGCATCGATGATATCTGTCACTTACGTGTCCCGTTGTTGGGACAGCACTATTAGTTAACTAACTAATTGGACCAAACGTTTACTTGTCTCGATAACTGGCGTGAAACGAAAGGGACAGTTTTTTGTTCAGCGGACAAATTCTTTAAACTTGTCCTTTTTAAAACAAATAAATTGTTTGCGTGGTGTTAAAATGGCGTAAAAGACGTTAATATTTAGTTCTAGCACGATTAATGTTTCAAAATAATTACGATTCATAACTTCCTAGATTATTCTTTTTTATGTTTTGTCTTTAAGAAGATTAGTTTTACTTGCTTAATAGAGGAATTTGTTTTGTTTTATTTGTTTAAGAAGATTAAATTTAATTTTTGTATGTATTTTTTTTTACCTACATATATTTTAAATTGGGGTAAATGACAACTGTAAGCGCTAATAGTATATTATTTACCTAGTTATTAGACTGTAAGCATGCTGAAGAACAAATAAATAAATAAATGTGACTCACGTCCTTACGCCCCTATACGGTTACCTTCTTAACACGTTTTGGATAAAAGCTAAAGATAACAAAGTGAGGGATACTGATGCATTGTTCGATTCACAGGTCTTTATAAAACGTTATCTTTTTCTTTCACACCCTATTAATCTCTTGGCCTAATGTGGTAGTTATATCGTGGCAAACCTTTTTTGTCTTGTCGTGTATTTGTGTCCTAAAGTATAATAAAAAATATCTGGTATAAAAATATAGTTAATAAAATGTAAAGGGTTATTATGAAAAAAAAACAGCATTTCAAAGCTATAAGTAATCAAAATTTGTCTCACCTGGAAGGATACTACTTGGCCGAGGTAAATATACCTACTCATGGATATACTCAACCTCCACTACCGCAATTTCTACGCTGTGTTCGGTGCTGTTCGTCTTCAATTTTATTTTTGACATGTTCATCTTAAGTCCGACTTGAAGACTGGCGTGGCTCAGTTGAGCCTCAGTTGAGCCTCGCTCAGTCGATCATTTGGCCTAGCTCAGGTGCTGAGGAAGAAAAGAGGACAAAGTCATCGGCAAAACGTAGATTGGTCAATCTCCTTTCTCCGATGTCAATACCCTTCTCTTGTTATTTTGTCTTTGTTATTTTAATATGAAACATTAAAATTCAAAATATGAATTCACTGAAAAACAATAAAAGACCTCCCACAGAGAGACAAAACAGCTGTATCTACAACTGAAAATTTACAAATTCAAACAAGAGTTTATTTCATAGCTTGGGTTTATGTCCGTTTTTTTTAATATGCCAACTACAAAAAATGTACACCCGGTGAATTGCATTGTTATATTTCGTAGATTTCTGCTTATTAGCCTTCTCATACGACTGTTCAAGAATTACAGTTATAATTTGAATATACGGACAGTTTAAATGGATATTTATTTTGCTGAACAATCCAAAGTCCTTTACTGTACATGGTGCATGTGAGTTTTTAGACCTACTACAGAATTTTTACAAACCTCAACAACAACGTCACAAACGTAACTTATCCTCCACAAACATAATATAATAATATGATTATCCCACATTATACATGCTTCCCATGGCGTGCACAGTCAGACAGACGGACGCAATGACACAGTAATGACGCGGTAATGAGCGAGCGACGCCGCGGGGCATAACCATGCTTTTTAGGGTTCCATATCCAATCGACGATACACATAAATGTGCTGCGCTGCGACATTTATGTGTGTCGGCCTTTACTAAGCCTCGGAATTAGGACAATGTCGTGAGGAAAGTTTTGAGTATGACCGTGGCTGGCTATAAGAGTAGGGAAAAACCGAAGAAACGATAGATGGAATGTGTGGAAGATGATATGGCTAGAAAGGGAGTAACTACCGAGACGACTATTAGAGAAGTATGGAAGAAAAAGACTGTTGCGCCGACCACTAATAAATTGGGATAAAGGCAAGAGAATGATGGCCCTCACTAAGCCAACATCTACACCCCGTCTGTCTGGCTCTTACTTTCCAACTAAACGATGGAAATTTCTGAAAAAAAATAAAACTTGTAGAACTAAAAAACCCTTACCACCAAAAGTATATAAAGAAAATACGTCGTGTAGTTTTTGAGACAGCAACCACAGGAATTACTTTTTTGTCTGTTTCGAAGTTTTGCGATGTAATATAAAATATATATTTTTTTACTACCGCTATAATCAATATTGTGCTTACGTTAAGATTTATACCGACTACGGAACCGAACAGTTTTTTTTTGTTTTTGCCCTGTCTTAACAACGGTAATATTTATGAGCACCATACTTGATCAGATTTTCATGCACAACTCAAACTCAACGCATCTATTTAAATTAAAGCAATTAGAAGCGATTTTGAATATTTTCAAAGCGTAGGTCGTAGGTTCCTTGTGGAGAAGAACGGGCAAGAAACTCCTCAGACACTATTTTAAATAAAAATATTGTTACAATTACATCGCAAATAATGAATAGACACATAAAATCACGCCGGTTTTTCCCGCAGGGCTAGGCAGAGGTGTACTTATAGTACCCACATTTTGTCAGTCGTCCCATGTAATAGGGGGCGAGCCTATTGCCATCAAGCGGGCACAAATCCAGACTCCGGGCTGCTACTGAAAAATTCTAGGTGGAAAAACCCAATAACACCTTTCCCAACCCAAGAATCGAACCCGCGACCTCATACTCAGCAGTAGCGCTTGCGACCACTAGACCAATGAATAGAATAAGGAAAAGATTAGCTATAATAATTTTAGTGATACGGGACCCTGAATCCGTGAGTCCAACTCGCACTTGTCCGGTTTTTGTAAACCCATGTCAATTAGATCTCATTATATCTACTCTTGATGTAAAATAAATGCATGCGTGGGCGCAGTTTATTTACGTTGTAAATTATTTAAATGTATAGGAAATAGTTTATTAGACTGTGCCTTAGGCATTGGCTGTCATCAGATCTTAAATAAAGCGTTTCTTGTTCAACTGGCGTTGGGATAGCGGCAGAGTTGTTGATAGGTCGAAGACTTTGTAGGGCTTATTCTCAAGAGCTTTTTAAGAAAACCATTGCCAGCCAATGTTTGGTAGCAAGCCAGTAGGTATCCAAAATTCTTATTATACACCACCATTGCATTTTACCTACTATGCAAGTGAACTGCCTCGTTGCTGATCATGAGGTTGTGGGGTAGATTCCCAGGTCGGGCAGTGTTATTGGGCTCTTTCTCAGTAGCAGCTCGGAGTTTGGATAAATATGCCCGGTTGATAGCAATAGGCTCGCCCCTATTACTTAACTAACCTTAACTGCCTAACCTACGACTTAAACATAACTGGCGAGGGTGTACTATAGGTACACCTTTGCCAAACCACCAAAGTCCAGTTGCAAAGGAGTTTTGTTCGAAGGTTCGAATTTAAGCATTTTACGAACTTGTTCTCTCGTACTTTACAAGAAAACAATAGCCAGTCAAGAAGACTGAGAGCATAATGCTAACTTGTTGTAGCGGTATCCAAAATCATTGTTATACACTACTATTGAATTATACCTACTTTTAAGTGAGCATTCAGAAGATCGCAGGCAAGACGTGGGTGAGACTCGCACAGCCCAGGGAAGCATGGCACAAAGGGAAGAAGCTTGTGCTCAGCAGTTGGTGGAACAAAGCTGTCAACGATGATGATGATTTAAGGGAACCACTGAAACAGAACTTACTCCCTTATTTATAAACGAGTATCGTCTGTTAAACCACTGTCTCACTGTCTGTTTGACACATAAACGTGGATTGGATTATTGCTAAGATCTACCGTGCTTTGTAGATGCCAAGGCACCTAACATCGACGGGCAGACAACGTCTTGAAGGATCAGTAAATAAATAAACATAGGTAAAGCTTGGTGACCTTGTCTTTGTGGTCACATTATTGTAGTTAGTCGATATAGATACATAAGTAATTAAAAAAACTAATTATAATAATAATCATTCAAGCTTTCTCAATAATAATAAAATATCATGACAGCAGGACACGGAGTTAATTATATAAGTCTATTAAATACGCGAACATGACCTCTGCAGTTAATAGTAGTAATAGTAATATCTGTTGCAGTGTGACCCAATAATTGGACTTTTCACAAAAGGACCGATTATAGCAGTACAAGCAGGGATTTGTTTTTAGTAGCAGTAGAGCTCTCTGTGGACGAGGTCGTCCGGGGAAGTACCACCACCATACCTGTGTCCACCGACAGTATTACTGTGGTGCTGGTGCAGGCACATGACACATTTCAGGTTTGTGAATTCTTACCAAGTACCAGTTTTACCAAGGGGTATCGTGTTACCCAGTACCCGGGTTGAGGAGCTCAGAAAGGCAGTCGCTCCTTGTAAAATACTGGAATTCAGCTGTATCTGGTAAGACTGGAAGACGACCCCAACATAGTAGCCATTTCAGCTTTGTGATTCGTATGGTAGCGCACCTGCGATGCCTCTGATATTGCTGATGTCCATAGACAGCGGTGATCAATTACCATCGTGTGGCCAGTCTGCTTGTTTGCAATCCAACAACTTAATTGTTTCCCAAAACTACCGATACCATAGTTGTGCTGTAACATTGTAAAGGAAAACAAATTTTATCGGCCCTACGTTAAATTTCATTGGCAGTAGGTACATGTCATTGGCGCCGGTGCAGTGCAGTACATTCTCAATTAAACCGATCGTCGTTAACCCACTCAGCGAATTGTACCCGTCGATGTAACGATAAAGACTTGCTGTTACCGTTCGATTGATCACTCTTTGTGTAGGTCAGTTTCGTAAACATGGCTAGACTATGCAATCATAGGAAGTATTGCCGGGTGAGAGTAGTCTCTGGAATTTTATAATAGCCAATAGGAGTTGAAAATTAGGTGACAAGCGGGAACAAAAAAATATGAACACATTCTTAGATAAGTATCTACACTTTATAAGTTTTAATTTGTACTATTCCTTTAAAAATCCGTCGGAGTTTTTAATTTCCGTAATTAATGTAATAATAATATAATGAATGTAATAAGTACTAAGTTAGGTAAAAAACCATTATAAAAACAATTACAAACTAGGGAAATACACAACAAATGGATCATTAGTGTCACAAGACTTTGTAGATTTTTCAGTAAATAATATCTCCTCCTATCCTCAAGTATAACATATTGATTTAGAAACTAGATTTGTATAAAGATAATAATTATCGGATTCGAATCGAGATTCATGTATCGATCAATATGAAAATCAGTCTTAGCCGGTCCTATCAGGTCGCTCTACATCAATACGCCTCGGAGTGAGTTTCCTCTCATTCATCATAGTGCCGGTGTTCACGGACGCTCTGTTTGTCACAATTTGTCAGATCATTGTACACGAGACTTCATATAACAGAAGCCGATACGCGATAGGGGTGACTCATGACAACAGTTGGTTGATTCGACTTGACATTGATTAACTTTCCATCCAAGTTTTTTTTTTTTTTTTTTTAATTTATAGAAGTAATACCGATAGATTAACGGTAGACGTTGACATATACAAACTATTTCTTAGTTTTGGAATTGGTTTTGAATTGTCTTAAGGAAATAAATATAAATAATATATGCGAAAGTGTCTGTTACCTTTCGGATTTCGATGGGCATATAGTTAGACCATGACCTAGGTTAGAACATAGAATAATTTGATTCCCATAGTAGAGTGGTCATTCGTGGATCTTTGACAGTCGTTATGAGGCGTCAGAAGCCCGAAAGTCTGACACCAGTCTTACCAAGAGGTATTGTATTACCCCGTTACTGGGTTGTGGAGGTCAGATAGGCAGTCTCTGCATGTAAAAAACTGGTATTCAGCTGCATCCGGTGAGACTGGAAGCCGACCCGAACATCGTTGGGAAAAGGCAGGCAGATTGAGTGCATTCCCTTGGGATAATTTCCGACCTTAACGCTGGCGAAGCCGCGGGCAAAAGTTAGTATTAAATGAATAAATAAATATTATCGGGAAGCCGTCATACGGGGCGAGTCATATTCTAAGAAAAGTTATTATATTTCAACTCGTACTTTATTCAAGCCTGCCATTGCCTGTATAATTTCAAGTTCAAAAATTGTTAGGTAATCACGAAAAAAACATGCGTAAACCATGTAATTAATATTTTTTAAATGACTCTTATTATTTATCTCGGCACAAGCTTACTTGGTGTTATAAATTCCCAATCTACAGAAGGATCTCATTATCTGCTAATCGAATACAAATTATACTCGATAACATAAACCCTCTCCTACAAGTTCAGTAGCCATGTAAACCTGATCCCTCCTGAACCGAGCACAACTAGGAATGTTCCCCTAATGAAGTATTAATACTCTTAACGATAGTTTATGTGGAACTAGTAGCCACTATGCTATTTTCCAAAAGTATCTTTTAAAAAGTAAATAAATGGATGATGATCTTTTGTAGCGCCACTTAAAAATTTTGTACTTTGATTTGATTATTCGAATATTTAAGTTAAACCTCGTTAATGATTTTATTTTACAATAGAGTTAATTTTAAAACCTCAATTTTCGTCGATGATTTTTCAATTACAATTTATTAAGGTAATTCGAAACCTTCTTAATACAGATGAATGTGTTACTAAATCCGTTTAGTGAGTAATTGCGTCAAAATTGTACCTGAACACAGTTTGTTAATACTTTCATCAGATAGTTTTGGCACAGATTATAGTGCTAAGCATCCTTTCTCGGACGAGAGACGCCTACGAAGCGCGGTGCGGGGCGGAAGGCGTGTTCAGTTACATTGTGTATAATTTCACATTATTATTGTAATTAGATAGCGTTAGATTATAAATGACAATTTTATTGTTGACTGTTATTTAACCACTCAAACAAGGGTATTAAGATAGTTACTTATAATGGCATATTTTTTATTAGGTCGACATAGTGTTACATCTGTATTTCCAGATGCGTAAGAAGGGAGTATAATTGTATAATCTAAATAATGTATAAATATCTCGAGGCCTCATTTACGGCGTGGTTTTCGTTTTATATGCAAAATTACACTAAATCTCACACAACTTTACACATCTTGCACAGGTGCAATATTTCTTTTTTATTCGTGAGGAATTTATCGTGTTTTTTTTATGAACAAACATAAAACTACAAAAAAAAAACATGCAACACAAGACAAGTTTCAACTAATAACTACACGGGCACTCTAAGGGCCGGCGCTCACTTGCGGCACGGCACGGCAAGGGATATTTATGCGACAATTAGAAATATAACTTAATAGTATGACAATAAAGTTGAAACCAGCGATGCCGCAGTATCCTTTGGCATGCCGCGACGTCTTTAGGCATCATCATTGAAATTTCAATTTTATTGTCAAACAAATAAGTTATATTTCTATTCGTCGCATAAATATCCTTTGCCGTGCCGTGCCGCAAGTGAGCGCCGGCCCTAAGACGGGCACGGACTAATTACGGCAGGAAAACAATATTGGTTGAGGGCACAGCTTTTCAATAATTAACCGGAGGATTTAAAGTGTGATAGTATAAACATACTTAAAATAATACTTAAGAAACATGTTTGTACCCCGTAACGTCACCGATACCCCAGACGCAAATAAGATAATTATAATTACTTACATGTAAACAGTTAATATCTCATTTTAACTGAACTGTTATCTAAGTTCGCATAGCAAATAAAATTCTTTAAACCTAAAATGGGTTCCACATAACCATCATATTTTCTAGTTCACCCCTAACTTAGCATATTTGCGCTGGACGGGCTATTGTATTGCCGGTGTAATTCTCGGCATACGATGCGAAACAGCGTTGACATCTTATTAAAGTAAAATTTCTTCAAGTACAAATAAGGTAAAATCCAATACGATTTACTGCGTTTTATTTACATAAGAACATGGTAATGAAAGTCTAACAATCGCTGCATTATAAAGTGGTTGTTTTGCTGTCGGTACACGATATTAGGGAAAGCTGTGGTCTGCGGCTGAAACTGAATCCGTGTGTCGATGCTAACGGTACTCTAGGGATAGGGGTGCGGGTCATCATAGATTAGAAATTACCTATCTAGGATTTTTCAGTTTGGAGATTATCCTCTAACATCAGAAAATTAAATGACGGGCGATACATGTGAGTTTTCTAAATGTCAAATTACAATTCGGATGAGTTTTCATCATGGTTCACAATGGCAGTTAGGTATTGAAAGATTTGATTTAAAAACTCATCTAAAGTAGGTATTTCAAGTGAATTCAAACTGAATTTGAGAGTTTCAACAAGATTTTTCAACAAAAAGAAAATCGTGTAGATGAAGGATGATTACAAAACTTAACTTGATTATGAAAAGAATTAACCGGTAAGCACGACTAATTATGTCCACCGTAGTAAGTACTGTACGACACTGTACAATGGTATAATTAACAAAGAAATTACTAACTCACAATAAAGCGACAGACAACCCTAACCCCTCACCATAAGGTCGAAATTGAATATGACATCCTTACTACAAGTCCCTGGTTGTAGCACCCCTGCCTACAGGAGAGCAGACGACAGCAAACATACATTCATTGGCGAGACACTCCCGATACATTCCCAATACCTTTCCAATACATTCCCGATAGCTGCGTGCAAGCAATAATATTAGCGTAGTAATGATAGTTTTCATGACTCCTGCGCGTTAAGTAGCACAGATTAAATACGATACAGAGAGTGACAATACAATTTTAATTCCCGAAAATGCGTGGCACATTGCTCGTAGAACGATTGGTGATGGGTTCAATCAAATCATAAGTCACTTATTCAAACCAGGCTGAGAATCAGCACTTTCTGAACGTCAAAGTTACATAAGACAGTCCCCCAAAACGCCCGCCCTTCACCACTTCTTATTGCTAGGAAGAAGAAGTGGCGCAGCAATCTCCCCAGGTTGATGGCGATGGGCCGCCCATAAGGTAGACCGTCGTATTGGTGAAGGTCGCGGTATCCGCTCGACGCGGGAATCACGGACCGGTTGTGTGGATGCTTAGCGTAGGCTTATTTCCAGCAGTAGACGTCTATTGGCTGAATGATGACGAAGACATTCGTGTCAATGTCCAATGTCAAAAATCGTCCTCTGGAAGCTGTAAGAGAAAATAGAAGTATTATTAAAAATATTAATTTGAAACACAGCTTTCCTAAATTATCAATTAAACTAATCTACTTAAAAACTAAACACATTTCATAAAAACAATAAAATATCCGAACACTATGTATGTATGTATATACTATATATATAACCGATAGGTCTAAAAGCATGCAATTTTGCGCAAAAGTTCCTTGTGTAAAGAAAATGAGCAATTCATCCCCTTAAGTAAAAAGTTGAAAGTTCGTATGGAAAATAGTTACTTTTATCGGCGGGGAATCCCATCGCAGATACGTCTTGTTATTGATAAACCAATAGAGTCGCTTTATATTCAAAGTATGTACAGGTCGGTTAGAAGGGCGAGAGAGAATACTCTACTGGGGGATATTTTCCTTGCTCTACTCTCCGGTTCCTCTCTTAACTCTGGTGAAAAGCCAGCCTTAGATATCCGTGTGTATGTATTGTATAAATTACCTGGAGGTAGCTCCCGTTACCTTTATATACAGTAATTACGCTCCGTGTAGCACAGATTAGATATACAGTGAGTTAGCGCCTCGGCTGAGTTACGGTCCAAGCTAAGTTACAGCCAATATTCAGTGAGCTAAAGATTACTCCTTACATTACTGCCTTAGTCTAATTTACTCAGTTAGATTGGTTTTGGTTTTCGTGTGCGTACAGTGGTTGTAGGGTGGGGCGTGTGTGTGGGGACGACAATACGACATTAAATTAAAACACAGTCAATACATACTATTATAGTCCATTATTATGAAACTATGAAATAAGTCCTTTTTTTTTTTTTTTTTTTTGAGGATGGGAAATTTGTCAAATAACTTCTCCCGCTCTGGGTGGAGCGGGAGGGCGTGTCAGACTTTTACTGACTAAAACCCACCCGTGTTCCTTCCGTTGCCTGTGTGCCGAGGTCGCGATATCATGAAATAAGTCCTAACATCGAAATGAAAAAAGTGGTTTACTAAATAGTAGTAATGGACCTACTATGGGTTTTGCGCGATCTTTGACTAGAGATAGTGACTAAACTGTTAGATTACTAGCTGCGCCCTACGGTTTCACCCGCATAAGTCTCGATTCTGTGAGAATATCGGGATAAAAAGTATCCTATGTCCCAATCCAGGTCATGGTGTACCCATGTGTCAAATTTCATCCAAATCCGTTCAGTCGTTTAGCGTGAAAGCGTTTCAAACAATCAAACAAACTCACGTTCGCAATTACTATATTAGTTCGGATAATAATAAAAGATTTTTGGTAAGCAGACTGGGAACGTCATAAGATATACGAAGTTCAATTTATTGTTGAATTGTCGTCTCCATCTTGTGTACCTATTGCCATGGGGATGGGTTCAACAAAAAAAAATGGAAAATAGTTTATGAAATACAGACAGCTTACTGGTCTAGTGGTCGCCAGCGTGACTGTTGAGCGTTATAGAGTGCGGGTCGACCCTTAGGTCGGACAAAGTGTACAATCTGGATTTTGATGTTAATAGGCTCACCTTCTATTACATACGACTTAAACATAACCTGCAAAATGTGGGTGTACTTAACACTACTGCCTGCGCCTTCGGGGAATACAAAGGTGATGATGTGTTAATTTTAATAACTGTTTATTCCACTGCCTAGAGGTTATTTGCCTTTCATAATAAATACAGTATTTTATAAAAATAACACCTTTTAATATACACATAAGGAAATCTGCTTTTTATTCAAATGAAGAGTAAACGTCAATATGAAAGACATCTTCATTACAATAACTTATTGAATGGATACTAAGTGCATCGTTAATTAAACTAGATATAGTTATAGAATAAGTAACTTATTACTTTGAAATATAATACATTAATTTTGTTTATTTCCTACGCCGAGTATTTTTGTAAGGAGCGCAGGAAATAATAGTTATTAATTTATAACGTATTCCTCGAAGGGCAGAAGTGTACATAATGCACCCTCATTTCGCCAGTTATGTTTTAATCTCAAAATCTCAAAAATTAAGAAATAAAAACTATGACTAATATGAATTAATATCTATTTAACTTTTACACAATAACATATTTATGTTATGTAAAAATATAAAATTATACTGTTGTATCTTCATTTCAAAATAAATTAAAAAGTAAATAAATTCTCGTTTCAAACGCACTACTTTAACTATCAAAACCACTTATTACAAAATAGGAATGCCATTGTATTATGTCTCACTTAGACGTCTCGCTGACGGTGGCGCGTGTGTTGGATCATTTAGCTCCCTTCAAAATGGTTGAGCTGAATGGTGCTGATCCATGCGTCATGTTCGTGAACGGGCGCCGTCAGTTGGGATTGGTCAACTGTTAGCGGCCATGGCTGATTTTAATTTTTGAATGGTTCTATGTTTTATCTTTGTATTACGGACGCTTCTAACGTGCACGTCTTTCTACACTGTTCTCACATGTATAATTTTAACATGAATGATGTAACCAATACTTTTTATCAATTTATTTTATTTAAAAGAGTGTCCGTGGAGTTTCTTGCCCGTTCTTCTCCATAGGTACCTACTACGCTTTGAAAGGGCAACTAGCTTCATATTTTTGACTGACCGACTCCTTGATAATTCAAAAGTGCCTGTAAATGGTTTAATTGAAATAAATGCTTTGAGTTTGAGTTCATCATCTGCCTGCCTTTTACCAACTATGTTAGGGTCGGCTTCCAGTCTAACCGGATGCAGCTGAATACCAGTATTTTACATGGAACGACAGCCTATCGGGCCTCCACAGCCCAGTTACTGGGTAACACGATACCCCTTGCAAGACTGGTTGTCAGACTTTCGGGCTCCTGCCGACCAGTAACGACTGTCAAAGATCTATGAATGACAGCCGGGACCACCTCCGTGCGTTCCGAAGCATCTATTGTCATTGTTTATGTATTATGTAACTATACATAAATACATAACCTATGAAGTAATTAAGATATGCTCTATGAAACATAACTCATAACTTATACTAATAATCATAAAAATTAAGAAGGTACGGCGCTCATTAAGTCACAGTTAAGTTTCTAAGTGTAAGGCAGACCGCCCATACAAAAGACTTCAACGAGATATGACGCTGGTTTTGTAAATGTCAACGAATATTACTTTTCATACATTATTATTTTGTTACTTTTTTAATATGGTTGAGTTTTATTGTTTGTTATTATTATTTTTGTATGTTTTAGGAGTAAAATATATCTCTTGTTTTCTAGAGGGCTAGACAGATTTGGTATATTATTGAATACTTTTATTTTTTTGTAGAAAATATTCCATTTGGTCGCAGTCCTTAAATATTCTACTTTTTGCAAGCGATATAAATTTTATAGCAAAATTACAAATGATATTATTATTGTCACAGCAATTAATTACTTACAAATAGTCCCTTGAACCATGGCTTGGGTCTAGAGTGCAAACTCTAAACCGATGGGACAGTTTTATATTTGCTTTGCTAAATGATGACACTAGAACGAACTGATGACCACCTAGGGCCACCCACATACCCAGTAGTGCCGCCATTAAAATATTAAATTCTACTAACAAACTAAACTCTAAAAATATTCCAAAAATCCATTTTATCTTAGTCACAGATAAACCGCCAACAGCTAAGAATCCCTCCTCAAAGTTATGAGATCGTTAGGATAAAGATTTGCTAGGAATGTGTAACAGTCTGGCGCTGACTAGACCAGACGCGGCTAACGAAGCAAAAAGTAGTAGAGTGGGACCACCACTGAGACATGTGTGCTATGTATCCATAACTGTGCCACTACTTTATGAACCTCAGAGATATGAAAGGGCCGCAATAGATGATATTAGAAGTAATGATGATGATCTAGAAGACGACACAGTTACTGATGAGATGATGGCTATTACAGATATATCATTATCACGGCTGTATTCCCGGCAGGGTTGGCAAAGGTGTATCTCAAGTACACTATTTTGCCAGTTATGTTTTAGTCCCATGTAATGGGGGGCGAGCCTACTGCCGTCAACCGGACACAAATCCAGACCGGGATAAGGGCAGGAAGAAAATGATCATGAAGTAAGATGTTTTGAAGGAGAGGTCTGGCTTTACCTTGTCTTCGATTTAAGCCAGACAGTATGAACTTTACTTTGCGCAATTTATTTCATCACTACTACTTCAAAACTGTGAAGGAAAACTTCGTCAGTTCTAGAACCAAAAATGGAAGACATGTGACATCCACCAACCCGCACTGGGCCCGCTCCCTCTCATAGACAGAAGGTCTGTGTCCTAGCATTCGGAACATTATACGCTGATAATGTTAACACAACGGTATCGAAACACTTACTACGGTACTAAATTACCTATTCGATATGTTAATAAACTAGTGTATTTACTAACCCTGACTCACTGATTATCATGAACAATAGTTGCATTCATAGTTATCCTCCACAAATAACACATTTTAATAGTTTCCTATGATCGTAATGTTCATACACATAATAGTTTTATAGCTGTAACAATATTGATGACGTGGTCACTTGCCCGTCGTTTGTGTTGAGGCCATAAGATACTTGATTGGTCAATATAGGATGTTAAGATTTTGTTTGCACTTTAAATTAAAAGTTTACCATTCTATAGACTACTGTAATTAATGAATAGGGAGTGAATATTATCACCCCTTAGTACACCCACATTTCGTCAATTATATTTAAGCCCCCCCCCCCCTCGCCCCCTGTTGTATGGGACTTAAATTTAACTGGCGAAATGATTATGTACACCTCTGTCCAACCATTCGGGGAATACAGGCGTGATGGGCCATCAATAGGCTTCAAATCCAGACTCCTTCAAATTCCAGATGGCAAAACCCAATAACACTGGTCAACCTGGGAATCGAACCCAGGACCTCACGCTCAGCAGTAGCACTTGCGCGCACTAGACAAAACAAAATATCTCCTTACGTTCAATAATATTCTATAAATACTCTTGTATTGACAAGGTCAGACACCTAGGTCAGGCCTATGACAGGTGTCAGCCGTCACGTTAACATACTGCTCCCGTATTAAATTTGTTTAAAAATAGTTAATTACCTGTATCTACTGAAATCTTATTATAAAAGTAAAGAAAATAGTTCAATTCGTGTGTGGAAGTGTTATCTAAATAATTTATTCAATATAAACAAAATAAACACAACTTTAGTGAGTGATCAAAACATTGTGACTATTTTACCTTTGTGAGTGATAAAAACTACTTATTTTTGCATTAAACGGCTAGATACATGGCTAATATTACTGTGAGACTTATAAACATTAAAAACAAAACGATATAAAGCTTAAAAACTCAATTTTATAAAAGTGTCGCTTAGATAGTGGGAAAAAGCTAACATTCAAATTGTTTTCAAAATTGACGGGTATTTAACGAACTTTCTATTCCAAAGAGTCTACTGATCAACAATTTCAACACCTTCATTAACAGTCGCGCTGGTCTAGTGTCCCAGCAACCAACCTTGTATGCTTGAGTGGTCTGAGTTCGATCCTCGCATACGGCTTGTCTTTTTGTGAATGTTTAAGGATAATATTATAAAAATTCAATAATGAATTTCTTCGAGAACATCACGTTCAGAAAATCGAATACAAAACGTCGTTCATTGACCCAGACCAATTCGGTAGAAACTAGTCCCAACAGTTCTAAGATAGATGGCAGTACCTGTAGCTTACCAAATATATCCACTGATGAAAATGATGTGCAGGCGCAACAACTTCAAACCCAAATACAACAGCTCAATTTACAACTAAATTCGGCACACGAGGAGATTCAGAACCTAAATCTGGAAAATACTTCACTAAAGAAGACCGTCCTTGAACTGACTTCTAAATATGATATTTTAAAAAAAGCTACCAAATCATTAACTAGTGAAAGAGGAACTCCTGTCAAAAGCAAGAATACACCTACCTCATCAACTCCAAGTATTAATTCTCAAAAGAAAAACAAGAAGAAGCATAGTAACAAACTCAATGAGAACCTGGACTCCAGCAAGACGTCTGTTATTATACCCAGAAACCATGAAAACCAAATAATAAAAGATGTAAACATACCAGTGAAGAATAAATTATGTGTTGTTAGTGCTAACAAAGTTAATAACATTACATCAATAGCTGAAGAAACATTTAAAAACTCTCAAATATGTCACTATATTTTGCCAAACTGTGGTATATTACAACTTATTAATAATTTAGATACGAAAATAGCGGACTTTACAATGTCCGACCATTGTGTCATCTTGATTGGTGAAAAAGACTTTCAGCAAACAAAAAACTATGTTAATATAATTATAGAATTAAGAGAATCCTTGCTTAAAATTCAGCATACAAATGTAATTTTATGTGTGCCTACCTTTAAATTAACCGTTAAAGGCCTGATAAACAACTAATTAACGTGCTAATTGACGTGCTTGAGGGTCACCCAGGGCTTTACCGGTTAAGTAACTTCTCAACTATGTTTAATTGGCGAATTGAGACTTTCAACAATTTACTACATCTTGATCTTCAAACTTATGGTTATGCAACTGCTTTTGACACTAACTTAGATCTATTGTATGATTTCTCTATGTTTTCAAGAATAAATAGAAAGATAAACGACCGCGGAATGAGCAATATTTTTAATAACTTATTGCAAACTATATCTGAAAGTTCGATAGAACGTGATGCCTTTATTCACGAGATTGATAATAACGTCGTTGCATCCTCAAGTCGTGAGTTTTTTCTTTGATTCTATGTATATTCTTCACCAAAATATTGCCGGACTTATAAATAAATCAGACCTTTTAAATATTTACATTCAGGAATTGTTGAGTCAACAAAAAGTAGTTGACGTAATATGTATAACCGAGCATTTTATAATGTCAGGCCAAGAAAAGTTATTATATATTCCTAATTATAAGCTGGCGGCATGCTTTGCTAGACAGAATAAAAAACGTGGCGGTGCCTGTATCTTAGCAAGAGTTGGACACGAGTATAAAGAACGACCTGACGTAATGAAATACTCGATATCAGGAATTATAGAATGTTGTGCTGTAGAATTTCCTTCTCAAAAAATTATTACTATATGTGTATATAGGCCCCCTAAATTATGTAATCTAAGTAAGTTTTATGAAAATTTAGATCTCGTTTTAAAAAATGTCTGTAAAAAACCCTTTCAAAAAATAATTTTATGTGGAGACTTTAATATAGATGTTTTAAACAGGAATAGAATCACCTCTGAATTTGAATGCTTTCTCAGGAGCTTCAACCTTAAACTAGAAATTAATCAGCCAACTAGATTTATCAGTAATACCTGTTTAGACAATTTTGCACATAATCTTAAGCAGAAGTGTCAACATGAAGTCACTGACTTTGGATTATCTGACCACACTGCTCAAATAATTAAGATAAAAGTTAATAAAACGAATCAAATAAAAACATGGAGAACATTAATACGAGATATAACTCAAGAAAACCTTATTAAATTTCGATCGCACCTCGAAAGTCTATCATTTTCTAATGTATATAATACAGAGGATGCTAACAAAGCCTGTGATAACTTTCTTGACATTTTCCTACTGTTACACGATCTCTGTTTCCGGAGCAAATTAGTTACTGTAAAATCAGAGAAAAAAATAAAATGGGTCTCTCGCGGGATACGAATATGTAGCAAAAAACAACGGCAACTATTATGGCAGCAGAGACTAAAACCAACGTCTGAAAACAAAAATAAATTTAAGATTTACTCAAGGAGGTTTAAGAAAATTATTAAACTTACACAAAAAGCGCAGAATAACCACTTAATAAATAACTCAAAAAACAAATCCAAAACGGCCTGGCAAATTATTAATAACAACAAAATTGTAAGAGAACCCATTTCTCAAATAAAAAAAGGAGATGAAATAATATCAAACCCTAATTTAATAGCTGAATCTTTTAATAACTTTTTCATTGAACAAACCTCTGGCATACCTAAACATACGTTATGCGATACCATTAACATAAATATTATAAACCCGCATACAATATTTATGGCCCCTGTTATACCTCAAGATGTAATGCGTATAATTAGAAACCTGAAAAATAAAAAGAGCTCTGGCCTCGATGGCATTTCAACAACAGTTATCAAATTTGTTGCACATTGTATAGCTGAACCCCTTGCTCATATTATTAATGTAAGCATACAGTCTGGCGTATTTCCAGAAAGTCTCAAGAGCGTAATAGTCATACCAGTATATAAAAAAAACGATAAAGAAGAAATGGTAAATTATAGGCCAATTGCTCTTATCTCTATATTCTCCAAGATCATAGAGAAAGTTATCTATGAATCTCTTGACAACTTCCTAACTAAATACCACATACTATGTGACGAACAAATGGGCTTCAGGAAAAATAAAAATATTAACATGGCCATCTTTGATTTTCTCCATGAAATAATGCCTAAAGTTGATTCCAAAATACCGGTATGTGCAATATATGCCGATATGTCGAAAGCCTTTGACTGCGTGGACCACGATATTCTCTTAACCAAACTTGATGCGTACGGTATTCGTGGCAATGCTCTTAACTTAATAAAAACTTATCTCAAAGGCCGTAGACAATGTACAGAGATATCTCGCTTATGTTTAGAATCTAGGAAGGAACAAAAAACTTTATCGTCATTTAAAGAAATAAAATATGGAGTTCCGCAGGGAAGTGTCCTCGGACCTTTACTATTCCTACTTTATATTAATGACCTGCCACGCCATATATCTAATCCAATGATTTTATTTGCAGACGACAGTACTTCAATTGTTTCATGTACCAATAAAGACTCATACGTAAATGACATCAATAACTCGATCAGCAGTTTAATAAAATGGCTTGACAATAATAACCTAGTTATTAATCTTCAAAAAACTAAAACTATGCATTTTCACCAACGTATATCTACAGGTGACATGGATATCAACTACAATGGCCAAACTATCGATAAAGTGAATAGCACAAAATTTCTAGGAATCTTAATTGATAGCCAGTTAACATGGAAGCCGCAAGCAGAAGATATCTGTAAACGTCTGAGCACAGCCGCGTTTATGTTATACAACCTATCCAAAAAAGTAAATCGGTCAACAATACTAGTGGCCTACCATGGTCTTGTAATTTCTATTTTAAGATTTGGTGTTATATTTTGGGGTTATTGTAGTGAACGAGAAAGCATTTTTAAAGCTCAAAAGCGCTGTTTGAGAGCTATATTTGGCCTCAAAGTTACTGACAGTTGTGTGCCTATATTTAAGTCTCAGAAACTATTAACTTTCCCATGCCTCTATATCCTCGAATTAGCAATATTTGTTAAAACAAACCGTAATTTATTTGCCACATTAACAGAAACCAGAAAACGGAGTACATCATTAAGATCACAATATCAGAATTTACTTCACACAGGCACATTTAAAACGAGTTTATTAAAAAAAAATGTAATTTGTATGGCTCCTGTTGTCTTTAATAAAATTCCCGATCATATGAAAACCTTGCCCTTGATGAAATTTAAAAAATGTTTTACTGAATTACTTGTAGATAAATGTTATTATTCTGTTCAGGATTTCCTAAATGATACATCCTAATAACCTATTTTGATAACTTGTATAATAATTATTGTGTTTGCATGCCAACAAGGCAGAATGTACACGGTTCTTTATTATGTTATTTACGATCCTATTTGTATGTACCTGCATTCAAAGCAAATAAAGTATATTCTATTCTATTCTATTCTATTCTATTGCACCAGGCTCCAGCGTGCGTCCTATAATTAGCACATTATGACACATTGCTCCTAACTGCGGCACTAACATTCAAACTCCTTCGTTAAAATGTTTCACATTCTGACACATACAGCCTCCTTTCAGTTTCCTTTGCAAAAAAACTAACTCGCCGCTTTCGTAGAAAAGGCTTTAATAAAACCTTCGCCGTTCACAATAATGATAACTACACTACATAAAGCAGAGAAAAAAAGATTACGTCAATTTTCCTTCGACAAACTTCATTGCTGTTTAAATTTAGAATAGAACTTAGAAAAATAGAAGGACACCAGTAATGTATGTTTTTTTCTAGATGGGATAGGTTCCGTTGAGTACTATGCAGGCGAAATGCCGGTCCATTCGGCGATGACCGTCAGTGGATGCTGTGGCCGCGTCGCGAACGGACGTCGATCGCGTACCGACCATCTCCGAATATTTCGTACATCGCGAGTTTGTACCCCGTGTGTGAAGTGAACTGTGATTTAAGAACTGACAGTTTTTTGTATAATATTTAGTTATAAAATTAAATAATTTCCATAGTAAAAGTTTTGTATAATAAAGTATTAAAAAAAAAATTGTCTAATTTTTTGAGTTGAAAAGCTGAACGCTGCGCTGAAAATTTTCATCAAAACTTTCGTAAGTTGTTTTCTTAATTTACTTTAATTTGTTTGTTTAATTTTAATATTATACCTGAATGACTAAATAGTGCAAGTTTAACCTTATCACTAGGAATAAGAAAGATTGACCTTTAAACTACGTAAACTGGATGAAAACCTGTATCGTCGCACAGTTAACTTTTGTAAATTGAGCAAAAATACTGACCATCGTTTTCCTGTTGAGATAATTTTATCACTCTTAAAAGTTATAAAATAAAAAGTGTCGTGACGTTCAAAATGTTACATTTTGTTCGATCTACCTATCATTCGCCAAGTGTGTAGATTATAGTGCGATTAGGAACTTCGACCCAAATATAATTGAAGATTTAAAAAAAAACATGCGTATAGTTGAGATAATTGGATTCAAAGTTTGAATTTTCCATACAAAGGGCAATCTAAAGAAAATTCTGGGTTCACAGTTTGAATATGTATTTGCTACTTGAGTAAATCTGAAATAGGACCGAAGAATCTAAATCTCAATATTTATCATTGCGATCTATCAGGGATATGATTGTCCTTAAGTAGGCTACTAAATAAGACACAGCTCCACCATTGCCCAACTAAAATAAATCATTACAAACACAGAACATGAACCACAAGTAGATATTAAATGTTAATTCCGTCACATTACGCCTCTGCGACTGCGCTCTCTTTTGCAAACACTCGGTTCATATCGATTAGAAATTATTCGATTATATCGTAACTGAGATCCGAATGATAGGTTAAAGGACCATTTACACGAGGAGAATATCTAGCCTGTAAAGAGGCGTGAATATCCTTACGAGCGTATAGGCGAGACTCGCAAGGCATTTATTGTGTCTACTCTCAAGCTAGAAACAAGAACGCGCTTATTACTACATTTCTTTTTTTAATTCCCTCTCGCATGTCAACCTAGGATGTTGTCGACTGCTTAACAGGGCTATCCTGTGGATGACTTAATAAATAAAGGCCTCCAGCCAGGGCGTAAAACTTATAAACTAAGACTTTATTATTATGTACTATTACGTAATTTACAAGAACGTGAAGTATAATTAGAAAACGCGAACTTCAAACGTTGAAAAGGCGTGTTGCTTGCGTTTTGACATGTGTGTTAAAATTTTCTTTTGATTTTTGAATAGTAGACTTTTCACAAGTCAACTTTTTGTCTCCATTTGACACCCCAGGTAAACGAGGCGAGAAACCCTCCCCGTGCAATCGAGATATTAAAGGAGGTGGGAAATTCGTGGGAAGTGAATATTAGTTATTTTAAGTGATCTAGATTTAATTTATTTGTAAGAGTTATTGCAGTTGTCAGCGGCGACAATTTACTAAGTGGTTCTAATATTTTAGGTGTCTAGCTTGATGTGCCCGATAAGACAACCAACGCAATAATAAGTAATTTGGTAATTATTAAAAAAAAAAGTTCTGAAACAATATCACGAACTTGTGAAAAAATCATTTAGGTCCAAAGCTTTAATTTTGCTGTTACTGAAAAATAAAAGGATAAATAGGTACAACTCTCATACTTAAATCACTTTTCCCTTGAGTTTGAGTTAATTATTTTTGAGTAGCTCATGCGGACACGATAGAAGAAGATCACCATAATATATTGACAGAATAAAAAAGTTCGTCCGTCCGCGTCCTTGTAAATTCTTTCTGCCCCTAAAGACTGTAATACCGAATATTCCCAGGCATATTGACCAATTTGGGCAAGTCCCTATATTTCATAATATCCGCCAAATGTATTGTCTTCTATAAAACCACTTTGATTGCCATAAAATATAGTTTATCGTGTATACCTGTTGCCGGTGACTTCGTCTGCAATCCAGAATGAAAAATAGCCATATCCTACTCCAGGTCCGGCTACCGATCTGTAAAATTTCATAACAATCGGTTCAGTGGTTTAGGCTTGAAAAGGTAACAGACAGCCAGACAGATACTTTCACTTTTATAATATTAGTACTTACGGATTAGTATGAATGTACGTTGAATATGCCGAATAAGTTGGGCATAAGCCCAGCACTATCAGGACATATCTCCCAAACTTGGTACCTCACATGTCGACACCCATCTTGAATGTACACACAACACTACACTCAGTCGTGGAGAGCTACAGATGTTAGTAGCGATCCGAAGTATTGCAACCTGTAGGTATGTGTCGCAATACTAATGATGAACTAACAGCGCAAGCGCCGGCCATCGCGCACTATTACTAGATATGCTCTTAACTATGAGCATACAGGGTGATTAGTAATTCGAAACCAATTTACAGAAAAAAAGATATTGCCTTGTTCCACCCACTGCTGAGTCTAGGCCTCCTCCCTTTTTGTGCCACGCTTTCTTGGTTTGTGCCAAAAAAAAGAGATATTCTTGGTTAGGCAGAGGTTGGTTACCCTATAGTAGGGACACCCACATTATGCCAGTTATGTTTAAGTCCCATGTAACGCGGGTGAGCCTATTACCATCAACCGGCCACAAATCCAGACTCCGGAAAGTTTTGTAACTTTCCGTCTTAAACCAAAAACAACAAATTGTAGTTTTTGGTTTAAGACAGATTTAATCCTATAGTAGAATTATGTATTTGAATCTGAATTATGTGTGTTATGTTGTGTTCATCCCCTCAATATTTTGTATTCAGTCGTATTTTATTTCTTGAAGCTCTGTTTAAACTTACAAATTTTACTTTTAGATTAAAAGCAGCTTCTGTCATGTACACTTATGATTTGTGTATATATTAGCAGTAATACTTTTTTTTTTTTTTTAAACCATTCGTTGAATGTATATGCTGTTGGTGTTCTTTAATAAATAAATTGTAAGAAATGTAATAAATTTTGGACGCTTGACTTATACTTTGATAGCTCACAAATGAATGAATCCTTTGAAAACCAAATAATCAAATAAATACTCAGCACTCTGTATAACGCACCTATGACGATGCACAATAGATCGTGTCAGTTTCGCTTCAATCGCTCTGAAGTACAAGAGGTCGACGTGATTATTTTGTAATCGGTGCTTGTGGCGCTTTTGATAAGATATAAATAAGACACAGTATTCAGGCACATAGAAATATAGTGACATTATTGGTGATGTTGTTCAGAAAGTTCAGTTGCGTAGTACTCGCCCCGGCGCGACGTGCGTGTGCGCCGTATATGACCAGCCGGTCTATTCTGTAACAATCTCATCGTGATAACGTAGGTGAAAAGCTTAAAGTGAGCTGTCATTCCACGTGATACTAGGGGTTGACAAGCTCACTTCACTTAAGTTTCCACGGTGAGATTTTGACAGAAAAGCACCACAGTTGAGTATGAACGTTAACGAAGCAAAAGGAGTATGTAAGTATCGTAGCCGGTGGCGTCCTGTAGTACCAGCCTACCTTAGCGGGAAGCAAGCGACAGTTTACGTATGTATGAAGTATTCAGGCGTTATAATATACAAAATCGGTTTGGTGGTTTCTGCGAACAGCCTTCAGTTCGGTAGTGGTTGATACTAACCACCATGAAGGTATATTTTTTACAAATTAATAAACTGGAAAATCTATGACACGATGTTGTTCCAAATAACGTGAGAAAATTATATCGAAGGCGCCATTTTAATATGTTACGCATTAAAATAAAGAAATGCAACATTCAATGTTGATAGTTATCGAATACGGAAAGTGTTGGAGATGCGTTATCTATGCAAATCGAAGCGGTTACATTATTAACATCCACTCGCATTCCAACGTAATTAAATCAGTCGCATTTCTTAATTATACAAAACTGAGTGAATGTCAACTCTGTAAATTAGAGTTTCTCTCTGATCTGTAACACCTCAAAGATAATATTCATGATTCCGTAATACCGCCGGTATCTTAAGTGCCTACCTCCCATTTATTCAAAATTAAAATTGGTAAAATCTACTTATTAAAATTCTTAAATTCACTGTCAGACAACGCACAACCTAAACCGCTGGCTCCAGACGCGTACAATTTAGCACAAGAGTTCCATATTTAAAAAGGAATATCAGCCATATTTTAGGAAAATTCATCTAATTAAGGGGTATGGAAATTTGTATGGAAGTTCGTCGTTTTTGCCGATTGGAAAACCCGAGCAGTTTATATGAACATAAAAATCCAAGAAATAATTAACAAAGGTGATGCAATGTTAAACGGCTTTAATTGTAAGACATTGAAATTCATAACAATACTCTAGAAATTGTGAGAAAATGAAATTAATTAATTACGTTATAAAGTGTCATTAGGTATATCCTTATGGAGGTTTTCAGTGGCCCAGAGACTTGTTTTGTGTTCGGTTGATGACAACTTGTCAATAGGCCCTTGATTGCACAGAATTTAAAAATGACTGGTAAAATATCCATACTGTACAGATACACCTCTGAGTGACCTCTGCATAACCCCTCGGAGAATACAGGCGTGATGAAGTTATTATAAAACAGGTAAAAGTCTTGCGAAGACCTGGGCAGGTCCAGAGTCGCCGATGTGCAGTGAGCAATGCCGAATACTTCTCATGAGAAGAAGCCTTTGCCCTGCAATATTATTACTGAACCACCAGAATGTTTCTCATTGTAATACTTTACCATGGAATATGATAATCTAAGTTTTCCCGACTCCGCTCGCGATTCCCTGTCGCGATAAACTATGGAAGTAAAGTCGTGACCGACTCACTAATTCTATTTATGCCTCAGCTGGCTCCGAACCTGGGACGTTTCATATCGCGTTTCTCTCGGAATCCGTATCTTTGTTGTGTAGTTGTTTACAAGCTCGGTTTACGATAGAGGAAATTTATGGGTGCCTGGGTTCGATTCTCATGTCTGGTTGAAGAGTGCTAGCATTGGTTTTAACTAGAATATTAATTCAATAATAATTAATTCAATTATAGGATATTATGTAATATAAATATTATTAAAAAACTTTTATAAGCCCATATCCTTGAATGATCTTTAATTATGACAAATGCTATGTTTGTTTTTAGTTGGTAAGTCTATACATAAATAAATGAGTGTTACAACAAATAGTTTTAACCCTTTTAAGACTTATCGTATCTGTTCTTAAATCAGATTCAGAAGAAATTCAACAGTATGTCTACTTTCTGTACTCACAAGTCAAGTGCCCGAGAGAATTTCAAATCGGCAAAAATTACGAACTTCCATACAAACTTTCATAACTAACTAAAATGTAACCCTTTTAGACGATGAATTTTCAGAAATCATTCCTTTGTGCTCTCCTTCGATATACATATAAGGAACACTTGTGCAGAATGTGACGCTACCAGAGTCAGTGGGCTACGCAGTGCGTTGTCTGTCAGAGAATTTAAGAGTTTTAATATGTAACTACTTAGGTTCTATAATTTTTGCATAAAATCGAATGAGCTGCAACTTTTAGAATAGATTATCAAACTGATCAATACTATGCACGAAATTATCAATGAGTTTGTTCAAAGACTACCTAGAAGTTAATAAGTAGAATTAATAATAACGCCGAAATCTGGTTAGAAGAGTGGTCGAGCCCGAAGTCGATATATCTATGTATTTTTCCAAAAACGTGAGAAACTACAAGTTCATCTATTAAATTAATACTGTATCTTAATCGCAAAGCTAATAAAATACTTGTAACACTAATACAGTTACATATTTAATATTATCCTTATCTATGCTAATGGGCTGTGGTCGCTAAACGGATCTAAATATTGCTAATTAATATTTTATAGATCAGCTAAGTGTTGCAGATACCTGACGTTATTTATGTGATTTAATTATTAAACATTTGCATACGTTTTATTGATAATAAATTATTGTAAGCTAAATTATCATCACCTTCTGAACCTAAAATTATCCTTTGAATTGATGATGAGTCTTAAATCACCCCAACAAGAGTTGCCAGATTGCAATTAAAGCATTCTACCGATCTATGCTCCTGAATCAATAAAAAACTTTTACGATTAACATATTATTTCATGTCGCTTTATCTTGATGTACTACATAAATAGTATATACGAATTCCATACTTTTATGACATTAGTATTAATCTGACAGCCGTCAAAAGACAATTTACCATTTATAGAAATGTAACCACCAAGCATTTTTAACAGTTAAGCAGAATATTAGGAATAGGTAGATAATGAATGCTTCGCCTAATCACCGTGAAAACCGCATTTAATTAATTAAACACTTTAACAGCTATAAATAATAAAAAAAAGAGAATAAAGTTGATAAGGAAGACGCGTTATTAACCGGAGTGTTAACTGTAACAGTTATCGACATTAATATTTATAAACTTGAGAAAACATTCTGAAATCGGAAAACGATCAATTTGTCGTGAGAATATTATAAGCGTGAAAAGGTACCACACAGACAGACAGATGGACAGACTTACTTTCGCATTTAAAAATTAACGATGGAAGTAGGTACTTGCATCGAAGATACTGATAACCGGAATTCTAAAGATCGTATATTATATCCCAAACCTACAAGCAGGGTCGAACATCACTGGCTGAGCAAGCTGTCAGTTGAAGGTAACAGAGGATGACTTCCCGCGCTTTCGAAGTACCGGATCATTTGGATATTAGTTTTGGAGTGTAATTGTTATTTAAGTAATCTTTTAATGATTGAGTCTAACACTACAAAGGTCTGTCTTAGCAAGTAAAACCAAAGCTTAAAGCTAGTTCACACTAATGATATTCACCGGTCAGTGTTGTTAACTGTGATAATTAATTCCATGTCATAGTTTGTGCTAGTTCGCTCGTAATAAATTGACGTGTTACCATTATGTGCGCAGATTGTAGATTATATTAAATTAATACATCTCTGTTGGACAGAATTGTAATTAAATCTGTGATAGTTTCATTTTTATTTATGGAAATCAAGTCAAAACTAAGGATTTTCGTTATTATACTAGATAGATAGAATGCTCTTTATACACCGTATCAATTATATTAAAATAGTGGTTGCATAATTATAGATGTCTATGTAAAAATCCAGCCGCGTTCCCCTAAGGAACCCCAATAAATAGGAAGCAATTTAATTGCAGCCAACGATGTGAGAAGCACAGAACCGGTCGATGTGGCGTCGCTCGGGGGGAACAAATGTGCACCAGTGGACGTGTTCCAGCTAAAATTTTGATGATATTGATGATACAGTTAAAACTTTCATTTAAAACACATCATTATCATTCTCCTGGCCTTATCACAATTAATTTGTGGTCAACGTAACTTTTATTTTTCTTCCACACTTCTCTATTACTCGTCATCTTTCGTCAACAACAATATGCTACTTCTTTGTCCGAGATCTCTGGTTCTTTTTTATGTTATGGAGCTAACTAAACTAAGATAACTTCGCAGTTAAGTTTCTGTTTCCCTGAATCTGTCCAGAAGAGCTGGGACGCTATGTCTCCTCAGTCTCTTAAATAGCAGGCCACCATCACCAATTAGTGTTAGAGCAAGTTCATTTGATGTTTTGAGAGTATTTGCCGCTGTATTGGGATAACTCTTGTTTGACTGTGGGGTATTTTGGAGTCTTTCATACAATCCATTCATAATTTAATTTAAAACACATCAACTCCTTCCAGCAACACTCATTTCTGTTCAATCACAACTCGAAACAAAAAACTGACCTTATCTCTCAGTAGATAGTGCAGACGTGTAGATATTATGTTGTTAATACATGGAACCAGTTCCTCTTATAATAGACAAGCGAACACTCGTCGCTGATGTTCCATTAATTAATTACTTGGACTTGTCACAACATGCCGCGTAACGTAACCGACTGTAACCGACAGAGGCGCAGCACGTGAGGCATGCGACAAGCATGCGACAGACGAGAAAACTGACGTTTTTTTTGGACCAAAGTTCCTTGTCGCACGTTATACTCTAGTTTTTTTCTTTGTATTATTCAGTACAAGATTTCTTAGCCGAATGAATGGAACAACGTGTGACTAATGTTTCCTCGACGAGAGGGAATTAAAGAATGTGTGGAAAGAAAACTGGTGATTTGTAGCTTTTTCCGGTACGCGCGGACAATTCGTACTTTCTTTTGTTTGACTAGTGGTTTTTAGCATGTGGCATCTGGCTTTTACATCATCAGAATCTCAAAGTCAAAGACATAAAAAACACGTAACATACTACATTACGCCTCTAATCCCCGAAGGGTAAGGCAGAGGTGACTTATAATACACCCACATTTCGCCAGTTAGGGGGCGAGCCTATTGTCATCATGAGTAATCGTGGAGTTTATTGCCGGCTCTTCTTCATGGGAAGCGACCATTGGAACTGTGTTCCTAGCTTCTGACGTTCAATAACAGACTGTCCTTGCGGGTTTATGTGAAATAAAATATAATTTTGATCAACCGGGCATAAATCCAGACTCCGGGCTACTACAGAAAAATTCCAGAAAGAAAACCCCAAAAACACTTTGCCCCACCCGGGAATCGAACTCAGGACCGCTCGGCAGTCGCGCTTGCGACCAATACACCAAGGAGCCAGTCAAAAAAACAACAAACACAAATAACAGAAAATATATTAAAGAGGTTGACAACATTTTGCCAACTTAAAATTTGCATGAGCCATGCTCTTAATTTTGTTACTAGTCATAAAATATTAAACATAGCTTCGGCAGTAAAAAGTCGAATTTAAAGCTAGTTCTGAATCACTCCCACCGTCAATTAAAACCACATAAACTTCCAATGAGCAGTTGTATAAACATTACATAAATATAAACATAATATGTACATACATTTGCCAAACTTCCAAATCAATTAACAACTACATACTCTATGCTGTTTACTCTATAATTAATTCTTGGAATTAATCGAAAAATAGAACCACTTTGTTAGGGTGACATCACACACATATGCGACGACTAGAAGACATCTACTTAAAATAAAAACCTTAAATTCATTCATTCAATGACAGACAACGCACAGCCTAAACCTCTCTCTCTGGGTCTACAAACATGAAATTGTGCACAGGAGTTCCATAAGAGTATTATAAAAGTGCGCGCTTTATTTTAGCCTGTGGTATCCCACTGCAGGGCAAAGGCCTCCCTTTTTTCTTTCCACTCCTCTCTGTCTTGAGCTAGTCTGGACCAATCCTGTCTGTAGGCGTCAAGCTCGTCTCGCCACTTTCTCTTGGGTCTGCCCCGATGTTGACGAACATTTTTTGGGACCCACACCATTTTAGAATTGGCCCATGACTCATTCGACATGCGGCAGACGTATCCGGCCCAGTCCCACTTAAGCTTGACTGCTTTTTGGGTAACGTCGGCGATTAAGGAAGGATTTTGAAAATTCATTTCCTAAAGAGATTAAATAGGGGATGAAAGTTTGAATGGTAATTCGTCCTTTTTGCCGATGGGAAATTCCATCGAGCACACGACATATAATAATTACAAAACTGTTGGCAAATTCTTTGTTAGGGTTGTCAATGTCTATCGCTTTCAACGGTCGATCGTAGTCTCTGTGCTGTATCACAGTTTGTTATTATTGGCATAAAGGTCGATGCTTCCGCCCAATGCATTTCGCTTAAACTAAATGCACTGGTGGTGACGGCAGACATTCCTTTACCAGGATATTTTATAACATCCCATAAACCTGTGTTATGCAAATAAATGAATTTGAGCCACCATACGAAAATATTGCAATGTAGGTACTTATCTCAATAATTAAGTTCAATTACACAGGGTTTAGGCAGAGGTGCATCTACAGTACACCCACATTTCACCAGTTGTTTTTAAATCCCATGTAATAGGGGGCGAGAATATTTTCACTAACCGGGCACAAATCCTGACTCCGGGCTGCTACTGAGTAATTCCTGGTGGAGAAACACTTTGCCCAACCTGGGAATCAAACCCAGGACCTCATGCTCAACTGTAGCGCTTGCCACCACTAGACCAACGAGGCAGCCCAGCCAGGTTCAATAAGACTTTAGACTAAACCATCAATCTAGCATTAGTTTACTCTGGTCAATCCATTGTCAATTTAATTACGATAAACCAAGATATATGGTAATTTTGCGATTTAATACTACTTATACGTTCAACCTGGCATCAATTGTACCAAGATCACGGACTGAACTGATCCCAGATTAACCGTCTACTAGTATACCTTACTTAAAATAATAATACCAGCCTATTATTGTCCCACTGCAGGGAAAAAGCCTCTTCTCATACAGAGAATACACGAGCATTGATCACCACGCTTGCTCAAGCCGGCTTGGTGATTTAAGACTTATATTGACTATAAGATCATCTTTCCTCACGATGTTTGCCTTCACCGATGTCAGTAATATCCAAGATAAACTCAGAAAGTACATATGAATTCAAAAAGTCACATTGGTACTTGCCCGGGTTTGGACCTTCCTTAATAAAGTATAATTTATATACCGATATCGAGTAGTGCACTGTTAGCTAAAACAGATCTTCCAACTTGTAGCCACAGAACCTCACTTGTAGCGCTGCAAACGCTGCATTCTGTGTTACCAAGCGTTATCCAACCAACGCCCGAACAGCGCCAACTCATAATATGTCCCATTGTCAATTAGCGTGAACTGACACAAACTAAGGTAAATGCTTAACCTTTAGACGCCGACTAATACGCGCGACAAGTTATGTCTGGGCTGCCTTTATTTATATCCGGACAGGACACGTTTGTACCATTCATATAAATTGTAGAATATTATTGGCGATTGTTGAATTATTTAGTAGGTGCGACTAATGTGGGTACTGTGGGTTTATTGAGACAGATACTGTGTTGATATTAATGTGTTTATTGAATTAACTTTAGCCTCTGATATCAATCATATAAAGTCAAGAATTAATTATAATATTATAAGCTATGGCATTTCTTTTACGTCAAATCTAGTAATTAGTGGTTTAAGGAGCAATTACGTTACGGTGGACCGATGACATCGACTGTTGAGATCGATACAGTGTGTTGCATGATAGTCTGATCTGGACCTCGATCGAGCTGTCCGCTGGGCAGGACGACGCACAAGTCAGCAAGTAAAAAGGCATGATGTCGCTTGATGGTCTATGTTAGACCGTACCACCCCAACGATACAATCCCGGTCTTTTTATTTTCAACCACTTTCTAGTTTGCACCTTTACTCATCAAAGACACCACAAGCCAACCTAAGGGGGAGAATTGTTTTATTGTCTTCATAAATGGCATCTAAGATAGATTTACTGAATAGTCACTAAAACATGGCCACAAGTGATAATGCGCAAATAAAATATCAAATGGTTTTATTTCAAAGTATGCCTCACCATTATGTCAATATCAAGAGTCACTACATCTATTGAGATACGATTCACAAGTTAACGTTCACAAAGGTCCAGGTAAGGAGGCGATGACGAACAGCATTGATCTACTATCGATTTCTATGGAAAATCGAGTCATGTGATGGTCATCGAAGTTGTAGTCCAAACAAATGAAAAGTTGTTAGAGTAGCTTTTTGTTTTAATCCGTTTTATTTATAAACTGCTATTAAACCTGTCCTTTCCAAGGAAGAGGTTAAGGGAAAAGGCAAGGTTTTAAACGTAACATAACATCACGCCTGTGTTCCCCGAAGGGTTAGGCAGAGGTGTTTCTAATAATAGTAATAGTACACCCACATTTCGCTAGTTATGTTTAAGTCCCATGTAATAGGGGGCGAGCCTATTGCCATCAACAGGGCACAAATCCAAACCCCGGGCTGCTACTGAGAAATTCCTGATGGAAATACCCAATAATACTTTGCCCCACCCGGGAACACGTGGAACCAGTAGCGCTTGCGACCACTAGCCCAACGTAGTATTGCAAAAAAAATAGAAAAGAGATCGCTAAAATAAGAGACACGTTTTATCACAAACAGACAGACAAACACGACAAAGCAATGAGAATTTCTCTTCTCAGAAATGAACACTAAAACAACTATGAAGTTAAGTCCAGATATCGTTCACACCCTTAACAAATTAATAACACTAAATAATAGAACTCTCTCTGACTAATGTATATTGAAGCAAGGTGTCACTAATATCTGTGTCGAATAACTCGACCACAGCCGCCCCACAATACATTACCATCTAAATAAATCTTAACGTTGTGTTAAATCAGGACATACTCCAGGAAAGTTCAAAAGGCCCACTTCGGATACCAAGGTGAGAGCTAAAAGCTGAATATGAATTTCTTATAGATAAGATGTAATATATTTAGAATATAATACATAATATAACTTTCGGGCTGACAGCCAGTCAGCCCCAGGGGGCTGGGTATCGTATTACCCAGTTACTGGGTTTTGGAGGTCAGATCGGCAGTCGATCCATGTAAAATACAAGTATTCAGCTGCATCCGGTTAGACTGGAAGCCGACCCCAACATAGTTGAGAAAAGGCGAGGCAGATTGACATAATATTTATTTACTCAAACAAAAGAGTAGTAGTTACATACAATTAATAATACAGTTTAACAACATAAGTACGAAGTCCTACTAAAGCATAATGACAGTAAGTTACATAGTGCTTGTGATGATACTGATACAATTTCAGAGTATTGAGTTTAACTAAGCTAAGTTTAAGATAAGTTTAATGTTAAGCTAAAATTATATTAAGTTAAAATAAAATACAATAAACGACGTATATTAGCTTCCATTGTATTTTATAATGGATTTCCGCAAAGTCACGCCTGAGTAAATTAACTAAGTTAAATTTTAGGTGGTAACACCATTAATTACCTTTTCCTAATTTGATTTTCTTTGTTTTTGTTCTTTTTTTTTAAATTGCATACTTTTATTGTCGAGATATGTGGAAGAGCGGATTTCACCTAACACAAGCATCTTTTTGCTTAAAAGGTGATCTCCAACTCATGTGTGTCAACAATGTATGTAATTGCAATAAACATTTTTTTTTTTTTTTATTTCCTAAAATATATGCTCTATTCGCGGCATTTATGGTTAAATATGATCTCAACTGAATTGACCAATTTACGGCACTACAAATATTGTCTCGAAGTTGCAAAGTATTGTGCAATGCATTTTAGTTTCCTTCAAAATCTTCCGGATTGTAAATGAAAATGTTTTACGCACGTATAGTGCTGAACTTTTCGCAAAACTTAAAGTGCCATAAGTAAGTTCCGGCCGAGCACTATACGATGTTGCGTTGACTTGTCTTTCTCTAATCATTCTGCATTCCGACACTGCGACAAAGTGCACTGATAAAGAGCCTCGGATAAACTCGTCCCACAGTAATCTCCGCGGGTTCAGTCCTAGTGGAGCACAGACCGCGGTGATTGAGGTCCGGTGATACAGCATCATAGTTACGGTGGAGATTAGAGCTGCTCTGTACTGGTGATCCCATCCGTTGTACTAATAACGTTATTGGAAGAGTAGGCGGACTATGGAGGGGTCTGATTCTGCAAAGTAGGAGAAATGAAACAGTTAGACTAATTAATTTTGACAACATAATATCATCGTGTATCATCTTTATGTGGAGGATAAAATATTTATGGAGGATAAAATCAGCTTGCAGAGTTAGCAAACTGAAGTGGCAGTGGGCTAGCCATGTTTGTCGAAGAACCGATGGCCGGTGAAGTAGACGAGTACTGGAGTGTGGGCGCGGGACGCCCGCCCCCCCAGCTAGATCAGAACAGATTCGGGAGAAATTAACACATGGCTAGTTTACTTTTTGGAGTCGTCAATACACAAAAACCACACTATGAAGACAGAGCAAATACGAACTACGTTTTACTACTAAACCTCTATATTCATCAACACAACGGACTGCAGCATTCAGGGGCAGCTTCAAATATGCTGTCGCGCACTGCTCAACACGAACTGTTGAACCTTTGTCCACCATTAAGAGTCCTGAGAACAAAGAAGCATTTTCTGAATATTTTAAAAAGATATTTCATGCAGATAAAACAATCCACGTGATTGTTAACTTGAATTCAAAATAATAACTGCTCTGTTTGCACTAACCTCTAGGGTTATGGTTTACGGCAATGCATATGACTTTTTAACCATCTTACATAGACGGATTTGCAAAATTATTTTTTTGTTTGTAAGGGTATTTTTCCGAGATGGTTCAATTGTCATCAGGTCATGATCTGATCATAGGATCCATGGGAGAAATCCAGGGGACTCTTCAAATATTATTAGCACACCTATAGCGATTTTGGTATTTTTTATAGTAACTCGTGCGGTTCTCTCGGAAATCAACATTTGGTGAAGTGGAACTGATAATGAGGACCACGGATGGCCAACAGAACTGCTCAGTAATAAGTTTTCACGGGTTGCGGTGTGGTAGGTGCACGGTGCCGTTTGGTCGTTTCCTATAAAGAAGAGCCGGCAACAAACTCCACGGACACTCTTTTAAAAATAATTCGTTTTATTGTGTTTTCAAATTACACTGTTAATAGGTACGGGAGGACGGTGTAGGCCTGTCAACAAGTACGAGGTACTTAACACAACAGTCACATGATGAATTTGGTAAAACACAGCGTCGTAACATTAATTTTATGTGCTTTCTCTCGAAATTAATCAATGTTTGTACTGTTTTCCCACAAATTAACACATTTATCATTAGAATCAGTACTGAGCCCACTAATCGTTGCCCTAACTATCCCACAACGATAACGCCCCCAAGCTTACTTACAATTAGCGACCCAGCGTGATACCGATATCGAAACAGTAAATCTGATACCGATACCAACTTTCTACCCGACATGATAATCAAGCGATACGATATATAATCTGTGGTGTGTTTACTGCGCGGACAGATGGAAACGTTTCAATTTGTGTAAACTCTGCTCGACTGCAAGTCAGGACACAAAGTGCTGCGATAAGTAGGGCTGATTCGATACCGGAACTATCGATAAGTACTTAAACCTTGAGATAAATCTGGACTGCCTCGTTGGTCTAGTGGTCCCAAGCGCTACTGCGGAGTATGAGGTCTTGGGTATGATTCCCAGGTCGGGCAAAGTGTTATTGGGCTTTTCCATCTTGAATTTCTCAGTAGTAGCCCAGAGTCTGGATTTGTGCGCGGTTGATGACAATAGGCTCGCCCCCTATTACAAAGGGACCTAAACGTAACTGACGTAATGTGGGTGTACTAAAGTTCCACCTCCGTGTTTGTAACAAATAAACTTCTTTCTTTCTTTCGCAGTCTTTAACATAACAATAATTCAAGTAATTTCTTCGATCTACAAAATTATTAGGTAGGTGTCAATATCCACATTAGAGAAAACTATCGACTATGTTCGATACTTAGTGGATAGTTTTCTCTCGCTTGTCTAATGCGAGATCAGCCCTAGTGACAATCATTGTTTATTACTTATAGCGAGTACGTCTAATTTGTTGATAACGAAGCCCGTTCGTTAGCTCGCTGTCACTATAAAGATGGATCGATAGAACTGTCTTGCCACTAAACATAGAATTACTTTATTACTTCAAGAAATAATAACATTGTCAGAGTTAACTGACAACACCAGTGATAATATAGTATTCTACTGGTGAAATAATTTTTTATCATTCCAGTCGTTTTTGATTTCTTCATAACAAAAAAAAATACATCATCTTTTCAGCCGAAAGACGTCCACTGCTGGACATAGGCCTCCCCCAAATGGTGGGGTTTGCCATAATCGCCACGCTTGCCAGGCGAGTTGGCGATCGCAGTATGGTGATAAAAACATAGAGACCACCCATTCTGCTACCCATTCTCTAGTAAGTCCCTTAGTGGCCTTTTAGAATACCCACGGGAAGAAATGGGATAGTACTATGCTTTACGTCCGGCACCACACGGAACAAAAATACATATCTTTTCTCTATAAAATATTAGTGTAGATAGATTATTTCTACCGATTTTTTTCTTAATAAAAATGACAGTTTATTAGTGCTCGTTCATTAGACTATTTTTAAACAGAGTCGTTAGAAAATCGCATGTTGTATTTAAGTATGTTAATACCAAAACGTAATTTTAAATCCAATTCTAAAACTTAATTATTTTCATTATAAATCACTTGAACATCTCAAGAGTTCGATTTACGAGTACTGTTCACAGATGATATAATTTCACGCCTACTTTACAAGACTGATTCGACAAGATGCCGTCAAATCAACGACTGAGTAATATAGTATAGGTCCTTTATTCATATTAGCTATACGACATGGCGTATTAGCCAATTCATTGACTGAATAATTAAGACTTCTGTGGTCAGTTAAAACGGTATTAATTCAGTTAGAGTAGGCATAATAAATAAATAATTATTATAAATGACCCGAGCCTAAAACACGGTTAATATTGAGTTTTTGCCAAGAAAACGAGCATGGCACGTCTATGACTGATTCAATCAAATGATTGATGTGTGGGAAATAACACAGATTAGTATAATATTCATTATATAAATACATACTATCAAAATGGATAAAGAAACACATCTCAAATCATATTCAGCACATAATTTTCCTTTAATTTACTTACTCAGCTGCCAAAATCATACTAATTTAGGAATTACAAAATAGTTAGGACTTATGCACACGTTGATACTTGTTAACCTTTTGCACAGACTGTAGGTGAATACTTGTATACAGGAGTAGCCTCGTTGAGAATTGCACGCAGACTGGCACTCCGGCAACTCGTGAAACGCCTTTTACTGAACGCTCATTTGCTGATCGGCCCGCCCGCCCCGTCAGGTGGCGGACGTGACGTCATGAATTGCCTATTCAAATTAAATAAAACTCGTTGATATTAGATGGAAATAATGACTGTTTACAGGATGAGTACTCAAACGTTCGCCTGAGTGCTCATATGTAGGTCTTACTTACTTCTTACGGCAACTGAATTTATTCAGTTTCTATATCCAATTCCAACAAAATAGGTATTAGCCGAAATATTTTTCTATTATAATTAGCCGTATTTATTACCTACCTCACCTTCCTTACTTTATCCAGCAATCGAAAAGATCATCATAGACACATTAGTTTTCCCTTTATTCTAATGTACTATCTTATGGTCGGCGCAGCATGTTTGGTCAAAGCTATTAAACGAATATGCTCTATAAAGTCAACCTGAATACTGTCCACACAGCAACCGCCTAGATTCGATGTTAGTATTATATAAATATAGGTATGTAGCATTTCTGAGAAACTATCAATATACTTGAGTGCGGCGATTGTTTGCGGAAGCCGCGCCCGCGCTGCAGCAAACATGTCGGGGTTAATAGATGACATAAATATGTAATAATGAGCCTCTCCAGACGATCCGTGACTCACAGTGCACAGAGTAGGGTGTTACAGTATACTAAGGTGTAACCCACCGGCTAAAGATGTTCGGAACTGAATGATCGTGAACTAAAAGTTTATCTAATGTTTTGTTTCTGATTTATTCATTCAAATCTGAAGATAAACTCTTAACTCACTGTGATTAGTTGATACAAATATGAATAACCAGCAAAAATTTACACGATATTTGACACTTGATTCAAAATGTCTAAGTTTACAGAAAACGGAGGTTTCTTGTTAATAACAACAGTGATATAAAACAAGTTTATATGTCCCGCAGCTTAAAATATAGATTCATAGTTATTTAAACAGGCACATTCCAAATCTAGCTAATTAGAAATAATTTTTCAAAAAAAATTGCTTTGTAGGAATTTGCCATAAATAATAAAATATTTATTATTTATAAGCGTGAAAATGATGCGTATTATTTATTGAACTAAATCTTTTAATTTATCTAATTATCATTAATTAATTAACTAAATAATTGGTCAGGTAAAAAATAGGTAGATATGATATCGCTACGGTCAATAGTTTGGATAGTGACTGAATCGTGCCCATACTACTAAAAAGTCACCAGAGGTACATAAGCTAAATTTCGACAATAGTGGTGTTGTTCCTCTTCTAACAGACGCGACGCGATCTAGAGAGCGAGCCTTTTCTCGACGTCGAGATTAATTTCAAACAATTATCTAAACTATACTAACTGTTTTTTAAGTGATAGATTCAATGACTTTTAAAGCCGAGAATATTAAACATCAGCTAATCCCAACCTTTGACATACAGACAGACACCAATCATAATTCAACCGGTCTTCACAATAACGGAATCTCAAAGTCATGCTTATGATAGAATAAAACAAAAATATTAATTATAAAAGACACTGATATCTTCATCCAAAAGCGGAAACGGGAAATTTATTGCAATAGTAATTGATTAATAATTTATTAATCAAAAGGTCATGTCCGTACGTAACGTTACGGTCTACGAACAGATTCAAAATGGCGGACCACCCGTTGTTTACGACGCTGTGGGACGAACGTTATTTTAAATTAATTAAAATATTACTTTATTAATAAGCTATTTAAATGACAAGCTGTGTAAGAATGATAGAGGGTCTTAGTATATAGTGTTTGGGTAATCCCAATGTGACTTTTTCAATTCATATGTACTTACATTCTGAGTTTATATTGGACATTATTGACATCAATGAAGGAAAACATCGTGAGGAAACCTGGGCATATAGTTAATACTAGCTGCGCTCACGGTTTCACCCGTATAAGTCTGGAATATCGGGATAAAAAGTATGCTATGACCTAACACAAGTATCGGTCTACACGTGTGCCAAATTTCATCCAAATCTGTTCAGCCCTTTTACAGCTATAGTGAGATAAACATACAATGTGATTAATGATATTCTGATCATTAACTCTTTTCCTCCCATTTTGTTTTGTATTATTTCAAGATAGTAAGCACAAACTCTTAGTTAAAATACATAATTATACTCGTGCTTAGTCCTCGATAATTATCCTGATTTACTATGTAGTCCCACTATGTTCCATCGTGTACACGCGAATATTCAGAGAATAAAATAAATCCTGCAAAAAAAAACTTTTATGCTGGCAACTATATCCAGCTTATGTCATTCACTATTTTCGCGTCGTGGAGCGCACGTCATTTTAAAGAAAATTATTGAATTTTCTTATAAAACTTCTTATTTTTTTTTTTATATTATCAACAACAAAAAGTTAAACAATGCCAGTCAATAAAATGTGGAAGAAAATTGGAAAGAAACAGCGTAGGGGAGCTCGAGGACGACTTCGGCATAAGTTATCGCCGGCGTCCTATTTGGAATCAGTAATAAAGGCCGATCAGCGAAAGACTTAAAATGTTATAAACAAAGAAGCAAACACAGGTATGTATGTGTGATATCATTGAAAAATTTCAGTGGATTACGATTGATAGATTTGGATTGCAAAGTAGCAGAAGCTTATAATTTATCCGCCATATTACCGGTGCTCGGTACATCCGTTCTTGTAACATGAAGTTCGTGTTACGACAAGACGGACGAGACTTGATCTCGAACCTCAAGTTGAGGAAAAAAGCACAAAATATAATTTATACCTAGAAGTTCTATGGTATGCACCGCCTATGCACGACATATTGTTTTCTCTCGTGAGAAATTATTACTACAAATAAGGCAGGACCTCGAGACTTGATCTCTAACCTCAAGTTGAGGAAAAAAGCACAACATATAATTTATACCTAGAAGTTCTATGGTATGCACCGCCTATGCACGACATATTGTTTTCTCTCGTAAGAAATTATTACTACAAATAACGCAGGACCTCGAGGCTAGATGTCGAAACCTCAAGTTGAGGTAAAAAGCACAAAATATAATGTATATCTAGAAGTTCTATGATATGCATGTATTATTGTTTTCTCTTGTAAGAAATGATTAAGTAAGTATTACAATATTGATAAAGAATTATCAGTTCTTTACTCTTATTAATGTATCATCAGACTAGGTTAGTCTAATGATGATAGTGTGCTTTGAAGAAACCAAAGAACTAAAGGATGACGGTTTCATGGAGCTGCATTAAGCAATGATAATGGCCTTGGGAATCCCGTCCACCACCAAGAGTATTACAATATTGATAAAGAATTATCAGTTCTTTACACTTATTCATGTATCATAGACTAGGTTAGTCTAATGATGATAGTGTGGTTTGAAGATACCGAAGAACTAAAGGATGATGGTTTTATGGAGTTGCATGAAGCAATGATAATGGCCTTGGGAATCCCGTCCACCACCAAGAAAACCTAAATGTTTTACTTAAAAAGTATTTAAAGGGACCAGTGGAGGACTACCATAGAAATTAGGAATTGCTGTACCGCAATGTTAATAGTATTGGTAATTTGATACAAACAACAGTTGCACTGAAATGGAAAAGTTTCCTGTTTAGTGAAAAAATTTAATGAACACGTCAAGTCTGCAAAGGTAATTAAAAAGGGCAGCCCCAACTACACTTTTCAGAAAATGTAATGAAAACTCAAATGCCACCCTTCACATTCGAGTCGATCCAAACAGGGAAGGGGGGGGGCAGGTATCAACCTAGGACCACGGGGAAGATCCAACAGCAGAGGACTTTTCAAGCAAGACGTACCAATACAAACATGTATGCCAAACATAGAGGTAAAGACATTTGTATGTCATTTTAAATATTTTTACCCTCGTTGGCAAAAGATCACATAAGATAAAGTTATCACGGTTGAAGGAAGGGATATAAAATTCTACTTATGAAAATTCCTATACAACATAATACTTACCTATATCACCTAAAATTGTGCTTTTCAGAGTCTGAAAATACTGTTATATGAATAGATCCTTATTGGTTGGATTTGAGTGTTATTAATAAATGTGCAGTGTGCACCTGTCAGTGGACAGTCTTTTTTGATCAAAAATATTTACTATGCACAAACGAAATGGAGATACCAGTATTACATTAAATCGAAATGTCTGATTAAATTATGTCCATACATAACAGTTTCAAATGAAAGTCATATGCACTTTATGTAAACTCATTTTCTAAAAATGATTACATGTGCAAATAATTTTTTTTAAATTATATATATTAACACTGAACATTGATGTGATGACAAAAGCTATTTGAGGGTTTATTGTAAAAACAATGTTTATGAATTCAATTGTTTGTGCTTTGGTTTGTGTACTGCCCTACACCAGTAATACCTTATCTATGTAGTAGGTGATTAAAATCTGTGATTTAATCTTGAGGATGATATTAGAATGCTTAGAATTTTCATTTTATTTGTAAAAGTGTCAATCTTTTGGATTCTTGGTTGTTACATAAATAAGGATAAAAATAATCTCAAATCTAATGCAAGTTGCTGAGTACTTAGATTTGTGATTGTTATGAAGAATATGACCTTGACAGTGACAGATAAAAAATGATGTTCATTTCATCTATTCTTTACACTTTATCCTAACAGCTTGTTGTCCATGTATGAGTTATGTTTCACTATAATTTTTGGAAAAACAAAAATGTGCAGAATTAGTTTGCCACAGTAATGACTTTGATTTAATTATAAACATAAATATGAACTGTAAAGAAGATCTACACTGGTGGCATGAATGTATAAAAAGCCTGTAAAAATTATCAATTTGAGATTGAAATTTAGTCAGATGCATCTCACACTTGTTCGGGAATATTTGTTTTGATGGTCAGATAGCAAATGGGGTTTAGACAGAAGAAGACACGGTAAATCATATAAGCTATTTGGAACTGTTAGCTGCTTTTTCTTGGTCTACAATGTTTTACAAAGGACCTAAAATGATGCCAAATTTTATTACATAGAAACAATACTACAACAATAGATTATATAATTAAATTGGTAGAAATCAATTTAATAATCTTAATTGCTAGGCATAGGTATACATTTTATTGGTATGAAGCCCGAAAAATAGGGATATCTACATTTATGTATGATCTAAGGACAGCATAAAAGCTGATCTTGAGTCTAGAAATAAAAACATTGATTGTGAGTGGGAACTGGCTACTGCAGCATTTCAGGACACAGTGAAATCCTTTTGGAAATCATTCCAATGATCTATTTGTTGCTATTAGAGCTAAGTGTGATAGATATCAGTCCTGGCATAGAGATCCACTTGCAGAAAATATGTATGCATTTACAGTAATTTGGGCAAATTACCCATTATAATTATGCTTTTCCACCATTTGCATTCATTTAAAAAACTATTCTGAAACTTAAAGATACCCATTTATTAATTCAAGGGTCATATCACAGATTCAGGTATATGGCCTGAACCATCAAACCAATTGTTGTTGTCACCTTCCAGAATACTGCATCCTCTGCACAGCAGTCTTTTTTCCCTGGGGTTCTGCATATTGTCAAGGAAGTGTTTAAGAAGCAAATGATACCAGATGACACCATTAATGTCATGACATCTTCTTTATCAGATAACATTGTCAAACAGTATTCAGTAGCATTACATAAGTGGTGGATTTGTTGTAATGGTAAAAATATTCACGATTTTTCAATCACTAAAATATTAGAGTTTCTTACACAACAATTCAACATTGGCAGTTCATATACTCCAATCAACACTAATAGATCTGCATTGTCATTGATCAAAGATTCTGATGTAGGGATGGATCCTCAAATTAAGAGATTTAGAAGGTATCTTCTAAATACATTCTGAATACTGATGATACGTGGAATCCATCAATGGTACTGAATTGTATAGAAACATGGTACTCATTACAGCAATGACCACTTGACAAAGTAACCAAAAAGTAGGTAATTCTTTCAGCTCTTACTAGTGCTCAAAGAAACCTTATCTGTAATTAGACTTAATAACATCCAGATTATTGCACTGATTTGTTAAAAACATTTAAGAAAGGAAAACAGCAAGAGAGTATTATGTTATCCTATTTTCATATGAAACCTGGCATTTGTCCTGTGATTACATTACAATATTACATTCACACAAATTGTGAAAGCCTTAGTTAAAACAGAAAATTTGTAATTCATTTTAAAAAGCCACATAATTACGTTAGTAGCCAAACAATTAGTTGTTACATGAAACATACAATGATGGACAGTGACATAGACATCAAGAAATTCACTCCTCATTCAACATGTCAAGTTTCAATGGAGAGTAGAGGTGTGTCAGTAGATATTAAGTATCTTTAAAACGGTTGGTTGGTTGATAGGATCAAAAGTTTTTTTTTTTTTGCTAACATTATAATAATAATAAAGCATTATAATAGACCTTTGATTAGAGAAAATAAGCAAGAATGTTGGTAATGTTGAGACTGATGTGTTTTTTGTTATGAATTAATAAAAAGTCAAAGGAGTATACTGTATACTTAGTTGATAATTAGAATTAAAAGAGAATTAAGTTTAAATGTTGAAAAGTTTTTCAGTTACATTAGAAGGTTGATTTTATGATATTTGAATGTTTTATTATATAATAGTGTAAAACATGTTTGTAATTTCCAACTTCATCTCTCTAAACATCTACATAGTAAATCAGGATAATTATCGAGGACTAAGCACGAGTATAATTACTAAATTAAACGAACTTACCTAAGTGAAGTTCTATTGTAATTATACGAAGTGCTTAGTCCTCGATACTATGTTCCCTCCCAAGCCCTAAACAAGACCATATCTTGTTGTTTGACCCTGGGATTGAAGTTGGAGAATTACTGTCTGTTAATTCTCTCATTGCAGATTACTCTAAATAGAATGACATAAGCTGGATATAGTTGCCAGCATAAAAGTTTTTTTTTGCAGGATTTATTTTATTCTCTGAATATTCGCGTGTACACGATGGAACATAGTGGGACTACATAGTAAATCAGGATAATTATCGAGGACTAAGCACTTCGTATAATTACAATAGAACTTCACTTAGGTAAGTTCGTTTAATTTAGTAATTATACAACATGTAAAAATCCCCTGTCCGATCCGTGAGGGTGTTGTCAAATATCGGACTGAGTCTATATAAAGAAAGAAAAAAATACGCCACATTTTTTTTCAATGGACAATTTTACCGGGTTATTAGGTTATTAGTAGGACGCGGGCGGCCGTCGTCGGTTAGCGGGTGTCTGTCTACAAGTCATAACTTATAACTTCTATTGAAAAATAGGATTTTTTTTATGGATTTGGGGTAATGTTGGTACGAAAAATGTGAATTTTAAATAGCTACTATACTAACTTTTTTATTTTCAATAATAATAAGATTTTTTGTTACTTTTTTGCTAATTTTATTGCAGTACCTTTGTACCCCCTTCGAATCGGACAGGGTTTTTTTTTACATAATTATACAATAATTTGCATTTATTTAAAAGACTTTTTTTTTATAAAGTAAATATATATTTTAAATTTATTCTATTAAATACCTTAATAAAATACAATAAATAAAATAGGTAATAATAATAATGAAAAAACAAAAATAAAAAGAAAAATATTTTTTTCGGACACTCACAGGATACAAACAATAAAAAACCGGCCAAGTGCGTTTCGGACCGAGCACAATGAAGGGTTCCGTAATTGGGATAAATTTATCGCAAGAAAAAACTTAACTTTGTAGTTGAAAAACATGTTCTCCGATACATTCCGTATGGGAGAACATGTTTTTGCAACCGCAAATTTAAGTTGGTCGATTATTACTCGTTAACTTGTAAAGCCTACTTAGCTGTGATAGTTTTCCTTTTAATTTCGTTATATATACTACTGCCGTGAATTTTTTCACATATCCAAAACCAACCATTTAGCTGGCAGGGGGTGGGGGTTATTGACTCTAACAAATAATAGCACTTTAAAGCTTAATATTTCGCGATCGGATCCCTGAATCCAAAAATGGTTTTCACAAACTCAAACACTTTATCGGCGTAATTAATATGTATACGCATGCCAAATTACAGCTTTCTAGTAGTCACCGTCTCTGAGCTAACCCGCGGACAGATAGACAGACGGACATGGCGAAACTATAAGGGTTCCTTGTTTACTACGTAACCCTAAAAACATCAAAAAACGAAAAAAAAAATACTATAATAATTAATTTAATTTATTTTTTCTTTCTGCTGATATACTGTATTTCTCTACTCTGTGTCATTGTAAGTTTCTTCTAATTGGCAGTAAAAGAGTGCCAATTTGGAATTGGAAATGTGTCCAAAGTGACCAAATAAAGAGTAGCTGCACTGTGGCGCTTTCAATTAATTGTATAATCATTAACTTTACGAGCAGGCGGGACACACTTGATTGGCTTTTAATTCAAGCTTATGGGGGTGCGTGGGCGTATGTGAACATAATAATTATATGTAGGTATTACGAATCTTACCGACCGATGTCACGTATAGGCACCTACTATCTTATAATCTTGTTAGACGAAGCAGACTACTCTCCGCGACACAGGGAATCCTAGTGTGGAGGCTAGTGCTATTTGGATTTGGCTCTCTTGAACAATAAAGTTTTTCTAATTGTAATTAATCATTAAAATTCAAAATTCAACAGTCATTTATTTAAACTTGGCTGAGAATCAGCAGTTTTCGAACGTCAAAATTACATAAGACACCTAAAAGCACCCACCCTTAACCTCTTCCTAGTGCGTTAGCTGGGAAGAAGAAGTGGCGCAGCAGACTCCCCAGCAGCACAGCTGTCTGTTCAGTTAAGAAAAAAACTTGATAACAGTGCTGCTGGGGAGTTTGTTGCGCCACTATTGAGGGACTGTCTTATGTAATTTTGACGTTCGAAAACTGCTGATTCTCAGCCTAGTTTGAATAAATGACTTTTGAATTATGATTTTTTATCGGATATTATGCTTTGAGTATTCGATGTATTTCGACATCCGATTTGAAAACATCGACATCGAACGTATTTATGTTGGGATTTGCAATACAAACACTGCAAGCACGCTCACAACAGACTGACCCTGTCGCATGCGACTGTCGTCAGGTATGCGTGTGCACCGTGCGTCTAGTCGCTGCGACAAGTAGCGGAACGTGCGACTCTAGCCTGTCGTTGCGACTCTGCAACTGGACGCCAACTGTGTGAAACTTTGAACAAAAGATATGAAAATAACCGAGCTGTCGCAGTCGCATGTCGCAGTGTGCGCCATGTCTAAATGTCTTCTTTGCAAAATCCTTTTGTGAAACATTGTTTATTGTGTGCTAATTGGTCAGTACACAATACGCACATTATTAGAACAGTATCTATATCATGATCCTCCAATGACCAATAGCAGTATGTCCAGGTCGCGTGGGCTCCTCGCTCCCACCTCTCTGCCTACCGCCTAATACGATGATATGATTGATGCTAATGTATCGGCCGTAGCGCCCACCGCGCCATAAAGGTGACAGCGTGACTGTTACGGTGATATTAATTAATTTACATTTAAATTATATCAATATGGACTGAACGGAATTGGGTTAGAAGTTTATGATAGATGGTGAACGATGCCAATTAAAACTAAAACTGAGCTCATTTCAAGAATATTTTATATTTGGTTTGTAAGGTTAGAGACAGCTATCTTTGTTGGTAGCCTAAGAAAAGTAACATTGGTGACTACCTCGCTGGTCCTGGGTTCTATATCCGGATGGGGGAAAGTGTTAATGGGTTTTTCCATCAGGAGTTTTTCAGTAGCAGCCCGGAGTCAGGATTAGTGCCCGGTTGATGGCAATAGGCTCGCCCCCTGTTACATGGCACTTAAACATAACTAGCGAAATGAACTCTTCGGGGAAACAAGGCGTGATGTTATGTTTAGTAAGGTAGCGGATAAATATTTTTTCCTCAATTCTCGTAATTGCACCTACCACTGTTTGTCTCTGCATCACCCAAATGTTGACTGGTAGAAAATGCCTATGGCATTAAGTCCGCCTCTGTACATTTGTGTGCTTGAAGCATTAAATAAATAACAGTAATAAAATACAATTCAAAAGAATACCTACTCCTGAGAGTCATTATTTCCCAACAGGATCCTCTTGACCGCGACGGAACGTATCATCTTCATAGCATTGGTATGACGCGAACCGCATCCCGCGCAGAATATAATTCGCCTCCGAGTGAGTTCAGCTTTAGTTGCATCTGACAATTGCCTAGGAATATGGGATGGCCAGAATTACTTTTATAACTTAAACCATCAAAATACTTTCCCATTTTGAATTCTACAAACTACACTTTGTGTTTGGCAACTAGCATATTAAGTACAATAATACGACCAGACTAGTTCAAATGTTTTATATGACTATATCAGTCATGAAGCATCAGTCATCTGGTCAGTCAGGAGGATGAACTCAACATGTACGAAAATCCTAGAATAATGACATAGATGTAATAAAACTAAAAATGCCAACAATATAATATTATTAAAGTCTTGCTCTATAAAATGATGTATATCTTAATGTGCAGGTTGTGTCGGCATGCCGTGTCGGTAATGAGTGCCTAAAACTTTAATAAAACGTGCTTATTATTCCGTGCTCATCTCCAAATTGTGACATGTTGTATTCACAGATTGTTTTAGGAAAACGCTAGAATGTGCCTGTTCTGGTTTAGTTGTTATTGCTTATCTTAAAGTTCTTACTCATCATCTGTTTTGTTAAAAATAACCTTCACAATTTATTGTGTAGGTTATTTTCCTATATCTAATGTTTAGTTTTTTCGGCTCAAAGTTCCTTATCGCACGTTATACTGCACACTTGGCGAGTGGGAGCTAGACTGAAAAAAGTGTAACATTTTAACCGTCACGACACTTTTGCTATTCTATTTCTTTTTCTAAGATGATACTAAAAGAATATTCTCTTCATAGTCGGATACGTATCCAAAACAACTGTTTTATTTCCGATAACTGAATTACACTAAGCTTGACTCGAGAATCAAGCCCATGACAAATGCGACAGTGACCATGTTGATCAGATTTCCGTGGCGCTAGGAAAATTTATTAAGCAAAATCGCCCGGAAAAAAACTCAAAGAATTTATTTCAATTAAACCAATTACAGGCACTTTTGAACTATCAAGGAGTCGGTCAGTGAGAAAGATAAAGCTAGTTGCCCATTCCAAAGTGTAGTAGGTTCCCATGGAGAAGGACGGGCAAAAAACTTAAACTCATCAACAATCTAGTGTGAACTAAATGATCCGACTTAAGTCAGTGAATCAATCGATTATCTCCCAATATGCCCCAATATGGCAGTAAGCATATAATCCGCATGACACAGAGGCGCGGCTCATCGGGTGTAATCGGATTATTGTAATATTATGATAGAATGGCGGATAATCTCCACTCATTGCCAAATAGACGATTCGAAGTGCGAGCTTTATCATTTGAATCATAACACTCTTAATGTTTTGAAATGCTACTTGTGAACATCCTATTTTAAGGTTTGTAAGATTGTTAATCTTAAAAGAAAACTCACTGAACACTTTACCGACAATATCTAACAAAATGAAGAAGTTAGACGAAGACTTCACGTTCTAAGGCAAAATTCCTGAGCTCGTATAAGAATCAAATCAAATAATATTTTATTTGAAGTAAAAGATATCCAGCTTTTGGTCTTCGATGCTGGTTCCTTTCTCTCTTGACGTAGTCTCTTATTCGCATTATTTTAAAACATACACACGGGTGAAGAAAAATGCTCAATCTTGTTCACCCTTTAGATAGGTATTATACCTAATCTTAAGCAGAAATTAGCACCTGTTCAACAGTTCCTACCCACATAAAGGGTCACGCGGCATTTCACCGACGGCTCATTAACATGATAGTACGCTCAGATTACAACACACGCGCATTATCTCACGCGCTCAGCTGAAAGGGCACCGAGAGGACATGAGAAGGTAGTCAACAGAGAGCGAACTTCGCTGTAGCGGCGGGTACGGCTATGTGTGTCATGTGTAAGAGAACAGACCGGCGGCGGCGGCGGCGATGACAGCTGCTTAATGTAATAATAAAATAATTTATAATGTACTAATACCTAATAGAATCTGCATAATAATTATGATATCTAAACATAAATAATTTGCACGCTTGCTTGCAGGCAGCAGACAATGACTTTAAGGCTGTAAGATCTTCTCTTGTAAACCATATGTATTTTCTTGCAAATAAACAATTTGAATTTGAATTTAACGAGTGGAAAACGGTATAATACATACAACATCAGAATCACGCCTGGATTCTTCAAAGCTATAAATAAAGATGTAACTCCCACATTTCGGCAGTTATATTTATATAATATAAGGAGCAAAGCTATTGATTGCCTTTAGCAGAGCACAAATCCAGCCCACTAAAAATTTTCTAACAGAAAATTCCAATAATTCTCTAGCCCTTACCTGATAGAACTCTAAATGGCCAGCAATCGCGCTTCCGACTAGAGACGAACGCGGGAGTCAACGAGTGAACAATTTTTTGAAAGCTTGGTCTCTGTTTTATATCTACTCTGTGAAGAAAGTACCTGAGGTCGTGTGGGACATAAATAGTAACCCTAGTGCTATCCACGGTGCAAGTGTACACACAAGGTCAATGTCCCAGTTTCAGCAAATTAATGATTACGCTAGATAATACTCGTATACTATTATTTCCTTAGAGCCAAAAGCTATCTGAGTTATTACTGGCCAAATAAACTTGATATCGGGTGGAGATATTTTAAACCAGTGTTTTAATGTAACAGGAGTCTGTTAATGGGCCCACTTTCGCCTCCTGTAGATGTGATTGTGAATGAAGTGCGTGACGGATACTATTAACTTCGAGTGAAGTAATAAATCAAGTGTCTTGTACAACTTGTCCTTACTAATCGCTGGTGTAGTGGTCGTGAGCGCGGCTGCTGAGCATGGGATCCAGTGTTCGATCCTTAGGTCAGGCTAAGTGTTTATATTTAGTTTTTAACCGACTTCAAAAAAGGAGGACTGGAGGTGGTTCTATGTTCGTCCGTATACGTTGTTTTAATGTATGTTCATGGATATTTTCTGCAATTGTGGACCGATTTTGAACATTCTTTTTTCATTTGGTAGAAGAAGCTCGTGCGGTAGTTTCATACGAGTTTGGATTTGATTGGGTAGTATTTGAGTTAACTTCAATAATACATTAATGCACTTCGTGAATAGTGATGATGTTATCACACTTCTTGCCACTGTTATACGAATTTGTGTGGAGTAGGTACGACAGCTAAAAACTGAAAAATAAGTTTAATTTCGGAAGTCGGTGGTAAAAAGCGAAAATACAAAACTGAAGACACCGACTTCCGAAATTCAGTTATTTTTCACTGTGTAGTGTTTTCTGGAAGTCGGTTGTTTTGTTTGTTGTAAAAACGATTTTTACATTGATAATGTGTCGGTAGCAGCCTGAATTTGTGCCCTCTTGCTAGCAATTGGCGTCTCCCACCTGTTAGAGGGAATTTAAACAAAACTGACAGACAGTCCACATGTGGGATTAGGGCCTAATCAAATTAAAATAGTTACAAAAAGATATATTGCATTAAAACCAACGACGTTCCGCTCAGAAATGGTTATTATCTCGGCAAAGGCATCGGATACCAGTTTGATATTTAATGGCTGCTATAAATGTTATTTTTTGTAATGAAGTGAGCGGCCGCTCGTAAATAATATGAAACTGCGTCGTAAACAAATCATCGACGCGATACTCTGTCATAATCCAATCACACACTGTAGGCCGGGCGCACACTCGCGGCTCGCTCGACGATGAACATTCATTTTAAATAACAAAAATAATTTAAATCTGAAAGAGAGTGTTTCGCGCCCGTAATGTCCGGAGGAAGAAGTAGAGGTGTGCCTGTAGTATACACACAAAGACCCACATTTTGCCAGTTTGTTTAGAGCGCATGTAAATGAAGCTGGGCTTGTTACCCGGGCGTAGGTCCAGACTCCACGCAGTTACTGAGAAATTCCCAAACATTTTGCCCGACCTGACGACCGAACCGCAGTATAAATATAGACAGTACAGAATCTACGTAGTAAAACTTCGGAACGCACACTCACACAGATGCGCTCATTGACGAGACTCCAAGCGATTGTCGTAGTGCTGTGCCATGTCGAGACGTGTGATCGCCGCGATCGTTTTAAAAATGGAGGGTAGATAATTAATTCAACAAATAGGCCTAGATTCCATACTGTCCATATTTATACTGTGACCGAACCCAAGGCTCCACTCTTGCGACTTCTATCCCGATGAGGCATATTAATTATTAGTACCATTAATGATTTTGCGCTATCTCGAATCACAAATCTAGTCTACATTAGCATTGCACGACGAACTACTTATTTCTGACTAGAAGCGATTCTAACTTGAATTATTAGTTGAGTCGTGTTAGTTTAGAGATGTTGACGATAATCCTAACAGTGATGGAGGACTGAGCTGATGCTAATGAATGAGCTTCACTTATCATATTGAGTACCTTCTCTGCTGTGAAATTAAACTGTGCTCTAGATAAGATAGGTATTTAGCAACGGAACTACATATCATACATACATTCACGCCTCCCCTTGTGTTCTTGTGTCACTTCTGTCTGACAAGTCGCCGTTTGTAACCAGCCCGACGACTAACAGTAAGATCAATACAATCAATACGAATGGAAGCAGTTTTTGTGTTAACGGTGACATTAACGGTAACACAAGCAGACATATCGAATTTATTAACAAAAACTACCTATATTTGTACAAAAAACATCCCACAAGAGATATGACATACATATAAAATATGACATGTGAACATCGAATGTTGACATTTGGTAATTGAAGTGTGCGATGACAAATGTCAAACAAAATAATAACAAGATGTTTATGACTTGTCAATCACAGCTAGTTCGTTCAAGTAGTCAGGATTATTAGGCATTTCTCACGGTAGCCGTGAGCAATATTGAAAGAACCAATAAACTGTACGGAGTTTTAAGCTCATCTAAAATTTTCCAGTTATGTTCAAAACTCATGTAAAATGGGTTAGTGAAAATAGGCCCCATTTTCACTAGCCGGCCACAGCCGGCCAGGCTCCAGGCTAACACTAACGGAATTGTGTCCAGATGATGGGAATAGGCTCGCCTCATATTACATGGGACTTAAACTTAACTGGCGAAATGTAGGTGTACTATAGATTCACCTCTGCCTGCCCCTCGGGGAATACAGGCGTGATGTTATGTTAATGTGGTCATAGTAACACATTATTAAAAACCTAATAACACTTAGCTCGACGTAAAAGAATCTCTCGCTCAGGTTCAGCGGCCGCGGGTCCAGCAGCTACATAACATAACATCTCGCCTGTGTTCCACAAAGGGTTACGCAGAGGCTTACCTGTAGTACACCCACATTCGCCAGTTATGTTTAAGTGCCATGTAACAGGGGGCGAGCCTATTGCCATCAACCGGGCACTAATCCTGACTCCGGACTGCTACTGAGAAATTCTAGATGGAAACACCCAATAACACTTTACCCGATCAGGGAATCGAACCCGGGCCATATGTTCAGCAAACTCAAACTCAAAGCATTTATTTCAAATAAACCAATTACAGGTACTTTTGAATTATCAAGGGGTCGGTCCGTCAGGAATATGAAGCTAGTTGCCCATTCCAACGAGTAGTAGGTTCCTATGGAGAAGAACGGGCAAGAAACTCCACGGACCCTGTTTTAAATCAGAATATTGTTACAAAATATTGGGTACATCATTCATGTTGTAATTATACATCTGAGAACAATATAGAAAGACGTGCACGTTAAAAGCTTCCGTAATAAAACAAAAACAATTCAAAAATTAAAATAAATTCAAATAAGCCGTGGCAGCTAAGAGATGACCAGTCCCCACTGACGGCGCCCGTTCACGAACATGACGCATGTATCAGCACCACTTACCTCAAACATTTTGAAGGGAACTTAATGATCCAACACACGCGCCACCACCACCGAGACATTTGAGTGAGCATGACATACTCTCAGCCGCCAGGGCTCATTCAAGTCAATGAAAGACTTACCCAGTAAATGGTAGCTTTAAAGTAGATACACAATGGTCACACATGTGCTATGCAAATTGTGTAATACTAAGAGATTGAATTTATACAATCTAAAGATAGTTTAAAATCATCAGCAGCTCCAACAATATTTTCGAATGCTAATCAATTAGTTTATGTCTTGTGGAGCTGGACCAGCGTTGAGCCAAGCATTTCAGCATTGTCAGCGATGTAATCCCCCAACTTATAAGCTTGGCAGCATAGTGTGCGTTTTATTCAAGATTTAAATTTCGTTTCATTCAGTTGGAGTAAGTAGGGAGGTAATTTATTGTAACATTTTAAACAGTACCCCATGAAGGATGAGTCTACTTTGGCCAGTCTGGAACCGCAGTAGTAGCACTTGCCACCACTAAACCAACGAGGCAATATATATCCTATATAATATCTATATAAAATACATATTACACAAAGATCAGTTCCTGTTGTCGTTACAACCTTGAATTTTCTCCGATTAATATTACGACCTCTAATTGGTCGTAATATTAATCGGAGAAAATTCCCAGTAAACCAGTAAAATGTTTGAACTCCTCAAATTGGCACCGGCTTCATACATGAAACACAAGCATAACCTTCAGGAGTTTATTATTATAAAGGTAACAATAATAGCCCGTAGCAGTGCCAACCTGTCTTTAAAGCTATTAAAACTAAATGTACTTAATAAAGAAAGACCTTGCTTTTGTGGCTTTTGACTCACTGAATAACATTACGCCTGTGTTCCCCGAAGGGTTCGGCAGAGGTGTACCCACATATCACCAGTTATGTTCAAGTCCCACGTAATAAGGAGACCTGGAAGATCACTTCACCCACTGAATTGCTTGTTTTAATTCAGAATTCTGTAACTACAAGCACAGATGGCGTGTGGTTACAAAACTCTGAATTCTTTATGGGATTTCCCTTCGACAAAAATTACAAACTTCCACACAAATTTTCAAAAATCCTTCCTTAGTGCCCACTTTCGTTATAAAAGGAACTCTTTCGTTATAAAAGGTGCAAAATTTCATGCTTCGAGACACAGCGGTTCAGGCTGTGCCTTGACTTCAATTCTTCGTGAATGAATTTAAGATTTTTTTTAAAGTATAAGATGTATTAAATCTATCAAGAAATATCATGAGTAACCTAAATAAATATACAAAGCCATTTTTTATGAATTAACTATAGTTATATAATTATGAATTCCATTTACAAATACAGACTCAATCCACCAACTTGTAATGATAGTGTGGCAGCCAAGTTTTCGCTCATAAATTTTTTATTCATTCGTTTTAACGATAGTTACTTATATTCGCTGTGTACAAGTATAGCCTGTTCGATACTTGTCCATCACACTTTTATTAATTTAATAACTAACTAATTTGAACACCTGACAGATCCATAAAGTCTGTATATTTTTTCTAGGAACCATAGACACGTAATTACTATCTTCTATTTGAATTCATCGAATGTGTTTGACAACTTTATTAGTGCCTTTGCTTATGGTTGAGTAATAGAGTTGTAATTTATTTTATATCGTAGAAGAGTTATTATCTTTCAGAAAAAACTTAATTGCGTATATTGAATTTGATAAGTATATTCATATAGCTGCCAGGCACGCATACACGATAGTTATTTAATACAAATTCTTCCTTTAGAGATGTCCTATTTACTATATAAATCGCGTTAATTTTGACTATTCATCAATATTCATTGCGTTATTTACGCTCAATCTATCAATCAATATATTTAGCTGTGGAGCAGATGGATGTTTCAAACATTATGAACTTCTTTCTATCCTTCGGATTGTGTTTTAAAGTATGTTACACCATTGGGGTACTGATTTTAAAGATTTTTCGGAGCTCAGGATCTTATATATTTTCTAAAACAATAATATTTTTTAAAGTAAACCTCCACCTTATCAATTAAATACTAAGGCCTAGAAATCATACTCAGTCGTGAGTATCAATTTAAAACTAGATTCCAGTTGAGATTAGCGTGAAATCTATGAGATATAAACAGAAACTCTTAACTGAGCTTCGTTCTACACATAGAATGCTAGGTACATATAATGTCTTAGGCAATTTTGCTAAACTTGAAAATATAGGTATCATCATTATCATCATCTGCCTAGCCTTTTCCCAACTATGTTGGGGTCAGCTTCCAGTCTAACCGCATGCAGCTAAATACCAATTTTTACATGGAGCGACTGCATATCTGACCTCCACAACCCAGATACTGGGTCCTACTGTGGCGGCATCTATATCACCAAATGCGAACTACGCATCAAAGACCTGACGTCACACAACATCCTGACGTCATTCAAATCCTGCATCGCGCGCAATTAGAGTTTACCGCGCGATGGACATATATACAAGCTCCCGACTTCAACCTCTGGGCAGTTGCCCGCCAGACATGACACCCGTCTAGTCGGAGGATCCTCCCTTTTCTATGGTGGATGAGTGAACTTTACACCCTGTTCCTCATACCTCTAAACTGCGACCCCTTAGTAAGACTGGTTTTCAGACTTGGAAATATACGAATAGTTTAAACATTGGTCGGTTTCGTTTTTTTTAACCGTACAGAATGTTGCTCTTTTTAACCGTCTTCAAAATGGAGGAGGTTTTCTATTCGGCTATTTATAATAATTTTTGGAAATCGGTTGCATTTTTTGTAATTTTTGTGTATTAGACCATGCCACGGGTCGTGTGCATCTTATAAGTATCTGAATACCTATTAAGTTGACATGGCTCGCCGGAATGGTCGAACTAAAGAAGCATACTGATTGTGTCCTGAGCGACCGCTGAAATGTGTTGCCGTTAGCACGATGAGCAAAAAGTGGAGACACATAGAACACCGGCTGTTCTCGAGTGAGTGCAACCACCTTTATGAGAGGAGGAGAGAAGGTCAAGATTAGTGCTGGTGCAGGTGGAAACAAAACGCTTTTTTGTGTAAACTAATTGATTTGTTAATGAAAGACCAATTTGTTTTTTCGGACTGTTCACCTGTTCTTTTGTGAACCATCTGTCAAACAAGTACGAATTAACCCCCAATATACTCATGTTACAACAGACCCCACAATACAGTCGACCCCATCTCTTCACAAATTGAAATAAGGCATATTTCACAGTAGTGACTTCCCTACAAAATACCTGTCAGTATATAAAAATACTAAAGTGAGAAGTATGCTTTATACTAGGCCTATTGCAAACGACATAATTATATACTTACAAAGATGTGGTAGATGTATGAGTCTCATTAAAGTAACGGCTGTAATAAAGAGTGTTAATATTAGGTTAATGAGTGGCGCTCCGAGAGTGATATAATAATAAATTACCAGCGAGATAATATCTTAAACGTTGTAATTAGCTCTTAGCTACACGGTACGCAATGTCGATTGTATCTCGTTTTTGATCGTCTCTTGTTTATCTACTCATCTCAATATTACAACAATTAGGTAGACGAATATCCCTGTAAGTAAGATAATAGAATTTCACAAGTCTGTATGGGCAGTTCCGAATACAACCTCGTTACATAAGTAGCCCAGTATTCATTAACGTCGCGCTCACTTCTTATTTTTTTTTTATATGACGTGTAAACGTGATTCCAATATCCTATTTACAGAATAAACAATTTCATTTCATTTCATTGCAGCCAAAAAACGAAAAAAAAAAAGTGTTTATTCACAGAAATATTTTTTTATTTTTTATTTATTTAATTAAAGTAATGTGTAAGCAATCAAGCAAAACATGTTTTAGGCTTCTGTGTCATTAGACATTTTTTTTACAGACATTTAAAGCTCAGAAAAAATTAAAAAAAATTGCAATACGTCTTTTAAACATTATTAAAAAAAAAAAAAAATGCTAAGACTTCGTCTAAGACAACCATGGCTTAAATGGTTCTAAATTGTCTGTACTATCTTCGCCTTAAAGCTTTGCACCCATCTTCCAATCACCCTGTAAATCTTTGAGATTTATTTCGGATGACAATAAACTCTTAATTGCCTACTAAAAGGCGTAAAAATAGTACCTGTGTACAAAAACCTTATATTATTGTTTATTTTTATTTTATTGGACTGTATATGTCAATTGATTTTTATTTTATTTCCATTTGTTATTGACATAATTATTATAATTTACTCATTACAATTTTATTTTTTAATGAGTTGTATTGCAATATATGGTTAGCTAGCGACCTTGACAATTGTTCATATATTATGTTTGCCTAACTGATTATTAATTTTTACTTCGATGGTCCTAGTTTATCATGACTTCGAGTTACAGTTTTATTAGCTATATGTAAGCGGGCACGCCCTTTATCCCTGGAAGCATTTATTCTGGTATTAAGTTCTGTTTATGTTTTATGTTTTGGGTTTTTTTTTTTGCTTGAGTTTATATTTCGTTTGTTTTGTTGGTATATTGGAGTGTGCTAGCTGTCATTATGGCAAATAAATTTATTTACTGTTTTTGTGTTGAGTAATGTAAATTATTTTGCATACTATTGTATAGAATCAAGTAATATTATTATAATATAATAATATATTTCTAGCTCTAGTGTTTACTACTGAAGTAAACTGCTCAAATGCATTTAGTACTGCCATACAATTACCGAAAATGCACTCAACCATGTATACATGTGCATAACATGTCTGAACAATATACTTACGTCCGAGTACGGTGTTCAAAACAAATGTGCCTTTAAAAGTTACAAGTTTTTCTAACTGAACAGACAGCTGTGCTGCTGGGGAGTTTGTTGCGCCACTTCTTCTTCCCAGCTAAAGCACTAGGAAGTGGTGAAGGGTGGGCGTTTTGAGGGACTGTCTTATGTAATTTTGACGTTCGGAAAGTGCTGATACTCAGCCTAGTTTGAATAAATGACTTTTGAATTTTAATTTTATCAATTATGTTTAGTGCCCATATAACGGGAGGCGAGGCTATTGCTATAAACCGGACACAAATCTCGACTCCGGACTGCTACTTAAAATTATTAATAGAAACACCGATTTAAACTTTGCCTGACCTGAAAATCGTGCCCAGGAGCTTCAGCAGTCACGCTTGCAATTTTCTTCAAAATCTCTTTTTTCTAAGAACTTGGCCCTTCTCACTAATATTTTCAGTTTGTCCGTCGTGTCCAGTTTCTCAGTTTTTGCGCCGCTTGATTCCTGCATGCGACAGTCGTTATTAATAGAGATATCTGTATAAGGCTCGCGGCCGTTTGCTGATCATTACTACATGGAGATGCTGTATACATTCCGAGATAATTTCTTGTACCCTGGGGCTCAGTATTCACAGGCGACAATAATAATATTGTAGCCCTATCTCGAGATATTGCTTCAGTCTTAACTTGTTAAACAAAACACTAACATCTGTAGAAATTGTAAAAGTAAAGTTAATGTGTGGGATGATTCTCGCAAACGGTACACTATCGAAACAATAATTAATTATTATTTAGTGCAACAGGAGATGACTGTCATTATTACAATGTTCCATTATAAACTGAAGCAGTGTATTTAATACACCGATTCAGTTTAATTAAAATATGAAAAAAAAATAGCAATGGGCATTCGAGCATTCTATAAATATCATGGAATGCTCAATGCCCATTGCTCTAATTTTAATTAAATTAAATTCCTCACATAATCCTCTTTATACACGTAAAGTGCCCACTATGATACAAACTCAGAACTATTGTAAGGTGATGGTGCTGTTGGTTTGTTGTCACCATAATATCACTCCTGAATGCTCGGAAGGGCGGCAGAATAGTGGTGGTGGTGGATACTGGTGGTGGTAGGGTGTGGTACCCACATTTTGCCAGAATTGTTTAGATTCAGGTCAGCCAAGGTTTTTATTGAATATAAAAAAACAATTTGACAGCTATGAACCCACATCGCCTAGTGCATACCCATCTTTAATGAACCCCTCATCCTGTATGCACTTATCGTTGCCGCATTCACTGCGACATATTTATATTATTTATCCTTCAAGTTAATTCGCGCTTAATTACAAGCATCGTACAGAGTTAGCAGACATTTACCATTATGTATTCGACAAGCGGCCAATAACTGCGGAGTTATGGACGAAATAAATGATAACATTTGCCTGTAAACTCTAATACATACACTAATAAAATGTACTATGTAAATAATGTGCGATAATAATAAATTATTTAACCACGACCTCACAGTAACTCAGGCGACTTTATTAGCATTCCAAAGAAATAATAATAAATAACGTAATTATTAAAATTGCATTATTATAATAGAAACATGCTTTCGAGCAATATATTGAATGGAATTAGCTTATAAGAGCAATGAGTTTTGCATTAGGTGTTGGGCCACAAAAACACGGTGGGGCTGCAAAAACAGTGATCTGAGCGGATTAGCTGAATGATACTGTCAGTTTATGTTTGATTTATGTTCGTGTCTGATATCGGATGGATTCAGAGTTAATTTAGTTGCGGTTCAAGGCAAAAGCTTTTTGGTAACGTAGTGATTCGTGGTTATTTTCACCTCTTGCCGCGTTAGTCATTCGTTTGGCGTTAGATACAAGCTAGGTATGCGGGTAAATAAGTACATAATTTTTACCTTTACCAAACAAGAACTTATAAACTTAAACTTACTTAACTTAACTTACTTATCGATAATAATATAATCTATAAATCTTCTATACAATACAAGTACATTTACAAATATACATACAAACATTGATATACTAAAAACACAAGATAGAAATTCAGCGTCTCAAAACCGTCCGCAAGAAAAGAGCGCACAATTGAGAATTGTGCGCTCATTTCAAATAGTATCACGTCGCTCACATCACTGAACGCACGTTAAAAATGCCGAATTGTTGCAAGGAAAATTTTAAAAATATTACGTCAAGAACGTTAAAAAAGGATGGGATATCGTACTTTCGGTAAGTAAAAGAGTTTGTTGATTTGTTTATATTATTTTTATGACTAAATATAGGGAGCAATAGGTGATTTTGATTTAATTTGTCTTAAAATTTCACTCAACAGTCCAAGTATAATACGGCAAGTTTTAATGGCCGCTTTTTCAGCATAAGAACAATACATTACAACATCCTATTAATTTAGTCGTACAATACAAATTGACCCTGTTCTTTTCAATAGAGTCGATTTTTTTAATCATGTTTTTATTTTTTTACATTATTTATATTAACTTTAGTACTTTTTTTGTATTTAGGGGACTCGATATGTAATGGATGATCACCTATAGATGAACTGTGTAAGTAGCTTATTTGGAAATAATACCGACACTCTGTTTTTCACTTGCACCGCACGTCACTCAGTGATAACAGTTCTCATAATTACACGGCTGCTGTGATTCAGACATCTCGCGTTACACTACCGAAGCGCCGCCGGCCATACCAACCTAATCATATAGGAAACTGTGTAGTCTAGACTGTTGGTATATCACATGTGCAGATGTAGCTGGGAGCTGGACATAAATCATGGGCGACTGTTGTGGTGCAAGGTTTTGAAAGGTTAGGGTTCAAATATGGCTACTGATGAAGAACGATACAATGTGTCTTTGTAAGTTAACAAAGCCTTATTGAAAGAATGCAGATTACGTTAGTGAAAAAGTCTTCAAAACCGGTGCAGTAGTTTTAGGGAAAATTTAACAAACACAAAAATTAATACAAAAGAAGATTTAGGATTCCCTTTAAAATAAGCATATCCTAACAACGATTGGGGAGTTTCTTCTTTTCCCAACAAATCTCAAGGAATTGGAGGCGAGCGTTTTGTAGGCTACCTTCTGATTCCATGACCTTCAGAATGGATTGATTCTCATTCTGACGAGTTAAAGTTTGAATATCTATTATATTTTGGATTATCAATATACTATACCTATAGCAACCTAATCAGAGGTAGTTTTGAGTTACACGCGATGAATTCGATTCGACCAGTGTCTATAGAACAGGCGAACATAAACACCACGTTCTAGAATCAGCCAGAGACAAAAACTACAATAATCATACGTCTGTATGTCTGACTGGAAGGTTGATCTCATTGGACACGCCTGTTGAGGCTGATCGACAATTATTACATTACACGGATCAGACGAGTCGTGGGTAGCCATGAATGTATTATTGTTCTAGACAAGTTTTAAATAATCGATATTGCTAATGTCAAATTCTTGGACCTCAATGACTATGTTGTGAAAGAATACCTACATCGCATCGTGAACCTGCAGCTACGAGTAGGTTTATTGCGTAACACACTCGGAATGACAAAGATCTTCATTTTAACAAATCAACAATATAGAATGGATTTTGTTGTATTATCTAATGGAAGGCTCCCAGACAGCAGACAGGCGCGACGCGACTCTAATACAACAATTTCTTTTAAAACTCTTTTCTATGGAGCCTACATTCTTAGTGTGTCGGTCGGTATTCGGCAATAGTCGCCGTTGATGTGATGATCAATCAAAATTAAAAGTCATTTATTCATAATAGGCTGAGAATCGTCTCAGCACTTTTGAACGTCAAAATTACATAAGACAGTCCCACAAAATGCCCGCCCTTCATTCCGTCTAGTTGAGAAAAAGAAGTGGCGCATGGCGGGACAAACTCGCCAGCGCCACAGGCTGTCTGTTAAGTAGCTTGTTCCTTTTCATTAAGAGAAGATGCCTCCCTCCAATGGAAGAGATCAGCTAAATGATGTTTTATTTATATACAGAGCACGTCTATCAGACAAATTGTTTGTTTTTTTTTTTTTTTTTTTTAAACAACTATTTTGCTAAGTTTGCTGCAAAGGTACGATGAATCGCTCTATAGTCCTCATTGTCAGTTTGCATGTTTGGCGCCAACCTTAATATCCAAACACGTAGAAAATCACCACAACCTGTTTGTGAGTTCCACACCAGACATCTAGTTAGTTTATGTGGTCCTAGTACTTCCATCTTCCATCTGTACGCGTCACTGGACGCGTGTGGAACAAATAAACTTAGTTTTACTACTCTTCAGTAATTCGACTTCGAGGGACTTTACAACGCACTATCCTTAGATTTATGTGAGCCTGGTACACTCGTTTCGTCTCAGAGTACAGTTCTGTCGCGATTGGCAATTGTAAACTTCAGTGTTGGGCAGTTACTGGAGGGATTATCTGTGATAGGTGTCGTGACTGTCACAGACGTGTTTGCTAATCAGTGTGGCAGTGGAGGTGAGGAGTTGCAGAGTAAGTTGGGGGGACACACTTGACTCACAACTGTCTATGAAATTCGAGGACCTTTGAAATTGCTATTTGTTATTTGTGTAAATACGGCATGATATACAGAAGTTTCAAATTCCTAACTATTTATATTATGTATACTCTAACTGCCTTAAAATTGCTGTTAGCCAAAACACCTAATATTGTTTTATGGATTTTAGTGATTGCAAGGTCGACTGCCGAGCATCGATTAAGTTAGGACTAATTGATAAATAGCTCGAGGTCGAAAATACGCCAGGCAGGAATAAAATGATAACAATTAGGTTTAAAAACTTATAGAACTGCCTCGTTGGTATAGGCTCGCCTCTTATTGTAGCAGTACTAACAAAATATGCACATTTAAATAGTCTGAAACAAAATTTATTTTATTTATTACGTGGGACTTAAACATAACTGGTGAAATGTGGGTGTTCTACAGGTGCACCTCTGCCTAGAACTTCGGGGAAAACAGGCGTGATGTAAAGTTATGAGAGTCTTTATAGGTAAGCCGAGTGTTACAAAACTCGAATCTAACTCTCTTCTCTAACAGTATGTGTACAACTATTTCGGTCCCTAGATCAACCAGCTGCAACCGACTATGAGACCGCGCATATAATGTTGTCCGCATTTCGTCCCATACGGTCGGTTCGCAGTAAAGTCATTAGGTCAGTTGTCACGCAGTAGTAGCGTTCAGTTCTGGAGTAGCTTTAGCTTTCTATTTTATCGGCAACTGTATAAGTGTCGTATAGTGGTGGTCGCAGAAACTCGCGCTGTGATAAGTATCGCCCGTTAGGATAGTGAGCACGTGGTGCAGGCAAATATGAGCTATGTAGTGTTTACTGATTACCGTGAAAATACGAAAATATAGGTACGATACCGGGACGTCCAGCGCTACAACGATTTTTGGCTCTTGAATGGCATTGCGAGGGGGCGCTGTTACCTGTTGGTAACATTTGTGAATGTTTTTCGTGAAATTGCATTGGAAAAACAAGATGATGGCGTAAGTTACGATTTTGAACACACGTCAAAAGATCTTTGCACAACGTTATATATGACATATCGAGCTGTAGTAAGAGACTATCCCACCAGTAAAAGTAACAGAGATCACAGAGACGACGCTCGCGCACTCTGCAAAGCCGAAGTTTTTCTGAAACTCAAGGCGCCATATTTCGCGGCCAGGTGCTATCCAAAATCATGAAAATGTGTTTAGCATTTTCAGCAAATACGAATAAAAGTAATAAAAAAACACAAATAATGCAAATATAAAAAATAATCTTTCCTTCGAAGAGACAGCACAGATTAATAACATGGACATACCGTGTCTTCTAAAGCAGGATAATCGTAAACCACGTCGAACATTGAGCACACTGAACCACATATTAGAAGGCAGTATTCATGAAACGGTTCCTATGGTAATGTCCTGTTTGTTTCAACTTTCCCTTCAGTAACGGAACGGACACGGGAACTGAACGGCTGCTAATATTCTCTGTTTGTAACTTTGTAAAGTATGGTAATTGGAGGCAAACATTCAGTTTGTTGTTCTTTAGTTTAGACGTAGTGAATACTGACATAATGTAGGGAAGGGCTATGCTTGGAGTTTCCGACGTGATCGTATCAGAAATAAAGAGATCCGCAGAAGAACCACGGTAAACGACATAGCCCAGAGAGTTGCCAAACTTAAGTGGCAGTGAGCAAGGCACATTACTTGCAAAACAGATGGCACATGGGACCGAAACGTTCTGGAGTGGCGACCGCGTTCCGGAAGACCTAGTGTTGGAAGGCCTCCCACAAGTTGGACCGATGACCTTGGGAAGACAGGAATTCGCTGGATGCTAGAAGCACAGAATCGGTCAAAGTGGCGGTGCTTGGGGGAGGCCTATGTCCAGCAGTGGACGTGTTTCGGCTGAAATGATGATGATGAGGTACACCGTAGGATCATTTATTTACAAATTGAAGGTATATTGATTATGGCTAAATGTGTGTAGGTACTTACTTGGCGAAAATAGCCTTTTAAAATTTTGTTAACCTAACATTGTTTCTATCAGCTCGTCTTTTCAGACAGAAAATTCTTTTAGAATTGTGAAACATTCATGACGAATCAAGGTATCAATTTTTCTTTACTTCCTGAAAATCAACTAGCATTTTGCAAGATTTGTTTTTGTTCAAAAGAAATACAGCGCATGCAAAGCTCCGCTTCCAAAGTTATAAACAATAGACAAACTATGGCACGTGTCCGTTACCGTTTTACGACATGTACATCACCGTATTGAATGTCACGGTGAATAACGATCGATACTCGAAAACATGAGATCGGTTCGAACTGATTGACTAACGTCACGATAACGATCGCTTCCCGGTGGTAACGTCGAATAACTGGCGGTAAACTGTAACAACATGCAATAAAACACGCGATAACGAACGAGCGGGAATTTACAACATCGCACACCTGAGGGTTCAGGGCCGATACACATGGACGATTGCTGCTGACATAATTGCAAATAATTTAATTTAATATTTTGTGTTTCTTTGTTTTGTAATGTCAATTACTTTTTATACTATTTTGTATAGAATCAATTTCTTCTAACTGAACAGACGGTTGTGTTTTTTTTTTTTTTTTTGGGGTGGGTAATTATCAAATAACTTCTCCCGCTCTGGGCGGGAGGGCGTGTCAGACTTTTACTGACTAAAACCCACCTGTGTTCCTTCCGTTGCCTGTGTGCCGGGGTCGCGATATCCCTTTCGGACAAACTCGCAACCCCGGCAGGCATTGAACCTTCCGGACCCCGTCAGTTAGTGCTGACATCTCTTTGAGGCGCGCGTGGAACACAACGCGCCGTCGACCCGGGCCTGGTCCCTATCGGACGGCGAGCTACCCATTGCTCACCGTCCGCAAGCCCGCGCCTACGGTGGCCGGAAGTCGGCTCTCGATTTCCGACGCCCGGGGCGTCTCCTGCGGCGACTAGGGGCGCGAGAGCGCGCATTTTGCCTCTCCCTCGCGCGCTCCGCCTCCTCCTTCGCGAGCATTACTGCTTCGCAGAAGGAGGTGACGGCCTCCCATGCACTCTCGCTCCGGACCATGGCCTGAACCAGGGCCGGACGCGAGAGCGCCGCCGATCGCCTCCATGAGGACACGGCGGAGACAGTTGTGCTGCTGGATAGTTTGTTGCGCTACTTCTTCATCCCAGCTAAAGCACTAGGAAGTGGTGAAGGGAAAGCGTTTTGGGGGCTGTGTTATATAATTTTTACGTTCAAAAAGAACTGAAGAGTGCTGTTTCTCAGCCTAGTTTGAATAAATAACTGTAGATTTTTTCTTTTTTGCAATAGAATACCTACGTTTAAAAGACGGTAGCTAATTAATTCATCTTGTAAGTATATCATATCACCGTTTTCATCTTATTTAACTTAACATTTAGGATATGTCTTGCTCTATACCGGATGAAATTTTTTACCGTTTCGAGAATAATATGGTGTGTTGTATAAGTGGAACAGAAGCTATACCCGAGAATATTTGCTAAGTACCATTGAGATACAAAAGTTCCAAATATCCTTAAAAAATCATGAAAACTATCCATCCTACTACCCGTGCGTAAAACTAATAATAGCCAAAATAAGAGATAGTAAACGGTGTAGGCTACGATCGCGCATGAATGAAAGTTGTACGTGTGAGCGAGACGCACGCACATTTCTCATTGTAAAAAATGTCATGCGGTATATGTCTACAACACAATACATATCATTCTGCCCTTATCTCAATATACAATTGGTTTCAGCGCTTATCTACTTGCAAAGATCTCGTGAAGAGCCGTTATCTCAGTAGTCACACCTTCTTTCTAGCCTTAATCATCTTTCACACAATTTATTCCATTCCCACTACCTCTACATTCAACCTCAAAACACGAACAAAATAGATCAAATGTATAAGAATTTAGCAAAATGCTTCACGCCACAAAGTATCCAATCTTTTTACATAGCAACACACTAGATACCACAATCCAAGTGATTGATTCAAGTCATCAGGGTACTAGAGCTCTTATAGTCAGTTATAAACTTATAAACTGTAACGAGCGATACATCTCACAGTATACGGCAGTAAGTCAACGTGTCAGGTATAAATTGATCGCCCACTGCACATCAACTGAATAGCTACAATATAGCTACTGCAACTAAAGTAACACCAGTGTGGGCTAGCGGTCGATGACTAAATTATAGTGGGACTGATAATTGAGATAACAAATGACTAACTAATAATGACATTATAGGTAAATTAAGTTCTGCGACGCATATAGAGTTACTCGTTTGTTCCTCGACACTTCATTTTCGATGGCGTGTGATTGAAATAGAAATTGTATCATCATTATCATGCCTTTATTTCAATTTAATTGGGTTCGGCGCAACATTTTTTTTTCTTCTACTTCTTCTTCCAGGTATAGTCATCTTTCAGTAGTCACCCCCTTCCTAGCCACATCATCTTTCACACGGTCCATTCATCGTTTCTGTGGTCTTTTCGATGAAATAGAAATATAATGTAGAACATTATTTCGGTACTCCTTTCTACCTATATTTGAAATAATAATCTTCACTTTTTTCAATCTCTATATTTCAAAAAAACATTTATTAAAATTAGGCCGCAAATCAGCTCTTTTTGAACGTGAAATAACATAAAACAGTCCCCCAAAACCCGCTCTACACCACTTCTTAGTGTTTTAGCTGCGAAGAAGAATGGAGAGCAGAATTTTAAAACAGATTAAAATTTATTTTCATAGATTGTAGGTACATAAAATAAGGTGTAATTGTGCAGAAGTATAAATGAATTAGTAGTTAGTTGGCACGCACTGAGCCCGCATAGTGGATTATGGCCCATTCCCTCTCACAGAGACGAGCCCTGTGTCCCAGCAGCAGGAACGTTGTAGACTGATTATACTATACACGAATGTACAAGTTTGAAGCCCAAGTACAATTTAAGTTTCACCTGGATAACAAGCAGGTTTACCAATCACATGACTTACCTAATCCTAATCCCACTGGCGCCCGTTCATTCTAACGGCATCTAATTTTAACTCTAATCTCTAACTCTCTCCAACGGGTAAATCAGCCGCAGATTATCAAACTGTAGTCACGTCTTCGCTTCAACAACTCAATAAGATTCGTCAAGTTCACAGTCACAGTCACAGTGTCACAGTTCAGCGCAAAAGTGAGGATTTTTATTGAAAGTTCAATAGTCTGACAATGACACCAATCGAACTTGGAAACTAGATTTATTCAACGGCTTTAACTTACGTTTAATAGCGCTACTGCAGTGCTATGTTCGTAGAAGCGAGAATAGATGGCTTTCACGCCATCATGCGCAAGCGTTGCGTTTCCATTATGCGCAGGGTAAGCGCCAGCCCCAACAGCATCCTGAAAACTATAACTGATAGGTGGGACAGCCCCATACTGGGAGATTGGATACGCCTACATGCCACTGTGGCGTATTAATGACTAGTTTGTTTTGTTATTCTGGTAGATGTAAGTACTAACACTAGTTCTTAAGTTGTATGTATACAACCAAATGAACTACGAGTATACTTATGGGTCCGGAATAAAAGATTTTAATTTAATTTATTAGGGACATTGTGAAAATTATCTTTGGCTTTTACTGCCTCGCACTGCCCGTTGGTTTAGTTGTTGCAAAACGCCACTGCTGTGTATGGGGTCCTAGGTTAGATCCCCAGGTTGGACAGTGTTATTGGTTGTTTTGACAGTATTATTGGGTTAACAGACATTTTAGCAGTAGAGCCCGAGCTCAGGGTTTGTATCCGGTTGACAACAATACGCTCACCCCCTATTATTTGCGAAATGTGAGCGTACCATACACCGTGATATAATATTGTTTCCTTAATTTACTTACAAAATAACAATGCAACAAACTAACTCACTTTTTCTACAACTAAGTAGTTAGTTTCATCGAACCAATGTAGAGGTATTAGATTAGTTCAAAGAGAGGTCAACGTGCGATGAGTCAGCGATACTCGATCGGAAACTAATCGTCGATCGTCTCGGTGACGTACATTATGTAACAAATGATGTAGCTCGGCAGTATATTACTATATTTAGTAGCCGCGAAGCTGGGAATCTTTAGATGCTGCTTCATCGTGGTGCAATCACCAGTCCGTCCACCAAGATAGTTGCCGCGTGCTCATCCTCTTATACTCATTAACGACAAGAAAAACACAGTTTTAATGTTGATTCTATATTAATTATCAATCTATCAATAATTCAGCTCCTATCGCAGTTCTCAGCTGGATGTGCACGAGCCTCTCCCGAGTTGTAAACTTTGTCCAAAACAATGTTCGCCCACTTCAGCTCGCCAGCTCTGCAAGCTCTAGCATTTTACGTATTATCATTCGCTTGCCCTTATCCCAATTTATTTGAGTTCGGCGCAACATGTTTTCTTCTGCCATACTTCACTATTAGTCGTCATCCCGGTAGTAACCCTCTAACATCATACGTATATTTTCAATGAATTCGACCACTTGACATGACACGCATATCTCGCAGACAATCTATCATTCATTCATCAGCTGAATGGGAGCAGACGGAAGAAGCCATTAATTGGTGGAAGCTAACGCCAGCTCAATGATAGCCAGTTATAGCCACAATTGAGCCGCGGCTAATGCGCTAAGTGGTTAATCTCCTTGAGCGGTGAGCGCCGCAATTGTTCTGTGGATGAACAATCGCAGTTGCGAATGTTAGGACCTTTTCACACTGGGACACCACGACGAATTTACATCATGCAATGTTTTGTAAAGTATATATTTTGTGTGATGTGGAGGAATGAAACGCATGTGACCGAGAGAGTGATGAATATAAATATTGATGGATGGATTGAGAGGGATGAAAAGAGAATAACGATAGGCAGGCAAAAGAAGAGAAAATGTAGCGCTTCGTACTTATAAATTCATCCTTAGGTTAGTATTTATATACAAAACCGCAGAAACGTCGATGCAGACGCTTGTGGCGTCAGTTCTTCTTTATACAAAATTAGTATTACTGACGTCAGCATTAAAATTTCGTGCATGCCTACTTTGTTAACCCTTTTCAGCAAATATTACGCGTGAGTTTTTTTTTCATCACCATAAAATTGTTGTGTGCATAGTCCCCTAACATTAGCAGTTGTAGACACAATTTTTAGTGGTGTCATGTATGGATTAAGATGTTATGAATGAGTGAGTAATAGCGGCATGATTCAGACGTTCATATTCCGTATTTAGATCTAGGATGCACTATAATCAAGATGTTAGTGCGAATAAGACTCACATTTTCAGCAGGTCTATAATATACTTTGGTAGGTACTTTTCAAGTTCAGATTAATTAATCGTTGGACGATGATCGTGAAAACTTCGTGTAAATCAGACATGCACCTTACAGTGTTCGCATTCGACCTACATAGTTATGCAAATATTATAACAAATCACATCAACAAGCATCGTTTAATAGGGAATACTTTGTTTACGTTCATATCTAAGTGCCTGGCTCTTTTTATCCTGTTTAACTTTAAAGACAATTAAATAATAATAGACTGAACATTCACACGATGCCAATAGGTTCCACGCATCAGCAGTGCTAAAGAATGGACAGTAATTTCAATAAAGTTGAGCTTCTTCTTCTTATTTTTGCGTCGATGGTAGTCTTCTTCATGGTGGACACTCCAGCAATTGAGCATTTTCGTCTTTGAGCTTTACATATCTTTTCTTAAAAAGAGACTCTAGAATGAAAATAAACTTTTAGAAATCAACTACTACTCCACTGAAACATATTAACATTGTAATTCACTAGAAGAGAAAGCATGATGGCTAATCAGAGTATAATGAGTCGTAAAGAGCAATCAGAGACAGCACAACCAACAATCGTTCAGTGCGTTGTGTTGCGGATCAGCCGGCGCACAGTGCCGCCCGGAGGTTCATTATCATTACATTACACACTCTTGTGTAGGGCTGGCACGTTCGAAAGCACACCGCACATATCAGCCGTAGTGCGCCGCAGCGCAAAGCATTTTCATACAACAAAAGTGCGGTGCGGCCCGCTTGTAGTGTGCGATGGTTCATAAAAAAATTACAAAAGTCATGATGGAGGATTTTTGCAATGCGTTGCGTTGCAATCCGGTCCGCCCTACTTTTGCTTTATACCCAGTTACTGAAAGACCAATCAAGATAAGATTGTCAAACACAATCATGTCAAGGGATTTGATTGGCTGTTGTTACCTAGTTGAGTCAGCCAATCACAAAAGTTAGGTTGAGTTTGACAGTTTGCCAGTAAATTTTTGTCTTGATTGACACTTTGAAACTAGAAACCGTAATAAGGCTGTATTCTCAAATGTTTAGGTTATACTAAACACCTAGGTGTTTACTAGTGGTGTACTAGTGGCAGTCGCAGTTATAAAATGAGCAACCAACACAATTAATATTTTAGTAACTCTAAACCTACTTGGTCAGTCTCGTGTCATCTCTCTCTCTTTGAGACCGTGCTGCTGCGAACTGTTAGTCTAGGATAATATTAATCTGGCTTATTTAGAAACACTTGTCCATTTCGTAAGTAATGCTAAAGGAAATCAGAGAAAATTCGATCAGTCAATCTGTTATATTCAATTTCTATCTGTGTAATTCGGTCACTCGCCAGCCCTGACCACCAGTCGCACGCAACTGACCGGAATGAGTCTCCGTTCAGCTAATATTTTTGTATGTAACGTGAGAGAGTGTTCACTGATTATGAGAAATATGTGACTCGTATAATTACTGAGACCCTGTTCGTTTGTATTTGTACTATTTTGTAGTATACGTTAAGGAGAAGTTCAACAGGTATTATTTGAATTGTGTTTTAATTTTGGAATTGTTTTGCATGAACAACGCATATTTACTTACTTGCTGATATTTTTATAGATAACTAATAACTACTTAAACATGTCTTGAAATTCAATGCAATCAAATAAGACTATAACGTGTAGCCCACTAATTAGCTTTCCAGCGTAAAATTGCCCGGTTGATGGCAAAAGACTCGCTCCCTATTACATGGGACACAAACGTAACTGGCGAAATGTGGGTGTAGGTGCTATAGGTACACCTCTGTCTAACTCTTCGGGGAATACACAATACGATATCTGACGTTATGCGTGTAAAAAAAGTATTCATAATTAAGTACCTACTATCCAGTGTATACTTATATTACAATCAAATATTATTATAAGCTGCTCTACTTACAACATACTTAGCAACACCAAATAACTTAGCATTCATAGTTAGTAAGTGATACAGCAGTGCTATCATAAACTGTGCCTACCACCAGTACTTAATACTGAGCTCAGCTCAATATACTGCGCTCAATGACACGTCGAGCTGGAGTTACGACTGATTGTGGACATCTGTACCCGGACCCAAAGACCTGTCGTACGACAGGCCCTGGTTTACTTTCATTCCTATACTCAGATTCAAACCAATAATCTGTATCAAATGTGTATGAATGAATAAATCAAAATCAAATTTATTTATTTACAGATCATACAATCCAATTTGTTAGTTAGTTACATACACATCTTAAACACTAGTGTTAGTACATAATAATAATATTGGGCAAATTTTGGTCATAATTACTAGCAATGTCAAAACCATCAATAATAATGTCAAAATCACAATTATAATGTCAAAATCATCATAAAACAGTGCAAGCGTGAAAATGAAAAGGAAACTGGGCAACATTTTATGCAAAGTAGTTTAAAGTCAAAGTCAAAGTCAAATCATTTATTTCAAATAGGCCCCTGTAAGGCACTTTTGAACGTCAAAGTTTACAAAAAAATTGAATTGATTCTAGTCGCCCCTTCCAAAAGGTAGTTTTCGTATGGAGAAGAATGGGCAAGAAACTCCACCGTTACTCTTTTAAAATGTGTTACAATATTTTGCATATGTACGTACATTAGTTACATAATTAGATGTGAAGACGATGCAACTAAAAAAAAAAAAATACGTTACCACAATAGGTAAAAAGAAGAATTAATAAAAATGAAGCAACGAAAGATAAATTAATTACTTATGTGATAGATGCATGGTTCTCACATATTTACAAACATTGTAAAAGTAGACGATTTTCTTAAAATTTTACAATTAATAAGTCAGTGTGTGAGGAAGTAATCACAGAATGTAAAATCAATGTCATATAATAAAAAATAATAATTCATACAACTTAAATTAGCAACCAGTTTGATTTTGTCTAGATTCTAGATTATCCTATGGAGCATGACCAGCATGTTTCCAAGCATTCTTATCTTGGATATAATCCTCTAATTTGTAATATGCTTGTTTACAAAGTGTACTTTTAATATGAATGAAAATGAAAATGAAAATGTTTATTTGTCCCAAAACAGTTACATGGATAACATAATGAGACATCCCCAGTAGGTAATTGATAATACCTGTGTTGGGGCCATCTCGCTCCTTCCCATAATATTAACAATATTGAGACTAATGCACAAAATATTCCAATAGGTAACGTAACAAAAGTTGAAAAATTAACAGTAAAATACTTATAAACTAATTAGCAGCTCTTTGTGTAGCTGAAGTTGTATGCCTAAGAAAACTGTATGTATGTGCGTCTTGTTTGTAGTGTTGTGTGTGTGTTAGTGTGTGTGTGTGTGTATAAATATGTTTGTGTGTGTGAATGTGAATATCTTCATTAAAGTGCCGATGTGTTTGGATTACGGAGGGAATAAAAAAAAATAATAATAATAATAAAAGAAATGATTTAACCAAGTCTAACCAAAACTTGCTCAGTTTCCTCGTATGTTAAGGTCTTAAGCCACTCGGTTATTACCTTTTTGCAAACGTGTGAGACCTCGTGGTGGAACTTTAATTTTTGGTTCATTTTATTATAAATGTAGGCTGATTGGGTTGCGTATTGACGCCGTGCAAAAGCGGTTCGGACCCCCGGGGAGTAGGCCACTATATCCTTTCGTCTTTTCTCCTGACTACTTTGGTTAAAAGGAATGAATTTTTGTAAGTACAGAGTCGTAATTAAAAAATATAATTTTCTTACAGTAAGTAAGCCACTGATTCTATATAAATCGACTGTGGGGTATCCGTATGGTTTATAGTACATTACTTTTATGAGTGACCTTTGGGCTCTTTCTAACTCAAGGAATTTAGTTTTGGTGGCTCCTCCCCATACTGGTAAACAGTATGTAATAACTGATTGTGTGAGCGCTATATAGATGCTATTTAATGTATTTTGGGGCATCACATATCTAAGGTTTTTAAAGATCCATATAAATTTTCGCACCCGTGATGTGACTGTCTCTATGTGCGCATGCCAAGTTAAGCACTCATCAACGATGACTCCCAGGTATCTTGTGGACGTTACATGTTTGATGGCTTGACAATTACAATTTTGGTCCCCGTGGTCCGTACACGTGTGTATTCGAATTCCAAAATTTAGGCCTGGTTTAGACCTTCTACTAGGAGAAAAACAAATGTAGTTTGTTTTTGGAACACTTAAGGTTAGAAGATTGGCTTTGAGCCATCTATTTATAGCAGCCAATCCTTTCTGGGCCTTATTACAGACGGTTTCCCACGTGTCCCCAAAATAAACAATGGCCGTGTCGTCCGCGTAAGAGTAGATTTTGCCCCCACCGTTTCGTAGGTTGCAGAGTTCATTAATATACACTAGAAACAGTGGTGGGCCGAGGACTGACCCCTGCGGAACACCGAAAACAATGTTTTCCTCCTCACTATGTGAATTACCTATTTTGACTTGCTGTTTCCTATCTCTGAGGTAACTGTCAAAGAGGGAAAGAGCCTTATCTCTTATCCCTATATCCTCAAGTCTCTGTACAAGGATGGGGACAGACACGGTGTCAAAAGCCTTTTTCAGGTCTAGAAACACCGTGACGCATTTATAACCCTTGTCTACCTTTTCAGTGATTTCAGATGTTAAAGCAATGACCGCGTCCTGAGTTGACCGTCCCTGTCTAAAACCGTATTGTGAATCGGAAAGAATGTTGTATTTATTTAAATAACTGACTAGTCTTTTATTTAATATTTTTTCAATTATTTTCGAAAGGGGTGATAAGACAGATATGGGCCGATAATTGTTGACATCGCTCTTATCCCCACCCTTGTGCACAGGTGTAATTATAGCACGTTTTAGCGCGTCAGGAAATATGCCCGTTTCGAAGCAGAGGTTAGTCAACTGGCTAATAAGAGGAACAACAAGTTCTCGAGCTAATTTGAGGAAACTCACAGGTATTCGATCCCACCCCGAAGCACTTCCTGAGTCAAGCGACCCAAGTATGCTATCCACCTCTGCTGAATCTGTCTCTAGCAACACGAACGAATTAATTTGAGGTAGTGAACTTGGGTTTGTGGCAGGTCCAGCTGCTTGTCCAGTTAGGGTTATTATGTCTTCTGCAAGTCTTTTTCCAACAGTTACGAAAAATTGGTTTACTCGGTTTAATGAGTCGAGGGGATGTGGTGTGATATGCAGTAGGTGTGTACTGGACGTCTTAGGTTCTTTATAATTGGTTATCTCATTAATTTTGCTCCAGAGTAGTTTAGGATTTTTTAAAGAATTTGATATCTGTTTTTTATGATATTGTCGTTTGAGTTTCTTAATAAGGTTGGAACAATATGTACGAAAACGCCTGTAAGTTATGATCAGAATAACGTTACAAGGATCTTTCCTCTTTTGTAGCTGTAGTTTATTTCTAAATCTAATGCATCTTAGGGCACCCATAGATATCCAGGGCTTTATGGTTCGCTTGGAGCTAGACACTGAGACAACTTTAGTGTTTTGGAGGAGAGTTGTCCTAATCACGTCTATCATCGCGTTAGCTAGAATGTTTGGGTCTCTATGTGCGCCAAGAAAGGATATATCGGTGTCTACAAGTTGCTTATAGGCATTCTCCCAGTTTGTAGTGGTTTTATATTTAACATAAGTCTTGCTTTGGTATGTGTGGGATATGTTTAATAACACCATTGCATGATCTGTAACAGACGTGTTTAGGACTGCCACGAAAGCTGAGTGTTTTAATTTGTCAAACTTAAGGAGCATGTGATCAAGGCAGTTCACCTCCCTAGTAGGCAAACAGTGTCCCGGGAGGAACCCATGGATAGCAGTCATATTCAAATAGGTTAATCTACTAGTTCGTATTTGTGTTGATTCTGCCGGCTTTTCTATTAAATTAATATTTATGTCACCAGTAATAATAGTGTTTCTATGTGTGTGAATACTTAGAAGGTAGTGATCAAGTGAGTTAATGAAACTGTCTGTGGATACATTCGACGGTGACCGGTAGATACCAATAATGGTGAAATTTGAGATACTTATTTGCAAGGCAGATGCATGTGTTAAGTTAATTTCAGCCACCTGGGGTAGGTGGCAGTCTTTTATATAGGCTACTACGCCATCATTTTGGTTTAGTTGCCTAAATGTATTAAACGCGGTATAGTTATGTAACACTGGTAGTGGTTTGTTAGCGTTTAATCTGCATTCTGTTAGGATTAGCACATCTACCTCAACTCCGATTTGAGACAGGGTTATCTGAAAATCGTCGAAATTACTGTATATGCTCCTAATATTTTGTGTCAGGACAGTTAAGTTATTAGCATCTCGTTGTAGGTATGTTTGTAAGTGTGCCACATCAAGGATAGCAGACTTAGCAATCTCAGCGGTATCCAATTCCTGTAAATTGTATAAGCTTCTATCCATTATTAATCAGAGTAATCAAACGGTGGTCCTTGCAGTTTGAACCATAATTTTGCAGTAGTCTGTCGACTTTTTCTGTATATTTGTATTCAATTTTATGCATGTTAAGTGGGACATCAAGACTTGCTGTATTAGGCACTATGTGGAGTAACTGTGAGTGTATTGAGTGTGTTAATTGTTTTTGTTTTGTGATAAGGAGTGTATGAAACATAGCATTTAAATGTGTAGTAGTGACCTGAGCATGCTTAAAATGACAATTATAATAGTTTAAAACAAATCTGTGTTGAGTGAAGTTAAACATAACATTATTTTTATTGATAGAAAAAGGCAAAGTAAATAAAAGTAATTTAACTATAGTACTACATACTAGTCAGGCTTCTTGCATCAGCTGATGTACTTGGGCCTCACTTTTGATGGCAATTACTCGAGAATTTTCATCTCTTTTTACTAAAATACGACCAAATGCTGTCCAGCAAAATTTGTATTGCTTCGTTTTAGCCAAATCACGGGCTAAGAAAAATAAGCGGGCGCCCTTAGGAGTTAGTTGCTCAGAAACAAACACAGGTACATCGGCATTTTTTGTCATCCCAAGATGTTTTGCTTGAAGTTTACTTGTGTTTTTAATATTATATGACTTCGCCTTCTTGAGTAAGTTTGTTTTTAACATAGTGGAATTCAGTTCCATAATTATAGGTGTGTTCGTAATACCTTCTTTCCTAACGGGCAATCGGTAAATGTCCTTAATGTCACGCGCGTCCATCTCAAGGCTTAAATGTTTAGATAAGTTCATGATCATATCTATTAATTTCGAGTTATCTTCCTGAGGCATTTTAGGGACGTTCTTTATTTCAATACAAGTTTTCTTACTATTTCTTTGTAAATCTTCGATTTTATCCTCCAGCAAGACAATGTAGTCACGGTCCATTTTACCTTGTAGCTCAAGCAGTTCAATTTTCTTACGGAATTCTTCATTTTGGTGAGATAAGTTAGTAATAGCAGTTTCTATGCTATTATTTGTTAACTGAATTTCCTTGAGATTCGAAGTAATCACCTTTAATTCACTCTCCTGTGTGGAGATAAAGGAAGTTAACATTTCTTTGATTTCATTCTTGAATTTAGTAAATTCCCCTGGCAGATCTTCTTCTCTTAGTCTCTTATTACGGTTGGAAATAAAATTAGGGGGAGTCGTGTCCACCATTGCACTAATATTTGAATCTGAGAGAGAAGTGTTCATTCTTCCCGTTCAAAGTACTCGGGTGTGATGAGTGCAAGGAGTTAATTTGTTGTCTGGGCTAAGTTGAATGGAATGCAGATGTACGTATTAACACGTATAGACACGACTGCGAATAGGTGCGAGCGCAGGTCAAGCGAGCAATCACAGTTTAGCAGGGCAGTGTTTATCCTTGAGGTAGGCGGCGCTTTGCCTTGAGTGGTTGACTTCCTTAATTAGGCGCTAATTAGCGCTAATTAGTGGGCGGGACAAAGGTATTGTCTCCTGCGCGTGCGCTGATTAGTTGACACAGTCTTGTGTACCAGGGCGACAGATCTGTTGTATAGTATCATGCACGGTACTCACGCGCGGCGAGCTGAACCGAAACACCTCCTGCGTTTCTATGCTGTCCTATTATTTCACTGAGTTTAAATTTACTTTATATTTCTGATTTAATTTTTTAAATAGATTATTAAGGATCTAGTGCACGTCTACACCTTGCGGCGGTCCGGGGGAAGAGGCGAATATGAGTTTTAAATTTTCTTTCATTTAATTGTAATATATCACAAGGTATTTTATTGTAACATTTAACACAGTACCGCATAAAAGATGAAGATACTTTAGATAATCTGAAAAATGGTTGATCTATTTTATCTTTATTTCTAGTATTAAAATTATGTCTATCGCTTATTTTATTAAAAATATGTAGATTTTTTCTTACATACATAATATTTTCATGAATTGGCAAGGTACTGTCATAATACACTCGAGAGCAATGAATCCGGGTCACTTAAAGAATCCTAAAAATCTCGGAAACTAAAAATGCTAGGTTAATGCAATAAATTGTATTTAATAGACAATGTAATACTCCTTAAATGAAGGTATTAAAACTTCTTAGTTATTGTAAAGTTATATCATAAAAAAATCAAATTTGAAAAAGGGCCACTTTCGAAGATGGAACTACGAAATTACAGCATTTGGTTTTGCTTTTGTTTGTAATCTGTCATTTATGTGGGTACATAAACCATGTTGATAGTGCTCTATATTCATTATTCAAGCTGAAATTATGTCGCTTACGCCTGAAGAATGCACCAGAATACTTACTATGCTGGAAACCGGCCGGAGTCAGCGCGATACAGCCAGGACTGTCGGTGTGTCGCTGTCAACAGTACAAAGAGTTCTCCGACGTTACGAAGAAACTGGTTCTAACCTACGCAGACCAGGAACGGGCAGAACCAGGTGTACCACAGCACGAGAAGACCGATACTTGTTGAACACCATGCTTCGAAATCGCTTTCTCACAGGAACTGAACTCACAAATCAGTTTCGACGCCTCGGAGGAAGTAACCCAAGTGCATGGACAGTAAGACGTCGGCTTGCTGAATCTAACTTAAAACCCCTTAGACCTGCAAACGGCCCTAAACTGGAGCGTGGGCATCGTATTTCAAGACTAAGATATGCCAAATATGATATATCAAAATTTATGCTCTACAAGCACGATGGAAGACACAGAGTGTATCGAAGACCAGGGGAAAGATTCAAGCAAGCATGCATCGAAGAAAAAGTAGCCTACGGTGGTGGGTCTGTACTTGTGTGGGCCGGAATTTCTTCTGAAAGTCGCACAGAGCTGGTGATCATAGAAAACGGCTCTTTAACTAGCGTAAGATATGTGGAAGAAATCCTCAATGATCACGTTGGTCCATTTATGGTCAATTTAGGTGAGGATGCTATATTTATGCATGACAATGCCCGACCTCATACAGGTAGGATTGTGAATGACTACCTTCAAGAGATGAACATTACTCGTATGGAGTGGCCAGCGCGCAGCCCGGATATCAACCCGATCGAGCATGCTTGGGACGAGCTAGGCAGATGCGTAAAACAACGAAACCCTCCCCCAATCACGTTTCGTGAGCTCAAAATTGCTCTCACAGAGGAATGGGAGAATATTCCCCAAAATCGTATAAGGAACTTGGTGTACAGCATGCCAAACCGCGTAAACGCAGTAATGGAAGCACGAGGAGGCAATACGAAGTATTAAAATTCAAGAAAATCGTAATAAAGTTCAAAAATTTCATGTTTCCTATTTTTGTTTTAAGGAGAGATCAGCAGTTTTTTTCTTTATGTAATTTTGTGTTAATAAAATGTATGGTGACTCATATTTTTTTTACTTTCATTTAAGGAGTATTACATTGTCTATTAAATACAATTTATTGCATTAATCTATCATTTTTAGTTTCCGAGATTTTTAACATTCTTTAAGTGACCCGGATTCATTGCTCTCGAGTGTATTAATCCTTTTAAATAGTTCCCTGAGAGATTCGCGACGATGTAGATTATAAATGGCTCTGACAGCTCTCTTTTGTAAAATAAATATAGATTCAATGTCAGCAGCCCGACCCCACAGTAAGATGCCATACGACATGATACTGTGGAAGTAGCTAAAATAGACCAAACGCGCGGTTTTTACATCTGTTAACTGTCTTATCTTTCTAACAGCAAAAGCGGCAGAGCTTAGCCGCCCCGCAAGAGATGTTATATGAGGTCCCCATTGTAATTTCTCGTCTAGCGTGATTCCTAGGAAAACTGTTTGATTAATATATTCTAGCTTTTCTCCATTCAATAAGATGTCACATTCGCTACTTCTAACATTAACTTCTAACATTTATGAACCAATTAAATAGAGATGTACATAGTTGTTCATGATATTTTTTTAAAACGATCATAGTTATCATAGTTTTCGCCAGTCTCATTTATAGAGGGTCTCGACAATTCGAACGATAGTGTTTTGTTTGATCTTGGTGTAAGCTAACTTCGCCTTAATAATATTACATACCCGCGCTCACCGGAATATGTCGGTAATATATTGTTGGTCGCCCGCGATCCGCCCACCTCTCGTATTATAATCATCTCATTGACAGTTATGTACCAAATAATATTCATAATACAATTAATTTGAGATTTATTAAAATAAATGGAAGTTTTTTCACTGTTTTGGCTTGTATAATATTAAAAAGCATATACTAGAGAGTTCACAAAAATTTGCTCTGAAATATTTCGCTAAAATCAGATTCCTGAATTCCAGATTACATTATTGGAAATTCAGACGCGATAATTCAAATTGATATTCGCTTGATTGCCAACCTACATATACAGACTAACATAATAATGTTAAGTTTAGTAATGTAAACGATGTGTGATGTGACGCGAATGGATATAGGTAATAACAAATAAGTATAATATAAAAGAAAGTCTGAAAGTGGCACGGTGACTGAGAAGTTGACTGGAAATCGGTGGTCATGGTATGGGCATGTGATGCGGAGGAATGAGGAAAATGTCGTGAAGAGAGTTTTGTGTAAAAATGTAGAAGGCTATAAGAGTAACGGTAGACCACAAAAACGGTGGATAGACTGTGTGAAAGATAATATGGCTAGGAAAGGGTCGACTCCTGAGATGACGACTAATAGAGAATGAATGAATGAATGTTTATTTATTTAATTAAATAATGCATATTTACAATATTAAGCCTTATAGTAAAATGGTAGGTATATAATAATGGTTCGACCTGAACTAGGATAAACCTGTATCTCAGGTGTCATAAGTGCAAAATTACATTAAAATTTTCTAAAATTGATGGTAGACATAAATAGTGAGTAACTTAACGGACTAATGATAGAACAGTACTTAATTAAAAATAATATTTAACTTAAAACAACCAGTAACTTTTCTGTGTCATCATAAGACAAATTTTGTAACCAAGTTGAAATAACATTTTTGCATTGTACCGTTTTTAATGCAGACATAGACAAAATTGCGTTTACTTTATTACACAAAAATGGGCCTAAGAATATAAAAAATCTATACATAAACGAATGCCTTCATCTATAATTATCCATACAGATGTCTTTACGTCTTTTATCAGTGACAACTCTATCATACGGCAATTTAGAGTGCTGTTTTATTAAAGTATTCATAATGAATAACTGCCGCACTGTCAGAACATTGCAAGATTTATATAAAACTTGGGTCGGGAATAGGATAGGCCGGAATGTGGATACTTTCAGAACAGCTCTTTGCGCGCGCTCCAGTGGTAGTAAAATTGTTTTAGCCGCTCCTCCCCATGAAGTAATACAATATGTAATTATCGATTGACACAAAGCATAATATACCTGTTTTATCACCTTAGAGTCAGCAAAAGGCCTAATTTTCTTGAATATGAACATCAACTTACGGACTCTACTGCATAACAGTTCAACGTGATTTTTAAATGTAAGAGTAGCGTCAATAATTACTCCAAGATATTTTATAGTTTTCGTATTAAGGATAGTTGGGCAATTGCATTTAGAGTTTGCAACTGTGTTACATACATGCGCATGAATATCTGGAATGATCATAGATGTCTTTGAGTTGCGTAAAGAAAAGCGTATGTATTTAGTTTTGTCAGCATTTAATGTCAGTAAGTTATGTTGTAACCATCTATTAACTATATTGAAACCTTGCTGTGCACATAACCAAACTTCATGTACTGTATTTGCGGTGAATAGGAGTACGGTATCATCAGCATAAGATATAATTTTCCCCGAATTTAGATTGAGACTGCAGAGGTCATTTATATAAATAAGAAATAAGGTTGGTCCTAATATACTTCCTTGCGGGACTCCAAAAGAAGTATTTTTTAGTTCTGAGCTAGTAAAATTACCAATCTTCACACATTGACAGCGGTTGTCTAAATAGTCTGCAAAAATCTTAAGCTGCTTACCTCGTATACCTATTTTCTCGAGCTTGTTCAATAAGATAGGAACAGACACGGTATCAAAAGCTTTTGCTAGGTCAAGAAAAATACCAATAGAATGATTACCTTTGTCTAGTTCTTGAGATATATAATCGGTCATATCTTGCACAGCATCAGTTGTGGATAATTTTGGTCTAAAACCAAATTGATTATCCGAAAGGATGGCTTTAGACTCTAAGTACTTCATTAACCTATTGTTAATTATTTTTTCTAGTATTTTAGAAGTATGGAAGAAAAAGACAAGTTGGCCGTCCACTAATATATTGTGATAAGGGCAAGAAAATAATTATGACTTCAGTAATATGAACCGTTTTGTCCAACCAAATCACAAAAAGGAATCTTTGAAAAATAATAGGTAATGAATATTTTATTCGATGCTTATGGTATTGATCACGGGACCCATAAACAACTCATTTGCTTCACTATTGATTTAATTTCCATCGTTAACGATGAGACGACATTCTTGTGGTTTTAACTACACAACGCCTAGTCATTGACTGTAACCTACCGCCCTACCGCGGCCCGCGGCGGTGTCCGGAGTTTCATAATTAAACATACACTCGAGAGCAATGAATCCGGGTCACTTAAAGAATCCTAAAAATCTCGGAAACTAAAAATGCTAGGTTAATGCAATAAATTGTATTTAATAGACAATGTAATACTCCTTAAATGAAGGTATTAAAACTTCTTAGTTATTGTAAAGTTATATCATAAAAAAATCAAATTTGAAAAAGGGCCACTTTCGAAGATGGAACTACGAAATTACAGCATTTGGTTTTGCTTTTGTTTGTAATCTGTCATTTATGTGGGTACATAAACCATGTTGATAGTGCTCTATATTCATTATTCAAGCTGAAATTATGTCGCTTACGCCTGAAGAATGCACCAGAATACTTACTATGCTGGAAACCGGCCGGAGTCAGCGCGATACAGCCAGGACTGTCGGTGTGTCGCTGTCAACAGTACAAAGAGTTCTCCGACGTTACGAAGAAACTGGTTCTAACCTACGCAGACCAGGAACGGGCAGAACCAGGTGTACCACAGCACGAGAAGACCGATACTTGGTGAACACCATGCTTCGAAATCGCTTTCTCACAGGAACTGAACTCACAAATCAGTTTCGACGCCTCGGAGGAAGTAACCCAAGTGCATGGACAGTAAGACGTCGGCTTGCTGAATCTAACTTAAAACCCCTTAGACCTGCAAACGGCCCTAAACTGGAGCGTGGGCATCGTATTTCAAGACTAAGATATGCCCAGAGCCACGTAAATTGGAGTATTGAAGATTGGTCAAAAGTTATGTTCTCCGACGAATCAAAATTTATGCTCTACAAGCACGATGGAAGACACAGAGTGTATCGAAGACCAGGGGAAAGATTCAAGCAAGCATGCATCGAAGAAAAAGTAGCCTACGGTGGTGGGTCTGTACTTGTGTGGGCCGGAATTTCTTCTGAAAGTCGCACAGAGCTGGTGATCATAGAAAACGGCTCTTTAACTAGCGTAAGATATGTGGAAGAAATCCTCAATGATCACGTTGGTCCATTTATGGTCAATTTAGGTGAGGATGCTATATTTATGCATGACAATGCCCGACCTCATACAGGTAGGATTGTGAATGACTACCTTCAAGAGATGAACATTACTCGTATGGAGTGGCCAGCGCGCAGCCCGGATATCAAACCGATCGAGCATGCTTGGGACGAGCTAGGCAGATGCGTAAAACAACGAAACCCTCCCCCAATCACGCTTCGTGAGCTCAAAATTGCTCTCACAGAGGAATGGGAGAATATTCCCCAAAATCGTATAAGGAACTTGATGTACAGCATGCCAAACCGCGTAAACGCAGTAATGGAAGCACGAGGAGGCAATACGAAGTATTAAAATTCAAGAAAATCGTAATAAAGTTCAAAAATTTCATGTTTCCTATTTTTGTTTTAAGGAGAGATCAGCAGTTTTTTTCTTTATGTAATTTTGTGTTAATAAAATGTATGGTGACTCATATTTTTTTTACTTTCATTTAAGGAGTATTACATTGTCTATTAAATACAATTTATTGCATTAACCTATCATTTTTAGTTTCCGAGATTTTTAACATTCTTTAAGTGACCCGGATTCATTGCTCTCGAGTGTAGCTTGATTCATGATTATGGCCGGCAGTGGAATATGTTCGAGAATTCTTATGGTACATATGTTTGTTAATTTTTCTGAAATAACTTTTGGTTGAAACAATTTTTTTATTTGACAATAAATAATATTGTTTTGTTGCCTTTGGGCTTGTGTTGTGAATGTAAGGTCAAATCAAGATTATGAGTATTTAGTAGCTATTGAAAGAACTGTCGCTGGTATTTAATGTGAGTATGAGACCCTTAAAATACTGTATTTTATATCTTCTACTTAATACTCGTAAAACTGTTAAATTCACTGACAGACGACGCACAGCTTAAACCGCTGGGTCTAGAAGCATCAACTAAGGACAAGCTTTTAAAATTAATCCTCTACAGGTTAAATAGGGGATGATTTTTTTTTATGGAAGTTCGTAATTTTTGCCCATGGGAAATCCCATCGGGCGCACAGCTTAATCATCATCATCATTTCACTGCTAGACATAGGCCTCCCCCAAACCCTGCTACCTAGACCGGTGCTGTGCTTCTCGCATCCAGCGGATTCCTGCTAAGTCACAATGTCATCGGTCCACCTCGTGGCAGGCCTTCCAACCCTACGTCTTCCGGTACGCGGTCGCCACTGCAGAATTTTAACCTTTCGGCTCCTATTGCCCATCTGTTGTGCGAGAAATGTGCTCTTCCAACTGCCAAAGTTTGGCAATTCTCCGGGCTATGTCGTTTACCTTGTTACTCTTGGGGATCTCTTCATTTCTGATCACGATCACTCTGACTGACCCTTTCTCGATCACGTAGGGAAACTCCAAGCACAACTCGTTCCATTTCACATGGCTAGTTTCACTTGGCATATAATATTTGTATTGTAATTAGTTATTATCTATCAAACTCAAAGCAACTTTTTTATTTTTTTAAACCATCAGTTAGTCAGAAAGTTGAAATTAGTTGCCCGATCAAAAGTGTAGTTTAATCCAAAGGTGTTTGAAGCACCTATAAAATATCTTTCAAGGCGAAAGTTATACAGGTTATCTGATCGATGGCTGATTACAAAGTGGTCATGGCGAGAATAATCCTCAAACAGATGGCCCATCACTTCATAATAATGCTAATCAAGCCTCCTATCTCACAGTACCTGTCTGACTTACTGGCCATATCTTAGAGAGGTCAGCTGATAATCTTCACTCACACCTCTTTCTGATTAAATTATAAAGCAAGGTCTTTATAAGTAAATGAAGCAACAAATTAAATAAGTTATTGATATACGTGACAGCTCGTGATAATGTTGGTTGATGCCAGATAAAGTGTCGATACTTTTGTAAGATTTGTGGTATAATATCTTGGAACTGGAAACTGTCTTTATTGACGTGACAACGTCTTAAATTAGGTTGCGGCTCGGAGTCACTCATGAAAAAGTGTAACGCCCGCTCACGTCTGTTACGATGAGTCACCGCCGAGAAAAAGACGTTGTCACGTAAAATCTTCGCCCGTAAAACCGACTTTACAGGCAACAATTTTATATCATGTTTTTTTTTAATTGAGTTGTGTAAAACTACTTTTGAGCAAAAGGTTTTGATACAATATTGATAGGAACTGATATTTCTTAATATTGCATCTTCTTTGTCACAATAGAAGTTGACGAAGTAGGTACTCCTCGTCGTGTGACAATACTATAATTCTAGTGATTACTAGTATGAATACTACTAATCAATAGAATTACACAATTTGAGTTGAGAATATCAAATTATCCATATGGTCACACTGATGCCTCGAAAATCGAGGCCACCTTTATAACTTGGATCACACAATAGGAAAAAGTAGAGGTTACTTATTACGAAAAAAAGATACAGAGTTACACAAAGACAAGATAATTTTATCGATATCAAATCTATCGACTGCTGAGCAACACTAATCGAGTACGAAGTAGGTAGTAAAGAGGTTTGAAAGTGCAGTAAATATTGTATATGTAGTGGTTAATTGAAATCTCTCTGTTGGACAGATCCGCAGATATACGACGTGAAGTCTCCATGCAATATTGTTAACGTGCGGATAACTGATATTTATGGGCGTAAGAGTGTTTTTTATTAACACGAGTGCTTTCGAGAGGCAAAGGACGGTAAAGGATCGAATAGTTTTATATTATATTAACTACATTCTTATATATTTATTTACCCATTATGTAAACGTTTTATTCAATTTATTCAATAAAATATTATTATTATTATACAGGGTGATTGGAAGATGGGTGCAAAGCTTTAAGGTGAAGATAGTATAGACAATTTAGAACCATTTAAGCCATGGTTGTCTTAGACGAAGTCTTACCAATTTTTTTTTTTTTAATGAGTTTTAAACGACGTGTTGTACAAATTTTTTATTTTTTCTGAGATTTAAATGTCTGTAAAAAAAATGTCTAATGACACAGAAGCCTAAAACATGTTTTGCTTGATTGCTTACACATTACTTTAATTAAATAAATAAAAAATTAATTCATTTATCATTCAATTTGGCCATAATTACATATGCAGTTTACATTAAATTTTGGGAATTTCCGAAAAAAAACTTAAAAATTTGGTTAAAAATATTTGGTAAGACTTCGTCTAAGACAACCATGGCTTAAATGGTTCTAAATTGTCTGTACTATCTTCGCCTTAAATGTTTGCACCCATCTTCCAATCACCCTGTATATGAACACATATAAAGAGACAAAAAGAAAATAACAGAAAATACGTAAAGGTGATGCTTACGAAAACTCGTCCAGCATTCCTGAAATAGGAAAATAGATAAAAACACGTCACCTTGTAGGAGAGAAAATATATCAAAAATCAATTCAGTAATTATTGATAGAGTGGAAAGTTTTGAGTATGATGTGGATGGTTATAAGAGTGAGGGAAGACAAAAAAACGGTAGATGGACTGCGTGAAAGATGATATGGCTAGAAAAGAGGTGAATACTGAGATGAGGGCTAATAGAGATGTAAGGAAGAAGAAGACATACAACATAAACCCAAGAGCCCACGTTCAACAGTCGCGCTTCCAACCACTGGACCAACGAGGCTAGATACCGATATGCCACTTCATTACCGATGGCTGTCACTTCCGCAAGCATGCGATTGAGTTGACTCGTAAAACGACGAGTTTTCACTCGGCAATTAAAACGAAAACTTGTTCGATTACTGTTTAACTATTAAATTAACGATAAACCTTTATGGGGAAGACTTCATCAACGTCCAATCGGTGTAAATCACTCACTCCTGGTACTACCTTTATACGATCTGCAGTTAACTTCGCAATACATTAATAAACCAATAGTTCAAATTCTCGGGTACCTATTTATCTTTTTGTTTTTCTGTTATTATCCTATTATATTCATTCTCCTTTCCATGTCCCATTTATTTGTGGTCGGCGCAACATGTCTTTTTCTTTCATACTTTTCCATGAGTCGTCATCTCGGTAGTTACCCTGTCTCTAACATCATCATCATCATGTGTGTATCATCTTTCACAAACTCCATCCATCGTTTCTTTGACACTCATACTCAGAACAGTTATTGTCCTACACTATCTTTTAAGTTTAACACGACTGCCTGTGTAGAAAACCACTGTATACATTTTATTTTCACGCACTGTTGTATCGTCAAACCATTGATAGTTGTTTGTTGTGACCTTCCATTACGGAGGTAGGCTTTCATAAAAGTACAGCAGACAAACTTTACGCATATAATTTACATACCTAGTACCTGTACTTAAATGCAAGGTTGACATAAACTCGGCTTTCTTAATAGCATTCTCGTGTCGGGCGCGAGTAATGAGTAATAACGAATGCTGCAGTACCAGTGTACCAGGGGCGCAGGGCACGCGGGAGATGGTCGCTTTATGAAGGCAGGGTAGGTGGTCGCTCATAAATGAGGAATATCATTGGTTGTTGAATCACTGCGCATTGTTTGATAGTCGTGTGTGGTCTGTAGATAAGGTTTAACTAGGCTTTTAAATGTGTTTAGTACTCTTGCTGGTTTTGAAGGTAAGTGGACATATGTAACTTTGCGCTTACTGTTCACAAAATAATGAACTTTTTGAAAAATTTGCATTATCACCCATCGATTTGATAGGGATGGCAATATAGAACTGTTATTGACAGATAGCAGAATTATATAGACTTTGGCGACACCAATCATAATTTTGCTTCACCAACGAAAAACGATGCATTGTCTTTACTTTTCTTGGATTCATACAGCTAAACCATATATCTAAATCTTGTGAGGATCCGCAATGCATATGAATCGTAGTAAGACAATAAACGAACAACGACACGATTAACGTCTCGTAGTTGTCGAGTGTGAGACAGGAACGCTGCACTTACAGATAACAAGAACATCGGACACACCTCCCAGACTCACATGGGTACGGAATGTGTATGACGAAATGGAATGAACATTAATTATTTTGCTAACACGAAACACTACTCGACATATCCATACTTTTATTAAAAATGCGAAAGTAACTGTCTGTCTGTCTGTTACCTTTTCACGCCTTCACGTATGAACGGCTGAACTGATTTCAATGAAATTTATCACACAGATAGATCATGGCTAAGGACATAGGATACCTTTTATCTCGGTAGTACGACCCCGCGGGATAATTTTAGAAATCCAACCGCGTGAAGGCGCGAACAAAAGCTAGTGTTCAGTAAAAATAACATCGCGGGGTAGTGAAAGTATAAAAATTTACTTTATTTGCAGTAACCAACCAACCTGTCTTTGACTAACAAGACTAACTTTTGATTGACGAAGCTCTTTTTTTTTATTGACGAAGCTGTGGACTGACGGAGCTCTATCTTTTGATTGACGAAGCTGTAACTGACGGAGCTCTATCTTTTGACAGACGAAGCTCTAATTAATATTGAAAGATGAAAATCTAGCAATTAACTCCGAAGTTTGAAAAATCGACTATCATCACCATTCCCCTGCCCTCATCACGATATATTGGGCAACAATATATTCAGCGGAACATGTGTTGTACTTCCATCATTTTCTAAAAACACTAACGAGACACTAACTATAGACCAGTAAAGATCGGGCTCTTCTCAAGTAAATTAATTTTATTCTAGCTTTATTATATCGTCGTGTTGTACCACTTTTTCCTGAAAACCCTTCAGCTTTGCTTTGCTTCATCAACGGAACTCAATCAAACAGACACACCCCTAAACCAAACACATACAATTACTACTTTAGAGAAAAAATATAGTATTTGTTCATGCACACTGTATAATATTCATAAATGTCTCATCATTTGACCCTACACATGATGAGTCACAGAAAAAAATTATAAAAAAAGCCGGCCTCGAAGTGTTCCGCACCACCGTACAATATTCACACTACATTCTTTTCAATCTTTTTTTTTGTAAAAACACGTTTCTTTTAAGAGGACCCCCTTTAATTTTCAACTTTATTTTATTTCTATTATTTTTGTTATAATGGCAGCAATAGAAATATATACAATCTGTGAAAATGTCAATTGCCTACATATTACAGTTCATGAGATATAGCCCGCTGACAGACAGATGGACAGCGGACGTTTAGTAATAGGATTCCGTTTGGCACCCTTCGGGTACGGAACCCTTAAAACATAGGCAGTCATGGGGACTGCAGACAGTAGTGAAAACTTAATTACTATTTTGTGTAGAAAACCCATACACTATTTTGGGGGCATATAAATACTAAATAGTAAAGTAACTGCGACCAACTTGGATGTAGCGCTCACCGGCCGCCTAACCTAACCCGTTTGGTCGGGGTAACCTAGCTTAGTTACTGTGACCAACCGTGAAAATAGCCAGAACTTCGAAAAGAGGCTCAATTTAAAAAAAGGGTTCATGATTAGAACTGCAAAAAGATCTTAGAAGATCAATAATTTAAAAAAGGTGTGTTTTTCCTCATTAAAAAGTCCAGTGTATCTCTCAATACCTATATCTAAATCATGTGCCTAGCTACAATTTAGCTGTATCTCGTACTAAAGAGTCTACTTTATGCGCGCCGTCTCAAGTCACTCACGTCGTACTTCTGTCGTTCAACAGCAGTGTCGGATGTCGTGTAATAAACGAGGAATTATACGAAATTAATGAGCTGAGACGCCGCACACGCAATGCGAAAAATAAATGTTTAAAGAGTTAATATACATAATATTCAAAGCATAAATTAATTATTTATACTTATGTATCCTACCTGCATGACTAATGCAAGATTTTTGCAGTACATTGCAATACTGCTACTGTTTTACATGAATATAATATGTCAAATGTGGTAATTACTTCTAATATTAATGATAGTGCAGAACTTGTGAACAAATTGTAACATAATCACCTTTACACTTATGCTGCTGAATAAAATATAACCTTATATCATCGTGATAAGATTGAGTTTATAATGACAATGAATTAGCACGAATGCAATATAACAAATGACGAATAGTAACGTAATGAGAGAATGATTGACGATCGCAAGGAGATCGTATCGACTTGTCATCGCACCATTTGTTACGAACTAATATACGTCAGGTAGATAGATGTCCTGTCAGAGGACCACGTCGTGCGGTACACTATCGTAAGCTCAACGAACAAGCAAACATTCATAACTATTCGATAGCTAAGACAGAAATGACGAAGGAAACAATCATACGATTACGATTAATACCAATCGTGCGAAGTAAGATTGTGATCAAAAGCAAAAGGTAAAGAACAACGTTTAGACAAGTGATCTTGATAAAACTTACTACCAAACTTACTTTTGTCATTACAGTGTTAAACTACAAAAGTCAGTTTTCCAGTGAGTTTCTGCAGAATACTCATTGCCACTGCTAGTAGACCCAAAAAATTTAAAGCCTATCCCCCAATTTTAAACGACACTTAACTTTTAGTCATTCCGCCATACCTTCGCAAAATACGCGCTTTGACGTGAAGTTCCGGACTGTGGCCGTTTCAGGCTGCCGGTTCACTGAAGCGGAGAAGCGAGAAGAGGAGCGGAGCTCTACCAATACTTACAGAATCTAAACTCTGGAGTAGAGTTAAGATTCTATTGGTTAATATTGGCACATCTCTGCTCGTCTCCTCTCTTCTCCGCTCCAGTGGACAGGCAGCCGTACAATAAAATATATAACATTGAGTCGTTCTTAAAACTTTCTGTTGTTATATTAACATAACATCACGCCTGTAATCCTCGAAGGGTAAGGCAGAGGTATACCGTACTGTACACCCACATTTTGCCAGATATGTTTAAGTCCCATGTAATCGGGAGCGAGCCTATTGCCATCAACCGGGCACAAATCCAGACTCCGGGCTGCTGCTACTGAATTCCTAGAAAAATCCAATATCAGTTTGCCTGAGCCGGGAATTGAACCCAGGACCTCATGCTCAGCAGTAGCGCTACTAGACCAACAAGGACATACAAATATTGTATGATAGTAAACCTTAAGAACTAAGACTACATTAGACTTACTGGCAACTTACAATTGAGATGTAAAACCCTTCTTACCTATCTACGTAGTGCCAATATTATTTTATGTATATTACAATTTATTGTAGGTACATGAGCATTGTCAAACACGAGTAAAGCATAGTAAAGTACACATTAACGACTGCGAACATTGTGTATTCCAGTAGGTAATATTAATTATTGTGATTTATGTGTAAGGCAAGTGATAACTTAGCAGTAATGTTATGTATCTGTAGTGATCAGCATGTTGTGCCCTTGAGCAGCTGTGTGGGCGGGACAGGCGGCCGTAATTGAAAATATTATGATGTTTATTGTCAGAATACTTTAAGCTTGCCAATAAACTTTTTATGCCCTAACCAGCAACCCGCGCCTGCTTCGGACGGTTGTTACGACTTGACAAAACATCGAGATTTTTTTGAAGTGGAACTTCTATATAGACGGGGGGGTATTAAGATTTTTTTCTGTCACGAAAAAGCGTTACGGCCGCGTGGAGGGGGTAGACTATATATCGCGTGCTGAGAGGCGGCAGCGGCGGAGGGGGAGAAAGGCTGGCGGCGGCGGAGAGAGGGCAGCGGCTGATATATTTATTGTTAACATAATTTGATTTAATTAACTTGTCCGTTGAAGTCTCACTTCTACTATGTGTCTCAGCACACATTTCGTTTTTTTTTAATATATAAGTTTAATATGAATTGATCATACATACAAACCTTCCAGAATACATTCTCTAAATGATTGGGGAAAAGCGCAGCAAAATTCGTTGCATAATTTAGAAGAACAACGCAGTTACACAGATAGACACGAAAAGCGACTTTAATTTATAATATGTATAGATATAGATAGACATATATATAGAAGTATACTTTAGAAACCTATAGTACATTCACAGAAACGTTAATGTTGCGTACAGATAAGAAATAGAACTTTGTCTGCGTCTCTTTGTTGATAGCTATAACCTGGAAGTCTTCAAGTGTAGAGTGAATAGGTTACTTATACGCAAGCATGTCCCATCGTCACAGCATTTTCGCTTACCATTAGACCTCATCATCACCATCTTCCTGCCCTTGTCTCATGTTACTTCGGGTCTTCGCAACACGTTTTCTTCTTCCTTTCTTATTCTTATTCTCCCTTACGCTATCATTCACTGCCATTTCTTTCATATTATTCCTCACACAATCCATCCATCTTTTCTTTGGCCTTCCTCTCTCTTCACCCATCAACATTTACATTCATCACTGTTTTAGTCACAAGCGTTTTCTCCCTCTTTATCACATGTCCATACTAAGCCAAACGATTTCCTTTCAACTTTTTTGTGATTGGCGCCACTTTTAAACTTCCCCTTATATACAAATTTCTTACTTTATCTATTCTCGTCACTCCACACATTCATCTCAACATTCTCATCTCTGTTACATGCAATCTTTTTTCATCGGTCTTCTTCATGGACCATACAGTACGATAGGCCTAATCACCATTAGACCTACAAACTCTCTTGCCTAGCTGTGGGATATTTTAAACTAACAATAACAGATACTGAAATAATAATGGCTACTAAAATCTATTCGCCTCATGTCCTAAAAGCATCCAGTTCCGTGAACGCGTCTGGCTCGCATGTCTACATCTCATCCGCGTGTGTCATACGACGGCGGTGCTCGGTAAAAATTGCAGTCGGAAGTTTTACGCGACTGGACGCTAACGCGGCTAGTCGTAAACTGACGTGACTCTGTCGTGGTGAACCGTAAAACATAAGAACAGGGACACCATCAGTTGGTGGAGACTAAACGCTTCACCAATTATAGTCTGCAGGTTAGAATTAGAGAGAGACAGAGAGAGTGGAGACGCTTACAAGAATAGGGTACCAAAGAAATATTGAACGGATTGCGTGAAAGATGATACCTAAGACTAGAAAAGGAATGACTTGCTACTGTAATGAGACTGATACCGATGTATGGAAGAAGAAGACAGGCTACGTACGCCGACAACAAAGAAATTCTGATAAGAGTAAAAGTCGAAGTTTCCAGAATCAGACAAGAAGTAACCCTAAAACCCCTAAAATCCTAAAACTGTTACTGAGCCCTAAAATTCTTAGGAACTATGTTTTAATGGACTCAAAGAGATCAAACAAAGGAACCAACGGGTACATAAAACGGTAGTATTTAAACAGGATGTCCTCTGAAATTCCAAAGCATGGCGGCACGGTACACGAATAGTACACAACTCTGGAGCGAATGTATCGCGTTCGGCGACGCACCACATACTCCACAAAACGCAAATATCGCCGTAACGCACTCTATGCAGCCACTGAAGCCAGCTGTCGATACCGGGTTGAGGAACAGTACAATTTCCTCACAGGAAATCTTAAGATATCGGAGAAATAAGGGACATGTGAGGAAAGTTTTGAGTACGAATGGGAATACCAAAAAAACGATAGACGAATTATGTGTAAGAATTTGATATGGTTATTGGTTAAAAAGGAAGTGACTACTGAGATGGCGGCTATCAGAGGTGTCTGCAAAAAGACGACGTCTGAGCGCCGATCACAAAATGACGTCTACTGCCTTATCATTAGACGACGATGATGATTTTTATTTTGTTGTGCTTATGAAGTGGGTCTTCTGTCTGCATTTTGCGTTGCGCTCGGTATCACGCGACTGGACATAGAATGCACAACATCAATACATCGACGTATGAACTGCTCGTGTGTCAGCGGTTACTGTAAAACAACTGACCTATATTATTTACATTATTCAGAGCGGTCATCGGCTCACAAACAAATTATCGTAAAATCCATGTTATGCGGAATTCTCAAAATTAAATTTATTGCTGAATTTATAGAATTTTCTGCATGTGATATGTATCATAAATATCAGATTTGACCACATAGGCTCTACATGATAACTTTTCATCTTTCCAGGGTTCAAAGTTGGAATGTGTCGTATGATCTCTTCTATCTCAGTATCGTTTGTAAGTGGGGATGAAATGTAAATCCCCCCTCTTTTTAGTGTATATCAATGATCTACTCCATTTATTAAAAAATCAACCACAAATGGTGTTATTTGCTGACGATACTTCCTTAATTTTTAAGGTAGATAGACGTGCAACAAATTTCGACGACGTAAATAAAGCCCTATTGCAGGTCCAAAATTAGTTCACTGCTAATAATTTAGTATTAAATAGAAAAAAAACTAAGTGTATAAAATTTTCTTTACCAAATGTCAAAAGTAGTGATTGTGAGATAGTATTGAATCAAGAGAAACTAGAATTCGTCGATAAAACTGTTTTCCTAGGGATCACGCTCGACTCAAAGCTACAATGGGGTCCTCATTTAACATCTCTTGCAGGACGACTAAGTTCAGCTGCATATGCTGTCAGAAAAATCCGTCAATTTACTGATGTAGATACCGCGAGGCTGGTCTATTTTAGTTACTTTCATAGTATCACGTCTTACGGTATTTTACTGTGGGGACGGGCTGCAGACATCGAGTCTATTTTTATTCTGCAGAAAAGAGCGGATAGAGTCATATATTATCTCCGCAGGCGTGACTCTCTAAGGGAACTGTTTACGGATATTAACATCATGACGGTACCTTGTCAATATATCTATGAAAACATTATGTACGTAAGAAAAAACTTACATCTTTTTAGTAAAAGAGGTGATAGACATAATTATAGTACAAGAAATAGGGACGACAACGTGAGTTGCGCAACCACCGGCGCCGGCGCCGTGCTAAGTGAAGCGCAAGCGACGCACTGGCAGTCTGGCGCGATACTCACGACTTACCACACAGCTGAGACAGCTGATGCACTGACATTGAACACCACAATAGTATGTAAGGTGTTTACAAGACAAATAGTTCGGCAGAAACATACAAACAAATGCAAAAATGCACAAAAATAAATAATATTGGCAGCAAAGCTGACATGCTGGTGGTGGCGTTCCCTAGGGCGCGTCAGACGTACGTTTTGTTCTTTCTTTCTCTCTCTCTTTATCTTTCTTGGAACCTCACCGCACAGAGGCTCTTGAACTGGCAACTGGGCTCTAGAACGCAATCTCCAATTGTCCAGTTCTGTATTTTGTATAATCAATTCTTGTAGATCTAGGTTCTGCTTCAACTATTGAAAGTAAAGCTTTTGCGCAAATTACGTTGTTTATTTTCCTCAAGAGGTCTTTTCGGTTGTCAAGTAGGTAATATTTAACATATCTCACAATCTAATAACATCTATTAAATTAACAGACGCTAATGTTACAATCTCCCTTATTACATTTTCATACATATAAATTACATTTTTAAATATTTTTATGAAATAGAAATAAAAAAACATTAAAAAATATAAAGAATAGAGGCCCATCGGCATCAGGAATACTTTCTCGAAAGAATAAATTCTTATTATCAATAAAATGAGAATACTCAGTACAGTACATTTCATTCTATGATATATTAAACAAAACTATACATACTCACATGCTGATGTACATAAAACGTAACACCTTTATAACGATACCAATGTGAACGAGCCTTTAGTTTGTTGTATCTGTGTATCTACGGACTGCTTGTTATGCAAGCCATGCGCCTGCGCCGCTCATATTTGAGATATGTAGGGAAACGACCGCCTCTAATGATACTAGCCACTTGACGGTATGACCTGTGACGACATACATGTTGAGAGGCTTCGTGCTAACGAAATATTCTGAAATAGTGCTGTTATAGATGCATTGTTGCAAAAAATTATATAAATGGAAAATAAATACACACATTATAAATTCATAACATCACGCCTGCAATCCCCGAAGGATTGGACAGATGTGTACCAATAGTACACATTTCGCCAGTTATGTTCAAGTCCCATGTAATTAGGGGCGAGCCTATTGCTATCAACCTGGCACAAATCCAGACTCCGGGGTGTTACTTTAAAATTCGTGATAGAAAAACCAAAAACGACTGCCCTGTCTGGGTATCGAACCCAGGCCCTCATGCTCAGCAGTAGCACTTGTGACTACTACACCTAACGAGGCAATCAAAATTCTCAAATAGTGTTGTTATAAATGCATTGTTGCAAAAAATTACATGGAACAAAAAAACTTTTTTACAAAAAAAACAACCGAGTTCCAAAAAAAACACTAAATAACTTTTTTACAAAACAAAAACCACCGTATTCCACAAAAATACACTTAAAAGTGAAAAATAACTTTAATTTCATAAGTCGGTGGCGTTGGTGGGGTAAAGAGAAATGATTTCAATTAACCCCTTTGTGGGTGAAAAGGGGGGGAAACAGTTTGTATGAAAGATCTTATTCATTTGGTTTACAAACGTGGTATAAATTTATCTAGGTAATAATTAAGATGTAATCATACATTTTTCAAAACTGGCTTGAAAATGTAGAAAGGGCGTAATTTTTTTTTTTGCATCTCAATGACTTCTATTGCCCCAAAATGGTACTAATGAATATAATATATTTTTCTACATACAATTTAACAGATAATTAACATTTTAAAATACAGTCCTATTAAAATTGTAAATAGAATATAATCACGATATATCTCGATATATATATCGATATATATTTAAAGCATGCTGTCAGATATTACACAGATCGGAGTACGCCAGTATACGCCTGCTTCCTCGATCTGTCCAGAGCGTTTGACCTGGTCTCATACAAAGTGCTGTGGAAGAAGTTGCTTAATAGGCACGTTGAGCCTGAAGTAGTCAGAATATTCCAGCACTGGTATGGGAACCAGGTTAATAATGTTAGATGGTCGGGAGCTCTGTCGGACTCGTACAGGTTGGAGTGCGGGGTGAGGCAGGGAGGGTTGAGCTCACCAACGCTCTTCAATCTGTATATCGATGGACTTATTGCTGAGCTCAGCAGCCGCCATGTCGGATGCCATGTTGATGATGTTTGCTTTAACAACATCAGCTATGCTGATGATATGGTGCTGCTGAGCGCATCAATAGGGGGACTCAGGGAACTAATAAGTATTTGCGAAACGTATGCTCATACACATGGCCTAAAATACAACGTAAAGAAGAGCGAACTTATGGTTTTCTGTGTAGGTTCCAAGTGTCCGGCAGAGGTTCCACCAGTAATGCTGTGTGGGGTGCCTTTGGAGCGGGTACATAAATTTAAATATCTGGGCCATATTGTTACGTCCGACCTGAAGGATGACGCTGATATTGAGCGAGAAAGGAGGGCGTTGTCGGTGAGGGCGAATATGATTGCCCGCAGGTTTGCTCGTAGCTCCAAGGATGTGAAGATCACCTTGTTTCGAGCCTACTGCACATCTTTTTATACGAGCAGTCTGTGGGTGTCATATTTGCAGAAATCCTACAGCGCTCTCCGCGTTCAATACAATAACGCGCTGAGGGCACTGCTGCGGCTGCCTCGCTTCTGCAGCGCATCGGGAATGTTCGCAAGCGTCCGTGTTGACTGTTTTTATGCCAGCATGCGCAAGAGGGCGACCTCGATAGCGAGTAGAGTGCGGGGCAGCAGCAACAGTCTTCTTACCGTTGTTGCCAACAGGTTGGACGGGCCTTTTATGCGGCACTGGCAGGCCTTACATGCACCCGTATATCAGGCGTGGGGCAGGTAATAATTTTATAACTACATATATAAATTTATAATTTTTTATTTTTTATTTTTTTATAACATTTTCAATTTGACATTTTATTACTTATATATATTTTTTTGGCAATTTTAATTATTATTTTGTTATGAGTTGTTGAATATTTAAATTTAATTAATCACAACTTTTAGGTTTAGGTTTTTAAAATAGTTTATAATTTAAATGTGTGTGTAAACTATGGACTAGAATTATGTCTGAAATAAATGAATAAATTAAATTAAATATCATTTAGCTTTTGTTTCATTGCAATCGTGTCATCAAATAAAAAGATATGCTAATTTATAGTTTTCAAAGTGATACCCATACCACCAACAAGCACTACGTTCTAAGCAGCAAGGGGTAACGGAGATGTGGAGCATCGTATGCTGCGGTCACAGTCCATAAATTACAGGGTACCACCCTCGAAAGATCTGTGATCGACCTTCGTATTTTTTTTTTTTGCAAAAGCTCAAATATACGTCGTGCTTAGTCGTGTACTTAGTTTGGAAGGCATAGTGTTATCAGATTTCGACGCCAACAAATTATTAAAGCGACCACACGACGACAGGCTCATTGACGGAAATAACCAGGCTACGAAATCTGTTTTCTGACAATCAAGGCCACACATAGCATACGAGTCAAGTAGCGCAATTTAATGCCGGGATACTACCATTAATCATTTATAGGCAGAGTGCATCTCATTGAAATTCCAATAAGCCCAAACACGGCTAGGATACATTGTTTTATGACGGAGTTCCGGTGCTTTCCTTCCGGTTTCATCTTCAGATCAGTTCGATGGTACCATTTTCATCTGAATGTGCTTCATAGTCGCTTAACTATTTTAATCGAGATATCTTATCGCCACCCGTAAAATACTTATCATTGAGTAGTTCTGGGGGGGCATTTGTGGTCTTCTTCATCAGTTCCAGTTCACCAAATCATACTTTTTGAAAGCAAATGCTTAACTTGTTGCCGAAAATGCCAAAATCGCTATGTGTATGCCTATAATATTTGAGGAGTTCCCTCAATTCCTCATGGATTTCATCATCAGAACTAAATGTTGATAACAATGGGACCAATCTGGAAGAACATCCTTTCAAATAAGAAAAACAAAATCCAAATCGGTTCATAAAATGGCGCCACCCGTGACATACTTTTCATTGAGGATTTGTGGTCTTCTTCATCAGTTCCACTTCACCAAATTATATTTTCTGAATGCATAATATGCATTCAGAAAATATAATTTGGTGCAATAAGTTAAACATATTATGTTTAACTTATTGCTGAAAATACCAAAATCGCTATGTGTATGCCTATAATATTTGAGGAATTCCCTCAATTCCTCATGGTTCCCATCATCAGAACTGAATTTTGATAATAATGGGACCAATCGGGAAGTATATCCTTTCAAATAAAAAAATAATTTTCCAAATCGGTTCATAAATGACGGAGTTATGAGGTAATAAAAAAAATAAAAAATTCAACCGAATTGAGAAGCTCCTCCTTTTTGGGAAGTCGGTTAAAAATGAATAATTTGACAAAAGAATAAAATAAAATATACACAAATATGTAGCAAACTGGGAAATTGTACGTTCTACCTAAGTACCTCCACATACTACACCATACCTGACGAACTACTTCACATACCTACTTACATTAAATCATACAACTTTGTCCAACCGAAATGTTGAACTTTTCATTTCATTTCTTTGACCCCGTTTCATTTCATTAAAAGAAATATTAACATTAACAAAATCGTCGTGTTTACTTGAGTATTAACACCAATTTTATTTTTTCCAGAAAAATTTGTGAAACCGGACGTTGACTGCACATTGCGCAAACTTCACAAATCAAAACAATGTAGAGCCGAAACAAAATTACTCAAAATAACAATGTGCCATTAACTGTGGAGCCCAGTGGTCATAAACAACGTGGGCCTGGACAAAATAAGTGACAGTGAAAATGTGTTTAAAAAGATAAAAATGGCACAAATAATTAGGATGTGAAACATGTTGGAATGCGTGCGCGGCGCGAGCACTGTGGTACGCGCGCCGGCCGAACGTGGACACACATTACTGAAACGAAACACTGCGCGGCGACTTGTTTTGCTGCTCGGATTGCTGCATTGTGCGAGGTAAGCTTAGAAAGATAGTAGTTACAATAGTTTAAGCGCGCGATATTCAAAGTTTATTACGTGACTTGCAATTTGCAGGTCAGTGCTAGGTCGTATGTTAAGGCTAGGCAGATTGAATTCAACGATTATTATACTGACCTGCAAAATTTGTATTCCGCGGGCTACCCTAGCACCGTCGCCTAAATAGACGCAATATTTTATGTCTTGTTGTTGTGTTGTTCAAAAGATTCAGTAGATTTACCAAAACACATTCATAAGCAATTTGCATCGCGAATGACTAAAGCTAAGTTACTAACGAAAAGTTTTAAGTAAATTATTATTAATTTTATCTACGGATGTGCTTGTTTATTGACGCTGTGCACTTCTAAAAATAGCCAAGCATTTGGTTCTAACATAACATAACATTACATCTCGCCTGGAAACCAAGAAGGGTTAGGCAGAGGTGTACGTACAGTACACCCACATTTCGCCAGTTATGTTTAAGTTCCGTGTAATAGGGGGCGAGCCTGTTGCAATCTACCGAGCATTTATCCTGAATACGGGCTGCTACTGAGAAATAACAGATGGAAAAACCCGATAACACTTTGCCCGACCCGGGGAATTGAACCCAGGACCTCCTGCTCATCAGTAGCGCTGGCGACTAGACCAACGAGGCAGTTAGTTAGTTAGTTGGCAGGTATTTCAAACATATTTTTTTTATAAACTTTAGAGAATATTTTCTGCGAACTGTGGGAATTATGACACCAAAATTGCTAGTATTTAGGTGCTACACTTATTCCAGCAGCAGGAAATGCTTAGCATGCCGTCTGACGCTCTTTAAAAGCGAGCTGTATTTCTAGCTCTAGTGTTTACTACTGAAGTAAACTGCTCAAATGCATTTAGTTCTGCCATACAGTTACCGAAAATGCACTCAACCATGTATACATGTGCATAACATGTCTGAACAATATACTTACGTCCGAGTACGGTGTTCAAAACAAATGTGCCTTTTAGAAAACTTGTTTTTTGTGACAAAATGTTACAATTTTACAAGTTACAAGTTTTTCTAACTGAACAGACAGTTGTAATCCTGGGAGCTTGTTGCGCCACTTCTTCTTCCCAGCTAAAGCACTAGGAAGTGGTGAAGCGTGGGCGTTTTAAGGACTGTCTCATGTAATCATGATATTCAAAAAGTACTGATTCTCAGCCTAGTTTGAATAATTTACTTTTGATTTGTTTTTGTTAGTCAAAGAACACTATTGAAGAATCAGAACGTGAAAAATGGTGTTGATGATGACAATTATCAATAATTATTTAATTAAACAGTCTTCAGTCACTATTGTCAAAAACTAACGACCAACATATAGTAATCATCCAAATAACGGCACAATGTCTTAATTGCAGATTCTTTCCTTATTAAGTGTTAACCAGTTCGACCGGTTCAGAAACAAATAAAACCCGATGGCATCCAGTGGAACGGTTCCTTCACCAAAGCGCAGTTTTATCGCGGACTTGTTCATTTGTTCGTAAGTTATGATGATACTACGATACTTCTTATTGTTCATATTATTAGCACCTTCGTGTCCTAAAAGGTTAAGCTGAAACGTTGATGATGTTCATATAAATATCAATGACTTGCCCATTTTTCTGGTAACAGAAAAAATGGGACAGAAGTGTAATTTCGTATTTTGTAAATGCTTATTTTTAACAATTGAACAAACCTTGCTTCCTTCATCATATTCATTCTCCTACCATTATACCAATATGTCGGTCGGCGCAACATGTCTCTTTCTTCCATACTTCTTTATTAGTCGTCATCTCGGTAGTCACCACTCACCCCCTTTCTAGCCATAATTATCATCGTTCACACAGTCCATCGATCGTTTCTTTGGTCTTCCCCTACTCTTATAGCTTCTGCTTCCGTCATGTTCACTTAATTACAATTTTTACTTACTTGTAAAACTTGTTTTAAAAGTATTAGCAGTCAGGCTTAAACAGAGTCTGTTACACAGCAATTGAGCAGAATCAAATTATCAAAATAAACATATTCATCATTCAAATCATATGCTAATGTATTCGGCCACTTATCAAAGTTATCAAAACAGTAGTTACGGCAAATTGCCTTCACTACCTATCTGACGGTAAACACGCTACCAAATAACATCGCTCACGGTTAAATAAACCCCAAATTATTTCAACCATACATCAACTTTTAATAAGCCAACGACAAGAGATTGATCGAAAAAACACAAAAGAATACGATTCAACAAAAGGTAGTACCAACAATAGGCACCACCGAACCCTGTAATTACAGATAATAAATCCGCAAAACGTGGATCGAACCAATTTTAAGTTCACAAACACTGACAAAAAACAAACATGATCAAATCTTTGTGAACATGAAAACCATCAAGTTTGAACATTGACGTGTATTAATGTATTTGTCAACAGACTGGTTTTCTTACAAAATTAACGTGAACGTTGCGTATGCGTTGGCCCAAAATTGTGGGTTGAAGACGCGAGAGCCGGGAGCGGCCAATTATAATGTTTTTGTAGTCTGTAATGGGTGCTTGTTAAAAGTTTTTAGTGCTTGTACCTGCTGCCAGGGTTTCACTGCACTGTTAAATGTATGATTCACAACGATCCCTATCTAATTTCCATATTTTTATGTTAACTACCCTTCGGAAATTATAACTTTTTGCTCACAACCTCCTAATCACACACTAAGATACAAATCTTAAGTATCTGCAGGTCTGTAAAATTGCATCACAGCTCGCCTAACAATTATGTTGAAAAAGCTATCGATCTTAAATATTTACGTTTTATGAGCCATTCAACGACATTAGTTCAATTTGTTCTGTTCACAGAGAATGCTCGGAGAACTTTAACAGCTCTACAAAAGATCATTCTTGTGATGAAACTCGACGCAGGCGGCGAAACCCATCATTACTGCCAATCCTTTTAACTAAACCACATAAGGGCAGTATGAAATCACCTTTAACTTCCGCTAGTAGTTAAAACTAGACTCTAGCCCGTCGAACTAGAATTTAAAATTCATTGTTGCTACACGTGATTATGACAGTCGATCATTTCCGATTTCGAATTTAACAGCAACGCCCATTCGCCCACGAGTCCGTATACGCCTTTACGTTTAACGGTCGAGTTAACGTTCAGATGTGTAGGCTTTAGTTGGGGCGTGTTAACGCAAACGTGCCGTGAAGGATAAGGATGACACAGAACTACATCATAAAATAAATACACAAAAGGTCATTTCAATAAAATTATAAGTAGTAAACGCCACAGCAAAAGTATCTGTGAGTTTTTTAGATTTCATTGTTATGGGTCTTCTGCGGATTTGTATTCTGTGGTTCCTCAGTGGGCTAACAGTTCCTATGTGCATTGCGTGGACGTCAACAGAGCAACAGAGGTGTGTGACGCAACCTTGTTAGCGCGTATTAATACAATGCATTCACCATAATAGACTTTTTATAGCAACAACGGTAAATTATCTGAATCCGGTTTATATTAGATGATGGTGCCCAACGATTAGCTGCATTCCAGACCGAGTAGTTCTCAGTAATATTTGAGCAAAAAAATATTTTCCTTTATAATTTGTCTGGGTCATCAAGCTGTTATTTGCTATGATTCTGAGAAATTTGCTCACAAGGGAAGATCGAGTTCTACAGAAATCTAGAAATGGAGCAATACTTAAGTAAATAAAAAGCGACGGGTTGAAAAAAACGTGTTTATGATAGTATACGCAATTCAGTTCAGTTTCGTTCACAGTTCAGAAAGAGAGCAAAGAGCGCGCCTACTACAACAAGTTTACACTTAAAAAAAATAAAGCTATCTTCCAAACAAATTAACAATAAGCTGTATTCGAAATTCCCCATAACGAACGTAGTACCTAACAGGATAAAAATAAAAAAAAACAGTCCCAGTCAATTTCTATGAACAACAAAAATCCCGGCGACGCTCAAATGGCGAGAGATAACGATGCTCACGATGCGATGAGCTCACTGCAGACGTCTATAACTCCGAGCCCTTCCGAGAACACGGCGCTAAATCTTCGATTAGCCTTCGATTTACGACAAATCTCTAACTCGACATAATTAAATTATCAGAAAATATTTTTGTCTATGATTTTATAAAAAAATATTTTTTTGCCCTCATCCCAATTTATTATTGGTCGGCGTAACATGTCTTCTTCTCCATACTTCTCTATCAGTCGTCATCTCGGTAGTCACCCTCTTTCTAGCCATATCATCGTTCACACAGTCCATCCATCGTTTCTTTGGTCTTCCACTACTCTTATCCATCTACATTCATATTCAAAACTTGCTTTACGATATTTTCCTCACTCCTCCGCATCACATGCCCATACCCCACCCCCCCGCCCACCACGCCCCGCCACGCCCCGGGCGTCGGGAGTCGCGAGCCGACTTCCGGCCACCGTAGGCGCGGGCTTGCGGACGGTGAGCAATGGGTAGCTCGCCGTCCGATAGGGACCAGGCCCGGGTCGACGGCGCGTTGTGTTCCACGCGCGCCTCAAAGAGATGTCAGCACCAACTGACGGGGTCCGGAAGGGCCAATGCCTGCCGGGGTTGCGGGTTTGTCTGAAAGGGATATCGCGACCTCGGCACACAGGCAACGGAAGGAACACGGGTGGGTTTTAGTCAGTAAAAGTCTGACACGCCCTCCCGCTCCACCCAGAGCGGGAGAAGTTATATGATAATTTACCATCCTCAAAAAAAAAAAAAAAAAAAACCCCTGTTGCTGTTTATAAGCATTTACTACTGTGCAGTAATTTAATTTTATGCAAATTATTTGGTTTTGTTTTTTAAAATAAAATATATTTATCAGGAAAAATAAGGATGCAATAAAAACACATTGCATCTCTAGGTGACCACTCTTTTACGAGGTTCACACTGAAAGTTCTTAGAAAATCAAAAACTGAACAAACTAGCAAGTTATTAGTTTTATTATATCTTTTCAAAATGGTGTCCATTTACATCAATACATCGCTGCATCCGATGGAACCACTGAGAACAGCACTTTGCCCACTCGTCCTTAGGGGTCTCTTCGACGGCATTTCGAAACGCAGCCACTGCTTCCTCGGCGTCCATAAAACATGTTCCTCGAAGTTTTTCTTTTATTTTCGGAAATAAATAAAAATCGCAAAGTGCGAGGTCGGGGCTATAGGGCGGGTGGCCCAGTAATTCCACGTCTGACGTCGCCAAGTAGTCGATTGTTTGCTTGGCGGTGTGCGACGAGGCGTTGTCGTGGTGAAGGAGGATCCTACTGCGAGGTCGTTTCTGCCGAACTTTTTCCAAGACAAGTGCAAACAATTGTTACTGTACCACTCTGCAGTGACTGTTTTTCGATCCTCTAAAACAATTGTTGCGTAATGACCTGTCCTTCCGAAGAACGAGGCCACCATCTTTTTTCCAACGCTTCAACCTCTCTTCACTTTAGTTGGCAAATCCTCGGAAGGAAACACCCAGACAGCAGCCTGTCTATTAGTTTCAGGATCATAACAATAAATCCAGCTTTCGTTACCCGTAAGTATGTCGAACACAGCATTTGAGTCACCTCCGTTAAATCTTTGAACCATTTCACGACACCAATCAACACGACGAAGTTTTTGGGCCTCTGTCAAATTATGAGGTATCCACCGGGCACAAAGCTTCCTGACCGGTAAATGTTCATGGAGGATTTTGTGCACTTGACTCATACCGATGCCTAAGCTTGTCCGAATCTGCTAATAAGTCACTCTTTTGTCAGTCTCTATCATACGCCGCACAACACTGATGTTATCTTCAGTCGTCGCCGTAGAAGACCGTCCCACACTCAGATCACCAGTGAGATTAGTGCGACCACGTTTAAACTAATTAAATCAGTTGTAAACAGTGGTACGAGATGGGGCTTCATCGTGAAAGGCCAATCGAAGTCTATCATAACTTTCTTGTTGACTTAAATGACATCGAAAGTCATAAAAAATCATTGTATGAAAATTTTCTCACGTTAAATTCATGCTGACGTGACACAGACAATTTTCAATTTGCCGTGAAATCGTAAAAAAAATGAGAAATGAATAAAATATGTACATACACAATAATATTAACAAAGAGTTTCATTTTCAAAATTTGAACTTATTTTTTTGTTATCGTTTACAAGTGGCCAGTTCGTCAAACTTTCAGTGTCACCGTCGTATCCACGTTGTGACCAGCGCACACCACCGTGCGACATGTTAGATGCCATGCGAAGATCGTCACCGGAACAATGTAGTTACACGGAGATTATTGTGGCATTCAATGGATACAATGAAATATTTTTTACTCATTATTGAGTGCGTTGAATAATTTAATTAAATATTTTTTACCCATTATTGAGCGCGCATAGGACGACTTGTTGCCGGCTGAGATACGATGACTGTGCTACAAAGGTAATCAATTAATAATGGATCAAGACATGTTTTAGATTTTTGTTGTTTTTTTGTTTATAATAGAACATTTTAATTATTCATATATTAATATTTTTTATTGAATGCTGAAATGTACCTTTTTGGCGCAGCCGTGAGGCACACACTTTTGTTGTTAAAACACTTAAAACATTATTTCAACCTTTTTATTTGTATTTTGTGATTCACGAATTTTGTCAAATAATCCATTTATGTTTTTCTCATTTTATATGTGCGTGTAGGACTGTAGGTACTATCGGTGCACCTCTGCCTAGCCCTTCGGGGAATGCATACATAATGTTATGTCTAATCTAATAAACCTACAGCAATTGATGATTATAATTACTATAATACAGACATATATCACAGAAGATACTTCTGTCTTCCTTGTTAAGCTTATCTTCTTCACGTGTGGGTCGAAACTCCGCGCTATCAAACCATCTTCATCTGCCTGCCTTTTCCCAACTGTTGAGGTCGGCTTCCAGTCTAACTGGATGCAGCCGAATAACAGTCTCCAGCATCGAGTGACTGCCGATCTGACCTCCACCCAGTTATCGGGTAACACGATAGTCGATACCACTTAGTAAGACTGCTTGTTAGACTTACAGGCTTCTGACGACGTATAACGAATCTTAAACATCCAACGGCTAAACGTGCTTTCCAAGGCACGAAGGAGTCCGAGTATATAAAGATGGTTTATCTCATTGTGGAATGCAATAAACGTATTGAGTATTGGTCCCCCATCCACGGACCGACTGCGGCAAGCGTAGCTTAACCTGATCAATCGACCCGTGCTTTTATTACTTAGCCACGAGTCCTTCCTCGCACCAAACCATTTACTTTTATTGTTTCTGGATACTGACACTAAACTAAACTGACACCCATTTAAATTCGTCAATTTTTAATGAACTCCACGTTAAACAAGATCACTTCACAATACTTTTAAACAATATCGTTTAACTCAGGTGGACAGGTCGTGGCATGTAGCACGTTGTCGGCTGAACATCTCACTGTTTACGATTCCTCACACGTTACAAACAAATTAACTGCCTTTAATAGCCGACGAGCCTTTGAGGTTAGGGCGACGCCACACTTAAAGCTATAAGAAGATAGATTAGCAGAAAATAAAAACAGTTCAACAAACAGAAACAAACAACAATTGGTTGACCAAGTGCTAGACAACAGAAGGATTATGTGTTTATGATTGAAGATATTATTGACCTCTAGTGAACCAAAAAATGCTCAGCAGCAGCGACGCAGAGGTTTATGTCTGAAATAGACAGCATTTACTGTCACATACATAATGCTGTTTATTATAAAGACACCATAGTATACCACTATACACAGACGTAATACTTATGAAACAATAACATTCTGTAACTTCTACGAGTGCTCAAAACACAAGTCATTTCTATCTTTAGCTATAAAATGTCACTACCTTCGTTCATTCGTTCATATGCTTGTTAAGTCAAATATAAATGTATTTATCAAGTAGAAAGCATTGTTCATAATTATATGCACTAAGACGTCTTGTTTCAGCTAGGCTGTTAGTAGCCCTCCTGAACTTCTACGGATAAATACTAATAAGCGCTAACGAGCACAAATAGGTATAAATCATGTAAATTTTTGCTTTGACATCATTCTCGAACTGTGGATAAATCATCAGTTGTCTGTTGCCCTATTGCATTGTTGTCCTTACTACTTTCACCAACATTGAAAATAGATACCTAGACAATAGTTTTCAAAATAATTTGAACCTACCTGGATAAGGCGTAACTGGATGTCTCGATTGGTTATTTACTATTAGAAATACATCTACATATTAGTTAAGCTTGGGTTTCCTAAGACTCCGGTGACCGCCACACAGCGTCCGCAATTCATTTAATTTGCCACCACGGTCGTAGGCAACCGAAGCTTTATGATACGAAGCACGATCTTCACACAAACCATCGTCTGATGGCGCCACCTTGTGCAACGCTTCTCATAATATCCACACTATTTGTTTATTGCACAATGCACACACAGTTACAGACTACGACTAGGCTAAACCTATGAGTACATGAGCCTGTTAGAGCGCAGCGAGTCGTAACATTTAACTTAATTAAAGTCAGGTTATACTTAATTTATGAAATGAAATTGTTTATTCTGTAAATAGGATATCGGAATCACTTTTACACGTCATATAAAAACATATTAAAAATAAGCTAGATCAGATCGGCGTTTCCTATCTGACTACTCTGAGAAGAGAGGCCGAAACAAATTCAGAGGTCGCAGTCTCTTTTAAAGGGCAGACATAATCTTGATCAAGCCATATGAGGACCATGTAGATTAGCGTCTGGAATGGTCTTTTGAGGAAAGAACCACACAGATTTGAGTGGACTTGTCCAGTCACTGCAAGCATTTGTCAGTAATCTTGGAGCTCAACTCAGAACTTAAGGAGCTCAACTCGACGGACAATACCAAAGAAAGGATATTTGGGTAGGCCGCATCAACGACTCAAACTGCCAGACCATCATTAAAACTAACTGAGAAAGATAAAATTAATTAAAGAAAAAAAAAATAATTAAAAAAGTAGTAGTTTAATTTAGTTTATGAAACTGTTGCATAATGAAGGTTATTAAAATACGAGTGTGTGTTTAAAACCCGAGCCGTAGGCGAGGTTTTTAATAGTATCACACGAGTTTTGTAATACCTAGTTATGTGCAGTTTCATACACTACTTTATATACTCTCATACATTGGGATTGAATCTACTAAAATAATAAAAGATCAAAGTTAAAGATCAAGAATAAAAAATTCCCACGTAATTCAGTACAACTTCACGTATGTATGGCGCCTGCACCAGCACATCACCGCGCATGCGCAGCGGTGCTGCTGTCCCCCGCTAACGTTCCATTACAAAAGTTGATGGAAACTCCTTGGTGATATTAACTTCTTGGATTTGCCCTGTATGGTAATAGAAAAAAAAAATGTTTATAGCATTATTTTGTTAGAGAAAAAGTGTTATAATACGATTCTGCTTTTAAATTTCGGTATTGTGTTTATAAAGTATGTCAATATAAACTCGTTTTGAAGTTTATAATTCGAATATTACGATAAGAGAGTAGATCAAATAATATAATACTTTACAAAGCAATCGTGTCATTATGAATATAATTTCCAACAATGTCAATGTGTATAAAAAAACTGGTTTATTGTGATGAATAATTACAATGTCAAGTTTTATGGTAACATTAAATATTAGAGAGTAGATAAAATCACAACCAACAATATTATTATTATAATATTAGGAACTTAATCTCTTACTAACAGTTTATAACTATTCAACAGCATAGCTCTCTGCTCGCTTCGCTTTCAGTGCAGAGCTGTCCTAATACGTTGTTAAATGTTAACGGAGCGGCGTGTAATGTAGTTACTTATTTATTAAAGTTTAACGTTGTAATGTAAGTTGTAATGTCAGTAATAATGTTCGTAACAGTGTCGGTAATAGTGTCGGAGATAATTCACTAGCGCCTTATTAGTGTTAGTGGGCCATCGTGTACACGGCTCTGATGCACGGCCGCCACCAGCTAGGATTATGTCTTAGCTCAGAATAGTTACTAGAACTTCATTTAAGTGACATAACGACCAATTAATATATGTGACCCGCTTCTACTTTAAATATTATGAATGTCCCTAATCCTCAGGTCCCAAGCCTCCTCATCACCCCCACGTCGCGGTGGCGCAACACGTCTTCTTCCATCCTCCCCATTCAACCGCCGCGCATCATTCACTATTCTCTTTCATATAATTTCTCACACAATCCATTCATCTTTTCTTTGGCCTTCCTCTCTCTCTCCATCCATCAACATTTATATTCATCACTCTTTTAATCTTGTGACTAAAAGACACATGATGCTGAGGCAGATCAAACACAAAACACATACACACACACACACGCCACACACACATTAAACTTTTAAACCTAACAATAAAAGATTACCAAATCACTGAACAGTAAGATCATCTGTCCCTTTTGTCAAGAGTCATGTCGACCGCTGTGATTGGTTGACCAAAATAACAACAACCGAAACTTGACATGGAATGGAATTGATCGGACACTGGGTCACTAAACACTAAAGTAGATGAAATGCCACAATTTAATATAGACCGTATTTCAGCCAAGATTCGTTTGTTGAAATAACTAAACCAAAAATACACATACATAAACTCACTAATCAGTCATTACAAATCGCCACCTTCTCCATCTTTACGTACTCCCATCGCTTCTTTTTTTTTCTTAAATAATGAAACATAACCTTAAACATGTAAGTAGTTACCTAAACTATAATACACACACGCTACTTACAACAGAGTATAATGGCTCCTTATTACAGTAACGGCACTTATCAAATTGATAGTTTGCTCAGTGCCGTGTTACAGGGGCTAGTTATGATACCACTTACTATGACGAGTGCGATGCGATACAGGCGCGATACGGAAGCGATATCGACCATCTAACGCGATAAGCAGGACCATCTCACTGTCTCAGGTAACATTACGTACGCCCACGTAATGTAATGTACTAGGTAAGGGTATAAGGATCGATGTACATTATGGAGTAACACGATGAAATACCATTATGATATCGCTCTTGGATTTGAAAAAAGTTAAGTGAAACAGTTTACACTCTGGGCGACATCGACATCGTCATTCTCCTGCCCTTATCACAATATATTAGTGGACGGCCAACTTGTCTTTTTCTTCCATACTTCTCTATTAGTCGTCATCTCGGTGGTGACCCCCTTTCTAGCCATATATCATCTTTCACTCTGTAACAATAAAGTTTTATAGTTGTCGACCAGCGTAGCATAATCAGCCAACGTTCCCGCTGCTGGGACTCATGCCTCCTCTCTGTGAGAGGGAGTGAGCTGTAATCCAACACGTGGACCCAGTGCGGATTGGTAGATGTCACATGTATTCGAATTTTCGGTTTAGGACATTCCGGTTTCCTAACGATGTTTTCCTACACCGTTTTGAGAGCAGTGGTGATGAAATAAATTACACAAAGTAAGGCGCCTGCGTAAAACTTGACCCGAACTACTACTCGACAGATTCGTTTTCTGATCAATATGTCTGAATGATCTGTATGAAATATTCAGCCTTATAATATTACTGTATTACTTAGATTGTACATAGTTTTTTTATTTTAGCTTTATCCTACCCATATTAGAACATTATTTTTACTTAACACGTTACGCCTGTAATCCCCGAAGAGTTAGGCAGAGGTACTAGTAGTACACCCATATTTCTCCAGTTATGCTTAAGTCTCATGTAATAAGTAAGCCAATTGCCATCAACCGGGCACAAATCCAGACTCCGGGCTGCTACTGAGAAATTCCAGATGGAAAACCCAATATTACTTTGTCCGACCAGGGAATCGAACCCAGGCCTTCATATTCAGCTGTAGCGCTAACAACCACTAGACCAACGAGGCAGGCTATATAAATTCTGTTCTATTCTACAATATTATTAATGTTACAGCCGCGGTAGCTGGGCCCTATACGCGCCGGTGCACAGCTGGCATGACAGCGAATGAAGACATTCATTATAAGACTATAACGCGCTCCTCCTCACGAGGGCGGCTGCCACTGAGTATACCGTGCTACTACCGAGTTACGGCATTTTATTATGGTTTTTTTGTTGTGCGTTCTTTCTTTCTGCTGTGAAGAAGATTTATTTGTGTATGATTGTAGAGCCTTTGTCGACTACTTGGGGAATCTTAATGACATACCAATTTTATTATGTCTCCTACAAGAAAATTATTTTCGATCCATACATACATGAACGGCGGGTTCATATTTATGTAGACTTCCCATAAGTAGGCAGAAACTACAGAACGCCACCGATGCTTACATCTTAGGATCCTTTCATATTCCTTTTGGTTTGTTTACGTTCATACATCCGGACATACCCGCACGCCCGCCGGTTGTAAGTAGTGGCTACCCGACCAGTCTGAAGAACATCACCAATAAGTCCTCCTAGGGCGTTCCCTTCCGGCGTTTCCTCTCACATCTGCCTTGTAAATATATCTTTTGTTATTCGCATTTCGTTTATCCTCTCAACATAACCAAATCATCGAAACATACTCTTGTAAATGTTTGTAACTACATCTTGTGCTCACAATAGGTACAAAGTCAAATTATCGCAAAAGACGTGTGGTTAACTAAATATTGGCACTAAGCAAAGATTTTATCTTGCCATAATCGGTTCACCGCAAGGGGCGCCACAATCACACTAATGTGTCAACAATATGTCTTGCCAACCCAAATGAACTCAATATTGATAGTCCACTTAAGAGAATGAAGTGCGTTACCCTTCATTCTCATATGTGGACTATACACTGTACACTGTGTGCCAAACGTAGTGGCTCAGCGACAGGTGCTGCAGTGACGTATGTGGTACACTGGCGAGCAGACAGCCTCGTTGATATTACACTGCCGAGCAATTCATTTGTTGTGCTCGGTCGCTTCCGTGTGTTCTGAATGGGTGGGATGCTTGGCGCTTAGAAGTAGGACGATGGGCTACTGAGAATCCGTTTCTTACGATATCAATAATAAATCCTACACAAGAAATGTAACGTAACACCACGCCTGTATCCTCGAACACTGAGGACCTCTCTTAAGACTCAAGCTTTACTTAAAACTTGTTTCAACCAATCAAATGGTTTTAAACTGATTGAATTGATTGAACTGATATCTTTTTATTTTATTTTATTTGGGAAAATAAACAGTTACACATTACAATATTATGGTATAGAACTTAAAACTAAAATGGGTGTATAAATGTGAAGCCGACAACATTTTCCACATAATATAAAAAGGTACACAAACACGAACGACGTGCGATATAAATAACATTGGTTTTATAGAGAATGATTAAATACAAGAATAAAACTAATCTGAGACTAATACAAGTAAAAATAATAAAAAGAGAAAGAAGATAATAGAATATATAAAATAGACATTAAGATTTTAGGATTTTTAAGTACCTAATTCTGTATAAGTCTTGAGCCAGGTTCTGTAATACGAGCGAGCGAGCGAGTTATTTTGTAGTTCCATGTATGGGCGAGCCTTTTGTCTTAAACCGAGCAGAAATCCTGATTACCAGGCTACTACATACTGCCTAGCAGTGGCGAAGGGTGAGTTTATGAGAAAGGTAAGCCGGAGCAAAAAAAAAAAAAAACAAAAAAAAAAAAAAAACTGCCGCGCCGTCGTAAGACTGACCAACTAACTTATTCCTACAACGATACTGGTCAAGTATTTCTAACAACTGTTTGTATAAAACTTCAGCAGTTCGACTTCCGCTAACATCGTAAAAACCTAGGAATCGTTCTTCGATTCCAGTTTCAGATAAATATCGAAAAATTACAGTCAATTGCTCCCTATGACTGACATCGGGAGTATCGTCAATCATTACAGACAGAAATGGAGCTTTATCTATCTCGATTCTAATGTGGTCTCGTAAAACGGATGCAATACTATGTATTAAATCATTTTGAATATCACTTGAGAGACCAGAAAACGCGGGGTTCTGAACTGAAGAACATAGTTCCAAATGAGAGTCCATTACGGTCTCATACTTGCTCAGATATAACAAGGTTTCAATATAGTTACCGCGGTTATCAGAATTCGGACGTTCATCGTGGCCGCGAAAAGCTACTTCTTGTTTACCTAACAAAATAACGGTGTCAATAAACCGTTTCATTAAATTCCTATTTCGAGCTACTTTCCTATTATGAGCTTCAAACGAATTGGTGAAAAATGGTTCTATCCTACTATTCCCGAAGTCATGTAAATCTAAACAGCTACAAATATGTTTTTTTGATGACCAGTCTGCACATGTTTTTTTGATGAATTCGTCAGATTATTAATATCTGTAAAACCCCCTTTATTCCATAAACTACTAGAATCTGAGAAAAGTAAACATGGAAAACAAAACATCTTATTTAATTTACAACTACCAGTCAGCCATTGATATTTATCGTAAAGGGAAACATTAAAATGTTTGAAAAACCCATCACGTCGTTTGTAGTTTATAGTCATATCTGGTCGAGCACGACCTAGCCTAATTATGTGTTTCTTATTTTCAAAACTTAACCTTGAAAAGCATGTTTCCTCACGAAGCAAATAATCTGTCACACAACAATCTAAAACTATTAATGCCGCCATCCTACTAATAACTTTTCAAATCTACTCTAAAAAAGTAATTTCAACTTGCTTATCTATCGACTTACCACAAATTCCTAATTACAACGACGGCGAACGCACAATTTCACAACAAGCTCACGTTTATCCAATTCTAATTGTTACACTAATACTACACTCATAACTTATATGAATACAACGAACAAAATGCTAATTAACTACAAGTATCAACAAAATTAAAGGTTATAAATTCTATTATCTGTTTACGTCAAACGTCGACAAACATTTAAAATTATTGCGAGCGTGGAGCGAAGTTTGTCCCTCCCCCCGCCCCGTCCCGAACCAAACCGAACGCTTACGAAATTCAGCGAATGGATTCCTACACTGTACGGTCTATCATAACCCGACTTATTACGGCTTACTATTGCCTCAAAAAACAGCGTGTCACGTGACCTGAAGTGACGTCATGACGAGATTATTTTGTATAGAAATTTAAGTTTTCATAACCCGGGCGGACAACGAGTTATACTGGAGGCACTAGAGCAAAATTGGCGCGCACTTTAAATGTTTTGTTTTCGTTGGAATATAAAGACAATTTTTTAAATGTAGGTTAGGGTTTTGTAATACTTTAATTTTATGGTGTAAGTATTAAATAATACATTCAGTGTGATTATTAAACACTGCTGAGAACTACTGAATGTCATAATTTCCTAAGGGAAGCCGACAGGAATCGGGTTATTGGTTAGCTGCGCCCCTGCTGCCTAGAGATCGAACCCAGGCCTCAGAGTTATACCTTATATCAGTACAAATAACCCGATGATCACAACTCATAATTGGCAAGCAATGAGTGTAATTATCTCTCTGTCCAATTGTGTGGTCGCTCTCTCTCATAAAATACAACGAATGTTCTACCAAATTACGTTTAATTTCGCTTCAAAGGAATCAAAGAGCTCGAGTACTAATCTCATGTATAGTAAACAGGGAATCTCTTGGTAAAAGGCTGGTTCAGACCAAGCGATAAGCCGTTGCAACGTGCAATTTTTCGAATAGAACAAGCAGTGTGCTCGATGGGATTTTCAAAGATTTAAATAGAGAACTTCCATAGAAACTTTCATCCCCTATTTCGCCCCTTTAGGGGTTGCATTTTCAAAAATCCTTCGTGCTCAGTGCTCATTGTTCATTATATAGGGAAGAAGGTTTAGGCTGTGCGTTGTCTGTCAGTGAATATATTTAAGATTTTTATTAACTAGAAGATGGAAATGGCGATTCTGCGCTTTTTGTTCGCCTTGGGGGAATTATTTTATTATTAAATATGGTGACTATTTTCTCTTATCATAAACCCACCTCTTTGGATGGCACCGGTTTCATTGCTAAAAGCCATGAGATTGGTACTCCCGTCTGCCCGCAGCCTTAGCCTTCGCGTCATCTATGTAACGAATGCTCTGCCACTACAATAATGTAGAGCTAATAGCAGGCGGTTCGTAAAGCTGTCACTATCATTATGTGTTTAATGCGATAATCGCATTACCCCGCTCTATTGACGGGTAGCGGACACACGGCGGGCGGACGCGGGAACGGGTATCATACAAAGTGAACTATTCTGAGACTAAAGGAAGTATAGATACATTATACATCTTAAACGAGAATCATAGTTTTCCAGGAGGGGTTAACTAAGTTACTATACACTTTAAACCCTCGTACCGTTATTGATCGCTCGTGCGTGTGCGTACCCCAGGTCCGCAAGAGTCATATGCAGGTAAGAGGAATAGTGGAGTATCATGCGAAGTGTCAAGCGATTCTGTAGCAGGTGCCAACTATTAACCGTCACCTTGAGTTACTCTGCGTATCAACGGCCCTGCACGTGAGCATGGCGGGTGGCGGGCCCCAGTTCACTCCAAGACATCATTCTGATACCTATTGAGAAGGTTTCGTTAGAAGTAGAGCTTCATAGTAACAGGCTCGTTAGCAGAAGTAGATCATTTTCACGCGAAGCAGCTTTACTGTGGTCCAGTTACGTTGAAGCTTAGAAGAATTTATTAGTTGCGTGTCTAACGGCTGCGATTTACTTTCCGTCAGGTGAATGTTCAAATTATGTACAAATAAAAATTTTAGTTTAAAAAAAAATAAAAAACACGCTTTTTACATGAACTAAAAATGATAAAATAATTAAATTGACTTGTACTAGTAACGACATAAGTACCAATCCAGCTTGTCACTTCTTTTATATCAAATGATTAAATCAAAAAGCGTGGAGCGCTTTGTTTAAATTAATTAAAAGTATACACCGCTAAAAACACCCGGCACCGAGACCCTCGACACCAAGTGTAATATATTGGACTCGTCAAACCGAATCATATGAGCCCAAACTCGAGGGGTTTACTAGTAGCTACTTCAGATCAGCTCCAGGATACTAAATTATTATATTGCCATTGATCCTTGATACGTGTGCAAATTTACAAGTTAATCGAACGTCTTGAAGTTGGTGAAAATTACGTTGAAAGATTCCGTTACATTCCGTTCCGTTACATAGATAGATACAGGTCAAGCTAATAAAGTCTGCGTCTGGATTGAGGAGCCAATTCTTTTGTAATTGGTTGATTAGTTTCCGAGAAACAGCGCTGTTAAATTTATAGATTTTTATGAAAAATCAAAGCATTGTAGCTATCTCAAATTCAGCCCTACAAAATCCATATTTTTTGTACAGGCTACGCATAAGTACTACTAAATCCTACAAAATTTTCAAAAATATCCGTTGGCTAGTATTCGAGTTCTAAGGTGGCTCCTCAATCCAGACGTCAGGATTGAGGAGCCATCTTTAACGTCGTATAACTTTTTAAGGGTTTACTACAAATTCCAGGAACCGGCCTACAAAATCGGCTAACTGACTACTAAATATTGGTAGTTCTATGTTGTGGGGTTTGGTTTCCGCACTTAGTCCTACAGTGGACCATTGTGCGTGGGCCATAGCGGCCGTTGGTGGTTACTCGAACCAGCCCACCTCCCTCCAGAAGTTTATCAAGTCTCCTGGTCTGTTCAGAACATCTGTGAACGATCTGGGTGGTCCGAGGGTCTGTGCTCTAATCTGGGTGACGCCTGTGCATTCAAAAAGCACGTGCGTGACGGTCTCCTCAGCCTCCATGCACGCCCTGCACAGAGGACTGTCCCTTATGCCTATTGTGTGAAAGTGTTTGTTCAGCGAGCAGTGGCCCGTGATGGTACCCGTCACCAGGCGCAGGCCGTTCCTATCCAGGCGTAGTAAACGCCGGGTTAGCCTGGTATCCAAAGATGGCATGGCTTCCTTGGACTGCCTGCAGCCCGGTGTCGAGGTCCACCAGTGCTCGGCTTGAGTGTGGGTGAACTCCTGTAGCCACCTGCGTATCTGGTTGAAGGGGATGGGTACGATGGACTCGGGTCCACAGACTGCCGTGCTGGATCCTCGTCTGGCAAGCTCGTCAGCTGCATCGTTACCCAGCGAACCGCTGTGTCCTTTTATCCATTGCAGTGTCACCGTGTTGCGGCTAGATACCGTTATTTGTTCTAGTGCATTGTGACATTCTAGTGTTAGCTTTGAGGTAATATGTTTTTTCCGTAAGGATTGAAGAACTGAGGCGCTGTCGGAGAGTATGCGTATGTGTGTGTCCGTAACTCTCCTAGCTTTTAGGGCTTGGACCACTTGTATGATGCCCACACACTCCGCCTGATAGACGGTGTTGAACATTCCCAGCGGGCTGGATATCTTTATGTTAAAGTCGTGTGAGAAGACTCCAACCCCAGTCCCGGAGTCGGTCTTCGATCCGTCTGTGTATATTCTCATCTCTTTCGAGCCTGAGTAGTCACACTGTTCTTCTGTAAGTATTATGTTGTAGTGCCTATGAAAGTGGTGTGTTTTCGGGGCTTTATCACAGGGTGATGCCATCATTGGTCGTCGTTTAATCGCATCTTGCTTCATACGTGTGTGCTTAACTCTAGAGTCTTTGTTTAGGGTTCCTGATACATGGAGCCTAAAGGCGCCTAGAGTCGCCTCCTCCCGCACGATGAGGTGCAGAGGAGGCAGTCCAAGCACTGCCTGTAGGGCGGCAGTGGGTGTGGTTCTCATACTGCCAGTGATTGCAACACATGCAAACCGCTGCAGTTTTTCTAGGTTCCTTTGGGCTGTGCTCAGTATTGGTAGTACCCTCGTTCCAATATGAGACATGGCTCCTCAATCCAGACGCACACCTAATAAAACCATATAAAATAAAAAAATATGGACATTATCTGCCGTGTCTTGAGTAAGATAAACGCTAGCGCTCGCCACTTTGTCCTATCCGCTCACTACATTGTCACATTATAAACGCACTTTATACCCGCGACATTGATTCACCATAAGTTATATCACCTCCAGCCATCAGCTCGTATTAATATCACCATAATTTGCTCACGACATGGAAACTCTTTAGTAGTAAGTGTTATTATGTCCATTCGACGCCACTGACGATTATATTATTAAAATGACAGTCAGGCGCATGTAGCCGACATAATGGTGGAGGTAAATAATACTGTTTATTATAGATTCGTGGTTTATGAATATTTATTGTTTAGTGCTGATTCACAAGGGTGTCACAGTAGTGCTGGTCCGCGGAAGGTGTCTGTATCCAGCTGTGTAATGTTCATTTTATTTGACAGTTTATTGCAGATGGTTTGTGTGGTCCTCGTCTAGGACCGGAGGTCGTATTATGTTGATAAGGAAGCTACTGATCATCCTCTTGACATTAGCCCTTAGAAAGACATTTTGCGAGTTTCGCGATCTCGCTCTACCTGAGAGCAAAGTTTATCTTCGTTTCTTAAGGCAAATATCACCAAAGAAACTGAACGCGATTCAAGAACTGTCAGTGTCAATATTCCTCAATGATGATGACACTGACAGCTCTTGAAGGCGGTTTACATGCATTGATTGCGATCAGTTTCATTGGTGAAATTCGCCCTTAGTATCGACAGGGATACAATAACAGAGCCTCCACGAATATAAATATACTTAGTACGTCATCCGTTGCACTTTGGTACTTCCAACGAAGCTGAAATGCTAATCTGCACACCCCGATATGAGTTTATAGGAGGTAGGTAGGTACTATTTGTGGTTTGCTGAACTGACGTGAAGTAAGCTCAGGAAGTAAGAAGAACAATACCCACGTAATGATATTGAATCAAACAAACAAAAATAAATTTTCAATAACAGTAATTCCAATCTAATAGCTTTTTACAATGATATCAATCTGTGGTTACCGGTCGGGCGTGGTCCGCCAAGTGTCATGACAATGATGACATTACGCCGACCACGCGACCACGCGACCGGCGGCGGCGGCACGGTCGCTGAGCGCACTCAATGCGACCAAGAGGTGCGTCCCATTAACGAAACCATTGTCTTCTTCGTAATTTGGTTGAATAGTAAGTGCATTATGAATGGGATATGTCACTCTGGCTTCAATGGTTATGACTTTATGACTAAATCATAATGGAACTGGCAGGCGATTAGCATAATATATCGGCAATCGTCTCTGAAAATACGCCCTCGTCACAGTGCCTGCCTAGTGACACAGTTGGAAACGAGATTCATATCTCGTATAGAGAAATCAATGTTGCACTTACTCACAATGCTCACAACACATTTTATTACCGTACTGATAACTGAGGAAGCACGATCGACGTTATTATAATTATTGCGTATTTAATGCTTTGCTATAATAATTCGGTATAAAACATTAACGCCAAATAAAGTTCACCGCACGCGACTACATTGTCGCATTAGTGAGAGAGATCCTTTACATACTGATTACTGTACCTACAAAAACAAACTAGTGTAACTCAATATAGCGTGGTAGACCAGTTTTGTGTGTTGTGTTTATTCTTCTTTTCGTGTGGTTAGTGAGTAACCAGCCATGCTATTCTGTAAACATCTCACCGTGAAAACTTGGGTGAAGTGAGCTGTCAATAGTGTCAATTCCTGTGAAATGACAGCTCACTCCACGCTCACTTCACCTAAGTTTTCACGGTGAGATGGTTACAGAATAGCACTGCTGGTGTCAGAGCTTTAAACCGCCCATGGGCCTCTGACTTGGCTTCACATGCTATCGAGAAATATTTCTCAGGCATGCAGGTTTCCTCACGATGATTTCCTAATGATGATTTGTTTTTAGACTAATATTACACTCATTATAAATTAGGGCATGGATACCAAAGTTTTTGGGTAAAAGATAATGTGTTCTCTCTGTGCGAATCACAAGTTCATTCATATTATAGTATTCACAATGAGCCACGGTCTGCTACACATTGTTATTGTCAGTTGTCTGACGTATGTCATTATGATATTTTGATGACTCACTGATGCTACATGCATGCTACCAATTACGTACCTACGTTTTGTATAAAATGTGTCTAAAATGGCGATCGTCATTTATGTGTCATTGTTCCATACTTCAGGTATTTGAAAATCGTTGCATAGATAATATAATTTGTCGAAGCGATGAATTTCGCTTTAGAAGTACTTATTTTGTTTTTAAAGGTTTGCACAGAGGCTCGATTTAGGAAATGGTTTAGAACCGTGACTAGACCACAGTAATTAGTACAAACCTAATAAATAACTCTATGTATGCAATCGTTTACTAAGTAATATAAACCGTAATCCTACAACTGACCAGCAAGAGAAAGTTCTAATGAAACCATTAATTATATTAAACCTAAATAATTGTAAGTAAGAGAAAACTAAAGTAACGCTCGTAAATAATACTTTACTGGTAACTTGGAGGTTGGTTACACAACAACCACTGGTTTACATCGACTCGCTGCGGTGACCGCGACACCACGCAGCCATTCTGGCTGACCACAGATTATAGACAACAGTCGTAATGTCAACATGATGACGCGACCGCGGCTATTGTAATTACATTACAAAGTAATAATGTTAAAGAGATGTGATACTTACATTGTGTTACGCTGTGGCCATACTTTGACGAATTCGTCGCGTGACGCGGGACGCAACAGCGAGCGTCGATTTTTTTAATCAAAGTCCGTTATTCAAACTAGGCTGAGAATCAGCACTTTTCGAACGTCAAAATTACATAATACAGTCCCCCAAAACGCCCACCCTTCATCACTTCCTAGTGCGTTAGCTGGGAAGAAGAACTGGCGCAAAAAACTCCCCAGCAGCACAGCTGTCTGATCAGTTAGAAGAACGTGATTTTATACAATAGTATCCAAAATAATTAATATTACGGAACACAAAATATTAAATTAAATTATTTGCTATGTCAGCTAGCACACACTATTATACCAACCAACACATTGAAAACTATACTCAAGCAGTTAATAAAAACGTAAACAGAAATGAATACCTACATAATGATTAGGAAGTCACGCCACTATTGGCACCACTTTGAACACCTTCATTCATACATACAAGTTAAGATAAGATAAGATAAGATAATTTTATTTGTCAAAAACATGTGTAGGTTTACAGTTGGTATGTTCAAAAAAATTAAGTTTCAACATGTTTTGCCTGGAAAGGCATACAAATACAATAATATTAGCTTGAAACAATGAAATCATGCAGTTACATTAAATTAATAGAACATTTCAAATTAATACAGTAATTAATAAAATAAAATAAAAGATGTCAAAAGTAAGATAACAATTCTAATTAATAAAATAAAAGATGTCAAAAGTAAAATAACAAAATAAAAAAAATGTCCATAGTATATCATTGAAAATGTATACAACAATAATAAAAACTGTCTAAATAACGTCATTTAAATAGTCGGCAACATTATAGTAGCATTTATTTACTAGAAAATTCTTCATGGTTTTATTAAAATTGTCAATATTTAAATTTTTGTATGCCTTTGGTACCTTGTTGTATAGGTTTGGAGCCATGCAGAATACACTCTTACCCATGAGAGCTGTTTTAGCACTATGAGAGCGAATTCTTTGGTTATCGCGTTGACTTCTTACGGAACCATCGGAATACTTCGGAAACAGTTGGGGATTCTTCTTAACAAATAACAATGTTTCCAATAGTTAGTTCACACAATCGGCCCAAGCTAATTTTATTTCGTTCGGATCGAGCAGGATTCGCCTCAGTTTGGTCAGAGCTTTAATAGTGTTGAGCGGAAAGCGAGTAAGACGTGCATCATTTGCTTCAGTGGTAAAACCTCTGACTCGAATGCACCTCGTCATTCTGTCGTGACGTGTGATCGCAAAATCTTAAATTCACAGACAGTCAACGCACAGCCTAAACTGATGGGTCTAGATTTGTAGAACCTCGAAATTTTACTCGAGTGTTCCTTATATAACGAAATTGAAATCTAAGGAAGTTTATTAAGGGGACTACAGGACCTAAACGTGCCTAAACGCAAGTTTTATAATGCGTAAAAGAATATGATCCACTGCAGTAAACAAAATCAGAAAAATATATGATATTCTTCGGGATATATGCTAGTATGATAGTGTGTTGAAAACATAATACAACTTATTTGATACGATAGAAAAAAATTATGAAGATACCTCTAAAAATTTCATTTAACGATTAAAAATCATATTAATTTACATGCAATCATTCTGATTTTTTGTCAGATTATTCTACAAGCTACATATTAGCATAATAGTGTTTTAATTTACCAGTCCGATCAATAGATTTTCTGTAAATCGCTAACTGCTTCATATTTTGCAATAAATTACCTGCGTCGTGTCAGTGCGCTTCTCTTTCATTTCTATGCAGTCCGACAGTGACCGCGCTTTAGCTGTTGTAAGCCTCTTAATCCAATCCAGCCTGTCCCTTGCCGCCCTCCCCCAGCGTCGCCCTCCCCCAGCGTCGCCCTCCCCCAGCGTCGCCCTAAGCCGGAGTCCGTACCCCACAGGGTGTGCCCTTAGCGTGTAGTCGCTTAGTTTATAAGTGTTATGCCCTGACTGGAGGCTTTAATTTATTGAGGCACCCACAGGAAAGTCCGATTAAGCAGCAACAACCTCCTAGGTTGACCTGCGAGATAGCATTCCCAAAAAAAAGGAAGTACGTTTGAAAATGTATCCCATACTGGGGTTAAATACGCGATAAAGTTTATATGGAAGTTCGTCATTTTTGCCGATGATAAATACCATCGGGCGCACGGCTCATTATTTAATAAAATGCCTGAAACTATACTGCTATTATACTGTAAAATTTTATGTTCAGTCCAAAATATTTAGACGCATTTTAAAAATGACAGTTTCAACAAGTTGCGTCACAAAAAAAACATTAATTTAGATAAAGAATCCTCATAAATCGTCGCATGTAAAGGGCTCTCCCGGTATCTGTTAGACGGCATGAGACAGGCGCGATCCAACCGCGCGACGCACGTACATCACTCGCGGCATGGTAATGACCCGATTATTGTAAATATATCGTCTTAATGATAACATATCGAGCGACCGGCCCTATATTAACCACAGACCGCGGTGAACCTTACGTAACGTTTTAATAAGACTCGAAAAAAGAGTAAAACTAGAGCCAAATTCTAGTAGCATTTAGAAGATGCTGGAAATAGTCCATACTCAGTGCTCACCCACACGTTTGTAGATATAGTACTTATTTTGTAAAACTGTATTATTTTTTACGTGTACTACAATGCCTTGTTTTTGAGTAAATAAACATATTATTATTATTATTATACTTTTGGCGGCGAGACATAATGGCGCAGGCAAAAACATAATTCAAAGATCAGTCAAGTTTACAGTTTGACAGATAAGAAAAATACTGATTCAGAAGCATTTGCCCCTTGTCGCCTTCTTAACTAATTGATCCCAGACTGGAATCAATCAAAACTTTCAGTTTAGGTCACACAAAGGTCTCGTATCAAAAGTAATGAGTACCGGAGCGGTAACTTTTAACGACAGAACTTTTTCTTACTCTGCCGTGCATATTAACCGTGCGGGTCAGGATTTGTCCGGATTCCTGTGGGCTATAGGAAATGGGACTGCGAGCTTAACATTCCAATCTTACATTATAGGATAACATCATTATTACATCGATGTGGTAATAACTATGATCGGAATAATGATATCCAACCGCTGTTTGTTAGACCAGACGAAACAAATCCACTTTTGTTTATTTGATTGGATCGCTATCAAACCGAGACGCGACGTCGCACCTAATGATAAGTACCTCCCGCCTATGGATTAGTGGACATCTGCAATATCAAAGGTCTCATGTCCCGCCGTTACATCTGAATCCTTACCCTTCAAACGAAATAGAAATTGGTTTGGTGGCAGTACTTTCCTTGAAGAGTCCTTCACAAAGACCTCTACTACTTCCTCTTCATGTCGATGGCACGATAGTGTTAGACATTTAGTTGGCCTAAAACTTCGCCACTTCAACGGCATCGTCCGTGGCAGCGCAGAGTTCGCTATGGCTCCATGTTTTGGGGCACAGAGGGCAGGATAGAAGGCGGGACATAGTCTGCGCCACAGCTCCACATCCACACCCTGCCGCCGTACCTCTACTACTACTTGCTACATGCACTTATTATGTACTAAGAAGCAAATAATGTAATCGCAAGTAATTCAGTTGCTGTACCAGGGACACAGAGCAGCGAAGTGGTAACACCAATAACCAGTTGGAACGTTATATCTAATGTAATACGATATCCAAATCTGTGTTACGCGCTACTGTCCTACTGTGACATAATGATCTGTGGCTGTGGCGTGGTGTTGAGTTACTGACGTGCTCTAGTTGTAGCGAAGGGAGCTCGGCTATGAGGTTACAATATTACAAAAATATTTTACTAACACTACTTTTGAATATGTAGAGTAGATATAGAAAAATCTGTACCTTAGACTAGTGGTCGTCAGCTCCCCCTGTGAGCATGGGGTCCTAGGTTTGATCCCCGAGGCGAGCATAGTGTAATTGGGATTTTCTAATTGGATTTTTATAGATAGCAGATGTAGCCACAATTCGTGCCCGGTTGATGGCAATAGGCTCGCCCCCTGCAGCCCCTACTTTACAAGAACTTGACACGTAAAAGACAAAATGAGTACCTATACTAAACACTTCAGCATTAGCTTCGTGAAATACAGGCGATATACACATCTCTGCCTACTCCTTCGAAGGAAACAAGCGTTATGTAATGTCTATAAAGGGTGACTTCAATCTATTTCTCCATATTTGACTCTTTTTATTAACTATGTCTGTTCGTTTGATTACTTCCGATATTTATTACAGTAATCCTGCTGGCGTGTATCAGTGTGTTATGCATATTTTAATAATAACACCATGTTTATGACAGACATATGTGGTGTTTTGTCTTCTCAAAGATAGCTCTTGTAGCTTTTGAAAGAAGATGCATTCGATAGAAGATAAAGTTCTCAGAAGTGTGTCAAATTAAATACCGTAATCAATCTGTCAGCGTAGTGTTTAGAGTTTGGCTCGTTTTGTCTCAAAATACAGATGTATTGTCAAACTATACATAACGTCTTCCATCTTCAAACGTCAATAAAGAAAGTCTATAATATTATGAACCAGTCCAATAACTCACATTTACCATTTCATTTTACTACGTGAGCCTACATCAAATTATGTAAATGTGATAACATCATTACATGCCCTTAAAACTCACGGACACAGCCGACGACGGCCGAACTTACACGGAGCGACATTCTTCCACCGCACTACCACGCTAGCACGCCAGCACGGAACTAATCACACAGTAATGTTAGCGTTTTTATGGAGAACAAATTATTGGATAAACATTAGTAAAAGTGAATGGACGTTTTAATACAGAAGTACCACTTTAGGAACGGTATTTCAATCCATTCTCGAGAAGGGAAAACAATGACAAAACGGAAGTATGCAGATCATTAGTCTAAGCTTCTCCAAACGTGATAAAGCTCGATACTGCTTTTTTACTAAAGCTACGGTTTCCTATAAGAGTGGTGGCCGCCACATAACGGCCGCAGTGACGGCCGTCATGAAAATAATGGCGGCGGGGGTTAGCAAAAAGCGCTCTCTAGGAAGACACACGTTTCAATGACATCATTCGTCGGTAAATTGCGGGCGCTATGTGGCGGCCATGTCACACTTCTTTGTGAATGTGGCGCCATCGCAGCCTTAGGACACCCTAGCTTTACTAACAGAAACGTGATCATTGACCGAAGTTAAAGTAAAATCCTTCTTCTCTAGGTCTTACATGTTTGATGAAGGTGAAGTCGTTGTAAGAACATTTCATCCAGCCGTAATAAAGAACCGTCTGAAAATTCGGCAACAAGGATCGAAAAGAGACGCTTGCGATGGAAGATGTGGAACACCTGTCAATTGCAATACGTTTCATGAATAGTTCTCTACGCCACATCCCCAAAGAAGACGGTCTGTAATGTTTCTACTGTCATCTCGCTTGGTGACGACGGCATGCGGCAGTAGTACGTCGGCGACACAAAGTGACACGCATGCCGCCGCTTTTTAGGGTTCCGTACCTCAAAAGTAAAAAAAATTAACCCATATAGGATCACTCGTGAGTCTGTCTGTCCGTCTGTCACAGCCAATTTGCTCCGAATCTAATAGACCGATTAAGTTGAAATTTGGTACACATATGTATTTATGTGACCCAAACACGGACGTGTAACGTAAATAAATGGATTTTGAATTTTGGGGTTACTTTTGGGGGGCAAATAAGTAAATAAAAATAAAAAGTTTAGCAAACTGAACCTTGTGACATATCAAATGAAAAGACTTGTTGCATCTCAAATATATTTTGTTTATAATTTTAAACTAAATACTTTTAAAGATATTTAGAAAATTGACCATTCTCCCCCCTTATCTCCGAAACCATTGATCCAAAAAAAAAAAAATATATACAGAGAATGGTTCTTTACTCATAGATTACAGGAAAACCTATAAGAAGTGTATGGCCTTAAAATTACATAGTAATTCTCTCCATATTGTTGTTGTAATGTTAAGTTTGTTCTTGGGATTAATTCATCTCAACTACGGAACCCTTCATTGTGCGTGGTTCGACACGCACTTGGCCAGTTTTTATTGGACACATTTACTTGGGGACACACTGCCACAAAGTATACAGCTCATGTGCTTCTAAATTGTCCGGTGGTTGCCACATACAGGGTAAAGTACTTCGATAACTCAGCCTCCGTGAGATTGTCAGTAACACCAAGGCGTTGCTGGCCTTCTTTGAGAAACTGGGGTGGGTAGAATGATCAATTTTCCCAACCGTACGCAAAATATGCGCTTTGACGTGGAGTTGCGAACACCGGCCCGTCTTACGAATACTAAGTATACTATCATAACCAATAAACGAGCAATATTTGTATATATTTGTAATCACGTTCTCGAAAACGACTCTAACGATTTCGATAAAAGTTGCAATATAGGGGTTTACAGGGGCGAAATGACGATCTAGCTAGGTCGCTTTCTCCGTGTTTTTACCCGAGTAGAGCTCGTCGCCCAAAGTTTAGAACAAGATGGCTACAATGGCACACTTAGTTCAATCCTCAGCTAATCGCAGGCTGCAACGATCACTCAGCGAAGATCTTCACTCAACCTAGCCAAAAAGTGTTGAATCTTTAATTGAGATGAATTATTATTATTGTTGGCTAAAGTGTTCGCCCGTGTGTCACAGGCGGCACTCTCGTGTACTAGTCTAGTCATGTACTTACCGGCCACACGACGTGCTTGCTACTGTAAGAACTTTCATAACTTGTGAATCTTTGATTATTTATGTCTGGATGTCGCGCTGCAAAAGAACTAAAACAAACAAGCCAACTTTGTAATGCTGGTGTGCGTGACAGAGACGTAGTCTTACACTCGCGCCACGTCATTGTGCTTTTCTAGTGTGCGTGTATTTAGTGGCCAACAGTTGGACGCTTTAAGCTTTGTGCAGACTAGCGCGACGCGACACCGGTTATTGTTATAACGTGAAGTTTTCTTAGAAATCGTATTGTTTGAGTCGCGTCGCGCCGTCGCGTCGCGCTGGTCTGCACGGGCCTTTATTCTTCGACGAGTTCACAGCTTTGATCTAGACATATTTATATCTTTATTGTGAATGTAGTTTGTCTACCTTGCCGAATCCCGAACTATACTTTTTATTAATTTTCAAAGGTTTACATTTTAGTAAGTATTAAGTTATCACGAAGAAGACCACAAATCAGATTCAAAAATCCAAATTGACATTGTGAGATGAATGCTCATGGGAGCAGGTGGAAACTAGGAATATCTATATATCGGATGGGTCATGAGTACGGGATGTCAATTGACAACGAAACGCAAGTGTGAAGTTGGCGCGCTTAGACAGAGTCTAGCCTGACGTTCGTACGAGTCGACGAGGGGCGCTGCTGTGGCGTGGCGCAGCTCTCTTGGCCATCGACCATCGTACGAACAACAAGTGCATAGAAACTAGTGAGTTGTAACAGTTACACAAAGAAAAGTTTACACATATTTGAAATGTAATATAATTTAATAGAAACATTATTTATAAATATTTATGCTATATTTTGATATTTCTCAGTTTGTACCTGCTGGTGTAGCTGGCTTACAGGTGAAATCAAAACAATAATGCACAAAAAAGTGACGGCAAAGTCTAAATTTAAGCGTAAACCTAATGACGCTAACAGGGAAAGATATGTCTCAATCCGTATACACTGCAATAGGGTATGTAGGAATGCTAATGGGTTTGAGGCATTTGATGCACTTTTCAACTTGTACACCATGCTCAAATGGTGAACTTAGCAACTGGTGCACTTCTCATATGGCACACTTCGCAACTGGTGCACTTCTCAATTGGTGCACTTCGCAAAAGGAGCACTTTTTAAGATGAGTGGAGATTTGGAAAAATTGTCTAAAAATGAAAGAATCTTTGGTTTTGCGTAGATAATTTTCTTAAAAATACAATCAACAAAATAATTTTAAATTAACTCTACATAATCACTATAACATTTTTATTTTTTCAAAAATAAAAAAAAAGTCACTCGGAAGTAATAAAAATATAATAAAATTATGTAAGAAAAAATTTGATTTACACCAAAAAGTTATCATAATAAAGACATGATATAATATCATATTATATCAATAACCTTAATCCTACTATCCTACTAATATTATAAACGCGAAAGTTTGTGAGGTTGCGGCTCCATTATTTCTTTTGTATATCAATGATCTTCCAAGAAAAGTGCAACAGCCGATGGTATTATACGCTGATGATAGCACAGCGATAGTAAAATGCGTGGAAAAAGCAAATTATGAAAAAGACATTAATGACACATTAAAATCAATCATTAATTGGCTAAACACTAATAATCTAATTATTAATTTACAAAAGACAAAGATAATGCATTTCTTTCAACGTTTGCACCCAGAACCTTTAAAAATTGAATACAATGGCCAAAATATTGACAAAACAAATGTTGCAAAATTCTTAGGGATAGTAATTGACAGCCAATTATCTTGGAAACAGCAGGCAGAAGAAGTCTGCAAAAAATTAAGTAGAGGAGCTTATATTCTCTACAACCTGTCGAAAAAAGTTAATATTGACACCATCATTATAGCTTACCATGGTCTGGTTGCCTCTATCTTAAGATACGGAGTAATATTTTGGGGGAACTGCAGTGAACGAGAAAGGCTATTCAGAGCCCAAAAATATTGCATTAGATCAATGACCGGCATTCATTCAACAGACAGCTGTATTCCTATGTTTAAATCCCTAAAATTATTAACCTTTCCTTCGCTTTATATTCTGGAGGTAGCATTATTTGTTAAAGCAAATCGAAATCTTTTTGAAACAATGATAAATCATTCTTCAAGACAGGCATTACTGAGATCCCAATACAAAGGTCTATTACATACAGGCTGTTTCAAAACAGCATTATTACGAAAGAATATTATGCATATGGGACCAGTTATTTACAATAAAATACCTAATGACATTAAAAATGAAACATCTCATTCTTTCAAAAAGAAATTAACGAAACTACTAGTTGAAAAATGCTATTACGCTGTCAGTGAGTTTTTAAATGACAACACCCTATGACATTGCTCAATAATATTTCAATTTATTAAGTTCGATTCTAATTTTATATACTATGACTATTATTTTGCCGGTGAATTTAACTTTCAAGATCATAATGACATTAAAAACTGATTACCTGACATTTATTGATTAATATAGATTTGCAGTAATTATAATTTATGATAGTGCTTAATGTTGCATGCCATACGGTAGAATGTACTGGATCTTTTGTTTTTCTTTTTTAACACCATCAAAACTATGTTTTGTTACCTACATTCTTTGCAAATAAATGATTTCTGATTTCTGATTTCTGATGGATGGATGGATGTTTGTTACTCTTTCACGCAAAAACTACTGAACGGATTTGGATGAAATTTGGCACACAGATAGTTTATAACCTGGATTAACACATAGAATACTTTTTATCTCGATATTCCCACGGGATCGAGACTTATGCGGGTGAAACCGCGGGGCGCTGCTAGTAATATTATAATTTAAACTGTACTTCTTTTAGTAATAGTTATTATTATTAATTAAATAAAAGCTTTCCATAAATCTCCGGTCAATCCATTTATTTCCGGTCAATTCTCCGCATGTGATGTTAAGAACGCCGTGGCGCTTCTCTAGCCACTCCTCAAAGAGGGGCCTTTTCGCCACAATTGTGGCGTGCCCAAGACCTTGTCCTCCTGGAGTAATACTTCTGCCGGTGTACCACAGGGTGGCCTGCTATAACCTTTACTTTTCGCAGTTTTTATTAATTCAATCTCCGATGAAGTAATTTCTTCCTACCATCTTAATGCAGATGATTTACAACTTTACTCACGAGCTCCTCTTGGAAATCTTTCAGAGGCTATCTTAACAATTAATCGCGATCTGGCCCGTATATGCGACTGGAGCAAGAGTTAGTTAACTATAATTTGGCTGCACATTATTGTAGAATAGAACAAAAAAGGGGTGGTGCATGTATCCTTGTAAAAAATGGGCTACAATAGAAAGAATTACCAAAAGTTGCAAAGTTATTAACTCCAGGCATATTTGAGTGCTGTGGCGTGGAACTGACTAGTTATAAGATAATAATTGTGTGTATAATATAGAATCCCGAACTCAAATAATTTAAATTATCAAACACAACACAAACAAACAAACAAAACAACACAAACTTGAATTGCTCTTGCAGGAAATTTTACGTTCATACTCTAAGAAAATTGTTATCTGCGGAGATTTTAACATTGATGTACTCAAGCAAAATAGAGCAAATAATGACTTTGAATGTCTTTTAATGAGTTACAATATGAAACTTGCTTTGAAACAACCAAATGTCACAGAGTTTGTGAACCAACGGATTCAGGTTGACACAGTATACACCGATTTTAGTAAAGCGTTCGACACAGTAGACCACCATCTTTTAATACAGAGACTCGAGAGCTGCGGAATCTACGGTGCACTATTGCAATGGTTTCAATCACACCTTAGTGATCGTTTGTCGTTCGTTGTTTTGAATGGGTCCGATCTGAGGATTTTCATATGACGTCTGGGCTCAAGGCTCCCACTTAGGACCTTTGCTTTTCAATATTTTTATAAATACTATTATCTACTCTTTCCATCACGCAGAATCTTATTTATTTGCAGATGATGTCAAGTTAACCCTGCCTATTAAATCTATAGAAGATTCTCATTTGCTACAAGGGGCTTGGATAGATTGGTTGAGTGGTGCAAAGAAAATAGGATGAGCTTGAATTTACAAAAATGTTTACATATAAAATTTTATCGCAACCAAAAATGTTTAAAATACAAAATACTCTATTTCGGGCAAGACATTCAACGAAGTTGCTACTATCCGGGACCTGGGAGTCTTGATGGATAGCAAATTGACCTACAATGACCATATGGATAAGATAACAGCAAAGGCAAACAAAATGCTAGGCTTTGTATTAAGGACCTCAAAGTCCTTTAACAACTCTAAAACCAAAATTATTCTATATGAGACGTTGGTTCGTAGTAATCTGGAATACTGTTCACAGGTATGGTCACCATTTATAATGTTCATAATCAACGTATTGAGCGAGTTCAAATGAGGTGCTTGCATCATCTATCTTTACAAAACAAAACCTCGAAACAATTGACATCTTATAAAGACCGCGTTCATCACTTTAATCGTGTGCCTCACCAATCGCAGAAAAGTACTAGATCTTTGTTTCCTACACAAATTACTGACATCTAAACTAAATACTGACCTACTACCCAAATTATGTATTAATGTTCCTAGCAGGTTACCACGGTCACATACCTACAATCTGTTCAGACAACCTTTTCACAAAACCAACTTAGGTGACAACTCTCCCCTTACGAGGGCTACCAAATTGTATAATGCTGTATGCCGCAAAGGTGAAATTGATATCAATCATGACAGTCTCATTACTTTTAAAAGGAAATTACATAAACACTTTCGGTTAGAGGACATTTGACTTATCATTCCATTAATTATATAATGTATACTTTTCAAATTTATTTTAATTTGAACCTTTTTAATTCTACAGTTTTTTATATTAAATCAATCACACATAATATTGATAACCAAGTTAATACTTCATTACCAATATTATCTGAACTACAAACTAAATATCCAAAACTCTAAAGACCAATCTACAATATAGAATCCGTCGTTATGTTCACCCTGGTGGCGCCGCCTAGCGGGCGATGTAAACATCTGAGGTACAACTGGTACCGTTGTACAACTTGTACTACAAGCGCTGGCGGTGACAAAGGGGGCACGACTGAACAGCGCATAGCTCACCCACTGTCCGGGAGAGTTAAGTGGGAACTGGGTTGTGAGACAAAAGCAATTGTATGCTAGTTAATAGGTACCCCGTTCCTGAAATAAAATTGTAAGTTACTTGTTTCATAAAAAAAGCTACAGTACTCGGCCATTGAATTGAATGAATGTGGATGGCCTGCCCTGCTCTCATGTCATCTCTCGAAGAAGACCAAAGAATCGATGGATGGACGGTATGAACGATATTTATGACTAGAAGAGGGGATGACTACTGAGATGACGACTAATAGAGTTAGTATGGAAGGAGGAGACATGCTGCGCCGACCCTAAATAACATCAATATTAATTGTTATCTATGCTCTCTCTTTCAATGTCCATAAGCAACTATTACGTAGTTTTCCCCCTTGTTCATAGTTTCATAGAAAACGCTATAATTTATGAGCTGTCCGCGTCATGTCCGCGCGGTTGGCGGGTGATTATAAAGTGAAAACTAACAAAGGCGTGCGCTAACGAGCGCCGCATACTACACTGTACATAGGTACACGATACAAAAGTAAATACATAGAGTACACAGGTAGGAAGGAACTCGGTAATTGGCGAGCTTATGAACTAGTGGACAGAGAGGTAGGCGGGAAGTCTGACTTTAACATTCTTAAACGATGTTCATTTAGCTAAATGTTCTGAGGCCTCAGACTGAGCAATGATTTTCGCAACGCAATGGATGGATGAGATTGGCCGGGGTTCGAGCTAAGTTTATGTTAGTTTTTATTAAGTACATAGTGGAGTGTTGTCCAGAGAATATGGGAATATGTCAGAGTTTAGATGAAGTTTATAAAAAAAAAGAAGACAAAATACACTGCCTTGTGGAACACCAGTTTAAAAAATTGGTTATTATCAATAACGTATCGTATATGTCGCTAGCTCCTGCACTAAATGATCCAAAGCGAGTACCACGATGCCGCGGAGCGAGTGTGAATGGGGCGGATAAAGCACCAATTAATTGGGCCCACCGCGCGTGGGACGCGGGAGCGATATTGTTTCTATAGACTGTGGTCATTCATCGTTCAATATATTATGTGGAGTTTAAGGGTAGAAAGCCATAATTTTATTTCAATTGCCCTTTGCAGCCGTTGATTTAGACCATAAACTTTGTGACTGCCATTTGATAATGCACGCGTAGCATGACCACTTCTATCTCTTCTCTACGAAGAATGGAGATAAATATCTCTTTCTTTAAATACAAAGTGAGCTAACTTTTGTTGATTTTTGACATTGCAACGTTTTTGACGTTGCATTTTTTTTTGTCGTGTATATCTTTCTATATACTGTCATTTTTTTTTTCGTTCCTTCCATTTCAATGATCATGCTACGCGTGTAGATCTAAATGCAGTATCAAATCTGAGTGTTTCATACTAGTTACGGTACGGTATTCTTACGTCTTCTTCTTGTCTTTATCCAAATAATAGAAAATTCTTTTTCTGCCTTAAGCATCATCTCTATAAGCGAAGTTCTCTTACTTGCTCATTCGTGATGAACGAGGGCTGTCTTTAATTGATATTCAGTCGCTTGAGTGAGGTTCGAAGTGATCTTTAAACAATAGCACTACGGCAACGTTGATATTCAGTCGCTTGAGTGAGGTTCGAAGTGATCTTTAAACAATAGCTCTACGGCAACGTTTTTAAGATCATCGCCTTGTTCACCGAGACCTTTATTGCAATACAAAACCAGAAAATTAATAATAGTAACATGACTACTGTCCGAGTGCCCGACCTGGGTTAGATTCGACGTCGGCTCGTTTTCAATTTATGTCCAATAGCAGGGGCATCAATTAGCAGGCTCGGTGCTAATTACGAAGCTCATAGATAACTGTTATCAGTGCGTGGGAGAACCGCAACTTTAGTCGGAACATTCCTGTCACACTCAGCAGGGTATGCAGAAGTATCAGGCACTACAATTAAGCGTAAAAGATCACACTAGCATAATTATTATTGTCAATAATAAAATTACAAGAGTGTTTGAAGACAAAACACTAAACAGAACATATTGTATGTATATACGTTATATGTATGTACAAATAATGAGCCTATAAAGTTCCCACTGCTGTGTCTCACGTCTCCTCTCTCTGAGAAGGAGCGGGTCCATCCGTGACAAAAACGACTTGTAAGTCGAGGTAGATGTCAATAGTATGCAATGACTGCTCTTAGGTGTTAAAATAACAGTCTGGACATACACACTCAGCGCCATACTTGGTTGGCCGTCTGATCTTTGTGCAAGCTGATCTTTCTGCTCCTCGCGGTACATGTACCTGGACGCAGGCGCCTGCCGCACGTCAGACATCAAGCCCACCTGAGTTACAGTAACAGTGTTACAACAACTAACGTTCATTATCATACAACTGGAAACTATGGATTTATGAGCGTCAGTGACAGCACGTGATGGATAGTCATTACGTATGTACGTATTTACGAAAGTGTTGAAAGCGCCGCGCGCCTCATACTAACATAACATCACGCCTGTGTTTCCCGAAGGGGTAAGCATATACAGCACCCACATTCCGCCAGTTATGTTTAAGTCCTATGTAATTGGGGGCAAACCTATTGCCATCAACTGCCGGGCACCAAGCCTCGGGCAGCTACTAAAACTGACCCGTAAAGGCTCGTACACACCAGCGCGACGCGACGGCGCGACCCAATTCGAACAATACAATTTCTAAGAAAACTTGCCGGTATAACAATAACCGGTGTCGCTTCGCGCTGTCGCGTCGCGCTAGTCGGCACTAAGCTTTAATCGAACCCAAGACTCCATGCTCGGCAGTCGCGTTCACCGCCACGATCTAGAGAAACTTTTTACTACAATAATTGTCGTGAATATCAGAGGGTGAGAGCTTTACTTTTTCTACGTACTTACTTAATTTTAATGCCTATTCATCCTACCGGAAAGGCGCGCGGAGTCGCGGGCGCGGCGTGGGTAACACCGGTGTTGCGATTAATCGCGCGATTATCGCGAGTTATGTCTCCTGTCCGTTTGTCGAACGATTTTTGTTTTGATACCGAACTTGAGTAGTAGCTACAACTGTAATCATTTATCTTCATATCAATATGTCAGAAGCTGTCTAATGTAGTTCCAAGGAGCAGCGCGTTTGAAAACCTGAACATTACGAAACACTAGACGGTAGCTATGGTGTAAAGGATCATAAATATGAGAATTGAGAACCACTATCTTGACTCCACATCAGCTATTAGTTAGATTCGTATTAGTTAAACGAAAAATAAAATAGGAAGTGCAACTTGTATTCTAGTTTTTGATTCGGTAACATTCCAAACCCGAGTTACTGTTACTGTTACTGTGTTACTGTTCCCTTTTGGATAAGATCAGGAGGAGAATGAAGATGATGATGATTTGGAAACATTACACAGTAAGTATTGCGTCTTGTTTATTACACAGTAAATATTGCGTCTTGTTTATTACACAGTAAATATTGCGTCTTGTTTATTACACAGTAAATATTGCGTCTTGTTTATTACACAGTAAATATTACGTCTTGTTTATTACACAGTAAATATTGCGTCTTGTTTATTACACAGTAAATATTACGTCTTGTTTATTACACAGTAAATATTGCGTCTTGTTTATTTAAAACCATCTTAACACCTTATTCACTGTTAAGAGCGCCATCACCTGTTACCCACTGAGATCGACAGGCAACAATTATTTACGGTGTACTGAGAATTTCTCAGCAGGAAAACTCAATAAAACTTAGCCGTATCTGATAATCGAACATAGAGCCCTAACAAGGGAAGTGCCTGCGGCCTGCACTGCGGCTTAGTCCATTCTGACGAATGGACTAAGCAGTTTAATCGTATAGTAATGTGCATCATAAATAACATAATCCGCTGTGACTTGTAGCAGGAATGAGTTTAGAAAGTATTCCCGTAGTATAGCGGCATCGATATAATTATGATATACGCGATCAGACACTCAGCCGTGTAAACAAAACATTACTCACTCCCAGGGCTGTGCCGTACCTTTGTTGTGTTTGAAGATAGGGTTGTGCGGCAGAGTGTGGAATCAAAAGTCATTTATTCAAATTAGGTCGAGAATCAGCACTTTTTGAACGTCAAAATTACATAAGACAGTCCCTCAAAACGCCCGCCCTTCACCACTTCCTAGTGCTTTCGCCGGGAAGAAGAAATGGCGCAACAAACTCCCCAGCAGCTGCCAGCAGGACAACTGTCTGTTCAGTTAGTAGAACTTGATTTTAAACAATTCATGTCAAATTATTTGATTAGCTGTTGGTTGTTATTTATGTCAGGTCATCATCATTCTCCTGCGTTAAGGATTGAAGAATGTTTATGGCCCTTGAGCAGTCAGGTGTAGGTCACCTCACAATAGTCACAATATCATGAGAAGACAGGTGAAGGTCACCTCACAATAGTCACAATATCATGAGAAGCAGGTGGAGATCACATCACAATAGTCACAATATCATAAGATGCAAGGTGTAGATCACCTCACAATAGTCACAATATCATGAGAAGCCAGGTAGAGCTCACCTCACAATAGTCACAATATCATGAGAAGCCAGGTGGAGGTCACCTCACAATATCATGAGAAGTTAGATGTAAGTCACTTCACAATAGTCACAATATCATAAGATGCTAGGTGTAGATCACCTCACAATAGTTACAATATTATGAGATGCCAGGAGTAGGTCACCTCATAATAGTCACAATATCATGAATGTGACGAGAATTAATAGCAGCCCGGAGTCTGGACACATATCCGGTTGATGGGAATAGGCTCGCGAGCTGTTACATGGAAATTAAACATAACTAGCGAAATAAGGGTGTACTATAGGTACACCTCTGCCTTACTCTTCGGGGAATACAGGCGTGATATTATGTTATGTGAATTTCAATAACGTTACCCACCTGTTCGTTGCTATGCAATGCTGTCTGATATAAAACAAAGGTATTCTTCAAACAATGGACTATAAAATGTTACTATAAGATGTTTACTATTTTTGAACACGTGTATTGTCCTTTTCGCAATTTTTGACTGAAATCCCTTAAACAGAAATACAGCTAGATTCAAGAGTCACAATAAATTAATTACATACTACGTCTAATAATGATTATTTTCTTCCCATTGTTTCATCGCGTCATCGCTTCCCATGAGACAGTGGTAAACCTATCAAATAGAACAAAAATTACTTTTAACAGCACCACACGTGATGTTGCAATAATGATATTGTAAGACACGATCACTTAAAAATAATATGTTCATTTAATACAGGATCTTTATCCTACATGAACGAGAGATTAATATTGTAATGCGAACCAGCCCTAATAATAGAGCGCACTGCACCTCCCACTACTTGTACCTACGTAGCGCGTCGTGTTCGTCGTGGACACTACTCATTAAACGTCTCCAATCCGAGCCATGTTAATGAGTGTCTCGAATTCATATGCAAATGAAACGGTTCGTAATTTTTACTTTATTGGTGTAAAAGTCAATAAAATTCTGATGAAGTATGTTACTAATGAGGGAACGGATGATAATTTAACATTCTGTTAATGAATGCGGCTTTCATTTGTCGATAAATTCCGAGGATATTTACTGTTATCATTGAGATCGTCTGTTGTAATGTGTTATAACATAACATCACGCTGAGTTGCCCCGAAATGTAAGGCAGAGGTGGACTTATAGTTCATGGCACACACGTTTCGCCACGTCCCATGTAATAGGGTACGAGCTTATTGCCATCAACCGGGTGAAGTATTATTTTATTTGTGACCGGGTACAAATCCAGACTCCGAGGTGCTAATGAAAAATTCCAGATGGAAAACCCAATAACACTTTGCCCGACCCGGGAATCGGATTCGGGACCGCATGCTCAGCAGAAGCGCCTGCGACCACCAGACCAACGAAGCAGGCTGTGTTATACTGACGTAGAATAACTATCCAGTTATTCTACGTCAGTATAACACAGCCTGCTTCGTTTCTCGTTCTTCGTATTCTCTTATATATCCATGTAAGAGAATGGGGTTTTTTTTTTTTTTGAGGGTGGGATATTATCAAATAACTTCTCCCGCTCCGGGCGGAGCGGGAGGGCGTGTCAGACTCTTACTGACTAAAACCCATCCGTGTTCCTTCAGTTGCCTGTACATTGCCAGGGGCCACGGTATCCCTTTTGGAATTTCCCGCAACCCCGGCAGGCATCGGTCCTAGCAGACCCCTTCCGTTGTGCTGACATCTCTATGAGGCGCGCGTGGAACACAACACGCCGTCGACCCGGGCCTGGTCCTTATCGGACGGTGAGCTACCCATTGCCCACCGTCCGCAAGACCGCGCCTACGGTGGCCGGGAATCGGCCTGCGATTCCCGAAGCCCAGGGCGTCTCCTGCGGCGGCTAGGGGCGTCAGGGCGCGACATTTGCCTCTCCCTCACGCGCTCCGTCTCCTCCTTCGCAAGCATTACTGCTGCGCAGAAGGAGGTGACGGCTTCTCACGCCTTCTCGCTCCGTACCATGGCCTGGACCAGGGCCGGACGCGAGAGATCACTGCCGCCGATATGTAAGAGAATGGCTGGGCTTATGAACAGTGCTTGAAAATTCTTTAAGCCTTATAAAAGCATTAATAATCGACAGCTATGCAAAGTAATACAGCAGTCTATTAACGCACGCCAATATTAACGTCTATCAAATCGAGTTCAAAAACGAACTGTGTGCGCTAATTAAAATAGTTTCCTCCGGACGGTCATAACGTTCTAATTCGACCTAATAAGGAAAGCTAACCACAGTACCACAGTCAGTCAGACTCCGTAGTTATATCGGACATACGTGCCAACCGCGTGACCGCAGTGGTACTACTTACATGCAGGTGGTTCATTTCCTTAGTTTGAAGGTTTATTTGACAATTACAGAATCGTCAAATACCTACGAGTACATGCAAATACTTATTAATGTAAGTGATCTTAACTTAGTGTTACACAAACACTGCAATCATTATTCATGTACCCATTTGTTTTTCTTTTGCTCCTCCCATTTCGATGTCTATAAACTCGCCCACGCTGGTCAACTGTATAAAGTCAGGCTGTGGCACAGCACGTTTCATTAGCAATCATTTATTTATTCTCGATTTCACTCACTGTCTGTCAATCAATGTTGCTTTCCCACACCGACAGACGTCTTTCAAGAGTCTCAAGTCGTACACCACCCCACATTGCTGATACACTAATGAACACCCACACTATTAAAACCTCTATTTTTATGCAGTAGAGGTGCATTTCCCGTATGTTTTTCGTGTGGTTGTGTGGCAGGTCCTCTGTTTCATTAATACATCGCCGGTAATACGCGGCGGCAATTATCGCGTTGGCGCGACATCGGGTGCTAATTCCTGCGGCGCCCACGCGGTCTGCGCGACATCGCGCCGCGCCGCCCCAGTGCGAACAATGCCTTATTAATCACGCACTCAAATACACTGCACTGTGATAATTTGTGATGACAATACACAAGTTTAGACATACAGTTTGTTAGAAAACTTGTTAATTCCTGTGATTGCTTTGAAAGTGAAATGTTACGGGTGACGGCGAGTAGCTGTATTAATTATTCTGAGTAACGGTTACATGTGAATATTAGTCACAGTGAATGCCATGTATATGTGTATGACGCAAATTTGAGACACTATTTCGAGCTCAGGACGTATTTAGAGCTCCAAAATGTACTGAAACAACAGTGAATGCAGCATATTTTACTACTTACTTTAGTTGCGAATCGCACCTCCATAGTTATTTAGTTATTTTCAAGAAAAAAAATAATAATTTCATCATCATTATCACCCGAACGACATCCCCTGCTGAACACAGGCCTCCCCCAAGCATGGACCGGTCCTGTGCTGCCCATCTTTAGTGTGGGAAAGAGATGAAGCTCTACAGGACGTATAGCTCTCTAAGATAAATGCTATTATTCACTTAATGAGCTTTTAATGATGACATCAAAATGGGATTGCTTCCACTTTATTAAGTTAATTTATTTTTATTTGACTTCTATTTGAATTTTTGATATTATTTTAATTCGTGACATTATTTATTTTAAATGAATTGAGTTTTAAATCATTCCATTTTTTTGTTGTTTCATAATTTCTATTTGTGATATGGCTTTTTAAATTTTATTTGTGTTTAATCTTATTTATTTTAAATGAATTGATTCTTTCTCATGATTATTATAGGTATAAAGACGTACCTACATTTATCACCAATTTAAATGTGATATTATTTATTGTCATTTTATTAGTTTTGACGACTAACAATATTTTAAATCATATTTACTTTATCTTTTGAATCATGTTACTACTCATATTTTATTAAATTGTTATGCCCAACCCCCATGTAAACTTTATAATTATTATTAAGTCCTTGTAAACACATATGTTGCGCAAAAAAGATTTCAATTGAATTGAAATTGTTTTACACATAGGAATTCGGATTACATGGAAACCGTATCTCAAGAACTAGACAAAGATAATCATTCTATTGGTATTTTTCTTGACCTAGCGAAAGCTTTTGATACCGTGTCTGTTCCTATCTTATTGAACAAGCTCGAGAAAATAGGTATACGAGGGAAGCTGCTTTAGATTTTTGCAGACTATTTATACAACCGCTGTCAATGTGTGAAGATTGGTAATTTTACTAGCTCAGAACTAAAAAATACTTCTTTTGGAGTCCCGCAAGGAAGTATATTAGGACCAACCTTATTTCTTATTTATATAAATGACCTCTGCAGTCTCAATCTAAATTCGGGGAAAATTATATCTTATGCTGATGATACCGTACTCCTATTCTCCGCAAATACAGTACATGAAGTTTGGTTATGTGCACAGCAAGGTTTCAATATATGTAGTTAATAGATGGTTACAACATAACTTACTGACATTAAATGCTGACAAAACTAAATACATACAACTCAAAGACATCTATGATCATTCCAGATATTCATGCGCATGTATGTAACACAGTTGCAAACTCTAAATGCAATTGCCCAACTATCCATAATTCGAAAACTATAAAATATCTTGGAGTAATTATTGACGCTACTCTTACATTTAAAAATCACGTTGAACTATTATGCAGTAGAGTCCGTAAGTTGATGTTCATATTCAAGAAAATTAGGCCTTTTGCTGACTCTAAGGTGATAAAACAGGTATATTATGCTTTGTGTCAATCGATAATTACATATTGTATTACTTCATGGGTAGGAGCGGCTAAAACAATTTTACTACCACTGGAGCGCGCGCAAAGAGCTGTTCTGAAAGTATCCACATTCCGGCCTATCCTGTTCCCGACCCAAGTTTTATATAAATCTTGCAATGTTCTGACAGTGCGGCAGTTATTCATTATGAATACTTTAATAAAACAGCACTCTAAATTGCCGTATGATAGAGTTGTCACTGATAAAAGACGTAAAGACATCTGTATGGATAATTATAGATTAAGGCATTCGTTTATGTATAGATTTTTTATATTCTTAGGCTCATTTTTGTATAATAAACTAAACGCAATTTTGTCTATGTCTGCATTAAAAACGGTACAATGCAAAAATGTTATTACAACTTGGTTACAAAATTTGTCTTATGATGACACAGAAAAGTTACTGGTTGTTTTAAGTTAAATATTATTTTTAATTAAGTACTGTCCTATCATTAGTCTGTTAAGTTACTCACTATTTATGTCTACCATCAATTTTAGAAAATTTTAATGTAATTTTGCACTTATGACACCTGAGATACAGGTTTATCCTAGTTCAGGTCGAACCATTATTATATACCTACCATTTTACTATAAGGCTTAATATTGTTAATAAATATGCATTATTTAATAAAATAAAATAAACATTCATACTTATCCAAACAAGTGCTCCAATATCAAACCTACGTATATCATACGCCTAGTCAAGTACATTGCGTATTCTCAGCTAATGTCACGCTCACATTCACATTTCCTGTGGTTGATGAACAGGAAGCGTGTTTGTTTGCAATGCTGTGTAATTGCGGCGCGCGATGTCTGTGCGGAACCACGCTCCGGCGCCCGCGCGGCCACTGTGAGTGCGGCCTAGTCTGTTCCGAAAGTAATTGATGAAAATGTAAACAAATAGATCAGGAAACCTGCCTGTGGATGCTAATGTAGTGCCCTGATACATGGAGTACTTTACTTTGATTATTTGAATACTTATACCCAAAATTCCAATCTTAAATTACCTTTTCTGAAACATGCTTGGAAACTCGACTATTATTTTGACAACCTCTTTCGAGAGAAATCGAAATTGGGACTGGTGGTGTTTTAGGTTGACTGATAGAAAATGCCAATTACACTAAAAGGTATTTTTTTATTTTTCGTTCCTCATTTTTATCAACAAAACAACCTTAAATATACGCGTCGACTTATTTATTGGTACACCATAGAGAAATACCGGAGGAACTGTCTTAGGCTTTTTAGTACCTACCCTAAACACCACAAGCTCACTCTTCCGTACATTTTACAATAAACCATGAGACGTGGCGTATCTCTCACATACCTCGAGCAACCGTCTGAGTCCATCAATCGAGGACAGCGTCAAAGCCGGCCAGCGAAAAAATATGTGTTGCCCTGGTCGGGAAAGTCCACACAATCATATTTCACAACTGCACCAAATCTCTACGACTGTTCCTTCAGCTGTTTTCTTAAATCTATTTACGTACCTACATTTTATTCAAATATAACGACTATGTAATCAAAAATAAATGAAATAAACTTGTTGTAAAGGAAACCACAAAAAAATATCCCATACAACTAAAAAACATATTTATGAAGTTAAAAACATTTAATATCTTGAAAGACTAACTGGCGCAGCGGGTAGGGCGGGTTGGGGTGATGGGATGGTGGAAGTATAAAGGGAATCCAATCTTCTGGACCCTCTGCTAAAGGGGCCGGAACAACGGGGAGATCACTGCCAGGCTTTCACCGACGATGTAGTCAAGATCTTCGACGGTGACCCAGCATTGGAGGTTCAAAGAAACGCCAATGCCGCTCTCGAGTATATTCGGAAATGGGGCATCCGAAATAAGCTGAAATTTGCACCACATAAAATCTGTGCAATGGTAGTCACCAGGGAGCTAAGGTACGGTGACACTCCTGAGCATGGGTGGGGTCGACATTGGCATATCTAAGGAAATAAAAATACCACCATCAGCTCACATTCAACATCCACGCCGATAACGTGTGTAGACTCTTCAAACAGTTATCTAGTGCGGCCAAAGTGAGCTGAGGTCTCCACCCGGAGGGAGGTTCATACGGAGTATTCAGACGGCAGTTGTGGAGCCGGTGGTGATGTACGCGGTAAGCGCCTGGGCACTGGCAACTAAGAAGATAGGATTGCAGAAAATGCACTCCAATCTTCTTCAGTTCACGGCCATACGGTCCAATGAGTATTCGCCCAAAAGCTCTGCAAGCTCTTACAGCACAGTTTCGCTGAACACATCCCCGATGCTGGCTGGGATACTCCCACTCGACCTTCGGATACAAGAAGTAAGAAGCCGCTCTGTATGAGGCAAACAGTTCCCCAGCCAGCCCTTGCAGGCAAGGAGATTGAGCGTGTGGTGGCGTTTGCGAAAACGGCGACCCAAAATACCCTCTACTTCCTGGTGATGATTGATTGACAAAGATGTTTCCTTGTTCTCGGTAAAAGCTCACGCAGAGCTGGAAACCGACGAACGGGCAGACCACCTTGCAAAAGAGGCTACACTCAAGTTGAAAAAGAAGTCGGACTGTGGTCGCTTTCTGGTTTTATTCGTCAAGTGGCAGATCCGTATGCATATCGCTCTACGAGTGGTACCGAAGATACAAGAACAGCGAAGCAGGCTCCGTCACTAAAATGTTCCACCTAGATGCGATAGATGCCTTCAACGTAACTAGATTTATCAACTCAAAAAAACGGCTGACAGAATGGTCATAGAGATTCGGCGCCGAAGTAAAAAATGATTAGGAGGACTTCCCCGACCAGAGTAACACATTTTTTTTCACTTTGGGATTGGGCCCAACTTTGTATGAAACGTGAATGGTCTATTTTCGAATCAAATCAAATCAAAATATTTTATTTCACATAAACCTACATAAACATACTCTTATGAAACGTCAGAAGCGAGTTCGGTTCCAATTGGTCGTTTCCTATGGAGAAGAGCCGGCATGAAACTCCACGGTTAGTCTTTGAAAAATATTTGGCCTTTACAATATTTTCAAATAACAGTATTAATAGGTATGGGAGGGCAGTGTAGGTCTTTCAACAAGTACCAGGTACTTAACGAAATAGAAGATGGTCAATAAATCTACATTCCACTAAGCCTACAGTGGTCTCACATTCACAAAATAGAAAACAATCTATATATCTATCATCCACATATTTATAATAAAATAAGTGATAGACATAATTTTAATAATAGAAATAAAGATAAAATAGATCAACCATTTTTAGATTATTTAAAGTATCTTCATCTTTTATGGGGTACCTACTGTGTTAAATGTTACAACAAAATACCTTGTGATATATTAGAATTAAATGAAAGAAAATTTTAAAGTCATATTAAAAGTACACTCTGTAAACAAGCATATTACAAATTAGATGATTATATCCAAGATAAGAATGCTTGGAAACATGCTGGTCCTGCTCCATAGGACAATTTAGAGTCTAGACAAAATCAAACTGATCGCTAATTTAAGTATATAAGTTGTTATTTTTTTATAACATTGATTTTACATTCTGTGATTTCTTGAACTCACACACTGACTTATTAGTATTATTTGTTAAAATGTTAGGAATATCGTATAATTTTACAATGTTTGTAAATATGTGAGCACCAAGTATCTATCACATAATTAATTTATCTGTAATTGCTTAATTTTTCATTATTTTTTACCTATCGTGGTATAGATAATCTATAATCTTATTATAGATGCTTTGTCTTCACATTATTATATATATAATTAATATATACAAAATATTGTTAGAACATTTTAAAAGAGTAACGGTGGAGTTTCTTGCCCATTCTTCTCCATACGAAAACTACCTTTTGGAACGACTAGAATCAATTATATTTTTTGTAAAACTGACCTTCATAAGTGCCTTCCATGTGCCTAATTGAAATAAATTGTTTGACTTTGAAATTTATATAATATAAATAAATTAATAAAAATAAAAACATATTTTAAAGGAAATGACATGACTGCTATTACAACTGTAACCAATCTGAATAATTATTATGTTATAATAGGTCTCTACCTATGAAATTGCCGTTTTGTATGAAAAAATTTAAACGAATTTTTTTCATGTATTTTTTATTTGTATTAATCGAAGTAATCACCCATGCAATCAACGCATCTTTGCCAACGCAGTGGCAGTTTATTGATGCCCTTCTTAAAGAAATCAGCTGGACGGGAGGCAACAAATTCTTCAAAGGCATTTTGTACTGCCTCTCGGGTATTGAATTTTTTTCCCGCCAAGAAGTTATCCAAATTCTGGAAAAAGTAGTAGTCTGTAGGCGCAAGGTCTGGTGAGTAGGGCGGATGACGGAGAGCTTCCAACCCCAGGTCTTGCTACTTGGAGACCGTCTGCTGTGCAGTATGAGGTCGCGCGTTGTCGTGCAGTAGCAGGGGAGACGAGCGATTGACCAATGCTGGTTGGAGATGTGCCAGCTTCTCCATCATTGTGTTAAGTTCTTCACGTACACATATGCAGTAATGCTCACCCCGTTTGTTAAGAAGCTGTGATGAATCACACCGGCGCTAGACCACCAAACAGTGACCATCACTTTTCTAGGGGTAAGTTTTCGTTTAGGGCATTGTTTAGGTGCTGAACCAGGATCCAACCAACTTGCTGAGCGATTGCGGTTATCAAACAGAATCTATTTTTCATCGCAGGTAACAATGCGGTTCAAAATTCCTTCATTTGTGTGTCTGTTGAGCAGTGCAAAGCACGTCTCGACGCGTACTTTGCGCTGGCGATCATTGAGTTCGTGGGGCACCCATTTGTCAAGCTTTTTTACCTTGCCAATTTGACGCAAGTGGACCAATATTGTTTTGACGCTAACGTCGAAAGCTGCTGCTAATTCAGCCGTAGATTGTGTATCATCAGCTTCCACAATCGCCTTTAATTCGTCATTGTCGACCAAAGTCTTCGAACGACCGCGAGGTTCATTTTTCAGGTCGAAATTACAAATTAACGGAAGCGAGCAAACCAATTACAGGTGGTGCGTTGGTTTGTAGTGTTAGCTCCGTAAACGTCGTTGATGTTGCGTGCCGCTTGTGCCGCGTTGCTGCCACGATGGTACTCATATTTCATAATTACTCGAATTTTTAACGTATCCATGATGACGAAAAAGATTGAAATGCGATGAAAATGTAACACTAATCAATAAAGAATGACTACTTTTGGAAAAAAAAAAACATGTTTTTAAAATAAAATTAATTTGAAATTAGAATTCTTAGCCAAACAAAAATTATTTTGATTTGAAATGGCCAGTACTGCAGAACGGCAATTTGGTAAAGACCTAATATATATATTTCTTTGAATTGTATTTATATTGAGTTTGAATTAACATTAAATCTTTTTCTTTATTTATTACTAAGTTACAGGGCAATTCAAAATATATACATAATCTTAGATCTAATATACATATATTATATGATATAAAATAAATATTTATATACCTATTCAATTATCTTTGTGTACATGATAATTATTCAGATTTGTTACAGTTGTAATAGCAGCCACTAATAAAGTGTTTAAATTAAATTGTTGGTATATAATGTCAAATATTAGGATGAATATGTCAAGGAAGAATATAAAAATAAACATGGTAATTTGGGATCAGTTAATAGACTCTTATATAATATGCCGTTAATGTTGTACCAGGGAAGCAACATGTGCAGAAGGAATTATTGCCAAACTTCCTTGTCTTCAAAAAAAAAAAACAAAATTCTAACGTCATTTATTCAAACTAGGCTGAGAATCAGCACTTTTCGAACGTCAAAATTACATAATCACAGCGACCAACTATTCTTATCATTTAAGTAGTCGTTGATAGAGTAGTATGCCTTTGAACAAAGGTTGGATTTTATTTTCGTTTCAACCGCATTAAAAGGCAAATCTAGCAAAGAAGAGGGTAGCTTGTTATAAAAGGTTATACCAAGCCCAACAAATGAGTTATGAACCTTATGAAGCCGGTGAGAAGTCGTACTTCAACGTAGTCCTTAATTTTATAATATGCTTTCTTGATAAGGACACGTTTGAGGTGGGTTTTGAACTTCCCATCGCTAAGTTCTGTAACGATTTCGATTTGGCTTGCAAATTGAGCTGTTCAAAGTAAAGAAGAAACAAATGAACATAATTGGCGCGTGAAAAATTATCGTCTGTCGTCATTGATTCTGGAATTTATAATTAATTTACTTCGTTTGAATTTCCGCGCATTATTTGAAAAAAGTACTATACTAGCCTTGGCCGTAACCAGGCATTGATGTACTCACGTTTCACGATCGTCCACCAATGCACCAGTTGCAGGCCGCGACAGTAATGTACTCTATAGATGTTTTTCATTTGGTTGTTTTTTATTTTATACAGGTTAATTTTAAACCACATCTTTGTCAATGATTGTTCAATTTCAATTTAATAATGTTTATTCAAACAATTATATTTGTTGTAAAAAGTGGTGAGATATGAAACCTTCTAAATACAGCTGAATGTGTTACTAATTCCCTTTAGTGAGTATATAATTACGTAAGAATTTAAACTGTTTATACTTTCATCAGATACTTTTGGAACAGACCATACAGTGACATTGTGTGTGATGGACAATGCACGCCGCTTGTTTAGAGAGGTTAATATGCAGCGAATTAGTGAGGACAGTCATGAGTAACTACCCTGTGGCTTTAGGGTATTGTACACATTGCGGATATTACGGATAATGCGGTTTGATTTCTATTTTTATCATAAGAATAGAACAACACACTTTTATTTTTGTTTTGCAACTTAAGTCTTGTCAAAATCAAATCATTTATTTCAATTACAACTCGGCTGGATAGGCAAATATAAGATAAGATAAGATAAGATAAGATAAGATAATATTTATTTGCTTAAACATGTGTCATACATACAAGAAAAATACATGCATGCAAGATGGTAAGGACATTATTAGGTACAGGCATGTTTGCCACATAGTGTGACGTGCAAATGTCAAGGAATATTATTAATTAATTAAAACATTCTCTTCGAATAACAATAAAAGAGCAAAAATAACAAAAATCAAACAGAACATTAAAACAAAAATAAGTTAATAAGATAGTTATACAATAATCCTGTCAAACAATAAAAAATAATATACAATCCAAAAATTAAAAAACAAAAAATATTAAATTAAATCAAATAGCTACTATGTCAATACAAAGCTTTCCTCTAGGAACTCGTTAATGTTATAATATGCTTTATTTACTAGATGTGCCTTCAGTTTTCTTTTCAAGTGTACATTATTAATCTCCTTCCAGCTCTTTGGCAACTTATTGTAGACAATTGCAGCCATATGGAAAACACTTTTGCGCATAAGTGCAGTCCTACAGGGAGGTACACATAGTTGGGTTTGGTCACGCCTGTTCCTGGGAAATTGCTCTGCTTTGCGCGGAAATAATTTAGGATTGTTCCTGACAAACATTACAGTTTCAAGAATATACACGGATGGCAACGTTAAAATTTTATGCATTATGAAATAAGGTTTGCAACTGTCCGTGATTGTCAAATGAAACATTGCTCTAAGGCATCTCTTCTGTGCTTTAAATGCTACTTCTCTATTAGTCGAGTTACCCCAAAAGATAACACCATATCTGAGAACGGATTCAGCCAGACCGTAGTAAGCTGTTAATAACGCCTCCCTATTGACATTTCGTGACAGCAAGTACAATGCATAGGCACTACTACTAATTCTCTTACTCAGAGAATCTATGTGATCCTTCCAATTTAAATGTCGGTCAATAATTAGTCCCAGAAACTTAGTTGTATTAACCGTGTCAATTGTTATATTATTATATGTTATGTCAAGATTGGAAAATGTCAATAAACGCTGGCTAAAATGCATAATTACTGTCTTTGTAACGGCTAGGGCTTTGCAGGTAGGCTGCGCAGGCCGCTAACTGATAGGTAGGTAAGTAGTCAATAAAAACACTAGGTTAAGTTCATACATATATTTATAGTTATTAGAACTAACACGGCTAGGTCGCGGGTAAGTCACTTTACTGTTCTGTTCTGAGCACTATCACAACTAATATTAATGAAAGGTACCGTCCTTGGCAACACGTGGCAGACGTGGGGGCCTGTCAGCTCAGGCTCACGGCGGTTGGCCACACGTGGCAGACGTGGGGCCTGCCAGCACAGGCTCACGGCGGTAGGCCACACGTGGCAGACGTGGGGCCTGTCAGCACAGGCTCACGGCGGTAGGCCGCGAGTCGTCAGGCCTTCTGGACCTTAGCAGCGTGCGCAACCAGTGTGCGGTCAGCACCGGCTCGCACAGGTAGCTACGGCGGTAGGCCGCAGGTTGTCAGGCCTTCGTGACCTTGGCAGCGTGCGCATGCAATGTTCAGCACCGCTACCATCAGCAGTATATAGTAGCAAGCACCTGCCCTCAGCCCGTACGAAGAACCCTGGAAGGCGCGTTAGGGAGCGCATGTTAGATGCGGTGCAATAGCAGCAAGCCGCATGCGATGTGCCAACCTCCTTCCCATTTTAAGCCAAAGAACGGTGTGGGAAGCATTGTAGGTGAAAGCTCAGCACATCGCAGCGGTTTACAGGCAAGAGAGTTTGCAACATAGCGTGCCACAATGGCGGATGCGAATATGTGAACACGCGAGCATAAATCACAAAGTAGGCGTGGCCATGGTAGATGGCTCACTAAGAATAACACAGTGAGGCACTACACCATTTCGATGCAGTAGCAATACATACATATTTCAATCTCCTTTGCGCTGGATGACTTGTAGCCGCGTGTCCGACATTGACACACACAAGCTCAGAAAACATATAGGTTATTTAATCAATATAGATCATCCAGCGCTAAGGATCTGGTATAATTACCAAGCTAATGTGGAACTCACCCTAGGTCGGGGTACATAGAATCCTGAGGGTCAGGGGATACTTCTCATCAGCTCTGCAAGCGGAAACCGAATGACCGAACGTCACCGGTAAACCAGTGACGTTCCCCGTTTTTAGTGTTGTGACATGATTATTACTAAATCCGATATTTTATCTCTCGACTATGTACTTGCAGCTGAGAACCCTCACAACGCTACAGTACCCCGGCTGCAGAGAGAGGATTTTACCTGTACAAAATCCGCTAGAACTAACTCTACTTTCCTATCCTCTATCTGGCTCAGAAGCCAGCCCGTTGTATCAGTGGCTGGATTCCTAGCCGATATGTAAGTTATTCGTGTTAGTTCTGGTCGTTTTCCTGTATGTTCGCCCATGGGGTCAGTGTAGTCTCATGTGTAATTGTTTGTGGGGTAGGTTATGTTTGTTTGGCGGTGTTAGGTTAGTGTGCCAGATTAGATTTGGTTAGTTTTAGCGGGTGGTAGGTTAGTGGGTTAGTAGGGTTGGATGTATTTGTGGGGATAGATTTGGTTGTTTTTGTAGTTGTTTGTTGTTTTGTATTTTTTTTTTAGTCTGGCTGCGGTCACCTCTCTCGTTGGTGCCGTCAGTATGAAGTTCATTCTTGATGAGTAGTACAACACAACAGTTAAGGGTAGTTACCACAGAGACCTACTCTGCCAATAATAAGTATCGCCCCTGTGGGGTCTTCAGTATTCTCTGTGGCAACGCCATTTTAATGTAGTTGATTAGTTTTTTTTTTTTTGTTTAGTGGATATACCTGAATACACCTGCTCATTCTGGGTGCGGTCACCTTATTTGTAGGAGCCGGCTTTAAGATATTCTTATTTGAACATGACATAAACAACACAAAAGCTAAGGGTAGTTACCATAGAGACCTACTCTGCCATCAATAAGTAAACACCCCTCGGGGTCCCCAGCATTCTCTATAGCAACGCCGTTGTAATGAACTTGATTAAATTATGCTTAGTCTAATTTCAATGTTGAACCCCCTCACACGCGATAGTCACTCTTTAAGTAGTTATATAGTGAGTGTGATCAGAGTGATCACCAACTAACCAGTAGTTAGGTACTGGTCTCAAGGAGCTTAGGAACCCTGCAGCGAAAGGTAGATAGATAAATCACTGTAGGTGATTGTTCTCCCACGACATGTGGTGGTCGTAGTCCCTTGGCATCGTTTGACTCGGTGTCTCGGGTCAAACGCTAGCTAGCTAGGCCTACGGGACTACTGTGGATTCTTCCACTTTAGGTCCTTGATATGCCAGGTACCCAGTGGTTTCCCGGATGTATCTGCCAAGTCATACACCAGTGGGGACAGTTTTTTTGATACTACACATTTTACAAACTTAGGTGCTAGTTTTTTGCAGAAATATTTGTCCTTATCGCTCTGGTAATACGTTCGTTTCCAGACTACATCTCCCACTTTGAATTCTACGTCCTTCCTACGAAGGTTGTAACTACAAGTGTTCCTAGAATATGCTTTCAGCAATGCTGACTGTACCTTGTCGAAGATGCTTGATAGGACACCCAAGTTCTCTGCATAGTGGTCCCTTGGTTGGTAAATTATATCCTTTATTTCCGTGTCCTGATAGTGAGTACCGTCAGCAATTAATTCCCTGCCATAAACCAGAAACGCTGGTGTGTAACCTGTGACCTCACTGGTTGAGCTGTTTAGTGCGAACTGAACCTTTGGTATATGTAAGTCCCAGGAGCGCTGGTCATCATTGATGAATGTGGATAACGCCGTGATTATTGTTTTATTGTAGCGTTCCACTGTATTTACTTGTGGTGTATATCTTGGTGTGTAGTGTATATTAGGAATATTATATTTTTTAAATAGGTTTTTCATTTCATTGGAAGTGAACTGTGTACCGTTATCCAGAATTACAACTTGTGGTATGCCATGGACCAAGAATATATTGTCTTCTAACAGTCGTACTATAGTAATAGCAGTTGCGTTCCTTATGGGAAATAGTAGGCAGTATTTAGAGAAACAACAAGTAGCGACAAATAGATACGAGTTTTGACGTCTTGAAAACGGCAATGGTCCCACTATATCTATACTCAGCATTTGGAAAGGACGTGAACACTCCTTAGGCTTCCCCATTAGTCCTAGGGGGGCGTGGTTTGCTTGTTTGTGAGCGATACAAGTTTCACATGCTGTTACAAACCTCACCACGTCGCCATGCATTCCTGGCCAGTAGTAGCGTAGCGATAGTCGCTTGTATGTCTTATGGATACCCATATGTGCCGCGGTCGGTTCAGCATGGTTGTTAGTTATTATTTGGTGCCTATCTTCCGTCGGAATGACTTCCTTCCATTCGAACTCGCATAGTATCGCGAATTTACTTTTCTCATAGCGGTGCAATTTGTTATTTTTTACTATGTAGTTTGGGAATGCCGTTGGGTTCTGTTGGCAACCAATGTAGATGTTTTGGTACCATGTATCATCTGTTTGTTTTGGCGGAACTGTCTGTGTGGTGTGTTCTTGTGAGAGTGCTGCGATCGGACAAGCTCGAGATAACGCGTCTGGTAAGGTGTTATCTGCACCACGTCTATGTTGTATGTCAAAGTTAAAAGCCGACAACCTTATTCCCCAGCGCGCCAAACGACCGGAAGGGTTTTGTAGTTTGAGAAACCACTTTAGTGAGGAATGATCTGTGAACACTGTGAACTTGATGCCATTTTCTAGGTAACAGCGCCAATGTTCCAGTGCCACTAGTACTGCTAGTGCTTCTCTTTCTGTGATGCTATAGTTTTGCTCTTGTTTAGTCAAGGATTTGCTCATGTATGCTATGGGATGTTCAACCCCGTCCCTAATCTGAGTTAGCAAACCGCCAATGCCATAGTTACTGGCATCTGTGTGTACTTCAAATGGGATACTGTAGTCTGGACACGATAGTACTGGGGCAGATATTAGTATTTCCTTTAGTTTAGTGAAGGACTCCTGACATTCCTGTGACCAGTCAAAAGGTGGTGCTTTCTTACTTGAGCTTGTTAGTCTATTTAGTGGTGCTGCTAGTGCACTGAAGTTTGGTACGAAACGTCTATACCATGATGCCGTTCCTAGGAATCTTTTTACTTCTTTTGGATTTGTGGGTATTGGGAAGTTCTGTATTGCTTCTACTTTATCTGGATCTGGATGTAGTCCCCTCGAGTTAACTATGTAGCCTAGATATTTCAATTCGTCACGAAAAAATTGACATTTATCCATGTTTATTGTTAAATTAGCGTTTGATAATTTATTGTAAACTTTAGTTAGCAAGGCTATATGGTTTTCAAAATCTGATGATACTAGCACTATGTCGTCCAAGAAAGCAAACACTCTATTCTCAAACTCTGGTCCGTAAAACAATTTATCTACCATTCGTTGTTGCGTTGCAGGCGCGTTTGTTAGTCCGAATGGTGTAGTTTTAAATCTGTATGTTCCCCGGCCCGGTATGTAGAACGCTGTTTTATTTTTGTCTGTTTCCCTTAGTGGTAACTGCCAGAAACTTTTGTATAGGTCGATACTCGTTAGGTATTTTGCATCCCTCAGATTGTCTAATATTTCCGAAATGTATGGCAAATTGTATGCATCTTTTTTAGTTATAGCGTTTAGTTTCCTACTGTCCAAGCAAAACCGCAATTTGCCATCCTTTTTAGGTGTCAGCAGTACCGGAGAAGACCACGGACTCTCACATGATTCTACAACATCCAGGTCAAGCATCTCGTCCAGTTCCTTGCCGAGAACACGCTGTTTCTCTGGTGACATCCTATAGTAACGCTGTCGTATAGGTGGTGCATCACCAGTGTCAATACTGTGTGTTATGAGGTTAGTACGGCCTAGGCCTTTTTTCCCTGAGGATATGTTCTCGAACTTTGTTTTAATTTTCTCCGCTGTCACCTTTTGTTCCTCAGTTAGCTGTGCAAATGCATGCAAATATATGTTTTGTTTAGTGTTTGCGCTGGTGTTGTTTATGTTTACGAGGAATACTGATTGTATATTCTTTGGAAATATATGAAAGGTGTTCCAGAAATCCATTCCCAGCAAGATAGGAGTGTCTATTGATGGCACCACATGTGCCTTGATTATGTGTAACTTTCCTTGAAATGTTATTGGTAAATTTAGTGTACCTATAGGATGAAGCACTTGTCCCCCAGCGGCAACAAATGATTCTAAGTGGTCCCTAGGCTGCAGGGTTAGCCCTTGGTGCTTAATTAGGAGTTTATGGTAGTCTTTACCAACGATAGTTACTGCCGAACCGGAATCCAACAAGCCACTAACTGGCATGTTGTTTATGTCTATAGATGCGTAAGGTCTTATGTCGTTGTGAGGTTTGTTACGGAATGTTGAAACTGAGTAGCATGTTTTAAATTTTTTAACTACAGCTAGCCAATCTTCCCACTCTGTTTTACTTAGCCTGTCGTTGAATTTACTGTTGCAACAAACCTCCCTAATTAGTTTTTTGGTGGGTGACACTTTGTGCATTCGGGGTATTTCACCCCTTTTTCTCCGCATTTAAAACAAATTAGAACGCGGTCTGCCGTACACCGTCGTAGTGAATGCGAGTTTGATCTACACCTAGGGCAATAAGGTTGACCTCTGATTGGTGTATCCGTGCCTTTATTGTCTACTAATGCGACCGGTTGAGCAGAGTGTAAGTCGTCTCCGTTTGTTTCCGGTTTTTTATAGTAATCACCGCGGGCGTACCTATAGCGGGTGTAGTACGGTTTTTGGTTTGAATTGGTAGTCTTATTTGGTGGCTTGACGTAAGCAAATTCAGGTGCCAAGGAGGTGAGGTTTGTTTTTGTTGGCTCTTGATAGTGTGCTGCTCGCATCTTATATTTCTCATAGTTTTTACATACCGACTCTAATTGTTCTAGACTTTGCACGTTGCTGATAGCTAGTACTTCCGCATACATTGGTTTTATATTGTGAACGATGATCTCAAATACCTCTGCTTTTGTTGGTTTAGTATTTAATCTATTGAATAAACCGCTCATGATTGATATGTAGATAGTTATGTTCTCTGTTTCACCTTGTGAACGCGTCCTAATCTCAGTTAGCAATCTATAATCATAGTCATCGCAGTCAAAAGCAGCCTTCAATTGTTCTATTAGTTCTTCCCATGTGGTGACGTTTGATTTTACATGCCTATACCAATGCAGCGCGTTGTCCGTGAAGATATCAAATGCATAGTTAAACATATCATCTCCTTTTATTTGCTTACATATTCTGAACTCCTCTATTTTTTGTATGAAAGAACGCACACAAGTCTTTCCATCATACTTTGGTTTATTTGGTACGTGACTAGTGCATGTTACGGTTATGTTAGTGTTTGTAGCAGGCATTGTGTCAGTTCGTTGTGAGCTACCAGAACTAAACTTGGTTTCTAGTTTGATAAGTTGTGAATCTAGCGCATTATATTTTTCTTCCAGTTTTTGTTTTAGTAATATGTTCTCGGGGTTGGATGGTTTAATACGGGCTAGCCGGTATTTGATATGATTTTTGTAAGATATACCCTTTGCTAATCCCGCTTCATTGTTAATTTCTCCTAGACTTAACTGGTATTCGCCTATGGTTACCTTTACCGCACATAAATCCTCACTTTCATCTATGCCCGATTCTTGTATGTCGTCACTTGAATATTTTTTACTCAAATTGTTTATTTGTTTTCTTAAGTTTAGGCAAGTACCAATTTCACCACCCCGTATCAAGACTTCATATTCTAATTCAGCCTTCCTTAAGTGTATGAAGTTAATCAGGTGAGTTCCCATTATTACAAAAATTATATAGTAAACTATTTGTTGGGCTAGATAATATCACTATAACAGTATTAACACAACAACTTAAATCTATACCGCAACGATGTAAAAGAGCAAGTGTGCTAGGGTTCAGTCCAGAACAGAGTGACAAAGATAGAACTATTAAGCCTGGGCGCCACTGTAACGGCTAGGGCTTTGCAGGTAGGCTGCGCAGGCCGCTAACTGATAGGTAGGTAAGTAGTCAATAAAAACACTAGGTTAAGTTCATACATATATTTATAGTTATTAGAACTAACACGGCTAGGTCGCGGGTAAGTCACTTTACTGTTCTGTTCTGAGCACTATCACAACTAATATTAATGAAAGGTACCGTCCTTGGCAACACGTGGCAGACGTGGGGGCCTGTCAGCTCAGGCTCACGGCGGTTGGCCACACGTGGCAGACGTGGGGCCTGCCAGCACAGGCTCACGGCGGTAGGCCACACGTGGCAGACGTGGGGCCTGTCAGCACAGGCTCACGGCGGTAGGCCGCGAGTCGTCAGGCCTTCTGGACCTTAGCAGCGTGCGCAACCAGTGTGCGGTCAGCACCGGCTCGCACAGGTAGCTACGGCGGTAGGCCGCAGGTTGTCAGGCCTTCGTGACCTTGGCAGCGTGCGCATGCAATGTTCAGCACCGCTACCATCAGCAGTATATAGTAGCAAGCACCTGCCCTCAGCCCGTACGAAGAACCCTGGAAGGCGCGTTAGGGAGCGCATGTTAGATGCGGTGCAATAGCAGCAAGCCGCATGCGATGTGCCAACCTCCTTCCCATTTTAAGCCAAAGAACGGTGTGGGAAGCATTGTAGGTGAAAGCTCAGCACATCGCAGCGGTTTACAGGCAAGAGAGTTTGCAACATAGCGTGCCACAATGGCGGATGCGAATATGTGAACACGCGAGCATAAATCACAAAGTAGGCGTGGCCATGGTAGATGGCTCACTAAGAATAACACAGTGAGGCACTACACCATTTCGATGCAGTAGCAATACATACATATTTCAATCTCCTTTGCGCTGGATGACTTGTAGCCGCGTGTCCGACATTGACACACACAAGCTCAGAAAACATATAGGTTATTTAATCAATATAGATCATCCAGCGCTAAGGATCTGGTATAATTACCAAGCTAATGTGGAACTCACCCTAGGTCAGGGTACATAGAATCCTGAGGGTCAGGGGATACTTCTCATCAGCTCTGCAAGCGGAAACCGAATGACCGAACGTCACCGGTAAACCAGTGACGTTCCCCGTTTTTAGTGTTGTGACATGATTATTACTAAATCCGATATTTTATCTCTCGACTATGTACTTGCAGCTGAGAACCCTCACAACGCTACATCTTACTTAAATTTATTTTTAAATTATTATTGTCTAACCATTGAATAGTATTGATCAATGTTTTATTAATGTCAAATTTATATAAGTCTTTATTATTACAGGGTATAGATATAGTACTGTCATCCGCAAAAAGTGTTACAGGATGGTCAATTGATTTTGGAAAGTCATTTATGTACAGTGTAAAAAGTGAAGGTCCTAAAACACTTCCTTGCGGAACTCCGTAGGTAACAGTTCGTTCCTCTGAAAGAATGTTTTCTTCATGTTTGGTTCTAGAGTTCAAGCTACTTATTTCGGTTATTTGTTTTCTGTCATGCAAATATGATTTTATAAGTTCCAGAACATTTCCTCTAATACCGTACGCATCAAGTTTTTTAAATAAAATATCATGTTGGACATAGTCAAATGCCTGAGTCATGTCACAAAATATAGCACAGACGAGAGTCTTTTTATCCATATTTGACATAATCGAGTGCAAAAAGTCATAAACTGCCATATTTATTGTTTTCTTTTTCCTAAATCCTTTTTGTTCGTTACAGAGTATATTGTTTACTTCTAAATAACAGCTAAGTTGATTATAAATATAGTATTCAATTACTTTTGAGAACATCGGTATTAATGCAATCGGCCTGTAACATTCCATTAGTTCCGTATATATGTAAGGCACTTTGAATGTCAAAGTTTACAATAAAATGGAAATTATTCAATTTGCCCCTTTATCAAAGGTTGTCCGTATTGAGAAGAACTCCGCAGTTACTATTTGAAAATGTTTTTTATTTTGTATACTTAAGTTAAAGTTAGTGCTTAAGTTGTATACTTTAGTAAAAGTAGGAAGGTTTGTTCTCTGCAGCCCTCAAACCTGATTATTTAACCAAATACTACAAGAACAAAGGATACCAAAAAGCTGGGCAGAATCAAGAATTATACTTCTGTACAAGAAAGGTGATCCAGCGGATGTCAACAATTACCGACCCATAAGCTTGCTAACGAAGATATAAGCTGTTTGCAGCCTGTACCTATAGACAAAAGGATAGAGCCAAACATAGAAGAGCCCCAGCCGGTGAAGCAGGCAGGGTTCAGAAAATGATATTGTACTATCGACCACCTTCACACCTTAGATCAGGTGATAGAGAAACACCAACAATGGAAAGCAACACTCTATCTAGCCGACATTGATTTTGCGAAGGCTTTTGACTCCATATCACATGAAAGTATATGGTAAGCACTAAAGTATCAAAAATCCCCAACGCCTACATAAATACCTTAAAAGACGTATACAACTAGAGTGTAAGTCGAGTAAAGCTAGACCGATCAGGTGCAGAAATTAAAATATGCAGAGGAGTTATACAGGGAGAGCCTTTATCTACCAAACTTTTCATGTCTGTCTTAGAGTTTATAACGAAGGGCCTACGCTGGAAACAAAAAGGAATCTACTTAAACGGACACTTTCTGAGCAACCTAAGGTTTGCCGACAATATCGTTCTCTTCTCCAAAACACCCAAATAATTGGAAGAAATGATCACAGAGCTATGCAACGTTAGAGAAAGCATAGGATTAAAAATAAACACGTCATAAACTAAAGTTGCAACAAAGAGTACTCAAAAGCTTATAACGGTAAAACAAAAAGCTTTAGAATATGTGAATAGTTATCAATATTTGGGTAAGCATATCAAAAAATCCTGTAAAAAGTCGAGACACACAGATGAGATCGAAAGGAGAATAAACATGACTTGGAAGAAATTTAAATTAAAATAAAATTGCTATGAGACAAATCGGTTATTTTGACATTTTTAAAAATGCGCTCAGTCAGTGTCTGAAAACAAACATTTTCGTTATAAAATTACGAAACCTATGTACATTTTTAATGTCAGACATATTGTGACGAAACCATCTGCCTATTTTTTTTGACATAGCAAAAATGGGCTCCCATAAAACTGGGACGTTTCTGACCGGTATTTCCCACCGAAGCTGGTTGAGAATCATCTAACCCTTAATCTGGCAAGAGAAAAAACTCTTGAAATTTTATTTTTTTTATATATTTTTGTCATCGTTAGATGTTCCTAAAACCGGGAAAAATAATTAAAAAAATCTAGTATATCTCGATTTTGAGAAAATGCATGTCCAGTATACAGGACATTGCCGGGTTCTCCATAGAGTAACTGTAAATATCGATGTCCAGTATATTGGACACGGCCGAATTAAGGAATCGTTCGAGAATTTTTATAAAAACTTTATTTATGCAATTATGAAATAAACAAAAATAAAATGCATGTGTATAATGAAAATATGTATTGTTGTACAATTTTAAAATTTAAAATGGCATTATTGTTACTTATTTGGCTTCTATAAAATTTAAATTTAAATTTTCTCTGAGGTGTGTCGCCAAATCTACGACACATGCGCGCGTCTGTATGGTTTTGCAAAGGGCGACTACTACTTTGGCTCCTAAGGTTAAGGTCTCTTCGTCTTGAGAAAACGGAATATTTTTAAATGTATCTTCACCCCCATATAGCAGGAAGTCGTAAACAATACCCGACATACCTGCCCGGACAAAATTTTTAAAACCCCACTTATTGGGGTGCTACATGGGGTTATATTGTCTTCTATTTCCCGCCTTTGTCCCTTTATACGGTATTGTCATTTCGTCAATGCTATACCTCATCTCCTCTTCAGTAGCTAGGCAGTTCATCCTCACCTTCTCTACAAACGGCCTCACCTTGAAGTATCGATCCAAATCGGGACAGGAATTGTCTACGAAATGGATATTCCTGCGTATGCACTCAAACTTTTTCAGAGGCATAATGTCTGCTATTGCTGGGTATCGCAGTTCTTTGGCCCAATAATCCACGTAAGATGGCAAATTAACAACACCCATAAGTAGAAATATGGACAGGAAATCATTAAATTCGTCTTCGGTAACATTTATTGACCGTCCAGTTCTTTGCACTGCGTAGAGGTTTGTGTTATGGACTCTATCTTGGATTATATCCACAGAAAAATATTTATGAAAATAAACTATAGGTGAGTCGTCGTTAGGCATGTCAAAAACTTATTTTTATTGAAAAGTTAATACTCAAGCAGCTGCTAAGACATTTTAATTTAAATAGCCTCCTTCATAATGAACAATATGGATTTACAAAAGGTCGTTCGACTACAGATGCGGGTGTTGCTCTGCTGAAACACATATTTAACGCATGGGAGAACTCGCAAAATGCTATTGGGGTTTTCTGTGATCTCTCCAAAGCCTTTGATTGCGTGCACCATGACACGCTTTTGCGTAAACTGCGTCATTACGGTGTGCAAAACGAAGCTCTCAACGTTATAAATTCGTATTTACATAATAGGTCCCAATGTGTAGATGTTAATGGTGTGAAATCTTCCGGGCTACCAGTTCAGTTAGGTGTACCTCAAGGCTCAATACTGGGTCCATTCTTGTTCTTAGTGTATATCAATGACCTACCATTCTATTTAAAGGGTATCTGTGAAGTTGTACTGTTTGCAGACGATACCTCTCTTATTTTTAAAGTAGACCGGAATAGACAAGATTTTGACGATGTAAACAGTGCACTCTCAATGGTTACGGATTGGTTTACGACAAATAACCTAGTTCTCAATGCCAAGAAAACGAAATGTGTTAAGTTCGCCCTACCAAATGTTAGAAATCTAGGACCCAACATCGTCTTAGATAAAGAGGTGCTTGAATCTGTAAATTCGGCAGTTTTTCTGGGCATAACAGTAGATGCCAAACTTCAGTGGGGCCCACATATATCGAGCCTAGCGGGAAGGCTCAGTTCTGCCGCCTACGCCGTCAGGAAAGTAAGACAATACACTGACGTCGATACAGCTCGATTAGTCTATTTTAGTTATTTTCATAGCGTTATGTCCTACGGTCTTCTGCTGTGGGGCAAAGCTGCTGATATTCAAAATATATTTGTCCTTCAAAAACGAGCTGTTCGAGCTATTTACCAGCTAGGCCCCAGAGTTTCTCTGAGAGATTTTTTCAAAGATATTGGTATCCTCACAGTGGCATCTCAATTCATTTTCGCCAACATCTTATATATTAGGCAAAATATACATTTATACAGTAAGAACAGTGATTTTCACAATGTTAACACTAGAAATAAGGAAAAACTAAGAGTTCCTTTTCACCGGCTTCATAAGGTTCATAACTCATTTGTTGGGCTTGGTATAACCTTTTATAACAAGTTACCCTCTTCTTTGCTAGATTTGCCTTTTAATGCGTTTAAAACGAAAGTAAAATCCAACCTTTGTTCAAAGGCATACTATTCTATCAACGACTACTTAAATGATAAGAATAGTTGGTCGCTGTGATTAACTCAAGACAATTTTTATGTTCTTTCACCAGAATTAGCTTACCTACTGACAGGTTATATGAGTTCATATAATTGTTTATTTTAATTTAATTTTAATTTATTGTTGACATAATCTACTCATTACAATGTTTTTTTTTAATGAGTTGTATTGCAATATGTAACTAGTGATCATATTATTTATTGTTATTAGTAATTAACTGTTTATTTATTTTACCTCGATGGTCCTAGTTTATCATTTATAAATTCCAGTTACAGCTTTATGTAAGCGGGCACGCCCTTTATGCCTGGAGGCTTTTATTAAGACGTTAAGTTTTGTTTACGTTTAGTTTTTATTTCTGCCCGAGTATAGTTCTCGATGATTTTGTTTGGTTTATTGGCGTGTGCTAGCTAACATATGGATAATAATTTAAATTAGGTTAATTAAGTATGTTGAATACTATTATATAGAGTCATTTTTTTTTCTTTCTAACTGAACAGACAGCTGTGCTGCTGGGGAGTTTGTTGCGCCACTTCTTCTTCCCAGCTAACGCACTAGGAAGTGGTGAAGGGTGGGCGTTTTGGGGGACTGTCTTATGTAATTTTGACGTTCGAAAAGTGCTGATTATCAGCCTAGTTTGAATAAATGACTTTTGAATTTTTGAATTCACAATCCATAATTTCAGCCTTGTGCAGGAACTTGCCTTTTTTCCAATTGTAATTGGTTGTCTTACGCTTTTTTGATTTGACGTGTCTAATGCGAGTGTTGGTATGGACGGGTTTTTTTCGTTTTGACCTGGTATTGACAATATTAGGAGCCGGTGGCATGTCCACAACAGACTGGATTGATGATAAGGTCGGAATAACATCATAGTTGCTGGTTGATGGCAACACTTCCCTCATAATTGGTGTGAGAGGCACTGGTAGTTCTTCTTCGACTTCTGGCTCGCTGTTGGGTATTTCGTCGTTAGAAGAATCGTCACTGCCATTGTTGCTGTCCAAAATATTCAGGTTTTCCAATGACGATGGTATGGATGGTGCATCTGATGAGACATCATCAATTTCCTGGCCATGGTGCAAATCTGGTACTTCATCTGAACTGGTCTGGCCTTCTACGTCCGATAGAGCGTTAATTGGTGGCACTAAAGCTAATAATTTTGAGGCACGTGATGTTTTTTTGAAGACCTGTAAATAATAATATTGTTAGGTATCATAAATAACATTTATCATACATAATATAGATATTAGTTCATAATATTATACTAATTGTTAGTTTTCTGTCTCATTGGCAATGTCCAGTATACTGCACATCACAAAACCATACTAAACCCTCGAGAATCCGGCAATGGGAAGTATACTGGACACACAAGTTTCGCAGAGAATAACGAAAAATCTATAAGTAATATTATGATTTTAGTATACACGTACCTACATATAAAAATACGTTACGGAATATACAGAAAAGAAATAATTGTTCCAAAAAAAAAAAAAAATCGACACTTACCGAGAGCGGTCGTGACGCGTTCATCCTCCCTGACGTTGCGGCGTCGACTGACCGGCCGAGCGCACGCGCTCATTGACAGTTATTTTTTATGTTATAATGTAGGACATAACCAAGTTATTCCATATATAAAAAAAACTAATATTGTTAAATAAAAATGCTGCAGATTTTTTCAAAGTCGATGTCCAGTATACTTCCCAGTGTCGAATTAAGGGCTAAACTAACGATTTTATACGGTTTTGGCCGTAAAACGATGTGATATGGTTTTGGTCGTGGGCTCTCATACCACACTAAATTGTTAAGGAATATTTATTTTATTAATATCTTTTGAAATACTGAATGTGCAGAATGTTGGATTATGCCAATATTTAGTAGAAAATTCTACGAAATATTGGTGCTATTGTTATCCGATTTGATTAACTACTTTAGTAGCTACTCGTACGTACATATATTTTCTATAGACCGTCAGGATTGAGGAGCCACATAAAATGTGTTGTATTAGCGAAGTTATACAGTTTTCACATTTTATTTTTATGATACAAATTAAAACACATTTACTACTATATTATATTAAAAATCTGTTGTAATTGGTTGATTACTTTCTGAGAAACAGCGCGGTGAAAGGAGAATGCCAAAGTTTCCTACAAGACTCGGCCAGAACCGACAGAGATGAACTATATTTCATAAAAAGGCAAAATAATTATAGAATTTGATAATATAATTAGATTTATATTGGAAGTACACCAAAAAAAGTTATAGTGCTTTAAAGTTGACCACTTAATACTTCTGATTTTAACGATAACATGAAATAAACTATTAAGTGATTAATTAAATGAATGAATTTTAGCAGATTATCGTCGTATATAAATGTTTTTATATTAAAAATATACATAAAACATACTTAGATTAGAATATATGAAAAAAAAAACACAACAACACGCCGATGAAGTGAAGTCAAACTTTTTAACAATGACAAGGACCACAGACAAAACACAAGTTGTTTTTACATCAAGTGTTGCCACTACTATAATAACATTATAAGGTATTAGGAATAAACTATTCTAAACAGTATCGATCATCGGATTATTTTTAATAAAATTATTACATCACTTTATAATATTATTCATAAATATAACTAAACGGTATTTATTATTAAAAGAACACACAGGCTCTATGTCTCCAAACCGGAGACAGTTTGCCAAAACCGTCAAACCCCACCGAATCGACGACGGTGAGTCACGCGGGTTAGATCTCATACTTATCCACCTTATGTGCGTTTTTTCTTATGCACCTATGGGGTATCATGCGACATTCAAGGATAAATAATAAAAAAAATCTAAAATGATAAATGACGTATTTTTCATCAAATGAAAAATACGCCCCGCTCTAGGCGGAGCGGAAGGGCGTGTCAGACTCTTACTGACTAAAACCCACCCGTGTTCCTTCACTTGCCTGTACGTTGACGCTAACGCTAACTTGACAGTTAAAACGTCACAAAAGGGGCAGGACTTTATCTTTATTCATATTTATATTATTGTAATGGATTTGCATATGCAATTTCGTATCGATATTATTTTATTTTGGTATTGGCAACATTTCTTCTTGAAGTTGTAGCTATGAAATGTGTTGTTAAATTGACAATTAGTTGAATAACTTTTTAAAATGAGTTTTCAGCGGTGTGCTTCTACAGATTTTATATAAATTGTATAATTGTTACTATTTTCTGTTATGAATTATCATTATTACAGAAAGTCTGTCGGACGCTACATGATTCGAGCCTATTCTTGTCATTGTCCTTTATTGATTTTTATGAAAAATAAAAGCATTGTAGCTATCTCAAATTCAGCCCTACAATACCCATCAGACTACGCATTAGTACTGCTAAATGCTACAAAATTACGAAAATATCCGTCCGCTATTTTTCGAGTTATAAAGTGGCTCCTCAATTCAGATGTCTGAATTGAGGAGCCACCTTAAACGTCCTGTAACTTTTTAAGGGTTTTACTACAAATTCCAGGATCGGGCCTACAAAATGGGATAATTTACTACTAAATATTGGTAGTACCCGCGTTTAAATATGAGATATGGCTCCTCATTCTATACGGACACTTAGTAATCCACTTGTAAATTATAAGTTTGTGGATATGGAAATAAAGGCTATATACAAATCCAGGCTGTTATGTACGGAACAATTCGTGATAGAAAACCCTAAAGACACTTAGCCTCAAGGTCAGTAGCCACGCTTTGGTGCACCAGACCAACGAGACCGTAATGTAATTTGTACCTCTTTCTCTATTTCAGACTAGCGGTTTGCGGTGGGTCGCTGGGCGCGGCACTGGTGTGTGCGCGCGCGCCGGGCCTGACGGAGCGCCAGCGCGCCATGTGTCGCCAGTCGCCCGCCGCCGTCGCCACCATCGGGGACGGACTCAGGTAACCAAACAACCAATCAGAATCCTACACAACTGAAACAAGGGGACGTGGAACTTTACCTTAAAATTAGGCTAAGAATCAGCGATTTCGTAACTTCTAAAGTTACAAATGAGCTATCATTACCACCACCCACCATTTTGGGTTACCACCAGTTTTTGGTTACCCAAAAATGCCAAATCTTCACCACTTATTAGTGTTTCAGATGGGAAGAAAAACTAGCGCACATCTATCTTTCATAGGTTATAAGACCCACGGAGCTAATCAGACTCGCTTCTTGTATAAGCATCTTAAGTGAACTTTCTAAGGCTTTTGATAATGATGATCACAATAAATCAATCTGCCTGCCTTTTCCTAATTGTGATGGGGTCGGCTTCCAGTCTAACCGGATGCAGCTGAATATCATTATTTTACATGGAGCGACTGCCTACCTGACCTCCACAACCCAGTTCCTTGGTAAGACTGGTTGTCAGACTTTCGGGCCTCTGACGACCTGTAACGACTGTCAAAGATACATGAATGACAGCCGGGACCAACGGCTTAACGTGGTTTCCGAGGCACGGAGGAGTCTCGGTATGTAAAGATGGTCTCCCATCCACAGACCAACCCCGGCATGCGTAGCTTACCCTGATGTATCGAACCGTGCGGCTGTTATTGCTTAGCCACGAGCTCCTCACACACATTGATCACAATAATTATACTGAATATTAAAATCTTGTTTTAACGAAGTTTAGTGTTCGAGACAGAAGAAGTGTGGAACTTTTGAACACGAAGTACTTTAACAAGATAACATAAAATTAAAGATGTTTTTTAACTTTAGGGAAACCTTTATAAAAATGTATGTGCTCAGGGCTCAATACCTTACCTGTGCATTCCTCGTAATATTCATAATTTATCGACCGGAAACATAATATCCTGAATAAAAGATTTATAGGAAGAAAACATTGCCAACTTGAAGCGAGAATCAATTTAGCTAAGAATTCGTTTAAATAAAGTGGATGACAGAAATAAGCACGTACTAATAATCGTAGCGTGGCATAAAGATTACACCTCTCGATAAACCGATTAACGATTTATTGCCCACTTACACTATTAATCGGAATTAATTCACGACCAGTAAAACATATTCTCTATAAACTCACGTTATTGAGCTAGGAATCATCAATTCAACTGCAAAAGATAAAGTAGGTTTTAGATTCTTGCTTAATTTTTTTATAAAATAACAAGTGGTGCTAGATTGGATTTTGCATCGACTAAAATGACAAACTTTCATAAATGCTTTCGTCCCCTATTCAACCCCTTTAGGGGGTGAACTCTTGTGCAAAATTGTATGCTTCTAGACACTAAGTGGGTCTAGACGAATTGTTTTAGGCTGTGGATTGTCTGTCAGTAAGTGAGTGAATTAATGAATTTAAGATTTTTATTAATTTGATTACAAAATAAGCTAATGAGACAATCCAATTACACTTGTAGAAAACTGTAATCGGATTATCGAACCATAGATGTACAGTAGGGTGTCCCTTATACGACGATTTTTTTTTTCAATTTTGCTATTCTTACTGAAATACTAAATTTTACCTTTCTAGCATGATTGCAACCCGTGCCGACCGAGCAACAAAGTTTGTGAAAAATCGTGTTTTGTCCTAATATTTGGTTAGTCCTACAAAATTAATAAAAATGCAACAAATGAAGTAAATAAAAGACAAAATGAAATAAGAGAAATATTTATTTTTATTTAAACCTATAAAATAACTACAATCACTAACACATAAACATGATGACGACAAGCCAAAAGTAGATAACAATTCTCTTTATAAATTCTGCTCCAAAGGAATACAAGCTCCGTTGAAATGGCCAGTATTCGAAGCTGTTATGTTTCAACGCATTATTTGTACCTAAGGTTCCAGTCATAGAGGGCAGTTGAAATAGCTTTAGCTTGATATTTACCAGAAGAACTCTCTAGTTTTGGTACTGCTAGAAGCTGTTCTCTGTCGGCAAATGAAGCGATAATCGGCAAACGTTCTTCTTTTGAACTTCGCATATTCAAGTCTGAAGCCTGGTTACAATTTTTCATCCCAAATAGACTACGTCAGGTACATTGTCCTGAAAGTTAGTTTTATTGCTTCTGCCCTAGGTTTTCTCGTCTGAGTATGAATTTGCTGGATCGAGGATTTGATAATGGGGAAATCTTCGCTGCTCAGATCAAGCGGTTCTACAACCGCATGAAGAATATAAACGGAGTCTCTAATGCTAAGCTGGCATCGATCTAAAGCAAGTTTAGGTGTTATCAGATTATTTCTACCTTTTCGAATTGTTTCAGGGCAGGAATCTCTGGCAAGCTGACTTCAGAATTCAGAATCTCCCTGTCCTTTGTCTGAATCTTGTGAATGTTCCAAGTTATGTGTAGTAGAAGTCGATGCAACAGACAATAACTCTTTTTGTCTCACTTTTCTTTCCTCTTCGTCTAATCGTCTTTGTCTACCTCTTTCTTTTTTGCCCGCCAAATTTTTGTTTACACCACCTAAGCATCCCCGTCGACGTGGCTCTCTCTGTTTTTTCAAAAACACTTAATATTCCTCTATTTTCATTCTTTCAAAGGCATCTGCATGTGCAAGACCAAATTAATAATTTATCAAGGTCTCTTCCAAAATTATTTTCACGGTTCTTAAGTGTTCTTTTTAATTCTGCAATTCTTTCCAAACATGATATAAATCAACACATTTCTTCACGCAGTTGAGAAATGCCTTTTTGGGAATTCTAGCTTCTTCCCAAAATATAATGCACTCCCTAATCACAAGATTAGCATTTTCACTGACAGTTAGCTTGACTTCGCGACCATGTATTTGATGGTTAGGCAGTCCGATGAGGAAAATATTATGTTTATCACTCTGTAATTCAACCGACATCTTTATGCAATAAACAACAGCTTACTAATAATCTAAAAAATCACGTATGAAATGACAAATAAAACATGTAGGTCGCAGTGCAGTACCCGCGCAATTTGTATGAACAACTTGAAATCGCTAGTCGGCACGGGTTCATAAAGCGGTCTAATATTTTTTTCTAGACTATATTAGAAGTGTTTTGCATTTAAACAAAACAGTTATTATGTTATGAAAAACATAACATTTGATTTGAAGAAGCTGTCTTAAATTTTACCGATAATAAGAATAAAACGTACTTACGGGTGCCTCTTCTGTTACCTGTGGATCTTTCACTCAAGCAGGACTCGCGGCTGCGAGCTCGATCTGTCACTCATGTAAAGTGTCAATCATAGCGTCTAAAAATTTTGCCGCCAACGTACGGAAATTTTTTCTTACGTTAATTTTCTTTAAAAAAAATTGTAAAGTTTCAGAAAAAAACTTTATAGAAAGTGAATAATAGTGCTTGTGATAAGTGATATATAGTGTTACGCTGATAGTTGAGCCAGCGAAATGCCGAAATGGAGATCGAAAGGTCACATTAAATCTAAATTGTCACCGGTGCCTGCGGATTCTCCTAAGTGCGATGCGTGGTGAAGAACGCTCTTTATCCTCGGAGGAAGAAGGCACCTATTCCCACTGCCGAACAACGGCAAAGAGATCGAAACGATTTCCTGTAAGTCGGGCCCACGCATTAACAATTGAATGAGTAGACAAGTAAGTGTTAAATCTGTTAACAATGACACAATTTCTACATTATATCACTAATCTTACTCAAAACACTATCAACAAACTTCTAAATTGCTTCTTGCTAGTATCTACTTCAGATCAAATCAAATGTTGTGTTTTTCATAACATAATAACTGTTTTGTTTAAATGCAAAACAGTTCTACTGTTTCTTCAAAACATAACATTTGATTTAAAGACCTGTTTGGTATCTGCTGGTGAAAGAGTACCCGAAGGATGTAGACGCTATGTGAATTAAATATTATATGGAATGAACGAATATTTCAGTCTGTATTCATTAAATTTTCCAATAAAACAATTAAGAGTTTTCAATCTATTTATCTTAGTAGATGCAGAAATGAACACATCTTCCCTATGATGTTAAAGATTAAGGGCAAATTTATTTGCCTTATTTAAGGTGAACATAAATTATAAAGCTACACTATACTGATAATAGAAAATCAATGGGACTAAACTGAATAATAATCTCATCAATAAAGGAGAATTGGATCACTCATATTCTTAATTAATATAAGTTTAGTTACTTACTTGGAAGTTATGAGATCAATCAAATGTACAGACATTTTTGAATGGCATAGTAAGCAATTTTATAAAGATGTGGAAACACAAACTCAATGTCATACATACATGACAAAGTTAAAATTTCATTGAAACTGAAATTTAATTAGGACCTTTTATTAAAATGGTCAATAGATTAGTCAAATGGTGATGCATGTAAATGAAGTCTCATCATTTGTTAATTAAATTAACTTGAAATGTGAATCATGTAGGTAAACAAACATAATTTTAATATTTTATTAGGGGATTAAAAATTATCATATAATAAATCCTCTTCCTCTCTCACAGAGAGACCCTTTGTCCACTCAGTGGGAACATAATAGCCTGAGCATTATACATTCTCTTGAGAGGTAGCCCTCTCTTTTACTACTTTACGAAAGTAATTTTTCTGTCTCAAGCGGCTCTTCCAGTTTCATTTCATCTGATGATCTATTTTCCAGCCAGCCTCCCGAAGGCTACCTATACTTCCTAGAGGCTCCTCTATCTTAGTTTGTTTAAAAATGAATTTAGTCCATTCTAAGGAGAGGCAGTGTTGTCTTTCAAGGCAAGCTTAACCACACCTGTTATTGCAAACGAAAATCAACAAGGATTATGGTAGATTTTAAGTAAACATCTTGATTGTCAGTGTCTTTGAACCCTATTTTGGCCACTCTATTATTCAAAATCTTGAAAGTTGTGAGATGTCTTATAATATTAGGTTAAGCATGTAAATCTACGCCAAGCAAGGGGTATCTTTTTATCCCATATGGGTGCCTGGGTAATGCTTTTGAAACTTACAAATGGACAAAATCTGTTTAGATGCGATCAGGTTATTAAGGGCTAATGCCATGCAATCTACACTATGTCATTTACCTCTGAATAGGAGCTTTATAAGTAATTAGTATGGATTGTCTCCAAATACATTTTAGCAAGTACCTTGTTCCTCTATCGACCACTGCCCCTTGCAACCTGACTGCCCCCCCCCCCCCCCCCCCCAACTTTCCAAGCTAGGAGTTGCAGCTTGTCAGGTCTAAGAGGTTCTTACATGGATCCTGTATTGGTACTGGGTCTAGTATGGGGCGATTTATATATAGTACGTCCCCATCCCATTACCGAGTTCAGATGGCTGAATACTCGGTCTTAAATGGGGCGAAGAGAGAACACCCATGCTAGTCAATGCTGTCACCTCTGACTCAAAGCATCGTAGAAGCATCGCAGAAGCTTGCCAAGCCATCATTTGAGTCCCATGTGACGTACTGTCTCACAACGGCCGACTTATCTGACACGAAAAGGTCGTAAACGTCGAGGACGCCCCACTTTGAAACATGGCCTCCGAGGCCTGGGGCCTGGAGCAACATGAGCCAACCAGGCTGGTCTGTTCTTAAAAGCGGTCGGCTAAGCCGTTATAACACTTAACCTCCCCGGGATGTAAACCGCTGACAGTGATGTTCAGCTAACTTCGTCGTTTTGCAAGATAGGTTCAGGAGAGCTAGGAAAACGTATCCCTCGCTCATCCTTGAATGTACGATAAATGGTCTGTTGTCGGAATGAATTAAATGACTAGAATATTTGCACTCTGAAGACTGGCTTTTGTGGCTACTTATTACTGCGTATATGGCCAACATCTCTCGCAAGTTCGAGTGCCATCTTTTTTTCTGGTTTGGTCAGGTTCCTGACAAGAATAGAATACTCTTTATAATTTACACCATACGAATTACAGATATAAATGTAGAAATTGTACATTGACACAATGGGCGGTATTATCACTAAAAGCATCTTTTGGATGTATAGAGTGGCCCGTTTATGTGGGCTTACCTTTCCTCCACGGCATGTGTGGACAGAAAGTGGGTTACCTTACCATGTGTAGAGGAACTGAGCTGTGGTCAATCAATAGCCTTTGGCCACCACATTAACTCTTGGCAAACCAATGGAGCAACCTTTTTTAAATTCTTTTGGTCTGCCCTTTTCAACTATTTTGCAGACAGGGCCTTGTGACTCGTATCAGTACACAAAAAAGCCTACATATTCTAAATCCTGATTGAGATTTAGAATTTGCTTAGGAAATTCACTTGTCACCCAAGCTTTTGTAGGACTTCCAGTCTCCGAGACATAGAAATAAAAAATTTACAGGCTCGCAAATTCTCTACCACTCAGTTGGTTGCCACTGCAAATGTCCACTGGAACTGAACAAATGCCAAAATAGGGCAGGATTTCAAACAAAAATCTAATTTTGTGATGGCCCAGTGGTTAAGGCTTCGACTCTCATGCATGAGGTTGTGGGTTCAAATCCGGGCAAGTACCAATGTGACTTTTTCAATTCATATGTACTTTCTGAGTTTATCTGGCACATTACTGACATTGGTGAAGAAAAACACTGTGAGGAAACCTGGACTTATAGTTAATATAAGTCTGAAATCGCCAACCCGTCTTGAGCAAGCGTGGTGATCAATGCTCGTGCCTTCTCTGTATGTGAAGAGGCCTTTGCCTTGCAGTGGGACAGTAACAGGCTGGTATTATATTATAAACAAAAACACCTCACGAGGGAACTATTTCATTAACAGCTACCCTTCATTCATTAATAAAACATTGCTTCCATTTTACTTTTCAATTGTCATCATCTTACTTGAGTATAAACAATAGGTTATTTGATTATAATATCATAATATTAGAAATCCACATAGATTAATATTATGCGTTTAATAGAAATTTGCAGAATTTTCTCAAACTAGAATTGTTCTGAATATTAATATTTTCGGTCTTTGACTTAGCAATAGAACTTTGTGTAATTTGCTAAAAATTGAATTGTTCTGAATATTATTAATTTCATTATTCGACTTCCTGTTAGGATCTTATCATTCCCAAGCTTTTACATGGTTCTTTAGACAGCCTGAATCTTGTCAACAATATGAATCTTGGCTTAGTTATTCTTGCTATGATCCTCATTTATCATGCCTTTTAAAATAAAAGAACCAATTCTTATAAAACCAGCTTTAACTAAATATACATATTGTGAGTTTTAAATTATTAAGTGGCTGTATTTGTTCCATTTCTAATTTTGATAGAGCAAGCTAGGTCCTGATGATCATAACTATAAGATTTTCTTAATTATTACAAAATACAGCAAATAATAATACAGTATTAACATTATAAATTATAATGTTGTTTAAATATTATTGCATTTCCTAATAGTTATAGGACTTAATGTCATATTTAATTAGTAATTTTAATGTTCTGAATGCAAATTAGAGTTCATAAGAGGTGCTGAACCTCTTTAATGTAACAACTGCATACCACATGAGAGTATTGCACTCTATTTTAATTTAAATACACTTCTGGATGGGTGTGTCCGGACTACTTCCAAAAGGGAAAGTAGGATACTATCTCAGTGGGTAGGTTGCTGCCCAATTAACAAGTCCCTGTGGACCTTGCTTTAGCAGCTCTAGCTCCATCTGCGCTAGACGGGTGCGCCAAAGTTCACCTAAATTTTCAACTCCGATAATTGGAAATCCGAAAATGTTCTTCCTAACATTTTTCATCCTAACAATCACAATTCCTAACTACTCTGTCTCTAATGTTCATAATTCCGAAGCATTCAACTTCATAATGTCAGTAGCAATAAACATCTATTATACTTTTATTTGTTTCCCTATATTTTCTCAACATAACCATCTTTTATACTATTATTCAAAGTCATATCTTTTTTGTTTAGATTTCTTTTTATTCATAATAATCAGTCTTATATACATTAATTTTGCGAACTTTATTTTCACATAACATATATAACGTTTAACAATAATAGTACCATGGTACAAGTAGTTAAATACATGTTGTCTTAAACTCATTTCAATTAAATTAGTTTAATATTAGCGGCTATAGCTTTCAAATAATCACTTTTATTGGTGTATTTTGCTTTAAAATTCAATATATATTTAATTCTATTATATTTGTCATTGTATTTTCTTTTCTTGGCGGCAGGGGGAGCCCCGTTAAGATGTTTTTGGATTTCTGCAGCCTGATGTTGTAATTCTAGAATAATTTTCTTAGATAACAAATAAAATCCTGCGTGGTGCTGATCTACGAACTGTTGAAAACGATTATGCCATGATTCAGCACTATTTTGAGTACGTGGTACGTTTTCCTCGTTTAAAACATACGTGCTCCATAAGCATGGTTCATATTTAGGTGGTGAAGAACTGGTACCCCATATATAATTTTCACCAAACCATTCTGCTATCACTTTTGCTTCGGGAGAGATATTTTGCTGCCATTCGTCAAAATATGTGGGAATTTCTTCTGCTGGTAGGTATGCAAGTGCTAAAATGCATTTGATTTCTGATGAAAACGATTCGCTTGATCCATATAGTTTTTGGAAACCTCGACTTTGCACTTGTCTATATAAAATTTGGCCCAAGTGAAAATAACAACCCTTTAACACTGCGTTTTCAAAATTATACTTGGCACTTAACTGTGACGCCTTTTCGAAATCCATTAATATGTATTTTGGCGATAAAATCAAATTTAATGATTGACAATACTCGATCAAAGATGAGAACAATTTGTCGTATGTGCTTTTGTCTTTATTTGTACACAATGCTATAACTAAAGGAAACGTTTTCGTGTTTATACAGCCGTGTATTGTGTAAACTTGCTGAAATAATTTTGGGGCGACTTTAAATGTTCCGTCCATTATTAAATAAGTGGAAGCACCTAAAAAAAGTAAGAAATTGTTTAGTTGTATATAATACTATTCTCTTTGTTTCATGCCATTTTTCATCAATTAAGATCATATCGTTGTCCAATTGTAGAATATTATGATTTATTTCAAAGTTAATAGTATCTGGTTCTGTATTTTTTTCTTTTTTGTTTTTTTGACGATATATTACTTGTCTCAAGTTCAAGTTTGTTGGCATATTAGCACGTACACTTGAGGAAGTGCTTGCTTCGCACTCACTAATTATATGAATTGGTTTCTTGTTTTTATTAATTAAAGCGTCTTCTTTAATTTTATTTATAGCGGTGTGTACCTGAAAAGATATCCATAGGTTAGGTTAGGTTAGAACTGTGACCAACTATGCGCGAGCCGAACGAGCGAAGCGAGCGGTGCCGCGGCAGCGGCCGGCGTGCGCTACATCGAAATTGGTCGCGAAATTTTTAGCTGAGGAGCAGGTGGTTTTAACGCCCGCCGCCGAGGCTGAGGCTGGCCGGCTACGCCGGCCAGCAAGCCGAAGCTACGGTGGTGAGCGTTAAACACATCTGCGACGAGCAGCTCGCGTGGGATCGCCGGAGCCCCACAGCGCCGGAGCCGTGACAGAAACCATGCCTGCTGCATGTTGCATGCTGCATGCTTGCTTGCATGCTGCATGCCTGCTGCATGCATGGTCATGATCATTATGCGTAAACAAATTTATGCTTTAGAATTTGATTAAGTTATGCGTACATATAATTAGGATAAACAAAATTATGCCATGTTATATTATGTCTAAAGTTTTTATGCAAATGGATAGGGAACCGTTTTGTAATCACAAGAAATAGTTTAAAAACAAACCTTTTCCTTTAAAGCATCTGGTTCATGATTATGTTCTTGGTGCGGACCTTCCAGCAATTTATACTTATTGACTTCCTTATCGAAAGTAGTGATTAATCTCGCCTTACACTTATACTTTTTGTTGCTTCTTAATTCACACGCCCAATATTGTTTATCCACTGTTATTCGGTTTTTTTCATATATAAATCCATGTACGTCTAATTTTAATCCTCCGCGACTGGTTTTAAATGATTTTAAATAATTTTCCTCCATATTAATAAAGCATTAACACAAACATGCACGTAATAATGATAATACACCGACATGAACTTAGCAATAGACACAACACAGTACGTTATGTAAAGCATACCCCCAAATAATAAATAATCAAACCCTCAAATTAAAACTATAAATATCATCTTCTACCCACATATATTTTTTATAACACTTGGTAAATGTTTCTTTCTGAGTATGAGTGAAAATATTATGGTAATTATGTTTAGGGATAAAAGCGTTATGATAAAAAACAGTAGGAGTTTAAATATATTTACATTAATGATATTATTAATTACAATTTTCGGAAACATGAGTGTTATAAACATCGCCGGTAGCACTACAAATAGTATGAATGAAAACTTTAGGATGAAAAATTTTAGGAAGAGTGATCATTCGGATTACAAATCGTTAGGAAGAACAATTTCGGGTAAAGAACTTTAGTTGAGCCAATATGGACCCGCGCTAGACCTATATTAGAGATCCCAGCCAAAACCCCCTCCGCAGGGGCTAAATAGTCTTTAGTTTTGTTTTCGTGGCATAAGTACTCATTTACTTCTAATTCAGTGTGTGAAACACATGGGCTGGGTGAGCATACAGATCTTCTTATAACGGATTGCTTTATAAGATGAGATGTCGAAATAAAAATAAAACTGCTGGAGTAGTTCTGCCTCCTCAAGACAATCTGTATTTGCGTTAGGAATTACCTAATCACAATATTTTACACTGAAACCTTTAAGTTGTAGTGTTTAAGTCTCTTTAGACATGACCGGATTGTTTAGAAAACAACAATGCGCTTCTGAAGTAGATACTAGCAAGAAGCAATTTAGAAGTTTGTTGATAGTGTTTCTGAGTAAGATTAGTGATATAATGTAGAAATTCTTTCATTGTTAACAGATTTAACACTTACTTGTCTACTCATTCAATTGTTAATGCGTGGGCCCGACTTACAGGAAATCGTTTCGATCTCTTTGCCGTTGTTCGGCAGTGGGAATAGGTGCCTTCTTCCTCCGAGGATAAAGAGCGTTCTTCACCACTATCGCACTTAGGAGAATCCGCAGGCACCGGTGACAATTTAGATTTAATGTGACCTTTCGATCTCCATTTTGGCATTTCGCTGGCTCAACTATCAGCGTAACACTATATATCACTATATATTCACTTTCTATAAAGTTTTTTCTGAAACATTACTTTTTTTTAAAGAAAATTAACGAAAGAAAAATTTCCGTACGTTGGCGATGAGTGACAGATCGAGCTCGCAGCCGCGAGTCCTGCTTGAGTGAAAGATCCACAGGTAACAGAAGAGGCACCCGTAAGTACGTTTTATTCTTATTATCCGTAAAATTTAACAGCTTCTTCAAATCAAATGTTATGTTTTGAAGAAACATAATAGGTTATTACGAAACTATTTAGAAGGTATGCATAAAAAAAAATCGAACATCTTTCTGTCATGGATTCTCTGTTTACCCAATGAGAGCCAGAAGCTTGATCAATTAAAATCATTAATATATCCTTGAACTTTCAATACAAGTATAGTGTATAGTTAAAGTGTATCTCGGTTGGAGCCCCGTTAATATAGCGAGTCGTAACTGCACAACGTGACGTCTCTGAACATCCTTAGGACCATGCCACGTGGAAAGCGAAACGAGGGCGATTAAAATCAAACTAGGGTCCCATCAACATATCTGGACAAACTTTTACAGAAAGAACACCATAATATAAAAAAATAAAAATGACATAAATAAAGCCATATTTAAACTAAACATTATCCTCTTATGGCTTTGCTACAGTCTGGGTAAAAAGAACATAGATTGATAAAAAGAGCATGCAATGAAAAGCGAGCGCATTTAAATTTCAGCATGAACATTATGACTAAAGCGCAACGATGTTTGAATCAACAGCTAACGTTTTGTTTGTTGTTTACACCGTATTCGCGTTGCCTTCGTCTGTCTGTCTGTGATTGACAATTACTTAATAAATCCAAGACAATAGAGCGGCTAATAATTATACAAAAATGTACATTAGTCGTTGGAGGTGGAATTTTGCATTACAAGCTGGGAATCCCATGGAGTTTGTAGGTTACAAGCTACAATCAATACGAAAACAGTCTGTTGTATTTCGAAACAATTTGTCTGAATAACCCAGATAGGTTTATTGTAACATTGATGTTTACTGCTGGTCAAGATTTTATCGAAATTCTTTCAGCTAATAGCCCATAATGTACCTTATAAGTTAGTACCTGACGTGACATCACGCCTGTTTGCCCCGAGGGGATTAGCAGAGGTTTACAATACGGGCACAAATCTCGACTTCAGGCTACTATTAAAAAACTTCTAATATAATCCTATATTTATATGTAGTTTTATATAAATATGAGCTTTTGCTCGCGAATTCGTCCGCGCGATATTTTTTGTTCCTCCAACCCACCGCGTCGCAACGCATCGCCCGCCCACGCCTTTATTTCGTTTTCACTTAACGACTTTCTTACTGACTTTTCTTTTTGCTTGGCTTCTGAGCCTACGTTCGCACGGACGTAATAAAAACGCGGCGATTTTTTTTCGTACACCTTATTTTGAACTCTCGGTATTGAGCCGAGCATTGAGAATCCAACAGAGCGCATCCAGCGCGCATCCCAGCGCGTCAAGAAAACGCACTGTTGGATATTCAACTCTCGGCGCTAAGCAGAGCGTCGAAAATCCGATACGCGAAAATAAATCGCCGCGATAAAATTACGCCCGTGCGGACCTAAGCCGTGAGCTAAGGGTCATAGCATAATTTTAAATAGCCTATCTATAACCCTCCTCAAGAATTGGGCTTTCAACAGAAAAAATATTTTTAAAAATCTGACTGGTAGTTGACAACCAAAAAAATCAAAAGTCATTTATTCAAACTAGGCTGAGAATCAGCACTTTTCGAACGGCAAAATTACATAAGACAGTCGCCCAAAACGCCCACCCTTCACCACTTCCTAGTGCGTTAGCTGGGAAGAAGAAGTGGTGCAGCAAACTCCCCAGCGGCACAGCTGTCTGTGTTCAAATAGAAAAAAAAAAAAATACGTGTGGCACTCGAGGACTGCCGCGGTAAAGCTATTGCATAGCATATATTCAAAAATAAGAAGATAATATTGTTGATTTAAAATATTTTTTTAAAAAAATACCCCTATACCCCCCCCCCTAAATCGCAGAATTTACACAACCGTCAATGACGTCTGCCCTCACGCGTCTGCCCGCGTTCGGGTCGCGCACTCGGCGATCGCGCGTCATTGCCTATCCCGCCCCTCCACCCTCGTTCTGCGCGCCCGCCGTCGACTCATCGCAGGTCATTCTTATCGTTCTAACTTTTAAAATATTAGTCCAAATTACTTAGTGTAAAAGACAAATTTTATCTACATTAAATACCGAAAGCGATGAAGGTATTTATTTTGATACGAATTAACTAAATACTCTAAAATATGCAACTTAAAAAAAGTATTCAATTTAAATGTATTTATAGCTCACTATTTTGGCTATAATGGCTTCCACATAAAAGGTAGATATATGCTGTCGCGGACTTTTATTTAGAACTCTTTAAGACAAACAACCCCACAATACATTCTTTTCATGTAACTCCAGCGGTTTAGGCAGCGCACGCAAAGATAGATCTCAGAGGGCAGGATTTTTTCCGACTTACTGGATACTTATCGTTATATTATGGCTAAATCACATAAAATCTTTATAAATTGTAGCCTATGTGTTATTCTGATATATAAGCCACATTACTGTAAAGTTTCATTAAAATCCGTTCGGTAGTTTTTGCGTGAAAGAGTAACAAACATCCATCCATCCATCCTCACAAACTTTCGCGTCAGGTTTTTTTTTCGTTACGGAATTTCTACATTCGGTCGCCGCGCTCAGAGTCTCCGATAAAAGCTATGCAATAGCTTAAAAAAGATTCTATATAATAGTATGCAAAATAAATTACATTACGTAACACAAAGCATAATCTAAATTATTAGCCATATGTCAGCTAGCACACGCCAATATATCATCGAGAACTATACTCAGGCAGAAATAAAAACTAAACGTAAACAGAACTTATCTAAATAAAAGCATAGGGCGTCCAGGCATAGGGGGCGTGCCTGCTTACATTATATATAACTGTAACTGAAAGTTGACAAACGCTAATGCTATTTTGACGATTCCTTCCGCAACACGCTAGATTCCCGGAGCTCGGACCCTGGCGCTAACAGTGATAAATACTAAATAGAGTCATTTTTGTGTGTGTTTATTTGTAATTTATGAATTAAAAAGCATAGTTTGAGATTAAATTATGGGCAATAATGAAGGAGCATTGCAAAGACGTCAAACAAGACTTAATCTACGTAAAATGGAGCAAATTGTGTAGATGCCGCTGGAAATGGAATTTTTTCATCGTTTTAGGCTAAATAAACAAAGCTTTTGGCGTTTTTGTCATGATCTTCGACATTTAACCTCATTAAAGGGCACTCAGGAAATTCGTTTACGAAACTTGAGTTCAGCTTGTGGCCTTGAAATATCTCCATGGCTAAAAAAATATTTGGTACTGGCATTCTAACACTTATGCAATAAATATTAAGGTATGAATTCGAGTTTATCTATAGAAGCATAACAAATGTAAGGACCATAATATAAACAAAGACGTCTTTGTTTTTATTATGCATTCCAAACTCTTAAATTTGACAACTGCTACACACTATTCCATAGACTAAATATAAAGAGTTTCGTGCGACGCTGCGGAATAAACGTATCGGTTCCATGTGTAACTTGTCTACCATTATCTTCACGCTAACGTGAATTCCTTAGCGTGAAAGGAAAAAGCGTGAGCAGAAAACGCTTGGATTTTGTCTAGGCCCCCCGACGCTACCGCACGCAGTGACATCTAAGGGAGCATGACGAACTTGCAGCTGGTTGCTCAGGCAAAAAAATAATAATTATGATCAATTGTCGAGGTCACTATCTAACCATATATTGCAATACAACTCATAAAAAAAAACATTGTAATCAGTAGATAATGTGAACAATAAATTAAAATCAAATTATAATATAAACTCTTAAAAATTGTCAGTAGGTGAGAAAGAACATAAACATTGTCTTGAGTTAATCACAGCAACTATTCTTATCATTTAAGTAGTCGTTGATAGAATAGTATGCCTTTGAACAAAGGTTGGATTTTACTTTCGTTTTTTTTAAACGCAATAAAAGGCAAATCTAGCAAAGAAGAGGGAAGCTTGTTATAAAAGGTTATACCAAGCCCAACAAATGAGTTATGAACCTTATGTAGCTGGTGAAAGGGAGCTCGTAGTTTTTTCCTTATTATTGTGAAAACTGTTTTTAGTGTATAAGTGTATATTTTGCCTAATATATAAGATATCGGCGAAGATGAATTGAGATGCCACTGTGAGGATACCAATATCTTTGAAAAAAACTCTCCGAGAAACTCTGGCACCTCGCTGGTAAATTGCTCGAACAGCTCGTTTTGAAGGAAGGTGTTTGAAGGACAAATATATGTTGAATAGCAGCAGCTTTGCCCCACAGCAGAAGACCGTAGGACATAACGCTATGAAAATAACTAAAATAGACTAACTGAGCTATATCGACGTCACGCGTCAGTGTCAAACAAACTCTTCAGCTTTATTATTATTAGTATAGATTTGTTGCGTCCACAGGATGGCATACGCGGAGTGTCGACTACAGCTGGAGGGGCGGCGCTGGAACTGCTCCGGCGTCGGCGATGGACACCACTTCGGACACGTCATGCCCATCGGTAAGTTCGTCATTATTTAGTCGAACGATGCTTAACTGGACATTAATCTCCTAACTAGATATACAGTTGGACAATTCTGGGAAGACAAACACGATAAAACACGCCATATGGACCATTTGTTTGATATGTAGATTTTGTCTCCGTCGAATCATACTGACAAATTCGCTCTAGAAGTAAACCTTTGAACTCAATTACCGGTTAAAAAAAACGATAGCATGTAGAGTGACATTAACCTAAAGGTCTAGAAAATTATTAGTAGTACGAGACCTCCCAAATACTTTCGAAAGATCGAAAGGGTTACGAGACAATAAAGCATAGAATCTAGGACAAACCAGTTCTGTTTATAGTAATAAGTAAATCGAACAGAAACAAAAGCTTGTTGTGATGTCATCGCGGCTATTGATCTCATTTGGAAGCATCCAAATACAAAGCCGATTAACTTCGGAGCTTAGCGTAACTAAGTATTATTAGAGATCGTATACATTGATGATTATTCAACGGATCATATTTTATTAATATTCGACAGACAGGATGTAGGAAAGACATTGACTACGTTAAATCATCCAAATTCAAAGTATCTAGGCCAAAGATATTATTAACCATAATATTAAACGACAAATAGGATTTCAATATCAATATAGCAATAATTTCCGCACAACTTTCGACATCAGTATAGAAATTATTATCGTATTACAAAATCATAGACAAAATTTATCGTCAACATCATACAAATCTGTGGGCACCAAAGACAATAGATAACTTTAATCTTTGACCTATCGCGAGTATCTGTTGCTATCTGCTATAACATTGTTACTATCGTGCCATATTGTTGTAGCGAGACAAATTAATGATCTGTTGGATACGGTAATACTATTAAACTATTAGATTAATGATCGCCGATCGACGCACGATTACATATTATTATACAAGCTGTATTATACTATAATCTCAACGAGGACTTATTAGCTTCAACTAAATTAATAGTTTCCTGTGAACTCACATAAATAAATAAAGCTTCTTATAGTAAATGTGGTAATACAGATGCTGAGTTATGTGGATGATATGCTATTGCATCTATTAGTTTTATTAGTTTCGGTGATTTAGGTATAACAGAAGTCGGATTATTTATTGTTGAATTGGAAATCAGGATTGAAGTTGACTATACACGTATCAAGCTCAAAAATCATTCTGCAAAACTCGGGTCTACCCTTTATAGCAGAACTTTTTATGTCATAATATTATTTTGCATAACAGCGCATAGCATAAACTTCATTTCGCAGAAAATCGTTTGGCATACACTCATTTATAATACATTAAAAACGCATAATTTTGTAAGTCAGAATCATCTTTAGGCATAAATTTCATATCCATAATAATTAAAAAGTAGAACCATCATTTTGCAGAAAGTTCACTGTCAGAATCGTCTTTTGGCATACATACATTTCATATCGATAATCATTAAAAGGCAGAACTATCATATCTCAGAAAGTATGCCAAAAGATGATTCTAACTGTATTAGAATCATCTTTTGGCATACTTTTCATATCCATAATAATTGAAAGACTCATCTATCACATTACGGAAAATTCATAGTTAGAATAATTTTGTATTTCTTACCATTGATTGAACACTTTTTTTTTTTTCGCATGTAGAATGCATACATGCAAAAAAGCACACACCGTGCATGCAGCATGCAAGCAAGCATGCAGCATGCAAGCAAACATGCAACATGCAGCAGGCATGGTTTCTGTCACGGCTCCGGCGCTGCGGGGCTCCGGCGGCGGCGGTCCCACGCAAGCTTCTCGTCGCAGATGGTTGTAACGACGATTATTTGGAATAATTTCACGTGGCATATTAAGAAGATGGCAGAATTTCATTTGGAATAATTTTATTAGGCATAATTATTGTCATTTCTATAAAATGTAATCATATTCTTAACCTTAAATAAAAATAAAAATATTGTCTTAAAAAGTCAATATGTTGTACTACAAAAGTTAGTGAAGTGACAGAACCGAATCGCTGCAAAACCGACTGCGCGTAGTCTTGTCTGCCCTACCCCTAGAGTGTAATTTAAGCCCGCGTAGGCGCGGAGGGGCGAGGCGGCCCGCGAGCCGAGGAGCAGGTGGTTTTAACGCTCGCCGCCGCGGCTGAGGCTGGCCGGCAATTTGCTGGCCAGCAAGCCGAAGCTGCTGTGGTGAGCGTTACGACCATCTGCGACGAGAAGCTTGCGTGGGACCGCCGGAGCCCCGCAGAGCCGGAGCCGTGACAGAAACCATGCCTGCTGCATGTTGCATGCTGCATGCTTGCTTGCATGCTGCATGCATGGTGTGTGCTTTTTGATGAGTCTTTCAATTATTATGGATGTGAAAAGTATGCCAAAAGATGATTCTAACTGTAAACTTTCTGAGATATGATAGTTCTGCCTTTTAATGATTATCGATATGAAATGTAGGTATGCCAAAAGACGATTCTGACAGTGAACTTTCTGCAATATGATGGTTCTACTTTTTAATTATTATGGATATGAAATTTATGCCTAAAGATGATTCTGACTTACAAAATTATGCGTTTTTAATGTATTATAAATGAGTGTATGCCAAACGATTTTCTGCGAAATGAAGTTTATGCTATGCGCTGTTATGCAAAATAACATTATGACATAAAAAGTTGTGCTATAAAGGGTAGACCCAAATAAACGTTATGTGAAACGAAATTATGTGAAATTAAGCTTTGCCAAAAGTAATTATGCCAAATAAAATTCTGCCATCTTAAAAGTATGCCTTTGTAAATTCGGACATATAAACATTCGGCCAAACAATAATTATATTAAATGATTTTTAAGCCATATATATATTCGTTTAAAGAAGATTATGCCAAGTGTGTTTTGCCAAATAAATTTCGGAGCATCAAAATTCTGCCAGATAGAGGGAACCTGCAAAACTCATCTATGGAAAACTGGTAAAAACCTGCCTGTCTTAAATGAATTGTTTGCTTTATACGCTAAATATTCTCTCTCTTCTCTTTTTATTTCTTTTCGCGTCTGTCTTTGTGACCGCTTAGATCTTAACTCCACAATGGATTCTGATGCGGTTTTCACCACCATTTACAAAAAAGAATCCGGTAGGTTTAAGTGTATATTATATTCTGCCCTGCTAAGCCGAAAGGCGGTATCTCTGAGATACGCCCTTTTAGTTTTTTTTATACCATTCAACAGCTATAATAATTTCGCTATCTAACTTAAAACATTTAAAAAAACCCCTCAGAAGTTCTTTATATCCTTATGTTTCCATACATTACAATTTACAAAAAGTAATTTTTCTCAAAACTTACTCCGATTGCGATACCGCCTTTCGGCTTAGCAGGGCAGTATTAATATTTAACGTATATAAGATATAGGACAGAAATCTCGAAGTTTTGACATGCCACCAGGAGCGGGTCACTAGTTTTGTCATATAGCTAAGTCAGGTGTTTATTAGTAATCACAAGGTTCATAGTAAATTAAATATAGGGAGAATAAACTAGCATGTACTCGTATTAACTTCAGCCTCGCGGTGTCGTGCAGATCACCTCCCACCTCTCCAGTGCATGCGCATCCTATTGTCAATGATTTATCTGCAACTGTTCGCGATATTGCATACTTAGTTAGTGCGATGGACAATGTGCTTACACAACATATAATATTTATCAAAACTGGAAAATTATATTGATAATGCGAGTATAAAATATGTGAAAAGGTTCAAGTCAACGAATTTAGTATTCTAGGAGAATACAATTTTTAAAAAGATTTGCTTTGCTATGGGTCATCTTCAATTGTCATATTGCTTCCCAGCTTCTTCATCGGCTATGTTTAGGTCCATGTACTGCATACAACGAAACGGTGCAGTTGTCATAATGTTAGTTCTTCTTCTAATCGGTATATTACTTGGGTTCAGCGCCAAATGTTTTCTTCGTCCGTTCTCCCCAGTCAGCTGTTACGTTATCATTCACTCACTTTTCATTCATAGATATCGTTTCCCTGACAATATTCATATTGGTCTTCCTCGCACTCTCCATTCATCAATATTCATCACTCTCTTGAATTAAATTGTTCGGCGACTGTGAACTAATATTATATTGGAGTGGTCACAAAGGTATACTCAAAATCAGTAAATCCAGTACAAAATCAAGAAAGCATGAGCCATGCGAACCAAACTGCTTTTTGTCATTTACAAATCGTACCTGTGTATTATAATGGCTTGGTTTTTGTCTGCGCCTCGTCTGGGCTGGCTCTGAGGGGAATGGCCGCCACATGAATATTAATGCAGTAATTGGCCGCCACCAAACAATCATATTTATATCGAAAACATTCGCGATCGATATCTTGAAATATTGCCATTTAAGTGTCCAAACGTGAGATAAGCAATGAATAGATTTAGAACGGACTATGCTAATGTCGAGACTATGGCCGGGAAATTAATTGATTTGATTACTTTACAATGTGTGGATTGTAAACTTAACTACCGAAACATTTAAAATAAACAGACAGAATCATTCATGTGTTTATTGCGATATCAAGGATTAATTTGTAATACTCGTTATAGAATTTTCAATACGTTAATTGGATATAATAAATTAGTTTGAAACATAACGCATAAACATTGATGATATTCTTGAGTTGTTTACGACAGACGCACCCAATTAATTGTATATTAATAACATATTTTATATTAAAATATTAATAAAATGCGAATGTTTCACTAATCAATCAGTGGAGGACAAGACAAGAATAAACTACCTTTCACTGCAGTTACAGAACAAATACTTATACAATATTTTTATTTAATAAATCAATATGATTTATTAAATAAAAATAAGAATAGCATAATCAGCCTATAATGTTCCCACCGCTGGGACACAGGCCTCTACTCGGTGAGAGAGAGTGGGCCGTTATCCACCACGCGGGCCCAGTGCGTCTTGGTAGATGTCACATATCTTCAAAGTTTTTGGTTCTTGGACATGCTGGTTTCCTCACAATATTTTTTCTCACCGTTTTGAGAGCAGTGGTGATGAAATAATTTACACAAGGTAAAGCGCCTGTCAGGGTTCGAACCTACGACCTACAACTCGTAAGTCACGGCCGTTACCACTGGGCCACCACTGCTCCATTCCTGAAAATAATGAATACGAGACTATAATAGAAATTAAGGTTACGAGTACCTACACAAATGAAACGATGGATATGAAAGGAATCACTTTGGGAAAGTATAGTCTCGAAAACAAATGAAAGGACCAGACACTGAAACTAGAAAACTTTGTACTTTACACGATAGCGAGAGATATAGTACCATCAGTGTCTTTAATAATTGAAGAGTCCCCATAGAGAAGCTGTAGAGAAAATGTCTACAAAATTTATTAACCTTTCAAGTAACGGATAAAATGAAACAGATAGATTTATGTGTAGGATCATGTTTGGCAATAATTGAAACAAAAAAACGTATTTACTTCAACCTGAGGATGAACGCCTATACAATGTGGAGACAACAATAAATTGAAATACTGCCAATACATAGGAGTATATTGACACTATCAAATAAATATTTAAAAAAAACAAACAATGTTAATGATAGTTATAGGCCAACTATGGGTTTTGCCGATCTTTTAATAGCCGTAGTGACTCTACTAATAATAATTTATATTAATAACTAGCTGCCCGCCCCGGCTTCGCTCGAGTAGCACTAAGTACTTATCTACGGCGCACCTACCTGCCTACCCTACCTACCCTACCTACCCTACCTACCCTACCTACCCTACCTACCCTACCTACCCTACCTACCCTACCTACCCTACCTACCCTACCTACCCTACCTACCCTACCTACCCTACCTACCCTACCTACCCTACCTACCCTACCTACCCTACCTACCCTACCTACCCTACCTACCCTACCTACCCTACCTACCCTACCTACCCTACCTACCCTACCTACCCTACCTACCCTACCTACCCTACCTACCCTACCTACCCTACCTACCCTACCTACCCTACCTACCCTACCTACCCTACCTACCCTACCTACCCTACCTACCCTACCTACCCTACCTACCCTACCTACCCTACCTACCCTACCTACCCTACCTACCCTACCTACCCTACCTACCCTACCTACCCTACCTACCCTACCTACCCTACCTACCCTACCTACCCTACCTACCCTACCTACCCTACCTACCCTACCTACCCTACCTACCCTACCTACCCTACCTACCCTACCTACCCTACCTACCCTACCTACCCTACCTACCCTACCTACCCTACCTACCCTACCTACCCTACCTACCCTACCTACCCTACCTTTTCATTGTTTTTAAGATGTATTCTGCTATTCGGGGCGGAGACAAATCCAACGAATCAAAAACCAAAAAAAAAAAAAAATGGTACAGCAGATTCGGGTTATAAGTGTTGTAACAAACACGACTTTCTTTTATATATGTATAGATAAGGTTATGTTGTTGTTATTTTCACCTAAAAACACAAACATCTGGGGGGTTATTTCCCCCCAGATGTTTGTGTAAAAATTGTGATAAAAATGACATACGTTATAGTTATGGCATGCATTAAAAGGTAAGTTTAAAAATATACTTAAAAAAAAAAAAGAGTTTAAATAACCACTGCGTTCTGTATAGAGTCAGGATGAGTGTGAGTCAGGGGTGTGTGTATGTGTGAGGTGTGTGTGTGTGTGTTGTGTATGTGTGTGTGTTGTGTATGTTGAATGTGAATGGGTATCATGTAATGCTGCTGAATAGATTTTCTGTTTCCTCATAGTCGTAACTTTCTAGCCAGTGTTTTTTTTTTAAATTGGTTGTTGTTTATATTTTTTTGTTGTTTGATCCCCTTTTCTTGGCCGATTTGGTCGTAAAGACGTGGGGCAACATAGTGGTAGTGTTTGCTAGCGATGACGCTCTTGATACCTTCAACTGGGCACCTGTCAATCTTTTTGGAAGAGATAGGCAGACTCGGGATGACATTTCAGTGGTATCTTCGCAGGCATTCGTAAACAAAGTTCTTGCGGACGCTAAGTACTTTGGCTTTTCTGTATACCTCAGTCGTGAGCGTCCGGTATCTCAGTGCACCGCACGCTCTCGATCATGAGGGTTTTGCCTGTCCCACCAGGTTTGCAAGAGAAGTTTTAGATTAGGGACATGTCTCAGGGTTTTCAAAATAGGGATCAAGTTGCGGACTCTTTTGGCGGTACTCGCGATATGTTGTAACCATTTAAGATTATCGTCAACGGTCACTTCTAGATATTTAATGGAGTTCACTCTGATTAGGGTGGAGCACGCGCAGGAGGCAAAGTTGTTTCAATTCCTATTGCAAGGAAACGTGTGGCTGCTAATTTTAAAGTATTTGGGGCTTCCTGCACTAGTCTTACTAAAAACAAAGGTAGTTTAAAAAAAAAATGTGATATCAGATTGGCTTCTAGCCAAGCTGTTGCTTGGGAAAGACTCGCTTCACGTCTGTGAACAACAATAACTTAAACTTCGTTTATCTGGAATCTGTCTAGATTCCAGATAAACGAAGTTTAAGTTATTGTTCAGTAAGGACGACTTTACGACAATAATTTAAACTTCGTTTTCTTTCGACAACAATGTTTGGACGACCCCACATTGTACCAACAATCCCCCGGGGTTATTGGTAAAGATTCGTGAAATAGTCACAGAAATTGTAAATTGACAAAGCAAAATGGCAGCATTCATTCCAATTTTGTCCACGCGCGAAAAGAACCTTTTACCGTTGTATTAGTCCCATTTTTTTATAAACCGCAGCGTTATTTATGAGTTACTTTTTAACGCATTAATTGCCATTTTTCACGATTTGCCAGCATGTGCATAGGAGTACTACATAACAATCTTGAAAAAATTACGTTTCATCGAAGTTGGAGAGAGCCGCAGTCGTGACGTGTCGTGCAATATTCGTGCTATGCCCGACGTGACACGTGGGAGGAGCTTTATAGTCTCACTACTTGGCACCAATTAGGAGTTTAATAGCGCCGTCATCTGTTACTGCAGCTAAATTGGAGAAGTTTATTGTGACAATATGTACGCTTTTACCGAAGCCAGCCATAAACTTGGGTTCTAGGATTTTAACATTAGAGAAAAGCATAAAGTCTTAGAATTAACGGTGATATTTTGAGAATGCATTGTGTTACTATTTCCCCTGGCATTTCGAGACTTTGTGGGCAAAAAACGTGCCAGGTTTTCCCAATTCCCGCCATTAGAGACACTGATGGTGTGTCATTTACCCTAACATATTGCTAACACTCAAAATAGACTTGATCTTCTTGGTTAAGTTCACCCACTATTGTCTTCGTCGGTAACAACTGCGGACCTATCACATCGCATCGTATCGTGTCGTGTAAACGTCTCAGCGCGCTCGTCGGTCTGTCCCACCACGTCGTCGTCGCGCGTCGCGTTTGTATCGCGCGGTAATTGTGCTGAGCTGTTCGACAGGTGAATTGTAGCCAACCTGTGAGGAATACAAGGTCTATATGCTATATTGACTGATACAGGCTTACCGTTTGTCAGAAATAATATGATTGCAATCTGCATCTGTGAGGTATTAGTACGGCAGCGGCATTAGTATTTTGATTTCGAACGCTAAAACACGGGTATTTTTCAATTTAAATACCGAAGTGAGCCAGAAGCCAGAAGTGCGCTAGGTGAGCATTAGCAAGCCATCTATAACCAACTAAGATTCGCGAATTTCAGACAATTTGTTTGCCTCAAGTGTAACGTAAATGCATCAGTGCAGAAATTACAAAAGCCATTATAAGTATTTACCTGTGATCCCATGGGCTAGAGTGCACTGTGTTCACAGACAATAAATAAGGATGACATGTTAGTTCTACCACAGATAATAACAATGTTTGCCGCATGAGTGTCAATCGATGTTAGCAAGTTGTTGAATGCGTTTGTTACATTTATGATAGTGACGAACGCTGTGTTAGGTCAATTTACTGCAGAATTTGTATTGAGAAGCAACGGAGAGCAATTTATTTATGTTACTCCAACCATGGATAGCGGTTGTAGGTTAGTAGCTTCCTTCTACTTAAATCAACTAATTCAATTAGAATGTTCAATCCTTATGAAAACTTTGATCACTTTTGGACTTTGTCCCATTAAGGCGAAAGCGTCAAGGCAGCCCGCGAAATTCAAATTTTCTTACGATTTTTGCAACTTGCAGGTCAGTATAATGTTCTATGTTGATCTAAATATGATTCGCGGCCGTATCAAATGTTTATTTATAGAATTATAATCATAAAAATTATCAATACAAGTCTCTAAGTTCATGTTATCCCATTGAATGACTATTTCATGAAATTATGACATTTGCCGATTATGCTAACTTATGGAGTGGTATTGCTGATTGTAATTATGTAAAGCCATATTTGTTACGGTCGCGAATAATATTTTAATAAACATAAAACCTGACACTGACTTGCAAAATGCAAAAAACTAAAGAAAATTTGAATCTCGCGGGCTACCTTAGCGCATACCCCTTAAAGGGGATGCGCTAAGGTAGCCCGCGAGATTCAAATTTTCTTTAGTTTTTGAAAGAAAATTCTATACGAAATTAGTGAAATTCAATACGTTGTTTGCAATCTGCAGGTCAGTGTCAGGTTGTATGTTGATCAAAAGTATTGATTTATTTTAATTCGCGATCGTAACAAAGATTGTAACAAAATTATAATCATTAAAATCATCAATTCAACTCTCTGAATGCACCCGGGGAACCGTGGGAAAATATCAACACTCATAGAAAATGACATAAAATTCTATCCAAGAAAGCTAAATATCTACATATTATACGCAATTAAGAGGAAACCATACCTTTAATTTTAATACAAGCAATACTTACAGACAGTTAAATACTCAGTCATTTCATCGTTCTGTCTCCATTTAAACATCACATCTGCTAACTGTGAACCTGTCCATGTCTGGCGCATGCCTGTTACGCATGTAAAGTTGTGTCCACATTTCTGAAATTTCACCGGGCTCGACGTGATAGGCCATAATTACGCGGGGCAAAACTGAAAAAAAAATCTAATATCACTCAGCGATCCATTCATACATACACACACTGTCCACATATAGCGTAGCTCGACGATAGCGTAGCGACAGCTCGTGTACCGTGCGTGGCGTTGTCACGGAGTATTGTCCGTAGAAATGTCGCTAATGTGGACACAGGTTTACTAAACGTTGCCTGACAATCAAACACCGCACTCGATGTTCCTCTGATTACTGTGCAGTTGAACGCGAATAGCCGTCGTAATAATATTGAGCCGGTCAGTTAGTGGACACTGGACAGTACGAAGTAACGGAGACGGATAGAGATCCCTAGGGAGTCATTGTTGGATGATAGATAGATAAATCATTTACACAGAAGAAGAAACAACACACAATGGGACAATTAAATGATAAACACTAAGTAGGTACGTTAATATAAATTTTAAAATATATACACAATTTAGCTAGCAATAGCGATGGTACCTATGCACAGCAATTAAACGGCATCACCTACCAAACGGCATCACCTACCAAACGGCATCACCTACCAACATCCTTTGTATGCACACTTTTAATTACGTAGTTTATTATGTTTAACGAAATATCCTCAGAAAGAAAAGTGTCTATACGTTCTTCTTAACTTTCTATACAACTTTGGCAACAACTCTAATAAAATCGATGTTACTATTCGGTTCATCGCAGTTGATTCTAATTGTAAACATTCGAAACATTATTATCTAGGATCTCTTCCTATATTCCATTAATAAGTGCTATCTAACACGGACTCCTACTAATTGACTGCTCGGCGTGTCGTCGTGAGGTGTCGTCAGTAGATACAGCGTGATGTCGAAGCGTGTTGCGCGTGTAAGACGCTGATAACCGGTGATAAGCGGCGCGGTAAGGACGACATACTCCAACGTGATGCATCGATAACGAGGAACGATTTATATGATGAGGAAATGTAGAAATCAGTATGAGAAACATTTTGTGACAACGAAATCTAGATAAACAAAACTTCTCAAAAATAAGTCAAACTTGGGAACTTTCACCGACATTCTGTGGGGAACGATGTCAAAAACGATCTAGCACTAAGCTGCCCTTAGCAGTTAGTTGTTATTTCAAAACCACAGTTTGAAAGACTATTTGTTTGTGTCGGTGAATGAAACGGGTTCACTCAGCCAGTTCCGACACAGAGTAATTATCTCCCACGAGAACACTGAGGCGAAGCCCACGTGTCTTACGTAGCCATATCCTCTAGAAGTCTTTGTAATGTTTGCAAGATTCGAGTTTCTTATGCACAGCTAATACTTCTTCAATATTGCAATCTCGACGAATCTGCATCAACCGCGTTTATAACGACATAATTATCATCTACATCATCATCCTCTCAGGTAAAAGACGTTCAGTGCTGGACACACATTCAAGCATCGCCAAACCCACTGTCGCGCTGACGTAACATTGTTTGGACATTATAAACACGAGTTTGTGTAACCGGGTCTCGATTGCTGAATTATCGTTACAACGGAAATTACTGTAATATCCGCTGTTCTCGGTAATATTTTTTTAAATGAATATTTAATTCTCATTTTCACGCTCCCATTTTGTTTTGCAATGAGATCACCTCATTGACGCGACACAATTCCTACTTGTACTTTCTTCGCCTATATTATATGCTCTCAATATGGGTTTTTCTAATTTCCTCGTTGCTCTCATTTTGCAGATTTCTTCTTATGATCTCCAAGCACTCTTTATTCTTATTAGTTTCTTTTTTTGCTCTCAATATGGGATCATTTCTAATTTCTCTGTTTCCATCAGCAATGAAAGCCTGTAAAAGCTTGTATAACGCGACGGTTGTAATTGGTTGCGCTAAAACCTTCAATTAGTATGCAGTAGTTATCAGTGCATTTGCTGCGTGTCACACTTTAGAATAAGTTACCGGCCGACGACCAGACACCTTCGTTTACTGACCGGCAGGCTTGATAGGCGGGAATGACGGCTTGATAGCTTCACAATACTACTGGACAGAAAGCTTTCGGAGAATGACTTAATTTGATTTGGCTCAAAGAACCTATAATGACTGTGCCCACAATTCCATTCGGGTGGACTATTAAACTTAGCCAAACAACTACTTAATCTTGGGTTCTAAGTGACGGAGAGTGTCGGTGTTTTTCAATGTGCAAGGATTGCCATCAGTTTTTAAGTGCACGTATTTCTGTGACAAATAAACGTATTTTTCATTCTTGCATGATTGTAAAAATCCATCAAGACCAAATGCAAAAATCAATGAAAACTGTATGGTGCAAAAAAAAAATTGTGGTATTTATTTTTTTACTATTTAATTTAAAAAAATAGAGGTGTTTTGCATTAAAACAAAACAGTTATTATGTTATGAAAAACATAACATTTGATTTGAAGAAAGCTGTCTAAAATTTTACCGATAATAAGAATAAACGTACTTACAGTGCCTCTTTTATTACCTGTGGACCTTTTACCTGTGGGCAGAACTCGCCGTGACCTGTGGCTGGAAGCTCGATCTGTCGCTCATGTCAAGTGTCAATTATAGAAGTTTTCAAAATTCAACAGCAAGCACATTGCTCAAATGTTATGTTTTTCATAACATAATAACTATTTTGTTTTAATGCAAGACTGCTAGAGCAGTTATGTTATGTTTCCTTCAAAACATAACATTTGATTTGAAGAAATGTTTGATATCTGCTGGTGAAAGAGTACCTGAAGGATGTAGACGCTATGTGAATTAAATATTATATGGAATGAACGAATATTTCAGTCTGTATTCATTAAATGTTCCAATAAAACAATTAAGAGTTTTCAATCTATTTATCCTAGTAAATGCAGAAATGAACAAATCATCCATAAGATGTTAAAGATTAATAGCAAATTTATTTACCATATTTAAGGTGAACATGAATTATAAAGCTATACTATACTGATAATAGAAAATCAATGGGACTAAACTGAATAATAATCTTATCAATAAAGGAGAATTGGATCACTCATATCCTTATTATATTTTCCGCCGTTTATTATCCAAGTAAACGGCGTAAACTCATTAGGGTCTGAAATGGCAATGGGCGTTCCTCAAGGTTCGATATTGGGTCCATTCCTCTTTTTAGTTTACATTAATGATTTACCTCAATAACTCCAAAATCAACCGAAGATGGTGTTATTTGCAGATGACACATCATTGATCTTTAAAATCAACCGACGGTCACAAAATCTTGATGACGTGAATACCTCTATTCTTCAGGTCCAAGATTGGTTTACGGTAAATAATTTGGTACTTAATAAAAAAAAAAACAAATGCATTAGATTTAAATTACCTAATGTTAGAAGTAGCGAATGTGACATCTTATTGAATGGAGAAAAGCTAGAATATATTAATCAAACAGTTTTCCTAGGAATCACGCTAGACGAGAAATTACAATGGGGACCTCATATAACATCTCTTGAAATAAATGATTTGACTTTGACTTAATTAATATAAGTTTGATTACTTACTTGGAATTTATGAGATCAATCAAATGTACAGACATTTTTGAATGCCATAGTAAGCAATTTTATAAAGATGTGGAAACATAAACTGAATGTCATACATATATGACAAAGTTAAAATTTCATTGAAACTGAAATTTAATCAGGACCTTTTATTAAAATGGTCAGTAGATTAGTCAAGTATTGATGCATTTAAATGAAGTCTAATCATTTGTTAATTAAATTAACTTGAAATGTGAATCATGTACACAAACATAATTTTAATATTAACAATTATCATATGATAATTTTTAATCCCCTAAGAAAATATTTAAAAAAAGGGTATAGGGTCTCTCTACGAGTAAATTCTTCTTCTCTCTCTACGAGAGAGGATTTATTATATAATAAAACCTCTTCCTCTCTCACAGAGAGACCCTTTGTCCACTCAGTGGGAACATAATAGCCTGAGCATTATACATTCTCTTGAGAGGTAGCCCTCTCTTTTACTACTTTACGAAAGTAATTTTTCTGTCTCTAGCGGCTCTTCCAGTTTCATTTCATCTGATGATCTATTTTCCAGTCAGCCTCCCGAAGGCTACCACAGACCTTATACTTCCTAGAGGCTCCTCTATATTAGTCTGTTTAAAAATGAATTTAGTCCATTCTGAGGAGAGGCAGTGTCTTTCAAGGTAAGCTTAACTACACCTGTTATTGCAAACCAAAATCAACAAGGATTATGGTAGATTTTAAGTAAACATCTTGATTGTCAGTGTCTTTGAACCCTACTTTGGCCTCACTGTTATTCAAAATCTTGAAAGATGTCTTATAATGGTGCCGATTCTCTTGTCACAAATACCTCTAAACTAAACTAAAAATCACTAAAATTTAGTTTATTCCTGTCAAACGACGATTTCCCATTCTGAAATAGACTAAAGTTACACAACTTAACTATATTTTAGTTTGACAGCACTAAGATAGTAGTTTTATATATAGAATAGTTTTTAATTTAGTGAAAATGGCAATTTTGCTATTCTGAATTTGACGTTTTCATCTAAAATTTTGATTGTAAAATACCAAACCAGACTAAACTTGACAATTTTTAATCGCGATTAAAAAGGTGTGGGATAAAATAAGTTATCATGAACTAAAATTCACGCCAACATCTCGACTTCACGTGCAAAAACAGTACTGTATTTATTTTTTCTTTTGCTTATATCTCGAAAATGGTGCGTCCTATAGCAAAAATAATGAAAATTTCGACCCCCTTTATAAAATCCCTAAACACCTAACACTCTACATGTAGGTAATATTTTTTCATATTTTCCATACAAAAAATTAAATATTCCATATAAAACACGTCGAGTGTACAAATCCTGCGCGCCTCCGGCTCTAAAAAAAATCACGGGTTAGGGCAAACCACGGGTACCACGTGGATTCGCGATTATCAAATTCGATTTTAGTTGTGTCAGAATTATTTTTTAATTTAGAGAATTTTATTTGCAGAATAGCTCTAAGATTCTCATAGCCAAAAGTAAGTAATTTTAGTCTTAGTTTAGTTAGTTTAGTTCGGTGTACAAGAGAATCGGCACCATTATTAGGTTAAGCGTGTAAATCTACGCCAAGCAAGGGGTATTTTTTTTTATCCCATACGGGTGCCTGGGTAATGCTTTTGAAACTTACAAATTGACAAAATCTGTTTAGATGTGATCAGGTTATTAAGGGCTAATGCCATGCAATCTACACTATGACATTCACCTCCGAATAGGAGCTTTATAAGTAATTAGTATGGATTATCTCCAAATACATTTTAAAAAACAAAGTCCAATTTGTACGAGTGTTTCCAAATATGGTTTCATCCAGGATATGCTTGGTAGGTTTTTTACGCTAATTGTAATATACTTGCCTATAAAACTGTGGGATGCTTGTATGACCGAGGTGCGTTTTTACCCTCAAAAAGTTAGTTTTGCCATAGAGAAAATAAATCCGTCATAAACAGGATTTCGGAAAAAGTGGCCTCAGGTGGGTTGTTACAATCATGCATTCCTTTCTTTATTAATTTTCTACACTTTAATTACAGGTTTATATATATAATTCTTTTGTATTAAACGTAAACGTACTACTGAAACTTGACGTTTTATCAAGTCGTTTTTTTCAAAATTCAAAATTCAAAAGTCATTTATTCAAACTAGGCTGAGAGTTAGCAATTTTCGAACGTCAAAATTACATAAGACAATCCCCCAAAAACACCCTTCACCACTTCCTAGTGCTTAAGCTGGGAAGAAGAAGTGGCGCAACAAACTCCCCAGCAGCACAGCTGTCATTTCAGTTTGAAAAACTTGATTCTATATAATAATGCTTTAATGCAAAAATAATTTACATTAGCACAAATTGCAATCAACTCATAAAATAAAATCATTTTAATGAGTAGATTATGTCAAAAATAAATGAAAACAACATTTTTGAGCGTTTACATGGCGTGCGCTGACTTATCCTTAACAGATAGATAAAATTAATGTTCTACTGGATTGTAAATCTTATCAAGATCAACAGAAAAGTCATAGCATAAGTCTATCTTCTAAGGATGACCCACAGTAACCATTTTTTTCTTTCAGAATTTAATTAAAAAGATATTGTTATTTCCGAAGCTATTTTGACTAGTAGGTATATTAATAATCCTTATCCTACAAAATATGTTATTAAAATAAGCCGTTTAAATATGCCTGCATAATTTAAATGAATACTATAAAAGATATCACGGATTTAAAATTACGCGCAGTAAAATAATTATGGCTGACGGCGTGGCTCACCAACTGACAGGAGTCAAGGACCTCTCCTCGGCTATTATGGGGGATGCGCTGAGGTAGCCCGCGAAATTCAAATTTTCTTTAGTTTTTTGCAATTAACAGGTCAGTGTCAAGTTGTATGTTGATTAAAATATGCACATATAGCACAGCAATCTCGATGTTTTGACGTGTTGCCATTGCACCCGTGCGAAGCAGGGGCGGGTCGTTAATGTTAAATAATTTCAACTTCATAGCAGATACTAATATATGCAAACACTTAGTGATTCCTGACTGGCCCTCCACTAAATCCCACTCACTCTATCGTGTCACTAGCACTCGCCGCTAATGTTATGCACAAATGCAGCAGTGGTAACATTTGAGGCTCGATATGGTCATATCGTAAGCTGTAGCTCAACACTCGACACGTTTTCTCAGTCATTTTGATAGACGCGCAGTTGATGGCCGAGAGGGAATATTTTGTTGAGTGTCATATGCCAGGGACGCACTCGACGTTCATTGTGCTGTAATTTTAGTTTGATGTTAGGTTTATTAGGATTTAATCGGATTGGATTAAATTTATTAATAAAGGTTTACCAACTGCTTCTGTATACAATTGGTATGATGATTTGCGACTGTGTCAGTCCGATGCAAATTTTTAAGATTGACCTAATATTGTATACAGAAGCTGCTGGTAAACCTTTATAAATAAATAACAATATATAAATAACAATTATAAAAAATTTGGGACAGAAAATAAAAAATTAGGAGATTTTGGGTTTTTCGTTATGATGACACACATGTTCAAAGGATTACCCATGAAATCAACAAATGTCATTCCATGTCACTTGTCCACGATAATGACGTTATCATCATCATCATCCCAATCTACTGCTGGACATAGGCCTCTCCAATTGCACGCCATTAAGCTCGATTCTCGGCAACTCTCATCCAGCCGCTACCTGCCACCTTGCGAAGATCGTCCTCCACCTAGCCTGAGGGCTTCCTACCTTACGTTTGCAGAGTCGCGGTCTCCACTCAAGAACACGTCTACCCCAACGGTCATCGATTCTACGGCTAATACGGCCGGGCCACTTCAGCTTGCTTATTCTGTGAGCTATATCGAAAACTTTGGTTCTCTGCCGGATTACCTCGTTCCAGATTCGATCCCTCAGACAGACTCCAAGCATAGCCCGCTCCATAGCTCGCTGAGTGACCTTGGATTCATGGACCAGCCGTACCGTGAGTGTGTTTCGGCTCCATAACAGGCAGGAAGCACTGATAGAAGACCTTCGTCTTTAGATTCTGTGGAATACGCGACGAGAAGACTCGACGAAGCTTCCCAAATGCTGCCCAGCCCAACTGAATTCTTCTGTTGGGTCTTAGAAATAGTTGCAAAACTAAACGATCGTTACGGTATCTTTATTACAAAAATAAAAGTCGGTCGTACTTAATAAGATATAAAAAATATTCATCGATTCTCAAAAAATGCATTATGAAATCAAAAGTGAATTCAAACATTAATTATATACAAAATAGTCAAAACAAAGGCAGAGCAACGTGGTCTGTCATTAACCATGAAATTGGGAACATAAAATGCGACACTAATATTTCGGAAATAGAAGTAGATAAGAAAATACTGACTGATCCCACTGACATAGCGAATACGTTTAATGATTATTTTATTGACTCGACTAACATTGTGACATTTAAAAACTTACAAGTTTATAATAAGTTTAACGCTTTAGTTCCTAATTCCATGTTTCTTAGTGCTATGACTGAAGATGAAATAAAAAAATAAATAATGGCTTTAAATAATACTAACTCGGAAGGATATGATGGACTTAGTACAAGAATAATTAAAGCGTGCAGAGAAGAATTAACTCCTATATTGACATATCTAATTAATCTTTCATTTTCGACTGGAACTTTTCCTGATGCTTTAAAGTTATCAGTTGTAAAACCCTTGTACAAGAAAAGCGACAAAAAAGACGTTAAAAATTATCGTCCAATTACCCTTATACCTATCTTGTCCAAACTGTTTGAGAAATGTATGCACAAAAGGCTTATCGACTTTTGTAGCAATTACAATATTATAGCAGAGGAACAGTTCGGATTTCAAAGGCACAAGTCAACAACATTAGCCATATATAATCTTTTGAGCGGTACCCTGAAGTCTTTAAATAACAATCACTTCACGACAGGACTTTTTTTTTACCTGTCTCAAGCATTTGACTTTGTGGCACATAATATATTATTGGAAAAAGTAGAAAGAAATGGAATAAGAGGTTTAGCACTGCAGTGGATTGCATCTTATTTAAGTAACCGCAATCAATACGTTGCTATTAGTAAAGTAAATGAAGATTTACTAACCTCATACTCCTCTGAGCTCAAAGTAAAAAATTGCGGTGTACCACAAGGGAGTGTATTAGGCCCTTTATTATTTATATTATACGTAAATGATTTACCACAGCAGGTCAATCATAAATGTATATTATTTGCAGATGACATTTCAATCATAGTGACATCTGATAAAAAGTATAAATTAAAATTTGATCACGAAATTGACATAAATAATACTATTGACAACATTTTAGAATGGCTACAGGTAAATAAATTAAAAATCAATCTAGATAAATCTATGTACATACAATTTAATAAATCCAAACATGCCAAATACAATTTCAAACTTAATATTAATCGATTAAAAGAAGTTTCACATACAAAATTTCTGGGTATACTCATAGACCAAGATTTAAATTGGAAAATACATGTAGATAATTTGTGCAACAAGTCTAATAAGTTCGTTTATGCTCGCAGGCAAGTCAAGAATGTGACGAATAAAAAAACCGCCATTATAACCTACCATGCTTACATAGAATCGATTTTACGATATGGACTTATTTTTTGGGGTAACAGTACAGATAAAAACAGAGTGTTTATCGCGCAAAAGAAATGCATCAGAGCCATTTGTGGGATCCGTACTGACGATTCCTGTAAACCGCATTTTAAAAGGCTTGGTTTATTACCACTTCCTTCACTGTACATCTACGAGATATGTAATTTTGTATATAATAATAAGGAATTATTCAAGAAAGTCGATCAAATATACTCTCGTAATAGGGATCCATGTAGCAAGTCTACATGGATCCCTATTACGATTATTACGAGATATTGCAGGATACTCCTAAATCAGCCAAGTACTCTAAAAGTTTTCTGGTGATGTGTGTATTACGCATTTATAATAAAATTCCAAAAGAATGATGAAATTGTTAATATTAGGTCCCCACCTATGAAATCAGCGTTTTGTATGGAGAATTTTAAAGAAGTTACTTTTTTCATACTAACATTTTCTTAATTTATCAACCGTGAACACTAATGTTCAATTTCATAGGTGGGGACCCAATAGATCTATTAATTCTTTTAAAAACAGACTCTTTAAATGGCTCAATGAACATAATTTTTATGACATTTAGGATTTTTTTGACATTAAATTATAATTCACAAATAATGACATACTGCATCGTCGATAATGTTTATAATTTTGACATTTTTAATTTTATAATTATTGATTTTATTGATTTCCTTTTTTTTTACTTTAAGTTATGTTATGTAATGTTATGGAACTGTTGCGAATAATGTTTACTTTTATAATGTTTTCTTTTATTGTGACTTTGATTTTGTTCGTGGATATTAATTTCTGACATTAAATAATATTATGTTATGATGAATGTATTGTGGAGAATGTTTTATAGCCTTGACATTTTATTTCTACTTACTAATTAATTCTAAGTATTTTGCATGCAATTGATACACGATGTTGTATAGCTAAACATGTGGACTATATTATATTACCAAACTGTAACACCTTTATACCATGTTTAAGGCAAATAAAGTATCTTATCTTATCTGTTAGCCTCTCTCTCAAAGTTGTTCTTACCAAACTGCAGAGTTTGCCCGAGGTAAACATATTCTCGAACAGCCTCGAGAGCACCGGCATTGACAGCAATTGGTCCCTTAGTGACGATAATGACGTGACTACGGTAAATTATAAAAGCGCACATGCCTTGGCTTAATGGCATATTTTAGCCTCTTTGTTTTAACGCACCCTAATAATAACATTTGTTTTTTCTTCAGCGACGAAGGAGGCGGCGTTCACATACGCGATCACCTCGGCCGGCGTGACGCACGCGCTGAGCGCGGCATGCGCGCGCGGCGACCTGCCGGCCTGTCAGTGCACCACCAACCGGTAGTACCGTGTTCAGTTACTCACTCTGAGTGTTCTCACTCTCACAAATTAGAAGATAATCTATTCAAAAGATAATAAAATCAACTATTTATAACAAATGACAATAAGGTTCTGTGTTTAATCTTAGTATAACCCATTCTCAGCCGCCGCGGCACGACGACAGCCGATCAGTTCGAGTGGGGCGGGTGCGGCGAGGGCGCGTACGGCGCGCGGCTGGCGCGGCGCTTCTTAGACGCGCGCGAGCTCGAGCGCGACGCGCGCGCGCTCATGAACCTGCACAACAACCGCGTGGGCCGGAAGGTGAGCGAGGTACTCACCCATGTACCGCTCGCTTTAGCTGCCACTGGCGAGCACTGTAAAATAGCCGGATGTTAATATGACACATCGAGCTTGCGGCCGTCCGCGACGGACGATCCGCATGCGGATCAAGAATCTTGGAAAGAAAAGACTGTCACACAGTAATGAGTAACAGAGATGATGCTCTACAAAGCCGAACATTTTCTAAAACTCAATGTGTCATATTTATGGCCGTAACCGAATGCTAATGCATGTGCTTTTCTGCTTGCAGTAGAATTTTAGAACATGTATATCTGCAGTGCTATTCTGTAACCATCTCACCGTGCAAACTTAGGTGAAGTGAGCGTGGAGTGAGCTGTCATTCCACAGGGATTGACACTATTGACAGTTCACTTCACCCAAGTTTTCACGGTGAGATGTTTACAGAATAGCACTGCTGACGTGTGTAAATTGTTACTAATTTTATCAAAAGAGAATATTATTATTGTTTAAGACAACCTCTCATTTCCGAACTCAATTAATAATAATTGATAATACTTTAATGGTCAAATATATTATTACGAGTTTCTCTATTCATACTTTGTTAAGTGGGTACTTGCTTTTGTCTTACTTAAACTTTTGCAACTTGACGTCTTGCCAACTTACGTTCTTTACTGCTCCTTGTCTTATATTATGACGTTTACAATATGTCATAATATAAGACAAGGAGCAATCATCAGAAAGTCAATCAGAAATTTCAGAAACTTTCGCAGATATTTCATAATATTACTTTGCATGTCAAATAGAACACCTAACCTATCAATTCATAGAACAGTACATGTTAATGTAGTAAATAACGTAGCTGTAGGTACGTAAAAGTTTAATATTAGGTGGTCTGTTATTGCGGCAGGCCGCAGCCAGGAACGAATGACGTCGTTAACTAACAAGCTGCCAGGAATGTGAAAGTGCGCGTCACTATAAACATAATAATGATTGCGAGCGGGCGCGCGGCCACTCCTGCGCAACTGTGAAAAATTCAGCAGTCGCCGAGCGCCGCCCACCGCATGTACTGACATTAACTTGAGTACTTAAGAACAGGGGGACATGTTTCTTATTTATTATACTAGTTTATAGACGTGGCTTCACTTTCTGCTCACTTGTATGTCACAAGCGAGCAGAAAGTGAAGCTTCGTCTGAAATTAAACGCAAAAATATTTTAACTATCCTGTCCTGATGAAACAATGTTTCCTCAACATGCTGTAAAATTTGAAAAATGAAAATCCTAATTTCAGACCAAGCACACAGTAATTGATACAAGTCCATATTATGTTAGAAGGTAGATACTTATAGCTATGTTAGTAAAATTTTAATTTTTTTGTATATGCATGAGCGACTAATGCCTCAGATTTGGCTGTCCACTCTGTCCGATACCACGCTCAGAAGCATGTTGGTGCTACTCTTTACCCGAGACCACAGGAAGATCGTTCTATTGCGAAGCACCGCCTAGAAGTCGTCCGTGCTGTGGTCGGCGTACATGCCGGAGTCACTGCACCGCCATGGGAGCTCCAACAAACCCCTGAACGCGTTGTTATACTGGACGCGCAGAGCATTGCAGGCTTTTGTAGTGTAATTGCTCCACAGGTTGCACGTGTATAACGTTTGACAATAGCTTTTGAATAGTGTGACTTTAACGTCACGTGAGCATCGCGCAAACCTGCGAGAATGCATATTATCCCTTACCGATAATGCCCTGCGCTCCCTATCCATGTCCATATCATCATTTAGTTTCTCATTGACCCAGTGACCGAAGTACTTAAATTTGGACACTTGCGGTACGACGGTTCCATTTAGTGTGATCGGAGGAACATGGTAGGTTTTAGTCCCAGCCTTAAAAACTAGCGGCTCGCTCTTCTGAACATTATAATTGAGCTCATGGGTCATTGCGTACCTTTCATATATGGTCAATAGTGACCTCACGGAACTGATTGAGGGGCCCAGCAGCACCATATCATAAAAGCATAGCTAACATTATTCATAAAATCAACCTTCCACTGAACAACCGACACCGGCACTGTTGAGCTCCTCAATCAGTCCATTTACATATAAATTAAATAGAGTAGGTGAGGCTAATACCCCTGCCTTACTCCACACGCCATGCTATATTCATCCGAGCATTCGCCCATCCACCTGACAAAATTGCTTTGGTTATCATACCAATATCTAAATAAATTGATGATCTCTACAGGCAGCCTTGTGTTAAGCCTCATCTTCCTCCACAGAACATTGTATGACATCATGTCAAATGCTTATGATAGGTCAGGAAGCAGGCGTATACCGGTGTTCTTCTGTCAGTATAGTACCGGACAGTATGATAAAGACACGGTACTGCAGATTCTGTGAACAGCCCAGCTATCTAATTACGCAACACATTTTCGTTGACAATTCCGACTAATCTGTTTCAATTTGACAGGTCAACAACATTCATTGTGTTATTTACGTTGTTGAGCAGATTTTTTTTGTCGAACGTACGAACCAATGGATTTGCAATCTGTTTCAAAACGATTCAGATTCTGATTGATCGTGTATTACGTAATTAGGGTACTAGTCAGAATCTGAACTGACCGTCATGCAGAGAGACGTGTTGGCTTAAATGACTGTTAAGCACACCTTTATAACTGTATAACTCGTAGAGACACTGTAACACTCAAAAAATGGGGGGCGCTGAAAAATAATTGTATTTCAAAGTGGGCGGTAGATGAAATAAGTTTGAGAACTAGATAAACGTACGTGTAACATGTAGCAGAAAATGGATAACCAAACAGAACAGTTAGCTAAGCCGTCTAAGTATCTATATCGAATGAAGCTCACATTATTACAAGCAAAATAGTTTATCTGTACGTCTAATGATCGGCAAAAGAAGAAATCGTTCCGGTTCGGGAGCCGGCGGCGACCGGCACAACACTGGTCATTAGAGTATCTGTAGATCGGGCCGGCTAATACACGAGTATGTGCAATTACGTATTGTGTGAAATTACCGGGTACCGCGTACATTACCCGCGGCGCCGCCAGCCGCACCGCACGCAGTCATTTACGTTTAAATTGTAAATTTGTAACAGTTGTATAAATTACTAGTACTTACTAGCACTTTTTATTTCTGAATTTCATTGGTCGTTTTGCAGAAAATGAATCTTTACTTGCAAGTAGTGCTTGATTTAAAAGGGTATTTCTTTTTATTTTGGCGTATTGATCAAAATCATAATTCCGACCATTAAGTTAAATGCTGATGAGTCATAGTAGTAAGGTGCGAGAAATTTCAAAACATACAAATCATCTCTACTGATACGAGTATTATTTTAATGCATTTCGCTGATTGCACGCATTTATCCCACCAGTCAAAACATAATGACACACATAACAACACCTTCCAGGCGACTGACGAACCTTCCCACAGAACTTATAATTGTATCCTACGTTCTGACCGCGTCTCATTACAAGTCGTACAATCATACAACTATTACCGTGTTTACGAGGCAACTCTGCGGAATCACCGGCGAGCGTGTTTTGTTTCTCTTTGGTAAAACCTGACGCGGGCCGAGACTGAGACTAATCTAAATACTGTGCACCCGCCGTCAATGCAGGCGTTATTACAATACTTAATGCATGTTCTCAGTTTATGATAATATTGATTTCGTGTAAATAACTTTGCTAATCTTCAAGTACCGTATCAAATAAATCATTAAATTAAACTGAGGGAAACGTTCTGACAATATACAAATTACGATGAGGCAAATTTGTATGACGACATACAAATTTGCCTAAGGGTGGGTACCCTTAGGCAAATTTATGTCTATTTTATGTTTTAGTGTCAACGTAAATAATATCTCTTGTGATTTAATTACTTTTCTGTCGACGATTAGGTACCATCGAAGAAGTTCATATCTAACCACCGTAAGGACTATTCTTGCTTGCAGCGCTCGGCGACTATAGCACCGCTGCACCGCTGCACCGGGGCGGTAACAGATGTGGTCATCGTGTTCACGGGATTTTGTTTTGAAACTGGTTAGATTTATGAACTTCTTTGATGGTACATATAGCTTCTGAATAGTCTTGTGTTTCTGGTAATTTAAACGCAACCACTTGTTTAGATTATTTTAAAACCCTATTGTGTCAACATAAGCTATAATTTGTGTAAAATAAGTTCTGTAAGATTTCTCTTTGTCATGTATTCGCTATTCGATAATAATCACAACACATTAATACGTTACGTCTGACATCGCGTTCACATGTTTATTGTCACACATATCTTGTTCGACGCATCGTAAATTGTATAATATATCGTCCGTCAAGCTTCGTAAACTATGTAAAGTAATACGTAAGATATTATCAGGAAGCTCGTTAACCTGAGATGTCGGTTTTATCGAACGTTTTTGGCACAAAGTTTGTAACAACACAATACAAGACAGCGGGCCGAGTCCGGCCCTGTACTCTCGTTTAAAGTAGATATCGGTATATGTTGAGTAAAATGCCAATACCTACTATTGCAATTAATTTATTAGTAATATGTTTTGAAATTATTATTATTTAAAAATAACATTGGCAACGTACGCGTATGCCAAGTTGCTTCTAGGATTGCCGAGGCACCATTTAAGGCCAGGTTCAGATGTCGCGACATACACTTGGCTTCACGTGTCGATTAATTATGTGATTATGTGGACATTCGTGTGTGAGCGATTATAAGTTCAAGCAGACATTAAAGATTCGTATGTCTAAACCGCGCGTCTGCCCGCTTCTGTCAGTGGATAGTATAGGCTGATCATTAGGGGGACTATAGGAGCTAAACGCAAATTTTATAATGCCTAAAATCCACTGCAGTAAACAAAATCAGAAAAAACTAATAATATGATATCATTCAGGATACCTATTATGCTAGTTAGTTAGTGTGTTATAAATAGAGATCGGATATTCGGATGCATATTTACCTAAAGTTAATTTTTAGCTAACAAATTATGGAAGTGGATTCTTAATTTAAAAAAATCTTAGTATAAATCCCGGAATTCAATAAAATCCGGGAATGCACAACTTATCGAATACACGGTATGGAAACGACTAATCAGGCCTCTTATGAAGGTTACTTTTGCGGTGTTAAGAGGGCGCCTAAAGGTCCACTAGCGCCACTCTTTAAAAAAAATATTATCTCGTGACTGAGAAGGAATTATGAATAACGGCTAGTAAGGACCCTCGGTAAGTGTGTCTAGAATTTTCTAATACCTTTTATAAAGTTTCATATTGAGACACGGAGCAACAAAATACGATCTAGAGGAATGTGGCCGCTTTTCTTTAGATCGTATTTTGTTGCTTCGCGGGGTAATTTCAACTGCTCGCCATAGTTAATAGTGCTGGGAACGTAATAAAAAATAAGTCGATAGATACACCAATAAATAATTTTGGTCTGCTATCTACTAAAGGTACTATATGTACTCACTAATCATAAATCAAAACTTCATTTTAAGAAAGGAATATGTTTTTAAAATAGAACCACAGCACCCCTCGTCCTAAATCTACAATCGGTCATATAAATACGCGATTTTATAATTTAGGACCAAGATTCATCTGTCTTTTATAGTTTTAAAACAGCAATTAAAAATCTAACAAATATAATTGACCTAGGAATGCCATATATTTTTTCAGCTTGGTAACTCGTCATTACTTTATTTTTGACATCTTGCACTGCTTGCTGCAATTCTGCCATTGTGTATGACTTGTCCGTTTTTTTTCTATAGTGGTGAACTATCTGCAATAAATTAATAAAGTAGTAAGAAATTGAAAAATCCCTCGAAATGCATCTATTTGAATCGTGTTGTGATCCTGCGAATAGAAAGATTACAATAATATAGCTACAAGTTAAATATTTGTAAAGTATTTACATCGACAAAACATATCGAAACATGCACATCACTAGTGTTTGTTCATTTCCTTATTAAATCTGGTGCGGCAATTACAACTGCAAAAAAGTCGAAATTAGCCGCCATTACAATCCAGGTGGAGTTATTTCTGGGCACGCCACAATTGTGGCGATAAGTCCCCTCTTTGAGGAGTGGCTAGAGAGGCGCCACGGCGCGGCGTCCTCACCTTCCGCCTGACACCGGTCAGGGCGGTTTATTCATTGAATAAACATTTTGTATTTAACTGATGGTTATTTTATTTGTTTATGAATCATAAGCAAATAAAATAATTCCATCCTTGGGAACAAAAAAATAATTCTAATACGTATCCAACTGATAATTTGCCAGTAATTAATTCCATTAGTGTATCGGTTATGAATCCATCGTTTTCAATTGCTATTTTTGTTCTGGTTCTAACTGGATTATTCTTTTTATTTTTCGATAATTTGATCAAAACGTTCAGGAGACGCATTAAATATGAGCAATTAAAAAAAAAAAAAAAAAATGTAATGCCATGACTATGAACCATATTGGTTCTTGTTACAATCTGTGTTTTTTATTACAATCTGTTCCTATAAGAATGGGAATACAAACGTTAAAGCAAATGTTAAATTATACTCCTTTTACGACAGCCAGCATTAAAATTTCAGAAAAAAACCAATACTTACTTTATTAATAGTTATACATCCTTTGCATTGATTTTTCCGTTTCAAAGAATAGTTCCAAAGAGATGATTCATTTCTATAAACAGTAAGCTTGTAGTAGATACTGATGATTTTTGAACAGCAACACACTACCTTTCTTTCTTATAATTATTTTTACCTTATTTTCCATGTTAGCAAATTAATTTACTAAAGTTCCCGCAAAAAAATATTCAATTTCAGTGCGTACCTACTTGCATAAAAATAATTATGTCAAAATTTAAAAAGAGAACAAATGAATAAAGCTCCTACTAATTATTTCAACTTTAATACAGGAAAATATTACTCTCTTTGTAATATGTGATCTCTTTTGATGTACCTAATATGCTGTTATTATGATTTTTATTTAATCATACGTAGTTTCAATGGTCGTAATTAATTTTCTATCGATATAGTCAGAAGTCCAGGGAACAATTCCTAATGCCATGGAACCACGGGTAATTAAATTACCTATGGACCCGGTAATGGGTCGACCCACCGGGACCACGGGTAATGAGTGATCTTTTGGCCCTCCACTGACGTTGACCTTTTGTGAAATTGTATTAAAAACATTAAAAAAAATTACAAAAAAAAAAACAACTGACTTAAAAAAAAAACACTACAAAGTGAAAAATAACTTTAATTTCGGAAGTCGGTGTCTTTGGTTTTGAATTTTCGTTTTTTGCCACCGACTTCCGAAATTAAAGTTATTTTTCACTTTGTAGTTTTTTTTTAAGTCTTGTTTCTTTTTTGTAAAAAGTTTTTATTTCTCTTTTTAGTTTTGGTACCTACCTACACAAATGAATTCGAATACCACTACCAGCCATGCTATTCTGTAAACATCTCACCGTGAAAACTTGGGTGAAGTGAGCTGTCAATAGTGTCTATCCCTGTGGAATGACAGCTCACTTCACCTAAGTTTTCACGGTGAGATGGTTACAGAATAGCACTGCTGCTATGTAAATAACAGTGACAGGGAGTTATCATCACATCAGCCACACAAACTAAGTGGGAAAAAAATACGTATTATTGAAGCTTACTCAAAAACTATCCAAGCAAAGTTAATCAAACTTATATGGAAGACCAATTTGGAAGCACACCAAGTCAAACAAAAAAAAAAATTTCAAAATCGTTCAACAATTGACGGAGAAATCGGTGGACATAAAAAAAAAACATACATACGCGACGAACATATAACCTCCTTCTTTTTGGAAGTCGGTTAACAAGATGGTGGCGTTAGTTTCGATTTAGACCTCGCGCCACAAGATCTTTGTTTTGTACAGCTATCGTTGACTATTATTTAAAAAAAAATTGTTATAGACAGTGAAGGACCTAGTCCGTCGCGAGTGCAAGTGTCACGGCGTGTCGGGGTCGTGCGCGGTACGCACGTGCTGGCGCGCGCTGCCACCCTTCCGCGCCGCCGCCGCCGCGCTGCGCGACCGCTACGACCGCGCCAAGCTGGTCGCGCCACACCCTCAGCGCCACGCACGGGACCGGCCGCAACGCCAGACGCATCTTGTGCTTGTAAGGAGGTAAGAAACTAAACACATTCTAGTGTTTCTATATTCCCTAAGGCAACATTCACGGCCTCGAGCGATGCGACTTGCGTCAAGCGACACGCGCGCACTTCCCCTGTTTCCGTCCGTCCCTCTGCAAATCGCGTTGCGATGACTCGTGGCATGATCTAATCAACTTCTTTCATTTCTTTTCTCCGCATTTGCTGTCGCAAGACGCGTGTCGCTTGAGCATGTAGCTCGGGGTCAAGCTGCGTCCATGTTTGTGGCATTTTTACAGACTGGAGAGCGTGCAGTGACAAATACGCGTGGCAAAGTACGAACGTCACAGCTTGAACAAAGAGTGTTATTCCGACGCCTCCCGCGGTCTGATGATATAAAGACAATGTCGCAATTACCGAAAACACTAAGTGTAGCCAGAACTGTGGCAATCGATAAATCGAAAAAACAAATCTGACGCAGTTTCATCATTTATTTTGTCAATATATATTATGAATACCACTCATCTAGATACAGACTTCATCCTAAGCGTACTTACTGATGGATTATTATCAGTAACCTTTGCTATGTTATGTATAGACAGAAGCAGAACCCAAGCGTGGTGCGAGTGCCACGCAAGTCGGACCTGGTGTTTCTGGAGCCCTCGCCGTCGTACTGCGAGCGCGACGACGCCGCTGGCTCGTTCGGCACGCATACGCGGACCTGCAACAGGACTTCCAGAGGTAATGTAGTTTCCTATGCAGTTACAATCGGCAATATTTACACTCGCGCGAACCCAGTTGCGCGAAAAGGATTTTTGCGCGAATGGGCTTTTACGCGCAAGAGACACTTGCGCGAAAAAGTTGCGGAAATGAGATTTCTTCGTAACATCACGCCCGTATTCTTTCAAATGGTTGGAAGAGGGGCGACTCCCTGACATTTAGGGCGACGCAAGTGCTCTCGGAACACGGTTGCTTCGGCAAGTACTTGTGTCGCATAAGCAGGGAGCCGGACGTTTGGTGCCATCACTGCGTCCGCTGTCTGGAGGACACGGAGCGGTATACGCTGGCCGAATGTGACGCATAGGAGGAGCCACGCCGTGGCTTCGTTTCAGAAGTGGGAAACGACCTGTCACTGCCGACCGTAGTTCGTGCAATGGTCGGCAGTGCAGAGTCCTGGGTGGCAGTGGTATTCTTCTGAAAGAAAGAAAGAAGAAAGAAAAGTTATTTATTGAGACTCGCACAGGAAATCACATAAATGAATAGTCCCGCAAAAAATATGCGCGAAAATTATTTCAAGGACCGCGTCGCGCGGCTTATTGCAATATAATTTAAGCTTCGTGCAGACCAGCGCGATGCGACACCGGTTATTGTTATACCGTCAAGTTTTTTTAGAAATTGTATTGTTCGTGTCGCGGCGCGGCGTTGCGTCGCGCTGGTCTGTACGAGCTTTTAACCCGGGCTGACCCCGCTCACAAAAAACGCTGGCGCTTCGATCTTATTGCGTCTATTTACATTCTGTAAACAGATTCCGGTGCTTGAACAGTAGGGCCACCGTATGATTGAATTATAAATAATCTCATTTAAATGATGATGTCTGGCAAAAGTAATGAATCAATTTACGTAAAACTTTGGTAATAATATCATGAATCCACAAATAATCGAATAAGATTTCTTCTTATAAGTCTTACATACAATATTCCCATAATATTCCAACTCAAACTTCATAGTGCGCGGTGCTGTAATTACGAACCGCGTAGTTCAATTCGTGATTTTGGAAACGATCATACGAGTTATAATGAGCCTATATCAATATGAAATCTTTCTTGGATATTACCTATATCTTTTTCGACTCATTGCTATCAATGAATCGTAAAAATATGCTAAGATAATATGTAAAATATCAAAATGACGGGCCACTGTACCCGGAAATGTATTTATTCTGATTAGAATCTTGTTATAGGCGTATTAGAAAGTAAAACAAAAGTGAAGTGGTTTATCAATTTCTGTACACAAACTCTTTATTTATAACACTTGTAATTAATTCAATTACCATATGGTTACAAATCAAATATATTATTATTTCAACAAATTTACCCTAGGACGGCGGCGGCATAATAATGTTACGAAAATACTTAGAAAAATCTTTGAAAAATTGATAAAAATAAATGAATACGCCTCGAATGCATGAAATAATTAATTAGAATTAGTTTTTGCATAGATAATCGCCGTATAAAGACACAAATTCATTGAAAAACAGTCAACAATCAGATTTTATATGGTGCTTTGTTTACACCGAATTTTCGTAAAAGCCTCCGGGTACCTATAGTACTTTAAAAAAAACAAAGTAACATTAAAATTTAAAGAAGGAAGTCCTGTACGAGGCCAAAAGGCTCCTATCTCAGCATAATGCTTTTTTTTTTTTTTTTTGAGGATGGGAAATTATCAAATAACTTCTCCCGCTCTGGGTGGAGCGGGAGGGCGTGTCAGACTTTTACTGACTAAAACCCACCCGTGTTCCTTCCGTTGCCTGTGTGCCGAGGTCGCGATATCCCTTTCAGACAAACCCGCAACCCCGGCAGGCATTGGCCCTTCCGGACCCCGTCAGTTGGTGCTGACATCTCTTTGAGGCGCGCGTGGAACACAACGCGCCGTCGACCCGGGCCTGGTCCCTATCGGACGGCGAGCTACCCATTGCTCACCGTCCGCAAGCCCGCGCCTACGGTGGCCGGAAGTCGGCTCGCGACTCCCGACGCCCGGGGCGTCTCCTGCGGCGACTAGGGGCGCGAGGGGGCGCATTTTGCCTCTCCCTCGCGCGCTCCGCCTCCTCCTTCGCGAGCATTACTGCTTCGCAGAAGGAGGTGACGGCCTCCCATGCACTCTCGCTCCGGACCATGGCCTGAACCAGGGCCGGACGCGAGAGATCGCCGCCGCCGATCGCCTCCGTTGTGACACGGCGGTGCTCCGCCCAAGCTGGGCAGACCTCCACCGTATGCTCCACCGTGTCCTCCGGGCGATCCACACAGTGGTGACACCCGGGCGTTTCCTCCCGCTTTATCCTGAACAGGAACCTTTTGAAACATCTCAGCATGATGCTGCGACATTTAAAATTCAAAATTCAAAATATTTTATTTCACATAAACCTACAAGGGCACTTATGAAACGTAAGAACCTAGGTGCACGGTTCCAATTGGTCGTTTTCTATGGAGAAGAGCCGGCAAGAAACTCCACGGTTACTCTTTTAAAAGTAAATGGTTTTTACAATGTTTCAAAATTACAGTGTTAACAGGTATGAGAGGACAGTGTAGGCCCATCAACAAGTACCAGGTACTTAGCAAAATATTAAATGGTCCACAGATCTAGTCTGTTATGTCTACAACGTTCTCTCATTCACAAAATTTAAAAGAAAATAATCAATTTAAAAGATAAATGAAATAATAAAAATAAAAACTGATCGTTTGTGGCATTTATTCTATTTATAGGAGTTCACTGGTCGCTTGATAGTTTGGGGAATGACAAGACTGTTTAGAAAAATCTCCATAGCAACTGTACATATAAGGAGATCATGCCTTGTGATATGCAACCTCCAACATTTTCCCCTTCATCACTAGCATGATCGTTATATCAAACCAAGTGAGGATCTCAACCCATTAAACCTTGGTCCAGGTAAACTCTTAGTCAGCTTATCTGCCTCCATGTGAGCACTTGGACGGTATTCTATTTGAACTTCTTTCAATTGTCTTATGAAATGTAGTTTCGTATCAATATGCTTTGTCTTAGAGCCAATCATAAGATTTTTCGTCAATTGTATGGCATCCTAGTTATCATTATATGTATATTTTGACGATGGGTTGCTTCCGTTCTGATAAGTCGTTTATTAAACGTCTTAGGTGGATTGCTTCCTTAGCAGCTTCGGCCACACACGCGTACTCTGCTTCTGCCGTTGATAAGGCCACACTCTTTTGTTTTTTGCTTCCCCAGCTAACGGGAGCACCAGCTAGTTTAAAACAATAGCCACTGTACGATATATGATCTATTGCGCAAGATGCAAAATCTGCATCAGCTTGACCATACAACTCCATTTTGGTTTGCTTGTAGCACGGGCCCATGTCTTAGTAGAGTAGTCCCTTTTAAATAACGTAGAACGCGCTTCGCGCTCTTAATGTTCCTCTCCAAAACAACTGTTGAATTGTGACAAATAGCTCATTCTGAACATTATATCAGGCCTGGTGGCCACGGCTAAATACATCAGTGTTCCAATCAATTGTTGGTATGGTAATTTTTCATCACATTTTTCTTTATTCTGTAATTTCAGATTAAGTTCCATTGGTGTAGTTGTTGGCTTGCAGTCTTCCATGTTAAATTTCTTCAACATTTTTTCAATATATCGTTCTTGATATAATTTTATTTCGTTTCCTCCTTGCCTTTTAATTTGTATTCCTAGAAGTTGTTCAGGTTCTCCTAGATCCTTCATTTCGAATTTTTCATTTAACATCTTTTTTATTTCTTTTAATTTTGTGTCGCAGGAGTAAGCTATTAACAAATCATCTACGTATATTGCTATCATCATTTTAGTTCCACCTTTCTCTAACATATATACGCAAGGATCAGCTTCTGATGGGATAAACCCCATTTTTTCTAGCTCGCTACTCAGTTTTAGGTACCATTGTCGACCTGATTGCTTCAGACCGTAGAGTGCTTTTTCAAGATGACATACTTTTTCTCCTTTTATGTTTTTCAAGTCCTCTAACATTTTCGTAGCTTTATGGACCAGTGTTAAATTATTGTTACCACTTTCTTCCACCATTATTTCTGCCACATATTCTTCCAAGTAGTCTGGCATCTCCATTGCTATTTTCTTATCTAGCACGCCATTTAGTAAGCTGTCGTGACATCCATTTGGTTAAGATTTAATTCCTCTTCCACAGATATAGCGATGACGCTTCTATTTTTATTTATTTATTTTATTATTTATGTACACACAGTAAAATACATAGAGATACGACATAATTATAATTTGAGTACAAAGGTACTGCTTATTTCTTAAGAAATTTCTTCCAGCAGACCTGCGAAAGGAGAAATGAGAAAGAAATGTAGACAATAGTGTGTGAGAACAAAAAGAGAAAAAATATAAATTTGCAAAGTCTTATACTAAAAATATCAAAATATACCTACACGTATAAAGCAATAAATTAACATATACTTAAATAAATATATAAAGCTTAAATATATAAACATACATATTATAGGTATATAAATACTCACAGTAGAGAGGAAAGGTAATGCTCTTTTACTCGATATTTGAATTGTGAAACAGTTTTTAATTCACGAATGCTAGGCGGAAGTGAGTTCCATAATCTTACTGCATGAACAGAAAATGAATAAGAATAGTAGCTTGTTTTATGAGGATGAGATTTAAGAAGGGATCTAAGGTGTGATCTACACGGAGCTTCGCTAGGGCGAGCGTAAGTAAAACGCTCACGCAGGTAGGAAGGATAAGACTGGTTGTGTAAGATGTTGAAAACGAGACATAAAATCCGAGTGTTCCTGCGAAGGCGGATTGGGAGCCACTTGAGTTCCTGGCGAAGGTGAGTGTTTTCTCTTAGCGGTAGTAGCCAAGATTGCGGCTTTAGGAGATCCAGGTTCTTCAGATTGCGCAGAATCCTCGGTGTCGACTGAGCAAGACGAGAATTTGGCTATTAGATCGTGAAGTTCGCCTGCCGTTTCGATCTTCCGGCGGGATTTGTCTGGGCAAATAACGACAATCTTGCCTTCCATGGACCAGCAATTTGGCATACCGAAATGCTTACGAGCAGCTGCAAACACACGATGCCGGACTTGTGTCAAAAACTCGGAGATGGTGACCCTTTAGAGCTTTCTTGCTATCCCATACAAGTTGCCGGCGCTCCATTCGGGCCTTCTGCTGTGAGAATTCAAGTCTATGACAAACATGGATAATATTCTTCTAATTAAACTTAGCTTTGCAACGGGGGAGTATGTCTCATCATAGTCAACTCCAGGTCTTTGTCTAAATCATCTTGCAACTAGTCTCGCTTTCTTTATCTCTGGTTTTTTTTTCGGACCTATTTTCTTTTTTAAGATCATTTTGAAATCTACAAGGTTCATTTCTTTCTATCGTTTTACGATATGCCACGTACCGTTCTTTATGTGTGTACCTTTCATTTCCCTCTTCTTCTTCTTCTTCTTCGCATAGATACATTTTATTAGCCATTTCCTCGTCATTTCTGCCTTCCATCTCATAATCCTTAAACCATATTGGCAATTGTCTTTTTCTTTGAGATTGTCTTCTGTTATTGGCATCATCATGAACTGTTTCGCCTTCGGTTGCTTCATGCTCTGCATGATGTTCGACTACTGCTTCATCAATATTTTCATTAACTTCATCAAGTGCATCATTGAACGTGTCTCCGAAAACATCGTGTGTTGGAGAATCAGGATCAAATAATTTTACGTCTCTGCTTATTATAAATTCTTTTGAATCAGGAACGAAGATTCGGTACCCTCTGGCACATTTTGCGTATCCAACAAATACGCCTTCGGTAGCTCGAGGAGCAAATTTCCATCCTCTTTTAGGTCCTTTCCTTAGGACAAACGTTTTCTGTCCGAATATATGTAGGTGCCTTGCCGATGGTTCACGGCCCATACATCTTTGAAAAGGCGTCTGTCCCATTAAAACTTTAGTAGGGCATCTATTTGTTATATAATTTGCTGTATGAATTGCATTTGCCCATAGCTCCTCTGGAACATTAGATTCGATCATTAAGCATCTCGCTTTCTCTACTAATGTCCTATTTTTGCGCTCTGCAGTTCCATTACTTTGAGGAGTGTAGGGTGTAGTTAATCTGCGTTGTATTCCATGTTGCATTAGATAATCATTAAATTTTTTGTTGATGTATTCGGTGCCATTCTTCGATTGTAGATATTTTATTTTATGCTTTAATGCATTTTCGGCCATGTTTTTATATTCTGTGAATATCTGGAATACTTCGCTTTTATTTTTCATGAAATATACGCAGCAATATCTGGTGAAATCATCAATAAAACTCACGAAGTATCTTGATCCAGCATGAGTTTCAACTTGCATAGGTCCACACACGTCAGTATGTATGATTTCCAGTGGCTCTCTTGTCTTTATACCGTCTGAGGTATTAAATGGTAAGCTCGTCATCTTTCCTTTCAGACATGTTTCACAGTCTCCCAACTTTTTCTTTTTTTTAATTTCTAATCCTTTTATTAGTTCTTTCTTGGATGCTGCTTTCAGGTCAGATTCATTTAAATGTCCGAGTTTCTTGTGCCACTTCATAATATTTGTATCTTCTTCTACTGAGTTGGCCTTTTCTACTTCATCAAATCTCATGTAATACAAATCATTCTCTCTATTTGCCTTGAGAATGATCTTGCCGCTGCTGTTTTTTTATTAATGCTTGATCTTTCTGGAATACTACAGTATTAATAAATAATAAAATAATAATAAAATCATTTATTTCTCACCACAATATTTAAACATAACATGAAGATATTGTTTAGTAATGATAATATAATATACAATATTGTGGGAGACAGTGTATCCATTATCAATATTTTTTCCAACGGACATCAAGTTCATGGAGGTACATATAGAGCATTATTTATATCGTAGTGTCCATCCTTCACTCTTACCGTGATTTTTCCTTTTCCATTTACGTGAGTGACATTCTGATCGGAAGCTAGTTTCAACGTTCCGGACTCATTGTTTAGTGTGTCAAATTTCTCCTCATCGCCGCACATGTGAGATGTACATCCGCTGTCGAGGCATCAAATATTTTTCTTTAAATGCTTCGCAGTCGTTACGCAAATTGGATGCACACTGAAACTTCCGTGATTTGAATTATTTTCACTATATCCGGCTCTTGCTTGGTATTCAGAAGCCTTGTCCCTTTTTTTTGCATTTATTGCATCTGAACTTGAAATGTCCGCTGTTATTGTTACTTCCTTGTCTTTTATTTTTGCTATAAAAAGCATCTTCCTTATTTTCTCTATTGTTGCTATTTTTTCGGGCTTCACTTTCCTCAATAATCCTAATCTTTAAATTATCTGGACTTGGCAATCTGACTCTAATTTCGATGGCAATTCTGAAATTTCCGAAACTGTGTGGCAGGCTATACATTTTGTTTTTTTTGTTTTTTGAGGTTGGGAAATTATCAAATTACTTCTCCCGCTCTGGGCGGAGCGGGAGGGCGTGTCAGACTTTTACTGACTAAACCCCACCGGTGTTCCTATCGTTGCCTGTGTGCTGGGGTCGCGATATCCCTTTCGGACAAACCCGCAACCCCGGCAGGCATTGGCCCTTCCGGACCCCGTCAGTTGGTGCTGACATCTCTTTGAGGCGCGCGTGGAACACAAAGTGCCGTCGACCCGGGCCTGGTCCCTATCAGACGGCGAGCTACCCATTGCTCACCGTCCGCAAGCCCGCGCCTACGGTGGCCGGAAGTCGGCTCTCGACTCCCGACGCCCGGGGCGTCTCCTGCGGCGACTAGGGGCGCGAGGGCGCGAATCTTGCCTCGCCCTCGCGCGCTCCGCCTCCTCCTTCGCGAGCATTACTGCTTCTCAGAAGGAGGTGACGGCCTCCCATGCACTCTCGCTCCGGACCATGGCCTGAACCAGGGCCGGACGCGAGAGATCGCCGCCGCCGATCGCCTCCGTGAGGACACGGCGGTGCTCCGCCCAAGCTGGGCAGACCTCCACCGTATGCTCCACCGTGTCCTCCGGGCGATCCACACAGTGGTGACACCCGGGCGTTTCCTCCCGCTTTATCCTGAACAGGAACCTCCCGAAACAACCATGTCCGGTGAGGACCTGCGTCAGGCGGAAGGTGAGGGCGCCGTGGCGCCTCTCTAGCCACTCCTCAAAGAGGGGACTTATCGCCACAATTGTGGCGTGCCCATAGAAACACTGCCTTGGATCTTCTTACCGAGCGCTGGGTTGCGACAATCGCACTCTCCATGCCGCCATGAGATCCCGCCGGAGCTCTGTCCGCTGTGCCGCGATTTCTCGCGGCAGCGGAGTTACGCCCCGGCGTTTCGCCTCCTCGCGCAACTCCCACATGTGCGCGAGGACTTTCGCCTCCAGATCCCATGGCGGTAGTCCGGCAAGGAGGCTCGCCGCCTCACGGGAGACCGTGCGGTATCCTCGTACCAGCCTGATGGCCATGACCCTTTGGGACGCGTTCAACCGATGGGCCGGTCGCAGCCCCAATGAACGCGCCCACACCGGTGCCCCGTAAAGGGCCATGGACCGCACGATCCCCGCGTAGAGCCTCCGGCAGGAGGCGTTTGTACCCCCTAGATTGGGCAGGAGCCGCTTCAAAGCAGCCCCAGCCCTCTGCAGTTTGGGAGCCAAACGTCGGAAGTGCTCCACGAAGTTCCACCGGCTGTCGAGGACGAGTCCCAGGTACTTCATCGTCGACTCGACACCGATGTGAACCCCTCCTGCCGTTATCCGGGAACCCGACAGTGACGCGTTCCGAGGACCATAAAAACACATGGCCTCGGACTTGTGCAAGGCCACCTCGAGTCCCAATTGCCGGATTCTATCGACGATTGTCGCAATCCCGCGTGTCGCCAGTTCGGCCGCCGCCTCATGCGACCTCCCCTGCGCCAGGACCAGCGTGTCGTCAGCGTTGCAGACTACACTGACGCCGCTAGGGAGGTCGGCGCGAGCACCCAGTCGTAGCCGATGTCCCACAGGTGCGGCCCCAGGACCAATCCCTGTGGGACACCGCACGACATCTCTCGCCGGTTCCACTCTCCGTGGTGACCGGGGTAGATGATGGCCCTGTCCGTCAAATAGGCCTCGACCACTCGACAGAGGTAGGTCGGCATCCGGTGATACCGGAGTGCCTCCCTAATGCAACTCCAGGGCAGGGTATTGAAGGCATTGGCGATGTCAAGAGACACCGCCAAGACGACCCCACCCCGGGCAACACCATCCCCCGTCGTGAGGGCCCAAACGCGCATGATGGCATCCACCGTAGAGCGCCCCTTGCGGAAACCAAACTGGCTCTCCGCCAAATCCGGCCCCACTCGCACCAGCCGCCCGACAAGGCGGTCTGCAATAACTCTTTCAAAGAGCTTGCCCACCTCGTCGAGCAGCACGATGGGCCGGTAGGCGGACGGAGAATGATTTTTTACACTTTTTTACACTTTTATAATTATTTTGCAGTAGGTAAATCTTTCATACATATTTTTTTATTACTTTCGTGTGACTTTTTATATTATTATTGAAAATTGTTTAAGTTTAAGTAAGTGTGTACCTACTTGAAAGGTATTTGTTGATTGTATTTAAAAAAAAATGACCTACGCAAAACCAAAGATTCTTTAATTTTTAGACAATTGTTCCAAATCTCCACTCATCTTAAAAAGTGCTCCTTTTGCGAAGTGCACCAATTGAGAAGTGCAAAAGTTGCGAAGTGTGCCATATGAGAAGTGCACCAGTTGCTAAGTTCACTATTTGAGCATGGTGTACAAGTTGAGATGTGCACCAAATTTCTTTGTCCAACTGTTGTGCGATTGTCAACTCCTCGTCATCATCGTCACTGGTGGCAATTGCGTCCGATGTACTCGGTTGTGGTTGTGTATTAGTAAATTTTTGTGTAGAAATATATTTTAACCGTTCCAATAGTTCGACTATATACGAGTACATTCGTATATCATCCGACGATGGTTTCGTGAAATATTCAGTGGCATTTCGATGTACTTATATCGTATAGTGTTGCGACATTATAACTATAATAATTATGATACGTATACTTAATGCTTTTTTATTGGTTGACTATTTTGATTGATTTATGATACCAATAATTACGTAAGTACGGAATTGACATCTTCAGTTACGGAATTGAAAATACTTTAAAATGAGTTCGTAATTACGTAATTACGTAATAGAAGCCCTAGTACTGCCTCTCGGGTATTGAATTTTTTTCCCGCCAAGAAGTTATCCAAATTCTGGAAAAAGTAGTAGTCTATAGGCGCAAGGTCTGGTGAGTAGGGCGGATGACGGAGAGCTTCCAACCCCAGTTCTTGCAACTTGGAGACCGTCTGCTGTGCAGTATGACGTCGCGCGTTGTCGTGCAGTAGCAGCGGAGACGAGCGATTGACCAATGCTGGTTGGAGATGTGCCAGCTTCTCCATCATTGTGTTCAGTTCTTCACAGTACACATCTGCAGTAATGCTCACCCCGTTTGTTAAGAAGCTGTGATGAATCACACCGGCGCTAGACCACCAAACAGTGACCATCACTTTTCTAGGGGTAAGTTTTCGTTTAGGGCATTGTTTAGGTGTTGAACAAGGATCCAACCAACTTGCTGAGTGCTTGTGGTTATCAAACAGAATCTATTTTGCATCGCAGGTAACAATGCGATTCAAAATTCCTTCATTTGTGTGTCTGTTGAGCAGTGCAAGACACGTCTCCATGCGTACTTTGCGCTGGCGATCATTGAGTTCGTGGGGTACCCATTTGTCAAGCTTTTTTACCTTGCCAATTTGACGCAAATGGACCAATATTGTTTTGACGCTAACGTCGAAAGCTGCTGCTAATTCAGCCGTAGATTGTGTATGATCAGCTTCCACAATCGCCTTTAATTTGTCATTGTCGACCAAAGTCTTCGGACGACCGCGAGGTTCATTTTTCAGGTCGAAATTTCCAGAACGGAAGCGAGCAAACCAATAACAGGTGGTGCGTTGGTTTGTAGTGTTAGCTCCGTAAACGTCGTTGATGTTGCGTGCCGCTTGTGCCGCGTTGCTGCCACGACGGTACTCATATTTCATAATTACTCGAATTTTTAACGTCCATGATGACGAAAAAGATTGAAATGCGATGAAAATGTAACACTAATCAATAAACAAATGACTACTTTTGGAAAAAAAAATCCATGTTTTTAAAATAAAATTAATTTGAAATTAGAATTCTTAGCGAAACAAAAATTTTTTTTATTTGAAATGGCCAGTACTGCAGAACGGCAATTTCATAGGTAAAGACCTAATATTTTGAACCTTCTAAATGAACTCTTTTTTCTCTCGCCATGATTCTTTATTATTATTAAAATAAATACAATAAAATATTTGATTATATATTTATACATGCATCATTCTGTTTAAATTTCATTCAATTTGTAATTAGCATCGACGGTCTGTCTGGCCCGCGCTGTCGTCGTTTTTGTACTTTTTTAGTTATTATTACAAACTACCTCACAATGTTTTAACCATAAATTATTTCGTTAGTTTCAACATCCGGGCAAACCTTTTAAGGTTTTTTGATGTTTCTGTTTATATTTTGTTTTGTTCCTTAAAAAAATTAAAAATGAATGTGAAAGCCATAAACCGTGTAACATTTTTGTATGTATTATTGTTTTTGTTGCTATAAGGCAGTGTTCGTTCCCCAGGCGAGGACGGCTGCTCGTCGCTGTGCTGCGGGCGCGGGTACAGCACGGAGCGGCGCGCGCTGGAGAGCAAGTGCCGCTGTCGCTTCCACTGGTGCTGCAGGGTGTCCTGCGACACCTGCGTCGAGCGCACAGAGACGCACGTCTGCAACTGACTGCATATAAAGCCAGTGATTCGGTCTTCTTTAATGAGCGTCTGTTCAGGCTGCAGAAATACCCACATCATGGCATCTTGACTGATTTTGATTACAAGATTGATCGTATTATTGTTGCCAACTGGTTACCTTCACAGGCAGACAGGTAGCTGCACAACTGGTTACCTTCTTGAACCGTAGTTACGGTGTAATCGCAAAGTTGTCAGGATTTAAAGTAACAACTCGCTAGATCAGGATTAATACGCACGTGTGTATCTTGCTTTACTTTACGACATACTGTTTGTGAAAGGACATTAAAATAGTGTTAATAATTAATTAAGTAATTTATAGAACAGTGACGAGATTGTGAATACTTGTGATAACAGCATAATAATAATATTGTTTAATCAACTAAGTATGAATGAAGTAGTTTGTGACAGAGAAATTGTTTCACAGTTTCTAAAATGTTTGGAAAGTGTATTTTGTTGTAACTTGCCTTCGTACTTCTTAATGTTAATAAAAGTAACCTATGATATGCATCAGATCAATAAATATTTCATGTAACTTGTTATTTATAACCATCATTACATTCTCACATGCCTATCACACAACTACTGTCTGGTGAGTGTACACACAACAATCAAACAGTTTTGTGCGGTACGTACGGTATAGTACGGTCAACTGCACGTCAGTAGTAACACTTGAGCTACGAAAACCGTCCCGACAAGTGATTGGTAAGAAAACAATAACTTGGATCCCAAAACCCCTGCAGCGTGTACACTCAATAACCAATTGTAAAGGATTGACTTACTATGTACGTGCTTACCGAATAGTTACTAATTCCAGTCGCTTTAATACTGCATTGTAAATATATATTAATATGAAGTGAACGTACCACCTATGTATAATAGAATAAATCTGTGGAATTTCCCAAAAGCCGATTTAAATTATATTGACATCAAAGCGTGATTGGTGCACGTGACTGGTGCACGTGATTGGTGCACGTGATTTTTGGACAAATTCACATAAATATAATATAATGCTGCGTCCACATTAATTTGTGATATTTTGACTCCGTGAAAAATACGCGTGGCAAAACTAATGTCACTCTGCGACCCAAGGCCAAGGCCCCACGACATAATACGGAATGTCACAACCCACGTCCAATTAAAGGCTCGTGCACACTAGCGCAACACGAGCGACGGCGCGACGCAACTCTACCAATACAATTTCTATGAAAACTTCACGGTATAGCAATAACCGGTGCTGCGTCGCGCTAGTCTGCACGAAGCTTTAACCGTGACTGGTACCGTCGCTTTGTACTACTGTTTGTTGAAATGTCACAAATGTGTTCGCAGCTTTACAGTCTTGATATTTGTGAAACCCTACTGATTGTCGTTATGTATGGCTGTCAGCGCGAGGGTTCATGTGCATTTACTGTAAGTACCGACGGCTTTAATACGTGTTAGCTGTAAGCATTGTTTGTGTAGATGTAAGAGAACATTCCGATAGTAACTTAACTTATTCACGCACCGCGGCGACTCGGCGAATAAACGTTTTACCACCAAGCATGTCTCATCATTTGTATCACTGAGTACCCACATAACCTACCTGTATACAAACTATATTAAGAAAGGGATCTACCAAACTTTAAGGGAGACGAATTGCTGATAGCACTAAGTTGATAGTAGGGAATATTCAAGAAAAGAGATAGTCATAGCACGTAGTCCTTTAGTTGCCGGTTGTCAAACTGAAATGGGTACATAAAATATTCGTTTAAATAGCAAGGTAACAAGTAACGTAACATTAGAGTCAGGACCACGTCGTTGTTTGGCGCGGCGGTGAAGCGAGCGTTTGGCACGATGGTGGTTCGAGGAACTGGATGTCCCACGACGTTAAGGAAGATAACTAGTGAGTTTAATGTCGCTCTAATAATAAAGTACTAATGGACCGAAACACGTTTAATAGGTAATCATAATCATCATTTATTGCATTCATGTAGTTTACAAGTTCTTACAAGTATTTAGGTTTCATACATGAACCCTGCTAGGTTATTACGACATTATGGCAATAGGCAATAAGCTCATCATGGGATTCAAACATAACAATCTAAATGTGGCACCTCTGCCTTCTTGGAATCCCGGCGTGATTTTATGATTAAGTTATTATAATCCTCTGACAGGGGTGTTCACAACACGTATGCAAATACAATAGATAGGTATGCACCTAAAGTTGCGAAGTATGCTCGTTAAAAGTTGTCAATGTACTCAGTTGAGGAGCCCGCGCTGACGGATCATGACCGCACGCGCACAGAGTTGTACCGAGTTGTATTGTGTCGAACTGTCGAGTAGCGCAGTGTAGGCGTGTTGTTGAAACTTATAATTGAAGACAAACTCTTTACGAAGTTTTGATTATTGTGGATATGCTTCGTGAATATTCTATGAGCTAAATACCTATTACTTCAGTTGTGTAAATTTATGGACTGAGTATGGAAGTACCTACCGTACTTCCATACTCAGTCCATAAATTTTAATACTTCATTCTAAATGCAAGTGCCCAATAACATTCTGAATGCATGTATGTAGTCTCGTTCTCATTGGATGACTACATAAGTTAACTTATGTCTGTTGAGTATAATATTAGAACTTAGTAGAGTACCTAGAGTAAAGGCCATCGCAACAATGAGCCACTTTGTAAGCTCAGTTAAGGGAATAAATTATATTCGCACGTGCAGACAGGCAAGCTGTGCAAACACTTTGTTTCAGCTGAATTCAGCAACTCTCGTCGTGGCTATAAATTAGCGTGGCGCATCGCAAACACTGCGGGTTGGCGACGTGTCGTGAGCGTGCTCTGCGAGCCGCGTGCGTGCCGTGTGTGCCGTGTGTGCGGTGCCGCCAGATAGCGCGCATAACTCATGTGAACACGCGCCTCATGCAAATTACTCATATCATAACTTAACACTATACAGGAGACACAGAAGGATGCCTACGCTCAAAATAAATGAATCAGAATTTTTCGGAAGAAAGTTTGATGGTCGATGGATTTTTGTGAAAGAAAGTTGAGGACAAGATCGATTTTTGAAGGCATTTTTTCTGGAAATAAGATAGATTTTATAGCTACAAGGCACAATCTTTGACTTGGTTACACACAATTGATAGAACCACACTTTATTGCATAGGGAGGTCCTATAGGAAACATTGATCGGACTGCTTTGGTGTAGTCGGTGCAGGAAGATCACAAACTAAATAGAATGATACAATCATAGAAACATAAACAATAAAAAACAAAATCGCAAACGCCTCATCGTTTCATCACCGTTTTTGCGTCCGCGCAAAGAGTTAGAGGGTTTTCATCAGGAATTTAATTTCTCCGTATCCCGGAGACATGGGCATGTGATGCAGAGAAATGAGGAAAATGCGGACGGCTATAACGAGTAGAGGAAGACCAAAGAAACGATGGATAGACTGTGTGAAAGATGATATGGCTACAAGGGGGTGACTACCGAGATTACGAATAAAGAGAAGCATGGAAGATAAAGACAATCATGTTGCTCCGACCACAAATAAATTGGTATAAGGGCGGGAGAATGATGAGTAGTATCCCGAATATGTGCCCGGTTATCGTAATTGGCAATGGCCTCGCCCCCTATTCGTTGAGACTGTATCATAACTGGTAGGTGTACGGTAGTAGACCTCCGTAAGGTGAGGTGATAGGTATATCACCTCTAGCTAGTGGACCCTCCCGGAACCAGAGTGATATTAGCAACTGTATCGCCCAAAGTGCCCTTTCTGCTACTGCGCTGTCAGTGTCAAATTGTTACCATAGACATGCTGTTGAATGGTACCTTTAACCTAGGTACTCTGGTCTCATCACTCTACGTGAAGAGTAACTCTTCTCAAAGTGCGATAGTAAGCTCACACAGAATCTACGTGAGTAAACCTTCTGCAGCAATCTAGACATTGTAGGGGCCGCTCTGGTCAGTGGTCAGACATAATCTGTCGCACCACACGATTTATTGGCTAGCTTCCGGAATACTAAACAGATCCAATGACCCATTAGCAACACAAGCGCCAAACTCAAACATTATACCGCCCTCTGGAAAATTTTATCCGGGGTTTAATAATTTATTAAATTGAAATTGTAATTTATTTATTTATTTGGTTCACCAACAATTGTTTACACTAACATCTTGATAAAAATAACGTCTTAAAAAACTTTAAACAGTGTAACAATTACTTAAAGGTAAACACCACATGAACGCACCGTAATGAGGAGACATGTCACAGGGTCCGCCAAACTCTAATTGCCACAACATTGTATGCCAACAGACCTGATTATAGCCCAATGGTTGATTACATTTTTGGACAAAAAAAGAAAAACATAATTATTTACCTACATTTAATTTTCTTATATTTTTTTTAACAAAGACATGCGCTCGTTCATTTTACGCGTTTTATCACGGATACGAAAGTCAGCTATCTAATTACGCAACACATTTTCGATACTTAACCAATCGACTCAAATTGCTTTCGTCTTGACTAGAATTGGCTTTATTTTACGACTTTCGAATCGCTTAACTCTAAAATCTGTGATATCAACTGCACAATGTTTGAGACGCTAAAGAGTAAACTATAAGCGTCTAAAGAGGCTATTTTTCGAATTACGTAACTATTTTGACAGTTGTAACTTTCTTTCAAAGCAACGAGCAATTTTTTTCGTCCGCCAAACCAAACCGAAGTCAATGTAGTGGCCGCAATCATTTTACTGTTAAAGGTTGCATAGCATCAAGTATAGGTTAAGAACTCCTTTATACATGAATATTTAAAATGTTATGTGACATGAAAAAAACAATGTACTAACGTGTGTCTTGTTGTAAAAGGAAAATCGTGTGTTCGTGTTGTGATAATTAAAAAGAAATAATACCAATAATATCACCTCAATCTAAAACGTGCTAACAAACCAAAACGACTCATACCAATAGGGTTCCAATAGATCGCTTATTACATTAAATTCCTTGTCAGTGCAAATCATCTGCTACTTTAATAAAACTCTGTTCACTATATCGGAACGAAATCTACTTCTAAGAGTTACCTCTTACGCTTCTTACGTCGAGTTATCCGCAAAAGGTTATGGGCTCAGGAAAGTAAAAAATAAAGAGATTTGCCGAAATGGAAAATTTTACGTCAAAATTGCAAATAGGCAATCTAGAGGAAATATACAATTGGGCCACATGGAAATATAAAATTTCCATACTGCTACGAGGTGTAGATGGCGCAATGGAAGCAGCCGAAGGAACCCTCGAAAAGCCCGTTACCCCCGCCCAAGGAGCTGGTGACGCTGTGCTCGGCACCTATAATTTGGCAATGGCTAAATATAGGAAGACTCAATGTAGCGCTCTGCTCATACTAGTGCACGCAGTTTACACGTCAAAGTTACTAGGACGTTCGGATGTGTGTATCCGAACGTCCTAGTAACTTTCGTTTACGTCTCGAATATATTGTCGATGCATAATGTGTAACGTGATCCGCATCATGGCTTCGACAGCTCGAAAAATGGTGTCTGCGATACTCCTGAAACCATTGACTTTTATAGGTATTTACCTTAGCAATACGATTCTGGCACTCGTGGGTGTTATTTTTTTAGTCTGATCTTCAGGCAAGCTATAGACACAGTGTTTGTCTTATGCATATATCGATGGCAGCAAAGTAGAAACGGACATGTACAAAATCACAATTTTACAGGATAGCTGATTTAGTAAAAAATAGTGGCCATTTTGAGAGTTATTGACCGATTATCATGAAATTTTCTATGGTGCATTAAAATAACCTTCTTTACGAATTGTGTAACAAGTTTTATCGCTATATCGTTGTTTTTCTGAAATAATGTAGATGTCTTTTTTTACTCTGAAAAAACTTGAACGTAGAAGAAGACATCTGCCTGTTATCCGTTTATACATTGTGATAAAAAAGCGCCCATTTCATTTAAAATATCGAATAAACTAAGATAATAATCCCCAGTAATACTTTTAAGGATATTTAAAGAAAATCTAAGCAACATGGAAACAGTATTCCTCTTTTTTTGAACAAATTTTGTAGATATCTTTATTTACTTTGCATTTAACATTTTATTATTATCAATAAATGAGTTATCTACCACTAAGCTCCATCGGTATCTATCAGTTAAATTCATTTATTTAGTTGCCAAACCACGTAAAATATATATTTTAAAATAAAAATGCTATTTATTATTATGTTTTATTATTATCAAAAGCACCATTGCCAAATAGGTAAATAACAGACTGATATAAAATTAAAATAAGACTGACATAAAATTAAAATAAAACACAGAACAAAAAAATATTTTAAACTTAATTATTATTATTCTTACTACTTCTAGTAGGAAAAAAGAGATCAAAACGTTAACGATTAGGTACGAAAAACGAAGTTATTCTTCGAATTCAGCGCCATCAGCAGCTTCTGAGTCTTCCATGGCGCTGCTATGCTTAATATTTTTGTAAAAATCATGGTATCTTGGTGGGATTAAATTTTGTTGACACAAAGACTTAAGTCCTTGTATTTAGCTGTAGTAATGGGTAAAGTTTCACCATAAACGTTTCCAAGTTCTTGTATATTATTATTGACTTGCAAAACTCGTCTGCTTGTCCTCTTGGAACTGTCAATACACATGGCTGATGTCTCATTCAAATCGTATTTATAAAATATTTTATCGGGTTGTCTGTATTCCACCACTATTTCGCGCACTTGATTCCATTTTACTTTTTCCCCATCTTCATTTTTTACCCATTTGTGATGACTAAGAGTAGACTTAAAATTCAAGATATCATTTTGATTTATCTCCACAACTTCATAGGGTTGATCGTTTGTTTTACTCCAGCGTACACAGGTATACCACTCTTGCGGTGGGAAAATCATTTTATTTTTGGAGGATCGTTCGATTAATGCATGTACGCTATCACCCTCTTGCTGCGTATGACCCTTTTCTAAAAATCTATGACAAATGCGAACACCAAAATTTTTAGCGACATGTAAATACATAGCAAAAACGATACGGTTACGGTTTTGGCCTCCGCAATTATCCGACCATAAGCGTATATCCTTTACTCCCTCTTGGCTTTTTCTCTTTATGTAGTTGTAAAGACAACTGGATACTTCATTTGACCCCCTTCTAGCTGTTGTCTCATCCCACATGTAGCAAATGGCTTTTTTTAGACCCATATCAAAGACGGTAAAGTTATAAACAGATAATTTTCTTTTATAATAAAACGAATTAACTTCACCATGAGGAGAGTTTAAAATTTTTTGAAAATCAAATGTTGCAGCTGCGATATTTGAGGGACTGTTCTGAGATTGTTGCTTATCTTCAGTTTTTAACGATCTGGCCACATTTTTGTTTTGAATGTGTTTGTCGTACGTTATTTGATCTTGAGTTTCATTTGGTGGATTATTTTTATTAGCAGTGCACTGATCACACTGATCCTTTTTCGGTACAAAGAAGTCTACATTCATGTGGGAATTAACAACATCGCTGTACTGTCTCAATGTATTAACAACTTCTGTGAGGTTGTTTTCTTGAGCCCATGTTTTGTACATTTTGAACATGATACTGAAGTTTAATGAGTTGTCTAAATACAGTTTATTAGTATCTTTGCGGGTGTAATGAGATTCTACCGGTTGATAACTTTTAACATGATCACATACGCTTTGGATAACTGTTTCAGTGAGCAATTTTATTTTATTGCCATGAACACCTCGTCGATCCTCTTTACAAAAACCTGTTGTTTTATCATACTTATCCATGGCGCTTTGAATGAACTGGTTGCTAATACACAGAGTATTTTTAAACATAACTTTGCAAACTTTTACCTCACTGCAATTCTCATTTAATGGTAGTATGATGGGTAGGAAATAATGAACGCTCATATTACGTTTCGATTCGCTATCAGTCGTGATTCTTCTTTTTGTGTAACGTTTTGTATATTTACCAATGAATTCCCATTGTTTAACATGATTACCCAGACCCCAAAATAAATCAAATACTTTTCGTCTTGTTTCTTCACTTATTTTTGTGCGACACTTAAATTTGCAGTTTTCGCATGATAGCCGCATATCCTTTTGTTTTTGTTCTTTACCATTCCGTGATAAGTGTGTTTTACCAAGATTTAGCAACAATTTTCTTCTTGTGTCAATCCAATTCTCTTTTCTGCACTTCCTCCTTCTCTTTGTAACGTCAATTGTAAATTTACGTCGTTTTCTCCCAGACATAACTGTTGACGAAGGTGAAGAGCATTCACTGGAAGCGCCACTTGCTGATGATGTTGCACTAGTATCAGTGACTAAAATGGATGGTGATGTGATTTGTGGACTGAATGAACGTATAACATCAGCTTCAGAAATAGGTTCCGGCAACTGCGACTCTGTTTCAAACGAAATAAACTCAGGAGGTATGGGTGTAATAGAGCGCGATCGAGGGCAATCAGTTAATTTAGCTGGATTAGCATCTGGATTATAATGTATTTCAGCAGAGGTCGTAATAGATAATAACGCACTGTGTTGCTCGTCATCATCAGCCAAGATCTGTTCAAGCGTGCTATTTCCCAAGAGCGGTAAGCTGTAAGCAATATTGAAATGTAGTTTAAGAATATACATTCCAGACATAATTTAAAGTAGTTTTAATAAATGTCACTAACCTGCTTTTATCAAACGATCCTATATTATCTAAATTGCCGTACATCTCTGCTTGTAGATCACTTAGCTGAATTAATTCATTTTCTGTGTCCGAATCTGAAAAAAAAACAAACAAATGTGTGAAACCAATGTACAATAGTAGTACGTATATTTAAAGAAAAAAAAACTATGAATTTCCTCATAAAAACAAGGAATCATACATTCATAGATTGAGACATATGCAAAAAGTACGACGTATAAACGAACAAGTGGCAGATGTCCGCGTTTACGTCGGACCATAACCTCAAAATAAATTTTATTATTTACACTAAGATTTCATTACTAGCACTAATAACGAACTGTAAACACTATCATTATTAGAACATAACTGTATCACAGTCACAGGTACTCACCTTCGTAGGTATTTTGCATTGCTTTCTTGAAGTTTGCCAAATCCGAAATCTCATTTATTTCCATTTGTACACCTTTTTGGGCCATATTTAAAAGTAATTTGTTCCTTGAGGCACTCATTTTCAAATATTCACTGATATTTTAATAACTAATTAAAGGTAGAATGCGGTAGACCATGTTTATTCAATAAAAAGGCAGGAAAATATGACCTGTACACGCCAGAATGTGACAAGTGACTGATGTTTTTGTTGACGTTTCATTCATCTGTCAAAGCTCCGAAGTAAAGGCGGACATTATCAAATGTCCGTTTCTACTGCGATGTCTTTATAAAATCGAGTGTAGATGTCCTTATTTACGTGGCAGATTTTCTTAATTATTATGAAATTTGAAATAATTTTAATACAGACTTGTAGATAGGGTTGAAATAAGCTCATTTTTGTAAAAAAAGCATTTTCGCAAAAATGTAGATGTCCGTTTCTACTTTGCTGCCATCGATATAATTCGCTTATTTATCATTACATCTGCTCGACGTCCGTATGTCACTGCAGGGATCCAGCAGAATATCAGCGTCAGGTAGGTATATTTGCCTGACACATGCTGAGTTGGACTCCCATTTGGTGCAACCTTGAGACGCACACCGCCCTAGCCAATAGTCATCACAATGTCTTTATTTTCTTCTTTATTTTTTTTTTTGTATATTGGCACCTTATATTCATGTATTTAGTTATTATTTAATCGTGTTTTTGTATTTTATGCTGTCTTTTGTGTGCACCAAATAAACGATTTATCTATCTATCTATCTATCTATCATATATCCAAACGCACTTGACATTGCAATAATTATGTCCAAATTAAAAACCACACTCATAAAATCAATTAACACACATATTTGTTTGTCATTTTTTGTCGCCTTTTCTAGAGAAATGTAAGTAATTGTTGCGGTTTATTTTATTATATTTAAGAAGTAATTTTCATATATTAATAATGACTGTCCATTTATTTATTCTGAATTGATTCTGAGGGCAGGATCCGGCCATGTCATTTAAGTACTACTTAAATTGAGGCTATTCGTTTCCTTTTTAGGTGGATTAAGGAGTTTTTATTATCCAATAGGGTATAACAGCGAGTTGGTTTTTGTGTCGCTCGAGTCTATTTTTGTTGGTCATGCATGATCTTTCCACATCTTCCATATTTAATGGGATTTGTAGGTATTCATGGACTTCACTGTTCTTTGTGAACTAAGGTGCGTAGCTTATCGTCTTTTTGCTTTGTTTTGGAAACGTTGTAGGATTTCTATGTTTGAATGGCTGGCCGACCCCCAAAGCTCTATGCCGTATACAGGTTTTAGTATGCATTTGTAAATGAGCAGTTTGTTTTCAAGACTAGACTGGAAGCTGGGGTTCGTGAGTCCATCACTATAATATTTTTCCAAAAATAATGCGTGGAAAATCAAACTAAGTTAATTAGTTATAAATTCCAGAACCAATGACGAACAACGATAATTTTATACGCGCCAATTTTTTCATTTGTTTCTTCTTTAATATCACAATTTCGCTTTAAGGCCGGGTTATCTGGAAAAACGTCATTTTGTATTGCATTTTATTCGTAGATAACACGGATTAAAATTTTGAAAAAAGCTTATGCTATATTTCACACTTCGATCTAGGTATTTCGGCCGTCTGATACACGATTACGTGCACTTTACTGCATCCAATTAAATCGCAAAGACACGTCTAAATTATGAAAGAAAGACAATAGAACTACTACATTTACTCGAGATTGCTGTAATTGTATGTTTATGTTACGCCACTGAAAATGGAATAATTAAAGAAACTTCGCTTGAAATGTTTACGTCGGTTTTTAATGTTTTAGAGCAATGCAGTTGCAGCAATGATTCGGTGGATAACGAGTAAGTTTTTAGGGTTCCGTAGTAAACAAGGAACCCTTATAGTTTCACCATGTCCGTCTGTCAGTCTGTCTGTCTGTCCGCGGCTTAGCTCGGAGACGGTTCGTACTAGAAAGCTGTAATTTGGCATATGTATACATATTAATGCCTATGGCATTAAGTCCGCCTCTGTACATTTTTGTGCTTGAAGTATAATATTAAATAAATAATCAAGAAGACAAAGTCGTAAAATAAAATCAAGAAAAATATTATTTTTTAGGGTGCCTCCCCTACACGTAAAGTGGGGATATTTTTTTTACTCATTTACCCCATGGTATGGGGTGTCGTTAGAAAGGTCATTCAAAAATATTGTGAGTTTGTTGAAAACCATTTTGGCATCCGTTTGCGAAATATTAAGCTTTTAACTGTTTTTTTTTTTGTTAGAGTAAAGTGTCGTTGTCCCTGCCAGCTAAATGGTTGTACTTGGATTTGTGAAAAAAATCACACCAGTAATATATTTATAACGAAATTAAAAGGAAAACTATCACAGCTAACGAGTAATAATCGACCAACTTAAATGACATGGCCGGATTCTGCCCTCAGAATCAATTCATAATAAATAAATGTACAGTCATTATTAATATATGAAAATTACTTCTTAAATGTACTAAAATAAATCGCAACAATTACATTTCTCTAGAACAGGCGACAAAAAATGGCAAAAAAATATGTGTGTTAATTGATTTTGTGAGTGTGGTTTTTAATTTGGACATAATTATAGCAATGTCAAATGCATTTGCGTTTGGATACATGCGTAAGATAAACACTGTGTCTATAGCTCGCCTGAAGATCAGACTACAATAAAAAACACCCACGAGTGCCAGAATCGTATTGCTAAGGTAAAACCTACCTAAAAAAGTCCACGGTTTCAAGAGTCGCAGACACCATTTTTCGAGCTGTCGAAGCCATGATGCGGATTACATTACGCATTATGCATCGACAATATATTCAAGAATGTGTATCCGAACGTCCTAGTAACTTTGACGTTTAAACTGCGCGCATTTAGAGATGGGTTGTAACAGGTTAAACACGATATCTGATATCACTGTTACTATTACACGAAAATAACTGATCCAAATATCTGTTATTAAATAACAGCCTGTTATTTTTGTACGGACGATAAATAACTATTATATTTAAATCTCAGTTGAATATCTTCTATATTTCTTTTCGTTTTAAGTTTTTTTACACGCTTTATATTAGCTTCACCTGTATGTTTGTTTGTATGTTTGTTTGTAACTGACTTCTTTGTGCGCGATTTTGACCCACTTTAAACTGCCAGATTTCGTTCAAACTTTGTAGATTTATTGAGGACCGATGACAATACACTAATTTGATAAAATTATTCCATTTTTCAATTTGCAAAATATGATTTTTGTTAATTTATATAATTTTCATCTATAGTCGATAAGGTAAGAAAATAAAATTTTCTATAATTTTTCTCTACAGTCGATAAGGCAGGACTCTGTGTTAATTTTTATTTCCAATAATTATCATTAGCCGTTTTCTCTAATATTGACAAATTTTTGTATACTAAAGAGAATTTTAATTCTACAAAACAAATAATAGTTTTAAAAAATTAAAAAATCACGCTTTTTTCAAGAAACCAAAGTAAAAAAAAAGTAAAAAATAATAGTTTTAAAAAAACTAAAACTACTTTTTTTTTTATAAAATACCAAACTAAATAAGGCGAAAAAAAATTTTCGATCGTAAAGCACTCTCTGATGCTTCGCATCATGAGTCGTGCAATAGTTTAAAATAAAAAAAAACAAGCTATTATAAATAATCCAAACTAAAAAGTAGAAAATAAATAATAGTTTAAAAAAACTAAAACACACGCTTTTTATAGAAAACCGAACTAAAAAATAGAAAATAAATTTTAATGAATTTAAATAAAGAAAATAGTGTTAAAAATTTCAATGAATATAAATTAATAATAGTGTGAATAAAAAAATATATATTTTATTTTAAAAAAAGCGTGGGGTGCTTTTTAAGATATTATCGAAATGATAATCACTCTACTCATATCTGTCAATAAAATATTTATAACTATTGACACCATGCACCCCACGCTTTTTTTAAAATATTTTTTTTATTTTTTTATTCACACTATTATTAATTTATATTCATTGAAATTTTTAACACTATTTTCTTTATTTAAATTCATTAAAATTTATTTTCTATTTTTTAGTTCGGTTTTCTATAAAAAGCGTGTTTTTTAGTTTTTTTAAACTATTAATTTTATAATAGTCAATGGTCAGTAACTGTTAACACGACTTAATTTAGGACTTCACTTTTTCGTAAATGTTTGTTCTTGTAATTGTGCGTTTCCACTGGCGAAACATTCACAACAAAACATATTGAAATCTATAGGATCTGTCAATTTTCCATACAATGTTTGACAGGAACTAGAGATGTCAACGCCGTGTGCGATGTTTCGCCAGTGCAAACACATAGTTAGACCACCAACTGGGATAATAAATACTAAATGCTTCTCTTTTTAGCGTAGTTTAACCGCTTTAGTAAGAGTGAGAAGTAAACATATTTCGGAGTAAATAATAGGTGTTTCTCTTTTTAGCAAGGGTCATTCTTTAACGAAGAAGTGAGAGAAATTGATAAGCTTTGCAATACTCCTTCCTTTGTGTGAGTGTGTATGTAAGTAACAGTCTGTGTGGGGGTTGTTATAATGAATTAACAGTAACAGCCGCGGTAACTGTGTGAGGGTCTGTTATTTTAAGTAACAGATAAGTTATGTTGTTGGGAACAATAGATATTTGTTATTTTTAAATATCTGTTTTTTCTATCTGTTACGATTAAATACGCCTCACTCCTACCTGTCTGTCACCTGTCACTCTGTGCCCTGCCATGCTATTCTGTAAACATCTCACCGTGAAAACTTAGGTGAAGTGAGCTGTCAATAGTGTCAATCCCTGTGGAATGACAGCTCACTCCACGCTCACTTCACCTAAGTTTTCACGGTGAGATGGTTACAGAATAGCACTGCTGTGCTTTGTACATTCTTGCGTTGATTTTATCACGTATTACTGTGTTGAGTTTATGCTCCTCTGTTGGATATTTCAACTTGACCCCACGCTATCGTTTATCGGACTTTCGTTTACGCTTCTTATGTTAATATTCTGCTGTGGATAATGGACTTGCTTGTTTATGATTTGGATTCTGTTCTGACGCTCACGATGTCAAGGTGCCTGAATTGTAGTGTGGCCACTAATTGAATGCGAAGGCATATTGTAACAACTCTAACGCCGCACGCCCCGCTGTTGCACGCCGCGCCTACCGTCGAAGCAGCACTGCGTCGTGATGCGTCGCGCTACGCCGCGAGGCGTCTCGAGGCGCAGCGCGGCGTAGTGCGACGCCGCGGGACATTTTCGAATTATCTTAATTAAATGTGTACCTTTATGTGTAGTAAATAAAGTTATATTTTCTATCACTATCTTCAAAACTGCGCGCAGCGTCGCTTCGCGTCACGTGCGCGTGAACTGACCCGGGTGCAGTCTCACTTGGCATATAGGCCGCCAACTATTTTCCTGTGTGCATAGTGTGGCTATTCTATTGAAAATAGTATTGTGCGCTAACTCAGACAAACAGTCAGCCGCAAACTATAAGTCGAGTGAGACTGCGCCCTAATAATTACTAGTTATTATTAATACAAACCTATGTATTTAAAACAAGTAGACGAGATATAATCCTACCTACTTAATTAGGTACTTAAATAAAAATTCAAGTACTGTTTTAGTGTTTTATTGCCTATCCAATTGTATATTTTTTGCCAAGTCGCTATGAGGAATTCATAATATCCAGAAATATCTGTAGACGACGAGCTCTCCGCTAACGTGGCCTGCCTGTGACGACGATTGAAAGGTCTAGCCAGAGACTATTACCAATATTATATATTCATCAATATGATTATAAATAAGTTTTGATTTTTGGTAGGTATTTTGATATTTGGGTCTTTTTTTCTCTAGCTGACTTGACGCGTAATTCTATGAAAATATATGGAACACATTGATATCGATGTGAATGAATGTCGTGTCGGCAAGTGAAGAAACGCACTTTATATCAATTGATAATATTGAATTTCTCGTATTGTTTCGCCTATAAAACTCGGAATTAATGATCATTGCTATTCAAAATATTTAGGCACTCAAAAAAAAACCTATTTACAGTATCTCTCGCTTCTTCTCTGATCATAAAACTTAAACTATTGTAAAGACATACCTGTAAGCTTTAATATGACGTGCTGTATGTCAATGTACATGAATATTTTTTGTTAGGGCATAGCTCTCTACAAAATCCGGCCGTGTCCTTTGCAGTTTGATATTATGATCTCCCCATACATTCCGTATGGGAGAAAATGTTTTTCAACTACAATGTTAAGTTTGTTCTTGGGATAAATTCATCCCAACTACGGAACCCTTCATTGTGCGTGGTCCGACACGCACCTGGCGGGTTACTTTTAATATCATAGACAATCTCAAAAATTTTATTTATTTATTAATTAACTTTTCACACTCAAAAAAGTACAAAGGCGGACTTAATGCCTTAGGCATTCTCTTCCAGTCAACTTGTGTGGGGTAGGTACCACAACTAAAAACAACCTACTTGCTGTTGATTATTTCTCACTTTGCAGTGTTTTTTTGGAACTAGGTTGTTTTTTTTTAATTTTTAAGTATTTAATTTACAGAATTCTTACACTTTCATTTTGTCGTCAATTATTTAATTATAATACTACTGAAAGGTCCACCAACCATCCCAGTAGCGCCATCTCATGAGTTATTTGTAATAAACTTTACTACTGCTACTCGACAACAGATAACGCGAGCTACAAACTACGTTCCGTATTCATTTATATTGATCGCAAAAATCACAAAAGTATTTTGTAAATAATCATCATGCAAACGTTTAAAATAATTAATTGTTACGCTTTAATTAATAAATTCATAATTTTATAGAAAAATATTTTTATGAACATAATCTGTGTAAAACGTATTGCAGCCGACACTGCATATTTGCTCCAGATTTGCTGTCAAATCGTCAATGTCACGTTAGCGTCACACCATTGTTTCTGTTTGTTTTGGTTTCAGGTTATGATTGTAAACTTATTAAAAATAACTTATTGCTTGCTACACAAACACCACAATGCCGAAACCGACATGTGTGCAATGTAGCAGCAACGACTCCTTACTGTGGCGCACTGCCGAAAATGGACAGATTTGCAACGAGTGTCATCTTTCAAACGCAGCTAGTAAAGAGGCTAAAAGTGACGCCAACATTAAAGCAGACCCTGACGACAAGAAAGATGATAAGGAGGACACAGACAGCAAAAATGGGAGGAGCGAGGGAGAAACGACACCCGCTAAAGCAACGGGGAAGGGCACGAGGAAGAGCACTCGTTCAACTAGATATAAAGCAAAAACGCCTGCCCCCGCGCCTTCGAAAGGCCCTGCGGCGCGCGGTCGCGGCCGGCGCAGTATATTTAAGCGCCAGCCGCTAAAGGCCCCGACAGCTACAGCGACGGTGGTGACAAGCGACTCCATCTTCTACAAAGGCAACTACATGCAGGTGGGCGACATCGTGTCGATGACGGACATCGATGGCGGCACTTTCTACGCGCAGATCCGCGGCTTCATGACCGACCAGTACTGTGAGAAGAGCGCCGTGCTTACCTGGCTGCTACCTACCAAGGCCAGTCCGCCGCCCGAGCAGTGCTTTGATCCTGCTACTTACATCATAGGTAATAATATACTCTCAAATAGAAATTTTAAAATTTCTTAAATTTCCACTGTAAACTTTTCATCACATAGATGCATCATTACTAAAGGTTAAATTTTGCACCTAACAATGTAGGTGCATAATCAAACGTTTAGTTGTGTTATAGCTTGATTTTGTGGCACCAACATGAAATCAAACTTTATCAATTTAAGGAATATTATGGTAAGAGATGTTACTATAAGGTTTAATTAGTATGCTTTTAAGATGATGTATAACAAATTAAGTAACTGAATGTGTTGATATTCACAGGCCCTGAAGAAGAGCTACCGCGTAAACTGGATGTGATGGAGTTTGTAATGCATGCTCCGTCCGACTACTACAAGGCCAGCAACAGTCCATACCCACTCACAGACAATGAGCTCAACAACTACAGCGGGTACATCTGGACCAGTCTCGAGCCCAAGGAGAAGACATAGACTTGCTAGGTGTTATATTATTATATTGTATTATTTAGTAATAAAGATATTTTTAAGTAATTAATTTTCTTCCATCTCATTTCCAGTTTAAGCTGACCTCGCATTGTACGGAAATCTTATACAATGCGAGATCAGCTTATACTGGAAATTATAGCCTGATGTGTAGCCGTGTGTACATTTTATAGTGTTCTGTAATTCTAATTCCATGGGTTCCATAAACTCGAGCATGCTCATGATAAAATTACATAAATTGCAATTCTGAACCATTAGAACAGACAGAAAAAAAAAACCATTTTATTCCAAACGAGGTAAGGGGGGTATTACACTATCAATTATCTAGAATCATTTAAAGGATCCTATCTTTTTTCCTACATATTTAACGTCTAGAATCATATTATCTGTATATTACATTATCAATTAACTAGGATCCTATTTTTTTGTCATGTGGTTGCAATCGTATATTAAAACAAAATACTGAAGCCTTTCGGCACACAATATAACAACTAGAACTTAGAACATTAATGAAGGCAAAATAATGAATTCCCGGTTGCCCGGCAGCAGCTTGCTTTTTTTTTAGTACAGCAGTGTTGCCAACAAAACATTTTAGAATTCCACTAGCGTATTGAGAACTTACGCCAAAATTTCGTTGTGCTTACTTTTTATCCATCAATAAAACCGTCAACTTAGAACGTGGCAGTAGCAAAACTGAAAAGGCAAAATCACATAATTTTATGGACGGATTTTGTATCAGGAAATTATGAAAATAAATGTGAAAATTCAGTATATAATATTCAATATGGCAAGACCCGTTTCTATGATCCTATCTAACAACAAATGTCAAAAATCTTTGATGAGAGACGATTTGATTCATATGTTTGTGTTACATTATCATTTATATATGACTCAGAGATCTAGGATCCTAGATGTTTGATAGTGGATAGTGTGGGGGGTGCACTATCAATTATCTAGGATCACAGATCTCTGAGTTTTAATCGACGATTGTAACCACATATGTCAAAAAAATTGGATCCTAGATAATTGATAGTGTAATACCCCCATTCTGCTGTCTACAAACTTGACCATTTGACCTGTCCATTGACTTTCACTGTGACAGCTGTCAATTCGTTGATCATTGAATCTAGCGTCGGGTGCGGATACAGCGCGATTACACTATTTCTCGTTGTAAATAATTATCAATTCTAATATTTTTCACTTATTCTATCATCACAATGAGTCGCAAAGAAGCTCTGTCGTCGTTCATCCAGCAGATTCACGGTCGCCCCGTCGTCGTCAAATTGAATAGCGGCGTCGACTACAGAGGTTACAATCATTTGTTTATTTACTTCAATACCTTGAGCTCCCGCGCTCTTCGAGATGACATCAGATCACGCAGTTACCTTTATTTGTCGTCAACAGGTATAAGGAAGCTATGTGGAATGACATAATCGTGAAAACAATGTTTGTTTATAAGACACGGTTTTATAGGTTAGGTTTAGTATTATTGACGATGATGCAAACAACACTTGGGGCATGTAGCATCTTATACATATACTTACGTAAAACTATAAGTAAAGAATATGTCACCATTTGAATGTATAAAAACATTGCCTTTGTTAAACTGGAACTTTCATGTTTCCAGGTGTATTAGCGTGCCTAGACGGCTACATGAACATAGCACTCGAACAGACTGAAGAGTATGTGAACGGACAGCTCAAGAATAAATATGGAGATGCATTCATACGCGGGAACAATGTGCTCTACATCAGTACGCAGAAAAGACGGATATAGGTAACATAGGTATTGTGATAAGATAGGGTTAAGAAATGGTAATGTTAGGGTAATAAATGTTTTGTAATCTCTGACATTTCAGTATTTTTATTTCATAATATTTTATACTTACTAAGTTTAATACATACAAATAGTAATACAAAAAGATAAATATGAGTTGACTCATAAAAAAACTCCATTGAGACATCTTTGTAGAGTAAACAATAAATTATAGACTGCAGCAAGTTGACTCCTTACGTATAGTAAAATGTGACATCTCCATACATCTGAGGAAACAGAACACAATATAAAACTATGCAATTGAATCACTAATCAAAATAGTAACTTCTCCAAGCGTAAGACCTATTACGGGTATGCACAAGAGGTAATAAAAATTGGATTATGTAGAAAGACAATAGTCTAAAATCTAAAACAATGAAACATTCAGACTGTCTACCTAGTACACGCTAGTACCTGCTAGCTTACCTGGACATCTCTGGACACATCTGCTGGACCTTTTCCATTGCCCAGATCCGCAATAAGCCTCTCTCCTCGATATCCATAGTCTTTAGTGTACTGTTCACGTCCACTCTTGGCATGCTCTGGATGAAAAGTAGCATCTACTCGATAGTTGAGAATGCGTCTGTCAAACAGTGGTGCCCAGAAACTTGAGTAGATAGTCACACTGTTACAACATGAGAATAATGCTAGCAGAGTCAGCAGAGCTGTCAACTGTGTGGCACGCATGCTTAGTGAGCTGCTTTACGTAATACACTGAATGGAACCTATCAACTTAGCCCTGTATATGGTAGAGTATACTTAGTATATGCGTGCAAACAATAGTGTTTGATGAGCTAACGCGCTCAAGGATGCTATTCAAGTTGTGAGTTATGTTTGATCATCTGCTTTGGAGATGATAATGTAAGGTGTGTTGTGATTGTGACTGACACCTATATAAGGGAAATAATGTGAATCAAACTTGATACTTCATGCGTAGCAGCTGCGCTTCCTATCTCTAATAATTGTAGTACATAGGTATGAAATCAAACTTTATTTGTGAAAATCATTATTTTAGGGGGGTGTCCCTTACCCATACTGGGTCTTCAATGATTCAGAACAGTCTTGTTTTTTATTAATATACTGCACCCTAATTACGTAACACACTATCAATCATAATCTGAATCATTTTGAAGGATATTGCTTATCCATTACTTCATTTACGTTCGAAAAATTTGTCTGTTCAACAACGTAAATATCGTAGGTAATTAAGTGTTGTTAACTGTCAAAATGAAACGGATTGTGATTAGTGATGCAAGGAATAGTCGTATTCGCCGGATACCATCAAATTACCGAATATTCGTATTCGCCGAATACTTTCATGACATTCGTAATTAGTGACTTCCTAGAAATCCCTTAAAGTTGCGTTGCGACCGACTTGAGAAACACAAAGATTCATTACTTAATCAAATAATAAAACTTGCAATTGTGGCGACCTTTTAGTTTTTGTTTATAAGGAAATATACAGACAGCAAAAAGGAATCGTTAGTCGCCAAAAAACTTACAACTAAGTACAAGTAGGTAAGTACCTAGTACAAGTAGGTACCTACCTACTTTGGTTATTTTATTACTTACATGTAAATATTATATTGCTTAGCGTGTTTAATTTCCTTCCTTGACTAATAATTCCGTGCAGCTATAATAGAACTAGGTATTCGTATTGGTATTCGGCGAATAGTTCAATTGGTATTCGTATTCGTAAAAGTATTTATTAATTATATTTAGTCATGTGATTTATCGTGTGGTACGCAATGTGGGTGCTGTTGTCTTTTAGTACTTACTAATAGTTTTGCGGATGTGGTTTCAAATAGCACGTTATTTTGTAGTGCTTCATAAACTCATAACCAAGGTTAAGCACATACAATGAAATACAAACTTTATGTCTTAACTATTTTATTATACAAATAAGATTTTATAGCATCTAACTAATACAACGAACATTATTACAATATGTACATCTCAGACAGCCAGCCTGTATGTAGGACGGATATACCTACAAACGTGTTGCTATAGATATTGAATTATTTCAATATTGAACTAATGTGTTAGTAGATGCCCTCGAGCGGCGAGTAGGACTTGTACTGGTAGAGCTCGGGCCCTCCGTAGCCGTACAACAGCTTGCCTTTTCCGTTCTCGTCGTAGTACGGGTAGCGGTAGTTCGGCCTGCAACATAGAACGAACTCTGTTAATGTATGTAGTATGTACATGTAATGTATGAATCTATAAAATTCAAAATTCAAAAGTCATTTATTCAAACTAGGCTGATAATCAGCACTTTTCGAACGTCAAAATTACATAAGACAGTCCCCCAAAACGCCCACCCTTCACCACTTCCTAGTGCGTTAGCTGGGAAGAAGAAGTGGCGCAACAAACTCCCCAGCAGCACAGCTGTCTGTTCAGTTAGAAAGAAAAAAAAAGACTCTATATAATAGTATTCAAAATAATTAACCTAATTTAAATTATTATCCATATGTTAGCTAGCACACGCCAATATACCAAACAAAATCATCGAGAACTATACTCGGGCAGAAATAAAAACTAAACGTAAACAAAACTTAACGTCTTAATAAAAGCCTCCAGGCATAAAGGGCGTGCCCGCTTACATAAAGCTGTAACTGGAAGTTATAAATGATAAACTAGGACCATCGAGGTAAAATAAATAAACAGTTAATTACTAAGAACAATAAATAATATGATATATTGTCGAGGTCACTAGTTACATATTGCAATACAACTCATTAAAGAAAAACATTGTAATGAGTAGATTAAGTATTCGTTAAATATTCGTAAGGAACTAAAAATGTTGGATTCGACTAAAGGACCTGGTCCGGACGGTATACCTGCGATATGGCATATCAGATGTTTGGCTTTGTAATGAGAGCATCTAGAGATTTCCATCGTCCCTCCACCTTCTTGCACCTTTATAAGTCCATAATTAGACCGCAATTTGAATACGCAGTACCGATCTGGAATCCTTACTATGCTAAATACATTGAAAATATAGAGTTAGTCCAACGCAAGTACCTTCGTGCAATGCAATTTAGATGTTTTCGAAAGAAAACATCATACCAATCGCTTCTTAAAGAATACGACCTGCTTACATTACAGTCAAGACGCGTCCTCCTTGAGACAATGACGTTATTCAGTGTATGCCGAAACAAGTTTGATTGCCCTGACTTGGTGACTGGTTTGTGTTACCTGGTTCCTCGAACAGTACATGGACGAGAGGTACGCTCTAGGCGACTGTTCGCTACCAGCTTTTGTAGAACCAATGCTGGTGTGCGCTCACCGCTATACCGCTTAGTCGACACATACAATACGCGTTTTGGTGCAATAGACATATTATTCCTAAGCAGATACAAATTTAAAAGTGATATAATTACAATTCTAAAGGATCGGCAGTTGGCTCCATAGGTTTTACACAATGTAGGTATCATTATTAATAGGCTAGGGACATGTATGATACATCACGCATGAATCTTTTTGAATTTATTTGTTTGAATTTAGTTTTTTTTTTTTCCTTTTTTGTTTGTTACATCTTTTATAGAATATAGTTTAACCTTTTTTATTTTTTTCTCTTTTAACTTGTTTTTTATTAAGTTAGCCCTGCTACAGTTAACGCTTGCTAACGGCTTGTTTTTATTATCTAATGTGGTAATCTGTGGAAAATGTTGTGGGTAGTATATTAGTTAAGTTTAATTTTAAGACAACACTGTTTATGCTTAATATACTACTGTTTGTTTTCCCAAATGTAATAAATAAATAAATAAATAAATAGATTATGTCAACAATAAATTAAAATAAACAATTATATGAAGTCATATAAACATAGCAGATATGCTATGATTCTCGCTATATTTTCTATAATTTTTGGTGTTTATGATTTGGTCTTGAATGACCAGCATAAATCCTTCGGTTTCGGGAAACAATCCACTTAATTCCAACCATTTGTTGGAGCTTCTTTATCAATGTGTGTTTGGTATAAATCATTAGGATGTCTTCCGTGTAGTTCTTTCTGCCTCCATTTTTTATGTATCTCCTCTAGGATGTCTTGCTTTATCTATTGTTTCAATATTATCTTCGTTAAGGTTCAGTGGTGTATATTTTTTATCTATCTCTGCAATTGTTTTATGTAATTGGCTGGTATTCTTTTTTCTATTGAAAAATTGTTTTAGGTTTACTATATTATTATATTATAGTGTAGATGTAGATAAGCTCTAGAGATTTCCTAATTGTCTCTACCATATGTTAGCAGTTTGAGGAAGTTTTAAGATCCTCCCAATAATAACTATACAATAATTATTTATGCCATAACAATTTACTGTTAATGTTGTTCAGAAGACGATCTGTACTACAGTTTTGATAAATGTAATGACAATACATAAGTGAAATTCTGACCAAACGTGTCTTCTATGACCTGGTGTGCGTTGTGTGATGCAATGCTGCTCAGGATACAGAGTTTGTTCTTCTCATGATCAGTTGAGTTAATAGCAGCCGGGGAATTTTCATTGATGTGATATTCTGATTTTGAATCATCAGTATTTATATTTGCCTGTACTGCTTGCGGTGATTCATTATGAACATTATTAGGTACATGCTCAGTAGTCTGCGTTTCTTTTGTGGCCATGGTCCTCTTCCGTTTTGTTAATGGTGTTGTATTCGGTGTTTTTATTTTTTGTTTAATTGGACTGTTCGTATTTTTTTTATAGATTTCCTTTTTCTTAATAAGTGTTATTTGCTGACGATACTTCCTTAATTTTTAAAATTAATAGACGTGCATCAAATCTTGACGACGTAAATAACGCCCTACAGCAGGTCCAAAATTGGTTCACTGCTAATAATTTAGTATTAGATGGGAAAAAAACTAAGTGCATAAGATTTTCGTTGCCTAATGTACTCAAAAGTAGTAATTGTGAGATAGTATTGAATCAAGAGAACCTAGAATTCGTCGATAAAACTGTTTTCCTAGGGACCACGCTTGACTCAAGGCTTCAATGGGGTCATTTAACATCCCTTTCAGGACGATTAAGTTCAGCAGCATATGCTGTGAAAAAAATCCGTCAATTTACAGATGTAGGTACCGCGAGGCTAGTCTATTTTAGCTACTTTCATAGTATTATGTCGTACGGTATTCTACTATGGGGACGGGCTGCAGACATCGAGTCTATTTTTATTCTGCAGAAAAGAGCCATCAGAGCCATATATGGCCTCCGCAGGCGCGACTCTTTAAGGGAACTGTTTAAAGATATTAACATCATGACGGTACCTTGTCAATATATCTATGAAAACATTATGTACGTAAGGAAAAATCTACATCTTTTTAGTAAAAGAGGTGCAAGACACAATTATATTAGGTACTAGGAATAGGGACCAATTAGTTCAACCGGGTTTCAGGCTGGCTAAAGTGGACTCATCTTTCATGGGGTACTGTTTAAAGTGTTACAATAAAATACCTCCCCACATACTTCAACTGAATGAAACGAAATTTAAATCTTATATTAAACGCACACTATGCAGCCAAGCATATTATAAATTGGCAGATTATATTGCTGATAAAAATGCTTGGCCCAACGCTGGTCCTGCTCCACAAGGGCGCATAAACTAATTGATATTTTAGCATTTGAAAATACAATTGGAGCTGCTGAAGATTTAAAAAACTATCTTTGCATTGTATAAATTCAATCTCTTAGCATTGTATAATTGCATAGAACATGTGTGAGTGCTATGTACCGACTATAAAGCTACCATTTAGGTGCAGGGTATGTCTTTCATTGACTTGAATGTGTCATGGCGGCTGAGAGTATGTCATGCTCACTCTTATGTCTCGCTGACGGTGGCGCGTGTGTTGGATCATTTAGCTCCCTTCAAAATGGTTGAGCTGAATGGTGCTAATTCATGCGTCATGTTCGTGAACGGGCGCCGTCAGTAGGGACTGGTCATCTCTTAGCTGCCACGGCTTATTTTAATTTAATTTAATTTTTTGGATTGTTTATTTTTTTTATTTCTGTTACGGACGCTTTTCATGTTTTGCATCGTTCTCACATGTATAACTTCAACATGAATGATGTAACCAATATTTTGCAACCATATCATGATTTAAAAGAGTGTCCATTGAGTTTCTTGCCCGTTCTTATCCATAGGTACCTACTACGCTTTGGAATGGGCATCTAGCTTCATCTTTCTGACTGACCGACCCCCTTGACAATTCAAAAGTGCCTGTAATTGGTTTATTTGAAATAAATGCTTTGAGTTGAGTTTGAGTTTGAAAAATTAAGCTCCGTATTCATTTGTCGCAATTTGTTTATTTCCAAGGTCAATGTCTCGATTTCTTTGTGTTAACTAAGGTTGTATACACATTGACATTGTTGAAATTTATATTCAAAATGACACGATTACTTTGTTAAGTATTATATTATTTTAATTATTGTGAATGTGAGGACTGTGTGGATATTTTTTTATTTATTTTTTCTGTTTCTTTAATTTTTTTATTTCTCAGTTAGTTTTAATGATGGTCTGGCAGTTTGAGTAGTTGATGCGGCCTACCCAAATATCCTTTCTTTGGTATTGTCCGTCGAGTTGAGATCCTTAAGTTCTGAGTTGAGCTCCACGATTACTGACAAATGGTTGCACTGACTGGACAAGTCCACTCAAATCTGTGTGGTTCTTTCCTCAAAAGACCATTCTAGACACTAATCTACATGGTTCTCTTATGGCTTGATCAAGATTATTTCTGGACTTTAAAAGAGACTGTGACCTCTGAGTTTGTTTCGGCCTTTCTCCTCAGAGTAGTCAGATAGGAAACGCCGATCTCATCTAGCTTATTTTTATTAATATTTTTTTAATACGTGTAAAAGTGATTCCGTTATCCTATTTACAAAATAAACAATTTCAATTTAATTTCATGTCTCTTCAGACAGGCGTGATATTATGTTAACACTTTCAGTGCCGGGAGCCCTCCCGGAGGGTTCACCTAGTCGCATATGGGATGCCGGGAGCCAGAATAAAATCTGATGGAATATTTTACTGAACCACCCTGCGTTGAAATTTTTCTTCGGTCATTTAAAATTTCAACGCAGGGGTGTTCAGAATCATGTACAGAATCCATGGTAACAGTTTCCCAGTTATACTAATACATCTTGTTAAAATATACCTACTTAAAATCCAAGCATTTTATTTATTTTTTGGTCACGTTTACAAATATTAATAAAAAAATTAAATGGTTGGAAACTACATAAAGCGACAAGACGCCCTGAAAACACAATTTTACTTCGTTTTACAGTGTTTTATAACACTGTTTCAAACCACGGTCACGGTTTTAAACCTAATGCCGTTGACCGTTCGCAATGGTTAACTTTAGCGCGAACGTAATGCTGGTAACCCACCCGGAGGGTTCACTTCCATTATGTATGGCGGCATGGCGTATGAATTCTATGAAAAGTGAAAACACATCGTTTCTAAAAGTTAAAGAAAGATGTCGCTACATGTTCAATGATGGGTGTTCCAAAATATACACCGCAATTGCATAATGACACCGTGAAGATGTTACAAGAATACGTTTTCCATATTTTAGCGTATTTACAATGAATTAATTGAAAGTGTTTTACCTCTCAAAGTACTGGAAGTTGGGTGCTCGGGGCTGCGGGATGGTGCCGTCTGCGGCCATCAGCGTGGACAGTACCACCGCCATCTGGAAACAGTAACATTATCATCATTCTCGGACCCGTAAAGTTCCACTTTTGTGTAAGTTTTTTCCATCCATGCAATTATGACGTTCAATTAATTCCATTCATAAATTATACGTAGGTAAAGATATGACCTTTTCAGATTTAGGGTGATCCGTCAACCGTCAAGGTAGCCGCTGTTTTTTATTTTAACATTGATATTTGAAGTTGTACCCTTTTTAAGTGTAAAAAAGGCAAATTTGGAAAGTTTCCAAATACGTTTGAGTTGTTTTACATCTATAACGAAATAGGTACTAATATTACGATATCAATTATTGCATTTCTTAATCAATATTCTAGTTCGCTAGTTAGCCAGATTTCGTAATTCCATACAGTAGGTAAAGTTGCCAAATTTATCAAAACGGCGAAATATTATTTGACATCTATTTGCGACGTTGCCCACTTTCAGAATATATGCTCCTAAGGCGTAAAGGTACCTAACATAACTTTCGCTTTTAGCTGTAATATTAGTATGGATGTCATTTTATTATTCTCATCGAAGTCGAAATAGTCCCGCCATTGAGCGGTAGCTGTATGTACCTAACTAACATGTTATACTTCAGAGAGGAAAAGTGAAACAATGTCAATGACCCACACAGACACGAAAAGACAGATTGAGGTGAGCAGGTCACCCCGATCTGATCCCCTACTTATGAGCAGTTTAAATTATTGTGATTTCCGATCTATCTTAGCTGTCAACTTATCTTATATTTTACCTCAATACCTACCATTTATGACAAGCCACAAAAGAAGATGACAAGGCGTAAGTATTATCGTAGATACAGTCCACGGTAACAATAAACTTTGACAGCACCGGGCACATTCTTATCAGTAAGAGGGGTATTACATTATCAATTATCTCGGATCCTATATAGGATCCTATCTTTGATCCTACATATTTGACGTCTAGGATCATATCTGTGTATTACATTATCAATTATCTAGGATCCTATTTTTTTGACATATGTGGTTGCAATCGTCGATTAAAACAAAATACTGAAGCCTTTTGGCAAACAATATAACAAATAGAACTTAGAACACTAATGAAGCCACAAAACAATGAATTCCCTGCTGCCCGGCAAATAACACAACAACAAATAATTTTAGAATTCCAAAGCGTATTGTGAACTTAGGCCAAAATTTCGTTGTGCTTACTTTTTATCCGTTAATAAAACCGTCAACTTAGAATGTGGCAGTATCAAAACTGAAAAGGCAAAATCACATAATTTTATGGACGGATTTTGTATCAGGAAATTATGAAAATAAATGTGAAAATATTACAGTATATAATATTCAATATGGCAAGACCTGTTTCTGTGATCCTATCTAACAACAAATGTCAAAAATCTTTGATCAAAGACGATTTGAGTCATATGTTTGTATTACATTATCATTTAAATATGACTCAGAGATCTAGGATCCGAGATAATTGATAGTGTAATACCCCCATAAGGGATGTTTCCTATAAAGTTCTAAGTGTTGCAAATGCAAAATAAAAAACCAGTCAAGTGCGATTCGGACTCGCACACGAAGAGGTCCGTACCACCGTACAATAGGTATTTAGCAAATAAATGAAAATACTAAACGAAGAATATTATTACATAAATCTTAAATTTTAAATGTCATAGTGACCGTTTGTTGTATTTAGATACTAACAATTTTGTTAGAGATTTTGTGTTAATTCGGGAACATATTTCTTCCCAAGAAAAGTCAACATGTTTTGGCTACTTTGTTAGCTTACGATATACACGCAGTTATTGATAATTTAACTGAGACTAGGTTAAGTGATGAAACAGTATTGTCTAGTATTTCTAATAATACTGTAATAGATTCTTTAAACTTTTAGACTCAACAAAAGAGAAGCATAATAAGAAAAGAATATTTTACTGTATCACCAAAATATTAATCGCTTCTCTGGCAAAATCCTAGACGTGTCATATGGATATCTTATGTTTTTGTGAAACCTGGTTAAGACCGGATAGGATGCTGTTTAATGTAAATATTTTTTCAGTTGCCAGTGCGTATAACAGGTCCTCAATAGGGGGTCGTACTTTGATATTATGTTATAGTTGCCTTAGACATAAGGAAAGGAAGGATATCACTGCTTGCTCTGTTGATCGCTTTTGTGAGGTAGCATGTGCAGAAGTTGAAGGCCATACTTTCTTATGTGTTTATAGACCACCAGCCTCAAACTTGTCATCATTTTTTAATCATTATGGAAGAAATACTAAGTAAACTTTTTAAAGATAATAAATTACTTAGTTTTTGTTTGTGGTGACCTAAATATTGATCTATTTGTTAACTCACCCGATAAATTTAAGCTTTTATCATTGTTTAAATCATTCAACTTAAAATGTATATTTAATGAAGCGACTAGAATAACAGCAACCTCAGCTTCATGCATTAACAACATATTTACTCATTGTAAAGTACAAGATTCATCATTAATTAGTGGCGTCAGGTCTGACCATACTGGTCAACTTGTATAAATTGACTTAGAAAAAAAGTTTCGTTTAGATAAAACCATTGAATTAAGATCTCTTACTAAAAATAAATTGAAAAAATTTAATAATAATGTTCTTAACAATCTCTCGACTGCTAGTTTTAATTCACAAGACCCCAATATAAACTACAGTACATTATTTTCTACAGTATGCCATGAATTCAATAAAGCGTGTCCTGTAAAAAGAGTAACAATTAATACTAAACCAAAATTTAATGATTGGGCCACTGCTGGCATTAGAAAAAGCAGAGATATTTTATATAATTTGTACAACGAGAAATCATTGACCCTTCATAATAGCCCTTCATAATTATGTCAGAAATTATTCTAAGATATTCAAACGAGTCTGCGCCCAAGCTAAATCTAAATGAATAAGTAACAAAATTAGTATTTCTAAAAATAAAATAAAAGCTGTGTGGCAGGTCATTAACAAAGAAACTGGAAACCTAAAACAACGAGATCAAAGTGAATTGTCTTTAAAAATTGGTAAAGAAACCATTTCAGATAAGTTAAAAGTTAAATTTTCTAGTGTCTCAGCAGACACTAGAAAATTTATTTACCAACATCCCAATAGAGGTTACGAATTGTCTCCCCTCATCATCTATATTAATTATTGAGGCACCAGGGAAGCCACATGGCTTCCCTGGTGCCTCATTAACGGCATAACTATGTAAATGTCTATTAACTGCTCCCAAATTACGATAATTATTTTAATTTACTTTTTTATTTTATTTTAATTTACAAATGACATAATCTTTTTATTATTTGTCATTGTATATTTACAATTTCTACAACCATTATCATTTGGTTTAAATAGGTTTTTGTTTTTATTAGGTACCTATTTCATTTATCTTTTATATAGATTATGTTCTTTTAAATTTTGAGAATGAGAGAACGTTGTAGACATAACAGACTGTAGATCTGTGGACCATTTAATATTTTGCTAAGTACCTGGTACTTGTTGATGGGCCTACACTGTCCTCTCATACCTTTTAACTGTAACTGTAACTTGGAAACATTGTAAAAACCATTTACTTTTAAAAGAGTAACCGTGGAGTTTCTTGCCGGCTCTTCTCCATAGGAAACGACCAATTGGAACCGTACACCTAGCTTCTGACGTTTCATAAGTGCCCTTGTAGGTTTAAAGAAATAAAAATATTTTGAATTTGAATTTGAATTTGAAAAATCACAAAGTTATATTTGTATTTCATAATGATACTATGAATTACTAAATTATTTATTGCAGTTGCAGAAAATCGCCCATAAAATACCTTATGAATCGGCGTTTTGAGTATTTGTTGTTTATATACTTAAAGGTACCTACATGATATACAATAGTTTCAAATTCCTAACTTGTTTAGTTGTTGCGATAGAGGTCGAACAAAATGGTCTAAGACTGACAACTTTTACAGCCCCTTATTTCTTCATTTTAGAAGATAAAAAAAACAAAAATTATATTTGTACTCTACTCGATGAACTCTAGTCAATGACACCCCACATGCCACGATAAGCTTTTTTTTTAAATCAAATTTTAGGGTATGGGGTGCCCCCTTTTATTTTTAAGTTATAGCGGTAATAGAAATACACAATCTGTAAAAATGTCAACTCTCTACCTATTACGGTTCATGAGGTACAGCCCGCTGACCGATAGATAGACAGACGGATAATAGGGTTCCGTTTGGCACTCTTCGGGTACGGAACCCTAAAAAGCGACTCCTGCTACGACACAATAAAGTGCAATTCAGGTCGCACAGCGCTAATTACCTACAGTTATACCTATTCACCTAGAAGTTGCCTCTCTTTCTATCTTATAATCTTAAACTCAGTGTAACGTAGTCAGAAGACACTACACTCACTGAATTGGCTCGACAAGACGAGCCCGCGCCGCGTCCTTATACCTAGATCAAATGTGGAGTGAACCACCTGTATTCATGTGTGCTATTGGGCTGTCTGTCGAGGGCGAGGGTACCTCCGCCTCCTGGCGCGCACTGCCTTAAAAACGCTTTACAAACGATCGTCCTTGTGTCTGGGTTACATCACAGAGTACCTACTTTGGGTTAAGTACATTTAGGGTTGCCAAACGTACTGTTAAAAACCGGCCAAGTGCGTGTCGGACCACGCACAATGAATGAGTTCCGTAGTTGGGATGAATTTATCCCAATAATAAACTTAACATTGTAGTTGAATTCAAATTAAATTCAAAATGCTGATTCTCAGCCTAGTTTGAATAAATGTATTCAAACTAGGCTGAGAATCAGCACTTTTCGAACGTCAAAATTATATAAGACGGTCCCCCAAAAACGCCCACCTTTCACTACTTCCTAGTGCTTAAGCTGGGAAGAAGAAGTGGCGCAACAAACTCCCCAGCAGCACAGCTGTCTGTTCAGTTGGACAAAATGTTCTCGCATACGGAATGTTTGGGAGATCTGTTATTCAAACTGCAAATTTAAGTAGCTCGATTTATTACTCGTTAACCTGTAAAGCCAACTTAGCTGTGATAGTTTTCCTTTTTATAAAATTCGAAATAATAAAATTATAATTATATAGGTACCTACTACTTCTGAGATTTTTTCACAAATCCAAGTACAACCATTTTGCTGGCAGGGGGGGATTAGCACTTTAAAGCTTAATATTTCGCAAACGGATTCCTGAATTGAAAAATGATTTTCACACACCACAATATTTTTGAACGACCTTTCCAACGATACCCCACACTATGGGATAGGCGAGAAAAAAATCATCCTCACTTTACGTGTAGGGGAGGTAGGTACTCTAATTTTTTATTATTTTTCTTAATTTTATTTAACCTCTTTGTCGGCGTTATTAATTATACCCATGCCAAATTACCGCTTTCTAGTAGGTACCAACCGTACCTATTATACTGTTTTTCAATCTAAAATACTGTTTACTGTTCAACAAAAGTAAAGTTTAAGAATAGAGAATACCAAGGTACTGTTTTCACTGGTAAACAAAGCTATACTTACCCAAATAAAAAGTTTCGTCTACTAAGTAGGAGCTAGCCTTAATTTCAGAATGAAACCGTAAATTAATACGAACAATATACGAACTTACCTTACAATAAAACTACAAATTATTGTTAATTGTGCCACCTCGGTATTCACAGCACGAGTGTTTTCAGTGATGGCTGCTAAGTGGTGGGACGACAGAAACAAAGCTTCATACATTTAATAACAAAAAATCTTCATCTTCTCTTAAATCATTTATTTGGTGAGGCAGCCCCGAAGCCTTCAAAATTGGGGCTTGCTTAATTGATAAATCGCGCGAGAAGCAGTAATGAATTATGTATCTACCTACTTTAACTTAAAATACCTACTGTTAATTTTTCCGAAATTCCCTTTTTGAATAATAATATACTTTTTCTTTTACAAAAAGTTGGCAACCCTAGTTACGTGTTACTTGGGTAGTTGGACACATTGCACACACACAAAGTTTCACAACACATATCAACCATTAGGTAAATACAGTTACTAACCATCGCCAGAATATACTTGAAGCACTGCATGTTCCCGCAACACTTTCCGCTACACTATAAAGTTCGTCTTCCCCCTGAAACGCGAACTACTTATTTTCTTAAAGGTTTTATTCGTAATGCGTTGTGTACGTGCGTAGCCTGCTGTCTATGTTACAACACTAATGTCTGGTGGAACGGTCGCGGTCGTGGAGTGGAAGGGAAAGCACAACTTGAATGTTAATGATGACCACACCCCGCCACTTACCTGCCGATGTGCCGGACTGCCGGCGACAACTAACATAAGTTATAAGTAGGTAGGTAGGTATTTTATTTTTGGGGGTTATTTTAGATACTTACTTAGAAATGATGAACGGACTGTGTGAAAGATAATATGGTTAGAAAGGGGTTGACTACCGAGATGACGAGTAATAGCGAAGTAGGTACCTATAGTCTTATAATAGGTAGGTACTTCGATCATCAAAAATTAAAAATCTCGGTCAAAATCGTCATTATCATTATACTCATAGCCTATGGAAGATAAAGGCATGTTGCACCGACCCCAATACATTGGGATAATTTGGGCAAGACAATGATAATGATTATTTTGAAAGTATTTCCATTCATTTGCTAGGTAGGTATATTACAACGACTATCTTCCTGTAGTAGATTCCACCCGGCCAGCACCCGGCCGCCCGTACACAAAGCGACGCGACGGGCCGCAGCGCTACACAAGTGAAAGTAATAGTACCGCTCTAGCACCGCTACTTCAATACGTGCTTCCGAACCGTCTCGAACTCCAAGTTTTTCGTCACACAATGTCAATAGAGGTTGACTCCATGTACTTACCTACTTAACGATAACAAACAGACGCACATGCAGAGGCGTCGCACAGTGGTCTGAAAATCAAGCTCCATACTCATAGAAACTTAATGTCAGAAATTAATAAATAAAAATATGTTTTGTGTTTAGTATACCTCCCTATGTTTTACTAATATAGTATGAAGGGTATGAGTAGCTCCATGCGTGAGAAAAAAAATATTTTAATTTTTTTTGTATGGAATGAAACACTTAAAGTGCTTTTTTTCAAAACTGAATAGAACTGATAGGCTGGTATTCACATGAGCTATTGCACCATACACGGCGATCAAGATGACATACAATTCTTGAGCCTTTCGGTGCCGCTTTGCATGTAGCAAGCTTTGGAAATTTTGAATTTACAGTTGGTGATCTTTCAAATCTTTGATGGTATTTTGTGAAGTTACATATTGCTTTGAATATGAAAATTGTATGTAAACTAATACTCATGCAAGAAAAGACAAACATACACACACACACACCCTCACACACTCACAAACTTTCGCCTTTATAATCTTAGTGTGATTATAAAGGCGAAACTTTGTGTGTGTGTGTGTATGTTTGTCTCTTCTTCACGCTCAAACAGCTGAACGGATTTGGATGAAATTTAGCACACATAATAGTTTATAACCGGGAATAACACATAGGTTACTATTTATCTCGATATTCCCACGGAATCGAGACTTATGCGGGTGAAACCGCGGGGTGCAGCTAGTAAGGAATAAATATGTACTAAGGATATTTTTATTTTTAAATATATGGTTAAAAGTGAAGAAAGATAAAAACATGTATTAAATAGTTAATGTATAATACGTTTGGGGGAGCTGTTAATGAAATAGTTAATACTAATACATTACAACAAAAATTATGTGCAAGAAAGGCAATAACAATAAAAGTAACGTCAAAATTGTCAATTTAAGACTACAACAACTATTTACAGCTCCTATAACTATGATATATTAAATATTACTGTTTAATTATATTACTAATTAATTATATTAATTAATTTAATTATATTCTTATTATTATTTTATTATAATTATTTGCTATAACTACTTATACAAAAACGATTAGCAGAGAGTATCTTTGCTGTCGTCAGTCCTCTAAATCCGAGTCCAGCATTGACGCGTTAATATCAATAAATTCAACATTCTCTTTGTCTAGATCTGCATCGTCACCAATAAGAAGAGATTTCATATCATCAGTAATAGGTGTATTTACTGATTTTCTCAGCACAGGTCTTATGCTGGACAGGTAGGGATCTGACGAGACAAGGAGACCATTGAAAATGTCTTCGTTTGTCGCTTTTCGACAAAATTTGCGCGAATGCTGTTCTCGGATTTTCTTGAAGTCTTTGTTTCTGGCTTCCGATGCCTCTTCAGATAATTTGCCAATGGGCATAATATTGAAGTGTTTAATAACTTCAGCACCGTGCAGTAAAAGTTTGTGGACACTCGAAGGCATGTAATACCAGCCATAGAGCTCCACATATAATTCTGCTGTTTGGCGCGCAAAGTTTTTAAACGCCTCAACATTTATGGGCTCCCCACAGGCCATCACACGCAAAAGTGTTGCAAATCTTTGGATCAAACTAGGATCCAAGCCTGTAATAGCTGCAGTATTGGCAGGATTACCAAAAAATTTCCTCGCTGTGTTTCCATCGTTTGTGGTTCCGGAACCTGAAAATTATAAATGAATCAAAACTAATCCACAACTTTGTAAAGAATAAATAGAACTAACGTTATTTGAAAAAATAAGATTTAAGAACAACGACTGTTATCATAACTCACCTTGTTTAACGATGTCTACTAGGAGGCCCATTTCATCACGAAACTTCTGCTGTATAGTTTTTTTTCTACTCTTCAATGACTCTTTGCTGTCTGCATCTCTGGCTTGCCATGTTTTGAAGTCTAGTCTATACGAAATATGGAGTAGGCACTCCATACATCTAATCCAAGCATGAAGTGTAGACAAACCATACTGATATATATCTGTTGAAACAGGTTTTCTGGAAAGAAAGTGAATTAATTAATAAAAAGATACACAGCATTACGGTAATCTGAAATATAACAAATTATTCAAAACTTACTCTGAGATCTTCTCTAACTTATTCATTTCCGAAGGGGTAGCTTTACAGATGTCACAAGTCTGCGTTGAAGTATTTGACAGTTGCGAAGTGATTTTACCATCTATCATGGTCATAAGCATTGAGTACTTAACAGTATGAATTCCCATAATAGACGGCTCCAGTGCTGCAATCTCAGCTTCAATCAAAGCCTGTTCTTCCTTAATATTTAATTTGTTTTCATTTGCAAATTTAAAATAGAGCGGTCTGCAGAACATTGTGGAAGATGGCTTTGGATTCTCCCATAACTTTTCTTCACCACAAACTAAGCGCAGAGGCACAAAACAACACATAAAATTGCTTGAATCATCTTCACCCGCCATAGTTTGTTTGTACAAACTTTGCCCTGAAGCACCGTCAAAGCCCCACTTGCATATCAATGTTAGCTCTTTGCCATCTAGCGAAGATTCCAAACGTAAGAATTTCCCAAATCTAGCAACAGTTTTGTCCAAAATCGCTTGAAGCTTTACTTTTACCCCTCTTTCGGTAATTTCTATGGTGTCTTTTGGTGGGTAACAGTCCTTTTTCGCCTCTAAGATAGCAGTATATGAAGGATATAGTAGTATTCCTTCTTCTTTTGCACAAGCTCTTAATATTGTATACTGCCATTTTGAAAGCTTCAATGAAGTCAGAATTCCTAAAGCTTTATCAGCGGAATATATGGGCATAGCTTTCTTGGACTTCAACAATTCCTTTATCTTTGTAGCCTCTGCGGGATGCTCTGTGATCAATTTTATTATATCTGCTACATTTTTGTTATCTGCACTTAAACCAGTTGCATAAGCAAGGCTTTCAGTGCTATGCGTGAGGAGCTCTTTCACTCTTCTTCTCTTCTGTAGCGGGCTTAGCTCCGAGAACACTTTTCTTGGACTCACAACAGTTGATGTTCCAACACTGTACGTCTCCGGTTTGTATGATGTTGATGCACCCTCATTTACACCGAAGTCAAAACTGGAACATGGTTGCTGCTCTTCTAACATTAAACAAGGTGTCATCTTGTCCTTCATGAACTCAGGCCATTTTATGTCTTCTTGCAGCCATGTCTCATACTTTTTTATGAAAGTATGTCTCGTGCGATTACACGAGATCCATTTGTTCCTCAACGAACACACACGAGTCTGACAGAATTGTTTCAATTCTTTATTTTCGATTTCTGACAAATCAACGGCATTGACAAAAACTTCATATAATACACTGCGGCTGTGAGAAACAGCTATTGTTAGCCACAAACATAAAAATATCCAAATTGGTACTAAAAGCTTCCATCATAACACGAAAACAAATCGAACGTAATAAGTATAGTAAAGCACAAGTGCAAAGAGCTACTGAGTGAAGTTAGTTTAAATGTCCTATTTATATTATAACTACCCTCATTAACACTCGATGTCCCATAATGCTTATTAAATTAAAATTCAACAATAATGACGGTGATTAACAAATGAGTTATTTCGTGAAATTAATTTTGTAGTAAAATGTAAATAATCTACATCGTTTTCTAATATTTTCATTATAAAAGTCATTAGCAGGTTATTAACTAACGACAATATCAGTTATGTGGTTGGTTACTTCATTTAATTATATACCTGTGTGTTGTTAAATATATTACCTATGTGTTATTCCCGGTTATAAACTATTATGTGTGCTAAATTTCATCCAAATCCGTTCAGCTGTTTGAGCGTGAAGAAGAGACAAACATACACACACACACACAAAGTTTCGCCTTTATAATCACACTAAGATTATAAAGGCGAAAGTTTGTGAGTGTGTGAGGGTGTGTGTGTGTGTATGTTTGTCTCTTCTTGCATGAGTATTAGTTTACATACTATTTTCATATTCAAAGCAATATGTAGCTTCACAAAATACCATCAAAGATTTGAAAGATCACCGACTGTAAATTCAAAATTTCCAAAGCTTGCTACATGCAAAGCGGCACCGAAAGGCTCAAGAATTGTATGTCATCTTGATCGCCGTGTATGGTGCAATAGCTCATGTGAATACTAGCCCATCAGTTCTATTCAGTTTTGAAAAAAAGCACTTTAAGTGTTTTATTCCATACAAAAAAAAAGAAAAAAATTTTTTTCTCACGCATGGAGCTACTCATACCCTTCATACTATATTAGTAAAACAAAGGGAGGTATATTAAACACAAAACATATTTTTATTTATTAATTTCTGACGTTAAGTTTCTATGAGTATGGAGCTTGATTTTCAGACCACTGTGCGTCGCCAGGAGAGCGGGAGGGCAGGGGGGCAGCTGAAAGAGCACTCGACATTGACGTTACGCCTACAAAAGTACACCTACAAAATCATACTTTTCCCATTCTCCATATATCAACTTGCCGCGTTCAAATACGTCATACTTACATAGAGAACTGAATAACCTTCCATATTGTTAACATTTTTTTATAATATTTCATGTCATGTTTTTATTGAAATTTAAAATCCTAACATCATAAACTCATAATACATTTCCATTTTTCATTCGATTCAACCATGATTCATTATAAAACGTAGCATGAATCGAATATTTTCCTCGCATTGCTTCTGTGACGTCACCGAGTCTCGCTACATCTCGTTTTTATGTTCATAAAGATCAAAATACTTTTCTTTTGCATTACGAAAATATACGTCAAATCATCAAAATTTACACTCTCTTGACATGCGATTATGTCCTCTAGTATAAATGTTACCGAGACTACCGTGGTTGAGGTCATGTTTGAAACCAAAATTGACATGTCGATAACTTCTTAGTAAGAATTACTTAGTAATTATTTTGGCTAAGTTTTAGATTAACATCCCTCGAGTTGGGAGTCCATATTTTTTTTACAGAAAGATAATATTATTAGAAGCCTCCACGCAAAGTTTTAAGTTGCGGAGATAAATGGTTTACGAGAAAAAAAAAACAAAATCGAAGAAATTTTGCATTATTTAGTCACTTTTGACATTTTGTCTCGACATTGAACGTTTCTTTTTACGAAAAGTCAACGCACTAAAATGTTGTACTAAAAATGATGAAATAAATACGTATATTTATGATTTATGTACTTTTTACGCATATTTCATTATATTACCTATATTTCGCTGATTTAAATGAGTGCTATTAAATTAACACTTAAAATAATTTACCGACTATTTGAAACCAAACGTAAAACGACGCCATTTTGTGTTCTCACTAATACTTCACATAGTCTGTTACTCTGCTGAAGTTTGCTGTCTAGCTCAAGCTTGGCCGAGGTGCTCCAAGTCCCGACACATCTCGACTTAGTTAAAAGGCAATGGGAAGGTAGGCTGCAAGAGCGAGCGAAGCGAGCTCGGGACTGTGGGCACACCGACACGGACAGGTTAGGTTAGAAGGGGATGGCGGGGTCTTTAGACCCCGCCATTCCCTTCGTGGTTATTTTTTTTAAAACCACCCAGAAATAGGAGCCCCGCAAAGCGGGGCTCCGTCGACTACGCCTGACAAATAAAATAAAATACCTATCAGATAGCCATAAAGTACAGTGCTTCCTCAAAAAAATCATCAAAGTAAGATCGCAAAATATTTATTAAAAAAAAACAATGCGTTAACTAAACTACCCCCATGACGGGGGGGATCTCCTATCCCCCTCCACAAATATATGTACCCTTATACAAAAAGTCCTTCCGAAAATTCGAAAGTTAGGTTAGAATATTTAAAAAATCATATCTCAAAAAGGGGGGGGCTCCGAAATTTTTCCTTCACAGGGGGGGTTGTACACCTGCGCCCCCACTCCCCCCACTCCCATCCTTTAAATCGAGGGATGATAACTAAAGTCGTACCATTATTTTTGTTTATATATAACTTTTATATGTCCATTGAAGTGGTTATATAATACATTATTATTTTTGATCTCGGCCTAATTTATGAATGAGATTACTTATTTGTTACAAATTTAGTTACTTTTATTTCATTGTAGTTATTTTCTCTTATTAAAATGTAACAATTTTATGCAACAGCTGATTTATTTCATGGAGTCAAGCTAAATTCCGAATGATTATCGATATCGATAAAATAAAAATTAATGGTACGGACTTCTCTTTCCGGGCGAGCGGCTTTTGTTTTTTTTGTAGTAGCTACCGCGTCCCCACCTAAAAGTGACAGACTTTTTTGTTCGGAATATTGTGCATAAGGCTTCTCCAGTGTTATATACTCTAAGTCTGTGATCTATCGATTCTTTGGTTACTTCCCTCCCTCCTTGCTCGTCTAACAGTTGAGTAACCGGTGTTATGTGACGCAAGGACTTTGATTTAATGAGGGTTTTACTCGTTATCTGTATAATTACTGCCACTTCTATGTTATTAGCATTTTTTTTGTTATTCGTTAATGTAGGTATTAGCAAGTAGGTACTGGAATGTAAATGCATGCGTCCAATCATATGAGCGTTTAAACCACAGACTATGGTATAGACAGAAAGTGGGCAACGACCCAAATAGCTGTCAAATATTCCGCTGTTTTGATTAATTTGACAATATCATGCTCTTATCCGCATACAGACTTTAGAAAAACAGCTTTATGAGGCAAACAATAAAGTTTCACAATTAGAATGCACTCAACATAACATCACTGCCTCGTTGAACCAAAGTCTGTTTGATGAGCTGGTGGTCATTGCCCCAAGTATGGTTTCTGCTGCAATTGACATTCAACCCACAGTCACTATAGATCTGACCTGCGAAGATAACATTAAGTCTATCAACGCAAAAACTGTAGTAGAAATAAATTGAAAAAATATATAAAAATAAACAAATATTTAGGAAAACTCAAAAACTAGTTCATAGAAATTCTTCATTAAAAAATGTTAAATTAAATAGGGAACGCCTTTCATTACTAGATAAACTGGATTATTATTCTCAAAAATGTAAAACCAATGCTTTACAGTATGAAAATGACACACAAAATTTAAATTTTGAAATAGATAATCTTAACCAAAACTTAATATCTATGACAAATAGATAAAAAAAAACAGAAAAGCAAATGAGGGAATACATGCTGACGATGAATGAGTTAATAGTGAGTGCTAGTTCATGTTCCTGTGAGCGATCACAATCAATTACCAACAACAGCTTGTACAATAGGCAGCCCTCACCGGCTTGTTTGATGCCAGCATGTGATACTTCATTGCAACAAGGTTATAGCTCTGATGGTTCCCCTAAAACAACGAATGTTAACGTAAAAATTCCTAATTGTGTAAAAACCCAAATAAATAGTGATATTGTGATATTTAGTGATGACATTGGGAAAGACATGGGCCAGTTATAATCAAATATTTGCAAGGGACAGTCAGTTACCAATTATTGTATGCCTGGCTTAAGTTATGTTGATATAGTGACAAAGATTATTAGTTTAAATTTCCACCGGGATACAACGTTGATAATATTAATTAGTAATAGAGGAAATGTGAATCAGGACAGCCTGCTTCATTACATTAACAAACTGTTAGAGCTAGACTTAAAACAGATTGTTATGTTTACATTTCCTTATACGAGGGCTGCACTAAAAGTATCGGGAATGGAATATTTCCACTGTTTCTGTCATATTAAAATCTTTTTAATTGAAAACTCCTTGGTTTTAAAAATCAAATACCATTTATTTATTAAGCTATTGCATAGCTTTTATCGTGTACGTTACCCCAGCAAGAAAGTGTCTCCTAGAGTTATATGAGTAGAACGTATAATTTGTGCCTTATTTGCTGTAAATGTGCCCCCACATAAAAAATGTGTGCCCCCTGTCGTTTTGGAAAAAAACGGAAAAAACGATTCTTGCTGGGGTAACGTTTTTCTAGCAGGAAAATTCTAAACGAATGATCGGAGAGAGAAAAATTATGCATGGCCATAGAGCTTATTTGTGTGCCAAAATGTGCCCCCAAAAATAAAATCTGTGCCCCTTCAGGTTTTCGAGATATTGCATTTCCTGCTGGAGTAACGTTTTGATGAATCGTATATCTCTAAAACCATTGCATGTGCCCCTGTAGAATAAACATACACGAGTAGCTCTTAATGTGTGCCCCTTAGTGCCCCAATTAGATTTAAGAAAATATTTATAGTTTTCAAGTTATCGCGGTTTTATGAAAACCCAAAAAAACATCGCAGCGCTTAAATGAGACAAGGTATAAGTTCGCTGAAAACTGTATTCGGTCCTTCTTGACGCTAATAATAACCATACAAAGTTTCAAAACTGCACATGCATGCGTTTTTGAATAATCTTGCTAAAACTCAAAACGATGGTGTCATAACTTTGACGGCAAAATACAAGGAACCGGCTCAATCCCAGATGTGTAGGTGTAAACCAAAATCTTGTGCCTTTAGTCAAAAATATATGGTGAAAATATTCAGCTTGGAATGTTTCGCATTAAGTAAATATTAACAAAAAACCAAAATATGTAAGCAACGGCTGGCTATCCGACCAAATATGAATGACTACTAAAAAGCGACGGATTCATACATATCGATGACCTTCTTTATTGGACGTATTATAACTAAGCTGTTGTCCGTACAGTCGCGTTCAAAAGTTTTGGGGCTAATTAAAATTATATTTTAATTAAAATATTATTAACCGTTAAAGGCCTGATAAACAACTAATTAACGTGCTAATTGACGTGCTTGAGGGTCACCCAGGGCTTTACCGGTTAAGGGAGTATATGTCATCAACCTAGCACAAGAAGAGAATAAATACGTATTAAACGGGCACAGATTTTATTTTTGGGGGCACATTTTGGCACACAAATAAGCTCTATGGCCATGCATAATTTTTCTCTCTCCGATCATTCGTTTAGAATTTTCCTGCTAGAAAAACGTTACCCCAGCAAGAATCGTTTTTTCCGTTTTTTTCCAAAACGACAGGGGGCACACATTTTTTATGTGGGGGCACATTTACAGCAAATAAGGCACAAATTATACGTTCTACTCATATAACTCTAGGAGACACTTTCTTGCTGGGGTAACGTACACGCTTTTATCGGAGACTCTGAGCGCGGCGACCGAATGTAGAAATTCCGTAACGAAAAAAAAACCTGACGCGAAAGTTTGTGAGGATGGATGGATGGATGTTTGTTACTCTTTCACGCAAAAACTACCAAACGGATTTTAATGAAACTTTACAGTAATGTGGCTTATATATCAGAATAACACATAGGCTACAATTTATAAAGATTTTATGTGATTTAGCCATAATATAACGATAAGTATCCAGTAAGTCGGAAAAAATCCTGCCCTCTGAGATCTATCTTTGCGTGCGCTGCCTAAACCGCTGGAGTTACATGAAAAGAATGTATTGTGGGGTTGTTTGTCTTAAAGAGTTCTAAATAAAAGTCCGCGACAGCATATATCTACCTTTTATGTGGAAGCCATTATAGCCAAAATAGTGAGCTATAAATACATTTAAATTGAATACTTTTTTTAAGTTGCATATTTTAGAGTATTTAGTTAATTCGTATCAAAATAAATACCTTCATCGCTTTCGGTATTTAATGTAGATAAAATTTGTCTTTTACACTAAGTAATTTGGACTAATATTTTAAAAGTTAGAACGATAAGAATGACCTGCGATGAGTCGACGGCGGGCGCGCAGAACGAGGGTGGAGGGGCGGGATAGGCAATGACGCGCGATCGCCGAGTGCGCGACCCGAACGCGGGCAGACGCGTGAGGGCAGACGTCATTGACGGTTGTGTAAATTCTGCGATTTAGGGGGGGGGGGGGGTATAGGGGTATTTTTTAAAAAAAATATTTTAAATCAACAATATTATCTTCTTATTTTTGAATATATGCTATGCAATAGCTTTACCGCGGCAGTCCTCGAGTGCCACACGTATTTTTTTTTAAAGATTCTCGGTCTTGTCACAATGTTTTGTCAAACTTGTTTAGTCGTTGAGAAAATGGAATTGACTCGAGAAAATTCAAGAGCGATGATTTATTATGACTTTCGAAGTGGTTTAACACAAAAACAGTGTGTTGACCGGATGATTTCTGCATTTGGTGATGAAGCCCCATCCAAAACCACAATTTATCGCTGGTTTGCTGAATTTCAACGTGGACGTGTCAAGCTCAGTGATGATCCCCGTCAAGGTCGTCCAAAAACTGCAGTCACCCAAGAAAACGTTGATGCTGTGCGTAAGCTTATTGAGGAAGATCGACATGTGACATACCGCGAAATTCAGGCAACTTTAGACATTGGCATGAGTCAAATACAAATAATCTTGCATTAACAATTAGGTGTAAAAAAGTTGTTTTCCCGATGGATACCGCATTCGCACTGTGAAGAGCAAAAAGCGGCTCGCGTTACTTGGTGCGTCAGAACTGTCGAAAGATTCCACGCAGGATCCTCAAATGCTGTATACAACATTGTATCAGGTGACTGTGAATCCTGAATATACATACGCGTACGAACCCGAAACAAAAAACCAGTCACGAGTTTGGGTGTTCGAAAATGAGTTAAAGCCAACAAAAATTGTTCGTTCACGGAGTGTTGCAAAAAAAATGGTGGCCACGTTTGTCTCCAAAACTGGCCATGTTACGACTATTCCTCTTGAGGGACAAAGAACGGTTAATGCAGAATGGTATGCTAGCATTTGTTTGCCACAGGTCGTTTCTGAACTCCGTAAAGAGAACTGCAACCGCCGTATCATCCTCCATCACGACAATGCGAGTTCTCACACCGCGCACAGAACAAAAGAGTTTTTAGAGCAAGAAAACATAGAATTATTAGACCATCCGCCGTACAGCCCCGACCTAAGCCCTAATGATTTCTATACTTACTTTCCCTAAAATAAAGAATAAATTGCGTGGACAGAGATTTTCATCACCTGAAGAAGCTGTGGACGCCTACAAAACGGCCATTTTGGAGACCCCAACTTCCGAATGGAATGGTTGCTTCAATGATTGGTTCCATCGTATGGAAAAATGTGTCAAATTTCGCGGAGAATACTTCGAAAAGCAATAAATACATTTTTAAATAGTAATGTTGTGTCACTTCCTTGATTCCCGAAATTTTCAGTGCCGCCGTCGTATTAGGTCTTTACCTATGAAATTGCCGTTCTGCAGTACTGGCCATTTCAAATAAAAAAATACGTGTGGCACTCGAGGACTGCCGCGGTAAAGCTATTGCATAGCATATATTCAAAAATAAGAAGATAATATTGTTGATTTAAAATATATTTTTTTAAAAATACCCCTATACCCTCCCCCCTAAATCGCAGAATTTACACAACCGTCAATGACGTCTGCCCTCACGCGTCTGCCCGTGTTCGGGTCGCGCACTCGGCGATCGCGCGTCATTGCCTATCCCGCCCCTCCACCCTCGTTCTGTGCGCCCGCCGTCGACTCATCGCAGGTCATTCTTATCGTTCTAACTTTTAAAATATTAGTCCAAATTACTTAGTGTAAAAGACAAATTTTATCTACATTAAATACCGAAAGCGATGAAGGTATTTATTTTGATACGAATTAACTAAATACTCTAAAATATGCAACTTAAAAAAAGTATTCAATTTAAATGTATTTATAGCTCACTATTTTGGCTATAATGGCTTCCACATAAAAGGTAGATATATGCTGTTGCGGATTTTTATTTAGAACTCTTTAAGACAAACAACCCCACAATACATTCTTTTCATGTAACTCCAGCGGTTTAGGCAGCGCACGCAAAGATAGATCTCAGAGGGCAGGATTTTTTCCGACTTACTGGATACTTATCGTTATATTATGGCTAAATCACATAAAATCTTTATAAATTGTAGCCTATGTGTTATTCTGATATATAAGCCACATTACTGTAAAGTTTCATTAAAATCCGTTTGGTAGTTTTTGCGTGAAAGAGTAACAAACATCCATCCATCCATCCTCACAAACTTTCGCGTCAGGTTTTTTTTTCGTTACGGAATTTCTACATTCGGTCGCCGCGCTCAGAGTCTCCGATAAAAGCTATGCAATAGCTTAAAAAAAATTTGTTTGGCTAAGAATTCTAATTTCAAATTAATTTTATTTTAAAAACATGGTTTTTTTTTCCAAATGTACCTAGTCATTTGTTTATTGATTAGTGTTACATTTTCATCGCATTTCAATCTTTTTCGTCATCATGGATACGTTAAAAATTCGAATAATTATGGAATATGAGTACCGTCGTGGCAGCAACGCGGCACAAGCGGCACGCAACATCAACGACGTTTACGGAGCTAACACTACAAACCACCTGTTATTGGTTTGCTCGCTTCCGTTCTGGAAATTTCGACCTGAAAAATGAACCTCGCGGTCGTCGGAAGACTTTGGTCTTCGTTTTTAGTTGTATCAAAATTATTCATAAATCTAGAGACTTCTTTTGCAGAATAGCTTTATTATTCGCATAGTCAAAAGTAAGGAATTTGTTTGATAGTTTAGTTCGGTGTACAAGAGAATCGGCACCAGTGAGGTCGAAATATAAATTCAAGATTTCGGCTGCAAAAAAAAACACATTTTTCATTATGGGTGTCCTTTTCACCCCGTTATACCCCGTTTACATTCAGTTCACTTCCACGACGTCTGGAAGAGAATTGTTGAAGCCTTAGAAGTAGCTGATGGTCACGTTCAGGCCTCTTTTGGAAATAAAAAATCATATATCCGACCTGGAGCAGGTACAGACGACATATTTCATCCGATAATGGTTTGCATTCGATGTTATGCAGAGGATCCACCATCTTATACGAAGATGATTTTTTTGAATTTGTTATCTTTCTAAATACTGAACATTATTTTGTATTGCAAAAAGGGCAGAATGTAAATGCGACATTCGTTTTCGAGGGGTATAAAGCCGATATTGAGGTCAAAATGTAAATCCAAGATGGCGGCTGTGAAAATTTTGTTTTTGTTTTAAATGATACGTGAGAACGAACTTTGTTCCTGACGGGGATTCCCCGAACGCAAACGTTTTAAAAAAAAGTGAAAACTCCTTTAGGCGTGTTGAGCGACTTTTGGTAGAGGAAAATATTACGGGCTCGCGTCACCGACATGCTAATGTTAACAGTACTCATAATGTACCTATGAGTATGACGCGTTGCGCTTGTTGTTGCTCGGAGTAATAATAAGATAAGATGAACATTTAATAAATAAATATGATTTATCAAATTGTTATGCCTAATGTAAAATTAACACGAGAAGAAGCATAAGATACCTAAATAAACTGTTTCATTTAAATATAAAATTATTATTTAGAGGAATTATAGGATTAAAATTCCAATTAAATATTTACTATAAATTATTTCTCTAAATTGGACGGATCAAAGTGGTTTAGTCTGACTATAAGCAGAGCGAACGCGCCAACTCTACGCACACATGTACGCGTACTGCTGTGTGAGTGATTTTTGCAAAGAATTTACGTAAACTTGCCTTCTCGCGCTAGACTTAAACGCTCTTAACTAGCTATCTAATTACGCAACACATTTTTGATAAACAATTGAGTCAAATTGCTTTCGATTTGATTAGAATTTACAACTTTCGAATTACGTAACTCTAAAATTTGTGATATCAACTGCACTGCACTCTGTTTCAGACGATAAAGAGTGAACGATAACCGTCTAAAAAGGCTATTATTCGAATTACGTTACCATTTTGACATTTGATTTTTTTTTTTCAATCAACGAGAAATTGGCAACGAGGTAGCAATTTAAAGCGAAGGCAACCAACTGGTCGCATTCGATTTTCTTTGCAATATTTTTGGGATTTACTCGTGTAATCTCCTTAATTATTACGACATTATGTAAGTGAACATCGTCTTGATAAATTGTGAATGTGTTTTTGTTTAAAACCTCAATGTTGTAGTTCTTCAAACCACCAGAAATAAACTATACTCGATTAATAAAATAAGATTAGACATTTAAATAAACCTTTTTTACAGTCCGTTCAACCGATTTTGACTACTATTTCGTTGGTGGCATGACAAATGGCAGCTAAAATAAATAAAAAATAAAATAATAAATAAAATAAAAATTAAAAAATAATAATAAAATATATATTAATATACATATACTTATATATATTTATATAATTATTTTTTATTTATTTATATAGGTATATTTTTTTTTTTTTTTTTTTTTTTTTATATTATAATTAATGATTTTTTTTTGTTTTCAAACGGCTTAACGGCAGATTTTTTTATCCCGGAAGTATGTTCCCGTGGGACTTTTTTGTTGAAATGACGTTGTTTTACGATCTCCACTCAGGCGGAGCCTCTGTGTGGCTTTAAAATATTCGTCATGCTGTGTCAGTCTTTCCACATCAGCGTTCGAATCCGCAGTGGTTCGCGGCATTTCAAAGAAATAAATCGAAAAATCACTGACACAGGTTTTACACAAACAATAAAACATGCCACTATCGTGTTATTTTAATATTTTCTCGAGTCAAAGTTTTAGTAATTGATTGTATTGTTTCCTAAAAATTGAATAGACTAATCACTAGAAAAAACCACCGGCCACTGAAAGCAAAATTTCTCCGCCAGTAGGGTTGTCCAAACCCCCAGGTTTAGTGGAAATCCCACTAAGTTGACAACACTGCTTTTTTACGATTTTGTCATTGGCCACAAATAACAAAAACGTGAAAAGAAAAACGTTTTGTTACGTATTTCAATTATGGTGGTTTAATAATTGAGTTTTGGTTTTTCGGCAATCATTGTACATTTTCATTTATAAGCACTAGTAGAGCATCAGTTGTAATTAAAACAAAATTAAATTATAGCACAATAATTTGGAAATTAATCATTCCTATATGATGTAACAAAACACATAAGGCAAACAAATTATAGCCAATTCTTTAGAACAACCCTATCCAATTTCCGTCGATTGGTAAAAAATGTTTATCGTAATTCGAATTATGGCATCAGAATTGTAATCAGAAATAAATTGTGTTGCGTAATTAGACTGCTGACCACTGTGGACAGCTGATTACATTTAGTAAACGAGATAAAAAAGTGGCTAAGGGATATATCACTGTAGTGCCAAAAACTGCAGGTCGCTTGGAGAGTTTTAAAAACAAACTTAATAGTAAATTACCCTACTTGCCTTATTGTGATGATCCTAATGAAATGTACAATTCCTTGTTTGCCATGTACTGTACAGCAGTCTAATTACGCAACACATTTTATTTCTGATTACAATTCTGAATTTAAACCAACTCCAGTTTTAAACGCATGCCATAATTGGAATTACGATATACATTTTTTAACAACAGACGGAAATTGGTTAGGGATGTTCTAACCAAAAGGCCATAATTTGTTTACTCTGTGATTTTGTTACACCATATAGGAATGATTAATTTCCAAATTATTGTGCAATTTTTTTATTTTTTTTTAGTTACAACTGATGTTCTACTACTGCTTATATATGAAAATGGACAATGATTGCAGAAAAATCTAAAATCAAATTTTAAAACACTATCTACCAAAAACTACCATAATTGAAATACGTAACAAAACGTTTTTCTTTTCACGTTTTTGTTATCTGTGGCCAATGACAAAATCGTAGAAATGCAGTGTTGTCAACTTAGTAGGATTTCCACTAAACCTGGGGGTTTGGACACCCCTACTGGCGGAGAAATTTTGCTTTCAGATGTGGTGGTTTTGTCTAGTGGTTAGTTTATTCAATTTGTAGAAAACAATACAATCAATTACAAAAACTTTGACTCGAGAAAATATTAAAATAACACGATAATTGCATGTTTTATTGTTTGTGTAAAACCTGTGTTAGGTTAGGTTAGACTGACACAGCATGACGAATATATTGAAGACACACAGGGGCTCCGCCCGAGAGATCGAAAAACAAAGTCATTAAAAAAAAACCCACGGGAACATACTTCCGGGATAAAAAAATCTGCCGTTAAGCCGTTTGAAAACAAACATCTTTTCATTAATTATACTGCGGCTGCCATTTGTCATACCGCCAACGAAATAGAAGTCAAAATCGGTTGAACGGACTGTAAAAAACGTTTATATAAATGTCTAATCTTATTTTATTAATCGAGTATAGTTTATTTCTGGTGGTTTGAAGAACTACCACTAGTGGACTAGACATGGGCGTTTCTGGATTCTTACGCAAACAGTTAAATATCCTATTTCAGATTTTGAAATTGTTATCAACATTCGTTTTTAAAAATCGATTTCAGGAGAGGCTCCGGCTCGCAGTTTCGATCGTCTCTAGTAATATTATTCGGTTGTAAGTGCATCGATCAAAACTATTCAAACATAAACAAATACTTCCTTACGCAAAGCTACTCTTGCCGTGGTTTTGTGAAATCGGTTTGTCTAGTTTGGATAATCAATACTTTAACACTAATCGATTCGACACTAATCGATTTCTGACTGAAATCGGAAATTCGTTTTGATGTATCTGACGCATGCTTATATTGGACTCAGGGAAAAAAACTGGCAGCACTGACTTAACGATCTGCCGTTTCATTGAAACGACGATGCGAAGTATTGCCTGTCTAAAGTATACCTTTGCTGCTCTAACTTTATCAGTGTGTAGGGAAAAGAACAGGATGGGCATATAACATTACATGTTAAACATTCAATCATTCTTTGAAATCTGTGGAGAATATGCTATCAATCATGGCGATGTTTTTGTTTATATTTTTCAACATACAAAATTATATTTACTATTCTCTTACAGAAACATGGGCCTATGCTAAGCAGTTTTGGAACATTTTTCTTGTTGCTTGTGGAAGTCGGAAAAATCTCTCGTTCAAGACACTGCGTGCTGTTTTCGTTTTTACTGGCTGCACTAAGACTTTCATAGGCTGTTTTGCTCAATTGCAAAAAGTACCTAAGTGGATATTATCACCAAGTAAGTAAGCCAATATAAATAGGAATAACCTGTGTAAGAGAGTACCTTCGTATCTCATTCGATTATTGTAGTTGTAGGTATTGAGGTTAACTATTTATTGTGATTTAAATAATTATTGAGTATCTTTACTATGTCCGTCAACCTCACATTCTAAGTGATTTTTTAAATTGATATTTATGTACATAAGTAGATGTTGAAATAAACTATTATAACCACTAACCAAATAACAACTAACTACAAAACATATTTATAATTTATTTTCACAGGTGGTGTCTCGAGCTGAAAATACAAGAATACCGCTACCCAACATGAATCTTGTTGATCAAACATGGATTGGCTAACCAATCTTCTGTATATTAATCATTGAAGGTAAGCTTTTTGACACATAGTTAAGAATCAAGCATAGCAAGTGAATTAATTATAAAATTATGAATATATTTCCTTGGCCGAACTTACTAGACACATCATACATTTTGTGTGTGCCTAACTACTGTTTACTACAAAAATGTTGTATTATAAAATATCTGGAGACTGAAATATCAGCCCTAAATAAAGAAGAAATTATACAACCAGCAGCAATGACTAGGCTGATGGCTTTTGTCCAGCCATGGGCCTAATGAAGGCCTAGTTGATATGCCTACTTTACTTAGCCACATAATGTTCAAGTACTTTATTTGAGCAGAAAATAATAAGATTTTGTTTTAAAACTAGAGTTCCTGGGCCGTTTCACCTATGAAGTCATGAAGGCAGCATGAATGATGTCACCCATGCTGTGTTGTCCTGTTGCTCTGCTACTTCAGTTATCAAGCTTCTCAAGAACTAAAGTAGAAACTGAAGATTGATAATGAACGATAATCTTCTTTTTTTTTTTTTAACCTGTTCAGTCTTGTACGACAGCGATATAAATGTGTGTTCCTAATTTGTTAATTGATAACAGTGTAAACTTTAATAAAGTGTTTTAATTATGAACTATAGAGGTAGAAATAAAAATAAGTTGTTAAGAAATATTTAAGAATTGAATACTATGCTTTTTATTATAAACACAGCCAATTGATTATTATATTGATACTATTTAGAGGTATTTGCCTAAATTAACTGTCGTTTTTGTTCATTAGGTAACAATAAATAAATTTGGGTAAACAAAAACAACTTTTATTATATCTTCAATAGCATTTATTCACATTATTATGAAATATTTGGACATGGTTCAAAAAGAAATAGGAACAAATATATTACAAGGATTAGTGGAATTTGGGATCTAATGTCTTTTTCTGTGAAAGTCATGGATTATGTACGTACTGCTTGCAAATTTCGGTGAAAGTCATCATGGATTATGTATGTACTGCTTGCTAATTCTTGCTGTAAGCGTGCTGTGAGAGTTAAATTTTTTCCAAATAATGTAGATGTATAATGTGACTAACACCTGAAATAAAAAAAAAAGAATTTAAGTAAATTCTCAATATATTCCATGATCCATTACATCCATCCACAAAGTCTAATAGGCCTCTCCAATTAACACTTCAATGCACAATCTATCTACTTTATAGAACAGCAATATTCTGCAATTAGGTGCCTACAATTGACTTTATCTAAATGTATGGTAAGTTTACGTTTGATGGTGCATTTCATAGTCACCAACAAACAATATGATTGTGTGTAAAACTGTTGCTGTGCAAAACACACATTCAATGTTCAACACTAAGTAAGAAAATAATATTGATATTAAGTAGGTACCTACCTTAAACAGACAATGATGTGGAAATAGATCTATGTATGGTGATGTGATGAGTATGTTCATTGATGTCCTTACAGAATCCATTGACATAAAATGCTTCAAACTATAATTATTATAATATTTGTTCTTCCTCTATTATATTTGCTTTTCAAATGAAGTACAAGCTCGACTGGGTTGCTAAGCTTGTGGCTTATGATAAGTTTGTTAGGGTACGAGGTACGAATTTGTCTGTCCTTAAAATGCCACCAAAATACCTCGTTTCTGAAATATCATATTATACATCTTTAATTAAGGTTGTAAGCACTTGTAACAGAAGAAAACTTTCACAATTATTATTAAAAATCCACCTCGCTGCTTCAATATTTTACAGACCACTAATATTGATTTATCATTGTGATTTTACACAAAAACACATTCACAATTAATGAAGACGACGTTCACTTACATAATTTTGTAATAATTAAGGATATTAAATGAGTAAATCCCAAAAATATTGCAAAGAAAATTGATTGCGACCAGTAAGCTGCCTTCGCTTTAAATTGCTATCACGATATCAATTTCTAGTTAAAATCAAACAAATTCTCTAATGTCAAAATGGTAACGTAATTCGAATAATAGCCGTTTTAGACGATTATCGTTCACTCTTTTGCGTCTGAAACAGAGCGCAGTTGATATCACAGATTTTAGAGTTACGTAATTCCAAAATTTTAAAATTAAAGAAATTGTAATGAAATGGATATCAATTTTACTGAGTTGCTTTGGGAAAATGTGTTGCGTAATTAGATAGCAGAATTTAACTCAACATTTAAACCAAAGCAGATCTCAGTTAATGGTTTTGCAACTTTCAGTGAATGGGCAACTAAAGGGACATTTAAGAGTAGAATCCAACTCTTTGAACTGTACGACGAAAGAAATTATAATAAAAGTAAAGAATTTTATCAGTATGTTAAGAACTATTCCAAATGATTTAAACAAGTTTGTAGCGAAGCTAAGTGTCGATATTTAAGCTCAAAAATTAAAAATAGTCAAAATAAAATAAAAACTACTTGGGAAATTATAAACAATGAGACTGGAAGAGACAGAAAGCGTAGTAGTGACTACAGCCTTAATATTAATAATACAGTTATTAAAAAAGATTTAGAAATTGCCACAGTATTTGATAATTTCTTTGCAGATATTCCAGTCTCAACCTCATCTTTAAATTTTTCACCCACTGTTGCTGAGTCCCTATTGAAAGAAAATGTTGTTATTTGTAACCATGAGTTTAATTTCGACTATGTTAGTGCTCGAGATATTATTAAAACTTTCAATACACTCAATGTTAAAAAAAACTGCTGATCTATGGGGAAATTCCGTATAGGTTTCAAATTGCATAATCAACACTGTAGCGCCTGAATTAGCAATTATCTATACTTATAATAAATCTGTAGAGAGGTCAATAATTCTGTACATGATAATTATATATTTTCAAAATAACTATCAGGGGGTAATTAGTGATCGATACTGATGCCAAAAATGCAATCAGTAAAATTTTTGTCTGTCTGTCTGTCTGTATGTCTGTCTGTCTGTCTGTCTGTATGTTCCTTATAGAAACAAAAACTACTCGACGGATTTTAACGAAACTTGGTACAATTATTCTTCATACTCCTGGGGAGTTTATAGTATACTTTTCATCACGCTACAATCAATAGGAGCAGAGCAGTGAAGGGAAATGTTGGGAAAACGGGAGAAGTTGCTCCATTTTTTAAGCTTCCGTCGCGTGTGAAACCTTAATGGTTAAAGCTATAAAATAAAATAATAAGCAATAAAAAAAGAATTATAGTAATCGGTATAGAAACACCAAACTTATACATGAAATACGCTAATAAGCCATCGCGCCTTCGCGCGTGAATACTGAATCATGCCATAAGGATTATTTTTGTGTAACGGTTGCCGCGCTCGACGCGGGTCGTGGCGGTAGGGTATAAAAAGGCGGGAGGTCCGAGCGCGAGCTTCATTCAATATTTTTGGCTGTTGATGCGTTCAGAGCGTTCGACCTTATGGACAGACAATAATTGATATTAACAAACCGTGCTTATCAGCGCGACTTTTAGTCTTTAAATAGTTTATTTGAATTTCTTTTGTTGTTATTTGATAAAATAGGTATTGGTTGTTTTGGTAGTGTTTAAATATTCGTTCAAATTACAAATTATTAATAGTTTGCATTTTATTTCTTTTTAGGTGAAGTAGTAGTAGAAGTAGAAGTAGTACGCATAGATTTTTAGATACCGATAGGTAAGTTTTGGCTAATTTATGTTCAATTTTATTTTTGTACAAGGAGTTACACGCTGACGGAGTCGCGGGCACTGCTATTAATAATAATATTCTGCGGTTCCTTATTGCGATATTTTTCAACAGTATTGTGGATTGACATATTATATTTCCCTACTAAAATACGAAAGTTAATCTGTCTGTTACATCAAAACCACTGAACCGTGAGGAAGGACATGGTACTTTTTTACGAAAAACGACGGAAACGCGGACGAAGTCGCGGGCAAAAGCTAGTTTTTAATAAATGTATTGATTGTGGTGTAATTCCTGACTGAATGAAGAGTAGTAAAATAATAACTTTGTTTAAATCGGGCAGCACATCAAACCCCACGAACTTTAGACCTATTTGAAAGAAAGAAAGAAAGAAAGAAAAATGCGTTTATTGGCATTATAAAAAAATAAAAAATAAATACACCTTAAAACTATAAAAACAGAAAACAAATTATTATAATGCCAAAAGGGCCTCAGCTCAGCATAATGTCAGATGGCAACTCAAAGTGAACCACCTGACGCTGATTTTCAGCTGCAACCCACACACATATTCACATATTTCTGTGCTTCCCACCTTTAGTAAAATATTCGAAAAATTGATGCTAGATCAATTGCAAAGACATTTTAATAAACATAAGTTATTAAACAGTAAGCAATTCGGTTTCACAAGGGGTCGCTCGACTTCCGACGCTGGTGTTGAGCTTCTTTCACATATTTTTGAGGCCTGGGAAAGGTCACATGATGCCCTAGGTATTTTTTGTGACATATCTAAGGCTTTGGATTGTGTTTCACATGATACATTAGTCAGGAAATTGCATCACTATGGTGTTAGAAACACTACCTTTTTTTTTTTTTTTTTGAGTCTGGGAAATTATCAAATAACTTCTCCCGCTCTGGTCGGAGCGGGAGGGCGTGTCAGACTTTTACTGACTAAAACCCACCCGTGTTCCTTACGTTGTGTGCCGTGGTCGCGATATCCCTTTCGGAAAAACCCGCAACCCCGGCAGGCATTGACCCTTCCGGACCCCGTCAGTTGGTGCTGACATCTCTTTGAGGCGCGCGTGGAACACAATGCGCCGTCGACCCGGGCCTGGTCCCTATCGGACGGCGAGCTACCCATTGCTCACCGTCCGTAAGCCCGCGCCTACGGTGGCCGGAAGTCGGCTCTCGACTCCCGACGCCCGGGGCGTCTCCTGCGGCGACTAGGGGCGCGAGGGCGCGAATCTTGCCTCTCCCTCGCGCGCTCCGCCTCCTCCTTCGCGAGCATTACTGCTTCGCAGAAGGAGGTGACGGCCTCCCATGCACTCTCGCTCCGGACCATGGCCTGAACCAGGGCCGGACGCGAGAGATCGCCGCCGCCGATCGCCTCCGTGAGGACACGGCGGTGCTCCGCCCAAGCTGGGCAGACCTCCACCGTATGCTCCACCGTGTCCTCCGGGCGATCCACACAGTGGTGACACCCTCCCGCTTTATCCTGAAAAGGAACCTCCCGAAACAACCATGTCCGGTGAGGACCTGCGTCAGGCGGAAGGTGAGGGCGCCGTGGCGCCTCTCTAGCCACTCCTCAAAGAGGGGACTTATCGCCACAATTGTGGCGTGCCCATAGAAACACTGCCTTGGATCTTCTTATTTCTTATTTAGATAATAGGATTCAAAGAGTGGACGTTAACGGCAAGCGATCCCCGGGTTCGCTTGTCACTATGGGAGTTCCGCAGGGCTCAATTCTTGGCCCTTTTTATTAACACGCTTTTATTAGGTCGACCTGTATGTATGTAACTATGTAATCAAATCTGAGAAAACTAATTTAACCATCTTCTAAAGATCGTAGCGTTATGAAAATTGGCAGTTGTATGTGATTTTGATGACAATACAATAACATGGTACTATCGAGGTGATCTGATGATGGAGCCGGAAGATATGAACTGGAACTTCATGATGGATATTAGCATACGATGTATATTGACGTGTAAATGGGGTAGTAGCTTGTTAAAGATCCCACCCAAGCCAAGGCGAGAAACGTGCCGAGGACTGAATGGCATGGATGGATGGTTACAAATGTCATGTCGCTAGCGTCACCTCAGGAAACCGGGCGAAACCCTGTTGTAAGAAGCCTTGGATGCGGGCTCATTCGTCTATTTAAAATATGCCATTAGCAAAGACTAAAAAGTATAAAATAAATTAATAGTTTAAAAAACATCAAAAAACACGCTTTTACGTGCACCTATAGGTGCACGTAAAATACAAAAATAAATTACGGATCGTTCAAGTTGTCTCTATTTCTGGGCTGAAGTGTAAACTATGTGCTTTTAATTATAATATTTGATTGTAAAAGCGTGGGGCGCTGGAACAGGAAAGATATTTAGATTTTTTGTATACCTTGCTGAGAAATCAAGTTAAGCGATGTTTCGGGAAGCAGGTTACAGAGATCGGCGCTCTAACTAGAGTTGCAGCACGACTAGTAGGAGGCTCTACATTACACAGTCTGTTCAAAGTACCAGTCAACAGTGGCAAAATGTAGAGTTCTTGTTCGTGTATTTGTTTACAAGAAAGTCTTTTAGAAAAAGACTAAATGTATTAGATTTCTGACAGGTGAAAACCAATGTACTAGTAAATGGGACAGAATTAATAAATAAATAATAAATAAAAATTACTTTATTACTCCCAGAAATGCACGAATATTACATTGAACAAGAAACAAAAATATGGCTTAAGCTAAGTGATACACAGTAAAAAAGACCCTGACCTCTAAACTAGGTAAAAACCTGTATCTTAGAAGTAAGCCTTATAATTTATACCTAGATAGGACACAAAATATAAAAAAGCAAAAAAGTAAAAACAAACAAGAAAGATACATTGCAAAATTAGGCTGGTCTATAGGGAAATATAATAAAAGCAGGAACATAATAAAAGGGAGAAGTTAAAAAAAAAAAAAAAGAGATTACACTGATTTTGATTAACTAATTGGTGAAGTGTGTGTTTGATATAGAGTGAGTGAGAGTATTTATGAGTAAGTGTATGTGTGAGAGTATGTGTTTGTAAAAGTGGGTGTGAGCGAGATGTATGTATTTTCAATTCAACATATGGATGTATTTTATTTTGAGCTAAAAAGCCTATCTGTTGAGGTAGGAATAGTTACCAATCAAAAGATCCTCGGTCATACGGTAGGTAAGTTTCTGCAGATATTGTTTCAACTCAGATTTACACTGGTAATTAGTCATTGGGATTTTTTTTTAATAATTTATTTAGTTGGTTGTAAAGTTTCGTACTGTTAATATTATAATGCCTTTTAGCGAAGGAAGTCTTATACGACTCTAACGGAAAGACTGTGTGTTTGACCCTACCTTTTGGCTCCGATAACGGACGAGTTGAGTGCTTACGAAGCATAGACTGGAGGATATACAGTTGCCTGACAGTTAGCACTTTGGATTCTGCATATAACTGTGCTGTAGAGTATCTCAACGGCCGGGCGGCCGAGAGAGTAGGACTTTCAGTACGGCTCGCTGAGCTCGTTCTAGTCGTACAAAATGATTTTCACTGGCTCCACCCCAGGCTGGAATACAGTACACTAAAATGGATTGGCACAAAGCGTAGTATACGACTTTAAGGGTGACCGCATCGGCAGAATTGCGTAATTTTTTAAAGACATATATGAGCTTGCGGGTTCTACTCGCCAGTGAGTGCAGGTGTTTATGCCAGTTCAGATGTTGATCAATGTGTACACCTAAATACTTTACAGTAGGTGTCTTGGTGATTTCAGGGCAGTCACAAGAGGTGGAAGACGAGCATGTGTGCATTCTAAGAGATAATGATGTTGGTGGATTTAAATTTGATCTGATGGCAAAAGGCATGCAGAGCGTTTTACTTACGTTCACTGTTAAAGAGTTATTACACAACCATTCCATTACACAAGCAAGTGCCACTTCGGCGTTACGATAGCATTGAGCCCAGTCTCTTCCATCAACCAACAGAGAAGTGTCATCGGCGTAAGAAATAATTTTACAGTTATGGATCGGCAACTGACACAGCTCATTTATGTATATCAGGAAGAGGGTGGGGCCCAAAATGCTACCTTGTGGTACACCGTATTCGATCGGGAGCTCATCACCAACATGTTGCCCAATTTTGACCACCGGTGTACGACTCCGTAAATAGTCCCTGAAGATTTCCAATACCACTCCCCGGATTCCAATGCCTTCCATTTTATTTAGTAATGCTGGCGCGGGAACGGTATCAAAGGCCTTAGAGAAGTCGATAAAGATACCTAAGCATTTTTGCTTATTGTCAAGAGTCCTTACAGCGTGGTCAGTCAGTGCCATAATGGCATCTTCGGTACTCATTGGATTAATTGGATCTTGTAGACACCACTGTGTTCTTAGGTATTACTTTGGATTCGAAGCTTCAGTGGGGCCCACATATAACCAAATTGTCGAAGCGGCTAAGGTTTGCAGCCTACGCGGTGTATAAAATCCGTCATTTGACTGATGTAGAAACAGCTCGATTCAATCAATTTACAATACAATATAATATATATTTATATTATTTTTTTTGTTCGTTTCAATTATTTTAAATTTTGTTTTCATTTATTGTTGACATAATCTACTCACTAAAATGTTTTTATTTTATGAGTTGATTGCAATTTGTGCTAATGTCAATTATTTTTGCATTTAAAAGCATTATTATATAGAAACAAGTTTTTCCAACTGAACAGACAGCTGTGCTGCTTGTTGCGCCACTTTTTCTTCCCAGCTTAAGCACTAGGAAGTGGTGCGTTTTTGGGGGACTGTCTTACGTAATTTTGACGTTCGAAAACTGCTGATTCTCAGCCTAGTTTGAATAAATGACTTTTGAATACTAATGTATGTATGGAAATATGGCTAACTAGTAAACTAAAATATTAATTATGAAATGCAATAATTAATATCGTAACACCGAATATTTAGTTTTATATGTAAAAAAAGTATTTGTAGACTTTTCAAATGCCTTTATACACCTAAAACGGTTACAACATAAAATTCAGTGTTATAATTGCAATCAAGGGCGTCGCCAAGGGGGGCAAAGAGGCCGCTGCCCCCCCTAGAAGTTAAAAAAATAATCAATTACAAGGCATTTTAATCTTAAGAAACTACATAATCTATAAATGAAGTGGTGAATATGCGTGGGAGTAAGTTAGACGTAGTGTTGGCTCGGGAGGGTACCAAAGTAAACTGCGAGCATGTCAAAGGTACGGAGCTGGTTCCAATCGACTTGTATCATCCTCCGTTAGATATTACGATTACCACCACAACGCATAAGGACAGGGAAAAATTAGACGCCAGCAACATTGATCGTAGTAGGGATTGGAACTTTGTCAAAGGGGACTACGCACTTTTTAGAGATCAAATTCGTTCTGCTCCATGGCAAGACGTTTTTTGCTGCAACGACGTACCCTCCGCTGCTGGAAAGTTTTACAAAATAATTTATGACGTATTTGATTCTTCTATTCCAAAGAAGAAGAGAATGATCGCTGGAAATAGGCGGTATCCAGTCTGGTTTACTAGGGATTTAGTAAACGATACTCAGCGTAAAACTAAACTGCATTATAAATGGAAGCTTTCGCGATGTCATCTTACATATGCGGAGTTTAGTGCTCTGCGATCGGATCTAAAAGCAAGAACACAGATCGCCTATAGAATGTACTGTAATTCCTTAGAAGATAGTATTGGTAAAAATCCGCGACAGTTCTGGCAGCATGTTTCTAACCTGCGATCAAAGGGCGGTTTCGAGCCAAACGTCATACTCAATGGTGATACCTTTTCGGGTGTCAAAGCGGCCGAGGCATTTGCTCAATATTTTGCAAGCGTGTTTCTGCCCAATTCACCTAAATTGGACCCAAGAAACTTAAGTGTGGCCAGTGAGGCAGATAACATTCCTCTTCCCATTTTAACCCCACTGGATGTAGTTAAGGGGATTGCTAAACTCAAACCCTGTAGCTCGGTTGGCCCTGACAACATTCCAGCCTTTATCCTTAAGGGGTGTCATCATATCTTGGCAGCTCCTCTATGTCATGTCTTTAACCTAGCCCTCCAGTCCGGCGTATACCCTGAGCAATTGAAAACTTCGCGAGTCACTCCCATCCCTAAAACCAGTGACAAAACATCTGTAGAGGAACACAGGCCCATCGCTATCCTGCCAACCATTGCCAAGGTTTTCGAGCATATACTCCACTCCTTTATTTACAAACGCCTGAACATGTCTCTGTCTGATGCCCAACACGGTTTTCGGCCGGGTCGCTCTGTAAATTCGAATCTATTGATTCATGTAGACTACATATCTAGTGGCTTGGACATTGGTACGCAGGTTGACGCTCTGTATTTTGATTTTCGGAAAGCATTCGACAGAGTTGACAACGATGTGCTCTTGACAAAACTGGGGGCCATAGGTTTCTCGTCGGGTCTTCTTCACTTCTTTTCCGACTACCTGCGGGATCGCAAGCAATTTGTCAGACATGGCTGCTTCGAGTCCAAGCCTTATAACACACGCTCGGGCGTAAGTCAGGGATCAGTACTGGGGCCGCCTCTGTTCCTAATCATGATCAATGATCTCATCGCAAATGTTAAGTTTGCCAAATGCCTTCTTTATGCCGATGACCTAAAGCTTGTCGCACACATCAGAACAGACGAAGATTGCAAACTCCTACAGAGGGATATTGACGCCGTTTTTGAGTGGAGTATCGTGAATAAGCTATTTTTCAATCCTAGCAAGTGCCATGTTATGACTTACGGTAGAGGGCTGCGACCAATTCATTATGACTATAGTTTGGGCGGTGAAGGAATTACTCGTGTCACCAACATAAAGGACTTGGGAGTGACTTTCGATCGCTGTCTTACTTTTAGAGATCACATTTCTACCCTTGCGAAGGATTGTTTCAGGCGCCTGGGATTTGTTTTGCGAAATGCTCGCGACTTTCGCAATCCTAATGTTATTAGGTTATTGTACACCACTCTGGTTCGAAGCAAACTCGAGTCCAGTGCCTGTGTTTGGCACCCCTATACCGCGACCCAAACACTGATGCTTGAAAAGGTACAGAAAACCTTCTTAAGATGCCTCTTCCAGAGGTTATACCATTTCTTTCCCTATATGTACCCTACCAACTTTCTTTTAGGGATGTTGGGTTTTAATTCGTTGGAGGTGAGAAGAGGCCTTGATCAGCTCACGGTAGCCTGTAAAACCTTACGGGGACGTATAGACTGCCCAGACCTCCATGGCCTTTTCTGCCGACTATTTGTGCCCGACAAATACATCGGACACCGTCCCAGCCGCCGGCGCAATCTATTTGCGCAACCGTCATCGAAAACTGTTGCCAGAGCTGAATCTCCAGTGTGTCGTACTTTGAAGATGCTCAACGCCCTTCTGACTGCCAACCCTGAATGCGATGTATTTGCGGATGAATGGAATAAAATTATGCGTATATGTCTGGTGTTCTGTGAGAGAACGTATGCAAGAGAGTCCACTGTTCCATGTTAGTTTAATTATATTCAAAAATTGTCAATATTAATCTGTTTATATTTCTATGTTAATTAATGTAATTGGTGTTGTACCGTTTTAATTAACTATAAATAAATAAATAAATAAATAAAGCCAATTTTGTTTATTTGGACGACTTTGAATCGGTTTTTAAAGTTCAATATCTCCTAAACGAGGTCTAATCTGGAGTCCGGGGACGTAATATTCGTATCTATGTATGTGTTGGTGGTACGCCCAGTCATAATACCTATTAGGATTCAGCTCTAGAGTTCTGAATAGTTTAGGGAAAAACGACGCGAAAGGTCCGTTTTCAATCCATACATTGCAAATGGAAATTATTATTTTTCTCAGTTCCTATCGGGACTACCGAATTGAAACTGATTTGTCCAAAATCAAATGTCCACCAGCGTCGATTTTGGCTCCATAGTGCGCCGTAGAGGTAAGGCTCGCACTACAAGTGTAAAGCTTCAGCACTCTTGACCGTACAACGACCTAAACCTAATCATACTTTTCCCACCCTCCATATATCAACTTGTCGAAATATTTGACAGACATTTGCGACGTTGCCCACTTTCTGTATGAACGCACTTAAACACATCGGGGTTTTTTGATACGAGCTTTCTGCTTCTCATAATTAAGTGTAGTAAAAAGAATTGAAAAGAACAGTGAAAAACAGTAAAACCAAATTTTGAATCGAATTCATTTATTTATCACATTCGCTGATTAACAAACATTGTAAAATGTTTCACTAACTAGTGGCTACTGAGTTGTGACGTCACAACACTAAAGCACTGTTCACAGGCCGCCACAACGCGACTAACAACGTCGCTAATGCAACTTATATCGAGCATCTCCTGATAACAATAATAGCAGCCGATGTGTAACTGTAACAACCAGCTCGGCCAGACTCAAGTCGGGACATGCGACTGTTTGCTCTAACTGTAACTAATGACTAGATTGTACCTACAACACATGTAAAGTGAATTTGTCCTTTACTAGACTAACAAACATGGACTCGCATGACTCACAAACTTCCAACAAATCCCAAAGTAATCATCATCAAACGCCACAAGACAACTAAAGACAAATGCACTTTACTCATGACTACTACTTTACGTTTCATATGCTCGCTACAACGTGATGCTTAACAATACAGTATAATTTACATTCTTTTAACATTATTTATTATAAAATGCAATGAACACAACAGTCCTTAATTAAACTTTACAATGGTTGTTTACAAAACAATTTTTTAAAGCATAAGTGTATGTTTTATTTACACACAAAGACAATAAAAATCGTGATAAGGTACATACATGAGGAATATCATCGTTGAGATGCTAGTCTAACTAGGAAGAGTATTTATGTACAAGTCAACTAAATAATTAATAATTATCTACAGAGCGAGGCTTGGCCTTCACTACGATGACGACTCGTCACTATATATTTTTAGAACAAAGTTTACTTTATCCAGCACGAAACCACTTTTCAATGATTATTTTATCGAAAACTTTCTCTTTTCTTGAAAACATTAATCAATCGTATAAATTTTTTTATGCTTCTGTTCCTTTTCCGAGAAAACGTTAGTTTTATCGCTTTCCGACCGATAAGTCACTTCGGCGAAGTGATTTCGTGTGGAACTTATTATATATCGTCGTCCGCTCATAACTACTAATATTGTAGTGGGTAGTGTCGCGGCACTCGGCGCACTGTCACACAGTACACTGGCGGTAGTGTCGCGGCCCTCGGCGTACCGTCACACAGTACACTGGCGGTAGTGTCGCGGCCCTCGGCGTACCGTCACACAGTTCACTGGCGGTAGTGTCGCGGCCCTCGGCGTACCGTCACACAGTACACTGGCGGTAGTGTCGCGGCCCTCGGCGTACCGTCACACAGTTCACTGGCGGTAGTGTCGCGGCCCTCGGCGTACCGTCACACAGTACACTGGCGGTAGTGTCGCGGCCCTCGGCGTACCGTCACACAGTTCACTGCCGGTAGTGTCGCGGCCCTCGGCGTACCGTCGCACAGTACACTGGCGGTAGTGTCGCGGCCCTCGGCGTACCGTCACACAGTTCACTGGCGGTAGTGTCGCGGCCCTCGGCGTACCGTCACACAGTTCACTGGCGGTAGTGTCGCGGCCCTCGGCGTACCGTCGCACAGTTCACTGGCGGTAGTGTCGCGGCCCTCGGCGTACCGTCGCACAGTTCACTGGCGGTAGTGTCGCGGCCCTCGGCGTACCGTCGCACAGTTCACTGGCGGTAGTGTCGGCGACAGTGCTCGTGTCAGTTGGCGACGGCGCCGGCGAGGTGCGCGCGGTGCGAGCAGTAGTCCAGCACGCGCTGCGCCACGCCGCGCGGCCGCGTCAGCATGGCCGCGGCCTGCTCGAACTTGTGCTGGTTGCGACTGTGGAGAGGACCACAATTATACATTACTTAACTTACTAGCAAAGGCATCATCCTAGCCTTTACGCAACCGAATATCAGTATTTCACATGGAGCGACTGCCTATAGGACGACCCGGTTACTGGGTAACACGACACCCCTCGGCAGGACTGGTCGTCAGGCTTTCGGACTTCAGATTACCCGTATCGACTGTTAATGATCTTTGAACTACCGCCGGGACCGACGCACAGACGGGTATTTGACCCTAAAACGCGGACAAAATTCAATTTCAAAAAGGTCCCGTTTCCTAGAAATTAGCCTTACCTGCCTGCTATACCCAAGGGATTAAAGAACAATGGGCGGCCATCTTTTTTACCTGATTCTTGTCAGAACACACCTAGCCAGGCGAGTTTCGACTCCGCTGTTGGTTGCACGTTTATTTTTGTAGTGAGTGTTTGAAAAATTTCTAGTTTTCATTAATTGATAAAAATGATAAATTCTGTTTCCACCGAAGATTTTCAACATGGATATTGCAGAACCAAGTATGTATTATTCGCCTGCCGGGGTTGCGAGTTTGTCCGTAAGGGATATCGCGACCCCGACACACAGGCAACGGAAGGAACAAAGGAACACAGGTGGGTTTTAGTCAAAAAAAAAAAAAAAGTATTAATAAATATATCAAATATATTGTTATTTCTAAAATAATTTGTTTTTATATAGTTATAGTGTTTTTGGATAACTGCATTATTTTTCAGTAATCATTCTCGAAATCAAATTTAGAAAAGGCTAAAAGTAAGATAATCGGGCATTATCGATTATATCTAGTATAAGGTTTGGTAGGACATATATTTGTGATATATATTATATAGAAAGAAAAATTGCCACTTTCTGCCTCTTATATGGATTTCCCTTATTTTTGTTTTAAGATCTCCATAAAACAAACTTTGTTTTGCGGTTGTGATTATATTTTTGGATTATAATTGTTCTAGGAACGTCAGGGGCTCGAGTGTTGACGCGAATGGATATTTACAACATGATCCATAACCATTTTGATGGATTTACGATTAAAAAACTTGATGAAGTTGAAGGAGAGTTAATTAATGACTCTTCTTTTGATGACGAAAAAGAAGAAGTTTTTCGTAGTAAATTTGCGACATTCAAGAATGATTTTAAGTCACGATGGCAAGCAGTAAACAGGACTAAACATACATTTTTAAATAACAACGAACAATGGCTTCAAGGCACTCTTGAAATACCTCGGAAAAGACTTTCTAGCGGTAATGCAGGGCGCCCAGAAAGAAAGTTTCACGAAGATTCTCAGTTTTTCTGCGTTTGCTTCGTCAAAGCCACGAAGCTCGAGAGCTATTATATGCCGGTCAAAGGGCACTTCGAGAGCGTGGAGATACTGATGGAGCAAATGTTATGAAGGAAATTACAGAATCACCGAGTCGTGGCCGTGGACATGAGTACCGCATCGCCTTGCGCAAAAGTGACACGTCATCATTACCAGCAACACAAATAACACCAACTTCAGCGTTATCCATGTTTGTCGAAGCTAATTTAACAAGGAGACAGTACGATATGGTGCGTGAGACAAATAAAAAGTTCTATCCTTGGTACACCATCCTCCAAAAAGAAAAAGAAAAACAGCAATACTATCCAGATCCTGAAAGCATTACCATATCTGAGACCATTGATGGACCACACAGCTAAGCGATTGTTACTATATTTAGAGGAAGTTATTTTTACTTTATCAGTAGAGGAGTTTTCATCACTTGAACTTATATATAAGTGGGGATGTCATGGATCACAAGCTGAATATAAGCAAAAGTTTGAAAACTCAAACAATACAGATGCTAACATATTTCAGTCAAGTTTGGTCCCTGTTCAATTATTTTGCAAGCGCAACAATAGGGTCATTGTTGCGCTTGCAAAATAATTGAACAATAATTGAAATTGTTCTGATATGACAAATGCAAATGTCATTTGGCGCAACAACTCTCCATCTTCACACAGATTTTGCAGGCCTATGAGGATAAGATTTATCAAACGGACTCCCGATACAACGAAAGAAGAAATTAAGCATTTTGAAGACCAAATTAAAGATTTGAATAGGTACTACCAAATTAACAAGTGCTGTTAATTTGGTAGTATTCAAATGCTAACTCGAAGTTTCTGTCAAACACACCTTATTCACAATGACTGATGGTAAGGTATGTAATGCTGCCACAGATACTAAATCTACAATGAGGTGTTATCTCTGCAAATTAACTTTAACAGATTTTAACAATCTCGATAAAGTGAGGAGCTCAGAGGTAATCAAGGAAAATTTTAAATTTGGGCTTTCAATTCTTCATGCTAGAATCAGATTCTTCGAAAGCCTTCTTCATGTCGCATATAAGATTCCTGTAGGGAAGTGGAAAATTAGGTTGCAAACAGAAAAAGACATCGTAAAAACTAAAAAGCAAGAGTGTTTTCTTGTGCCGAGGCAAAAGGACCGCTTTTGTGCAGTTCTGACTTGTGTTTAATAAATAAAATTTTACTATGAGGAAACTACCAAAGGGACATATTTCCAACAAATGAACTTCAAACGATTAGGTCCTTTTTTAATTCATCATTCTCCTGCTCTTACCCCAATTTACAGTCCGCGTCAAATAACTTTGCCGCTCTGAAGATAGGTTGCGCTTGCGCGCTGGCTTTTTTTATTTTTAGGTTGGGCATCGCGTAGCTGACCTCTGAGGTCATGACTACTTCACCGGCCAATCCTGTGACTGCCTTAAGCTTCTACACTTAAAAGCCTCCGGCCAGGGGCAAAAACTATGCTAATTAAAACTAGGCGAACGCTCGCTAAGGGCACCCCCTGTGGGGTACGAACCTCGGATTAGGGCGTTTGCTGGGGGGAGGACAGCAAGAGGGACAGGCTGGATCAAGGATAGTTCATTATTATTAATCGGGGAATTTAAAGCTACTGGCTCAGCTACGACGCGGGCTGGCGCATCATCGAGCAAGGGTCGCGGGAGTGCGCGCTGGCATGCGCGCTACTGTTTTATAAGTAAGATTGACTACTGCGCAGTCATTTGTAGCCTACTTCAGAGCGGCAAAGTTATTCGACGCGAACTGTATTTGGGGTTGGCGCAACAGGTACTTTTTTAAATTATTGCTCATTTAAATACATTTTTGGTATTTTTAAAAACTATCTGTATTTTTAAAGTTGGTCAGCGGAATATTCCCATTGTGATATTTTTATTACGCGGTGCTATTAATGTACAAACAGCAACGCACTTAACTGCCCTTTAAAGATGCAACTGAGAGAAATTATGACTGTTCGAAAGAGATAGATAGATATATGTTCGAATTGAAGATAGGTCATTTTGGTTACTACTCCCTCTTAAAATTTAACTTAAATCGCTTAAACTTAAATTGCTAATGATCCACTATTGTATTCCTTATCGCGCTGTTTGTCTTCGAGTTGTAATTATTCGCTATATATGTATCTCGCTTACGCATACGCTCGTGATATATTGTTGCTTGCTTGCTCGCACGAGCCGATCATCGGACGAGTTGCACAATTCTATTAAACTAACTTATTTTTACCCACTTTTAGATTATATATTTTTTCTATGCGCAATCGTTATTTGTTTCGAATTTAATTGGCTGTTAATTTTATGTTTTAATGTTATTGATGCTTATTCAATCATTGCTTATGCTATTAGTAATGGCTAATAACAGTAATGAATGTCTGACTGTGTTCTATCAGAACGTACGGGGATTGCGAACAAAAACAGACTCGTTTTATCGTCAGTCACTCATTAATTCATACGATATTATTGTTTTAACAGAGACGTGGTTATTAGATGGTGTGTTAAACTCAGAGTTGTTCGATGACCGATACTTGGCGTGGCGTCGCGACCGGGACTACACAATGACTGGTCAAACCAGGGGTGGTGGAGTACTCATTGCGACGCGTAAGGAGTTGCCTGTCACTCCGCAACCGCTACTTCACTCCACGGCGGAGGACATATGGATCAATTTACGGCTTAAAAAAATTAAGTCACGTGAACACATGAACATAATATATATCTGCGCGGTTTACTTATGTAAACAAAACAGGGGGTTCTCGTTTTCGGAACAGCTTAATAATTTCCTGTCAAAATTGAACCAAACTGCTCTGAATAAGACATCCGATGTATTTTTAGTTTTGGGTGACTTTAATATGAGTGGAATAGCGTGGGCTCCATCCAATAATCTTTCACTTGTCCCAGTGAACCCCGCCACTAGTGACGAATGTCTGCTGGTGGATGAGTTGTGCACGCTGGACTTTGGTCAGTATAATGGGGTCGTTAATGGGCAGGGGAAACTGTTAGATTTGGTCCTCTCAAATAAGATTGCCTGTGTTAGTGAGTGTGCTGATCCTTTAGTACCTATTGATCCATATCACCCGGCTTTATTAATTATTGTAGATACCTTTGAACTTCCTCCCCTTGATCGTGCGCCTTGTTTGCGGTATTTGTACAGTAAAGGCGATTTTGATTCAATAAGCAAAGAAATTTCTGTTATTAACTGGGATCATGAGTTCTCAATCAGATCATTGGATGATTCTGTTGCATTCTTTATGGACACTATCAAACAATTACAAAATAAATATATACCGCAAAAGTTAGTTCGTAATAATTCATATCCAATTTAGTACAGTGCATCACTCATCAAAACAATTAAGGAGAAATATAAATTCTTTAAAAAAATCAAAATATGGTGACAAATCTGACGAGTTAACTTTTAAATATTTGCGTGAAAGAGTAAAGACAATGGAAGCTACTTGTTTTGAATCTTATCTTAATCAAACTGAAAATTTAATTAAAAACCACCCTAAACATTTCTGGTCCTATGTTAAAAATCGCTATAAATCCAACGCTATTCCTAATACTTTAAACTATAATAATGAAGTATTTCTTTCTGGGGATTCTATTTGTGAGGCCTTTTCGTCTTACTTCCTATCAACCTTTCTCGACCCCACTTCACCTAATTCTCCGAGTGCATCCACTGACCTCTCTCCTGACTATGATGGAACGTCTTCAGACTTGTCACATTGAAATAAATGTTGATATTGTGACTGGTCTACTTCGCAACCTGGATCCTTCTAAAGGTACTGGCCCTGACAATATACCTTCTAAATTCCTTATTAAATGCGCACCTTCCATTGCTCTTCCTATCTCAATTTTGTTCACCAAGTCTTTGTCCCAAGGTGTCGTCCCTAGAGTATGGAAATCTGCGTATATCACACCTGTACATAAGAGGGGTTCAAAGACTGAGATTACTAATTACAGGCCTATTTCTAAACTGTGCATTATTGCTAAAATATTTGAGAGGATTATCTATGACCAGTTATATCCTGCCCTAGCTAACTCGTTGAGCTCTTTTCAGCATGGGTTTTTAAAAGGGCGGTCTACCACTTCTAACCTGATTTTATTTAATGACTTCATTACAGAAGCTATGGATAGTGGTAAGCAGGTCGATGTGGTTTACACTGACTACAGCAAGGCGTTTGATCGGATCTAGCACGAATCCCTAATAATGAAGTTAAGACACATAGGCATCCGTGGAGACCTGCTAAGGTGGTTCTCTTCTTATATTGATAACAGGTCACAAGCAGTAGTTATTAACAACTATGTATCTAGCTGGGTAAACGTACCCAGTGGAGTACCTCAAGGTTCGTTACTCGGTCCTTTCTTATTTGTAGTTTATGTGAACGACATCGATCAGTGTTTCCATTCATCCAAACTACTATGTTTTGCCGATGACATGAAAATTTTTGCCACTATTGCATCGCTTGATGACATGCTTGCACTATAAGCTGATTTATGTCGGCTCGAAGAGTATTGCCGGGCTAATAAACTAGATCTCAACCCATCTAAATGCTCCGTTATTACCTACACTAGGAAACGTGCGGTCCTGGTCACTACCTATACTTTGGCTGGCGATATCTTGTCGAGGTGCAATACAATTCGTGATTTGGGCGTTTATCAAGACAGTAAATTAGTTTTTGATGCACACATTGGAGCTATCGTTAAAAAAGCATCTAAACTACTTGGTTTTATAATGCGACTTTCTAAGTGTTTTACGAAGGCTAAAACGCTCAAAACATTGTATTGTACATACGTAAGGAGTCAGCTTGAGTATGCATCTCAGATATGGAATCCACGGTATCATAAATACATCGACCGCATTGAAAATATTCAAAAACGTTTCATAAAATATCTTTGTTTTCACCAAAAGGTTCCATATGACTCAGCTGAGGATCTTCGACTCTGTAAGAAATTCCACCTACTGCCACTAGTAGAACGACTTAATATTGCAGACTGTCTGTTTTTGTTGAAAATCCTCCACAACGATATTGATAGTCATGAACTATTGTCCAAATTTTACTTTAATGTGCCCAGAAAAAAATTACGTAATAACCCTCCCATTTGTGTTCTTCATTCATCATCTAATTATAGGCAGAACAGCTATATTGTGCGTGCAAGCAGACATTTTAATGAGATATGCAAGCGACATGATTTGGATCCTTTTGTAACTAGTGTGAACTCTGCAAGAAGGTGCTTAAGCCTACAATTTTTTAAGTGACAGCAGTTATTTTAAGCAGTTCTATTTTTACTTTACCTTTGTCATTTTTTTTTTTTTTAGTCTGTATCAATTTGAGTCGTGTACTGCTGTCTGTGCTTGCGTCTTACTTGTATTTTTAGTGTAATTCTAAGCGCGAGGACTTGTAATTGGCTTTCTGGTGAATATTGCTTCCTCATTTGTTGTGTTTTTGTTAGCTGTAAGTCCTCCATGTACTAAATAAATAAATAAATAAAATATAAAATTTAGATTCTATCAAATGGTTATCTTAAGATTAGATTTAGATTCTATTAAATGGTTATCTTAAGATTAGATTTAGATTCTTAAATGTTTTTCTAAGTATTAGAAAAAAAAGCTTATCTGTCGTGAAGTTTTTAGAAAATAAGGTTATTTAAAAAAAAAAACTGCTATATTTTGTATCGAAGTTGAAAAAAGTGGTTCAGCCACATGCACGTAGACCATTTATAATGATGTTAATGAGATCTTGATCTTGTAAACAAACGTCAGTCTCGCGTCATATTTCGGAAAACTTGTTGCGAATATTTGTGATTTTCCATGAATACGTAATTTATTTGGAAAATTGCTTTCCGCCACATGCAAGACAAAGAACTCGACTTTTCAAATCACAAATAATTTTTGTTTTAATTCTGTTTCCCTTTCTCACAACGAATTAACAAAATTGATCAAAATCAGTCGATTTTGAGCACAGCCTCTTAAATTGTTTTTAGCTATTTATAACTAATCTCCTTTCTTAAATAGATTTGCTAATAATTGTCAAATGGGTAGACCATTTGTTTATGGTATGGTTTATAAAACTATTTAGAAACTGCAATGTGTTTTAATCACATCTAAAACCCACGATAAAGTGCGAAAATTAAAAAAAAAATCTTTGATACCGTTTTCATGCTTTCGACAACCATGAAAACCATAGCATAACATATCAACGAAAACGACGACGCGTGCACTCCGCACTCTCAACCTCATAGCTAATGACTCGGACCTATTCTGTTGTTCTCTGAGTGCGTTCACAAAGAATGCATTATTTGTAATAAGTTTGTTAGTTTCTTATCTTCATGACATATGGTTTTTGTGTTTTCATTTTAATTTGGTGTGTTTGACTTGGCTATCGCACTAAGCTAGACCTGTAATGGTAGTTTTAAGGCATTTAAATAAATAAATAAGTTACAAAAAATTAAAATTATAAGTTAATAATAAGTTAGGATAAGAGTTAGTTAAGTACGCTATCGCAATAGGTTACCCTGTAATGATAGATGTAAGTTGGAAATTAATAAATAAATTAAAAACACAAATAAATAAATAAAAAGGGTTTTTTTTGGTGCTAATGCCGACAGTAAGGTCAGAATGGAAATCAAAGATGGCGACTGCGAAAATTGTAATTTTCATGGTTTTGTTTCATTACAAAGTCGGTCAGTATAGTGTCACAGTACTCACAGTACACAAAACTATCAGCAGTACATACCGGATGTAGGCGTGCGTGTCGACGACGAGGTTGTCGAGCTTGTCGGTGTTGATCTCGTCCATGGCGCACTCCTCCATGAGCGGCGGGTTGAAGCGGTAGTAGTGGCCGGCCGGCAGCAGGTCGTTCATGACCAGGTGCACACCTGACGCATTATACTCTTGTTTTTATTTGTACAACATACATATAAAATAAAACCTTCTCTAACAACAAAAATAAGGTATAAGGGTATACCCCGATTAAAAAGAATCGTCAGTCTGACTACTCCGTGGTCATACATTATTTTATTAATATTGTTAAGCAAAAACTTTGTACCCCTTTTTACGAAAATTACGCGGACGGAGGAGTATGAAATTTGGCACAGTTAAAGTTTATATGGAGAACGAGTGCAGAAAGCTAATATTTTTATATAATATACATTAGAAATAAATTTTATTAATAAATAAAAAATACACACACTACCATGCGTTTGACACAAGATGGCTAGGTACCTTAGAAGCATGACATTTAAATGAATTATGGTCGAATAGCGACCTCAGGGAGAACACTAGTAACAAAAATACGCGTCTTGAGAACTTCCTCGTTGTTTCGTCGGTAAATAACTTTAGTTTAAAAAAAAACAGCGTTAAATGCTAACTTCGTAATTTATGGCTGCGATCGAAACAAAACAAAAAAGTGTGTTAACTTCGGTGACGTGATGCGTGTGGCTATCGATATCTAAATACAATATAACAAAAAACAAACTGACGTTGAATTCAGATTTTAAGCAACTACCTACACTACCAGGGGCTCATAGCTGTACAGGCGCATCCGTGCGGTGGGTGAGTACATACCTTCAGTATCGGTGGCAGAGTCGAGTATCTTGTTGAACTTGTCCTTCCAGCTCGTGGCCTGCGGCTCGCCGCCGGCCTGCATGGCGCGCGACATGAGGCGGTAGTCCGTGTGCGCGGCCAGCGCGCGGCCCGTGCCCACGGACACGACCGTGCCGCGGCCCAGCGCGCGCGCGCCGAACAGCAGGCGCGCCTCGTGCACGCCCACGCCGCACGGGTTGTTCACCATGATGCCGCCGTCCTGCCACAGTACGAGGTACGACTGTCATACAATACGTCGAAGACTGTCGACTAGTAGTGCGACTTGAACAAGTTTATGGTTTTGTTTATAAAGTAAAACTATTTTTTAACGAGTGTTATCTAAGACGAAGTAGACGTCTTAACGCATCATGCATCATTTTCGTCTGAGGGTCTGAGAGAGAGAGAGAGAAGTTTTCACAACTAAAAGAAAACTTTGAACATATCTGAATGAGAATAGATGTAGACCGAAAACGGTAATTGAACAAAAAAACCGGCCACAACAGTGTTTCTAATGCAACCACAACACGACAGATAGGTTGTATGGAACTTCATACTGCTTTGACGTGACATGTGACCGGATTTAGTCGAAGTCGCTGATGCCGAAAACAAGGATGATATGAAAATCTAAATAGGCGGCTACGAAAATTTATACATTCTTCATGGGTGTCGTTTTCATGGTTTTCGAGGGCCGATGCCGATAGTGAAATCAAGATTAAAATAATTCATGATGGTGTCAAAGTTTATTATTTAATTTTGAAGTAATTCTCTTTGAGTTCGTTTTGTGTTTGCTAGAAAGTGTTGTGGTCGTTTTTATAAGGGGAATTACGCGAATTTCGTGTTGTTGCTGTTTTGAACATGCCAACCGCGTTGTAGCCGGATTTTTCATTCAATGAGCATTTTCGGTCTTTGAGCCTATCATATACATAAACTATCAGGGAACTGGATTGTTGAACAGATAGACAAAGAATGATAGTTGTAATTTGAATTAACGGACATTTTAATTCGATAGTGAATCAAGTAGGTAAGTATGTGTTCATACCTGATGCAGCAGTCCGTCGAGGCGGAACTCGTCGAAGTAGGTGGGCGCCGCGGCCGAGGCGCGCACGGCGTGCCACAGGCGCGCGCGCGACGTGCCCGGGAACACCGAGCGCGTGCGCCAGCCCACCGAGTAGCTGCGGAACAGGAACGGCGTCAGCCGCGCGCCCGAGTTCACCACGCACGACACCACCGCCAGCTGTGGGGACATAGAGTGAGCCCCACTGAACTACTGAGCGCCTGGTACCTAACGGAATAGGAACGGCGTCAACCGTGCGCCCAAGTTCACCAGGCACGACACCACCGCCAGCTGTGGGGACATAGCGTGAGCTCCACGGAACTACTGAGCGCCTGGTACCCGACACCCAGACGAACCAAGTTTAGTACTGTAGCACAGACCTTTTAGAATGGGACGGCCATACACGTATGAATGGAAGGCGACGACGCTCCTCCACAGCCTCTACGAACGAAGCCAAACTTTTGCTAACAATCGATGTGCCCATGCAAAATGGACAAATATTAGGTCCCCTGAAATCAGCGTTTTTTATGGAGAATTTTAAAGAAGTTGCATTTTTATAGTAACATTTTCTTAATTTATATAACAACCATGAACACTAATGTTTTAAAACTTTTATGCACTAATGTTTAAAAACTAAGATAACGTAATATGTCACTTACATTAAGCGACATAAATAAAATTTGGCTAAGTTAAAACAATTAGTGGTCATTCCTGCAAAAAAAATGAGGAGGCATTTTCAAGGTATTTTTTATGTTTAGAAAACTATAAGTAATAAGGTTTTTTTACTATTGGTAGTTGTCTATGATGGTCATTATTTGATATAATACCAAGCAATTGATGAATATTTTAAATCATAGAAGTGACGAGGTTTTCCTTTTGTGAGAAAAAAAAACGCCAATTTCATAGGTGGGAACCCAATATAAAGCTAATGGTCGAAACGCTCGGGTTGGGCCCGAGTGATTCATTAATGAAATTTCACGTCGGTTGGTCGACACTTCTCGTGCCCAGAAGGCTGAGTCGTTCTTTGGCCAAGGAATTAGAATTGCCACTTAACGTGGCAATGCTGCTAGTTTTCTGGGCACGTTTCCGGATGACAGCGTAGCGGACGAGTACTTCGACGCCTAAGGCCCAATTGCGCAGCTAACTCAGGGTTAATTCAATAATTCTCTTTGGATTAACCCTGAGTTAGATGTTAACTCCGAGTTATTTAGCTGACCCATGAACGCGCAAGTAGGCCTAAGTGTCCTTTTGTCTTTGTATTTATTTGTATAGTTAGTTAGTTAGTCATTTAATGTAGTGTTAGATTGTACATTGTATATAACATTCATAAGTCTGTATACAGGGTGTCAGGGACATCGACGCCATGGATTCAGTACATGATTCTAAGACCCCTGCGTTGAAATTTATCGTCGGTTATTTAAAAAACAATCAGCTGTTGCATACATTTTGACCGCGTAGGTATTGCACTTTTCTATGAAACAGCAGATTTTTTTTAAAATAACCGACGAAAAATTTCTACTCAGGGGGGTTCAGAATCATGTACTGAATCCATGGTAACCGGCTTCGCGTCGATGTCCCTGCCACCCTGTATAAAATTCATCAGTCATAAGAATAGTCAACATTAAATCAAGAGGATTTTAGAGAAGACGAAGATTGACATAGGTATTGGAACGAAGTTCTCAACGCGGTTTGCGATAGGAGTTGACTAGTAGAATCATCGCGTGAAAAAGCGTTAAGCCCCGTATACGGGCACCCCCTCCATGCGTCTTTCTTCTTTCGAATTCACATTTTCTTTCTCTCTTCACTCAATTCTCTCTGTGTCGAGAGAGAGAAAGTAAGATTTTTGTTATTTGATTTAAATGCATTTATTTACTTACTGTGAAATTAGTTAAAATGTAAACCCAAGATGGCGGCGGCGATAATTTTGTTTTTGTTTTAAATCATACGTGAGAAGGAACTTCGTTCCTGACGGGAATCCCCAAACTGCCCACTTTTTAGGGTTCCGTAGTAAAGCCTTCTTTACTACGGAACCCTAAAAAGTGGGCAGTTTACCCTTATAGTTTTTTTTTCATTTGTAAGAACAATAACATTTTGGGCATCCACCAAACAAAAAGCACCAGGCGTGCATAGATTGAAGCGAGCCTCACCTTGGGCGCGTTCTTTCTGTTGCACTGCGTCAGCGTGCAGTCGTGCAGGTTGTCCTGCAGCATCTTCTCCCACGCGTTCGTGTCGTAGTACGAGTGCGTCCACATCAGGCGCGCGCCGCCGCCTGCACACATACACCACAAACACAATGTTTAAGGTTTTATATAATACTGGTACTTCATTTTGAAGCAGGGCTTGAAAAACAAAGTCATCCATCTACTTAATAAAAATCTAAAATTCATTCATTAATTCACTGACAGACAACGCACCGCCTAAACCGCTGCGTTTAGAAGCATGAAATTTTTCACGAGAGTTCATTTTATCTTTATGTAGCAAACACCGGCCAAGTACGAATCGGACCACGCATAATGAAGGATTCCGTAGTTGGAATAAATTTATCCCAAGAACAAACTTAACTTTGTATTTGAAAAACATGTTTTCCCAAACTGCAAATTCAAGTTGGTCGATTATTACTCGTTAACCTGTACAGCCTATTTAGCCGTGATAGTTTTCCTTAGTTTTTGTTTACCCTAAACCTCATAAGGGGCCATTGTATTCAAAATGAGAAAAAAAAAACATCCCCACTTTAAATGTTTACCGTAAAAAAAAAAAAAAAATATTTTAATGTACCACTTTGTCGACGTGAATTACAGCTTTCTCGTACTAACCGTCTCTGAGCTAAGCCGCGGACAGACAGACAGACAGACGGACATGGCGAAACTATAAGGGTTCCTTGTTTACTACGGAACCCTAAAAAATTAGCACTGAGGCAGGAATTCTCTAAAATTCATCCCCTAAAGGGAATAAAGGAGGGATAAGGGATGGAAGTTAATCATTATTACCGATGGAAAATCTTATACATAGCTTGTGGAATAAGAAATCAGTATCCAACCGGAATTCATGTACTTTCTTTGTATGTGCACCAATGTCACTCAAATGTAATTCTAAAGTTGCACAGGTGAGATGCGGTAATCTTCACGACAGCGTTGAAGGTCAAACGTAGGCATTTAGAATGCATTCAGAGCGGGAACTTCGGTTTTTGTTTTTGGGAACAAATCTACTTCAAGCAGTGATTTAGTACTTACAAGCCGTGTGCTCGATAACATTTCCCATCGGCTTTGCTCGCATCGGCATTTGCTGATTCATTAACGAATTTTGAAAAATCATTCATTTGTGCTCACTTTCGATATACCTATTATAAGGAATTCCGATGCAAAATTTCATGGCTGTGCGTTGTCTTGTCTGCCAGCGAATGATTTATTTTTTATTAAGTGTTTGCTTTACCATTGGGTTCCATTAAATGCTAGCCGACATCGCGGCAGACCAAAAGGAAGATGGAGGGACGAACTTGACTCCTACAGAAGGGAAAGAGAGGCCTTCGCCCAGTAGTAGGACACCACGGACTTAACAGATAGAAGTGTTACCTAGCAGCGAGGTGTTGCCGAACATCTCGCGCGACAGCGTGTAGTACATGTGGCGCGCCGTGTCCAGCGTGCCCACGCCGGAGCCGATGACGGCAGCGATGATGGCGCCCGTGCTCACGCCCACGATGTAGTCGAACAGCTGGTCCACGCGCCGCCCCGTGAGCCGCTCCAGGTGGCGCAGCACCTCGATGGCGATGATGCCGCGGATGCCGCCGCCGTCGATGGACAGGATGTTGGCGCCCGGCCCGCGCGGCGGGCCGCACCAGCCGACCAGTGCGAGCGCCTCCTTCACTACGCCGTCGATCTGGCGCGCCAGCGGCGCAGACTCGACCAGCGCGTTCTGCACCCGCAGCAGCGCGCGCACCGCGCCCTCCTATAGACACGTCGTACGGAACCTTCAGTCTCTGTTGCCCATCCTTGCACCGCGATGGCAGGAACCGGTCTTTCTTAAGACCCACCCCGACACGCCGTGCAAGTGGCGAAGTTTTTGGTCAACTAAATTGAATAAACTGTCGTGCCGTCGACACGTGGAAGAAGAAAACTATCACCCCCCCTAAGGATATTATTTGTAATATTACTACGGAAGCAACTACAACTGTGTTGCGTAACGGTGACGCCCGCGGCCCGTCTCAGCTCTCAAGCTTGGAGGTTGGCCACTGATATCATAATGGTTATTCAGTCTATGTACATTCAAGGAAATTAAGTTATTGTATATCAGATGGACACATTTCCTACATGAATTTTCCGTAAGTATGGTTTGAATTTACAAACATTAAGTTGATAGTAAATAAGCTAAGCAATCATTTTCCCGACTTGACAAAAGTGACGTCAATGTGGTATGAATTGTACAGTAGGGATACATGGTACGGCACAACAACAGTGAGTGCACTCGGTGCTTCCGCACCTAAGTTTCACTACAAACAACAACAATAACAAACGCGCGTCAGTAAACAATACTTGTTGATGCGAACATCGAGCAAACATAACAATTTATTTAGGTATGTCAGCCGCGATCGCGACTCGGAAATAGTTCGCAACTTTACCGCCTATATTATGCCACCACTAAACAAGATGTACAGAAGGACCACTTCACGCAAAAACGTACATACAAAAGTTAATAATAATTTGCGGTTTTAACAGTTGCCCTTCTGTATTTTCCTATATCGTGAAGTGCAATTGTCTGAAAGTGCCGTGAAGGTCTTCTTCATATTGTAGTTGCGTACTTACGGTAGGTGTTCGTTCATAAACACAACTTTCACGCTAAACGCTAAGTAAATGTGACGAGTATTACAAGCTATCAGATGGAGTTGTCTCGTTGTGTTATTTAATTAAACTTAATGAGTCGGAACCAATCACGCTAGTCATGAATTTGGCAGTGTTCTTACTGTTCCTATCTTTGTACTAATAATATTGTGAATTGTATTGAATATGGCAGTTCTATTGTCCCTTCAGTATTGTTCACTATGCCGGTCAAACATAAAGAATCTTATGTTTTTTACGTGAGGATTTGGCTTTCTGGTTCCATTCAACCGCTAAGACTAGCTATTGATAGCTCTTGATTTATCGCTCAATGAACATGTTCCTATGATACAATTAAACACAGTAATGAAATTGCAAATTATCATCAACCTCCACATCAGTTCGAAAACTGTACTTAACACTTACTAGTGAGACAGACGGGCGTTACGGGGGTCCTTGTATAACTTTTGGCCCGACTCGGCAACACCAAAATAGGACCGGAGACACGTCATTACAAAATATGTCATGTAAATAAAGCTTAAATCATACAGATTACGTAAGATACATTTTTCTAAAACTGTACACGATTTGCATACCCATGTCGGTAAAATGTGGAGAACCTAATTATAAGGAAACAACAACTATGTATTATGTACCCATGTTTGCAAAGAAATAAATGATTATTATGATTATTATTTCGTTTATTTTAATTTTGGACATATAAAAAACATTTTTAAATATTTCTTAAAAAAAATTATAAAAAACATTTATAAATATAAAAAATAGTAGCCCACCGGTATCGGGAACAGGGTCCAAGCTACCGGTGGTCAGGGCTCCTGAGAGAGGAATCTCCTAACGATACGCGCCGTGTCCAGAAGTACCGCTTTCTCGATCAAGCCCTTGATCCAGCTGCCTAACGAGAGCCTCCTCAGATGTTGGTCGAGGCTCTTGGCTATTATACCATTGGCCGTCACGACTATCGGCACAATGACTGCTGTATCCACATCCCACATGTCGACAACCTCGCGAGCCAGGTCAAGATACTTTATCTGCTTATCTTTTTCAGCTTTCACGAGGTTCTCGTCATGCGGGACCGCAATATCAATAATCATTGTGCGACGCTCTAATCGATCTATCACCACTATGTCTGGCTTATTGGCAACAATAGTCCTATCAGTGATGATAGATCGATCCCAATACAACGTGATATTGCCATTTTCGAGAACTGGGTCGGGCACATACCTATAGTACGGTACTTCCGATTCCACAAGGCTGTATTTCAGAGCAAGTTGCTGGTGGATAATCCTGGCTACAAGGTTGTGCCTATGCAAGTAGTGTCCGTTAGCCAGACGAGAACAGCCAGAAATAATGTGTCGAATAGATTCCCCCGGACGGTGGCATGCCCGACAGATGTCAACCGTGCCGTCCTTCACAATATATTTCCGGTAGTTGTTCGTCATCATAACTTCATCCATAATCGCAAAGACAAAACCTTCGGTTTCCCCAAAGAGATCACCGAATCGCAGCCAGGATACGGACGCTAATAGGTCTACATCGGGCCCATGTAAGGCCCGGTAAAAGCGCCCGTGAAGCTCTTTGCTCTGCCATACCTCCCTGCGGTCATTAGTATCTAATACTATAGGTTTGCGCCAGTTCTCGTTAGCCAAGGATAGCGGGGTAAGGCCCTTGTCCACTGAGACCACATCTCGGTGCATCCCCACGTCGGCTTCTAGGAAGTATTCCCTGAGACTGCATACCTCACGGTTGTGCAGGGTCTTAGCATTTAAGAAGCCTCGACCTCCACACTTCCGCGGGATATACAGTCTCATCACCGATGAACGTGGGTGATGCATCCGATTTACGGTCAGCAGTGTGCGGACCCTCCTATCCAGGGCGTCAAGTTCCGTGATTATTATGATTATTATTACGTGTGACTCCGGTTAATACGAAATATACGAAAGCCGATTTCATTTTTAGTTTATCTGTCTGTGATGTCTTGATTAAGCTTGGGTTTTAGTTTTTAACTTATTTGAGAAATGAATGATGTTTGATGTAATAGTGCCTGTACCTTTATGGCGTAGTCCCTGGCCTCGGGGTAGCAGTGCAGGTGCTCGACGAGGCTCTCGGCGCGCGTCAGCACGCTCTCCGCGCTCTCGGCAGCGACCACCGCGCTGATCACGTACGCCGTGCGCGAGTGGATAGACGACTGCACAAACAACATACAACAACATAAGTATTTGTCTCCAGCTATAAAAACTGAGACTAAAAACCTTTTTTACAAAAAAAACAACTGACTTCCAAAAAAACACTATAAAGTGGAAAAGAAAGAAAAAATCGGAAGTCGGTGTCTTTGGTTTTGTATTTTTGTTATTTGCCACCGACTTCCAAAATTTAAGTTGCCGTCAGCTTGCTTTTTAGTGGGTCAGTTTGTAATTGTGAACTGCTCATCATTTTTTACTAAATATTGCTTTTCCCGATGCAGGGACGTTAATAGTTGAGGAGTTCTCCTGGTACTTCACTATCAGCTTCACTTCTTCTTATGAATTGTGACGAGCATAAATTGCTTGGCAACCATATTAAAGTAATCGAATCGCAACCAGTGAAATATTTATTATTGAGTAGTTCCGGTAGCCATCTGTGGTCTTCATGATCCACTTCACCAAATGGTACTTTCCGAGAGCAAATGCACGAATTACTATAAAAAATACCCAAATCGCAATAGGTGTGCCGTGGTGTGGTGTGGTGGCGTGTGTTGGTGTGGGGTGTGTGGGTGCGCAGGGGCGTTCAGAATCATGTACTGAATCCATGGTAACAGTTTTCGCGTCGATGTTCCTTAACACCCTGTATAAACATCCGAATTGATAACCTCCTCCTTTTGGAAGTCGGTTAAAAAGGTAAATTTGCAAAATTACTTGTAATGACCTATGTGTGTGTGTGTACGACTTAAGAGTACACTAAGTGTACGCTTAAGTCGTGCTTAAAACAATACATGTAATTTTAACAAGTTGCCAGCCACCGCCGCACAGTGGACTGAAATAGCGAAGTACGGACTTAAGGATTTGTATGTACATTTTTGAAATCTACATTCTAATACAATACTTGTTTGCTATAAGATTTTTTTCATAAACCCATTATTACTTTCAAAGTTATAGGTAGTTTTAATATTGTATGAAAAATATAAAATATTTTGATGCACGTATTAGAATTGTATTGCAAAATATTTATTTATTTACTAGCTGCCCGCCCCGGCTTCGCTCGAGTAGCACTAAGTACTTATCTACGGCGCACCTACCTGCCTACCCTACCCTACCTACCCTACCGAGGTCCGATGAACACAGTGAGTGATTATAATTTAAGAAGAACTTTATTGATATTCAATAAAGTTCTTCTTAATTATTCGAATTTTTCTCACCTTTTAAACCTTCCCTAGACCTCCACGGACATTTCAAGACCAAGATAAGATAAATCCGTTCAGCCGTTCTCGAGTTTACGCTTAGCGAGACTAACGAACAGCAATTCATTTTTATATATATAGATTTATTTATTTATTTATCATCTTACATCTACCCTTACAGCTAACCAATGCGGTAAATGTGCCTTAATTAATACTTTAACATAAATACTTATAACTAATTACAAACAAAGCATTCCTTGTGAATTCACTCAGAGAACAACAGAATAGGTCTGTCTCACTCGCTATGAGGTTGAGCGTGCGGAGTGCACGCGTCGGCGGCGCCTCCTTCAGAAGGTTGGTTAGGACCAACCTTCTGAAGGAGGCGCCGCTGACGCGTTCGCGTCCGACCGCGCACGCGGTTCCACCAGCAGTCGTGGCTGCCGTCGTCACCACACGTACCTGTCCGGAACACACAGACTCACCTGGCCTAAAACAACTGCATTATGCACCTTCCCTCTCAGTATTTTAAATATATATGAGGCGAGTGCAAGATCCCTCCTAACCCTTAGCTCGTTGTATAATACCATACCTAGAATAAATAAGGTTGGATACATTAACGGGTAAAAGAGATAGACTCCGTAATAGCGCATATATAAATATCTTATAAAATTTTGTACCCTCTCCAGCATGAGACTATATTTAGCTTCATGCGGAGACCAGATAACTGCGTTACATTCTACCTGGCTCCTCACCAATGCATTGTATAATGCTATAATAGCTTTCACATTCGTGAAACTTCGGACCGTACGAAGCATGAAACCTAAATTTCTATACGCTCTTTTACAGCAACGCATGATGTGATCCCGAAAAGTCAGACCAGTGTTAAATTTTACTCCCAAGACCTTGACTTCTGTGACTTCTGTGTATATCCAGGATTCGTCACCTGATACAATGTTGTATACAGCATTTGAGGATCCTGCGTGGAATCTTTCGAGAGTTCTGACGCAACAAGTAACGCGAGCCGCTTTTTGCTCTTCACAGAGCGAATGCGGTATCCATCGGGAAAACAACGTTTTTACACCTAATTGTTCATGCAAGATTATTTGTATTTGACTCATGCCAATGTCTAAAGTTGCCTGAATTTCGCGGTATGTCACATGTCGATCTTCCTCAATCAGCTTACGCACAGCATCAACGTTTTCTTGGGTGACTGCAGTTTTTGGACGACCTTGACGGGGATCATCACTGAGCTTGACACGTCCACGTTGAAATTCAGCAAACCAGCGATAAATTGTGGTTTTGGATGGGGCTTCATCACCAAATGCAGAAATCATCCGGTCAACACACTGTTTTTGTGTTAAACCACTTCGAAAGTCATAATAAATCATCGCTCTTGAATTTTCTCGAGTCAATTCCATTTTCTCAACGACTAAACAAGTTTGACAAAACCTTGTGACAAGACCGAGAATCTTTTTTTAAATAAATAAATGGTATTCGATTTTTAAAACCAAGGAGTTTTCAATTAAAAAGATTTTAATATGACAGGAACAGTGGAAATATTCCATTCCCGATACTTTTAGTGCAGCCCTCGTAGTAGGTATGTAAGATGGGATTGTGTGCGCGAGAAAAAGTGATGGTCACACACTTCGAGCTATTAAATTGTAAGAGATTTTCTTTGCTCCACCTCACTACCCTATCAATGTCCCTTTGTAGCCTGACGCAGTCATCGCTGCTCTTTATCGCGAGGGATAATTTGAGGTCGTCAGCAAACAACAGACAAGACGCGTCTTGGACTACTTCTGGTAGGTCGTTTACCACCAGAAGAAAGCCCAAAGGGCCAAGGTTACTACCTCCACTTACCCCGGACCTAGTGAAATATGGATCTGACACGTGTCCCGCATATTCGCTGCCTATCCCTCAAATAACTGGCAAAAAACTGGAGAGAGTGTGGGGTGAAACCAATACCTGCGAACTTTTTATGCAAAATGTCATTATCGACTAAATCGAATGCTTTTCTAAAGTCAAAGTAAGCAGCATCAGTCTGCCCTCCACCATCCACCGTCGGCACCAGATGAGCCATGTGGCAGAGATGATTACTGGCGGTACTTCTTCCTGGTCGAAACCCATGCTGAGCGTCTGACAGCTGTGCGCTAACCTGAAGATATATGCTCTTATGTATAGCAGTTTCCATCACTTTCGCCGGCGTAGACAATACCGCAACTGGTCTGTACCCATCTACCGATTCTGCTGACCCTGCTTTCGATATAGTCAAATTAGTCTTAGTTGCATTGTATTTGTTTTTTTTTTTAATAGACCAATAATTTTTTTTGATTCGTAAGACCTCTACGGTTTCATATCAGCCTACCGTGCGCCGCCTCGCCTGCCGCCTGCTAGAGTGCTAGAGAGCGCGACACACACATTCAAGGGCGCGTATGCAAATCGGACAAAATTATGCTGTTTTTCGGTACCTTTTGTGACAAAACTAAACCGAATCAAATATAACTAATAACTACCATTTATAGGTTGGTTCTTCATCTTCAAATGATAGTAACTATTTTGTTCAAAATTATAGTTTTTATATTGTAAAATGATCTTCCGTTGCCATTTTCCACAAAATTAACGATACCGGGTTGAGTTTAGGAACAAATTTTTGTTATATTATCAAAATATTTTAAGATTTCTAAAAATACCTCTAGTAGCTTGACATATTCAATTCTAAAACTTAGAAAAAAAATGTTTCAACTAGGTGTGGGTCTCATCATAACTAACAAAACGAGCCCAAACTCGGCGCACCTAATTTTACTCGTCGAAGAGTTCCAGTAGCAGTCACCGAAGTACACCTTTAGGTCACTCCATCAAGTCCGGAAATAAGGTCTCATTATAACTAACAAAACGAGCCCAAACTCGGCACACCTAGTTCTACTAATCGAGGAGTTCCAGTAGCAGTCACCGAAGTACACCTTCAGGTCACTCCATCAAGTCCGGAGGTAAGGTCTCACTATAACTAAGAAAACGAGCCCAAACTCGGCACACCTAGTTCTACTCATCGAGGAGTTCCAGTAGCAGTCACCGAAGTACACCTTTAGGTCACTCCATCAAGTCCGGAAATAAGGTCTCATTATAACTAACAAAACGAGCCCAAACTCGGCACACCTAGTTCTACTAATCGAGGAGTTCCAGTAGCAGTTACCGAAATACACCTTCAGGTCACTCCATCAAGTCCGGAGGTTAGTAAAAATATAAAGAACAGTACGAAATATTTTCCAAAGTATAAAAATTAGTTCACTGACCAATATTCCCGCGGCTAACCGTGCGTACACATGTGTGTGTGACCCGTGTGAGTAGTTCGATTCTATACCTATCAATTTTGCAAACGCGTCCTTATTAACCTTTACTCTCCAATCTGAAAATGTACCTCTGAAAATCCTCCAATAATCATAAATTCAAATACACTCGAGAGCAATGAATCCGGGTCACTTAAAGAATCCTAAAAATCTCGGAAACTAAAAATGCTAGGTTAATGCAATAAATTGTATTTAATAGACAATGTAATACTCCTTAAATGAAGGTATTAAAACTTCTTAGTTATTGTAAAGTTATATCATAAAAAAATCAAATTTGAAAAAGGGCCACTTTCGAAGATGGAACTACGAAATTACAGCATTTGGTTTTGCTTTTGTTTGTAATCTGTCATTTATGTGGGTACATAAACCATGTTGATAGTGCTCTATATTCATTATTCAAGCTGAAATTATGTCGCTTACGCCTGAAGAATGCACCAGAATACTTACAATGCTGGAAACCGGCCGGAGTCAGCGCGATACAGCCAGGACTGTCGGTGTGTCGCTGTCAACAGTACAAAGAGTTCTCCGACGTTACGAAGAAACTGGTTCTAACCTACGCAGACCAGGAACGGGCAGAACCAGGTGTACCACAGCACGAGAAGACCGATACTTGGTGAACACCATGCTTCGAAATCGCTTTCTCACAGGAACTGAACTCACAAATCAGTTTCGACGCCTCGGAGGAAGTAACCCAAGTGCATGGACAGTAAGACGTCGGCTTGCTGAATCTAACTTAAAACCCCTTAGACCTGCAAACGGCCCTAAACTGGAGCGTGGGCATCGTATTTCAAGACTAAGATATGCCCAGAGCCACGTAAATTGGAGTATTGAAGATTGGTCAAAAGTTATGTTCTCCGACGAATCAAAATGTATGCTCTACAAGCACGATGGAAGACACAGAGTGTATCGAAGACCAGGGGAAAGATTCAAGCAAGCATGCATCGAAGAAAAAGTAGCCTACGGTGGTGGGTCTGTACTTGTGTGGGCCGGAATTTCTTCTGAAAGTCGCACAGAGCTGGTGATCATAGAAAACGGCTCTTTAACTAGCGTAAGATATGTGGAAGAAAGCCTCAATGATCACGTTGGTCCATTTATGGTCAATTTAGGTGAGGATGCTATATTTATGCATGACAATGCCCGACCTCATACAGGTAGGATTGTGAATGACTACCTTCAAGAGATGAACATTACTCGTATGGAGTGGCCAGCGCGCAGCCCGGATATCAACCCGATCGAGCATGCTTGGGACGAGCTAGGCAGATGCGTAAATCAACGAAACCCTCCCCCAATCACGCTTCGTGAGCTCAAAATTGCTCTCACAGAGGAATGGGAGAATATTCCCCAAAATCGTATAAGGAACTTGGTGTACAGCATGCCAAACCGCGTAAACGCAGTAATGGAAGCACGAGGAGGCAATACGAAGTATTAAAATTCAAGAAAATCGTAATAAAGTTCAAAAATTTCATGTTTCCTATTTTTGTTTTAAGGAGAGATCAGCAGTTTTTTTCTTTATGTAATTTTGTGTTAATAAAATGTATGGTGACTCATATTTTTTTTACTTTCATTTAAGGAGTATTACATTGTCTATTAAATACAATTTATTGCATTAACCTATCATTTTTAGTTTCCGAGATTTTTAACATTCTTTAAGTGACCCGGATTCATTGCTCTCGAGTGTATTTATCCTTTATCATTAGCACTATTTACTAATATACCTAAGTATATTAATAAAACAGGTAACTTAAGTTACTGCGTAAAAGTATTTCTGCAAAACACTTACGGATTATTCACAATCGCACGATATGCATAACAACCTCAAGGCCTTTCAAAAAGTACGTTGTATGTTTTGTCAAACTTTATCTCACTTGTAATTTCCCAAACTGAGAATCAATGTCAAGTGTCCCCTCACGAACGACGCACATTTAGCTCGTATTGTAGAACATACGATAACAGTGTACATCAGTGTGCTTAGTCCAGCGCAAAAATACTGCGTACCCACTTTCTTAGATAACATTTTGTGTTGAATGTAGTATGCTTTCTGGGCCCTGTTTAATAAAACTTACAAATTGTAAATTGTAGATGACAGGCACACTTTACAAGTTTCTGTTTAATAAAAATTACAAGTTACAAAAATTAACAAAATTGTACACTTACTTACCTACAATTTTACATATTTCTGTTTAATAAACATTTTCACTTTACAAGGTAACTACATATTTGTAGGGAAAACTACTTTATAGAACACATAAAGTTTACATATTTTGTAAATCGTAGTATAATTCTGACAGGTGGTCTCATGGTGTGTCAAAACTTTACAATTTTGTGCCTCAACTAAAGAAATTAAAATATTATATGCAAAAAAATGGTTCTAACAACGAATAGTGAAAGTAATGATGTATATGTGATTGAAAGTAATGATGTATATAGCCCTTACACCGACCGAGCAAATTTTAAAACTTACTCGTACATTTTATGTAAAAGCAATAGATACAAAAAAAAAAAAAAAAAAATATTGTAACATTTATTGATTATGAATTTTATTATCAATTTATAAATCTGAATACAGACTTATTGTATTGATAATTTATGATAAAATAAATATGGTATATAAGTATTTGTAAGTAATGAATAAAAATTAAGCGAATAAAATAAAATAAAGTTATTCTAACTATGTGAATACGAAGCCGGTGTCACCTTATTAAAACACATCTTTAACGCATGGGAAGAGGCACAAGATGCAATAGGCATCTTTTGCGACCTATCCAAGGCATTTGATTGCGTGAATCACGAAACACTGCTCTTGAAACTTGAGCATTACGGACTGGGTAAACTTGCGCTTAGCTTAGTAAAATCATATTTGAATGATAGACTGCAGCAATTTCAAATAAACGGTGTAAATTCATTGGGTTTACAAGTCAAAATGGGTGTACCACAGGGCTCGATTTTGGGTCCATTCCTCTTTTTAGTATATATAAATGATTTACCGCATTTACTGAAAAACCGACCACAAATGGTGTTATTTGCTGATGACACATCACTGATTTTTAAGGTAAACAGACATGCACAAGAGCTTGACGAAGTAAATAACGCTATGCTTAAGGTCCATAATTGGTTTACTGTAAATAATTTGGTATTAAATGAGAAGAAAACTAAATGCATAAGATTCGCGTTACCAAATGTTAGAAGTAGTGAATGTCATGTTGTACTGAATAGGGAGACACTAGAATTCGTCGAAAAAACGATTTTCCTGGGGATCACGCTTGACTCAAAACTACAGTGGGGTCCTCACTTAACATCACTTGCAGGGCGGCTAAGTTCAGCCGCTTACGCTGTTTGGAAAATCCGCCAACTAACAGACGTGGATACCGCGAGACTGGTCTATTTTAGTTACTTTCATAGCATCATGTCTTACGGTATTTTGCTGTGGGGACGGGCTGCAGATATTAATTCTATCTTTATTCTGCAAAAGAGGGCTGACAGAGCCATATATAACCTCCGCAGACGCGAATCTCTAAGGGAACTGTTTAAGAAAATTAACATCATGACGGTACCTTGTCAGTATATATATGAAAACATTATGTATGTTCGAAAAAATCGACATCTTTTTAGTAAGATAAGTGACAGGCATAATTTTAACACTAGAAATAGGAACAAATTAGATCAACCACGTTTCAGATTGTCTAAAGTGCACACTTCTTTTATGGGGTACTGTGTAAAATGTTATAATAAAGTACCACTCGATATTCTTCAACTGAATGAGAAGAAATTTAAAACATGCATTAAACGCACACTATGTAGACAAGCATATTATAAGTTGGATGATTATATCGATGATAAAAATGCTTGGCTTAATGCTGGTCCTGCTCCACAGCCACTTGGGCTCACTAGTTAAAAAATGTAATGTTTGGAAGAGTTGCTTCCCCTTTTTATTTTTCTGACATTACGAACTTAATGTTTATTTTTTATTTAAACAAGTTTAATTGTTGAATGTTCCAATGTATAATGATTTTCTTTCTTTTTGGTAGTATCATTCTATTAATCTCTCAAATACATTGCATACTATAGTTTTGTATAATTTAGAAGCATTTTTTAAATTTTTGTGAATGTGGGTACCATGGAGCCGTATTTTATGTTATTAAAAGAGCACGGCAGTTGAGAGTTTGTCATGCCCACTTAAATGTCTCGCTGATGGTGGCGAGTGTGTTGGATCATTCGGTTCCCTACAAAATGGTTGAGCTGGATGGTGCTGATCCACGCGTCATGTTCGTGAACGGGCGCCGTCAGTTGTGACTGGTCATCTCTTATCTGCCAGGGCTTATTTTTAATGTTATATTTTGAATTGTTTTAATTTTTTTAGTGTACATTGTTCTCACATATAGAAGCAACAAGAATAATGTACCCAGGATTGTGTAATTTTCTATATTTAAAAGAGTGTCCTTGGAGTTTCTTGCCCGTTCTTCTCCATGAAGATCTACGTTTTGGAACTGGACATACTAGACTATTTGACAATTCAAAAGTGCCTGTAAATGGTTTAATTGAAATAAATGCTTTGAGTTTAAGTTTGAGTTTGAATATATAGTAGGAATTTACGTTAACTAGATTTTAGAAAATTATGTAATAGAAATAAATGTTATATCTTTATGTAATAATTTACTTGATCAAATTATTATTAAAAATGCATGTAAATTTATTAAGGTCAAAGAAACTAACCTAACCTAACCTAACTAGTAAAAACAATAAAAAATAAAGATAATTATTTATTTAAATTGAATTGTTGCATATTAATCCGGGCAACTACCAATGTGACTTTTTCAATTCATATGTACTTTCTGAGTTTATCTTGGACATTACTGACATCGGTGAAGAAAAACAACGTGAGGAAACCTGGACTTATAGTTAATATAAGTCTGAAATCGCCAACCCGTCTTGAGCAAGCGTGGTGAACAATGCTCGTGCCTTCTCTGTATGAGAAGGGGCCTTTGCCCTGCAGTGGGACAGTAACAGGCTGGTATTATTATTATTTGTTACATATTATTTCAAAGTTGATAAATTACTGTATGATGTGTTGCATGGAATAAAACGCTTTTTAATTTTATTTATTTATTTTTAACGTTTACTAAACAGGGCCCTGGCAGTAGTGGTAGGTGCAAAAACATGTTTTGTTCACTTTTTTCTTCTCACGCACGTGCTAATCAATGTGATGTGCGTACAATTGCGAATTTGCGACAAAATTTTCATATAAATTATAATTCGTGTGGTTCTAAACATCTCTCGATTTTTTTTTTGTCATATGGAACTTCTTGCAAGCTTGTTATAGTTTTTATCTTTACTTGCTTGCTCATTCACGTAGGCAATTTGTGATTGGAATTCAATTTTTATTTATGACAATTATGCACTTGTTCTACCAAAGGTGCGAATTATCTGCGAGCTGATCTAGTGGTAACGGTTGTGGTGTCCGTTCCTAAGAATAATGACAGGTGATATGTCGGATATAGGTAATTACAGACCGATTTCCTTAGGAACGGTTACAGCTAAAATCTTGGATAGTTTACTTGACAGTTATCTAGGTAAACAATTAACATTAATGATCAGTTGGTTTTAAGAATGGGTTATCAATTGAGACTGCGGTTATGACTCTAAAGAGCACAGTGCAATATTACACAGAGGAGGATACCTGTGTATGCATGCTACTTCGATTTATCTAGGGCTTTTGACGTTATCTCATATGACATCCTATATGGGAAAAGTTGTTGAATGAAGCTAACCTGCCGCCAGAAATAATTAATATGTTGAAGTTCTGGTACGGTAACCAATATAATGATGTCGCCCAATTATTTAATATATATATGAATAAGCTGACCGAGGAACTCAGCAGCACGTGCATCGGATGCTCAGTAGATGGTGCGTCTTTTAATAACATCAGTTATGCTGACGATATGGTGCTTCTGAGTCCGTCGATCAGTGCCCTCAGGAAGCTATTGCATATATGTGAGTGCCCATGGACTAAGGTATAATGCCAAGAAAAGCGAGCTGTTAGTTTTTATGGCACAAAACAATGCCTATGAGGTGGTACCACCAGTCTCGCTATGTGGTGCAACTCTAGACAGAGTAAAGCAGTTTTAATACCATGGGCACTGGGTTACAGAAGATGGCACTGATAACTGTGATATGGAGAGAGCGCAGGGCATTGGCCGTATGATGCAACATGCTGGCCTGCAGATTTGCAAAGCGCGACAATAATGTCAAGATTACACTGTTTAGGGCATATTGCCAGGCTTTTTATACCTGCAGTCTGTGGACCAGATACACGCAAAAAACGTGCAACACAGCAACGCTTTTAGGATACTGCTGTCGCTGCTACGATACTGTAGCGCGTCAGGGATGTTCGCAGCAGCGCGTACAGATGACTTCTTTGCGATCATGCGTATAAAAAACCGCGTCACTATTGCGTCCGATGCGAGACAGCGACAAGTCTCCTGAGCATTGTTGCTAGGAAGACTGAAGGCCACCTGATGGGGCACCTGTGCGCAGTGCATGTATTGTTGCGAAGTGTCCCCAGAAGATGGCTTAATAGATACCTATAGTGTTCTTTAAGTTGTGTTATATTATTGTTTTTAATTGTATAGTTTCTTAGTCTTAATTAATTATACCAACATAGTTTAAGTAATACTAACAAATTATGGGTAATGTACCTGAATGAAAGATGAATAAAATAAATAAATAAAATAATGTCTTCCGGCTAGTAGTAAAGATCGCGCCCGCGCTGTCTCATCGCCGATCATGCCGTCGACGACCCATTTTTCTCATTTATTTATAACTGCGTGGATTAGATATGCTCCGTTCAGGCTTATCACTTGTATTCATGCGCCTGTACAATAATAATTATTATGTTCACAAGTACGCCACTGTACACTGTAGGTGTAGGTAGGGTCGTTGCGCCGGTTTGCCGGCCGGGTCTAGTATTCGGCCTTTAGCACTAGGTGATGCAGTAAATTTGATTAAATAAGGATTATAATAAATATTACCGCACGAAATGAAGTTAGATACATTTCCAGAAAGTTGCATTATATCAGGCAACATTACTTGGTCGGGTAAACACAACACGCGACTTTAAATAAATTGTTTAGTACGACGCCAGTACAGGAGCTGTCAAGACGTGTGGGAACGAGCAAAAAATATAGTGGCGCGTGTCCTACTCAAAAGTAAGTTTTGTGCTATTTTGACTATGATTATTTAACAATGTGCATATATTCCACTGTATAAAACACTTAGTATTGTATTTTCACATTCATTAGTGCAATATTTTATTGAAATAGTTGTTAAATTAGGTGGCCGGAAAGTGACATAATAAATTCTCCAAATGTTCGGTTGTCGGCCATGCGGCCGAAAAGTAGCTCGCGTTCAGCCTAAATATTTTTGACTCTTTTATTTAATTGGTTATACGAAAGTAGACTTCTATTCGTTTATAATGAACCGTATTCTTGTGAATACACTAGTTTTCAGTTTTCGGCCATCAAAATACTGCAATTTTAACGGTTATTGATGAAACTAAAATACGCATTTTGGTAGTGGCCGAAAACTAGAGTAAGTCTATAATTATTATTCAGTTTTCGGCCAACTTAAAATTGTATGAAAAATGGGGTGGCCGAAAACCGAATGGCGCTCTGATTTTCAGCCATTTGATGAAATATAAAGTATTTCACAATGCAGTTTTAGGAAGATCTTTCAATACTTAAGATTTTTTTTTGCTTCAGATGGCTCCTCCAAAGAGTAAAAGAAAAAGACATGCACCGTATACTCAAGATACCATTAACCAGGCACCAGGCGCGAAAAAAAGCTTTCCATTAGAGAAGTTTGTCGAAATTATGGAGTTCCTAGGGCAACTATACAAGATCGAATATCTGGAAGAAGTAGTGATTCGATTAAAACTCGAGGTCCTGATCCTATACTTACCCATGAAATCGAAACAAAAGCAGTGGAATGGCTAATTGCCATCGCTAAGTGTGGTTTTCCTGTAAAAAAATCGGAACTGCTAGACACTGTTCAGAAAATCATAAAAGACTTAGGCATGAAGACCCCTTTCAAAGACGACCGTCCTGGACAAACCTGGTTTTTGAAATTCTTGAAAAGGCATCCGGAAATTTCACAAAGGTCCGCTGAAGGAATAAACAAGGCGAGAGCTAGGGTAACGAAGGAGTCAATCAAGCTCTGGTTTCGAGAACTTGAAGCGTTTCTGGTAGAATCAAATCATCGTGATATATTGGAATCTCCGGAACGCATATTCAATGGAGATGAGTGGGTTCTCCCTTTGCCCTAAAACAGGAAAGGTACTTGGTCCTCGAGGGTACCGCAATCTTTACCAGATTAAAAATGGCAGTGAAAAAGATAATTTAACTGTTTTGGTGACATTTAATGCTAACGGACAAGTATGTCCGCCACTAATAGTTTTTCCATATATGCGCCCACCAAAACAAATAGCAAATAGCATGCCACCACATTGGGTCCTCGGGAGGTCTGAGAGTGGTTGGATGCGAACTGATGTATTTTTTGAATACATTACGAATGATTTTAATAATTGGATAGTGAGTAACGAAATTCGAAAACCCATTCTCTTACTGGTAGATGGACACAAATCCCATATGTCAATTGAGTTAAGCGCGATGTGCGAGCGATTGGAAATAATTCTTTACGCTCTGCCTCCTAACACCACGCACATACTCCAACCGGCAGATGTCAGTGTTTTTGGGCCTTTGAAATCAGAATGGAAAAAAATTGTGAGGAAGTTTTTGACGAAGCCAGAAAACATAAACTCTTCTGTCACCAAGACTAATTTTTGCGACTAATTTAAATAATATTTTAATTAATGTTACTGTAAGTAAAAAATACAGGAAGAAATACATTTAATTGTTATTTTATTTAGTTTCTATTACCTTTCTATTCTATCTAATCCAGTGGCCGAAAACCAAATTCTTGGAGGCCGAAATCTAAAATATGTGGCCGAAAACCGGCGTTTTACCCATTTTTCACATTAAAAAATAATATAAAAAAGAGGTTTATTTGTAGGAACCAATGAGTTATAAAAACGAAAACTACATTATATAAGCTATAAATTAACCGCAATAGCACTCGGTTAAAAGAATAGCAGTATTTTTTTCTAGTGCCTTAAAGTTGACAACTCCGCTAAAAGGCCGAAAACCGGCGCAACGACCCTAGCTAAAATCACTTCGCGAATTTCGTGAGTGCTTACTGTGATTAGATAACAGTTGACACGGTTTATTGCGATACACAACAAATGCGTACAGAAAGATCACTATATTGCTCTACCTTTGATTATACATATCATGTCATGACATATAATGTACTTAGGTATATTCAAAGGGCTCTACATTCACCTCAGTGATAGGTATTTTGTGATGTCTGGATCGCAAGCGCAACTGCTATTGTTGATTTGTCATAAATGGTATACCAATAAATAACACAGCAAAACATACATAGGTAGGTAGTGTGTTAATCTGGTAAACAATACATTTACCTGACTGCACGATAGGTATGTATGTGAACGTTGTATGGAACCGAGCTTCTGTAGTTATTTGTCTCACGCATCACGTACAAGATATGTACCTAACCGCAGGGTCTTATCATTTCTCCGAGTTCGGTGTTCATCCCGATATCGATAGCGCGCGGCGCACATCACATAATAACAAATGAACACAGTTAACAACAAATCTGTGGCACTGTTCAGTGTTTGCGAAATATTTTGTTGTTCAGTTGTTTTGTGTCAGTTTCTGTTGACAATAACACGATTACTAATTCGTCTATTTTTAGTGTCTACCTACCAGTTTGGGGGGAAACCGGAAGACATCAGAATCACCGGGATGTATCAGCTGATCTATTGATTGTTATTGTGCAGTATGTTATGAATAAGTACTATTATTGCAGACCTCGTGCTACCACTTGTACTGAACGCAAGACATTATTATATTAATTTAAGATTGATAAGAAAAATAAAAAAACCTTAACAATATGTTTACTGTAGTGAATTACAATAACATATTATAGCAATAAAAAATTTGAACACATATCATAATAGTGCAATCATTATAGCATAGCAGTCCACCAGTAGAATAATTTGTGAGAAACATAATCCAATATAGTACACACTGACATACCTACTTAACTAATATTATAATTCCACAATCTTGAACAAAGAATAGAGAGATTTTATTTTATGTGGAAGGTGTAGTGTAAACAAAGTGTTTTAGCACAGTCTACAAAAGAGTTGTGTAAACAGGCTCAAATGTTCATCTCCTCACTACCTACACATACAAATGTTATAGATGGTGTTTTACAAACCTTGGACACGGTGTGCTTCTGCTCCTTCCAGGTGGGCTCAGAGATCTTGCCGAGCTGGATGTCCTTCTTGAGGCGCAGTCCTTGCCATAGGCTCTCTATGCTGAGCTCCTTAATCTCAGAGCCCATGCCCGGTGCCACTACTACCTTGGGCTTGCTTTCTGTCAGCTCTTTGGTCACTGCTTTAGTGTTTGTTTCTTCAACAGTTGTAGAGTTCAGTTTGTTGTCAGGTGTTGCTGTCTTGTCCACTTGTGTGACGGGTGACAGCCGAAGTGTCACTGCCTTCTCAAACCTCCGTATTAAATCTATGACAACAGAAGTTTATAGTGAGTGTGAGTAAATACCAAAAAAACCTAAATTAAATTTTTTGCAAAAAATCATATTTGGATACTCATAGTTTTATTGTTTATATTACTGTATTTGCTATGCTTTCCATAGCCAACAAGGAACCCTTATAGTTTCACCATGTCCGTCTGTCTCTCCGCAGCTCAGCTCAGAGAGTGTTAGTACTAGAAAGCTTTAATTTGGCATGTATATTTATATTTAGGGTACCTCCTCTACATGTAAAGTGGGGATGTTTTTTCTCTCGTTTATCCCATGGTGTGGGGTGTCGTTGGAAAGATTGTTCAAAAATATAATGAGTTTGTGACCATTTTTGTATTCATGGTTCTGTTAGTGAAATATTCAACTTACAAGTGCAAATTTTTGTGAAAGTCAAGTGTCCCCCCCTCTTGCCAGCTAAATGGTTGGTTCTAGATATGTGGAAAAGTGGTAGTGGGTAGTCTTAATGAACATAAACTAAATAGATTCTAAGAAACAGCCGAACAATATTGCAGTCTGTGTCTGAATCATGTCAGTGTGTCAACATTCTCACGTGAACCCTGCACAGTGCAGACAAGGAACTGTATGGTAAACAATCGTTATGCTTCGCCAGAGAGCTGACTACAACACAGTAAGTAATTCGAAAGGGATGTGATGTGTATGCAGTTAGTGTACCTAGTGGTAGGTCAGTGGGTCGTGTTAGGGTACTTACTGTCCCACTGCTCGGGCGACGCGGGCTTGATCTTCTGCACCAGTTTGTCCACCTCAGCATTCAGGTTGCTGAGCGACAGGTAGTGGCGGATCACGCGCCACTGGCCGCCCAGCGACGACATCTTCACGACTCGACGAGAGCACGAGCACAACGATACCAGCGCGTTCTAGAACTGTCGCGCACTCTATGTACACACACTTTATAAATATGTTCCTTCAACACCAATGTTTGCCACAGCTTTTTGTTATCACCTATTATTTTGTTATTTCACACAACAGATTTCCGATCACTTTTGAACGTTAATTTGTATTCAACAATGTGCTGCCTGCTCTGATCAAGCTACTGTACGATAATGTGTGATTTTTGCGCAATACCTTGGTTCCGCGAGTTATATTCGCAAATATAAATAAATCAATGACAGATTTTCGTGACGTCAAATCGGACGATCTTTGAGCAGTGCTACCAACTAGAGCAAATCAAAACAAATCTGAAAACGTTTCGTTTCACGTTTAGTCGTCAAAATATTTGTTTAACTTCTATAATTAAGTCTAAACCACAGATGTGCTTAAAACAATTATTTAAATGGCAATGTTTAATTTATTTCCAAACAAATTGTCTTCGTTGTCTTAATAATATATAAATTAAAATAAATGTTTTTAGAAAAATTTAACGTAGAAATAGTGATGCCCAACCTACACGTTTACTATTTTTGTAATCACAGTTTACTCCCACTACCTGGGAAAAAAAAAACAAAAACTCTATAGAAAGATTGCCACAGTTTCTTGTGAATTTGTTCCCAGTTTTTTTACAAACAAAGAATCTACACTTTGCGGAGAGGTTGTGATCGAGTAATAATCAAATTTACACTGAACTATCGTAAACAACGCTAGCGAATTATATAGCAGTATTTTATCAAAACATGTTTTGATATTATTTAGATTACGACGAATGCTCTCAGCTGGTGTCGAGGCTGTGACGACGTTGGCACGGGTGACGCGGGCGTGCTGCGCGCTGACTAGCTACAAACGCCACACCTCTCACGCGACCCACTCACAGACGAGGCACGATTTGTAAACAAAATATCGTATGATCGCGTTTTGTAACCGCGCCAAGTAATTTCCTGTCAAAACAATGAGTGTACGGCAACGTGGCGATAAATCACATTAAGTTTATTAAAAATCTTCATCTATACATAGGTACCTACATTATAATAAAATCATAGCGAAGCCAAAACTGTACATTGAATATTTTTGAAGAAAAAGTACCTAATTGCTACGATCCTGATCGAGGTCCTGGATCGATTCTAATGCCGAAAGTATAGTTTTTAGAATTTTTGTCTGTCTGTTTGTCTGTATGTATGTGTCCAGCATCACGCAAATTCTACTGGACAGATTCTGTTAAAATTTTGCATAGATATTTCCTATAAGTCTGGTCAAACTGTAGGGTATAACTATCACGCTATTTGCTATGGGGGATAAGCAATATTTATTTATTTATTTTATTTGGGACAATATTTTATAGTTCACCTAAAATTATATAATTAATGTATACAAATATTGTAAAAACATTTTAAAAGAGTAACAGTGGAGTTTCTTGCCCATTCTTCTCCATACGAGAACTACCCTTTGGAAGGGGGGCGACTAGAATCAATTACATTTTGTGTAAAATTGACGTTCAAAAGTGCCTCTTATGTGCCTAATTGAAATAAATTGTTTGACTTTGACAAAAAACAGTTACCTACAGTCGAAAAAACGTATAACCCACACTATTGTCCACGAAATTATATGGGAGTGGGAAAAAGAACGCATGCTAAAGGAAAACAAAAAATAAAAAAAGCGGCCAAGTGCGATTCGGTCTCGCCCATGAAGGGTTCCGTAGCAGCAAGTAACATAATAATAATATAAAAGTTCTTGTAGTTCGTTGTAACTTTGATCGATGTTTACGATTGATGACGTATTAAAAAAAAACTACTCACTAGATCTCGTTCAAACCAATTTTCGGTGGAAGTTTACATGATAATGTAAATCATATATTTTTTTTAGTTTTATTATTCTCTTATTTTAGAAGTTACGCACATTTTACCACTTTGGAAGTGTCTCTCGCGCAGTCTCTCTCGAGTTTCAGTTCTAAGTATGGGGAGCCCCCAAAATGTATTGTTCTTTTTTCTATTTTTGTGTGAAAATCTTAATGCGGTTCACAGAATACATCTACTTACCAAGTTTCAACAGCATAGTTCTTATAGTTCCGGAAAAAAGTGGCTGTGACATACGGACGGACAGACAGACAGACATGACGAATCCCTAAGGCTTCCGTTTTTTGCCATTTGACTACGGAACCCTAAAAAGAGGTACATATTTAGAGAGAAAAAAAAACACTACCTATACATATACCGACGAATGGAAGGAAGCGGATGATAAGACCATCCGACTTATAGGCGACTTGTAAGAGATTGAGAAACCATTCTTTTAAATTTAGATTGCGACAGCGCGAAAATATCAAAATCAATAAATTGTGAGTATTATAATACTATAATATATATTAATTAATTATTGTAACTGGATTGTGTAATATTAGATTATATTCGTATTCTTAAATTGTAAAAGGACGCGCCAAAATGTTAGGATATTAATAATATAATAATATAATAATAAACAATTTATTTCAGATTCATCCTAAGATTACATCCATATTTGTTAGTAAAATTTTTGAGCTTAAAAACTAATGTTAGTAATAAAATAATAACACTAAGGGCAGGTCCGGGTGGACTTCCCGATGATGGTGGCAAATCACTAAACGACTGCGTGAAGCCGTATCCAGCGAGCCAGCATCGGAGAGTCCCACCGGTCCACCAGCGTGCGCAGGATGGTGTTGGGACTGACGCGCGTGCGCCGCATATATTGCAATTATCATTACGCTATACCTTTATGGAGCTTTTTTTTTAAGGTTGGGAAATTATTGTTGGAGTATAGCAAAAACAAATCGATCCTACTTCAACACAGTCTGTCTCCTTCTAAGTCATAAATATTATTTTTTCTATCCGAGCCCGCCCTTAACCACTTGATGAAATCCTTACTTTCTCATAGTGACTGTACTATACTTTTAGCCTTGTGTGGGATCACACGTCTCTCATAATACTAGTAGAACACACCTTCCTATATATAAAGAAAAGGATAATAAACGTATTATTGAAATCCTTAGAACGGTCTTTCCTTTAGTGTCCAACCTTTAACCCTAACAGGTTATGTGCCCAGAAGCGCTAAGCCAAAGTGAGAACAAATAAAATAAAGTGAAATTAAAGGACACTAAATAATAAAAACTTCCTGTGTAAATAAAAAGTTATTTTAGTGAGAGTGCTTGAAAATGGATCTAAGATCTTAAAGGAACATTAGACAATTTGATGGAGAAAAGTACAGTGGGTGGAAATTGCGAATTCGCAATCTACTATGTAAACTGGAAGTACCTACTAATCGTTATCGTGATCGACGATGAAGCTCCTTGTCACCGAACTTATGGCTGCATGTGCACCGAACAGCTACAGCAGTATTGTCACCGCAATGGAGACATTGACTGAAGACAATATAACATTAGCTTTTGTGAAAACGGCAAAAGGGACATTTTGAAAAAGCATTGTTATTCTTACAAATGAGCTTTAGAAAACAAAAGAACCAACAATAAAACGGTTCAGTTGGTGAGCTCGAAACCGCATACTGGAAACACTTCTGGATTTGCTTATAAGACGGGCAGTGATACAAATAACAGTAATGACGGGCAAAACAATATTACTTTTGTTTTGGATTCTGGAGCATCTGATCATTTGATAAATCGAGAAGATTTGGCTCTAAACGTCACACACGAAGAAGAACGGTAATCTTCCGGTTACTAGTGAGATGGGCGTACCAGGCATACTACAGGATGTACTTTTCTGTTCCAATATATCCTAGGGGATATAGGAGTAGGCTGTAGGACCTGCTATCGGTAAGGAAAGTGCAGCAAGCAGGTATGACGGTCGTTTTTCATTCCATCTATGTTAAACCTATGTTTACAAATGAATAAATGATTATGATTATGATTAATAATGGTAAGCCGGTAATAAAGGGTGAGTCTTTGAACAATCTTATTGGCGTTAACTTTCTGCTTTTTAAACATGCTTTAAATAGCGAATGCTCATTAAATAGAGTCGTAAACAATACTTATGAATTGTGGCATCAAAGGTTGGGCCATATTGGCAAATCAAAATGTATGGAAATAGAAACAAACTATTTTGTGATATTGATAAAATTGATAATATTACGCCAAGCGATAAATTGTGTGAAGCTTGTATTTTTGGAAAACAAGCATGTTTGCAATTTAAGAAATCAAAACAAAATATTTGAAACGATCTCTATTTAAAGTGCACACAGATGTTTGCGGACCGGTCACTCCTTCGTCTATTGATGGCAAACATTATTTTGTGATTTATGTGGATGAATACAGATGTTTTTATTACGTTTCGGAGTTATGTCGCAAAAAGCGAAGCTCGTTTTTGTCGGAGAATTGTTAACTTATATTGTGATAATGAAGGGGAATGTGTATCCAATGAAATGAAAGAGTTCTGTGCGCGGATAGGTATTAGCTACCACTTAACAGTGCAACATATTCCGGCTTTGAATGGAATTGCCGAAGGTATGATAAGAACAATAATAGAACGGAGTCGTACAATGGAACAAGGGTCTAAATTAGATCAATCGTTCTGGGGTGAGGCTGTGTTACTTATTTAATAAATATCAGTCTCACGACAGCACTGGGGTTGGATAACACACCTTATGAGTTATGGCATAATACTAAGCCGCAACTGAAGTATTTAAAAGTTTTTGGTTCTACTGTTTAATTTGTTAATAAAAGTAATAGGTACATCGAAATTTGACAATAAATCGTCAAAGGGAATTTTCGTTGGTTATGAACCAAATGGTTATAAGGTGTGGGTTGTTGTAGAGGAAACAGTTTGTTGGAGTCAGATATGTGGTAATGGATGAGATTAATTTCCATTAAATTGGCCAGTTAAATCTGAGCCTGAACAGATTATGGCTAGACGTAGCAATAACTCTGTTGATAATTCTGACTTTGGTCACCCTTTTTGAAAAGAGGTGTGAATCTGATAAATCATTCAGATTGTATAAGTAAACAAACGGAAACAGTTTGTGGATTGGAGTCAGTGATTTGGTAATGGATGAGATTAATTTCCATTAAATTGGCCAGTGAACCTGAGCCTGAACGGATTATGGCTAGAAATTGTAATAACTCTGTTGACAACACTGACTTTGTACACCCGTTTGAAAAGAGGTGTGAATCTGATAAATCATTCAGATTGTATAAGTAAACAAACGGAAACAGTTTGTTGGATTGGAGTCAGAGATGTGGTAATGGATGAGATTAATTTCCATTAAATAGGCCAGCGAAACCTGCGCCCGAACGGATTATGGCTAGAAATAGTTATAACTCTGTTGACAACTTTGACTTTGTACACCCGTTTGAAAAGTGGTGTGGATCTGATAAATCATTCAGATTGTTTATGTAAACAAACGGAAATAATACCTGCTAATTAATCTGTATATGATACAGGGGAGCGCTTGAACTGCAGCCTAATTACGTAATGCACCATCAATAATAAATTGAAAGAAATTGCTAGTCCATTGCTTCATAAGTTCGAAAAAAAAATTGAGCAGATTTTTTTTTCGAACTTATGAAGCAATGGACTAGCAATTTGTTTCAATTTATTATTGATCGTGCATTACGTAATTAGGCTGCTGGTCTTCATATCACAATGGCAACGCGTTAACTTTATCTCGAGACAATGAAACATCCCATAATTTGAGACGAAGTAGTAGGATCCAAAACATGCTTACAGTTTCTTATAATGAGAATTATGGTGAGGACAGTATTTATAATACTGCTCGTTGTGTGCTGAATCTTTAATATTTCAAATTCTTGAATCATATACAGAAATTAAATCCAGGGATATAAGCATCTAAGGGAAAATGCGAGAGAGGAAATTAATTCCCTTATTGACAAAAATACCTGGATTGTAGTACCAAAGCCAGAGAATAGAAATATTATCGATTGTAAGTGGTTATTAGTTTGGAAAACCCTTGAAGTATAAAGCGAGATTAGTGACTCGTGGTTTTAGTTAGATAAATCTGATTGATTATAATGAAAAGTTTGCACCTGTCGCAAGGATTGCAAGTTTTAGACTAAAATGATATTTAGCGAATCAATTTAATTTGTTTGTTCACCATATGGATGTAAAAATTGCATTTTTGAATGAGAAACTGAACGAAGAAATCTTTAAGACTCCTGAGGGTATCCCGGCTGCAAGTAGTATGGTTTGCAAATTAAATAAGTCATTATATGGATTAAAACAGTCTGCACGCTGTTGGTTCCAAATGTTTGATATAAAGGGGGTTTTCAATACTCATCATTGGACCGGTGCATTTACTTTTAATGCTGGTCATGATAAAAAAAAAATGTTTTACTTTATGTGGACGATCTTGTGATTATAAATACTATGAATAGTTTCAAAACATACATAATGAACACTTTTAAGATACGTAGACTTAAAAGAAATCAAATGTTTTCTGGGAATCAAAATAACCAAGTCTGAAAACAAAGTTACTTTGGATCAAGAAATGTACATAAAAACAATTATTGAGAAGTTTAACATGAGTGACTGTAATTCTGTCACTACACCGCTTGAAAGTAAACTAGATTACGAAGCATTAAATTCGTGTGAAATGACAAGTGCCCCCTTATTGGGTCACTCGACCTAAGTTCTGTTTTTCTGTTAACATCTTAAGTCGATATGCAAGCAAAAACAACCATTCATTATGGTCACACTTAAAAACGGTCTTGCGTTATTTAAAGAGAACCATAAATCTCAATTTAAGTTTTACACGAAATTATAACAAAAATATTCTAAGTGGCTTTGTTGATTCTGACTGGGGTAGTAACGAAATAGAGAGAGAAAGTACTACGGGTTATTTGTTTAAATTATTTGATCAATGCACTATAATATGCTGGCAAACAAACAGGCAGCAAACAGTGGCAACTTTACCCACTGAATCAGACACATGGCTCTATATGAAGCAGTAAAAGAAACTCTGTGGTTAAAGTCATTAGTAACAAGTAATGGCATTGCGATGCCAGATTCTATTTGTATTTATGAGGATAATAATGGATGCATTAGCATCGCGAATAATCCTACTAGTCACAAAAGATCTAAACACATTGATATTAAACATCATTTTTCTAGAGAACAGGTTGAGAAAAATGTGATTAAAATGTTTATGTTTCTACAGATAACCAGCTGGCTGATATCCTGACAAAATCATTACCCGCAGTGCGTTTCACGGAGATGAGAATGAAACTCGGGGTGACGTTGTAATTATAATATACAACGTAAACAAATAAATGATAAGGATATTATAATTATAAGAGCTTGGTAAGTAGATGAATAAAATTAATAGTATCCAGTTATAGGTAATGGATGAATTGATATATGTTGGTCTGATTAGGTTTTTCTGGGTTTCCCTAATCCTGCGCAATGAATGTTGGATCATGATGATTGTATTCCCAGAGAGAGAGAGGAAGGTGTGTGAATTTGTAATTGTATACAGATGTTTGATATATTATTATATCGTAATTAAAAAGGAAGGGATTTATTTTTGAGGGGGCGTGTTGGAGTATAGCAAAAACAAATCGATCCTACTTCAACACAGTCTGTCTCCTTCTAAGTCATAAATATTATTTTTTCTATCCGAGCCCGCCCTTAACCACTTGATGAAATCCTTACTTTCTCATAGTGACTGTACTATACTTTTAGCCTTGTGTGGGATCACACGTCTCTCATAATACTAGTAGAACACACCTTCCTGTATATAAAGAAAAGGATAATAAACGTATTATTGAAATCCTTAGAACGGTCTTTCCTTTAGAGTCCAACCTTTAACCCTAACAATTATCAAATAACTTTTCCCGCTCTGGGCGGAGCGGGAGAGCGTGTCAAACTCTTACTGATTAAAACCCACCCGTGTTCCTTCAGTTGCCTGTACGTTGCCAGGGGCCACGGTATCCCCTTCGGACTTTTCGGACCCCGGCAGGCATCGGTCCTAGCGGACCCCGTCAGTTGTGCTGACATCTCTTTGAGGCGCGCGTAAATACACAACGCGCCGTCGACCCGGGTGTGGTCCTTATCGGACGCCGAGCTAACCTGATTGCTCATCGTCCGCAAGCCCGCGCCTACAGCAGCCGGGAATCGGCCTGCGATTCCCGACGCCCAGGGCGTCTCCTGCAGCGGCTAGGAGCGTGAAGGCGCGACATCTACTTCTCCCTCACGCGCTCCGTCTCCTCCTTCGGGAGCATTACTGCTTCGCAGAAGGAGGTGACGACTTCCCACACCCTCTGGCTCCGTACCATGGCCTGGACCAGAGCCGGACACGAGAGATCACTGCCGCCGATCGCCTCCACAAGGACACGGCGGTGCCCCGCTCAAGCCGGGCAGACCTGCAACGTATGCTCCACCGTGTCCTCCAGGCGATCCACACAGTTGTGACACCCGTGCGTTTCCTCCCGCCTTATACGGAACAGAAACCTCCCGAAACAACCGTGTCCGGTGAGGACCTGCGTCAGGCGGAAGGTGAGGACGCCGCGCCTTGGCGCCTCTCTAGCCTCTCCTCAAAGAGGAGACTTATCGCCGCAATTCTGGCGTGCCCAACCTTTATGGAGCTAAGCAGTCAATCATGAAATATAAGAATGGCTATTTCAGCTAACTGTCAACAACAGCAAATAACTAAGCTGTTGCACGACTTCTTTCCAATGCAGTGGTTGTACGATGTATTCCCAACTATTGGTATTTTTTTTTCGCATTTTATAATACTAATATGTATATGACACGACCAGGTATCTACTCTGTGCAATGTCTGACCAGTCTCCGGTGTAATTTATTCGTTGATGGTAGATATAGGTAAGTAAGTAGTTGGTTTTCAATCACACACAATTCTTAATCTAACTCAAAGCATTTATTTCAATTATAACATTTATACTTTTGAGTTATTTAAATCAGAACATTATGTTACAGAGGTTATTTGTTCAACAACACTACAATTACAATTGCAGTCCTTTCTAACATGACTTTTCTTTTCATCTCACTCGCCATTGTGTGTGTGTCCCCTTTCTCCAAAAGTCAGCGGCCATACAGCGTATTCCAATACAAAATCTTTTTACTTAGTTAGTTCAATAAAACTTATAAATAATGCAAAAATGATTATCAGTAAATTATTTTATAATTAAACAATGCTAATATTCATAAATACAAAGGTTATTCAAAATTAAAGTTAAATTAGAACCTTCATTAGGTACTTTTTACACCTTCGTTATTAATATTTTGACAACACTTCCTGTGATTCAAGGAATTTGAATCAAACAACAGGTATTCATTAGGTACCTAGTTAATTGTAGTGTAAAATAATCTTATTACTTTATAGTTGGTTTTCTATTATTACATTAAGATAATGATCATAATGTTCGCAAATCGCGCCATCTTCGTGACATTAGGTAGCGCTTTGTCATAAACAAATTTACTGTCAAATAACCACTTGTCAATATGACTAAAAACCCAAAAATCATTAAATATATGTTCCCTTTTAATTCCAACTATAGTTTTAGCTCCAACATCGAAATTAGTTCAATAATTTCTCTTCCAGTCGAACCCACAGTATATCGACTGAGTTCACAAGCTGGGCAATAGATGGCGTCTGATCTCAAAGGAACTGATACCATTCACAGGTGCATACGAATGGTTGTAACAGCCATGCTATTCTTTAAACATCTCACCGTGAAAACTTAGGTGAAGTGAGCGTGGAGTGAGCTGTCATTCCACAGGGATTGACACTATTGACAGCTCACTCCACGCTCATTTCACCTAAGTTTTGTTACAGAATAGCACTGCTGTATAGCACTTTATGGTGAATAACAATAAATATAACAAATACTTAGTAACGCATATGTACGCGAGTCATGTATCGCACATGGCACGCGCGCATTGCATACATCAGCACTTTTCCGTCACCTTGCACAAATTATAGTGTAACGTGACAGTACACGATCAGCGTTCATAGTCAGCTGTACTCATTCACACATCATTAATATAATAGCATTAATTACGTGGTAGTTAAATATATTCAATAAACCATCATCTTTGGCTATCCGTGACTTATCATTCAAGCTAACATCCAAGGTGTGTGCGACCCATTCAGTAGCGCAAACATCTTTTTGGTCCTTCGAGCCTTAAGATTATAAGTGTTCCGAGTTCTTTTGTGCGGTGGTGATTCAGTTGGGGTGGCCGACCAGAAGCAGCATCTCACCAGTTCAACAGAGGAAGCACCTGTACAGAGGATACGGACCGCGGAGATCATAGCATCAGCAGCAGCAGCAGATACAAGAGATCACCGAAGCACATCAGCAGTATCGTCAGGAACAGATTTGGTGACTCGAAGTATTCATTATTTATCTTTCCATCATGGAGGGAGTTATTCAAACTCAATATCAAGTCATGGAGGCAATGCATAAACTTCTGATCAATTTCAAGAAAGACGGAGAAAGCCGTAAGACTCCCGACAGTGTTCAGAAGAAAATAGACCTTCTCGACAAGTATTGGGCAGAATTTCAAAACAACCACGAGAAGATTCGCGAGCGTGAAGATCCTTCTCATCAATACTTTGTGCAAGATTCCCATGAACAGACAAGACAGTTTTACAGAAGCACTAGGGAAGTCTTTACCAAGTATTTAACTCAAGAAAAAAAACCAGCTTCACCCGTAATCAAGCCGTCAGCCTTTACATTCGAGCTGGCACCGTCGACCTCGCAGTCATCGGAGCCAAAACTCCTTCAGGATCAAGGTACAGGTGGAGCTGATCACGGTAACCAATCACTCCTTTCAATAAAGGTGCCTGAAATAGCGGAGATCGCAAGTAACAGCAAAACAGACGAGATGTTACGCAAACAAAGGAGCAATATCAAAGCGTTCCAAAGAACCGCGTCAAACATCGACGTGGACCTCCTCAAAGAAAATTGGCAGTTTGAAGACGCCTTAAAAATGCTAGAGTCAAGGTGGAAAGCAGTTGATTCACTTTATTGGGACCTTGACAGTTTGCCCAATGAAGCCGACGTGCAATATGAGATGTCTTACAATACGTGCGAACTCGTTTACAACCGAATGAAAGCAACCATCAACTCCAAAATGTGGTCAGTTACTCACCGAGAAAAGTCGACGCCGAAAATAGAAATTCCATCCTTTAGTGGTAGCTACGAACACTGGACAGCATTCAAAGATTTATTTGTTGAGACCATCCATTCTAGTCCGTCTCTTTCTAACGCACAGAGAATGCAGTTCCTCAAAAGCAAAGTGAAAGGCGAAGCCGAGAAACTTATTCAGCATCTATCAATCAGCTCGGAAAATTATGAGACTGCATGGGAGATCCTCAACCGCAGATACAATAACAGAAAACTGATCTTGACGTCACATCTCAATTCATTGCTCGGTGTTCCTATCACTCAACATTTATCAGCAGTATCAGTCAAAAAACTCCACGATACGACAAAAGAATGTATCAACGCGATCAAGAACCTTGGTGTAGACACATCATCATGGGACCCAATATTGGTACACCTGCTTACACAAAAATTGGATACGGTGACTCACAACGACTACTTAGAGTCACTGGCGGAGCCGCGTGAGCTACCCAACATAGCAGATTTTCTGGATTTTCTAGAAGGGAAATTTACGTCATGGGAATCATCTCGTCGCAAACCAGAAACAGCAAAATCTCAGTCGGAGCCTGCACAGATAAACAAGAAATTTCATTCATATAAAGCATTCAGCGCAAATCAGAACAAAAATAATAAGTACAAATCAAATTCATTAACAAAAGAATATGAAGGTGCAACAAACTGTCCACATTGCAATCAAGAGCACAAGTTGTTTTCGTGCAAATCATTTCTCGAATTACAACCTGACGCAAAACGGAAGGCAGTTGCGAAATACAATTTATGCAAAAACTGCCTAAACATACATACAAATAGCAAGGAATGTTCGTCAAGAAAAACATGCCGCGTCTGCAACTCAGATCATAATACATTGCTTCACGACGCTTACGGCAAGGGGGGTGGACAGAAATCAAACAGCAATTCAGTTCAGCAAACAACAGCTGCCACTGGTAGCAAGAAAACAACAAATGACATCAGCAATCACGTGTCTCAAGAAGATGTATCAGAAACTCTGCTTACCACAGCATTGATCAAAGTGCAAGCATACGATGGGTCCCTGATAACTTTACGAGCGCTCCTTGATCAGGGTTCACAAACATCCCTGATAACGGAAAAAGCAGCACAAAAACTACGATTATCGCGTGGCCGCTGCAAAGGTGTCATATTCGGTGTCGGGGCGAAAGAAAATAATTGCAAAGGCGTCATACGAATCACGTGCAGTGCCATTCATGGTAATTATACATTTGACACCAATGCTTTTATTATGCGCAACTTAATCAACAATTTGCCCAATAAATCATTCACTAAACCGAAATCATGGACATTTATAGAAAATATCACGTTGGCTGATCCAGATTTTCATGAGAGTCGTCCTGTAGACATTTTACTCGGGGCCGAGATATACTCAAACATAATCCAAGAAGGTATCATCAGGCACGAAAAATCGCAACCAGTCGCACAGCGAACACGCTTGGGCTGGATTTTATGCGGAAACGTGCAAACAACATTTCAATGCAACGTTGTGATGAATAACATCGAAGACATTCAACAATTTTGGACAGTAGAAGACATAGCAGAAAACTCGGGAATGTCACAGGAAGATCTGGATTGTTTGCAACACTACAAGAACACAACAACTCGCGACGAAGAAGGTCGTTACATTGTTGAGCTACCGTTCGAACCAAACTTTCAAGAAAAGCTAGGATCTACGAAACCCATGGCTTTGGCACAATTCAGACAACTTGAGAGAAAATTTTGCAAACAGCCACAATTAGCAGAAGCATACAGACAGTTCATTCATGAATATCAAGCACTAAATCATATGGTCGAGTGTACTAGTAACGTGACACCGACTTGCTATTTACCTCACCATTGCGTTCAGCGCGCCGATTCCACAACTACAGCATTAAGAGTAGTATTCAATGCATCGGCGAAAACATCCACAGGCCATACTTTGAACGACCTCATGAAGCGTGGCCCGAATTTACAGCAAGACCTCATGTCATTGATCTTGCGATGGAGGCAGTATCAGTTCGCTTATACGGCGGATATAGAAAAAATGTATCGACAGATACGTTGCAACACGGAACATCAAGCCTATCAGAAGATACTATGGAGGAACTGTCCTGACCAACGTTTACGTGAATATCAACTCACGACAGTCACTTACGGCATGAAAGCAGCGCCATTCTTAGCCATGATGACTTTGAAACAGTTGGCAGCTGATGAAGGCCACAAGTATCAGCACAGCAGGGCAGCACAAGCGTTGCAAGAAGAATTCTATATGGATGACCTTGTAAGTGGAAGCTTCACATTGTCGTCAGCCAAACAACTGCAAAGCGACTTAATCCAGTTATTGCAGTCGGGAGGTTTCAACTTACGTAAATGGTCGGGTAACAACGGAGAATTACTCCAAAACGTCAGCAGAGCGTCCTCAAACCAACCGTCATTCGATTTCAAGCAAGCAGAATCAACAAAGACGCTCGGGCTGAAATGGAATCCCAATGAAGATACATTCTCGTTCGAGCAAAAAATAAGCAAAACAAAACCGACAGAAAAACATACAAAACGTTCATTACTATCAGATATTTCAAAGATATTTGATCCACTCGGTTGGTTAGCACCGGTTACAATAAAATTAAAACTATTATTCAAGCAAGTTTGGTTGTGCAACATTAAATGGGACGACCAGCTTCCGGTTGAAATAAGCACCGAGTGGGAAAAAATTAAAGCAGAGCTACAAAACATCAGCCAGTTTAAAATCCAAAGATGGTATCAGACAGGAGAGCAAGACACAATTCAACTGCACGGCTTCTGCGATGCATCAATAAAAGCATATGCATGTGTCGTGTATTGCAAACTTGATACCAACATTACACTCGTCGCTGCAAAAACAAGACTTGTGCCTGAGAACAAAAAGCTCACTTTACCACGTCTAGAGTTAAGTGGCGCGCATTTACTTACAACACTTATGCGAAAAATACAGCAAGCCCTCAACGGACGCAAAATCAAAGTGTTTGGTTGGAGTGACTCCACTGCAGTTCTCGGCTGGATTCAAGGCAACATCAATCGATGGACACCATTCGTAGCGAACAGAGTCAAACAAATTAGAGACGTCATACCATCAGACAATTGGCATTACATAAAATCAGCTGACAACCCAGCTGATTGTGCCAGCCGTGGCATCACAACAGAGCAATTGAAGCAACACAATCTGTGGTGGAGCGGCCCGCAATTTCTCCCTGGATTCGATGAGTCATCAGTTGCGGAGAAGTGCGTCTACGTCACGGATCAAGAGGAGCGTAAATCAAAACAAAGCAACGTCACAATTCGTACACCTCAAACCGATGATGTCATAGAATTCATACTACATAGAAACAGTAATTTGACACGCACTGTGCGCGTGCTTGCATGGGTGCTACGTATCATACGACGTCACAGCGAATGCACTGCCTACTTGAATGGAAATGAATTGGAAACCGCAAAACATATGATTATAAAATATGTACAAGAAACGCAATTTTCAGAAGAAATTAGCAAGCTGCAAAAACAGGAGCAAGTACATAACAAAAGTAAAACTTTGTGTCTCAACCCGTTCTTGGACAAGGATGGACTTTTGAGAGTGGGAGGCAGACTCAAGCATGCGAATATTGACGAAGACATGAAGCATCCACTTATCATACCACACAGCAGCCATGTTACGGACCTTATTATCGACCTAGCCCACCGCCGCACGTTTCATGCGGGGGCTCGGACGACGCTCGCGAGTATCAGACAAAACTACTGGATATTAGGCGGTAACAGAGCTGTAAAGAAGCGCTTACATGCATGCATTACATGTAAGAAGCATAAAGCTGTCATACAAAAGCAAATGATGGGGGACTTACCCGAATCTCGTAGCAATCCTTCACGTCCTTTTCATCACACTGGCGTTGACTTCACAGGATACGTTGACGTGAAACTCAATAAAGGGCGTGGAGTCAAGACAACCAAGGGATACATCGCAGTGTTCGTGTGCATGGTGACCAAAGCTGTGCACCTCGAACTCGTATCAGACTTGAGCTCATCTGCATTCTTAGCTGCTCTAAAACGCATGTCTTCACGTCGGGGTAAACCACATCATATTTACAGCGACAATGGCACCAATTTTGTTGGGGCGAATAGAGCACTTCAGCAAGAACTAGCAGAACTGCGCAAGACATTCAACGACGAGTTCTATACAGACATCAATGAGTTGGGAATAAAGTGGCATTTTAATGCCCCCGCCTGGCCAAGCGCAGGAGGCCTCTGGGAAGCAGCGGTAAAAAGTCTGAAACATCATCTTCGACGTGTTGTTGGCGAGCAAAAACTCACGTTCGAAGAATACAGTACTTTACTGGCACAACTAGAAGCATGTCTCAACAGTCGGCCGCTGTGCGCACTTACAGAGGATCCAGATGATTTGAATTATTTAACTCCTTCACATTTTTTGAGCAGCGGCCCCATACTGACTATATTAGACACCGAACAAGATGAAAGGACAAGGTGGAAACGAACACAGAAAATTTTCGAAGATATTTGGAAGAGATGGCAATCCGAATATCTTGCGGCACTCTCAACAAGGAGTAAATGGAAGAAACCACACAAAAACGTTCGAGAAGACGACGTTGTCATCATTCATGAGACTAACCTCCCCGCGGGAAGATGGACTCTAGGCAGAGTCACTGAGCTACATCCCGGTACCGATGGATTGGTCAGGGTTGTTACCCTGAAAACAAAAAATGGGTTTCTAAAGCGCCCAGTGATTAAACTGTCTGTGCTGGTATCTGACCCCAAATCAACTACATTCAGCGAGCAGAAAGGGAAACTGTCAGACAGCCAAAATATTAAAACCAAGGACAACCAATCGAAACGACGACCTGGAACGGCGTCTAGTCTGATAGCAACTCTCATTACACTATTTCTCTTCATGACATCCGTCTTCGGCCACGAACAGTCAGCATCTCCGTATACTTTGACAACAATACACAAAGCACTCTATTTTGACCGAATATCAAACATACAGTTCATTCGTGACGAATGGAAACTCATCGTGTATTACGACATGAACCCTTATTGGGACGGTTCGGCAACCTTCGACAAATACCTAAAACAAATAAACAGCATATGTAATGGAGGAACAAACAAAGCATTATGTGACATCATCCTAATGCAGCTACGTCACTCTCATGATGAACTGAAGTACTACAACGGAATGTTACTGAATCAGCATTTCCAAGACCCCGCACGAAGGCGGCGTGGCCTCATTGACGGTGTGGGTTACGTTGCCAACAGTTTATTTGGAGTTTTAGATCAACGTTTCGCTGATCAATACAAGCAAGATATTTCTCTAATACAAGGAAATGAAAATCACTTGGCACTCTTGTGGAAAAACCAGACCTCGGTAGTAGAAGCAGAATATAATTTACTCAAGAGAACTGAAGAGTCAATCAATCGGCAACACAAGGCCATCAATCAACATTTAAACAATCTAACGAAGGCCACCAATACGTTGAACAAAAATTTGCAAGAACAAGAAGTTTTGAACGAGCTAGCACTGTCCACAATCATAGCAACAAATATGCTCACGAAGCTAAAATCCATACAAGACACAATAATCGACACAATAACAGATATTCATCATGGAATGTTTAGTGTCCATTTACTAACGCCGAAGCAATTACGAGACCAACTCAGCATAATCTCAGGACAATTATCGCGAGAGTTATCATTACCGATAGAAAACATACAGACTGAACTATCAAAAATTTACCACCTCCTGAAGGTCAAAACAAGGGTAACACAGCAGTACCTCATATTTGAGATTAGAATACCATTGGTCAACAGAGAGAGTTATGACCTATATCAACTCATACCAATACCACAACAACATGGAAACACTACAGTCGCCGTCGTGCCGATATCAGATTACATCGCGATTAACTTACGCAAAGACACCTATCTGGCAATGACGGCGCGAGACATACAACAATGTGTCCAGTACGACGAGTCTACTCGCCTCTGTCATTCCCGAAAACCCATTTTTCAGTTTAAGTCAGAAGACAGCATGTGTATCAAAGATAAGGGTACAAACAGATGTCTTACAAACAAAGCAGCATGCCGCAATAATTGGATGGAATTGAACAAAATAAATACTTACCTTTATTATTGTTGCGGCCAGTGTGCACTTCGTGTCATATGCGAGCATCAGATTACCGCAATACAAATCGCTAAGGCCGGGGTCATAGCGCTGGATTCAGATTGCGTAATTAAAGGAGAAGACTTTACCGTTTTTTCACACAAACTGGGATACTCAGAAATTAAAACTGCGGTGGACTTGGATTCACCGCAAATCGCACCTATCAACCACATCATCAACGTCACCTTGCCACAATTTGAAATCAACATCACTGATCACGAAACCTCATTGCGGCACATCAAAGAACAAATCGAGCAGATGAAATCGGAAAACGCCTTGAGCTCAGGAATTTCAAGCCACGACATCCATCAATATTCGGCAATCTACGTGTTGTTGTCGGGCGTTGTACTAGCAGTCGCAGTTTATCTGTGTCGATGGATTTGTCGTCGTCGGCAGAGGAGCGCCAACTTACAGTCGGACTCCTTGACGCAGCCTCCGGCGCCACCAGAGCGTACACAGCACGCGCCGCCCGTCGTCGATCCGATGCCACGCACTAGAGACTCGAAACAGCCACGAGAAGAAGCGGTTGAATTAAGGAACTTTACTAGCTTACTTAGTAGCATCAAGCGCCACAAGAGGACACCTGCATTCGCCACACCGGTGTCTGGTGACAGTGACTAATTTAAGTTATGTATTGCTAAGAATAGATTTTAATTCATGTATTGTAACTTGGGTGAAATTTATAAGTTTAGCATTTAAGCACTTTGTAAACTCATTCTCATCATCCACTCGCATCTCTCTCGCCCGGGAATATGTACGCGAGTCATGTATCGCACATGGCACGCGCGCATTGCATACATCAGCACTTTTCCGTCACCTTGCACAAATTATAGTGTAACGTGACAGTACACGATCAGCGTTCATAGTCAGCTGTACTCATTCACACATCATTAATATAATAGCATTAATTACGTGGTAGTTAAATATATTCAATAAACCATCATCTTTGGCTATCCGTGACTTATCATTCAAGCTAACATCCAAGGTGTGTGCGACCCATTCAGTAGCGCATACAGCATAAGATTATATTATAATTTTTACAGGTTGACGTCTTCGCGGCGACATATTATATAATAATTAGTAATTAATAAATACTTAATTTACTAAAAAAGGTAAATTTGGTAAGCAATAGGAAATTGCTACATTTGTCCTATAGTACTTTACCGGTAAAAATATGTGTGTGGGCGTGAAATTTTGAAGTCGCTACGAGTGTAGTACCTAGCATTATTTACCAAATTTTACGCTCTGTTAATTTACTAAAATAAATAAACGTGAGCGTAGTCGCAGCGGAAAAATGTCGAATTTCTTCATTTCAGTTTAGCAGATATTTAGTGTATGACGTCGTGTAATTGTGTATGAAAAGTACAAATTTGTGTATCCAACCATTGGGGAGCTATTCAACGAAAACTGTTTCCGCTGGGACTACGTCATCCCAGCGGACTTTTTTTTTCCTATGCACGTACAAAAACAAAATACATTCAATCATTATTGTGTAACGAGAGGTAAATGTGTATAATGTCATTATACGAGTATCTCTTTAATTATTTAATATAGTGAGCTGAAATTATACATGTGAATAGGATGTAGCATTAATACACTAAATATTGGAATATGTTTTATTTTGCTTTTCCATTAAAAACGGACCTACAATCGGATGTCATACAATATAGTGGCCCAGTCGTAGTAAATTATGCCATTGCATTGCTCATTAATTACTAAGAGCACATAAATGAAACTTGGCAGGACATTCTAGACCCTTACAAGATACAAATAAACGTTATAATTTAGGCTCTAGAGTTCCTATTTTAAGTACTTGGACCTAATAACCTTATTTTACTTTTACGAGTATATCTTCTGAACGGTATGTTATTTTCAAATTCTTACATTACAATTAAGTACTTAAATTCTTCAAACACATTACACACAAATTCAAAGCAACGTGCGTAAAAAATTACAACACTACACTAAACCGTTTTATATGATTTTCATCAAATAGCCAAACGTGAGCGCAGTGGAAAATTGAATAACTTGGTAATTATAGGACGCACAAAGGAAAATCCCGTTTCTGGGCCTAACCGTTACACGAGGACAGACAAACGACGATTTCCCATTCTGAAATAGACTAAAGTGACACAACATAACTATCTTTTAGTTTGACAGCACTAAGACATTACTGAGTTTTTAGTTGAGTGAAAATGGCAATTTCGCTATTCTGAATTTGACGTTTTTCACCAAAAATTTTGATTGTACAAAACCAAACCAGACTAAACCTGACAATTTTAAATCGCGATTAAAAAGGTGTGGGATAAAATAAGTTGTCATGAACGTACACAAACAGTACCTACTGTATTTATTTTTTCTTTTGCTTAGGTATATCTCGAAAATGGTGCGTCCTATCGCAAAAATAATGAAAATTCGATCCCCTTCATAGAACCCATAAACCCCAAAAACTCAACATGTAGGTAATATTTTATCATATTTTCCATGCAAAAATTCCAAAAGTATAAAACACGTCGAGGCTGCAGCAACCGCGCGCCTCCGGGTCTAAAAAAAATAACGGGTTAGGGCAAACCACGGGTACCACGTGGTTTCGCGATTGTCAAATTCGATTTTAGTTGTGTCAAAATTATTTTTTAATTTAGAGAATTTTATTTGCAGAATAGCTCTAAGATTCTCATAGCCAAAAGTAAGGAATTTTAGTGATAGTTTAGTCAGTTTAGTTCGGTGTACAAGAGAATCGGCACCAATGTGTAGGTATATATATACCGCGTATTCCACTAATTCCCCACAGTTACCCCTTCCAGTTTGTGCAGTTCCCTGTGAGTATTGCTTTGCGATAATCATCAACAAGTCACAGGGGCAGACACTGAAGGCTGCGGGTGTCAACCTCAGGACAAGTTGCTTCTCACACGGACAACTGATAAAAATGTGGCTGTTATTGTAGTATATTGTGGTGTGTTACGACTTCCACGTGAACGAAGTCGCGGGCAGAAGCTAGTTCATAATAAAAACAACATTACACGAATATTCCTTATCATGACTAAATTCGTCGGCAACAGTCTTGATTTGGATCGTTGGAAAAAATCATGTTTTCGGTCTCGTTGTCTTCGGAACTATTTAAACGGTTACCCTGTCTGTCGGTCAAATTGTTATTGTCGTAGAATCTCAAACGAACACCGATATTATCCGGTCGGGGATTTACTTCACCGCTTACGTCGGTTCGATAGCCCAATACGGCTAAGAATTCTACGTATCTGTCAGTGTTATCCCGTAGAAAATTGCTAATATGTTGCTCCATCTCGAACCAAGATGATCCGCATCCGCGATTGAGACGCCAAGTTTGTGGAAATATATTGTACATCTGCATCGGACCGCCTAATCGTGCAGCTAAAAGATGACCGCGTTCATCGAAGTTGTCTGCGGTGATGCGACTAATCGGATTCATTCGATTATAATTATTGGTAACGAAGGAAGGGAAAGATTCCCTCGGCGTACCGACCGGTCGCGTGGTCCAAACTGTCAATCGGGCTTCCAGCACCAGAGGTAGATCGACATCTCCGGTGGGAAGTGTCTGATCAAATCTACCTATTCTCGGTAATGTGGTGTACGACAATATCGGACTGGCATGGTTAGTTATAGGTACACGGGGGTCTATAGTGCGGACCTCGGTTGTTGGATTGTCGGCTCGATGTCTACGAGCTATAGATTCAATATTCAAGTCACACTCGTTAAAATGAACATTATCAGTAACCGCTCGCTCGTATACTTTTTTGCATAACTTGTAACCATCTGAATCGTAAACACCGAATCTAAAACTTTTTCTCAATTGTTGCGTTATGTTGTGCAATACGTGTCCATATCTAGGATTTAGGAAACAACGCACCCAGTTACCTTTGGTGTCATAGCAATACGCTTTATAATCGCTGTCGTAAAGCTTGCACGGCGTTTCACATGTCGTGTCAGCAGTCGTAGGATAATTGGGTACCAAAGCTTTGTCGTCGATATGGCAGCGTTCCCAACTCAAAATTGTGTTGCACCAATAATAATCTTTGCCGTGCTTATCACAATCGTTATCACATGTCACATATTCATTTGTCGTGGTATGTCTTAATTTAGCTTTTAGTCCAATTGTCCTTGAACACTTATCCCAGTTGTTGTTGGCAGTGACGCACCACTCATACGACTCTTCATTATACTTATCGCAATTGCTTATACACACTTGATGATCTTTCGTAGTATATTTTTTCGTTGGGTTATTGGATGTTCTACAGTCTGTTTCGTCGCCGTGCCAATCGTACACACATCGTCCGTTGAAACATTCGCCCAAACACAACAGTGCTCCAACTTTGAGGCCGAGACCGATAGTGAAAGCTTCATAATTAGATTCAAACTTCCCAGCACGCGCACGACAAATGGTCGTTAATATTATTATAGTAATTAACTTTGCCATTTAGGTATTTTCAATCACTGATAATGTAGTTACAAATTAAGGTCAACTCCGAGATAAGAGCAGTAGCCGTCGAGTACGGGGCGCGGGGGTGCTAGCAGCACACTCGCGCTCTAACTAACTAATAATGACAACCCGCATGGCGGGGCTCTTATAGGCGATAGGAGAGCGTGCATAGGGCCATCAAGATCTGACCCCGGCGGCAGTTTTAAGGAAAGTAACACATTATGTGGATATTTGAGCTACAGCGGTTTAGTTAGGTAGCTGGGTTTTTTTTTTTCACCAATGGACGGAGGTGATTCACGGGATTAGTTCGTTGGTCCTCGAACGGTGCAGTCGATTCGGGAGCGAGCTCCGACCCAAAATTTTTTTGAAAAAAATTTTTTTGATGCGTTTGGCGCACCGAGCTCTGCACATTATGGCAAGATCGCGTCGCTTGCCGGCGAATTTGAACAGCGCGTTGACACTGGTGTTTTTATTTTTATTTTGATACTGCTGCGACTAAATAAAAATCGCAGTCGCCAAATAAATAGATTAAAATTGTGCTAAAGTGACAGCGTGAGTGAGTGTGCGTGAGTGTTAATAAGTGCCTACCTAAGTGCGTTGCTGATCTCAGGCGAGCGTTCCAGAGCAAACAAGGAACCCAAGCTAATCCGGTGAAATCTTTCCATATAGTTTAGGGCATACCTTCCCTCTGCAAAATCGGTATTTTATTTAATAGATTAAGTGAAAACACGCGACCGCGTATTTTCAGTGGCGAAGTTTCTAAGCAAATGTTATAAGATCATATTATGAGCATACATATATAATGGCAAGATAAATTATATAAAACATGATTCTAACAAACTCGCTACATTATCGCTTTAGATTTCATACAAAACTATTTTCCAATAAAATTTCTGCTAGACCGCCTTAGTTTCGTAATTTTAAGTCAATAGTTTATTTTGTCCCTACGGGTTTAATTGGTTTTATGGGCGAAAAAGTTTGGTACATTAGTACCAAACTTTAGATACAATGCATGTGTGATACTTATAATAATATTTTGCGGTGTGTCTTGTTTTTTGAGTGGTGCGTGGTGTTTTTACGAACACGGGGGCGTATACCTAACAACTTGAAAACGGAATTCCGTGCACCCGATGACCACATCTACAATTTGCAGCCCCTTTCGCGACAGATGTGCGCCCACGCCGCCACCGCGCCGGCCCTTAGGGCGCATAGCAATTGGTCATTTAACTTTTATGATGCTCACTATTTGTGTATATTATAGAATGCCATAACGGGGTATCTCAGTAAATGCGCTATATAATCTGACATTGAAAGCGTAAATGTAGATTGTGTTAAATATTATACTCTGATACTATAATAATAATTTGCTTTTATCATTTACTATTTTTATTTATTATTTACCCAAACTGATGTCTAGGTTCTGTACCTATGATGGTTAAGTAGGTGCATACTTTGAAAAAAGGTTATATAGTTATATTCGAATATTCGTTATATTCGTTAATTTAAAACAAATATGACGGGTGGTTATCGACATTGTACGCTTTTTAAAGTTTTGTGGAAATTTTCCGGGTCTCACCCAAAAACTGCTAATGTGAGAAATCCACTCAACCCTGGACGCTATTTTTATACTTTTCTGATAGCATAGAAAACGTATTCATAAATATAAAAAAAGATCTATGGCCTTACCCCATCCCTGCTCGAACGACAACAGGACGAAGATATTGATAATTATTTTCAATGAAAAACGCACCAACTCTGATGATTTTTAAGGTCTTTTTATTGTTTCATTTACAAAAACAAGAGCCTCAGTAAAAAGCTGATGATATTGGTTGATGATCGTAGGAAGCATTACAATAGCGGCCGAGCGCTGCAAGCAGGAATGGTCCTTACGGTGTCCACAGATGTCCGCGCCTGCGATAGTACGAACATAAAAACAAGCATTCGGGCGACACGGGTCGGGATTTTTTGTGTGCATAATTTAGAACTATAATACAATCGCGGCAACCTGAGGTGAACAACGACGAGCTCGAAGTTGTTCCGCGTCAGAACTGGAGTTAAACAACGAGGAGCGCCAACAGATTCACTTATGAAGCTGGACTTGAACGAACCTGGCGGAGAGAGTTATCATATGAGACTTGATTAATCACGCTAGGAATAAACCAAGCCGAAAGAAAAAATATGAAAATAATGTTAGACGGAAAAACCGTAACCAAAACCAGCAAGAATGTGCCAACTCGCACAGGCGCCGCAAACCACACCCGAAGCATGCAGAACAAGACCAAATCCAAGAAAGCCGGACGACTTATTTACGCATGTTATGCCAACTTCGAACAGCACATGACTTACTTCGACAAGGAAATATTTTTTGGATGGACACGACTGAAGACCGAGATAAGTTTAAGAAGACTGTTAGCGAGATTTACAAGAAACCTGAAACAGCAGCAAGAACCTCAGACGAAGACCTTGGAAACAGCACAGAGCAGATGCACCGATGAAGCTGGACATGCACCTGAACCAACGGCGCCGTCATAAAAAGATGCCCATCCTTAGATAAAAATAACCCGTCTCTCCACTATTCCATTGCTTACTCTAGGATGCATATCCGGTACGGCTCGTAAATCCTTCCTTATCCTAAGGGCACGTCTTCCCTACCATTAACCCGCGCCCCCCGGTCTACTCCTTGATATGCAATAGCCTTTGAAGTCCCATGAAACATGAGGCTTCATGGGCTAGTGCAAATCTTGGGGTTCATTCGATTTATCGAGTCTGGTTAAACCACGCTGGGGTCGGTGCATTTCATTTCATTCATTCATTCATTAGTTAGGTAGTTTAGTTAGGTAGTTTAGGTAGTTTAGGTTTAGTTAGGTAGCTCAAGAAAACATTCAGTCCTTAATTTTTGGTGGAGAGCCAGTTTGGTTTCCGCAAGGGGCGCTCTACGGTGGATGCCATCATGCGCGTTCGAGCCCTCACGACGGGGGATGCTGTTGCCCGGGGTGGGGTCGTCTTGGCGGTGTCTCTTGACATCGCCAATGCCTTCAATACCCTGCCCTGGAGTTGCATTAGGGAGGCACTCCGGTATCACCGGATGCCGACCTACCTCTGTCGAGTGGTCGAGGCCTATTTGACGGACAGGGCCGTCATCTACCCCGGTCACCACGGCGAGTGGAACCGGCGAGAGATGTCGCGCGGTGTCCCACAGGGATCGGTCCTGGGGCCGCATCTGTGGGACATCGGCTACGACTGGGTGCTGCGCGCCGACCTCCCTAGCGGCGTCAGTGTAGTCTGCTACGCTGACGACACGGTGGTCCTGGCGCAGGGGAGGTCGCATGAGGCGGCGGCCGAACTGGCGACACGCGGGGTTGCGACAATCGTCGATAGGATCCGGCAATTGGGACTCGAGGTGGCCTTGCACAAGTCCGAGGCCACGTGTTTTTATGGTCCTCGGAACGCGCCACTGTCGGGTTCCCGGATAACGGCAGGAGGGGTTCACATCGGTGTCGAGTCGACGATGAAGTACCTGGGACTCGTCCTCGACAGCCGGTGGAACTTCGTGGAGCACTTCCGACGTTTGGCTCCCAAACTGCAGAGGGCTGGGGCTGCTTTGAAGCGGCTCCTGCCCAATCTAGGGGGTCCAAACGCCTCCTGCCGGAGGCTCTACGCGGGGATCGTGCGGTCCATGGCTCTTTACGGGGCACCAGTGTGGGCGCGTTCATTGAGGCTGCGACCGGCCCAGCGGTTGAACGCGTCCCAAAGGGTCATGGTCATCAGGCTGGTACGGGGATACCGCACGGTCTCCCGTGAGGCGGCCAGCCTCCTTGCCGGACTACCGCCATTTGATCTGGAGGCGAAAGTCCTCGCGCACATGTGGGAGTTGCGCGAGGAGGCGAAACGCCGGGGCGTAACTCCGCTGCCGCGAGAAATCGCGGCACAGCGGACAGAGCTCCGGCGGGATCTCATGGCGGCATGGAGAGTACGAACCCAGCGCTGGGCACGCCACAATTGTGGCGATAAGTCCCCTCTTTGAGGAGTGGCTAGAGAGGCGCCACGGCGCCCTCACCTTCCGCCTGACGCAGGTCCTCACCGGACATGGTTGTTTCGGGAGGTTCCTGTTCAGGATAAAGCTGGAGGAAACGCCCGGGTGTCACCACTGTGTGGATCGCCCGGAGGACACGGTGGAGCATACGGTGGAGGTCTGCCCAGCTTGGGCGGAGCACCGCCGTGTCCTCACGGAGGCGATCGGCGGCGGCGATCTCTCGCGTCCGGCCCTGGTTCAGGCCATGGTCCGGAGCGAGAGTGCATGGGAGGCCGTCACCTCCTTCTGCGAAGCAGTAATGCTCGCGAAGGGGGAGGCGGAGCGCGCGAGGGAGAGGCAAAATGCGCGCCCTCGCGCCCCTAGTCGCCGCAGGAGACGCCCCGGGCGTCGGGAGTCGCGAGCCGACTTCCGGCCACCGTAGGCGCGGGCTTGCGGACGGTGTGCAATGGGTAGCTCGCCGTCCGATAGGGACCAGGCCCGGGTCGACGGCGCGTCGTGTTCCACGCGCGCCTCAAAGAGATGTCAGCACCAACTGATGGGGTCCGGAAGGGCCAATGCCTGCCGGGATTGCGGGTTTGTCCGAAAGGGATATCGCGACAGGCAACGGAAGGAACACGGGTGGGTTTTAGTCAGTAAAAGTCTGACACGCCCTCCCGCTCCGCCCAGAGCGGGAGAAGTTATTTGATAATTTCCCACCCACAAAAAAAAAAAAACCCCAACTATGACTAAAGGTGAAGCACACTTATCCGGGCCGAACACGTCGAACGAATCGAATTCAACGAGAACGCTAAACAGGGGCCTTACTCCCGACAGCTTCGAGTTCTGAATCAATCGAATTCTATTCGAATTCAATACCGATTCATACTCTTGAATCCGACACTACCGCACAATCGTGCGGTGGTTCAAAGCGAAACTAATTTCGATCGAGAGATTCGTTAGGATCGAAAAGTACGTACTCCACACGCCATCTGACAGTTGATTCTCGAGTTGTTGGATCGAAACTAAACGTCAAATTACACGATAGCAAAGAAGCTACTTTATTCAGATCGAGTGAGGTTTTTTAGTGTCATTTACTGCTATATTTCTTCAAATTCATTAATATTATGGCTGGCCTTGCGTTGTTTTTCAATGTACTTGAGGAAGCAAATCGTATGGATAATTGTGCAAGAAGAAATATGCAGAGGATTAATCGTTATATCACCCGGAGTATGGAAATAGTTTCGGAAGAATTCCGGAAATTATCTTTTGTCGAAGGAGTTGTTTGATGTGTTGGTAGAAGTTTTTACACCATACAAGAAGAAACCAACCTGAAGAAGTGATAGATACCAACCAGAAGAGTACACCATTACCATTCATTCGGATAGCATAAATATTTACGTTATCTCAACTGTGTTTAACTTACTTTTGTCCATGACTTATAAAAGTCTTTTGTTGCGCCACCCAAGGAATTTAGTAAAATCGTGACCTCATCCCATTTTGGTTTTGTCTGTTGGCGAGCTTGTGCAGATATGAATTGAAACTAAATAAAAACTCATAAAGCAGCAGACACACAAATAAACTTTTGAACAACAGCGCTCTTCGCATACGATTTGACACTTGACAGCAGTTTGGTTACACTTTTTTTTCCCAAAAATAATAAAAAGTAATATGTTTTTTCATACGTTTTTGTTTGTTATGTGTAAATTAAGGACTAGGGTATCGTTTTTTACATGCAATTACTAACCAAAGACATATAGCAATTGACGGTGATGTAATCCACCGGATACGGCTAACGACGCTGATAAGATTCGAACGTCATGTCGATCTTGGTTTACGATTCGAATTGGTTCGGGAGTAAGGTTTTAAATCGAGTTCGGATCAGAAGCGAGTTCGAATCGAAAACCAAATCAAAATCGAATCGTTTTCGGGAGTAAAGGCGCGCACTATGATAGGCGCGTTCAAGAATACCTTTCTATCGCGTATGGCAATCGTTGGATAGGTCGAGGTAGACCGGTCGCCTGGCCAGCTCGCTCGCCTGATCTTACTTCGTTGGTGTTTCATGTAGGGCTAAAGACGGTCTGGTTTATGGTAATGACGGCCATACCATATCAAGTGCGGTACAATTTTACTTCACGGCGATCTGAAATAGAATTATTAACAAAGTAGTAGTATTCTAATACACGACATCTAACATCACGTTTTTTTAAGGTAAGTTAAATATTTAGAATATTTTTTAAATTGGATTATCTTCCTCGTTTGTTGGTAACACCGAACTGTCACTTTTTCTTTTTGTATGAATAAAAATTATTTAAAAAAAACTTTTTCTTTTCGCGCGTAAACTCTCTCGTCAAAAATATTAATTTAAAATAAGTTTATGATACTCCTTACTAAAATAACAAAATGTTGACTGTGGTTGAAAGTGTATTAATGCTTATGAAGAACATAAGCATAGGAAGGGTAAGAGCCTATAAGGATATTTGTATGTTTGGAGTGAATATAAACAAATATGAGACATACACAAACTGTTGACAGACTTGGCTGATGCAACAAAATACCTGACAATGTCAATGTTCACTTCCACCAAACTAAAACCAGAACAAAAGTAATATCTTCTCTAATGAATTTCAATTTACTCTACTTATTTGATAAACAAACAGATACATTTAACAAACTCGAGCATACAACTTCATTGCTACAAACAATAACAATTAATCAATAAATATTAAAACCACAAGACATTCACTCAGGATGATAAAGAAAACTTACCGTTCCTACTGAGAAAATGTAAAACTAGTACCTACAACAGGAGTTGATCTGCTATTTTAAATAACAAATTAAAACATCCTACAACTAACTACAATGACAGGAATAACTCAATAATGAAAACGAATAGTTTAGGTGGACCTCAATAACAACCCGGCTGTTCGCACCAACACTACGCGACCATAGTTTCGCCTGCGCCGCACTTCCCATCACTACGGGCATAGACTACTATATATACTAGGGATAGACTGGCAACTTAGGCATTTATTTGGCTGCGCCATCTAGTTACCAGGACATACATTATCGATCTGTCAATGTAGTAGTAGTGTGGTAGTAGTAGTACTGTATGTATATAATATAGCTGTATTGTACCAAGTAGAATAATGTAGATTGGTTGAAAATTGTTGTAGTAAAATCAACCCAAAAAATATAAAACTGGATTATAGAATCTAGATTTGAATTTTTTAGGTTTAGTTTTATTACAACAGAATTTTCAACCATTCTACATTATTCTACTCGGTAAAGCTAATTCGTTAGTACACTAAACTTGTTGTTTCCCGGATATTAAAACAAATATAAAATTTAAATATTTATTGGGTATAACAAAACTGTACTTAGCTTAAAAAAACTAAACATTAACGTCAATGCCAGTTTGCCTTAGTCGTTTCCGACCTCTGTTGTTTTTATAGTGATCATGGGCTTTTTTTTTTAATTGGTCATCCTTATCATACTCTAAAGCCTTGCCAGTGAGGAGGTGGCTGACTTCTTTGCACCATATATGTATAAAAAAAAATATGCTTTTATTAATCAAATATTCGATTAAACGATCTTTATGCGTCTCGCACGTCACAAAATTAACATCCATATTAATTGTTACCACCAATTTTATATATTCAGCTAAGTTAATTTTTAAAGGTGATGATTTTAAAATGCTAAAAGTTATGTGTTCCACTTGTGCAAAGAAGTCAAACAAACACCTCGTAGGATAGCACAGCCATCTTTTGCTATCATATTCTTTTATTTTTATAAATCCATGGAAATTTTCTGTATATTCAGTTTCCATGGATTTAAGGCATATTTGACATTTTTTGTATACTTTGCTTTTGGCTTGGCGTGCTAACCACCCACTGCAATATCCTATTGCTGCGCATTTTTCTATATTGCCTTTATCTTTTTTATTTATCACTGACGTCGTGTCTACGAGCTCTATGTACATGTGCTCATAGTCCACAACATTGATGCCCTCGTTGCTAATTTGCACGTCCTCATCAAGCAAAAAATATTTTAATGAATCTAAACAAAAGTCATTGTCAGCCTCGCAATTTGCACCTACAGAGTGTTTAGATGTTAAATTGTTTAATAATAAGGTCTTATACGAGGCTTCAAAGGACGAGCAATTTGGCATGATATTCGCATATCCATGGGCTCTTATGGCTCCAAAGAAATTTTCGAGGGCATCTTGATTTAATCTGCGCAACAATATGGCATTCATGCCTTTTTCATGAAGGAATTTGACCAATTTTCTAATATTTTCTATGGTTTTTACCCAGCCCATCAATGATGGCACATACCTTGGAGTATCAAATTTCATTGATTTTAATACAGGCAAACTGGCATTCCAGAGTTCATGATGAGCCGAATTATCTTTGACAGCGGATCTAAATGGTTTTCCCGGCACAAATCCGTAACTCCCACAATTCAGACTATCAAATAATTTGTCAAAGAATATTAATATATCTGCAGTTTGAGTGCATTCTTCTGGCAATGCTCCCATCTCTGAAAATTAAGAAACAATTCCATTTGTAATCATTATCATTACTTATGGTTTGTTGTTCACAATCGTTATTAGATTTAATAAAAATTAAAAAAAGTGTATATGCATCCATTTTTTTTATTAGATCATCTCTAAAAAATCATCTAATGGGAAATCTACAAAATTTACTTTCTAAATTATGTTATGGATATTGATAAATACCTGTCATAAGTCCTAACGCCGTGCCAACAGAATGGCTAAAAACTTGTGCACAGTGCTTAACCCTCATTTTTGGTATGTGATTGGGCATAACATGCTGAGATGTTAATTTTGGTAGTATTTTAGACCCTTTGTAGTTCGGTGGCCTCGCAAATAGTTTTTGGATATGGCTCCATTTTGCTGTTTGTGTTTTGCCGTCCATAACATAATTTAAGTTTTTGCAAAGCAAATTATTCCTAATGCACTTCAACAGATGTGGAGGATCATGCAAGAAATAAATTTTTTCTTCATTAACTTCGAAGAAGCCTTCTCTATACTCTGTATCTTTTCTGAAATATGTGGATTTGGTGTCTGTAACTAGACTGTTAATCGCAGCACAATTTGTTGTACCTTGGTCACAAATAGTGGCTACAACTTTAAGACCAGCTTCTTGTAGTTTTGTGATGACATCAATAATTTGTTTTTTTAAAGCCAATGTCTTAGTGGTACCGGCTGAATAGCTGTAATAAACAGGTTGCTTGTATGCCTTGACTATACCTCTTATCATGAACACCAACACATGGTCACAAAACTTATCTTCTTTTTGGTCACCATCATCCACAAAGCCTTCAATAGAGTCTCTCGTTTTGTTGTAAGAACATGATGGGGCAATGGCCATTTCATCAAACACCAATGAACAGTATCTCTGTATCTGTGGCATTTTTTCGATAATCTCCTTCAAGTGATTAAAAACTCTTTGATTGTAACCAGGACCCAGTTTTACTTTGTATAGTATATTCTGTAAAGTTCTTCTGCTGGGTAAAATGCAAAATTTACGCATAATCCTATAGGTTTTAGGTGAAGGCTTATATAAAGATAAAGACAATACTTTCTCCTCTGTTGTAAATCTTCTTCCTCTCACATGTCGTTTTCCAGCTTGCTTAACTTGCATAAGAAAAAAAGTTTTTGCATTCTCATCTTTTAAGTTTCTAGCAACAATCTGGAAAGCTTTTGTCTTTGTAATCCTTTTGGGGGTCATCCTTCTGCAAGGCTGAATTTGTTTAGGGTTTTTGCAATGTTTCTTGCGTTTTGAAGTTCCAGACTGCCTGGTAAACTCTGAAATTATAATAATAAAGCATTTATTTTAATTATAAATAAACAAAGAACCGAACAGATGACCAGATGTATGAACGCAAACGAGGCAAAAGGAGTATGTAAGGATCGTAGCAGCTGGCGTTCTGTAGTTTCTGCCTACCCCCATGGGAAGAAAGTATGAGTTCATGTATGTATGTTAATTTAATTACTTATAAAATAATCTAAAACTAACTGCTACCCAAATTCCTGGTGCTGCCGGTGAAAATGTAGTACAACAAAAATAAAAAAAAATAACATTTTATATGAAGGGTTGTGTTAGAACCTAAACTAACCACCTCAAACAACCTTTGATCTAGGAGTTTAATTTTTTATTCTTGTTATGAAAAACATTAACTATATTTTAATTAGTCCATACAAAAACAAAACTCACTATTTTAGAAAATCGTAGAACAAATGTTGTTTGTAATCATGAGTACAATCATGTGTGTAAGGATCGGACACTAATTGCCAGTCCCATATCAATAATATATCAATAATATCATACCAATAAGTATTATGCAGGATCTTACCCATGCTAGTTTGGTGTAACCGAGGTCTGGTTACTGGTATTGGATCAACGCTTATAAGATTGGATTGCACGGAAGATGTTGAAGGATGAATTTCCCGTATTCCATGTTGTTCCAATGGTATGTCCAGATCCATGTTTAGAGTGAGATTTTCAGAGCTCACATGTTGTTCCATTTGTGTATCTACATCCATTATTAGTTGAGCCTGCGATGCAGATGTTGATGGAAGGTTTTCAGGTGCTCTTTCTTGTTCTTGAGCTGTAAGTAATAGTGATATTCATGTAATTGTCATTTAAATGTTTTATGTTTCATTGTAATCACTACAGCCATGCTATTCTGTAAACATCTCACCGTGAAAACTTGGGTGAAGTGAGATGTCAATAGTGTCAATCCCTGTGGAATGACAGCTCACTCCACGCTCACTTCACCCAAGTTTTCACGGTGAGGTGGTTACAGAATAGCACTGCTGGTGTTCCACATAAATAAATAAACTGTGTATTATAGATAAAAACACTGAGAAGATTGTTTACATTTAGTTAAGTAGGTACCTAAACCTTTTGGGTATAGGCTTTATGGTTCAGGAGATATGGCCATCAGATTAATTATACCAAATAAAAAGTATTCTATTCTATATCTGTGACGAGAATAACAATTTACCTGATAGTTGTAGTTCTGGAATTGCTAATTTACAAAGCTGGTGGTTTGGGTAGAGGTAAACCGCTCTGAAATGTTTACGACATACTCGCAGATTGTTGTAAACATATTTCTTATCCTGCAGCAGATGTAGACCGCCAATCGTTGAAACCCATGTCATGTATTTCTCAAGATTGGATTTAGGATCTAGAAAACGATGTAGAGGAATACCTGAAATAGAAACATAAATATTTTATTATGCCATTTATTTTTACTCATAATTCAATTGCCGCATGTATGTAAGATTATCACTTGAGAATGGCTGGAGTAGATTTTTGGGTAGATAGGTAGTAAAATGTTTACCTATTATTACCAACGGACTCAGATCTAGATCATCTTGAAAAATAAGAAAATGAGGCTAAAGTATTCATTGGAGTTGATTGATTTTTTGTATACGGGTAAACAACATGATACTCTTTACGTGGTTTAAAGGAATGTCAATCGTCTTGTTCCATCTTGTATAATATTTTCAGTTAATTAGGTGCAATCAGCAATAAATTACATACGGAAGGATATAAAAAGAACATTATATTTACCGTCATCTTTGATGACTGTGCAGCCGGGCACACAACACTTGTTTCGAGACATTGTTACACAAAACAATTATACATAAAACAATTAAATAATATGGTCCAAACTCCTATTTACGGAGGGCCTAAGCTATTTTGTTGATTAAATCACGGAGGAACAACACAGGGGGCTCAACTCGACGTGATTTAGAAAGTAGACACACGATGGGAACGTTTATCTTCTAAGATTTGTAGTAAATACGGAGTAGCGAACTAAACTCGACGTAAAATACACTCAAAATCGGGAAGCAAACGAATAATTACAAAAATATGCGCAACGGCAGACATTTTTGCAATCACAGAATATAGGGTAGCAATGAAATGTCACTACCAGCCAGTATAGTCATATATTATTTGTAAATTCTACTAATAGTTACTTTTTTATCAATATGAACAAAGCATTAATAAATGCTATGACCGGAAAACTTTTACAGATGCAAAAAAAAAAAACGATAAATAATAACTAACTCATAATAGATAAAATTCAAGATTATCCGCTTACATTTCTACTAAACTATACTACCAATTGCTTCGTGGATATACACTGGCAACACTGTTCATTTTTAATTTATGTCCTGATAGATAGATGGCGATGAATAGTACGAAATTAAAATGTATAGCAGTTGCCAGTGTGACCAGATTCAGTATTTTAATACTTTTTCAGTATATTTCATCGATTTTTCCGAACATTAGTATATTTTCAGGTATATTGCTGGCAGTCAGTATTTTTGGGTATATTTTGGTAGAAGTTATAGCAACACCGTAGTGAGTGAGAATTCCCCGGAACGCAAACATTGGGGACTTTCCCGGATTTAGTTTATACTTATACATTGATGGACTGTATGATGATGATGAAGCATCTAGTATGTACTTGTCGATTTTGGGTTGCTTCATGAAAGCTAATTACATCAAACGTACGGACAATGTATTTACGTTAGACCCAAAGTCTAATGTAAATTATTTGCCATTGAAAGATATGTACTTAGGTATTCAAGTAGACCAAGAATTAATCAAACACAGGGAAAATGTAAACATGAAAGAACAGATTGCTGAGTTTTTCAGAAGGTGCCAATCATTTTAAATTGAGTTGAGCACGCAATTGAAATCACGTTTGCCTTTCGAAAATCCAGTTTTTCGAGAACTGAAATTTCTTGACCCACACACTGCCGTGCATAAAGAATTTCGCAGTTTACGAAATGTGATAGAAACTTTCCCATGCGAAGTACAGCCAGAACAAATGCAGTTAATTGACGAAGAATATAGAACCCTAAAGTTTGATCGCGAAGCAAGTGATTTGTTACAATTTTCCAGCACTGGCTCACCCATCTCGTGTGAACAATTTTGGATGGAAGTTGGGAAAATTTCTAACAGTGATGGCATGTTAAAATACAAAAATATAACTAGTTTTAGTAAATCTCTTCTATGTATACCGGTGTCGAATGCTGCATACGAGCGCATATTTTCACAGATAAATTTAATAAAAACGGACCAAAGAAACAGATTTATAAACAAAAATGTGTCAGCTATTTTAAAAACAAAGCAAGGTGTTAAGGATGAAGGAGGTTGTGTAAATTTTAATCCTTCGAAAATGATGTTAAAATATAACTCTAACATTTATTGTGGGTATGAATAAATAAAACGTGTTAAGAAAATCAGTATTTTTATTGGTATATCTGTCCTATGTAAGTCGGTATATTTCAGTATTTTTTTGAGGTGCCTCGGTATTTTCGTAAAATTTAATCTGGTCACACTGGCAGTTGCCACCCTGTGACCACAGAGTACTATAATACACCTGTGACTCTGTGCCTGTGACTACGGGGCGCCCCGCACCTGCCCTCACGCCCCACAACGCGTCTGCGTCGAGCGCTCCGCGCTCACCTCACGCCCCTCTTTGCTTGCTCCGCTACCGCCAAAGATCACACACGCGCCCATGCGCTCCCTACACGCGTCCACAACAAACGACTCAACTAGTGTATGTAAGCTGTAAATCCACGGGCGTACATAATGGCGACCGTCTAACTGCAATCATCGGACTCCCGAGACTCCAAGCCTTCTACCACTTCGTGCATCCCTGAGCTTCGTGCACCCACCACCTTGTGCATTCGGCGTGTCTGCGAGCAGCGAGCCTCGACCATCGTGCGTGTCGAGAATCAGCAGTACCTACGAAGTAGTGAATCAAGAAACAAAATTGCAAGTGCGGCCTGCCTGGGTGTGGCCGGCTCGTGAATACCCAGCTAAGTTTCATTTCTTCTATTTTCCTATTAGGTACTTACCCCTTTCGTTGTAGTCTATAGCCTGCGTAATTGCGGGACAACTACAACAGTGATACGAAAAGCCTATTGCATGCATGTGCATTATGCGTATCTATTACATTCAACAACAATATTTATTCCTGCCACCTATACCCTTCTGCCCACCATACACTAAAGTGCAGTAACAGCAAAATCACGATTTCGAGTAAAACGCATTTAAAGTTAAGAATTGATTTTAAAAAATCAACAGAATGTATAAGCAAAAAAATTTGAATGCAGAAAGGTTGTAAAGGCATAGGTTCACACGTTAAAGCAATAAAAAAAAATATATCTTAATAACTGAATTTATTATGGCCATTTATTCTTTTTGGTGCCTATTACTGCATAGCCTTTTTTGTAAAAAATACCATTTTAAACTTAGTAAAATGCAGCAAAAAGCCCTATTACTGCGTTTGGATCAGTTATTTTGTCAAGAAACCCAACTAACATGCAGTAAGGTCAAAAAAATACTGCATTTTAGTTAGTTTTTTAAGAAAAAAGTGTTCAATTTACTAGTGCAGTAAGAAAAATAGCTAGTTCACATTTTAAAGACCGTTTATATTAACTGCACTTTAGCTAGGAATAATCATATCTGTGTCATTATGCTATCCAAACTAATCTGCAGTAATGCTGTATTTTACTGCGTGTTAGTCAGTTTATAATGATAAAAGAATGTTAAGTATTCACAACTAAAATGCGACAAGCTTTGATTTTACTGCATTTTAGTTGGGAGTTCGTGACAATAAATTGTATTTTCTTAATTTGCAGTAAAAATAGCTTGTATGGCGGTAAATTTTACTGCGTATTAATTTTTTTTTTAATTTTTTTCCAGAAATATAAAACTATCTAAAGAACTGTAAAATTATATTGCTTACTGCATTTTAGTTATGAAACCTTAAAATTTAATCTGCAGTATAATTTATACTGTATTTTAGTTGGGAAATCACGCCAAATTGTTAATTTTTTTCGTTTGCAGTAAGTGAAAACTGTTAAATAAAAACCATTCTAATAGTCTTAGAAATAAGTAAGTTAATTCAATAGAAAGCTTAAGAAACCCGCTTTCAGAATCACTAATAAAACGAAAAATCACAAAAGGGCTGTTACTGCTCTTTAGTCTCTGGTGGGCAGCCTTGATTATTGTAGCCCTGTGCAATAGTGCGATTGCATAGGTAGCTACAAGTGGCAAGCAAAAAAACCTATAGGTAAGGTACCTACTTACAATTCTACCCTATTATTTTGAGATTCCATTATTCCAGTCACCTATTCTATTTCGTTGTAGGCTATTTTCCATACCCCGCACTAAATTGTGCAACTACAACAGTGACCTTGGAAAACTACTTGGTACGCCATTTTGTGTTGTTCATTGTGAATATTGTGTTGCCTACGCTATCCCTCCCGCACGTGTTGGATGTGCTAGTCAGCATTTGTGCTCGTTTGCAACATAGCTATTTTATTTTGTTCTTGGGTTACTGACGGGTGTTTATTTTTGTGCCTTGTGCGAGGTTTGTTTACGCCCCTTACGTTCTCTAGTTGCACTATCCTTCGCTTGTGTTGCACGTTATATACCCCGCTTCGGGCCGACTATTTCAGCGCAAGAGGTGCCCGTGCCCATCGTTGTGGCCAGAGCCCGACATCACTTCGGGTGATCATCGAGCGCGTCGTGTCGGCACCGTCGTCGCACGCGTGCCCCAGGCCTCCTGCCCCGAACTCCGCGCCCACGCGTGGTTGCTTCGCTGACGCCGAGGGAGTGCCGGTAACTACCGATAGCCAGACGAAGACGAACGTAAGATGTTTCCATTTATTTTGTACTAGTGATTCAGTGCTGTCTTTATCAAGGTAGTTATTATCGCCATGGATATCAAAACTCCAAAAGCTAAACGTGTCAGTATCCGTGGTAGGCTAACTAAATTTGAAAATTACTTGGAGCAAATCAAGACAGTACCCATATTTGAATACAAAGAATCACAAGTAAATGAGCTTAAATTAAAACTAGAGATGATCAGAGATTTATTTAAAAACTATGTTGTGCTACAAGATCAAATCGATGAGCTTTCCATAGAAACTATATCTCTTGAAATTGATGAGAACCTAGACTAACCTAGCGGTCTCAGACAAAAACTACACGGTTGCTTGGGACCTGCTGTAGAGGTACAATAACAAGAGACATTTGATCACTCAACACAGATTCAATTTTATTTGAACTACAACCCACTCACCGTGATTCTGAAAGTTCTCTTAGAGCGTTGGTTTATAGTGTCAACAAAAATCTCGAGAGCCCTGTCAAGTTTAGGTCAGTCCACAGACGAATGGGACCCATTGCTAGTACAAATTATGTATCACAAACTTGATTTCACTACCAAACGAGCATGGGACGAACATAGGAATCCTGATGATTACAATATGCCCAAATTAAGCGAATTAATAAAATTCTTACAAAATCGTGCTAATATTGTAGAGAATACTTCTAGTAGTAAAAAACCCAACTCTAGCAATAAGCAGCAGCGCGCCTGCACATCCTTAGCATGTATTAAAGCTAATACAAACAATGACAAACCTAACGGAGAATCAACTTGGGTCTGCAACTATTGCAGTGCAGATCACAGCATCTACAAATGTCCTACATTTTTATCAAAAACTCCAGAACAACGAAAAACTGAGATTTACCAACTAAATCTATGTCCCAATTGCCTCAAAAAGTTTTAATACTAGAAATAAAGATAAAATAGATCAACCTTTTTTCAGATTATCTAAAGTATCTTCATCTTTTATGGGGTACTGTGTTAAACGCTACAACAAAATACCTTGTGATATATTACAATTAAATGAAAGAAAATTTAAAACTCATATTAAAAGTACACTTTGTAAACAAGCATATTACAAATTAGAGGATTATATCCAAGATAAGAATGCTTGGAAACATGCTGGTCCTGCTCCATAGGAAAATCTAGAATCTAGACAAAATCAAACTGGTTGCTAATTTAAGTTGTATAAATGATTATTTTTATTATATGACATTGATTTTACATTCTGTGATTATTCCTCACACACTGACTTATTAATTGTAAAATTTAAGAAAATCATCTACTTTTACAATGTTTGTAAATATGTGGGAACCATGCATCTAACACATAAGTAATTAATTTATATTTCGTTGCTTCATTTTTTTTAGGTGCATCGTTTACACATATAATTATTTAACTAATGTACCTACATATACAAAATATTGTAACACTTTTTAAAAGAGTAACGGTGGAGTTTCTTGCCCATTCTTCTCCAAACGAAAACTACCTTTTGGAAGGGGCGACTAGAATCAATAATTTTTTTTGTAAACTTTGATGTTCAAAAGTGCCTTACAAGGGCCTATTTGAAATAAATGATTTGACTTTGACACATACTGAATGCAGTCACCGGTATGTTGAAATCCGGCTGCTTCAATCTCCGAAAATTCAGATCAAATGCCCCTGACATCTTTCCCATCTCCAGTGTCGACCTGCAGAGCAAGTTAAGCTTGAGTGACGCATCCAGTACCCTCGGCTTGGGCTGGAGCCCGCGATCCGATTCTCTTCAATTCACCATTGAAGCTCCAAGCCCCGAATCTACAGAGAAGACTACGAAAAGAGCAATACTATCATCGTCTTTCAGCATTTTTGATCTTCTCGGATTGCTGTCACCGTCCACTGTCCAGCCGAAGATGCTTATGCAACAGCTGTGGCGGCGAGGATTGGACTGGGATGAGCCAGTCCCTGATGATCTACGAAAGGAATGGCAGAAAATGAGTTCTAGCCTTCCGTCGCTTAATGAAATGGCAATACCAAGAAGAGTTCTATGTGAGAATCCACAAGAAATTCAATTACACTCCTTCTGTGATGCATCCATGCATGCTTATGGCGCATGCATATACCTACGATCAACTGATAACGAAGGTAACGTAGCAGTCCATTTACTCCAAATCAAGATCTTGATAATCAAGTGCCAAATCAAGAGTGGCGCCTACTAAACCGCCTCTTACCATACCAAAGTTGGAGCTACTTGGGGCTCTACTTGCCGCAAATCTCACGAAGACTGTTTTGAACTCCTTGCGGTACCCTATTTCCACGTGCACACACTGGTGTGACTCTAGTGTTGTACTCGCATGGCTCAACAGCACTCCCAGCAAACTGAAGTTTTGTTGCTAACAAGGTCGTAGAAATCTGCGAGAATACAAACCTTTCTTCAAGGCGTCACGTGCCCACTGCTGCCAACCCGGCTGACTACATCTCCCGCGGCGTCGCTGCAGAGAAGCTGCGCTCTCTACAAGACTGGTAGTCAGGCCCGTTCTTCCTCAGCATGAATAAAAATCATTGGCCATCACAAGATAAACCAAGTAAAACCAACTTACCAGAGATCAAGAAGGTCCTACTCGTGACGACCGCAAGCAAGTCACCAGTTATACGATTTGAAGATTTCTCCACTCTTAACAGAATCAAGAGAATATTTGTACATTCAATATCTGAAAGATAAAAATATGATAAAGAGAAAATAAAATCATGATAAAATCATCAAAAAAATAATCAAAATAATCATCATAATTCATTGTGTTCATTTAACACAACGAACACAATCCAATAAAAAAATACGTGTGGCACTCGAGGACTGCCGCGGTAAAGCTATTGCATAGCATATATTCAAAAATAAGAAGATAATATTGTTGATTTAAAATATTTTTTTAAAAAAAATACCCCTATACCCCCCCCCTAAATCGCAGAATTTACACAACCGTCAATGACGTCTGCCCTCACGCGTCTGCCCGCGTTCGGGTCGCGCACTCGGCGATCGCGCGTCATTGCCTATCCCGCCCCTCCACCCTCGTTCTGCGCGCCCGCCGTCGACTCATCGCAGGTCATTCTTATCGTTCTAACTTTTAAAATATTAGTCCAAATTACTTAGTGTAAAAGACAAATTTTATCTACATTAAATACCGAAAGCGATGAAGGTATTTATTTTGATACGAATTAACTAAATACTCTAAAATATGCAACTTAAAAAAAGTATTCAATTTAAATGTATTTATAGCTCACTATTTTGGCTATAATGGCTTCCACATAAAAGGTAGATATATGCTGTCGCGGACTTTTATTTAGAACTCTTTAAGACAAACAACCCCACAATACATTCTTTTCATGTAACTCCAGCGGTTTAGGCAGCGCACGCAAAGATAGATCTCAGAGGGCAGGATTTTTTCCGACTTACTGGATACTTATCGTTATATTATGGCTAAATCACATAAAATCTTTATAAATTGTAGCCTATGTGTTATTCTGATATATAAGCCACATTACTGTAAAGTTTCATTAAAATCCGTTCGGTAGTTTTTGCGTGAAAGAGTAACAAACATCCATCCATCCTCACAAACTTTCGCGTCAGGTTTTTTTTTCGTTACGGAATTTCTACATTCGGTCGCCGCGCTCAGTCTCCGATAAAAGCTATGCAATAGCTTAAAAAAAAAAAAAAAATTATATAATATATATTTATATATATTTTCAATTCTTTTTCTTTTTTTTTTTCTTTTTTTTATCTTAATATAATATTATAAGAGGTCATCTATCAGTCCAAGAGATGAACACTTCATTAACATTATTAGCCAAAGAGGCTCAAAAACAATCATTACCTAAAGAGTACAACAAACTAATAAAACGTGAATCCATACTTAAGGGTAAAATATCAGCTCTTAGCCCATTTCTTGACGAGGAAGGTGTTATCAGAGTAGGCGATAGGCTTGATCGTTCCAGCTATAGTCACGATAAAAAACATCCTATAATTTTAGACTAAACATCATAATATGACCATTTTGATCTTTCGCCAGCAACTGCTGTACTCTGTGCGCGAGTCCTTCTGGCCGATCAACGGCAGGCAACTCTCCCGCAGTGACGGTGAGCAATGGGTAGCTCGCCGTCCGATAAGAACCAGGCCCGGGTCGACGGCGCGTTGTGTTCCACGCGCGCCTCAAAGAGATGTCAGCACAACGGAAAAGGTCCGCTAGGACCGATGCCTGCCGGGGTCGCGGGAAAGTCCGAAAGAGATACCGTGACCCCTGGCAATATACAGGCAACTGAAGGAACACGGGTGGGTTTTCGTCAGTAAGAGTCTGACACGCCCTCCTGCTCCGCCCAGAGCGGGAGAAGTTATTTGATAATTTCCCACCCTTAAAAAAAAAAAAAAAAGCTCTCCCGCAGTACCGTGCGGTCTTGCGTCGTGTGCCGCCGCCACAAAGGGCAAACTCTTACACCAACGTCACATATAACATGAGGTGCGGGCGGGTGTTTGCGTCCGGCAGCACACAGACTGGAGTGCGGTAACCGTTAAGGGTTTGACGCAGAATGTGCACTTCGCAAAATGTGCACTTGACGCGAAATGTGCACTTCGCGTAATGTGCATTTCGCAAAATGTGCACTTCGCGTAATGTGCATTTCGCAAAATGAGCACTTCTCAAAATGAGCACATCTCAAAATGAGCACATCTCAAAATGAGTGTGAATTTTATCTCAAGGGGTCAAAATAAAAACCGTTTGCTAACAAAAATTTTATTTTTTTATTTTGCCCGATTTAGTACGATAACAGTAGTTTCTTTGTAAAAAGTAATCACGTTCAGGAAATGTTTGATTTTGTATTCTCAGTACACGTCAGTTATACACATAATATAAGTACTCCAGCCATTCATTGTATTATGCTGTGCACTGCATCACCTGTATTTTTTTATTATCTTATATCTCGAAAATGGTGTGCCAAAATAATGAAAATTTCGATCCCCTTTACCTATAAACCCCTAAAACTCAACATGTAGGTAATTTTTTTTCATATTTTCCATACAAAACGTGAAAAATTCCATACAAAACACATGCTCCGGCTTTAAAAAAAAATCACGGAGTAAGGAAAAATAAGTACCACCTGGAGTCGCGATTGTCAAATTCGATTTTAATTTTGTCAAAATTATTTTTAAACTTAGTTTTTTTTGCAGAATAGCTTTAAGATTCTCATAGCCAAAAATAGAGAGTTTTACATAAAATAAAACTTACCTATTATTTTTTCATCAATATCCGGAATCCATCTTGAGTCAAGCACCCGTTTTTCAGCCTGTTGTCAGCATTTCCTTTGCCTCTCCGCTGGTGGCGCCCTCTATACTTACCGTTGTACTAGTATTTTAAGCGCGCATCGGGTGATGGCCCGATTTACCGTCATTATGGAACTCATGATGCACCAGGTAGACCTTACCTGGATTCCGGATATTGATGAAAAAATAATAGGTAAGTTTTATTTTATGTAAAACTCTCTATTATTTGTTTTGTATCAATATCCGGAATCCATCTTGAGTGATGTGTTTGTTATCACCTGGTGCGCTTAACCCAAAGACGCTATAATGTGTACAAGGAAGTAAGAAGAAATTGGGTTAATAAAAATAACAATGCATAATTATGTAAATGTATTACAATAATTAATCAAATACATACTGCTTGCAGCCGCATTATATAACAAGATAAATAACTAACGAAAAATTATGGTAATCTTTCAATGAACAGGATCAAAATAATTAGATAAAGATACAGAATGTTTGGGAATATTCGAATCATTTTGCAATTCCCTTTGATAATAATTTTGGAAGGTATGAATCATTTTCCAGTTACCAGTTGCAAGAATTTGATCAATCGGAAAATTTTCTACAAAATTGGGAGAAGCTACTGCAGATCTTACTGATCCTGGAGTTGCATCAATACCACTAGCTTTTAAGAGAGGCCTCACCCTTCCGCCAATAACAGTTCTAGATGCAGGTTTTATATTGCTTTTAACTGTAATAAACAAATGTTTTATATTTCCTCGACGGTTTAGAGTAATATCTAATAATTGTCTCAACCAATAAATCAAATTAAATTTTTTATCAGGATGTTCCCTAAGCCTCCATCCAGACTGCCTATGGTTATGGTTGTCTGTCTTAGAACCAAATGCTGGCCACAATACAATAGAGGTATCTTCATCAACTAAACTAGTGCTATCAATTCGTAACAATGTAAGATCGTGAACCCTGCGGCCTGATGCTAGCAGTAAGAGAGTAGCAACATGTCTCGATACATGAAATATATTATTTTCATCAAAACTGTAAGTACTCATGTATTGCAATAAAACTTTAGGGTTCCAAATAGGTGGTTTAGCAGATTTATCTCTTGCGACAGCAATAGCTTTTAATATATGTTTTATAAAGAAATTTGACGACAAATCAATATTTGATGTTAAGTGTGTGAAAGTTGAAATAACAGATTTGTGTACCAAAATAGTTCTATAAGCAAGACCAATGTCACAGTGTAAATGTGCTAAATATCGAGCTACTTGATCCGCATTAGGATATTTGTAATTAATTGAATGCGACTCACACCATCGCTTCCATCTGCGCCACGCTGGTCTGTAGGTGGGTCATATTCAAAATAATTGTAAGTAACAGATATGAAACGAATATGAATATTATTTGATTGTAACAGAAAAATAACAGAAAGGAATTATTAGGGCATGTTTAAATAGCACACGTTTTTTTAAATAAATAATTAACGTTGCGCTAACCTATTAGAGTTCATCTACTTAGATTAGGTATAACAGTGATAATAGTGCAAAGCCGGGGCGGGTCGCTAGGTACCTAGGTACATAGTGAAACAACATTTTGGTGATCATATTTTAGTATAATTGTCCGAAATCATTGAACAATTCGCAAAGCAGTTCAAATTTCTGCAAGATTATAATAATTAGAGTTCTGCATGAATGTTATTTTTCGAACGGTAGCCAACTTTTTTGCTGGCTGACTAAGCACTTACAATAGGTATTTTTTCTTCAGCTTCTTTTTTCTGCCTTTCTTCCCATATTTCAGGCTTATTCGCTTTTAGGCGCTCTCTATAATTGCGCTGTCGTTCGGCTGGAGTTAATGGCATATTTTCTAAAACAAACAAGATTCAGCTTGAAGCTAGCAATTGCTGATGTATTATATAGTAACACATCAGTTGTTAGTTTTGGCAGCAATCATTTAAAGCGAATGCTATGATAGCCCGCGAAATTCAAACGTTCTTACGTTTTTAGGGTTGCCGCATGGCCGAATGAAAAAACAGATCCCTTATAGGATCACTCGTGTGTCTCTCTATCTGTCTGTCTGTCCGTCCGTCATAGCCAATTTGCTCCGAATTTTAATGGACCGATTAAGTTGAAATTTGGTAGAAATAAACTACGATAACATGGCGCGCCCCTCCAAAATTCTACACGGTTGAAAGTATTTGTGAAATGTATTTACAAAACGCCACCAAGACTCACAACGCATTGTGTGCGTACTGAGACGACCATCAAAACTCAAACTCAAACTCAACTCAAACTCAAAACTCAAACTCAAATCATTTATTTCAATTAAACCATTACAGGCACTTTTGAATGTGTCCGTTACCCAGGCCAGATGTTGTCGAAAATGGTCATTTGAATCTTATAGATAATTAGTTGTGCGGCTTCTGTAAATGTTGCGCACATTTTTAAATTTGTTGCGCTTATAGTTTTTTAATTATTTCACAAAAACATTTCCTGCTGGCGTAACGTTACCGCAGCCAGACCTTTTTCTTTCTAATGGGAATATTTAAATAAATACTAGCTATAGAATTAGTTGTCTAGATGAAGTAAATGTTGTGCCTTATTTTGTATTTGTTCTTTCATCGGTTGCGAAGTTATTCGAGATTTTGCTGGGGTAACGTTTTTGGTTTTGCTAGATCTTTGAAACGGTTAAGCAGATTCTTATCATATTTTGTACAAGACTTCTTAGGGATTAGTTTAAATTTGTTCTGCAATAAAAATACCAAAAAAATGCATAGCTTAAAGGTTATTTCATTAAATAGAAAAACACTTCAATCGGTCCCAGCACTCTCAATAAGAGGTCTAAAGACTTACTTTAAACGTTATTTTAAAGCTTGTAACTGCCTTCAAATGTATGTGAAGTTTCATTAGTATCCTGTAAGTATTTAAAAAGATATGATGATATTCAGTTCTTCACGAGCACGGTCTTGATGCGCGCGGTGTTATTTGGCCACTGGATTGGATATATGAACTGAATGTTATGTCAATTATTAGTTGTTTAGTTCAGTTGTATATCAGTAAAATTTCAGCGTAGTACATTGGATTATTAATGAGATAATACGATTAAAGTCATTAGGAAGTGAATGATCGAGGTAACCCGACCAAGTTTAGGTGGTTACGAAAAAGCGAAAACTCAGAACATTATGCTATCTTTTGAAATGTTCAGTATAATACACCTTACAATTTCAGTACAGACGCGTACACTGTTAAATACATAATAATATAATAATATCTGTACTATGAAAACATTATTATTATCTTCCAGTTGCACATACTTATCAAAAATCACCGATATAACATGTCGTTCGGTGGGATGCGGGAGGGGTGGGGTGAAGGGGTAATTCATTGTTTGATTTATTCCCTTTATGTCGAGTCCCGTTAAGTCGAGCCGAAAACCTTGTCTCGCTTCTATTACCCCTATGTCGAGTAGTTTTCTGTCCCGTTTCTATTCCCTTTATGTCGAGTTTATTTACCACGCTTTTATTACCTTTATGTCGAGTTTAATAATATCATATTTTAGAAGTACAGTCACGTCCAATGAAATGTATACACGCACATAATTTAGAATCAATTTTTACACAAAAAAGAATTTAAAAATAACTAATGACTTTAACCTTACAGTACTATGTACGATTATATTTTTAATTAACCATCAAAGTATGTCATAATTTCAGTGTATTTTTTTAATATTCGAAATTATGTGCATGATGAAAAAGTACCTATCTTTTAAAATATTAAGTTCATTTATTATAAATGAACTTAATAATGCAAATGTAACTATTACGTTAGTACCTACCTACATATCAAAATATAAACAATCAAAATACATAAAACACAGTATAAAAATACATAAATACGTAATGTTACAATGCACATGTTTTCAATTTATGGTTCAAAATATATAGGTAAGTAGTACCTACCTAATAAATTTCGAATAATATAATCGTTAGAAAGTATAGTTATTAATCGAAATCCAAAGCCGAAAAGACCCCACGTTCAAATTCTTTTAATTTACATCTCTGACTGTACCTGTTCACCAAACTCGACATAAAGGTAATAGAAAGCGTAAAATATCAATACTTTGGAGAACAATAGACTTTCAGGCTCGATATAACGGGACTCGACGTAAAGGGAATAAATCCATTGTTTGCATAACGCACTAAACATCTATAATAAAAGGTAATAGAAAATTTCAAAATAGCAAAATTACTATCTGTAATTTTAATCTGTGATTATTTTTAAGTATAAGTTTATTAATACTTTAAAAGTTCAATTGAAATGATTATTTTACCTGTTAATAAAAATTCTTTAATAAACATGTAGTTTTTTTTAAAACTTGTGTACATGTCTGTACTAAATTTGTAACACTATCCTACATATTTTAGAAGGTACCATAATGTTCTGAGTTTTCGCTTTTTCGTAACCACCTAAACTTGGTCGGGTTACCTCGGTCATTCACTTCCTAATGACTTTAATCGTATTATCTCATTAATTATCCAATGTACTACGCTGAAATTTTACTGATATACAACTGAACTAAACAACTAATAATTAACATAACATTCAGTTCATATATCCAATCCAGTGGCCAAATAACACCGCGCGCATCAAGACCGTGCTCGTGAAGAACTGAATATCATCATATCTTTTTAAATACTTACAGGATACTAATGAAACTTCACATACATTTGAAGGCAGTTACAAGCTTTAAAATAACGTTTAAAGTAAGTCTTTAGACCTCTTATTGAGAGTGCTGGGACCGATTGAAGTGTTTTTCTATTTAATGAAATAACCTTTAAGCTATGCATTTTTTTGGTATTTTTATTGCAGAACAAATTTAAACTAATCCCTAAGAAGTCTTGTACAAAATATGATAAGAATCTGCTTAACCGTTTCAAAGATCTAGCAAAACCAAAAACGTTACCCCAGCAAAATCTCGAATAACTTCGCAACCGATGAAAGAACAAATACAAAATAAGGCACAACATTTACTTCATCTAGACAACTAATTCTATAGCTAGTATTTATTTAAATATTCCCATTAGAAAGAAAAAGGTCTGGCTGCGGTAACGTTACGCCAGCAGGAAATGTTTTTGTGAAATAATTAAAAAACTATAAGCGCAACAAATTTAAAAATGTGCGCAACATTTACAGAAGCCGCACAACTAATTATCTATAAGATTCAAATGACCATTTTCGACAACATCTGGCCTGGGTAACGGACACGGGGAAATTCATCAGATAGGGAGCTAGTGTTTAAGGCACAAAAAAAGTGTTTGAGAGCTGTGTGCCAAATAAAAACTACTGACAGTTGTAGACCACACTTTATTGACCTAAGAATAATGACTTTTCCAGCCCTATACGCGTTTGAAGTAGCAATGTTCGTTAAAAAACACTTGTATTTATTTGAAGCCCTGACTAGTAAACGTCACCAGGACAAAATTCACGCTGTGCCTCATAAAACAGCATTATATGCAAAAAGTTTTCTGGGCATGGCTCCAAAAATTTATAATATGATACCCACGACTGTAAGACTTGAGAAGGATGTTAACAAGTTCAAGAGAATGTTAACAGACCTTATGGTTAAAAAAGCGTACTATTCCATTGGTGAATTCTTAACAGATAAGTTAAATAAATAATAATTAGATATGTCAAATGACCGAGTTATTTAAGCTTAATTCTATCTAAATGCAATTATATAATGTAATTTGAATGTTTATTTAGTATGTATTTTTAATTTCAATAATAATTTTAATATTACAATGCATGTTAAATTATAAATTGGTAAGTTCATTAATTATTTGGACATTGTTTATTCTGACATTACTTATAATTTGAATGTATATTATTGCACAGGGTATAACTATTCTGCCGAATTTATGACATTATATAACCGATTAATTGAATTTTATGAAATTGTCTAACTATTGTTTTTAATTTTGCATGCCTGAATTGGTAAATGCAGTGGACTGCGCATTCACTTAACACCTGGAAATGCATATATGTACTGTGTTTTGCAATAAATATTTGAATTTGAATTTGAATTTGAAGGTCTGATCTGACTTCGGTACCAGAAAGAAAGTGGAAAGGTAGCTGGGCGTCTGTTCTGCAGGTTCTAGTACACCTGACTCTAACAATGTTTGAATCTGTATGGTCATATTGGGAGATGTTTTGGTTCTGTAACATTTGAGAACCGTGGGACTCGGAAATATTAGCGGCGGTTTCAGTATGAAGGGTATGCGTGCACCGTTTAACAGCCGGCATATTTTGTCTGGCGCACCTAGATTGCTCCAAGCATACTGAAATTGCTTTAGACAACCGCCTTGAAATGTCCGACAGTCATTCGCGACGCTTGTGTTTAGTAAATGCCTGCGATTGCGATTTCTTTCCCCTAGGTTTGGCTCGATGGTTACTTGATCGGTTTTTGTTCTGTTGTGGAGCGTGTGAGCCATGTTTTTGTCTTTTATTGAAACTGTCTCGACGAAAAAATCTATCTTCAGCTTGCTTACTAGTCGATGGTTTTTGATTTTGATAAAAAAAATCTTTAGAATAAGTTTGAGGTACTGATTTTGTTGATACAGTTAATTTATCCACCCCACCAATTTTTTGAAGGTAGGTTTGAACTGCCTCGTCATTAAAAAGTGATTCTGTACTAGGAGGAATTTTATGTAATACATCGCGATGAAAACCTTCGGAAATCTGGCGCAATATAGCCTCGCGACGTATATTTATTAAATCGGCTCTACGACCGCACACTATTTGTAACAAGTCGTCAGTAACTGTACTATACGCGGATCCTTTCGAAAATAATGTCTCCACTTTTTCGAATAACGTGTTGGGTGTCAACGTTTCTCTAGACTCATTTGACCAATCCACCAATGATTGTAATGTTTTATGCAATTCGTCTTTTTGAGTAAGTAAAGCATTCGTTAATCCAGCAAAAGATCGTTCTAATAAATATGAACGTGAATCTTCTTTTAAAATGTCCGATTCAAAACGCTTTAATTCGCCGTTAACATTTAACTCGACAAAACCGGGGGTAGCTGAATATTTCTTTTGTGCCTCCGAAAACCGAACGGCATACCAATCGTCACATTTAAAACGTTGTAGTTCCGTTAATTTTTTGAGAAATGCTTCATTCGCCTTAGGATAAATCGGATCTTTTACCGTTGTACTGACTTCCGACAAAATCTGAAGTTTGTTATTTTCAGGTCGTCGTAAGTTTAACACATTTGTGGAAACGGCCGTATTGTTTTTAGCACTAGAATTCGTATTTTCAAAGTCGGAATTTTTCGATATAAGATTTGTTAAATAGGCCACTTGTTGTGATAAGAACTCAAATTGTGCATAACTCACGGTTTGAGTGTCCGTTCTTGCTCTGCGTTTCTCAGGGCTGGGACCACTACTCGTAGAAGAATCACTTTCACTCTCTTTTGTACTTGGTGTCGGAGAACGAACCCGTTTACGCGATAATGACCCGTCATTAACACCTTCTGACTCTAAATTATTATTAAAATTTTCCATAATAACAACGGAGAGGTAAAAAATTTCACGAATCCAAAACTGAAATGGTTTTACCAAACTTTTAAATGAATAAAATAGGTAGAATTATTTCGCGAAGTCTTAAATAACGCTAACAACTAAACGGCGCGAAAAACGACGCTATAATGACGGTAAATCGGGCCATCACCCGATGCGCGCTTAAAATACTAGTACAACGGTAAGTATAGAGGGCGCCACCAGCGGAGAGGCAAAGGAAATGCTGACAACAGGCTGAAAAACGGGTGCTTGACTCAAGATGGATTCCGGATATTGATACAAAACAAATAATAAGGAATTTTAGTGATAGTTTAGTTCGGTGTACAAGAGAATCGGCACTACTACTCGTATTTATATAAAACCCTTACCCAGGTTTTGCGTGGACAGTTCCTGTTGTTTTCATATGTTTTATTTTTGTTTTTGTAATTTATATTTTATTACTAGTTTATTTATTTATTTAGAAGTATACAAATTATGTATTAGGTATGTTGAAACTGTTTTGTACTCACCGTCACTTGTCCCTACTTATAGGTTCATTAGAAAACCAACGCCAGACAGCACCTGTCTGTCATTAACGCTGAAATGAATCTATTTGGCGCAGCCGCCCGTGAGGCACACATACTGTTGTTGTTAAAATATTATTTTCACTTTTTTTTATTTTGTGTTTCACGAACTGTGTCCAAATAAACATTATTCTTTCTTTCTTTTTACCTCAATGGTATTGAATGTCTAAATGTATCTAAATGCATCTAACACCGAATTTTAACATTTTTATGTTGATAGTTATAAATATTCTTAACGAATATACACAAACATTCCAGACTTATTTCTCAACCGTACCTACGTAACTGAGGAAAATATCATAGGATCAAAATTGTTTAAGCAATCACTACGCTCGATCTTTAAGCGTGTGTGCGTGAACGGTGCTCACAAACATAGCATCGCAATTAATTTACCTAAACTCTGTCGAGTGAATTTTATGCACGGACTCTTAAATTATTATTTTAATCCGTTAATCGACTCTGACTTTGTTTTGAATTAATTGGAGCTGCTAAAATTTTCGTGCTCTCTTCGCTGGCTCTTGCATCGTAAATTCTCTTAATTATCAAACTTTCCTGCTTATGTCTGATAAACTGGACGTTTTCTGTATGAATGGTCAAAGATAAAGAAAAGCTAACTTAAGCCGGATGCTAAAAATTTCGAGCTAAGTAAGCGAAAGTAAGAGCTTCGTTATTATGAATTTGAATTATGTCTAAGCTCTTAAAATCATTTTTTTAAATTATATTCCGCAGAAGCAACAAAAAGTACCGTTTTGAAAAACTGATAAATAGTAATCTTTTATATAAAGGACACGGCCGGATTTTGTAGAGAGCTATGCCCTAACAAAAAATATTCATGTACATTGACATACAGCACGTCATATTAAAGCTTACAGGTATGTCTTTACAATAGTTTAAGTTTTATGATCAGAGAAGAAGCGAGAGATACTGTAAATAGGTTTTTTTTTGAGTGCCTAAATATTTTGAATAGCAATGATCATTAATTCCGAGTTTTATAGGCGAAACAATACGAGAAATTCAATATTATCAATTGATATAAAGTGCGTTTCTTCACTTGCCGACACGACATTCATTCACATCGATATCAATGTGTTCCATATATTTTCATAGAATTACGCGTCAAGTCAGCTAGAGAAAAAAAGACCCAAATATCAAAATACCTACCAAAAATCAAAACTTATTTGTAATCATATTGATGAATATATATATTGGTAATAGTCTCTGGCTAGACCTTTCAATCGTCGTCACAGGCAGGCCACGTTAGCGGAGAGCTCGTCGTCTACAGATATTTCTGGATATTATGAATTCCTCATAGCGACTTGGCAAAAAATATACAATTGGATAGGCAATAAAACACTAAAACAGTACTTGAATTTTTATTTAAGTACCTAATTAAGTAGGTAGGATTATATCTCGTCTACTTGTTTTAAATACATTTTAACCGGTTCAGGTTTGTATTAATAATAACTAGTAATTATTAGGGCGTAGTCTCACTCGACTTATAGTTTGCGGCTGACTGTTTGTCTGAGTTAGCGCACAATACTATTTTCAATAGAATAGCCACACTATGCACACAGGTAGAGATGCGCAAAATGTGTCAGTAAAAAGAAATGAATGAAGTATATCTTTTCGCTTAACGAAGTAGTCCACTCATTTAGTTCAGTACTTCATTTAGTTCAGCAAATCAGAACGAATCCCACAAGTGAATCACCTAGTCAAGTGCATTTCGTTCAGACCTCGACATCAAAACGAAATTAAAAACTACGAACTATTACCGAGAAATACAAATTTAAAATTCACGGCTAAACATAAACATTTTTTTTTTTTAGAACATTATGCGCTTTAATTGCACTGCAAAAAGCTCAAATCTGATTGGAATTGAAACAATAATAAATAATATTTCTTGGACGTACTTGTTTTAGTTTCCGTACATTGTTGTACGTTAAATTAGACTGTAAATACATAAAAATAAAAAATACGTGTGGCACTCGAGGACTGCCGCGGTAAAGCTATTGCATAGCATATATTCAAAAATAAGAAGATAATATTGTGGATTTAAAATATTTTTTTAAAAAAATACCCCTATACCCCCCCCCTAAATCGCAGAATTTACACAACCGTCAATGACGTCTGCCCTCACGCGTCTGCCCGCGTTCGGGTCGCGCACTCGGCGATCGCGCGTCATTGCCTATCCCGCCCCTCCACCCTCGTTCTGCGCGCCCGCCGTCGACTCATCGCAGGTCATTCTTATCGTTCTAACTTTTAAAATATTAGTCCAAATTACTTAGTGTAAAAGACAAATTTTATCTACATTAAATACCGAAAGCGATGAAGGTATGTATTTTGATACGAATTAACTAAATACTCTAAAATATGCAACTTAAAAAAAGTATTCAATTTAAATGTATTTATAGCTCACTATTTTGGCTATAATGGCTTCCACATAAAAGGTAGATATATGCTGTCGCGGACTTTTATTTAGAACTCTTTAAGACAAACAACCCCACAATACATTCTTTTCATGTAACTCCAGCGGTTTAGGCAGCGCACGCAAAGATAGATCTCAGAGGGCAGGATTTTTTCCGACTTACTGGATACTTATCGTTATATTATGGCTAAATCACATAAAATCTTTATAAATTGTAGCCTATGTGTTATTCTGATATATAAGCCACATTACTGTAAAGTTTCATTAAAATCCGTTCGGTAGTTTTTGCGTGAAAGAGTAACAAACATCCATCCATCCATCCTCACAAACTTTCGCGTCAGGTTTTTTTTTCGTTACGGAATTTCTACATTCGGTCGCCGCGCTCAGAGTCTCCGATAAAAGCTATGCAATAGCTTAATAAAGTTCATATCAGTGTATTTAGACTAACAAATTTTTGTCATAATAATTCCGTCTCGGCGAGGCGCCATCGTCACTCGTCAGCCGAACGTTAGCCGACCAGCCGGCGAAGTGACACGAACGTGTACGAGTGAGACTGAGTGCTGGCCCTGGCTGAGTGGGAGTAGTGCGGGGGTATAGTCTATGGTGCGCCCGGCGCACAGTTCTTGCGAGCGTAGAGCGTAAAGAAAGACTGAACTAAGTGAAGCACAGACACATTTGAATGACTACTGATTGAATGATAAGTTTATTTTGTGCTATGAAGTAGTTCATTTCCTTCAATCGTTCGCGAACTACCCATGTCTAGCCTATATGCCAAGTGAGACTGCACCCGGGTCAGTTCACGCGCACGTGACGCGAAGCGACGCTGTGCGCAGTTTTGAAGATAGTGATAGAAAATATAACTTTATTTACTACACATAAAGGTACACATTTAATTAAGATAATTCGAAAATGTCCCGCGGCGTCGCACTACGCCGCGCTGCGCCTCGAGACGCCTCGCGGCGTAGCGCGACGCATCACGACGCAGTGCTGCTTCGACGGTAGGCGCGGCGTGCAACAGCGGGGCGTGCGGCGTTAGAGTTGTTACAATATGACTTCGCATTCAATTAGTGGCCACACTACAATTCAGGCACCTTGACATCGTGAGCGTCAGAACAGAATCCAAATCATAAACAAGCAAGTCCATTATCCACAGCAGAATATTAACATAAGAAGCGTAAACGAAAGTCCGATAAACGATAGCGTGGGGTCAAGTTGAAATATCCAACAGAGGAGCATAAACTCAACACAGTAATACGTGATAAAATCAACGCAAGAATGTACAAAGCACAGGGCACAGAGTGACAGGTGACAGACAGGTAGGAGTGAGGCGTATTTAATCGTAACAGATAGAAAAAACAGATATTTAAAAATAACAAATATCTATTGTTCCCAACAACATAACTTATCTGTTACTTAAAATAACAGACCCTCACACAGTTACCGCGGCTGTTACTGTTAATTCATTATAACAACCCCCACACAGCCTGTTACTTACATACACACTCACACAAAGGAAGGAGTATTGCAAGCTTATCAATTTCTCTCACTTCTTCGTTAAAGAATGACCCTTGCTAAAAAGAGAAACACCTATTATTTACTCCGAAATATGATTACTTCTCACTCTTACTAAAGCGGTTAAACTACGCTAAAAAGAGAAGCATTTAGTATTTATTATCCCAGTTATTGGTCTAACTATGCGTTTGCACTGGCGAAACATCGCACACGGCGTTGACATCTCTAGTTCCTGTCAAACATTGTATGGAAAATTGACAGATCCTATAGATTTCAATATGTTTTGTTGTGAATGTTTCGCCAGTGCAAACGCACAGTTACAAGAACAAACATTTACGAAAAAGTGAAGTCCTAAATTAAGTCGTGTTAACAGTTACTGACCAGTGACTATTATAAAAAAAACTTAAAACGAAAAGAAATATAGAAGATATTCAACTGAGATTTAAATATAATAGTTATTTATCGTCCGTACAAAAATAACAGGCTGTTATTTAATAACAGATATTTGGATCAGTTATTTTCGTGTAATAGTAACAGTGATATCAGATATCGTGTTTAACCTGTTACAACCCATCTCTAAATGCGCGCAGTTTAAACGTCAAAGTTACTAGGACGTTCGGATACACATTCTTGAATATATTGTCGATGCATAATGCGTAATGTAATCCGCATCATGGCTTCGACAGCTCGAAAAATGGTGTCTGCGACTCTTGAAACCGTGGACTTTTTTAGGTAGGTTTTACCTTAGCAATACGATTCTGGCACTCGTGGGTGTTTTTTATTGTAGTCTGATCTTCAGGCGAGCTATAGACACAGTGTTTATCTTACGCATGTATCCAAACGCAAATGCATTTGACATTGCTATAATTATGTCCAAATTAAAAACCACACTCACAAAATCAATTAACACACATATTTTTTTGCCATTTTTTGTCGCCTGTTCTAGAGAAATGTAATTGTTGCGATTTATTTTAGTACATTTAAGAAGTAATTTTCATATATTAATAATGACTGTACATTTATTTATTATGAATTGATTCTGAGGGCAGAATCCGGCCATGTCATTTGTAACGACTTTTGTATTTACCCTCTCTGAAATTAGAAATACTTTATGATACCTATCTTTAAATGTTCTTTATTTCTGGAAATAGATTTTTTTATGCATTGCTCTTTTTGAATCGATCTTACTATGTCAGAAGTACGTAATGGTAATGACAAATTTAATTGAACGAAATCGCTCATAAATTACTAAAATATTTTATTGTATAACTTACATCGACTTATATTCTAGAAAATATTGTTTCGGTATATGAGTACTAAATTATAATAAAAAGAATGTAAGACTGTAACTGTGCACTGGCGAAAGATTAGAATAAAAACATGTTGAAATCTCTTAGAGAGAGAGTTTTTAATACACTTAAGTCTATAAACATTGGTGATTTCTGGGGCATCTCCATTAAACTATTGAGTAATATAATAGACATCTTAGCCCCCCCCTATTTAGCTGCCCCTGACCTCATGAAGGGTAGTAAAGTCATACCATTATTTAAATCAGGCAAAAAAATGACGTTGTCAATTTCAGGCCTATTTCTATCTTAGGTGCATTTAGCAAACTATTAAAAAAGTGTATACTGATGCAGTTGATAAAACGTTTTAATTTAAACAGCCTCCTTCATGATGAACAATATGGCTTTACAAAAGGTCGTTCGACGACAGATGCGGGGGTTGCTCTCCTGAAACACATATTTAACGCATGAGAGCACTCGCAAAATGCTATAGGAGTTTTCTGTGATCTCTCCAAAGCCTTTGATTGCGTGCACCATGACACGCTTTTGAGTAAACTAGGTCATTACGGTGTCCAAAACGAAGCTCTCAAAGTATTAAATTCTTATTTACATAAAAGGTTCCAATGTGTGGAATGTGTGAGGTGTTAATGGTGTGAAATCATCCGGGTTACCAGTTCAGTTACCTCAAGGCTCAATACTGGGTCTATTCTTGTTCTTATTATATATTAATGACTTACTATTTATTTAAAGGATATCTGTGATGTTGTACTGTTTGCAGATGGGGCTTTTATCCCGGTATTAAGTTCTGTTTATGTTTTGAGTTTTTATTTTCGCTTGAGTATAGATTTCGATTGTTTTGTTGGTATATTGGCGTGTGCTAGCTGTCATATGGCAAATAAATTTATTTACTGTTTTGGGTTGAGTAATGTAAATTATTTTGCATACTATTGTATAGAATCAAGTTTTTTTTCTTACTGAACAGAGAGCAGTGCTGCTGGGGAGTTTGTTGCGCCACTTCTTCCCAGCAATAGGAAGTGGTGAAGGGTGGGCGTTTTAGGGGACTGTCTTATGTAATTTTGATGGTCGAAAATTGCTGATTCTCAGCCTAGTTTGAATAAATTACTAGAATTTAGAATTTTTGAATATTGAATAGCCTATCAAAATTATAACCCTGATTTGGCTTTGCCGTAGACGGGTAAAAATGGAACTAAAATTTTTGTTGCCTCTTTTGGTCTTTGTATAGTAATTATAATTAGTACCTAATTGTAATTGTTCCCTTTAAATCGACAGAATTAATTATGCTTCCATACTAAAACCGATAAGTTACAGCAGAAGTTTAGGTAGTCGTTGGTTTTTTTTCTTATTATAAAACATAGTCGTATGATGAACAAAATAGTGGAATTTCCCGACTCATCAGTGTTTTGAAGTCGGCCCATCTCCAATCTCAATCCATATTGAGGTTATCAATCGCCCTCACCCCACGAAGAATAATATAAGTAATCTTTCAAATTAATTAAGTACAATTATGTACATTCAGCGTCAAAATACAGGGAAAGATTGTCTGTTCAAAGAAAAATAGAATACAACAGAGTCATTGCACACCATAATATAAAACAATTTAACGTTTGAATTGGATTTCTTTTGAATTTTACTGTGGATGAGGAGATTAAAAAATGAAACATCACGCCAACCTACTCATATATAATAATAATTATAGTCCTACAATAATATTAAAAATTGAGCCGTCGCGGGAAGCCTGGCAGATGTGAAACATCGAAACTATTTTTGTATAGAAAATATGAATGAAACGATGGTTTATTGTAATAAATAAATATGGCATAATCATAAACAAGTTAACATTTGGTGTTAATTAAAAGAAAAAAAAAAAAAAAGAAAAATTGAAATTCTTTATGTAAACTGCGTGTTGGCGCGTCGTCCCAGCCACGCCAACAGCCGGTCTGTCGCGCGCAGTGTTGCCAGCTAAAGTAAAAAAAAGTATCCTTTTAGTGTGAAAAATAACCTTCCTTTCATATTTTTTCCTAGTAGTAAGATTAAAAGTTGAAAGACATTTGTTGATTATATTACAGAAATATGGATAATTTTATGTTTTCCATTTAAGTTTAATAAAAGTAGAAAAAAATGAAGGACATACAATATACTGTAATTTGCAAATGAAATGAAGAGAGACTTGTTTTTAGAGTTGCACTCACTGACTCACAATAGTAATATTATGCAATTAGTGAATAAAATACGGATTTAAAGCGAGGGCCATCGATGAATCACGAGCAAGTGAAGGATTCTAACGACTGAATCACGACCGCAGGGAGTGATACATGACGATTGAAGTGATTCAAGTGTTTGAATCCTGAGCGACGCGAGTAATTCATGGCCCTCGATATAAATCCGTTTTATTCAAGAGTTGCATACTATACTTTATACCATGACTACGAGAAAAAGAAAGATTTAAGCGAAAATAGACATTTAATGAAGAAAAAAGGAAGGTTGAATTAATTAAAATGCACATAAAAATTGGAACAATTTCTAAAATTAAAAGTAATTTTCATATTATTACTAATAATAATCAACTTGTGAAGCGATATTTATTTCCTGTGTATCGAGTATGTTTTCGCAAGGAGGTTGTATAGCATTGAGATAGAGGTCGCATATATAGACGCGCGACGCGCGTTCTTCTAAATTCAAACACCATAACAGTGATTAAAAGTGCTTTTTATTCACAGAAAACAGTGAATAAAATAAGCTTTTTAGAGGGGGAATGGTATAAACGAAGTTTTGCGTTACGTTTCATGTTGTACACATGAAAGTATGAAATAAAAATGTAATTCTAAATTTTCCGCAAAATCACCAAAAAGTAACCTTTCGAGTCGTGTAACCTAGAAGTAATCTAAAAGAGTCATTATCATTATCTAAAAGGTTACAAAAGTAACTTTCTGGCAACACTGGTCCCGCGGCATCTATGTTTCACATCAAAAAGCGGCACGTCTTATGACAGAGAAAAGAGCCCGTATTCCAATCGCCAAGAACACAACCACATCTTCTTATAATAACAGACTCAAATGCAGACAAGCTTCCAAAAAACTGTAAAGTTACTTGAGACAATTTTATAACCATTTTTTTTTTTATCTCAACTTTATTACATTGGATTCTAAGTGCAACGGGTCATAAGTTGTTCTACTTTTCTGATAATTTGCAGTCTGTTCATCTCAATTATTTCGACGCTGACTGTACCTATTGAGGAAAATAATATTCTTTATCTTCATAAACATAAACGAATGATAAAGTTTTGCAATAGATATATTTTACTTCACGGCGATCGGAAATATAATTAGTTAACAAAGTAGTATTTGATAAAAACACCGTCTCATCGCGTACTTTTAGAGATAAAATATTGTAAGTAATTATTAAATAGAATCTGCTCATCGTTGGTAACACATCGATGCGAACGTTTGTGAAAATGACCGGCAAGCAAGCCAGCGCGTAACGCGTCTGGCCGTTTTATCTAGAATCGCTCTTCCCAAGGCGATTCAAACGGCCCTTCTCAGGGCCAACCTAACGGCCCTTCTCAGGGCCCATTCTACGCCCCTTCTCAAGGCCACGCCGGCAGCGCTTTGGCGTTGGAAGCTAACCGCGCACGATCCGCGGCCAGCTTGTTCAGAAGGCCAGACGAGTTGTCGGACTCCGACGACTCCAATATGGACACGTCGGTGGCCGAAAGCGGCGACTGCTTCAAGCGGAAGAGGTCCGAGGGCTCCTCGGAGTCGACCGGCAGTGCGAAGATGAAGTCGAAGGCTTCGACTTCTACTGCGGCTTTTCCCCACGATGTGGGCCTAGTGGACGCCGAGCACCAGCTAAATCTGGCCAAAAGGGCGTAACTCCAGTTAGCCCTCGAGGAGAGGGTCGCCGAGAAGGAGCAGCAGGCGCAAGTTGCCAGGTCGAGGGCTGGCTATGGTGCATCCAGTGTACTGTATACATTCAGTTCACTCCCTAGCGGAACTGGAGCGCATGGCACAAGAGGATAAGGAGGAGGTCCTTGGAGTTCGCCTCAAAATCCTCAAAGGAGAATGCCAAAGTTTCCTACAAGACTCGGCCAGAACCGACAGAGATGAACTAAAAAGGGAAAATAATTATAGAATTTGATAATATAATTAGATTTATATTGGAAGTACACCAAAAAAAGTTATAGTGCTTTAAAGTTGACCACTTAATACTTCTGATTTTAACGATAAAATGAAATAAACTATTAAGTGATTAATTAAATGAATGACTTTTAGCAGATTATCGTGGTATATAAATGTTTTTATATTAAAAATATACATAATACATACTTAGATTAGAATTTATGAAAAAAAAAACACAACAACACGCCGATGAAGTGAAGTCAAACTTTTTGACAATGACAAGGACCACAGACAAAACAAGTTGTTTTACATCAAGTGTTGCCACTACTATAATAACATTATAAGGTATTAGGAATAAACTATTCTAAACAGTATCGATCATCGGATTATTAAAATTATTACATCACTTTATAATATTATTCATAAATATAACTAAACGGTATTTATTATTAAAAGAACACACAGGCTCTTTGTCTCCGAACCGGAGACAGTTTGCCAAAACCGTCAAACCCAACCGAATCGACGACGGTGAGTCACGCGGGTTAGATTTCATACTTATCCACCTTATGTGCGTTTTTTTTTATGCACCTATGGGATATCATGCGACATTCAAGGACAAATAATAAAAAAAAATCTAAAATGATAAATGACGTATTTTTCATCAAATGACTTCTCCCGCTCTAGGCGGAGCGGAAGGGCGTGTCCTCTTGCTGACTAAAATCCACCCGTGTTCCTTCACTTGCCTGTACGTTGACGCTAACGCTAACTTGACAGTTAAAACGTCACAAAAGCGGCAGGACTCGGAGCGGAGAAGGCTCCAGGTTCGCTCAGGTTAGGTTCGCTCAGGTTTTTTTTTTTTTTTTTTTTTTTTTTTTTTTTTTTTTGTTTTAGCAGGAGTGGGAAATCCTCATGGACGCCCAGACTGGCTCACTGGTGAGCCAGTCTGGGCAGTGCCGGACTCTTACCGGCTAAAAACCACTCCTGCCTTTGCTCAATGTCCCTCTGACATGATCAGAGACCTTGTTAAAACAGTTCTGATTACTTATTTTGTTTTTATTAATTATATGCCATTCCTGGTTTTAGGAAGTGGAGGGTTCTTGGAAGCAGTCGCCTCACTTCGACTAATTATATCATTACATTCTTATCTAAGAAAAACCTTATATTTTAATATCTAACATATGACATACCTAATAACTTATTTCTCTATTCTATTTAACTTTTATATGTTTTTAGTTGTTTTTTAAATTTTTTGATTCTACCTATGTTTATACCTATTATATTTTATCTATTTCTTAATTTATGTACTTTATTTATGATATGGCTATCCTAATATATATATAATATATTATATAGACATAGTTTCTTATTCTACACCTACGTTTATTTGCTATTCTATCAATTATTACTACTAATATAATACATTTTTGTCTTTGTTCACTTTTTATTACTTCTGGCAGACTCAGAGCTGCTAATCTGAACCCAATTTTTGGTTTTAATTTGTCCTGTTTGTTACAAAGGCATATCAGGCTCTTAAACTGTGCTTCTTTTGTGTTCAGGTACTGCTTATCGTTCTGCGCACTCCAGACTGGTGCAGCGCTTCGGATGCGGGTTTTCAAGGTGTCCTGCTTCTGCATATCAGCGAACACTTTTGGCCACAACGGTAAGGAAATTTTGTCACTAATTTTGGGTAAATTTATTTTGGTGTCTGCTTTTAATTGGGCCAGTTTCTCATGAAGTTGGCTCCAATTACCTCGTTTTATATTATTACTTCTTTTGATTTTAAGACTGTTTATGGATTTTGGTTTTTGGACAATCATTTTAAAACAAGTACCGTTGTGGGTCTTTCTTCCGGGAAACGCTGGATGGACTTCAGCAATACGCCATCGACAGGCGCGCCAGAGCGTCCCATTTGAGACGTATTGGACACGCACTGTCGAAGGCGTTGTGGTCACTCCTGTCCGCTTTGGCCGATTCGCAGTTGTGACACCTTGGCGCCTCCGCCGCCAGCCGCGACGGGCAGTCAGCTCGCAAGTGGGGGTCGCCACAATGTGTGCAGAGGTCGGCGGGCTGCGTGCACAGTTTACGGCTGTGGCCGTAGCGCAGGCAGCGAGTGCACTGTACCAGTGGCGACTGGTCCTGCACCCGCACCCGCTGCAGGTCAATGTGCACGCGACCCGCCATTGTCAGCCGCTGCCACACAGTCGGGGACACCTGCAGGATGACGTGGCACATATGGGGGTTCCTCGTCTTACGACGGTATTTCACCCGCAACCTCGAATCCTCCGCAGGTATGTCCCCGACCAGGTGGGTGTTTTGCCTCTGCAGGGCTTGGATAACCTCCACATCCGAGTGGCAGGAGAGGACATCCTTAATTATCACTAGCGGATCCTTGTTTTTCATTTCCTCGACCACCAGATTACCCGCCTTCCTAATCCTATCGGTCACTCTGGTCATTTCTTCCCTGGTCTTGAACCCCACTACCACCTTTTGGTCCCTCGCCTTTCGCAGCCGTTCCACCCTAGTGCCCTCGTTTCTGGCATCGACCGCCGTCCTGAGCTTCTCAATAACCTCTTCACCGGTGTCCTGATCGTTGATAGATGATACGACCACCGAGTGAAGAGGCTCTTGGACATTCTGCTTTGGACCGGCGGCGGCCATCTCCGCGAAAGTTGGACCTTGGCCTGCGACGTAGCGAGGGGCCTGTTGGAGATGCTCCGACAGGGTCTGGGTGTGCTGTTGGCACTCCTGCAGTGCCTGCTTGTGATCTTTGAGACCTGCCACAAGGCACCTCATCAGCTCCGTCGGTTCATCCGTGGCTGGTGTCAATGGCGCGGCCGTCGGCGCGGCCGCCGGTATGACCACAGGTGCGGGTGTCACAGGAGATTTGCTCCGCTCCGACTCCTTAACCAACTCATACAATCTATTTATCGCGTCGAGTACCGCCGTCTTTATTTCTGTCTTGAGGTTGCGAGAGTTGCCCAAATGAAGCTTAGCTTTATTTAGGCAAGCTCTCGCCTCCGCTGTCAGACTGGGGTACTTGGTCTCCGTCGTCCTTTGCGGTTTGGCGGTGTCCGTCTCTCCTCGGAGCGGCTCCCGAGTGCTGGCGGTAGGTGGTGTTGCGTTAGGCTTTGGGATGACCGGGGACTTGGCCTGGGGCTCAGCTTTCCCGGCCTCCCATTTCCCGATGCTGCGCCTGACACTCGGAAGTGAGCACCCAGCCTTCTCCGTCGAACGCGGCGAGCCCCGGGGAACCGACGAAATCGCGTCCTTGGCGGGAGTGCGAATCATGGTGGTGGTTTTTGTAAAGGTCGAGTTCATGAAACCTATATATGTAGAAAGACCAGTCAGGGGACACTGGTGTTATTTCTGTGTCCCTGTAAAGGGGGGATAAGCACAGAAAACAACAAAATTAATTAAAATAAAGTCGTCCTATAGTCGAACGAACGTAGGGTCAATATAAAATTATACTAAATACTATTCTAATTATACTAAAATTTTTAGAGCTCCGTCAAAATGATGCCTACAGCCGTTAAAACACGTTATTTCAGGCCTGGTTTTAAGTAAGCGGACTTAGATCTAGCTTTAAGAGGATAAAATAAATTTTCAATACTTTGCCAAAGTTGAAAGTTTACCTGGCTAGTGAGAACAGGGTGGGTGGGAGGGCAAAATTTTGATTTTCTATGTTAGCTAGGCGCACGTGCGAGGTGTCAAAAGACGCGTCTCGGCGCGGGCTAGCGTTCTGTGAGGTTATTGGAATTTTCCTAGAAGAAAATTTTTGACTTCGTCAAAAAACGTGTTTTTCGACCAAAAAGTATGGAAAAACCGGGAATTACAACTACCAAACGGGACTCGGGCTCGCGGAACGCGGACCAGAGTACAGGTAAGGCAGGTAAGTATCTATTTAAACTAAAATCAAATGTGTTTTTGAAGGAAAATTTTGAGATAAAAATTAGTTTAAGTTTTTTAAAAAGAAAATATTGAAAATTTTCTAAGTCCTATAACGAAAAAATATTTTCGCGTTTTTGTCAATTTTAAATAGTCAGGACGTAGGACGGAACCTTTTTAAGATCAAATTCGCTGAAAACAGCTTCAAAATGCGTCACCTGGATGCAAAGTTATAACGGTTTGATGTATTTACTGGATAGCTAAGGTGGATTTCGTCTGTTTATGAATTTAATTGATTTTAAAAATTTTGATTTTCTATGTTAGCTAGGCGCACGTGCGAGGTGTCAAAAGACGCGTCTCGGCGCGGGCTAGCGTTCTGTGAGGTTATTGGAATTTTCCTAGAAGAAAATTTTTGACTTTTCGTCAAAAAACGTGTTTTTCGACAAAAAAGTATGAAAAAACCGGGAATTACGACTACCAAACGGGACTCGAGCTCGCGGAATGCGCACCAGAGTACAGGTAAGGCAGGTAAGTATCTATTTCAACTAAAATCAAATGTGTTTTTGAAGGAAAATTTTGAGATAAAAATTAGTTTAAGTTTTTAATAAAAGAAAATATTGAAAATTTTCTAAGTCCTATAACGCAAAAATATTTTCGCGTTTTTGTCAATTTTAAATAGTCAGGACGTAGGACGGAACCTTTTTAAGATCAAATTCGCTGAAAACAGCTTCAAAATGCGTCACCTGGATGCAAAGTTATCGGTTCGCTCAGGTTAGGTTCGCTCAGGTTAGGTTCGCTCAGGTTAGGTTAGGTTAGGGTCGGCGACGAACGGACCCGTCGACGTCGAGCAGGAGGCGCTGTGGTTCCGCGGGGCTATGACGCATATCAGCGACGCGTCCATGCCCCGGGTCCACGCACAGTCCGCAAGGCGCCAGGTGTACTGGTGGACCGCCGAGATCGCGCAGCTGCGCGTCGCGTGCGTGGCGGTCAGACGCCGGTACACCCGATACCGAAGGAGACGTCGTCGGGTCCCTGACGAAGAGGCCGCGCTGTATGAGGTGTACCGCGCGGCCAAGCAGACTCTGTGGCTGGCCATCGGCGAGTCGAGGACGCGAGCCAGGGAAGAGATGTTGGAGACTCTAGACGGGGATCCGTGGGGGCGCCCTTATCGCGCGGTTCGAGGGAAACTTCGAGCCGCGGCGCCTCCGCTTACGGAGAGTCTCCAACCCGAGCTGCTGGAGGAGGTGGTTGCAGCCCTCTTCCCGGCCAGAGCGGAGCACACTCCGCCGCCGATGGCTTTGCCCACGGCCGCAGAGTCTGCAGATGAGGAGGAGAACGCCATCAGCGTCCCAGAGGTGACACAGGCAGAGATGAGGGCAGCCGTGATGCGGCTCCGGGCCAAGAACGTGGCTCCGGGGCCCGACGGGATCCACGGCTGCGTGCTAGCCCTCGCTCTGAAGGAGCTCGAGCCCCAACTCAGAGGACTCTACACAGCGTGTCTTGAGCAGGGCCAGTTTCCCACTTTGTGGAAATCTGGTCGTCTGGTCCTGCTCAGGAAGGCGGGGCGCCCGGCGGACTCGTCGTCCGCGTACCGGCCCATAGTGCTGCTAGACGAGGTGGGCAAGCTGTTCGAGCGAGTAATCGCAGCCCGCCTCGTCGGCCACTTGTGCAGAGAGGGGCCGGACCTGGACGACAGTCAGTTTGGGTTTCGGCATGGGCGCTCCACGATACACGCTGTGTCGCGGGTTAGAGTCCTGGCGGAGGAAGCGGTGTCTCGGGGCGGGGTGATGTTGGCGGTGTCCTTGGACATATCCAACGCCTTCAACACCCTGCCCTGGAGTTGTATTTGGGAGGCACTGCGCTATCATGGTGTGCCTCCCTACCTCCGCCGCATCGTTGGGGCTTATCTGTCTGGGAGGTGTGTCACCTACGTGGGACGTGATGGCGGAAACCAGCGCCGCATGTCGTGCGGTGTTCCACAGGGCTCGGTCTTAGGGCCGCTCCTGTGGAACATCGGGTACGACTGGGTGCTGAGGGGCGAGCTCAGGCCGGGGGTAGACCTGACGTGTTATGCGGACGACACGCTGGTCACTGCCCGGGGGAGCTCGCACAGGGAAGCAGCGTTGCTGGCGACGGCTGCGGTCTCACAGGTGGTGAGCCGCATACGTCGCCTAGGCCTGGAGGTGGCCCTCAGCAAGTCGGAGGCCATGGTGTTCCATGGCCCCCGGCGGGCGCCGTCACCCGGCTCACACATCGTGGTCGGGGGGGCTCGGATCGCTGTCGAGGGTACCATGAAGTACCTAGGATTGATCCTCGACAGCCGGTGGGACTTCGGGCCCCACTTCCGACGGCTGGCGCCCAAGTTGCTGGGCGCTGCTGGAGCGCTCTCAACGCTGCTTCCCAATCTGGGGGGCCCGAGCGCCGCTTGTAGGCGGCTCTACGTGGGGATCGTGCGATCGATGGCCCTTTACGGGGCCCCGATCTGGGCGGCTGACCTGACGGCCGGGAGCATCGCCGTCATGCGAAGACCGCAGAGGGCGATGGCCGTCAGAGTCATCCGGGGATATCGCACGATCTCCTACGAGGCGGCTTGCGCACTGGCCGGATCCCCGCCCTGGGACCTGGAGGCGAAAGTACTCGCGTCATCGTATCGGTGGCGCGAGGAAGCGCGGGCGCGAGGCGAGCGACCGATGCAGCGACACGTGGAGCTGCATCGGTCTCAGCTTCGCGAGGCCCTGGTGGCGGAATGGCGGGACAGGCTTTCGCGCCCTACCGCCGGCCTCGACGTCGTCGAGGCGGTCCGGCCGGTGCTCGAGCGCTGGCTCGGGAGGAGGCACGGCTCCCTGTCGTTTCGGGTGACGCAGGTGCTCTCGGGGCATGGTTGCTTCGGGAAGTACCTGTGTCGCATAAACAGGGAGCCGGACGCCCGGTGTCACCACTGCGTCGACTGCCGGGAGGACACGGCGCGGCACACGCTGGCAGAGTGTGCCGCTTGGGAGGAGCCGCGCCGTGCCCTCATCTCAGAAGTAGGCAGTGACTTGTCGCTGCCGGCCGTAGTGAACGCTATGGTCGGCGGCGCCGAGTCCTGGGACGCGGTGGTCGCCTTCTGCGAGACGGTCGTCTCGCAGAAGGAGGCTGCGGAAAGGGAGAGGGAGATCTCGTCCACTCACCCGGCCCGCAGCAGGCGCACCGGGCGTCGGCGGAGGGCGGATAACGCCCTCTTCCGGCCCCCCTAAATGGGTCCAGGGGCGACGGATTCGGGGACGTCCGTCGCCCCCCACACATCAGGACCCGAGGTGGCGGCGCGTAGTGTTCCACGCGCGCCCCTCTGAGACGTCGCGGGGGGAGTCAAACACCTCACTCCCCCCCCTGACCCGAGAGGAGGCCCGCGGTGGCGGGCCGGCACCGGCCGGGGGTTGCGGAAGATTAATTCGTTCCCGCGACCCCCGGCGTAGGTGTGAGTCGGAACACCGGGGTGGTTTTTAGTCAGTAAGAGTCTGACAGACCCCTCCGCCCGCCCCAGGGCGGAGGACATCCATGAGGATTTTCCACCCCGGAAAAAAAAAAAAAAAAAAAAAAAAAAAAAAAAAAAAGGTTAGGTTAGGTTAGGTTAGGTTTTGGGAGGAGCCGCGCCGTGCCCTCATCTCAGAAGTAGGCAGTGACTTGTCGCTGCCGGCCGTAGTGAACGCTATGGTCGGCGGCGCCGAGTCCTGGGACGCGGTGGTCGCCTTCTGCGAGACAGTCGTCTCGCAGAAGGAGGCTGCGGAACGGGAGAGGGAGATCTCGTCCACTCACCCGGCCCGCAGCAGGCGCACCGGGCGTCGGCGGAGGGCGGACAACGCCCTCTTCCGGCCCCCCTAAATGGGTCCAGGGGCGACGGACTCGGGGACGTCCGTCGCCCCCCACACATCAGGACCCGAGGTGGCGGCGCGTAGTGTTCCACGCGCGCCCCTCTGAGACGTCGCGGGGGGAGTCAAACACCTCACTCCCCCCCTGACCCGAGAGGAGGCCCGCGGTGGCGGGCCGGCACCGGCCGGGGGTTGCGGAAGATTCTTTCGTTCCCGCGACCCCCGGCGTAGGTGTGAGTCGGAACACCGGGGTGGTTTTTAGTCAGTAAGAGTCTGACAGACCCCTCCGCCCGCCCCAGGGCGGAGGACATCCATGAGGATTTTCCACCCCGGAAAAAAAAAAAAAATTTTTAGAAAATTTTTGACTTCGTCAAAAAACGTGTTTTTCGACCAAAAAGTATGGAAAAACCGGGAATTACAACTACCAAACGGGACTCGGGCTCGCGGAACGCGGACCAGAGTACAGGTAAGGCAGGTAAGTATCTATTTAAACTAAAATCAAATGTGTTTTTGAAGGAAAATTTTGAGATAAAAATTAGTTTAAGTTTTTTAAAAAGAAAATATTGAAAATTTTCTAAGTCCTATAACGAAAAAATATTTTCGCGTTTTTGTCAATTTTAAATAGTCAGGACGTAGGACGGAACCTTTTTAAGATCAAATTCGCTGAAAACAGCTTCAAAATGCGTCACCTGGATGCAAAGTTATAACGGTTTGATGTATTTACTGGATAGCTAAGGTGGATTTCGTCTGTTTATGAATTTAATTGATTTTAAAAATTTTGATTTTCTATGTTAGCTAGGCGCACGTGCGAGGTGTCAAAAGACGCGTCTCGGCGCGGGCTAGCGTTCTGTGAGGTTATTGGAATTTTCCTAGAAGAAAATTTTTGACTTTTCGTCAAAAAACGTGTTTTTCGACAAAAAAGTATGAAAAAACCGGGAATTACGACTACCAAACGGGACTCGAGCTCGCGGAATGCGCACCAGAGTACAGGTAAGGCAGGTAAGTATCTATTTCAACTAAAATCAAATGTGTTTTTGAAGGAAAATTTTGAGATAAAAATTAGTTTAAGTTTTTAATAAAAGAAAATATTGAAAATTTTCTAAGTCCTATAACGCAAAAATATTTTCGCGTTTTTGTCAATTTTAAATAGTCAGGACGTAGGACGGAACCTTTTTAAGATCAAATTCGCTGAAAACAGCTTCAAAATGCGTCACCTGGATGCAAAGTTATCGGTTCGCTCAGGTTAGGTTCGCTCAGGTTAGGTTCGCTCAGGTTAGGTTAGGTTAGGGTCGGCGACGAACGGACCCGTCGACGTCGAGCAGGAGGCGCTGTGGTTCCGCGGGGCTATGACGCATATCAGCGACGCGTCCATGCCCCGGGTCCACGCACAGTCCGCAAGGCGCCAGGTGTACTGGTGGACCGCCGAGATCGCGCAGCTGCGCGTCGCGTGCGTGGCGGTCAGACGCCGGTACACCCGATACCGAAGGAGACGTCGTCGGGTCCCTGACGAAGAGGCCGCGCTGTATGAGGTGTACCGCGCGGCCAAGCAGACTCTGTGGCTGGCCATCGGCGAGTCGAGGACGCGAGCCAGGGAAGAGATGTTGGAGACTCTAGACGGGGATCCGTGGGGGCGCCCTTATCGCGCGGTTCGAGGGAAACTTCGAGCCGCGGCGCCTCCGCTTACGGAGAGTCTCCAACCCGAGCTGCTGGAGGAGGTGGTTGCAGCCCTCTTCCCGGCCAGAGCGGAGCACACTCCGCCGCCGATGGCTTTGCCCACGGCCGCAGAGTCTGCAGATGAGGAGGAGAACGCCATCAGCGTCCCAGAGGTGACACAGGCAGAGATGAGGGCAGCCGTGATGCGGCTCCGGGCCAAGAACGTGGCTCCGGGGCCCGACGGGATCCACGGCTGCGTGCTAGCCCTCGCTCTGAAGGAGCTCGAGCCCCAACTCAGAGGACTCTACACAGCGTGTCTTGAGCAGGGCCAGTTTCCCACTTTGTGGAAATCTGGTCGTCTGGTCCTGCTCAGGAAGGTGGGGCGCCCGGCTGACTCGTCGTCCGCGTACCGGCCCATAGTGCTGCTAGACGAGGTGGGCAAGCTGTTCGAGCGAGTAATCGCAGCCCGCCTCGTCGGCCACTTGTGCAGAGAGGGGCCGGACCTGGACGACAGTCAGTTTGGGTTTCGGCATGGGCGCTCCACGATACACGCTGTGTCGCGGGTTAGAGTCCTGGCGGAGGAAGCGGTGTCTCGGGGCGGGGTGATGTTGGCGGTGTCCTTGGACATATCCAACGCCTTCAACACCCTGCCCTGGAGTTGTATTTGGGAGGCACTGCGCTATCATGGTGTGCCTCCCTACCTCCGCCGCATCGTTGGGGCTTATCTGTCTGGGAGGTGTGTCACCTACGTGGGACGTGATGGCGGAAACCAGCGCCGCATGTCGTGCGGTGTTCCACAGGGCTCGGTCTTAGGGCCGCTCCTGTGGAACATCGGGTACGACTGGGTGCTGAGGGGCGAGCTCAGGCCGGGGGTAGACCTGACGTGTTATGCGGACGACACGCTGGTCACTGCCCGGGGGAGCTCGCACAGGGAAGCAGCGTTGCTGGCGACGGCTGCGGTCTCACAGGTGGTGAGCCGCATACGTCGCCTAGGCCTGGAGGTGGCCCTCAGCAAGTCGGAGGCCATGGTGTTCCATGGCCCCCGGCGGGCGCCGTCACCCGGCTCACACATCGTGGTCGGGGGGGCTCGGATCGCTGTCGAGGGTACCATGAAGTACCTAGGATTGATCCTCGACAGCCGGTGGGACTTCGGGCCCCACTTCCGACGGCTGGCGCCCAAGTTGCTGGGCGCTGCTGGAGCGCTCTCAACGCTGCTTCCCAATCTGGGGGGCCCGAGCGCCGCTTGTAGGCGGCTCTACGTGGGGATCGTGCGATCGATGGCCCTTTACGGGGCCCCGATCTGGGCGGCTGACCTGACGGCCGGGAGCATCGCCGTCATGCGAAGACCGCAGAGGGCGATGGCCGTCAGAGTCATCCGGGGATATCGCACGATCTCCTACGAGGCGGCTTGCGCACTGGCCGGATCCCCGCCCTGGGACCTGGAGGCGAAAGTACTCGCGTCATCGTATCGGTGGCGCGAGGAAGCGCGGGCGCGAGGCGAGCGACCGATGCAGCGACACGTGGAGCTGCATCGGTCTCAGCTTCGCGAGGCCCTGGTGGCGGAATGGCGGGACAGGCTTTCGCGCCCTACCGCCGGCCTCGACGTCGTCGAGGCGGTCCGGCCGGTGCTCGAGCGCTGGCTCGGGAGGAGGCACGGCTCCCTGTCGTTTCGGGTGACGCAGGTGCTCTCGGGGCATGGTTGCTTCGGGAAGTACCTGTGTCGCATAAACAGGGAGCCGGACGCCCGGTGTCACCACTGCGTCGACTGCCGGGAGGACACGGCGCGGCACACGCTGGCAGAGTGTGCCGCTTGGGAGGAGCCGCGCCGTGCCCTCATCTCAGAAGTAGGCAGTGACTTGTCGCTGCCGGCCGTAGTGAACGCTATGGTCGGCGGCGCCGAGTCCTGGGACGCGGTGGTCGCCTTCTGCGAGACGGTCGTCTCGCAGAAGGAGGCTGCGGAAAGGGAGAGGGAGATCTCGTCCACTCACCCGGCCCGCAGCAGGCGCACCGGGCGTCGGCGGAGGGCGGATAACGCCCTCTTCCGGCCCCCCTAAATGGGTCCAGGGGCGACGGATTCGGGGACGTCCGTCGCCCCCCACACATCAGGACCCGAGGTGGCGGCGCGTAGTGTTCCACGCGCGCCCCTCTGAGACGTCGCGGGGGGAGTCAAACACCTCACTCCCCCCCCTGACCCGAGAGGAGGCCCGCGGTGGCGGGCCGGCACCGGCCGGGGGTTGCGGAAGATTAATTCGTTCCCGCGACCCCCGGCGTAGGTGTGAGTCGGAACACCGGGGTGGTTTTTAGTCAGTAAGAGTCTGACAGACCCCTCCGCCCGCCCCAGGGCGGAGGACATCCATGAGGATTTTCCACCCCGGAAAAAAAAAAAAAAAAAAAAAAAAAAAAAAAAAAAGGTTAGGTTAGGTTAGGTTAGGTTTTGGGAGGAGCCGCGCCGTGCCCTCATCTCAGAAGTAGGCAGTGACTTGTCGCTGCCGGCCGTAGTGAACGCTATGGTCGGCGGCGCCGAGTCCTGGGACGCGGTGGTCGCCTTCTGCGAGACAGTCGTCTCGCAGAAGGAGGCTGCGGAACGGGAGAGGGAGATCTCGTCCACTCACCCGGCCCGCAGCAGGCGCACCGGGCGTCGGCGGAGGGCGGACAACGCCCTCTTCCGGCCCCCCTAAATGGGTCCAGGGGCGACGGACTCGGGGACGTCCGTCGCCCCCCACACATCAGGACCCGAGGTGGCGGCGCGTAGTGTTCCACGCGCGCCCCTCTGAGACGTCGCGGGGGGAGTCAAACACCTCACTCCCCCCCTGACCCGAGAGGAGGCCCGCGGTGGCGGGCCGGCACCGGCCGGGGGTTGCGGAAGATTCTTTCGTTCCCGCGACCCCCGGCGTAGGTGTGAGTCGGAACACCGGGGTGGTTTTTAGTCAGTAAGAGTCTGACAGACCCCTCCGCCCGCCCCAGGGCGGAGGACATCCATGAGGATTTTCCACCCCGGAAAAAAAAAAAAAAAAAAAAAAAAAAAAAAAAAAAAAAGGTTAGGTTAGGTTAGGTTAGGTTGGGGGATCCCCCACAGCACATACTTCCACGCAGTATCCCCCGGGCAACGCCGTGTCTGACCACCGTAACGGAGTGGCAGACCGGTGGCTAAAGTGTGCTGTGAATTTTAATAGCGAACATATTTGAGGTCGATTCGTCAACATGACAGGAAAGCCGGCACGCGATGCGTCCGGCCGTTTTATCCCGAGTTTTAACCCGAGTCGCTCTCCCCAGGGCGACTCAAACGGCCCTTCTCAGGGCCACCCCAACGGCCCTTCTCAGGGCCACCCCAACGGCCCTTCTCAGGGCCACCCCAACGGCCCTTCTCAGGGCCACCCCAACGGCCCTTCTCAGGGCCACCCCAACGGCCCTTCTCAGGGCCACGCCAACGGCCCTTCTCAGGGCCACGCCGGCGGCGTTTTGACGCCAGTTTGTTCCGCAGGCCGGGCGAGTCTTCGGACTCGGACACAGAGTCCAACATGGACACGTCCGCTGCGGAAAGCGGCGACCGCTTCAAGCGGAAGCGGTCCGAGGGCTCCTCGGAGTCCACCGCAAGCCGCAGTAAGAAGAAGTCGAAGCCCAAGAAGGCTTCGACCTCTTCTTCTCCGGCCCTCACCCACGACGTGGGCCTTGTGGACGCCGAGCGCCAACTTAATTTGGCAAAACGGGCGCAGCTCCAAGCGGACTTGGAGGAGAGGGTTGCCGCCAAGGAGCAGCAAGCTGCCAGGGCGAGGGCGGGCTACGGTGCATCCCATGTGCTGTATGCCGACCACTCCCTGGCAGAGCTGGCGCGCATGGCGGAGGAGGACAGGGAGGAGGTCCTGGAGGTCGCCTCCAAATCCTCCAACCTGAAGGGGACCTTCCAGAAGGCCCTCAAATGCCGTGCCGCCAGCATGCACGGCATTGTCCTGGAGCTGGTCAAGCGGACGGCCACGGACGAGACGCGGCAGCTGCAGGCGAAGGTGGATCGCCTGCAGGCGGAGGTCAGCCAGCTTCACCAGAAGCTGGCTGAAGCCACGGCCCGGCCTGCCCCAGCTCCGGTGACAGGAGGCCCCTCCTCCTCCTCCTCCTCCTCCCCCTCTCCCTCCACCCCTGCCAGCCTCGAGGCAGCCTTGAGGCAGGTAGTGATGGAGGAGAGGGCGTTCATTAGGGCCTGCTTCGCAGGCATCGAGGACCGGCTCCTGCCGGAAAAGCGGCTCCGCCCACCGCTAGCGGCGGACAAGAGTCGCCAACCGAGGGAGCCGGAACCTGCGCCTCAAGCAGGCCCTGTATCGGAAGGGCAGCCCTCAAAGGGAAAGGGCAAGGGCAAGGGTAAGAGGACCACGGCGGCTCCTCAGACCCCCACCACGAGCGCGGTGGGGGCGCCTGGGTCCTCGGCCGCTCCAGCAGCCCCAGCCCCAGCCCAGATCAGTCAGGAGGAAGACGCCCTTCTTCCCTCCACCACCCCGTCCAACCAGTCGTGGACGGAAGTGGTCAAGAGAGGGAAGAAGGCCAAGAAGCCGGACCCCAAGCCCGCTGCGGCTGCTCCAGCAGCCAAACGGGCTCCAGCTGGTGGGAGGAAGCTGGTTCCTCCCAAAACCGCGGCCGTCGTGGTGACCATCACCCCGGAGGCCGCGGAGCGGGGCGAGACGTACGAGTCCGTACTGAGACGGGCTCGTACGAATGCTGATCCCTCCCAGCTGGGGATCAGCAAAATAACGTGCCGCCGAACTCTCACGGGAGCTCGAATTTTCGAGTTCTCGGGGGAGCAGCGCGGCACGAACGCGGACCTCTTCGCAGCGAAGCTGCGGGAGGTCGTCGCGGATGTGGCCAAGGTCGCCAGGCCAGAAAAGACCACAGCCCTCGAGGTGGCCGATCTTGATGACTCGGTCGCCAAAGAGGATGTGGTCGCAGCCGTCGCAGCAGCTGGAGGCTGCGACGCCGGCGCGGTGAAGGCTGGAGTCGTCAGGCTCGGCCGCCGCGGCATGGGCATCATCCGCGTGGAGTGCCCGGTCGCCGCGGCCGGGGCCGTCCTTGCGGCGACCAAAGGACGGCTGCTGATCGGCTTCAGCTCGGCGGTGGTCCGGCCACTTGAGGCACAGCCTGCGCGGTGCTTCAAGTGCTGCGCGTTCGGCCACACCCGAGCCACGTGTCCCTCCAAGTCCGATTGGAGGGAGACGTGCTTCCAATGCGGGAAGGAGGGACACGGGTGGGCCGCGTGCACCGCCACCGCGCCACACTGCGCGGCGTGTGCCGCCAGTGGCCGCCCCGCGGGCCACCGGATGACGGGCAGGAGCTGTAAGCCCCCCCGTCAAGAAGGGCGTGGTGCCGGCGCAGGTTCGCCCTGTTGCCACCACCGCCGCCGCCGTCGTCGCCGCTGTAGCTACAGCGGCGACGACGGCGGCTGAGGAGGGTGCGATGTCGGAATAATAATTTCCGACCTCCGCATCCTCCAGACGAACGCCAACCACTGCAGAGCGGCCCAGGACCTGGTGGTGCAGGTCATGGCCGAGTGGTTGGTGAACGTAGCGGTGGTCGCCGAGCCCTACTTCGTCCCCGGCAGCTGGCTGGGTGACGAGGACGGCTTGGTGGCACTAGCGGCGCGGTCTTCCACAGACTCCCCTCCCCTCTCGCTATTAGAGAGGGGACCGGGATACGTGGCCGCCGCGTGGGGAGAACTCGCCCTCGTGGGCGTATATTTCTCCCCAAACCGCCCGCTCCGCCGCCGTGGTCGGCAGGGCGGCGCCGCGTCAGGTCTCCGTGCTGGGAGACCTGAACGCCAAGTCGGTGACCTGGGGCAACCCGGCCACCGACGCCCGCGGGCGGGCAGTCGAGCTGTGGGCTGCCTCCTCTGGACTCTGCCTCTTGAACAGAGGCAGCGTCCAGACATGCGTGCGGCGGCAGGGTGGCTCAGTGGTGGACGTCACTTTCGCCACCCCTGCGTTAGCCGCGCGCGTGCTTTTCAGCTGCAGGCGAAGGTGGATCGCCTGCAGGCGGAGGTCAGCCAGCTTCACCAGAAGCTGGCTGAAGCCACGGCCCCGCCTGCCCCGGCTCCGGTGACAGGGGGCCCCTCCTCCTCCTCCTCCTCCTCCTCCCCCTCTCCCTCCACCCCTGCCAGCCTCGAGGCAGCCTTGAGGCAGGTAGTGATGGAGGAGAGGGCGTTCATTAGGGTCACGGTCCCCGGCAGCGCCCCCCGCCACCTGGCGCCCACATCTTCGTGGAGGGCGTCAGGATTGAGGTGAAGGCCCAGATGAAATATCTGGGCCTTGTACTCGACAGCAGGTGGCGCTTCGGCCCGCATTTCAGCGGGCTGTCGACGCGCCTGCTGAAGACCGCGGGCGCTCTCTCGTGGCTCCTTCCCAACTTGGGGGGGCCCAGCGCGCGATGCCGGCAACTGTACGCCGGCATCCTGAGGAGCATGGCCCTCTACGGGGCCCCCATCTGGGAGGAGTCCCTCCACAGACGAGAGAACGCCGCGGCCTTGCGGGCACCTCAAAGGGCGATAGCCCAGCGGGTGGCGCGGGCTCACCGCACGGTGAGCTTCGCCGGGGCGTGCGCTCTGGCCGGCACCCCTCCTTGGGAACTCGAGGCGTGGGTGCTCGCCAGAGTGTACGAGTGGAAGGCGGGGCGGAGGGCGGCGGGTCAGCCCTTCGCCCCGGAACAGCGGGAGGCCGTCCGGCGAGAGGCGAGGGACGCCATCGTCGTCCACTGGACGACGGACCTCGCCTCCGCGGTCTTCGGCCGCCGAACCCTCGACGCGATCGGGCCGGTCCTGCGGGACTGGCTCGAGCGGCCGCACGGGTTCCTCTCGTTCCGCCTGGTGCAGGTGCTGTCCGGACACGGTTGTTTCGGATCGTACCTGCATCGGATCGGGCGGGAGGAGACGCCGTCGTGCCACGACTGTGGCGCGGCGGAGGACACGGCGCAGCACACTCTCGAGGTGTGCCCGTCGTGGTCCGAGCCGCGCCGCAGTCTCGTCGCGGCGATCGGGTTGGACCTCTCGCTCCCCGGCGTGGTGGGCGCCATGCTGAGGGACGAGGGGTCCTGGGCGGCGGTCGCCTCCTTCTGCGAGCACGTCATGTCCCAGAAGGAGGCGGCGGAGCGCGTGCGGGAGGACGATCCCGACGCGGCACCGCTCCGAAGGCGGAGGAGGGGTCGAAGGAGACGTCAGTTCGACGGTCATCTCCGACTCCTCCTCCCAGGTGGAGGCCAGCAGGCAACGGGTGCGGGGGCACCCTCGCCTGCATCGCACAGGCCTCCATTAGTGCCGGACGGGAATGGCCAGGTGCTCCCGGCCATTCCCGTAGCCCCCCACCACGCAGGTGGGGGGCCTGTGGGGCCCGCCAGCTAGGCGGGCATGCGCCGGGAGGGCTGTGGACGTAAAGGCTGAGCCGGATTCCCATGGCCCTCCCATCACGGCGATGCGGGAGCACCGCTGAGTTTTAGTGGGTATACTGCGTATTTAGTCAGGAGTCCCACATACCCCGACTCGTCCCCCACGAGCCGGGGATGCATAAAGCATTTCTCAGCGAAAAAAAAAAAAAAAAAAAAAAAAAAAAAAAAGGTTAGGTTTCCGGCGGTACGCCGTTGAAGCCGGCGTTCCACAGGGGTCAGTCTTAGGACCTCTCCTCTGGAACGTCGGCTACGATTGGCTCTTGCGGGGAACTCTCCTCCGAGGCACGAGTGTCGTCTGCTACGCGGATGACACTCTCCTCACCGCCCGGGGGGAGAGTTTCAGGGAGGCGGCCAACTTGGCCTCGGCGGGCGGATCCTTGGTCGCAGGGAGGATCCGCCGCCTAGGGTTGACGGTGGCGCTGCAGAAGACCGAGGCCGTCTTCTTCCACGGTCCGGTCTACGCTCCGAAGGCGGAGGAGGGGTCGAAGGAGACGTCAGTTCGACGGTCATCTCCGACTCCTCCTCCCAGGTGGAGGCCAGCAGGCAACGGGTGCGGGGGCACCCTCGCCTGCATCGCACAGGCCTCCATTAGTGCCGGACGGGAATGGCCAGGTGCTCCCGGCCATTCCCGTAGCCCCCCACCACGCAGGTGGGGGGCCTGTGGGGCCCGCCAGCTAGGCGGGCATGCGCCGGGAGGGCTGTGGACGTAAAGGCTGAGCCGGATTCCCATGGCCCTCCCATCACGGCGATGCGGGAGCACCGCTGAGTTTTAGTGGGTATACTGCGTATTTAGTCAGGAGTCCCACATACCCCGACTCGTCCCCCACGAGCCGGGGATGCATAAAGCATTTCTCAGCGAAAAAAAACAACACATCTTCGTGGAGGGCGTCAGGATTGAGGTGAAGGCCCAGATGAAATATCTGGGCCTTGTACTCGACAGCAGGTGGCGCTTCGGCCCGCATTTCAGCGGGCTGTCGTCGCGCCTGCTGAAGACCGCGGGCGCTCTCTCGTGGCTCCTTCCCAACTTGGGGGGGCCCAGCTCGCGATGCCGGCAACTCTACGCCGGCATCCTGAGGAGCATGGCCCTCTACGGGGCCCCCATCTGGGAGGAGTCCCTCCACAGACGGGAGAACGCCGCGGCCTTGCGGGCACCTCAAAGGGCGATAGCCCAGCGGGTGGCGCGGGCTCACCGCACGGTGAGCTTCGCCGGGGCATGCGCTCTGGCCAGCACCCCTCCTTGGGAACTCGAGGCGTGGGTGCTCGCCAGAGTGTACGAGTGGAAGGCGGGGCGGAGGGCTTCAGGTCAGCCCTTCGCCCCGGAAGAGCGGGAGGCCGTCCGGCGGGAGGCGAGGGACGCCATCGTCGTCCACTGGACGACGGACCTCGCCGCCGCAGTCTTCGGCCGCCGAACCCTCGACGCGATCGGGCCGGTCCTGCGGGACTGGCTCGAGCGGCCGCACGGGTTCCTCTCGTTCCGTCTGGTGCAGGTGCTGTCCGGACACGGTTGTTTCGGATCGTACCTGCATCGGATCGGACGGGAGGAGACGCCGTCGTGCCACCACTGTGGCGCGGCGGAGGACACGGCGCAGCACACTCTCGAGGTGTGCCCGTCGTGGTCCGAGCCGCGCCGCAGTCTCGTCGCGGCGATCGGGGTGGACCTCTCGCTCCCCGGCGTGGTGGGCGCCATGCTGAGGGACGAGAGGTCCTGGGCGGCAGTCGCCTCCTTCTGCGAGCACGTCATGTCCCAGAAGGAGGCGGCGGAGCGCGTGCGGGAGGACGATCCCGACGCGGCACCGCTCCGAAGGCGGAGGAGGGGTCGAAGGAGACGTCAGTTCGACAGTCATCTCCGACTCCTCCTCCCAGGTGGAGGCCAGCAGGCAACGGGTGCGGGGGCACCCTCGCCTGCATCGCACAGGCCTCCACCAGTGCCGGACGGGAATGGCCAGGTGCACCCGGCCATTCCCGTAGCCCCCCACCACCCAGGTGGGGGGCATGTGGGGCCCGCCACCTAGGCGGGCATGCGCCGGGAGGGCTGTGGATGTAAAGGCTGAGCCGGTTTCCCATGGCCCTCCCATCACGGCGATGCGGGAGCACCGCTGAGTTTTAGTGGGTATACTGCACTTAGACAGGAGTCCCACATACCCCGACTCGTCCCCCACGAGCCGGGGATGCGTAACGCATTTCTCAGCGAAAAAAAAAAAAAAAAAAAAGGTTAGGTTAGGTTAGGTTAGGTTGGGGTGCATGTTGAGAAGCCTCCTCGTGGCGCACCCTGGGCAACGTCGGCTCCAACTGCCCACCAGGTTTTGGTGGACACTTGGCGCTGGCGGCGAATTCTCAACAAACGGGGAAGGGTCACGGTTCCAATCACCGATCATCCACGATGGTCGGTGAAGGGAACCGGGCTAGAGTAGGTCGTACGCCTACTCCCCCCTCTGCTTACAGAGGGGAGTTGAGTTGGCGTACACTGGGGAGTCCCAATCCCAAGGTCTAGCGTGCCGAGGGGATGAATGGCCGGAGGGTTTCCGGCAGCTAGCGCAAACAGGGACCTCACCCTTAAAAGGAAATCATGGATAAGTCGGCTATTGTAAATATTCCCCAGACGGGCAACCTCCACAAGGAGGCACAATCCCGTCCTTCCACGGAAGGCAGCCCCACCGTATCTGGGGGGGGCACCAATAGTCTCGTAGGCCGGCAGACCACCGCCGGTCTTCGTCAACCACCTCTTGCGTCGCAAGAAAAGGAGCTCCGGGTTAGCCTGGAGCGACTGTGCGACGCGGAGAAGCCGCTTGCCGTCAGTGACGGCAACAAGAGCCGAGGAGGCTCATGTCCTGGGAAGGACCGTTTGTCCGACCAGGACAAGGAGCATGGAGGGAAGCGCTCGCGCAGCGAGCTGTCCTCGAGTGAGGAGGAGCTGTCCGCCCCAAGATTGGGAACAGCGAAGAGGGGGAGGCGTCGGTTACCGGAGCGTAACTCACAGGGTCGCTTCCTGCGGCCCGCTACGCCGGTAGCCATGAGCGCGGAGAGCGAGGACTCCGCTGCGTCCCCGCTTATGTTGCAGAGCAACAAGGCGGAGGCGAACTCCGCAAAGCGGACGCAGCGGAAGGCGGTTGCTGCTGACGAGGTCAGCGAGATGGCCCGGCTGGCCCGAGAGCGACGCACTGCTCAGGCGGCTGCCGGAGGAAGTGTGTCGGCGGTGGCGCTCAGTCGCCAAGTTTTGGACGGCGTGGACGTTGTCCTAAAGGTTGCCACGAAATCTGGCAGCCTGAAGGGCACGTTCACGCGCGCTCTGAAGGAGGCGGCTGGCGACATCAAGGAGGCAGTTGGGGTCCTCCTAAGTCGCACAAGCTCGGATGAGACGGCGAAGCTGTGGGAGGAGAACAGCCGTCTCAGATCCGAGCTGGAGGACCTCAAGCGGGAGCTTGCCGCGCAGAGGGCGGAATGGCAGCAGAGGCGTCCTGCGGCCACCAGTTCCGCCCCCGTCGTCGCCACGACACCGCCGGCCCCGTCGTCCGTACCTGCCCCCGCACCTGCAGATGCAGAGATCGAAAAGATCGTTCGCATCTGCATGCTGCAGTGCGGGGGTATGCTGAATGCCCGCCTGCAGGGCCTGGAGTCGAGGCTCCTCCCGGCAGAGACTCTCCGGCCGCCGCTTGCTGCGGATAGGCGGAGGAAGGAGGAGCCCACAAAGCCCAGGTCCAGCCCACCAGGTCCGGCAAGAAAGCCCGCGGAGGGCACTTCCCGAACGGCCGCGCGACCGGCGCCCGCTCCCTTGGCGACCGCACCCGGGTCCACCGCGGACTCGTGGTCGACGGTTGTCAAGCGGAAAAAGAAAAAGAAGAAGACGCCGCCGCCACCACCGGTACCCGCTAGAGCGCCGGCACCCAAGAAGGCTCAAGGGCCGCCAAAGGTGAGAGCCCCACGCTCCGCGGCTGTAGTCATTACGCTGCAGCCCGGAGCCATCGAAAGGGGCGTCTCCTACAAGGCGGTCCTCATGGAGGCAAAGGCGAAAGTCGCGTTCCCCGACTTAGGTGTACCGTCCGGCCTCAAAGTGAGGCAGGCGATCACGGGGGCGCGACTGCTTGAGGTGTCGGGTGCCTCTAGCGGCGAAAAGGCGGACATCCTGGCCGCCAAGCTGCGGGAGGTCCTCAACCCAGAGGACGTCCGGGTGTCCAGGCCAATGAAGACAGCTGAGTTGCGCGTCGATGGCCTGGACGACTCGACGACCGCGGCTGAGGTCGTGGCGGCCGTCGCCCGTACCGGTGGGTGTCCGCCCGCAGACGTACGCACGGGCGAGGTTCGCGTCGATGCCTCCGGGCTCGGCGCGATCTGGGTGCGGTGTCCGGTGGCGGCGGCTAAGAAAGTCGCCGACGCCGGGCGTCTCTTGGTGGGATGGGTGGCAGCGAGGGTGAAGCAGCTGCAGCCCAGGGCCTTGCGGTGCTACCGTTGCCTCGACATTGGGCATGTCAGGGCACGGTGCACCGCCGAAACAGACCGCAGCGAGCAGTGCTATCGCTGCGGTCAGGCCGGCCACAAGGCGGCCCAGTGTCTCGCGGCGCCAAACTGCAGCCTCTGTACAGCTGCAGGGAGGCCCGCGGGGCACAGAGCGGGCGGAAAGGCCTGTGGCGCGCCCACCAAGCGGACGCAGAAGAAGAAGAGAGGGGCTGCCATGGCTGCCGGGGGCTCTTTACCCCCCCCGCAGCCTGGCTGCCCTTCGGCCGACTCCCGGCCTAGGAATGGTGCGTTGGAGGGAATGGATTGCGCTTAATGGCGCTGTACCATTTCCTCCAGGGCAATATCAACCACTCTGCTAGAGCTCAGGATCTTTTGCTCCAGAGCATGGCAGAGTGGTCGATTCACGTGGCCGTGGTCGCCGAACCGTATTTCGTCCCCCCCAGGGATAACTGGGTGGGAGACTTGGACGGTTTGGTGGCCATCATTGGCGGGGCTCTTGTCAACCCGTCCCGAGGTCGCGGCTGGGTAGCCGCCCTCGCGGACGGCATTGGCACTGTTGGGGCGTATTTTTCGCCCAACAAGAGTCTCGCCGACTTCGAGAGGTTCCTTGTCGAGTTGGGTGCCGTCGTGGGCCGACTCCACCCTCGCCCTGTGCTGTTGCTGGGGGATCTCAACGCCAAGTCTGCGGCGTGGGGATCCCCTGTGACCGATGCCAGGGGCGAGGTGCTGGAGGAGTGGGCGGTCACGACTGGCCTGACCGTCCTGAATCGGGGCTCGGTACACACGTGCGTGCGGCAGCGGGGCGGGTCTATAGTGGACGTGTCGTTCGCTAGCCCCGCTGTCGCGAGCCGTGTCCGCGACTGGCGTGTCGCCGTGGAGGTGGAGACGTTGTCGGATCACCGATACATCCGATTCGACGTCTCCGCCCAGACCACCGGCGGCCGCGGTCCACCGACCCCGCGAACGGACGGTCCGCGTTGGGCGCGTAAGCGCATAGACAGGGAACTTCTCGAGGAGGCCGCTATTGTCCAGGCCTGGAGCCGGGAGTCGGCGACGAACGGACCCGTCGACGTCGAGCAGGAGGCGCTGTGGTTCCGCGGGGCTATGACGCATATCAGCGACGCGTCCATGCCCCGGGTCCACGCACAGTCCGCAAGGCGCCAGGTGTACTGGTGGACCGCCGAGATCGCGCAGCTGCGCGTCGCGTGCGTGGCGGTCAGACGCCGGTACACCCGATACCGAAGGAGACGTCCATGAAGTACCTAGGATTGGTCCTCGACAGCCGGTGGGACTTCGGGCCCCACTTCCGACGGCTGGCGCCCAAGTTGCTGGGCGCTGCTGGAGCGCTCTCAACGCTGCTTCCCAATCTGGGGGGCCCGAGCGCCGCTTGTAGGCGGCTCTACGTGGGGATCGTGCGATCGATGGCCCTTTACGGGGCCCCGATCTGGGCGGCTGACCTGACGGCCGGGAGCATCGCCGTCATGCGAAGACCGCAGAGGGCGATGGCCGTCAGAGTCATCCGGGGATATCGCACGATCTCCTACGAGGCGGCTTGCGCACTGGCCGGATCCCCGCCCTGGGACCTGGAGGCGAAAGTACTCGCGTCATCGTATCGGTGGCGCGAGGAAGCGCGGGCGCGAGGCGAGCGACCGATGCAGCGACACGTGGAGCTGCATCGGTCTCAGCTTCGCGAGGCCCTGGTGGCGGAATGGCGGGACAGGCTTTCGCGCCCTACCGCCGGCCTCGACGTCGTCGAGGCGGTCCGGCCGGTGCTCGAGCGCTGGCTCGGGAGGAGGCACGGCTCCCTGTCGTTTCGGGTGACGCAGGTGCTCTCGGGGCATGGTTGCTTCGGGAAGTACCTGTGTCGCATAAACAGGGAGCCGGACGCCCGGTGTCACCACTGCGTCGACTGCCGGGAGGACACGGCGCGGCACACGCTGGCAGAGTGTGCCGCTTGGGAGGAGCCGCGCCGTGCCCTCATCTCAGAAGTAGGCAGTGACTTGTCGCTGCCGGCCGTAGTGAACGCTATGGACGCGGTGGTCGCCTTCTGCGAGACGGTCGTCTCGCAGAAGGAGGCTGCGGAAAGGGAGAGGGAGATCTCGTCCACTCACCCGGCCCGCAGCAGGCGCACCGGGCGTCGGCGGAGGGCGGATAACGCCCTCTTCCGGCCCCCCTAAATGGGTCCAGGGGCGACGGACTCGGGGACGTCCGTCGCCCCCCACACATCAGGACCCGAGGTGGCGGCGCGTAGTGTTCCACGCGCGCCCCTCTGAGACGTCGCGGGGGGAGTCAAACACCTCACTCCCCCCCCTGACCCGAGAGGAGGCCCGCGGTGGCGGGCCGGCACCGGCCGGGGGTTGCGGAAGATTATTTCGTTCCCGCGACCCCCGGCGTAGGTGTGAGTCGGAACACCGGGGTGGTTTTTAGTCAGTAAGAGTCTGACAGACCCCTCCGCCCGCCCCAGGGCGGAGGACATCCATGAGGATTTTCCACCCCGGAAAAAAAAAAAAAAAAAAAAAAAAAAAAAAAAAAAAAAAAAGGTTAGGTTAGGTTAGGTTAGGTTTGCCCTCATCTCAGAAGTAGGCAGTGACTTGTCGCTGCCGGCCGTAGTGAACGCTATGGTCGGCGGCGCCGAGTCCTGGGACGCGGTGGTCGCCTTCTGCGAGACGGTCGTCTCGCAGAAGGAGGCTGCGGAAAGGGAGAGGGAGATCTCGTCCACTCACCCTGCCCGCAGCAGGCGCACCGGGCGTCGGCGGAGGGCGGACAACGCCCTCTTCCGGCCCCCCTAAATGGGTCCAGGGGCGACGGACTCGGGGACGTCCGTCGCCCCCCACACATCAGGACCCGAGGTGGCGGCGCGTAGTGTTCCACGCGCGCCCCTCTGAGACGTCGCGGGGGGAGTCAAACACCTCACTCCCCCCCCTGACCCGAGAGGAGGCCCGCAGTGGCGGGCCGGCACCGGCCGGTGGTTGCGGAAGATTCTTTCGTTCCCGCGACCCCCGGCGTAGGTGTGAGTCGGAACACCGGGGTGGTTTTTAGTCAGTAAGAGTCTGACAGACCCCTCCGCCCGCCCCAGGGCGGAGGACATCCATGAGGATTTTCCACCCCGGGAAAAAAAAAAAAAAAAAAAAAAAAAAAAAAGGTTAGGTTAGGTTAGGTTAGGTTAGGTTAGGTTAGGTTAGGTTAGGTTAGGTTAGGTTAGGTTAGGTTAGGTTAGGTTAGGTTAGGTTAGGTTAGGTTAGGTTAGGTTAGGTTAGGTTAGGTTAGGTTAGGTTAGGTTAGGTTAGGTTAGGTTAGGTTAGGTTAGGTTAGGTTAGGTTAGGTTAGGTTAGGTTAGGTTAGGTTAGGTTAGGTTAGGTTAGGTTAGGTTAGGTTAGGTTAGGTTAGGTTAGGTTAGTTTTTTTTTTTTTTTTTTTTTTTTTTTTGGTTTGGCAGGAGAGGGAAATCCTCATGGACGCCCAGACTGGCTCACTGGTGAACCGGTCTGGGCAGTGCCGGACTCTTACCGGCTAAAACCCACACTCCTGCCTTACAATTACCTCGGACATTGTCTGAGACCTTGCTTGCTATATCATATTTAACATTACATTACTTTTTTTTTCTAAAAAAGTACAATCTTATATTTATTTATTACGTTTATATTTATAATTTTCGGGTAAACCGAAGTTTTTGTTAACATTTCTTATTTATCTTTTTAACTATTTATCCTTATATCTATTTATCCTTATAACTATCTATCCTTATATCAATATATCCTATTATCACAGTTATCCTATTATCACAGTTATCCTATTATCACAGTTTTACAGGTTTTTAAAACGTACACATACAGGTTTGCACATACACGATACACACAAAGTTTACTTAGTAGCTTCTCTTCTATGCTGTTTCGGACATTTTTCAACGGCTTACAATTTGGTTAAGCTACTGTTTTATATTATATTAAATATGAATCCTAAGCTTAATACCGTTATTTATTCCTCAGAATAGCCTTATTTGCAATCCTTGTGCAGTATCTGACAAACCTATCTCTTGTTCTTTTTGATGTTATAAGTTCACTCAGATTTCCCCTAGTTACGTCAATTCCTATTTCCTGTTCTAAGTCAAATCTGTCCAGGCAATAGGCGGGGCAGTCTGTCAGTATGTGTACAACTGTTTCTTTTATGTCAGGGTCACATATGCACGATGGGCTTTCCTTGCACTTAAACCTGTTCAGGTATTCGGAAAACCCACCGTGCCCTGTCAATATCTGTGTCAACGTTCCTGTCGGTCTTAGGTGTGTCACTTGTCTGTACGCTTCGATCGCGTCCGGGAAGAATAATTTGGTTACGCCGGCTGTATCCTCGGATCTGTATCTCCGATTCCATTCGTCAAGCGTGTCCGCACGGATCTGCCGCTTGACGAATGAGATCGGACATTGACTGTAGTCTGGTCTAGTTTTTAGTTTAAGTGCGGCTTCCTTAGCCAGTTGGTCTGCTCTCTCATTACCCTCCAGTCCTGCGTGCGCTTTTATCCAAAACAGTTCAACTGTTTTGGCTTTTTCCTTGCACTGTCGCAGATTTTCTCGGATTTCGACTGCGAGGGGATGGAGAGAGCGGTGGCTTGTAATCGTTTCCAGCGACGACCTGGAGTCGCTGTAGATGCCGAAACTGTTCTTTGGGCTACACAAGATCTCCCTTGTGGCCTTACATATAGCCAACAGTTCGGCCTGGTAGACTGTACAGTGGGGCGACAGTTTCAACTTTTGGCGTTTGGTCTCGACATCATCGCTCCAATGAGACAATGCCGCTCCGACCTTGCCCTCGATTTTGCTGCCGTCCGTGTAAATCCGTACAGCTTGGGTGCAGTGGTTGTTGGCTTGCTCCTGGTCTGCCAGGCATATAAACTGCAGACTTATATGTTTTGCCGGGTGGGGGGTTCTGTCGAACGCGGTGCGTTGCTCGATCTCCTTGTCTCCTAGCGCTGGCTGGGGTACCCCCCTCCGTGCCTGATACAGGGCTGCTGCCTCTTGTATTCGGAGGTCTAGAGGTAGTATCCCAGCCAACACCAGTGCCGAGTTTAAGGAGACTGTGCGATATGATTTGCACAGTTTCTGTGCAAATCCCCTTTGGACCGCGTTTAGCTGCTTCCGTATCTTGCACTTTCCGGTCGCTGGTGCCCACGCACTTGCCGCGTACATGATGGTTGGTTCGACTACTGCCGTGTAGATGGTACGTATGACTTCAGGGTTGAGTCCCCAACTGATCCTGGCTGCCCGCGACAGCTGCTTGTAAAAGTTTAGTGCTTTTTTGCATACGTTAGATGCATGGGTGTTGAACGTAAGCTTGTCGTCTATGGTCAGTCCCAGGATTTTGATTTCCCGCGACATACCAATGTCGACCCCGCCCATGCTCAGCAGTGGGGTGTCATGTTTGAGTTTCCGCGTGACCACCATTGCACTCGTCTTTTGCGGTGCGAATCTCAACTTATTGCTGACTCCCCACTGGTGAACATACTCGAGAGCGCCATTGGCACGCCGCTGGACCTCCGTTGCGGAGTCTCCGTCAAACACCAGTACCACGTCATCGGCGAAAGCTTGGCAGTAGTCTCCCCTATGGACCAGACCTTTCAGGAGGGGGTCGAGTAAAAGATTCCAAAGAATCGGGCCCCCTATCGATCCTTGCACACAGCCTTTAGTTGTCTCCCTTGTGACCTCCTCTCCTGCGTACCTAACCTTGACCCTTCTGTGTTCCAGGTAGCTGTCCACCACTCTTCTTATGTTTACCGGACAATTTGCTTCTGCCAACCTGGCTCTAATGGCCGGCCACCATGCACTATCGAAGGCTCCCTCTATGTCCAGCGATATCATGACAATCAGTTTCTTCTCTCTTAACTTTCTACGTATGAGTTCTAGCAAGTCATAGAGGGAGTCTTCGGTGCTTTTTTGTGGCATAAACCCATACTGGCGTGTGCTGAGTCCGGGTATGATGTGCCATTTTACCCTTCCAATGAGCATTTTCTCGAGAACTTTTCCCATCACTGGCAACAGTCCTATTGGCCTATATGATTTAGGAGCTGTGTAGCTCTCCTTTCCGGGTTTCCTCAGGATTACCACTGTGGCTTCTTTCCACATCTTCGGGAAGTATCCCAGCTCTAGGCATTTGTTTGCCAGTGATAGGAAGAGCTCCGGATCTTGGCTTACTGTTTGCTGGCAGATATCTGCTGTGAGTCCATCTGCCCCGGGGGCTTTCTTAGGATTGAAGCTGCGTATGCTGCAGTTCAGCTCTTCCTGAGTAAACGGTGGGTCATGTTCTTCACCATGGTCCATCTCGTTTACTTTTTCAGCTACTGTCCTGATACGCCTGTGCTCCTCATTGTCCTCTTCCTTCCTATCCTCGGGGTAAAATGTTTCTGCCAGCAATGTGGCAGATTCGTGGTGGTTCAGCACTTTCCCTTCCTTTGTTAGGGGTACATCCTCTTGTCTCTTCATAGTCCTGCCTATGACCCTATAAATTCCTTCCCAGAGTCCCTCCTTATCCTGTTTCCCACAGAAGCTTTTCCAGCTTTCTGTTAAAGCCGTTTTTGCTGCTTGCTCATATTCTTCTTTTATTTTCAGATACTCCTCGACGACTTTCGCCCTCCGGATCGGCGCTGCACAGCGGACTCTGCGTTTCCTAGTGGCGACCGCCTTCTTCAGGATGGCGAGCTCGTTGGACCACCAAGGTAATTCTACTTTGCTAATGGGCTTTTTCTTTGGTATACTACTATTACATGCTTCTACTATTGTTTTAATATATGATTCTACTTTAACTTCTAATTCGGATTTATTAATGATGCTATCAAATTGTATTTTAGTAATGTTATTTACTTCTAGCAACTGTCCCAATTTCTCACGAAATTGTTCCCAGTTTGCTTTTTTACTATTAAATACTCTGGTTGTTCTACTAATGTCGAAGCCCTTTGCTCTTTCCAGTTTAATTTTAAATATAATGGCATTGTGGTCTGAGCTCGTCATGCCCTCGTCCACTCTCCAGTCCTCAACCAGGTCGAGAAGATCCGCCGTACATGCCGTGATGTCCACAAAGCTGGTATACAGTGAGGTTCCCCTCACTGTGTGGAATGTCGGAGTGTCGCCTATGTTGAGCACCTGCAATCCCATTTCTTCCAGGGCGCCGGCCATTTCAATCCCTCTGGGATCGATTTTTTGGCTACCCCACCAGGAATTTTTGGCGTTTGCGTCTCCACCCAGGATGATGCTCCGACCGAAGCATCTCTCTATATTTATAAGCTGCTCCAGGTATGGCCCTATCGGTGCTGGTTTCGGTTCTAGGTAGAATGAGACCACCGCGATGTCCCAGGCGCTTGTCCTCATTTTCACCACTGTGATGTTGGGCGTGGTGAAGTTTGGGCACTGGATGACGTCTATATCGCCATCGAAGACTGCGATTGCAGTCTTGATGACGCCGTCTCCATCACCTGTATGTTGGTATATTCTGGCACCGCGGTAGTCTTTCATTCTACCCAAACTCCCGACGTACGGCTCCTGGAGCAGTGCAAAGGCCATCCCCTTTCTTGTTGCCTCAAGCATGATCTCGTTCGTAGCCAAGGCCTTCCTCTGCAGATTTGCTTGAGCAACGAGGTATGGCTTTTTATGGGAGACGGAGTTTTTTGCAGGGACCACCTTAGCAATATGCCACCTTCGATCTTGCTATGGCATCCCATTTGGCTCTAATGGGGCATTCTTGGCTGAAGGCATTGTGGTCCGTTTTGTCCAGCCTTGAGCGCACACAGTTGCAGCAAGACGGGGCAGTACCCGCAAGCCAGTTGGGGCACTCTGTTTTCATGTGAGGTCCGCCGCAGTGACTGCACTTTGCCTGGGTCTCCTGGCAAAAACGCCTACCATGCCCAAATCCCAGGCAAAGCGAGCACTGTATAATCGGAGATTGGTCGGCCACTCTTATTCTCTGTAAGTCGATGAGGACCGACTCGGCGTCCGTCAATCTCTGCCACATTTTGGGGGACACCCTCATCACGATGTTACGTTAGGTTAGGTTAGGTTAGGTTAGGTTAGGTTAGGTTAGGTTAGGTTAGGTTAGGTTAGGTTAGGTTAGGTTAGGTTAGGTTAGGTTAGGTTAGGTTAGGTTAGGTTAGGTTAGGTTAGGTTAGGTTAGGTTAGGTTAGGTTAGGTTAGGTTAGGTTAGGTTAGGTTAGGTTAGGTTAGGTTAGGTTAGGTTAGGTTAGGTTAGGTTAGGTTAGGTTAGGTTAGGTTAGGTTAGGTTAGGTTAGGTTAGGTTAGGTTAGGTTAGGTTAGGTTAGGTTAGGTTAGGTTAGGTTAGGTTAGGTTAGGTTAGGTTAGGTTAGGTTAGGTTAGGTTAGGTTAGGTTAGGTTAGGTTAGGTTAGGTTAGGTTAGGTTAGGTTAGGTTAGGTTAGGTTAGGTTAGGTTAGGTTAGGTTAGGTTAGGTTAGGTTAGGTTAGGTTAGGTTAGGTTAGGTTAGGTTAGGTTAGGTTAGGTTAGGTTAGGTTAGGTTAGGTTAGGTTAGGTTAGGTTAGGTTAGGTTAGGTTAGGTTAGGTTAGGTTAGGTTAGGTTAGGTTAGGTTAGGTTAGGTTAGGTTAGGTTAGGTTAGGTTAGGTTAGGTTAGGTTAGGTTAGGTTAGGTTAGGTTAGGTTAGGTTAGGTTAGGTTAGGTTAGGTTAGGTTAGGTTAGGTTAGGTTAGGTTAGGTTAGGTTAGGTTAGGTTAGGTTAGGTTAGGTTAGGTTAGGTTAGGTTAGGTTAGGTTAGGTTAGGTTAGGTTAGGTTAGGTTAGGTTAGGTTAGGTTAGGTTAGGTTAGGTTAGGTTAGGTTAGGTTAGGTTAGGTTAGGTTAGGTTAGGTTAGGTTAGGTTAGGTTAGGTTAGGTTAGGTTAGGTTAGGTTAGGTTAGGTTAGGTTAGGTTAGGTTAGGTTAGGTTAGGTTAGGTTAGGTTAGGTTAGGTTAGGTTAGGTTAGGTTAGGTTAGGTTAGGTTAGGTTAGGTTAGGTTAGGTTAGGTTAGGTTAGGTTAGGTTAGGTTAGGTTAGGTTAGGTTAGGTTAGGTTAGGTTAGGTTAGGTTAGGTTAGGTTAGGTTAGGTTAGGTTAGGTTAGGTTAGGTTAGGTTAGGTTAGGTTAGGTTAGGTTAGGTTAGGTTAGGTTAGGTTAGGTTAGGTTAGGTTAGGTTAGGTTAGGTTAGGTTAGGTTAGGTTAGGTTAGGTTAGGTTAGGTTAGGTTAGGTTAGGTTAGGTTAGGTTAGGTTAGGTTAGGTTAGGTTAGGTTAGGTTAGGTTAGGTTAGGTTAGGTTAGGTTAGGTTAGGTTAGGTTAGGTTAGGTTAGGTTAGGTTAGGTTAGGTTAGGTTAGGTTAGGTTAGGTTAGGTTAGGTTAGGTTAGGTTAGGTTAGGTTAGGTTAGGTTAGGTTAGGTTAGGTTAGGTTAGGTTAGGTTAGGTTAGGTTAGGTTAGGTTAGGTTAGGTTAGGTTAGGTTAGGTTAGGTTAGGTTAGGTTAGGTTAGGTTAGGTTAGGTTAGGTTAGGTTAGGTTAGGTTAGGTTAGGTTAGGTTAGGTTAGGTTAGGTTAGGTTAGGTTAGGTTAGGTTAGGTTAGGTTAGGTTAGGTTAGGTTAGGTTAGGTTAGGTTAGGTTAGGTTAGGTTAGGTTAGGTTAGGTTAGGTTAGGTTAGGTTAGGTTAGGTTAGGTTAGGTTAGGTTAGGTTAGGTTAGGTTAGGTTAGGTTAGGTTAGGTTAGGTTAGGTTAGGTTAGGTTAGGTTAGGTTAGGTTAGGTTAGGTTAGGTTAGGTTAGGTTAGGTTAGGTTAGGTTAGGTTAGGTTAGGTTAGGTTAGGTTAGGTTAGGTTAGGTTAGGTTAGGTTAGGTTAGGTTAGGTTAGGTTAGGTTAGGTTAGGTTAGGTTAGGTTAGGTTAGGTTAGGTTAGGTTAGGTTAGGTTAGGTTAGGTTAGGTTAGGTTAGGTTAGGTTAGGTTAGGTTAGGTTAGGTTAGGTTAGGTTAGGTTAGGTTAGGTTAGGTTAGGTTAGGTTAGGTTAGGTTAGGTTAGGTTAGGTTAGGTTAGGTTAGGTTAGGTTAGGTTAGGTTAGGTTAGGTTAGGTTAGGTTAGGTTAGGTTAGGTTAGGTTAGGTTAGGTTAGGTTAGGTTAGGTTAGGTTAGGTTAGGTTAGGTTAGGTTAGGTTAGGTTAGGTTAGGTTAGGTTAGGTTAGGTTAGGTTAGGTTAGGTTAGGTTAGGTTAGGTTAGGTTAGGTTAGGTTAGGTTAGGTTAGGTTAGGTTAGGTTAGGTTAGGTTAGGTTAGGTTAGGTTAGGTTAGGTTAGGTTAGGTTAGGTTAGGTTAGGTTAGGTTAGGTTAGGTTAGGTTAGGTTAGGTTAGGTTAGGTTAGGTTAGGTTAGGTTAGGTTAGGTTAGGTTAGGTTAGGTTAGGTTAGGTTAGGTTAGGTTAGGTTAGGTTAGGTTAGGTTAGGTTAGGTTAGGTTAGGTTAGGTTAGGTTAGGTTAGGTTAGGTTAGGTTAGGTTAGGTTAGGTTAGGTTAGGTTAGGTTAGGTTAGGTTAGGTTAGGTTAGGTTAGGTTAGGTTAGGTTAGGTTAGGTTAGGTTAGGTTAGGTTAGGTTAGGTTAGGTTAGGTTAGGTTAGGTTAGGTTAGGTTAGGTTAGGTTAGGTTAGGTTAGGTTAGGTTAGGTTAGGTTAGGTTAGGTTAGGTTAGGTTAGGTTAGGTTAGGTTAGGTTAGGTTAGGTTAGGTTAGGTTAGGTTAGGTTAGGTTAGGTTAGGTTAGGTTAGGTTAGGTTAGGTTAGGTTAGGTTAGGTTAGGTTAGGTTAGGTTAGGTTAGGTTAGGTTAGGTTAGGTTAGGTTAGGTTAGGTTAGGTTAGGTTAGGTTAGGTTAGGTTAGGTTAGGTTAGGTTAGGTTAGGTTAGGTTAGGTTAGGTTAGGTTAGGTTAGGTTAGGTTAGGTTAGGTTAGGTTAGGTTAGGTTAGGTTAGGTTAGGTTAGGTTAGGTTAGGTTAGGTTAGGTTAGGTTAGGTTAGGTTAGGTTAGGTTAGGTTAGGTTAGGTTAGGTTAGGTTAGGTTAGGTTAGGTTAGGTTAGGTTAGGTTAGGTTAGGTTAGGTTAGGTTAGGTTAGGTTAGGTTAGGTTAGGTTAGGTTAGGTTAGGTTAGGTTAGGTTAGGTTAGGTTAGGTTAGGTTAGGTTAGGTTAGGTTAGGTTAGGTTAGGTTAGGTTAGGTTAGGTTAGGTTAGGTTAGGTTAGGTTAGGTTAGGTTAGGTTAGGTTAGGTTAGGTTAGGTTAGGTTAGGTTAGGTTAGGTTAGGTTAGGTTAGGTTAGGTTAGGTTAGGTTAGGTTAGGTTAGGTTAGGTTAGGTTAGGTTAGGTTAGGTTAGGTTAGGTTAGGTTAGGTTAGGTTAGGTTAGGTTAGGTTAGGTTAGGTTAGGTTAGGTTAGGTTAGGTTAGGTTAGGTTAGGTTAGGTTAGGTTAGGTTAGGTTAGGTTAGGTTAGGTTAGGTTAGGTTAGGTTAGGTTAGGTTAGGTTAGGTTAGGTTAGGTTAGGTTAGGTTAGGTTAGGTTAGGTTAGGTTAGGTTAGGTTAGGTTAGGTTAGGTTAGGTTAGGTTAGGTTAGGTTAGGTTAGGTTAGGTTAGGTTAGGTTAGGTTAGGTTAGGTTAGGTTAGGTTAGGTTAGGTTAGGTTAGGTTAGGTTAGGTTAGGTTAGGTTAGGTTAGGTTAGGTTAGGTTAGGTTAGGTTAGGTTAGGTTAGGTTAGGTTAGGTTAGGTTAGGTTAGGTTAGGTTAGGTTAGGTTAGGTTAGGTTAGGTTAGGTTAGGTTAGGTTAGGTTAGGTTAGGTTAGGTTAGGTTAGGTTAGGTTAGGTTAGGTTAGGTTAGGTTAGGTTAGGTTAGGTTAGGTTAGGTTAGGTTAGGTTAGGTTAGGTTAGGTTAGGTTAGGTTAGGTTAGGTTAGGTTAGGTTAGGTTAGGTTAGGTTAGGTTAGGTTAGGTTAGGTTAGGTTAGGTTAGGTTAGGTTAGGTTAGGTTAGGTTAGGTTAGGTTAGGTTAGGTTAGGTTAGGTTAGGTTAGGTTAGGTTAGGTTAGGTTAGGTTAGGTTAGGTTAGGTTAGGTTAGGTTAGGTTAGGTTAGGTTAGGTTAGGTTAGGTTAGGTTAGGTTAGGTTAGGTTAGGTTAGGTTAGGTTAGGTTAGGTTAGGTTAGGTTAGGTTAGGTTAGGTTAGGTTAGGTTAGGTTAGGTTAGGTTAGGTTAGGTTAGGTTAGGTTAGGTTAGGTTAGGTTAGGTTAGGTTAGGTTAGGTTAGGTTAGGTTAGGTTAGGTTAGGTTAGGTTAGGTTAGGTTAGGTTAGGTTAGGTTAGGTTAGGTTAGGTTAGGTTAGGTTAGGTTAGGTTAGGTTAGGTTAGGTTAGGTTAGGTTAGGTTAGGTTAGGTTAGGTTAGGTTAGGTTAGGTTAGGTTAGGTTAGGTTAGGTTAGGTTAGGTTAGGTTAGGTTAGGTTAGGTTAGGTTAGGTTAGGTTAGGTTAGGTTAGGTTAGGTTAGGTTAGGTTAGGTTAGGTTAGGTTAGGTTAGGTTAGGTTAGGTTAGGTTAGGTTAGGTTAGGTTAGGTTAGGTTAGGTTAGGTTAGGTTAGGTTAGGTTAGGTTAGGTTAGGTTAGGTTAGGTTAGGTTAGGTTAGGTTAGGTTAGGTTAGGTTAGGTTAGGTTAGGTTAGGTTAGGTTAGGTTAGGTTAGGTTAGGTTAGGTTAGGTTAGGTTAGGTTAGGTTAGGTTAGGTTAGGTTAGGTTAGGTTAGGTTAGGTTAGGTTAGGTTAGGTTAGGTTAGGTTAGGTTAGGTTAGGTTAGGTTAGGTTAGGTTAGGTTAGGTTAGGTTAGGTTAGGTTAGGTTAGGTTAGGTTAGGTTAGGTTAGGTTAGGTTAGGTTAGGTTAGGTTAGGTTAGGTTAGGTTAGGTTAGGTTAGGTTAGGTTAGGTTAGGTTAGGTTAGGTTAGGTTAGGTTAGGTTAGGTTAGGTTAGGTTAGGTTAGGTTAGGTTAGGTTAGGTTAGGTTAGGTTAGGTTAGGTTAGGTTAGGTTAGGTGGTTAGGTTAGGTTAGGTTAGGTTAAGTTAGGTTAGGTATAGGTTAGGTTAGGTTAAGGTTAGAAGTTAGGTTAGGTTAGGTTAGGTTAGGTTAGGTAAGTTAGGTTAGGTTAGTAGGTTAGGTTAGGTTAGGTTCAGGTTAGGTTAGGTTAGGTTAGTTAAGGTGTAGGTTAGGTTAGGTTAAGGTTAGTGTTAAGGTTAGAGTTTAGGTTAGGTAGTAAGGTTAGGTTAGGTTAGGTTAGGTTAGGTTAGGTTAGGTTAGGTTAGGTTAGAGTTAGGTTAGGTTAGGTTAGGTTAGGTTAGGTTAGGTTAGGTTAGGTTAGGTTAGGTTAGGTTAGGTTAGGTCTAGGTTAGTTAGGTTCGTGTAGGTTAGGTTAGGTGTAGGTTAGGTTAGGTTAGGTGAGGGT